>CM067569.1:33410910-34795910 GCA_034336665.1 Luscinia megarhynchos | reverse complement strand
GAGGGGGAAAAGCCTGGCTGCTGGATGAAGCAGAAAATCAGATGAAAACTGCCTAACAGGAAAATAAAAGATGATTTTTGCTTGCAGGGAGGGGAAAAGAGGAGGTGAATTTTCTGCTTAACCCTGAACATCCTCTGAGCACTGCTGGACCCACTTTGCCATTCCTGCATCCTACAGGATGCTGTTTCTGGCTTTTGTAGAGAGATGAGTTGGATGTGTGTCCTGGTTTGCAGGGCAGGTGTCTGCCAATAAAGGCAGAAGCTTCTCTTTGAAATGGAGAATGTAAACCCCCTCCTCCAAATCGTTATTATAATTTTGAAATTAAGGGGCTCTCAGACAAAGATATGGGAATTAGGAATAACAGGTCTTTACTAGGAAAATTAAAATAGAAATACAGTATTGCAAAGAACAAACCCAAAAAAACACTGACAGAGTCAGAATACAACCTGACACCCTGTCAGTCAGTCAGGGTGTTGGTAGCAGTCCCATTAAATGGTGGCTGCATCCTCCTGCAGTGGCAGATGTGGTTCAGTTGGAGCAGTGCTCCTGTAGAAGGTGCAGTTTTCCTCTGAAGGTCCAGGGATGATGTGGAAAGGTCTGGTGTTCCTCTGGAATCCAGTGGAAAGATGGATAACTTGCTGTCCAAAATCTCAGTTTTTATCTAGGTAGGAAAGTCTTGGCTCCTCCCCTGGCTGGAGCATCTCCCAGTGGGATGATGTAATTTTATCAGTCATGCAGTGGGACTGAATGGGCCAGCAGCAGATGATATCTTCCTGGAGGGAGGATGGGTTGTGGAAAAGATAAAGATGATTGCTCCAGCTGGTTTAAAGATGGCCCATTAGCAGATGATATGTGCCATGGAGATAAGGGTCACTGCCCCACCTGGCTTCAACAGATGGTGACAGAATTCACATTTCTGTCACTTCCTGTATTGCAACCCAAGACACTGTGGCACCCCAGTGGTCTCAGGCTGGCTGGGGAAGGAAAATCTTCCCTTGCAGAGCGAGTTCTTGTTGAGCTGCTCCCCCTCTTTCGCTCTCCACATCACCATGACAGGCTGGCTGTGTTTTCCTCAGTATTTCTGGCCTGGCCAGGGCGGGATGCAGCAGATCCAGCCGGGTTGTTAATGACCCCTGCATGGAGCAGCAGAGCCCACTTAGCAGTCTCAGCTGAGGGGTTTTACTGCAGCCCCTGGAGAAGCATGGGAAGGGCTGCCTGCACCATTCCTCGCTCACAGAGGGTTTGTGTGCCACGGGGAGGCGGGGGAAGGAGCCTGTGGAAAGTTCAGGGGGGGAGAGGGAGAATGCAAACCATATGTTTCGCCCAGGGTCGAGTTGCAGAGCTGAAAGCAGCAGGGAAGCCAAAGGAGCCGGGATCCTGCAGTTTGGCTGGGCTTTGCATCCCCGTGGGTGTCTGGGGGGGATCCAGAGTGGCCTGCTGGAGGATGATTTCATAAAATAAACCCTCCCCAAAAGATGATTTGGGTCCCCTGCCTGGCGCTCTGCTGTCCTGGGGGTTCCCCTAAATAAACAACAAGGATGCTGGGCAGAAGCTTGTCTGGGCTGCCCTGAGTTCATGGTGTTTGCAAGTTTGATAGGAAGTCGAAGGAAGAAAGTTTTTGCCAGAAGGGAGTGCTTGCAGCTCACTGGGAAAGCCAGGGTGATGTGCCCTGCACCAGGGCTCTCCTTGTGGTCTCGTTCCAGCTACAAAAAGTCAGAGGAAAAGTGGAAAAAGTTATTTGCAGGCAGCTTGCAGAGTTGTGCAGACACCAGGCTGGGTGAGAGTGCTTTTAAAAATAAACCCAAAAAGCAGTAGAAGCACTGAGGTCTCCCAGCAAACTTTTGTTTTTAGCTGGGAGACATCTTTTGTTCCCTAAACTAAAGGCATGGGGAGACAATATCTGATTGCAGGGAGCTGTTTGCAACCTGTCAGCTTGGGAACCATCTGCTCACAGCCCGTGGGGACGGTGCTGTATGTGGGACACGGGGGGAGGGAGGCACTGCCGTGACCCCTATGGGATCCAGCCCCTCTGCACCACCTTGTCCCCCTCCCCAAGGGGAGCTCTGGTGCCTAAAACACCAAAAATCCCCATGGATTTATCTTTGGGCTGCTGGATTTTCTTTTTTCTTTTTTTTTTTTTTTTTTTTGTGGTTTTTTTTCTTGTTTGTTTGGGGGTGGGAGGTGGTTCTTTTTTTAGCTTCCTTTCCTTAAAAAAAAATCCAGACTTTTTTTTTTTTTTCCTCTTAGCTGCCATGCTGTTTGCATGTCTGCATCCCTCTCTCCCTCTGACTCAGAAGTAGATGTCTCATAATTAAGTGCCTGTCTGATTAGGAAATTAGCAATAAAGTTTTTATCTAGGCTGGTCGGCCAGTGAGAGGGATCTATTAATATCCCACTAAAAAAATAAAAACTAAAAAACCAAAACATCAACAGCATAAAGCTTGCCACCTACTATTGGGGAGCACAAATGTGGGAGGGAGTATTTGGAGCAGCAGATCCATACGAAAACAGGTTTTGCTCTTCTGCTTAGGGTGTGTGAGCAGAGATGGGGCACCTGGAAATAAAGGAAGGACTGAGGAAAATGCTGGAAAAAGCCTTTGGCAAGGTGAGGGAAGTGCTGAGGACTGCTCTCAGGGCATGGCAAAAGGCACTTTTTGTTGGCAGTGAGCTTTGTTTGAAGGAAATGATCCTTTGCTAGTGATGTTTGAGATGTTAGGGGAAGAGCATCATCCCCCACCTGGGTCAGCAGGGAGAAGCTTCCTCCTTAATTCCTTCCTCTTCATGCAGGGCAGGAGAAAGGCTTGGAAAAGCTGGGAGAGGTTCTCAAGGAGCTGGTGGAAATGAGAAGCTGGAGCTAGGAAGGCTGAAGTGTGCTTTCTTCCAGCACCAGGATGTTTATTCCATATAATGCAGAGAGATGGCATCTCTTTTAATTAAAAAAAAAAAAAGTAAAAAAGAAAAAACAACCTCTATTTTGAGACTGCTGAGAAAGTGACTGCCCCTTGTGATGTTTCACAGCTGAGATCATTTCTGGCTGAGTGAATCCACTCTGGAGGTTTTAGGCTCGATGTGTATGGGTGAGCTCAGAATCTGAATTTTTATGGGGGCTGTGGGTTGGGGGGGAATCTCAATCACTGTGGGCCAAAAAAAAAAAACTAAACTATAAAGCTGTGAAGATGCACCAGTGAAGACTTTCTGGGGTGAATGGTGATCTGGAGCTGCTCTGCTGTGAGGGAAAACAAGAAAGGAGCGTTTGCTGAGAGCTGGAAGGAATTACTCTCCTTTTCAGAGATAGGTGGTGGACATCATTTTGGGAGACACTGGATTTCCTGAGAGCTTATTCAGGATCAGATTCAGCCCTTTCCCTGTGCTGCAGGCTTTTAGGAGAAGAAATGAAGTGCCAGGCAAAGCAGGCTGCCTGTGGGAGGGACTGAGGCTCGGAGCAGGGCTTTAATTTTGGCATAATAGTGTTGTTTATAAGCTTCTCCTGCCACATGAAAGCAAAGTTGCATTATCCTGGTTGGCCCTAAAAGCAGGGCAGCAGCCAGAAGAGGCCTGATTACAGAGCAAGCAGCTCTTTTCTTCCCATCACTACAAAAGAATAGACAATGGAAAGCAGGATCCAGTTTTAGCCCCAGCAATGCAATGCCCTCCTTCTGGTGGTGGTGGTCATGTCACATGCTGCCTGAGTAATTCCCAGCCTTGTTTTGCCTGGAAAACCAGCCTGGGAGGGAGGGAGGGAGGGAGCAGTGGCTTGGGCTGGGTGATGCTGGGATCTGGTGCCCAGCTGTGTGGCCACCTTTGGGGGAAGGTGGTGGCCCTCAGCTTCTGGAGGGGCAGCAGTGGGGCTGGTGGGCAGCTGGTTTTTGGGTCACCAGCCCTAGTTTGGCTGGAGCCTGAGGCTCTGCATCAGGAACTTACAAAACCAACTGTGTGGCTGCTGCTCATTCCTATCCATGTATGAGGGGGGGCTAAAGCCTCAAAAACATGGATTTAATTTTTTTTCCCCTCAACTTGACCGTTTTAAGGTGGTTTGGGAGCAGGATGGGAGGTGTTTCCAGCTTATTTTGTGCTGCTTGGCTTCCCCAGGTTGGGTGATCTCTGTGGGGTTTAAGAGGGGAGGGGAGAGCAGGAGAAAGGGGACCCTTCTGAGGCTGTGCTGTCACCTCCATCGTTGCAGGGATAATTTTTTTAGAGCAGCTACTTGGTGCTCTGGCATTCCCAGAGAGGCTGGATGGGAAAGCAGTGCAGAGAGAAACCCACAGCAGAAACCTGGCAGCCCTTTGTGCCCGGGACAAAGGGCTGGTTTGGAGTTACAGGGAAGAAAAGGAGCTGTGTTTGTGGAGGGAGAGGTGTTGTAAGATTGGGACTGGGACTGTAGCAGGGGAGCCAAATGAGGCCAGAATGAGAAAATGCACTGTTGAGGATGATTGAGGACGCTGGCCCTGGGGAAATCTGTCACCAGCCTGGTGCTGATATGGATGCTGCTTTCCCCACTGCTCTGCAGCTCTAAACATGCAGGAGACAAGCTGTCCCTGGACGCTTGGTGGGTGCCACTGTCAGCATCAGATGAGCCCCAGAGCTGCTGCTGCTCCCTGTGGGTTTTTAACCCCTTTCCCCCTCCTCACTCCGTTTTCACCTTTTCTTGCACCTCTTTTCATGCCCAAGACTAATGGTTCAGCCTGAATATGTTATCAGAGCAGTGTCTGGTAAGTTTTCTGCCTCAAAGCCCTGGGGAAGTACCACATCCAGGGCCACTGCAGTGGATTCCCCCCCTCTTTCCCAGCTGCCTAAAAGTGGTGTGATTTTTTTTACTTACTCCTTAACTGACATTATTACTTTAATCAGTGGGAAGAAAAGCACAGTGCTGTCCATAAAGGCTTGCAGTGCCCCTTCCTGCTTTCATCAACCCATAAATGGCTGGCAGGAGGTGCTGTTAGGAAGGAATGAATCCCTGATTGCTTGGACTGTGTGAGGAAGGTGGCAAGGTGCAAGGTTTGGCTCCCCAGGTGGAGTTTGGGAGACAGGAGGAGAATCCATGGGATGCTGAGCATCCCTGGGAGTAGCCTCATGTGCATTAATGCAGGAGCTGCCTGCAGCTCTTCTTTCAGAGCTGGGAGAGTCAATCCATATCTATTTAAAGCACTTCAATAAATAAAGATACTAAATAAAATCACTGTGGCCCTGCACTCTCTCTGCACTTCTAGGATTTCCCTTTCCTCTCCACGTTTGCTGCTGGGAGCATCCAGGAAGGGAAGGGATGGGAAGGATCAGGAATTTTGGCTCCTGTGGGTGACCTACACCTCTCAGCAAGGAGGTGACAAGTGGGAAGGTGTCTTTGCAAGTCCTCTGTAATGCTAATGGAAGTGCAGGTTGGGTTTTTGTTGTTGTTATTTGTTTTGTTTTTTTTTTTCCTTTCCCCACCCCCCCAGCCCCTCCCTTGCCAAAGACTAGCCAGGGAACACTTGTTGGAGGGTAAAATTAAAAAGCCCGTGGTGGTTTATTTTGAGGGCAGTGTGTTTGCTTTCACTTCGTGCTGGAGGGAATTGCTCTGCTGCTGTCAGCAAATAAATAAAATAAGAGCTTTGTTTTAAATTAGACTTTCTTCTGGTGGCTAATTAGGCGAGCTGATACCTGCAGTTGCATTACCTAGGCACCGACTGTACCCAGCATATTTGAGGCATATGGCTGCTGTCGGCAGCTTCTAAACTTCATTAGCCCTTTATTATGACTTTTTTTTAAATATCCCCTTAATTGGCTGCGAATTCCCTGGGGCTGTGACGGTGTCCGGAGTTTTTTGGAGAGGCAGGGATGAAGTTGGGGGCTGCTGTCCCTGCACCCACGGCACGGATTCACCACGGGTGATGCTTTCCAGCCAGCGAGGGCAAAAAATAAGCAGCAATTTTGGGCTCCTAATTGTGGAAATAAGTTTGTTTTTTTTGGTGTTAGGAGCATCCAGCCCTGGAGCCGGGAGGGAGCGCCAGGCTGGAGCCGTGGCTCCTGTCCCACCTGGCGCTTGGCGCCGCCTCCTCTGCTGCTCCCGGCTGGAAGTTCCTGTCGGTCCTGTCGGGGATGGAGATGAGCAGAGCTCGGAGCCAGGGAGGAAGGCTCCATCCTCCTCCTCCTCCCGCGGGAAGGGAGTCCCCAGTGAGCCCTGCGGGGGTTGGGCTTTATTGGGAATGGCTCGCAGTGACAGCATCCTGCAACTTTTTGGGAGGGAAGGATGGGTGGATGGACAGATGGACGGATGGATGGATGGAGGGAGGCATGGATGGATTGATGGATGGAGGGATGGATGATGGATGGATGATGGATGGATGATGGATGATGGATGGATGGATGGATGGATGATGATGGAGGGATGGATGGATGGATGGATGGATGGATGAATGATGGATGGATGGAGGGATGGATGATGGATGGATGATGGATGGATGGATGGATGGATGGATGGATGAATGATGGATGGATGGAGGGATGGATGGATGGATGGATGATGGATGGAGGGATGGATGGATGATGGATGATGGATGGATGGATGATGGATGGATGGATGGATGATGGATGGATGATGGATGATGGATGGATGGATGGATGATGGATGGAGGGATGGATGACGGATGGACGGATGGATGGATGGATGGATGGATGGATGGATGGATGATGGATGGATGGATGGATGATGGACGATGGATGGGATGGATGGACGATGATGGATGGAGGGATGGATGGATGGATGGATGATGGATGATGGATGGATGGATGGATGGATGATGGACGGATGGATGGATGGATGATGGACGACGGATGGATGGATGGATGATGGATGGATGATGGATGGAGGATGGATGATGGATGGATGGATGGATGGATGGATGGATGGATGATGGATGATGGATGGATGGATGGATGGATGGATGGATGATGGATGGATGGATGGATGATGGATAGATGGATGGATAGATGGATGATGGATGGATGGATGGATGATGGATGGATGGATGGATGGATGATGGATGGATGGATGATGGAGGGTGGATGGATGGATGATGGATGGATGGATGGATGGATGATGGATGGATGGATGATGGATGATGGATGGATGATGGATGGATGGATGATGGATGGATGGATGATGGATGGATGATGGATGGGTGTATGGATGGATGGATGGATGGATGGGTGGATGATGGATGATGGAGGGATGGATGATGGATGGATGAAGGGAGGGATGGATGGAGGGATGGAGGAATGGCTGGATGGAGGGAGGGATGAATGAATGGATGGATGGTGGGAGGGATGGATGGAGGGAGGGATGGATGGATGGATGGATGGATGGATGATGGATGGATGATGGAGGGATGGATGGATGGATGGATGGATGGATGGATGGATGGATGGATGGATGGATGGAGGGAGGGATGGAGGGCTGCCAGCCCCGGTGGGACAGTGCCTGTCCCGCTGTCGCCTGGCGTCCCCCCGGCTCCTGCCCCGGGGCATTCCCAGCACCCAAACCTTTCCTTTATGGGGAAATGAGGCACGGTAATTATCCCTAAGGATAATTGCGCAAGGGGGGGTGGCGCACCCGACTCCTGGGGCTGTACCCTGGAGCCGGGGCTGGGCACCGAGCCCTGCGCGCCCCTCGGGGGTCCCCAATTCCCGTGGCAGGGGCTCTTCCTCCCCCTCCTCCCCTCCTGCTGCTGCGGCAGGGGCAGCCCCCATCCCGCATTCCTGCTCGGGAGGAGATAAGGATCCAGTCTGGCGCCGGGGTTTCAATGCGCTCGCTGATTATCGGCAGGCGCCGGCCAGAGCCGCGGGCAGCGATAAGTGGGGGAAGGGGAGCGGGGAGGGGGCTGCTCTCCCACTTTAAAAGCCTTTTTCGCTTTATTTTCCTTCCTTCCTTTTTTTTTTTTTTTTTTTTTTTCCCTGCTGGGGATGGAGGGGGATGAGGGGGCGGTGTCCCGAGCTCGGCAGGCTGGGCTCATGGAATGGCTGAGTGGTTTGGGAGGGATCTGAAAGCTTAAAGGCCGTGGGCAGGGACACCTTCCACTGTCCCAGGCTGCTCCAAGCCCTGTCCAGCCTGGTCTTGGGCACTTCCAGGGATCCAGGGGCAGCCACACCTCCTCTGGGTAACTTTTGCCAGAGCCCTCCCACCCCAGAGGGAAACATCTCTCCCTAATATCCAAAAAAATCACCCCAAACCCAAAAAACCCCAGTTTTGCCCTCTCTTTTCACTCTTAAGCTTATAAATAACAGCACAGCATCCTGGGGAAGGGTGGTGGGGTTTGGATTTTTTTATATTTTTTTCCCTTCAGTGTTTTTTTTTCTCCTCTAAGTGTAACTCTGGGCTGATATCCTAGGAATGTGATCTCTGGTGCTCGTAAAAACCCAGCTTCTGGCCTCCTCCTTCCTTCCCAGGCATTAAAGGGGATGGATTGGTGGGATCCTGCATCCACTGGGGGATATTCCACGACATGTGGGACCTCTGTTTTCCAGTGAAGCTTCCTGCATTAATATCTGATGCTTTTCCTTGGGGTGAGCGTTACCAAGAAGTGAGCACCGCCAAAAAAAAAAAAAAAAAAAAAAAAAGAAAAGAAAAAAAAAAAAAGTGCATTTTGGTTTTGGTGGAGGGAAAAGCTGCAGTGCAATCGTTTTTTATGGCTTTCCGGAATGGGCTGGGTGTGGCACCGGGTCAGGAGCAGAAGGATCGTCCCTGCCCGATGCATCTTTCCCTTTCAGGTCGTAAATATCCAAACCACTACTTGAAAAACAAAAAGGCTCGTTAAGCTGTCAGCGGGCTCCCTCCAGCAGGGTCGTAAATGTGTCTCTTAGCAGTGGCTTTTGTTCCTGCCATGCCTGGGCTTAGGGATTGGGGCTGGAGGGGTCACTGCCCGTAGGGGTGCTGGATCTGAGACTCCCCATCCTTTCTTGGTCTTCCAGGAGGTGCTCTGGTTGGAAAAATGGGTGCTCATGTCTTTAGAGTGGGTTTTGTGCTTGTAGAAGTTTGCTACAGAACTCGGGCAGTCTGAACTCGTGAACTTTAGGGAAATAGGCATATTGGAGAACCCAGACAGCCTGAACTTTGGGGGAAAATGGCACGTTCAGGGGCTGAAAACATGTGGTGGGATGTGCCTTGCCAGCAAGGAGAGGAAGAGGGCAAAAAAAAAAAGGAAAAGAGAAATCTCTGAGCACCTCTGGGTGGTGGAGCCCCCCTCCCTGGAGGTGTCCAAGGGATGCCTGGATATGGAAATGCAGAAGAGAAATCTCTGAGCACCTCTGGGTGGTGGAGCCCCCATCCCTGGAGGTGTCCAAGGAATGCCTGGATGGAGAGATGGATGGATGGAGAGATGGATGAGATGCAAAGCTGGCACCGATGTGAGTGTCAGGAGCAACTCATCCCAGTGTGGAAGGGACATCAACACTTTATTTTGCTTCCAGAGGGAGATTTTCCATGCTGAGAATAAGGACACCCATCCCTGTGATCTGGTTGTCCTTTAGGTGTTTTTCTTTTTGTGCTGAAAAAAAAGCCACGTTAATATCTAATTAGCTAAAAAAAAAAAAACCCCGTGCCTGAAACGGCAGGAGAAAGAAAAAGGAATTAAAGATGCAAAAGACCTGTTAGATCATCTGGTCCTTCCTCTGGGATTGTTCCAGCCGTGTTTTGTCCAGTCTTGCTCAAAAGTCTGCTTCCCTCAGAGGGCTGGATGCATTGTGTACCCAGAGAAACCTTCATCCGTGTAACAGCTTCATACAATCGAGGTAAAAGAAGCAGATTGAGTCATTGTATTGTTCTTTGTAATCAGCTTTGCTTTTCATTAATTTCCTCCCCAAAGCCTTGTTCAGGCTGGGAATTGGAAAGGAAAAGGGGATGGTGGGTTCCTGTGCATCCCCCTCCTGTCCCCAGCAGCCTGGATGTGTTCAGACACCTCCAGGAGCTGCTGTGCCCCCGAGCTGGGCCAGGTTCAGCTGGGGAGATGGGGCTGGGTTCAGTGCTGCCAGCACCTCCTGCTCCTCACCCTGCTGGGCAGCTCCTGTTCTTAAAGTAACAACACGAGAAATAGATAAAAAGGGCTGCAGGTGGGCATCAGCTGGTGCAGGAATGGGCAGAATGAGGGAGCAGTGTGTGCTGCAGTGGCTCAGGGCAGTGGGACACAGCATCCCTGCCCCTGGCACATCAGCTTTCTGCTGGTGCCATGTTCTGGGTCAGGCTTCTTTAATTAGGTCTCCCTATCCTTCTGTGTCCCAGTGTTTTTGCTTTTTTAACCTTGCCAGCCTGCTGGGTAATTTTTTCCTTTAATGATGTGCCTTGCTTGTTTCCCTTTCCAAACTCTGTCCTTCCTCCTCTGGTATTCCAGTGGAAGGTGACCCTGCCCTTGGCAGGGAGCTGGAATGAGATGCTCTTTTTTTTTTTTTCTCCCTGTTTTTCTCCCATCCTCATCCCTAATGCTTCCCTCCAAGCCCCCTACATCGTGTCTGGGCTCTTCAAAAGGGAGATGCTCCAAGCTCAGGCCAGCTGACACCCCAAATGATTGTCCTTGTTTGGTGCAGCAGTGAGGGAGCAGCTCCAGGTGTTCTGAGTGTGGCTGTTTGCATTTCCTGGCTGGAAAAGCAGCTGGAGTTGCAGAAGTGATTCTGGCAGCTCCTGAGCATCGCTGCCCTTTTCCCCCCAACACCTTCCCCTGCTGTCTGGGAGCCCTGTGGGGTCTCCTGCAACCCCCTTTCCTTGCCCCCACCTTGGCAGGGGTGGGTGGGGAGGGAAGGTGTGGGCTGGCAGCTCCCAGTCCTGGGAATTCCCCAGGATCCTGCCCAAGCCAGCCTGGCTGGAGCCTTCCCAAGCATCAGGCCCTGCAGCCTCCCCAGGTCTGTGCTGGGGCACTGCTGGGAGGCTCTGCCACAGGGCTTTGGGAGGAGAAAGAGCAGGAGATGAGAAGCAGAAGGAAGAAAATTCCTCCAGCAGCTCCTCTCCCCTCTGGGGAAGGATGTGGGGCATCTCTTGGGGCTGGCAAAATGTGCCCTGGTGCCAGCTGCCCTCCTCCTGCAATGCTCAGAGCCCTGGATTAGGGATTTCTGATATTCTCAGGGCATCCTTTATTGCTCAGAACCTTTCTCAGGGCTGGCCTGTGGTGCTCAGAGCCCTTTTTGGGAGTGTCCTGTGGTGCTCAGAGCCCTGGATCAGGGCATCCTGCACTGCTCAGGCTCAAATCCCTATTCAAGGGACGTTCTGCAATGCTCAGGGGGTGTCCTGAGGTGCTCAGAGCCCTTTTTGGGAGGGTCCTGAGGTGCTCAGAGCCCTTTTTGGGAGTATCCTGTGATGCTCAGAGGAATATTCAGAGGTTCCTGTGGTCCTGTGCTGCTCAGGGCATCCTTTCCCCCGTCTTGGAGCAGAGTTTTGGGGGCCTCCCCTGGCTGGGAACAGCAGGAGCAGGTACCCAGAGGTGTGCAGCACGGCCAGATGTTTCCCAGATGTTGCTCACTTCCTGTCTGGCTCCTCTGCATTTAGCTCTTTATGTACTTGTTTGTTTTGGACTGCAAACAAAATAAAAAGGGTTTTTCTAACCCTGTTCCCCTGGGGCTGCCAGTTCAGGATATAATCTGGAGTCTATTCACTATTGTCTCAGCCCCCCCCTGCCCTCAGTGTCGTCCCTGGGCACTTTGCTTTTGTTCAAATCCTCCTTTTTTTCCCACATGACGTCGTCTCCCCACGGACCTTTTTTCCTTCTGGCCCCTTCCAGCTCCCAGGGGAGCCCTGGGAATATTCCTGGCTGGTTTGGGATGGAGGCTGGAGGAGGAAACACTGTGTTTCTCAGCCTGGATGTGTTCCTTGCTGTTGTTGTATTGTTAGGACACCTGAGGGTGGGAAGCTCACTGCAAATCACAAAAGTGGAAAAAAAAAAAAAAAAAAATCTTAAAGTATTGTTTTGGCATGCCAGGAAGTTCTAGAGGTAATTTTTTTCTCTCTGGAAAAGTGGATCAGAATCAGTGGGTGCTGCTCTGTTCCTCTGGATCTGAGGGCACCCACTAGTAACAAAAACAAAATGAACCTGGCAGCTTTGCTTTAAAATGTGTATGTTCAGCTCTTTCTGCTCTCCTCACACTTCATTTATACTTTTTTTTTCCCTGCCTGTTGGGGTTAAGGCCCCTTTTCCTCTTTTCTTTCTCCTTTCACTCTTAATTGCCTGTTAAATAATTTAAATATTTAGGACTAAAGGGCTTCAATTATCCATTAATTTACATTAGTAATTTATATATCAGGCTGAATGGACACTCTGTTAGTGTAATGGGTCCCTGTGGGCTGGCAGTGCATTTTCCTGGAAGCAGGGATGTTTCCTTACACCTCCCAGCCTGAGAGGGACCCCTGCTGTGGGGTCTGGGGTCTCTTCTCCTTGGCATGGAGGTGTCTGGGTTTCAAAGGAGGGGCTTTTTTTCACTTTTAGCTGGAAAATGATGGTGGACATCATGGTAGCATGGAGTGGTTTGGATTGCAAGGGACCTTGGCACTGTTGTGTATTCTTTAAGGTCAATTTTTAGCAATACCTGGGGGGTCTTGTAGCACCAGGAGAAGGAGAGCAAGGTGTGGAGGGGAGTGTTGGACACAGGTCACAGCATCAGCAGCTGGAGTCCCACCTACACTGGGTGGCACAGACCCCCAAAATTGGGGCATTTCCAGCCCAGGGTGGCACAGACCCCCAAAATTGGGGCATTTCCAGCCCAGGCACCACGCTGAGACAAAAAGGAGTTTGGGAGTTTAGTTTGGTGCACAGGGGCAGGAATGTGTGTGCCAGAGGACAAAGGGAGGAAAGAGAAGCTGGGTGATGTGGGAACATGGGCTCTGTCCAGAGAAGAAAAGGTGGAAATTCCCAATGGTGAGAAAGGAAGAAACCTGTGGCAACATGGGGTCCTGTGGTATTGAGATTATTGAAAGGGAGAGAGGGGAGGAGGGTGCCAAACAACTCTAGGAAGCTCCTGGAGGCTCCCCACCTCCATGGAAAAGCCTGAGGGGAAAAGGCTTTGGTTTTTTATTTTTTAGGGGTTCCCTTCTGTGTTCCTGCTCCCTCTCTGCATGGGGAGGCAGTGATGCCAGGAAAAAAACCGAAAACCCCAAAACCTCACAGCTTTTATCAAACCACAGCTCTTCTGCTCTGTGTTCAAGCAGGTGTGAGGTGCTGGGAGCCCAGCTGGCTGCAGGGTTTAGGGGGAAAGGAGTGAAACTCAGCCAGGTAATTGCTAAAATCCTTTTGCCACCTCTCTCTGTTCCACAAAGGGCTTGGGGTACCAGGTACCTGCCCTCCATCCCACCTGCTCCTGGCTTCAGGGATCAAATCCTGGCACAGAAAAGGGGATGGGGAAGCCTTGTCTAGTCTCACTGATGGTTTGGGGGCTTATTCTTTAATAAGGATATAGCTGAAAGCGGGGGGAGAGAGAGAGAAATCTTAATATTTGACATTCAGCATCAGCAGGGATTATTTTTTTTTATTTCCTTAAATCTTTTTCTATCCCTGTTTCTCCCCCTCCCCCCGTTTTTTTCCCCTTCTGTTTGTCCCTGCAGTAAAACGAGAAGGGAAGAAAAGGGCAGAGAAAGGACAACAAAAAGCAAAATATTTCCAGCCTCCATTTGTGGCGGTTATTTTGTTGTTGTTGTCAGGTTGTTTTTTTTTTTTTTATCGTAGCAACAAATCTGAAAGATTAAGGGCAACTTTAAAGACTGTTTAATAAAGGGACCTTAATCAGCCTCTCCTGTGATGTCCCTCCTCCAGCTGAATTAATGGGGAGTTAGAGGCTCGGGGGGACCTTTTCTCGCGCTGTTTTTTGGGTGATTAAATGACAATAAGGCGGTGATTGGAATGGTTTCAGAGCCGGGGAGCGTGGCTGGCAGCGCCTCTCTGCTGAGCTGGGCTGTGCCGGGCGTGGGAGGGATCCTGGAGGGAGAGAATCCTGGAGGGAAGGGATTTTGGAGGGAGAGGATCCTGGAGGGAAGGGATCTGGAGAGAGAGGATCCTGGAGGGAAGGGATCTGGAGGGAGAGAATATTGGAAAGAGGGGATCTGGAGGGAGAGGATCCTGGAGGGAAGGGATTTGGAGGGAGGGGATCCTGGAGGGAAGGAATCTGGAGGGAGGGGATAATGGAGGGAGAGGATTCTGGAGGGAAGGGATTTTGGAGGGAGAGGATCCTGGAAGGAAGGCATCCTGGAGGGAAGGGATTTGGAGGGAGAGAATCCTGGAGGGAAAGATCCTGGAGGGAGGGGATCCTGGAGGGAAAGTGATATTGGAGGGAACGGATCTGGAGGGAGAGGATATTGGAGCGAAGGGATCTGGAGGGAGAGAATCCTAGAGGGAAGAGATCTGGAGGGAGGTGATCCTGGAGGGAAGAGATCTGGAGGGAAGGGATCCTAGAGCAAAGGGATCTGGAGGGAGAGGATCTTGGAGGGAAGGGATCTGGAGGGAAGTGATATTGGAGGGAAAGGATCTGGAGGGAGGGGATCCTGGAGGGAAGGGACTTGGAGGGAGAAGATCTTGGAGGGACAGAATCTTGGAGGGAGGTGATATTGGATGGAGGTGATCCTGGAGGGAGGGGATCCTGGTGGGAGATGATATTGGAGGGAAGTGATACTGGATGGAGGTGATCCTGGAGGGAGGTGATATTGGAGGAAGGTGGTATTGGAGAGAGAGGTGATCCTGGCAGGAGGGAATGTTGGAAGGAGGTGATCCTGGAGAGGGATGATGCTGGCAGGACGTGATGCTGGAAGGGCATGATGTTGGAGGAAGGGGATCCTGGAGGGACATAATCTTGGAAGGAGGTGATATTGGAGGGAGGTGATCCTGTAAGGAGGTGATATTGGAGGAAGGTGATCCTGGTGGGAGGGTATCCTGGAGGGAGTTGATATTGGATGAAGGTAGTGCTGGAGGGAGGTGATCCTGGAGGAAGGTGATCCTGGATAGAGGTGATATTGGAGAGAGGGGATCCTGGAGGGGGATGATGCTGGAGGAAGGTGATCCTGGATAGAGGTGATATTGGAGGGAGGTGATCCTGGAGGGGGATGGTGCTGGAGGAAGGGATCCTGGAGGAAGGAGATATTGGAGGGAGGTGATCCTGGAGGGGGATGGTGCTGGAGGAAGGAGATCCTGGAGGAAGGAGATGTTGGAAGGAGGAGATCCTGGAGGAAGGAGATATTGGAGGGAGGTGATCCTGGAGGGGGATGGTGCTGGCAGGAGCCCAGCACAGGGAGCTGCAGGTACCGGGGCACTGCCACTCCCGGCCCACGCCTGCACCGAGCGAGCTGTGGGAGAAGAGTGGGAAACAAGGGAGAAGAGTGGGAAACACATTGGGAAAAGTAGGGCAGCAGCTGGCAGGGAGCATCCTTCCAGCCAGCTTTGGCTTCCCAGGGGCAGAGAGAGTGGGTGAGAGAAGGACAAAAAGGATGGGGGGGAAAAATCCCCAAAACCAAACACGACCCCTCCAGCTTTCTCCTCCTTTTGTCGTGCTGTTCCCTTCTTTGCTGCCTAAACTTTTTGCTATACTTTGTCGGGCTTGTGCCAGTGCCTCAGGGTCACCTTCTCTGGATTTTGGGACTCAGGACTACCAAACCCACTTTTGCAGGGCCTGGCTGGGTTGTCCCCACCTCGATGTTGGGTGAAACCTGCTCCCCTCCAGCCCGTGGGATGTGCGTGCCCAGGGAGGGATGCAGAGCATCCCTCTCTTCCCAAAGGGCACTGGCTGGTTCACAGCCCTGCTTGCTGCTGCTGCTGCTGCTGCTTTAAAGTCACTTTTCGTGCCCAAAGCCAAGAAAACCCACCCATTGCAAAACAGCCTGAAAGTTGCACTCGCAAGGGGAGCGCTGGGGAATTTGCATTTTGAAATATGTATGTAATTTGGGTGAAGGGGAAATCGCTCTCTGTCTGCAAAACCGTCGACTTTCTTTCTCCCAGAGTTAGCATTTTCCAAACTGCAGTGCTCAGTCCAACAGGAGACCCTTTTTTTTTTTAATTTATTTTATTTTTTTTCCTTCCTTCTCTGCTTTTTTCGCGGCTTCCAGTCGGTTTGCTGCAGCTCAAAGGATAATTAATGATTCTTTTGACTTTCTGGCGTTAACCAGGGCAACAAGTCCCTGTTTGTTCCTCGTGTTTTTTTCTCCCTTCTCCCTTTTCTTGTTGAAATGATTATTCTTTTCACCACAGGAGCCCGGCACACGCCGTACATGTGAATAAACAGCGCGTTCCCGCCTTCTCTGCTTTCCTTTCATGGGCCAAAGCAAATAAATAAAAAGTTCATATAATTATTATATCCATTAAAAGCAACGTTGTAGCTCAGTAAACAGAACAAACTCGACAAGGGGAGCGTGACAATGGAATTAAAATAGCACAAAGGGAAGTGCCTGTGCCCGTAACAAGAGCCAGCGCTAGATGAAATTTGGAGATAGTTTTCCAACAGAACTGCTTCCCTGAAGGGAATGTATGAAACAGCACAAAAGAAGCCAGCACAATAGAGTGTAACAGGGATTTGCTACATAATTCCTCCTCCTTTTTCTTTCTTTCTTTCTTTTTTTTCTTTATTTTAATTCACTCTCTTTTCTGTGGGTATTTATGAGGACCCGTGCAACTCGTGGCTCTGCTAAAACCAGAAATGAGGAACAATTTGCTCCAATCTGCCTGTGTCGTGTTGTAAATCCATATAATGAAAAATGAAGAGATTTGTACCATAAGGGATCTCAGCTGTTTACACTTCTCAGGAGGCTTCGCCTTTGATTATCATAATCATAAAGATAAACAAAAGAGTAGTGGCTCCATAAATACTCCAGTGTAATGCATAATCAGCGAGATAAATCTCTCTCTTTCCAGCTCCCAGGGTGGGAGGTGCTGCCAGAGCCTGGGTGTTTCTCCTCTGGGGCATTGGGGATGGCTGGAATTTGGGTTGGATTCTCTCAGTGAGGCTGGCAGGGGCACAGGGATGCTGTGGCAGATGCACAAGGATGCTGCAGTGGGATGCACAGGGATGCTGTGCCCCCCTTATGTGAGGACACCCTGCCTCAGTTTACCCCTCAGGCTGCTCTGCAAAAACCTGACCTGAGGATTTAGCTAAAAAGTTGGTTTGTTTTTATATTTCTTTATACAACTGAGGTGGGTTTTGATCAGTAAGGCCGTTGCATGCAGAAACATCAGTGGGGCTGCCCAGCTCCTCCTTCCCAGCATTTTCTCAGCACAGACTTTGCTTTCTTCATTCCTTTTCCTGTCCCCATCCAGTCCTGGTTTAATCAAGGTACCCACCGAGGGAGGCCAGCTGCAGGCTCTTCCTTTAGCTGGGAGAGGAGGAATCTGAATTTTTTTTTTTTTCTTCCAAGGGTGTAATTAGGGCTGGCTGGGTGCACCCCCTCATTACCCAGGCTGGGGAGGAATGCTCTCTAATTATGAAGTTTGCCTGTCGCCGAGCAGGAGGGACAGGAGGGACTTCTGACCCCCTGTCTGTCTGTCTGTCCGTCCCTCTCGGGCTGGGTGGGCTCTGGGAGGAGCTGGGATGCAGGGATAGGGCTGGCTCAGGGCTGGATACTCCAAGCTCTATCCAGCCTGGCCTGACACTTCCAATTCCAGGAAGAACTGCTTCCACAAATTCCCAATTTTCACTTTGAGCCCGAATTAACTCGGGTGCTGCGTACCCCTGGTTATCCTGAAAGGTTCCAGGCTCAGTTTTGTGGCTTCTGCTGGCAGCTGGGGGCTGTGCCATCCCGGGAGGGAGAGGTTAATGAGCCACACTGAGTTAATGAGGCCGGGGGTTACATCAGCCAGCTGCAGCCCTGGGGACCTGTTACATTCCCTGCATCTCACACTCGTCAGCACTTCCCAGCCCGGCTCTGAGCAATGCCAGGGTTTTGTGGGCTCTGTGAGAGGAGGCAGCAGTTTGGTGTTTGTTACCACTGGGCACAAAGCTGTCCCAGTGGCAGTCTGGGATGTGGTGGGATGCCTTTGTGTCCCTCTGCAGGGTTCTGGAATGGCAGGGAGCCGTGCCATGGCTCCAGCATCAAAATTTGCTGGAGTTGAAATGGCAACAGCACTAATCTCCAAATGAGCCTGCTCATACATTGCTCCCTGGAGGGGGGATTTGGGGCATGGGGACAGCCCTGCTCCAGCATTTCAGACACCTGAGCCAGGCTGGTGGCTGGAGCATCTCCTCCATCTCTGTCTCTGGAGCCAGAGCCATTCCCATCCCTGCTGGGGGATTGGGAAGGCAGATGACTCCTCCTGTGGTGCTGGAGATAAGCTGTCATTTTTTATATATTATTTTTTTCATTTCTACAGGAGGATTTTAACCCACCTGGCAGGTTTAACTATTCCCTGCCAGGCCTTCCCAGGAGCCAGTGCCTGCCCTGAGGCAAGCAGGAACGTGGGGAGGTGGAGACAGAAGGGGTTAAAGCATCCACCGAGATTTAGCAGGAGAAACCCAGGCATCCCAGCCTAATCCCTGCATCCTTACATGCATCTCTGCCTGCCTGGTGCAGGAGGAGGGATGCTGGGGCCGTGGGTGATGGGCAGCCACTAATGCTCCTGTAATCTCCCAAATATTTGGAGGGATAACAATTGCAGGAGAGAGGATTTTAATGCTTTCCTGGGGAGGTTTGCTCGGCCATTGCTGCCTGGGGAGGTTTTGCCACCTGGGCTTTTTTGGGCGTTTTTTGGGGTGATGGAGTGGGGGTTAAGGCTGGATCCCGGCTCTGGTGCTGCTCCCTTTTGGGGCTGGGGCGGGTTTGGGGTCAAGGATCTTGACAAGTTGCAAAGGCTGGCAGCAAACATCTGCAAATCACCCCCCGGGGAACAGATGCTGCAGATAATCCAGCTCAGCCCCAGCCGATTAAAATGTGTGATGAGGGATGGGGAGAGGAAAAGAAGTGCCTGTTCCCCTCCTCCCTTTTCCTCTCCTTGCTCCTACTACACTCATCCCCAGGGCTTCAGGAGTTGGCCCCGTGGGTCGAGCTGCCCCCAAAGAGCTGCAGACACCCCGTAACTCCATTCCCCAAGTCGTGTGAGACTGTGGGATGGTGACAGCCAAAAAAAAAAACCCCAGGAGAGATCTGGGAAGCAGGCACCCACCTCCAGCAGGAAGGAGGGAAGCCAGCAGATGGGAACCCCCTGCAGACGTCTGCCAGGGAGATGATTACAGGCAGCAGAGCGCGCTCTCAAATATTTATTAGTTTGTCACTGCTGGGAGTTTTATTGCTGGTGTGATTGCAGGACTGGAAATCTTGGCTGTGCAGGGCTCCTTTCCTGCCTTCCCATGCAGAAGCATCTCCCGTGCCTGCTGCTCCTGCTGTCACTATGCCACACTTGTCACCTGGGCTGGGACTGCTGTGGCCTCTGGAGGTGATGGGGCTGCACGCTGGGAAAGTGCCTTTTAATTTATTTTTTTTTTTTTAATTTTGCAGTTGTTGCTGGGCAGTCAGGGCACGCAGCAGCAGCAGTTGCTCCTGCACAAGCAGCCATGTGTGGGGATTTTTTTGGGGGCCCCCCATGAGTGCAGGCAGAGCCAGAGGTTTCCCATGCAGCGGGTGGCCGGGTGTTGGGAACAGGGATGAAAGGCTGGCTTGATGGCTTATGATAAATGTGCCCAGCATGGCTCTCCTCCCTTTTCTCATCCCAAGTCCTCGTTGTTCCTAGGCCTTAATTCTTCCCCAGTGTGTTTAAATAGCAGAGGCTGTTTCATGCTGGAGGAAAATGCCCTGCCCAGCTGCAAATAGTTTTTTCCCAGCTAATTTCTGAATGGAAAAAAAATCACCCTCCCCCTTGATTTGCTCCTATCCGTGAGTCTGGGGAATCTGTGGGGTTGGAGCTCCAGTTGTGAGGCTGCCATGAAAAACCCATCATCCTTTTCCCCTGTCTCCTGTTAGAGCTGCTTTTTTGGCCCCAGATCTTTCCTGGCCAGAAACAAAAGATCTCTCAGCTGTTGCGAGTTTGCAGGATTTTAACTTTCCCAGCGTGCTCTTTGCTTGAAAGGTGTTCTGGGTTCAAACCTTAAACCCAGCAGGTTTTTGTAGCCACCAAAAGCAGATGTTGGATCTGGCTGGTGACACCATCCTGTTCCCTGCTCTCATCCCCAAAATCACTGTGTCCATGTGGAGAAGAACCTCGAAGAACCAGCATTTATTTGGGCAGACCCCCTCTTGGAGCAGGGTCTGGATGGGTTTTTTGGTGCCACCAGGAGTGTCTCAGCCCCAAACCTTGTTCTGGGGGTCCGAGGTGGCTCCCACTGCAGCCTTCACCCTTCCCACTGCAGATGATCCCGGTGAGTCACAAACCCGGCATTTTCCTCCCCATCCGGCCGTGACTCATCCCCTCCCAGCTCCTCTTGGATGACCTCAAGTCTGGTTTAGCATCACCAAAGTGGTGGTGAGGTGGGAGAAAACAGATCCTTGGTGTTGGCTGTTGGAGAGGGGTCTCTCCTCCTGGGTTGCAGTTTTGGATCAGGGCCACGTGCATTTGGGGATGTCACCTCCATGGGGAGCATCGTTCCCAAAACTTTAGGATACCCCTGCCCATTCCCAGCTGCCAAGCTCAGGTCTGGCTTTGCTGCAGGGATGCAGGGAGCATCATATCAGGGAGGTTTGCACAGCAGCCCATGAGTGAAGTTTTGCTGGCTGCCTCTGTTGCCAGTTTGATTATCTCCTGCCAGGGAATTCAGAACTGTGGCGTGGAACAAAAAAAAAAAAAACAAACCAGCACACAACCAACAAAACAACAACCCAGTGGATGAAAAATTGAAGGGGTGGGTAAAAAAAGGGGGTATTTGCTGCTGTGACAGGCTGCTCAGCAGGAGAGGGGTCCCACACCTTGGCATTCCCTGCCTGCCACAGGGCCTGGGAAGATTACAGGTCTGCAAATGAGGTGGGGGAGGAAATAAGCATCAGCAGAGAGGTGGGGAAGAGTCAGCCAGAGAGAGAGAGAGAAATTAGCCCGGAGTTTAATTCATTGTTTCCAAAAGAGCAGTTAATGGATTATGACAAATGTCCTACAGCTCTCCCTTAGTGCTGTGTTAAATGGAAATGGAAAGTCAATTTTCCTAAATGGATTTTAAACGACTGACCTCGTGCATTTTTTTTTCCCCTCACTGATTTTTGCTCAGGAGGAAGCTCGGTCATCTTGTTTTCTTGATGCATCTGATTATATATTTTTTTTTTCTCTTCCTCCTCTTCCTCCTCCTCCTCCTCCTCCTCCCAGCTTGGCATTCTGATTCTCTCCGTGCAGCACCACTCCTTGCCAAGGGTGATGAAGGGAGTGGGCTCCTTTCTTTTCCCTGCCAGCTGTGGAGATGTTATCACAGGGCTGGGGATATTTACTGTTTTCCTGCACGCTGCAGTGCCTGGAGTTGAGAATCACAGCTCTGGCTGGGGGAAGAGAGGAGGAGGAAAAGCTCACAACTCCTTTGAGTGTGAAAATAAAAGCCTGGAGATGTGACCTGACTGCTAGTGAGATTCCCAGGAACAACAGGTTAAGCAGCAGCATCCCTGTGCACCTCTGTGGGGGTTTTTATTACTCCTGTGATATTTGGGGCTGATCTCAATGGGCTGGAAACAAGCCTCCTGCAGATGATGCTCAGCTTCAGTCAGAGCATCTTTCCCAAGCTGAATGAGCCACCCTGAGGCTCCCACTCCCAAGGGATAACATTCCTGTGTGAGCACTGAGCTGCTCACCCCTCTCCAAGGTTTTTCTTGGCCTGGCCTGAGCCAGGGCACGACCTCTAGTTGTTTTTTGCATTTAGATGGCTTTTGAAAGTGAACAAGCAGGAATATGGAGCTCCCCAGGGCACAGACCACCGTTTTCTGGGATAGTGTGAATCCTGGTGGCACCTTTGGGTGACGTTCTCTGGAGATGGCTGGGCTGGAAGCAGTCTCTCACCTGTTGGGTGATGCTGAAATCCAGGTGTTGGCAGGGTGCGAGGTCCCAAATGCAGC
This sequence comes from Luscinia megarhynchos, assembly GCA_034336665.1. Taxonomy (NCBI): domain Eukaryota; kingdom Metazoa; phylum Chordata; class Aves; order Passeriformes; family Muscicapidae; genus Luscinia; species Luscinia megarhynchos. The sequence goes on along the minus strand of CM067569.1, from coordinate 34,773,982 downwards.
TCCAGTGAAGGTGTGGATGTCTGAGGTTTGTGCTGGGGGTATGGTTCAGCATTCCCAGCACGAGCCCTGCCAGCATTTTGCTCAGAGCATGCCTGTGCATTCCTCAGGGCTGTGAGGAGGAGGAGGCTTTGGGGGGACACCAGCCCCCATTGGAGCCTCTCTGTGTCCCCATCACTATCCCTGGTCCTGGGTTTGTTTTGCTTTTCCCTTGGGTGAGCTCACCCAGGTTTTGGGCTCGGGGTATGGATGGGGGGTTGGTACCCAGGTGAAACTGGAAAAAAAACACAGCGGGGTTTGCAGGGTCTCCAGGCAGCACTGACAGAAGGAGAGGACAGAGTTTTAAGTTGCACCAAGGGAAATGTAGGCTGGATATCAGGAAAAAGCTTTTATGGAAGGAGTGATAAAGTACTGGAATGATCTGCCCAGGGAGAGGTGGTGGAGTCACCATCCCTGGATGTGTTTAAAAAAAGATTGGGTGTGGCCGTGGTTTAGTTGAGGTGTTAGGGCATGAGTTGGATCATCCTGATGATCAACCTCGTGATTCTCTGTGTGCGCTTTGCTGGTTTTTGGGGACTCTCTTTTTGCTTTTCTGCTCATCCTCTGCTGTTGCTGCATGCAGGGCAGGGAGGGATGAGGGGGATGGGGACGTGGGGCATCTCCTGGTGCTCTTGGTGTGTTGTCTTGAAAGGGATTACGGAGAAAAAACAGCAACAAGACACTCTCTTGCTTGGTGCAGGAAAGAGCAATTTATTAAAAGAAGCCATTGCCTTAAATAAGGCAGTTTGTGCAAAACAAAATACAGACAGATCATTGGTCAGAGGAAGAGACACCTCTTCTCCCTGGCTTTCTCCACGGATCCAGCAGGTGTTTATCTCCGTTATGATTCATTCTCTTGTGTTTACAGTAAAGGAAAAGGCTCTAGCCTGGGAAAAATCCTGGCTGGAGCTGAGAAAGTTTCATGGCCTGAGAAAAATACTTAGAACTTGAGAAAAAGGCCTGACAGCTTTTGCCCAGCAGTGTCCACGCTTGGTGTCCTGGCAGGGCTGGAGTACAGCGATGTGCTGCCCGACTCCTTCCCGTCAGCGCCGGCCGAGACGCTGCCGCACTTCCTGCTGGAGCCGCAGGACGCCTACATCGTCAAGAACAAGCCCGTGGGGCTGGTGTGCCGCGCCAACCCCGCCACGCAGATCTACTTCAAGTGCAACGGCGAGTGGGTCAACCAGAACGACCACGTCACCAAGGAGAGCCTGGACGAGGTCACAGGTGAGCAAAGTAGTCCTTCTGCCTTACCTCCCTCCCTGTCACGTCCTGAGCTGGTTTGGAGGGCAGGTGTCTGCCAATAAAGGCAGGAGCTTCTCTTGGAAATGGAGAGTGTAAACTCCCTTTCCTCCGAATTATTGTAATTTTGAAATTAAGGGGCTCTCAGGCAAAGATATGGGAATTAGGAATGACAGGTCTTTACTAGGAAAATTAAAATAAAAATACAGTATTACAAGAAACAAACCCAAAATGCTGACAGAGTCAGAATCCAACCTGACACCCTGTCAGTCAGTCAGGGTGTTGGCAGCAGTCCCATTAAATGGTGGCTGCATCCTCCTGCAGTGGCAGATGTGGTTCAGCTGGAGCAGTGCTCCTGTAGAAGGTGCAGTTTTCCTCTGAAGGTCCAGGGATGATGTGGAAAGATCCAGCTTTCCTCTGGAATCCAGTGGAAAAAGGCTGCTTTGGTGCTCCAAATCTCAGTTTTTATCTAGGTAGGAAAGGTTTGGCTCCTCCCCCTGGCTGGAGCATCTCCCAGTGGGATGATGTAATTTTATCAGTCATGCAGTGGGACTGAATGGGCCACCAGCAGATGATATCTTCCTGGAGGGAGGATGGGTTGTGGAAAAGATAAAGATGATTGCCCCAGCTGGTTTTAAAGATGGCCCATTAGCAGAGGATATCTCCCACAGAGATAAGGGTCACTGCTCCAGCTAGTTTCAACAGATGGTAATAGAATACAAACTTTTGGTCACATCCTGTATTGAAACCTAAGACACATCCACACTGCTGATAGTTCTCCTCCAGGCAGACTTGCCAGACCCCTGGTGAAAGCTCCATTTTTGGGAAGGATAAGGGTTTGACAGGAAGGTCTCACAGAAAGACCTTTGAATGTAGAATTTGAAGAAGGAATAGAAATGATAGCAGGTTTTGATGCAGATGGAAAGAATTGCTGGGCCAGTTTTACTACATAACTAAGAAGGCCAAAGGTATGTTAGTATGTGAGTTGGAATGGGTTTATAGCTCAGAGCAAAGGATAAATCTACCTCAAACAAAAGATGTTTTTACCAAGCAAAAGGTTTTTACGAGCAAACAAAAATGCCATGTTGCAAGTAGAAAGAAAGGTCTCAAAATTTTCCACTGCAAGAAAACTGAAAAACAACTTGTAGCTTAAACTGTAACATGCTAACTTTTTGTGATTGGAAAATAACAACATGAATATAGTAAAAGTATTGATTGGTTGTTATGTATTAGGGTGCTCAGCAAAGAAAAGTGTATAATGCCTTGGAACCAGAACTAGAGTGGCTTCAGACAAACCTACAGCTGAGGCTGACAGGGCTGTGGGCTGGGCTTTGTTACCCACGACCCATGAATTGCTGCATCATCTGGATGCAATAAACAGCACTTTAAAGAGCCACTCTGGAGTCCCACATCCCCCTTTTTGGCTCTTACACACCAAGATGGTGCTGTGGCCACCACATCCGCCCCCCAGAATCTTGGGAAAGTCACCCCAAGCCTGATTTCATGCTTACCCTCTTGCAGGGCTTGGGGTTCTTAAAAGGGATTTAGAAGGCAGCATGTTTAAATCTGATTTAAAAAAAAAAATTAAAAAAGGACTGCTCTCCTGCAAAATGCCTAATCAACATGTAGGAGTCATTGCCAGGAGGGGTGGCAAAGGCTGGCAGTTTATGCAGGTTCGCAGAGGGATTAAGTGTTTAATGGGTAATGAGAGCAATTGCAGGTAGGATTTGAAATGCCTGTTGATGGCAAATGAGCTCTTTTCTGCCTCAGAGGATAAGTCAGCCTCTGGCTGCCTGGAGCGGGGTGAGAAGGTGGCTTAGGCATTTTAGAGGGGGTCTTGCTCCATGGGATTGGGCTCTGCAGAGCTGCTTGGTCCATGCCTTGAAACATCCTGGCAAGGAGAACAAGATGTGGGGTTGGATATATCGTGTAATCAAGTAGATTTGCTAGGATTGGGGTGCTCTAGCTCAGCACCCATCTCTTCTGAACCAGTTTTGGTACCTGTGGCTGATCAGGGGTGGAGGAAAACAGTCACATTTCCCCTGTAGGATCTGCAGATCCCTGAGCATGTGGAAATCAAGGCAGCCTTTTGAACTGCAGTGGTGTTGGCTTTGGAAGGCAGACTGGGCTTAGAGGAAAGACTTCACCAGCCTGGAGGAGCCCCCAGTATTTTTGCATAATCTCCCCTTGTCCCTGTGATTTTTCCCACTGCCTTGCCCTTCCCTGGTGCCTCTTGCTCTCCATCCTGTAGCAGCCATGAGCTGATCTGAGTGCATCTCAGTAAAGGGAAAATCCTTCCTTTCCTCTGCAGCTTTTTGAGCCTTTCCTCCTAAAGCTGCTTTAGCCATTCATGGGGTGTTTTTCCTCTAGAGGAAGAATAGTCAGAGATGCCCAGAGACGTCCCTTTGCTTCTCTGGAGCCTGACAGGGGCAGGGCACACTCTGTTTCTCTCTTTTGGGGTGCATCTCCACCTCCCAGCTCTTGCAGAGGCCAGATTTGGAACTCTCACCACTCTAGGGCAGAGTCAGTGCTGGTCAGTGACCGAGCAGCCTTTGCCAAGGGGTTTTAAATTTATTTATAACATCTGGCCACACTGGGTTGAGCCAAAGGTCTGTGTGCCCTGCACGCTGCAGTGGAGGATGCTTAGGGGAAGATCATGGGACCAGGACAAGGAGGGAGCAGTGGAGCTGCCCTGTCAGCCTCCCAGCTTTCCACCATTCACAGTCAGGGACTCCCAGATCTGGTGGGATGTTGATCTGAGCAGTGTGACCCAGCCCTTGGTGGAATCTCTTCCTTGTTAATTTGTCTGATTGCTGTTAGGACTCATTTCTCTGTAGAAAGGGGTTCTCATGCCTTAGTGATGTGAAGTGTGGAAACAAACACTTTATTTCATAGACCTGTGGAGTGGTTTGGGTTGGACCTTAAGGATGATCTAGTCCAACCCCCTGCCATGGGCAAGGACACCCTCCACTAGCCCAGGTTGTTCCAAACCCCATCCAGCCTGGCCTGGAACGCCCCCAGGGATGGGGCATCCATCTGGGCAACCTGTTGCTGTGGGAACTCCTTTGCTTTGGCCCAGCATCTCCCTCTCAGGCTGCAGTCTGCTGTGTGCCAGCAGTTTGGGAAGGAAGCAGCACACACCTCCTTCATCCAGGCTCCAAAGGTGGCATTGCTGCTCTCAGGGAGTGAACTGACAGCTCCTGCAGGTGATGCCACGCATGTAAAACCTGCCTGGCAGGAAAACTGGAGCCAAAGTGGTTTAAGGTGCTAAAAAATCTGCATTTGCAATGCCAGGCGTTTTTTGGGGAAGCTGAAAGGGCATGGGACAGAGCCAGGCACAAAGGCACGGGTTAACATGGTTGGTTTTTAAGTGTCCTTGGTTAAAAGCTTGGAAAAAAGGGACCTGTAAGAAGAAGGGGGGAAAAAAAAAATAGGAACTTTAAAGATGACGTGTCTTGAATGAGCCTGGCTCAGTAATGCTCTGGCTGCATCTGATCCGAAACATTTCAAGCAGAAGAAAGCAAAAATAGGCCAAGTCAGGGAGGATAATTCAGCTGGGTGAGGAGGGGCTCTGTCTGGATGCCTGGAAGCCCTTAGGAAGTCACTCCTGTGTGCCATGATCTCAGCCTTCAGTTTTTGGTGCTTTCAGTGGGGACAGAGGTGGGGCATTTGCAGGATGCTCCCACCTTTCCCAGGGTGCTCATCCCACCAGAGCTTCCCAGATAGACAGGATGGATTGGAGCCATATCTCCATCCTGAGCCCTTTTAAAATCCCTAAATTTCCCTAAAGTGCTTGGCCCAAATACCTTTGCTTTTGGGGTTTGCTTGTTGTGGTTTTATTTTTTTTATCCCTTGAATAGTGACAAAATAAATTGTATTTCCTTGTCAGCTCTTCTGCAGGAAGGTGGCAGGGAGACAGTAATTGCTCCTCACAGCACTGGGAGTGAGCTGTAACAAAATTACAGCTGAGGAGCGTGTGGCTCTCGATCTCTGTGAAATTGAGGCCTTTTTAAAATAGAAACTGAAAAAAAAAATGGGCAGGTATTGCTTAAAATAAGGAAAAGTAAAGCCTGAGTCCCTCCTGCCCTTGGTGATGGTCACTGATGCTTCAGCATCCTGACTGTGGTGGTGTCACCTTTGTCGTTGCCCCCCCCGCCATGGCCAGGCTGATTTCTTTAAGATTTTGTTTTTCTTGTTATATTTGTATTCAAGTGTCACAGACAGGGGTGGTTTCTCCCCACAACAAAGCCTGGGGGAAGCATCCTTCAAACCATGGTGGGTGGGAAGGGGTCGGGACGGGGACGTTGGTGATGTGGGAGGTGGTGGAGGAGGAGGGTGATGAAATGGTGAAGAGATTCTGGTCCTGCTCAGCTGGACTGGGGTTGGGGAAAAGAGGCATTGATCCATTGCCTTGGCTTCATCCCTAAACCATCCTCCAGGGGGATTGTCCTGGTTTGAAGGACAGGTGTCTGCCAGTAAAGGCAGAAGCTTCTCTTTGAAATGGAGAATGTAAACCCCCTCCCTCCAAATTATTATAATTTTGAAATTAAGGGGCTCTAAGGCAAAGAGATGGGAATTAGGAATAACAGTTCTTTACTAGGAAAATTAAAATAGAAATACAGTATTAGAAAGAACAATCTCAAAAACAGTGACAGTCAGAGTACAACCTGACACCCTGTCAGTCAAGGTGTTGGCAGCAGTCCCATTAAATGGTGGCTGCATCCTCCTGCAGTGGCAGATGTGGTTCAGTTGGAGCAGTGCTCCTGTAGAAGGTGCAGTTTTCCTCTGAAGGTCCAGGGATGATGTGGAAAGGTCTGGTGTTCCTCTGGAATGCAGTGGAAAGATGGATAACTTGCTGTCCAAAATCTCAGTTTTTATCTAGGTAGGAAAGGCTTGGCTCCTCCCCCTGGTTGGAGCATCTCCCAGTGGGATGTTGTAATTTTATCAGTCATACAGTGGGACTGAATGGGCCAGCAGCAGATGATATCTTCCTGGAGGGAGGATGGGTTGTGGGAAAGATAAAGATGATTGCCCCAGCTGGTTTAAAGATGGCCCATTAGCAGGTGGTATATACCTCGGAGATAAGGGTCACTGCCCCACTTGGCTTCAACAGATGGTGATAGAACACACATTTCTGGCCACATCCTGCATTGCAACCCAAGGCAGGGATGCAGTGATTCCAGCCCTCTGTCCTCCAGCTCTGTGCACGCACCGCCCCCTTGGGTGCTGCCCCCAGTTTTCCCTGCTCCCATCCGCTGCTGACTCCATGCCTCTGTCCCGAGCAGGGCTGCTGGTGCGGGAGGTGCAGATCGAGGTGTCCCGGCAGCAGGTGGAGGAGCTCTTTGGCCTGGAGGATTACTGGTGCCAGTGCGTGGCCTGGAGCTCGGCGGGCACCACCAAGAGCCGCCGCGCCTACGTCCGCATCGCCTGTGAGTGCCGCTCCCGCCTCCGCAGCTCTCGCCTCAGTTTGGGACGACCCATCCACGGATGACCCCGGTTTTCTCTCCCCACCCCACCTGCAGCTTTGTCTCTGCCTGCTGAGGCGGGGTAGACACCTTTAAAAAGGTGTTTTCTCCCGGGGTTTTATTATCCTTAATAATTATCCAGCGGGTGGCACCTTGCATGCTCTGCCTGAATCAGCGGCTCTGAGTCCCTGCTGTCGCATGCACCTATCTGAGCTGCTGTTTTGGGGGATCAGCCTGATGTGAATTTGCTCCATTAGCAGAGCTGCAGGAGAGCAGCCAGGCTTCCCCCCATCCCAAATGGATTTTGCTATTAAAGGGGTAATAATCCAACATGTTTATCCAAAACAGAGATCAGCTGTGCTGCTGAAGGGTTTAACCTGAACAGGGAAAATCACAGAATCATAGAATCACAGAAAGTTTTGGGTTGGAAGGGACCCTAAAGCTCACCTAATTCCAACCCCTTGCCATGGGGAGTGACACCTTCCTCTAGACCAGTTTGCTTCAAACCCCGTCGAGCCTGGCCTTGGACACTTCCATGGTATTTTTTGGAGCAGTGTTCAGGAGCCACATGGAGAGGTCTGGGAGCTGTAGCAGAGGATTGCAGCACCATCTAGTGATGCTCCTGCTCCTTTCCAGGCTCTGGAGCAGCACGCTGCTGCCCCCACATCCCGAGGGGCTCTGCTGGGAGGGATGAAGAAACAGTGGATAAGCTGAGGTTAGCCCCAAAAGGAGAGGACAAGATGGGGTATAAGCTTGCAAGCACATAAAGGAGGAAATGTGTCATCCTTGAGCAGCATGTGCTGCCCCAAATCCATCCTGGAAAACACGGTTCTTCAGCTCCTTCCTCCCAGGGCACATTTTGCCCTGTCTGTCCATGCCAGATGAACCTCCTGACTTGAGGGTGCTTGGTGCTGAGGTGCTCACCAAAGATTTGGAGGCTGCCCTGTTCCTGCTGCAGGCTGGTAGCCCCTGGCTTTTCCTTCCCCTCCCAGACCTGCGGAAGAACTTTGATCAGGAGCCGCTGGGCAAGGAGGTCCCACTGGAGCACGAGGTGCTGCTGCAGTGCCGCCCGCCCGAGGGGGTCCCACAGGCTGAGGTGAGCAGCTCCTGAAGGGATGCATGGTGGGGTGTCCCATCCCCATTCCCCATTCCCCATCCCCAGCCTGGATGATCTCCTGTCAGCTCCCAATCACAATGGTTTATTTTGGGCAGCACTCAGCACACTTCTCCCTCACTTCCTGGGGTGCCTCAGAGGGAAGATCTGACGAGCAGGCACCCACTGAGTTGTCTGGATGGGAGTGGTCATCAGTGTGAGCTGAAGGCTGGGAAAATCAGTACAGATGGGCTTTCCTATCACGGCAGTGGAACTTTCTTTACGCACAGCTCCGTCAGCTGCTGGGAGCTGTGTGTTGGAGAGAGCCACAGTGTCTCATCCTTGGCCAAAACACTGCCCCAGTCAGGCCTGGTTTGGCCCAGTTTTCCAGGAGAAATAAATCCAGTCAGAGGCGAGGTTGTCCACTCAGGGGTTAAAGGTCTGAGGGCATCTTTGGTCTCGGTAATGGCTTAATCCCCATCCCTTCCTTTCCTGCCAGGTGGAGTGGCTGAGGAACGAGGACGTCATCGACCCCACCCAGGACACCAACTTCCTGATCACCATCGACCACAACCTCATCATCAAGCAGGCCCGGCTGCTGGACACTGCCAATTACACCTGCATGGCCAAGAACATCGTGGCCAAGCGCCGCAGCACCACGGCCGCCGTCATCGTCTACGGTACCGGCCCCTGCCCCGGGATGGGCACCTCGGGTGCTGGCAGTGCCCCCCAAGCCAGGGGGAATATGGGAATTCCTGGGAGCTAATTAGTGCATTACATTAGGTGATAACTCATATCTGCAGAACAGGAGTCTCTAATGGCTTCCACAGGCACTAAGGAGAGGTTTGAGGTGTAGGGGTGATGTTTCTGAGCGTTCTCACCTGGGTGGATCCAGATGGATTGCTCTGTCTCTCAAAGCAGCTGGGAAGCTGTACTTGGCTGAACTTTGCTATGAAACCAAACATCTCCAGACACAAAAAATATTTGCCAGCTGGAGAAAGGACCAAAGGAGTCTTGAGCATCTCAGGCATGGGTTGGCGAAACAAGAGGGAATTTTGTTGTTTGCTGTTCATGAGGCTGAGCTGTAACAGGGGCGCACAGAAAGTGGAAGAACTCGAGGCTCAGCTGGTGGGTTGGGCTCCGGAGTTAACTGTGCCCATCTCCTGTGCAGTGAATGGTGGCTGGTCCACCTGGTCCGAGTGGTCTCCATGCAACAACCGCTGCGGCCGGGGCTGGCAGAAGCGCACGCGGACCTGCACCAACCCCGCCCCCCTCAACGGCGGCTCCTTCTGCGTGACGGGCAGCCCTTCCAGAAAATCACCTGCACCACCCTCTGCCCGGGTAAGGAGCGCTCAGAACCTGCCTGTGCCCTGTCCTGGTTTGAAGGACAGGTGTCTGCCAATAAAGGCAGGAGCTTCTCTTTGAAATGGAGAGTGTAAACCCCCTTCCCTCCAAATTATTATAATTTTTGAAATTAAGGGGCTCTCAGGCAAAGATAGAAGAATTAGGAATAACAGTTCTTTACTAGGAAAATTAAAATAGAAATGCAGTATTACAAAGAACAATCCCAAAAACACTGACAGAGTCAGAATCCAACCTGACACCCTGTCAGTCAGTCAGGGTGTTGGCAGCAGTCCCATTAAATGGTGGCTGCATCCTCCTGCAGTGGCAGATGTGGTTCAGCTGGAGCAGTGCTCCTGTAGAAGGTGCAGTTTTCCTCTGAAGGTCCAGAGATGATGTGGAAAGGTCTGGTGTTCCTTTGGAATCCAGGGGGAAGACGGCTAACTTGCTGTCCAAAATATCAGTTTTTGTCTAGGTAGGAAAGGCTTGGCTCCTCCCCCTGGCTGGAGCATCTCCCAATGGGATGATGTAATTTTATCAGTCATGCAGTGGGACTGAATGGGCCAGCAGCAGATGATATCTACCTGCAGGGAGGATGGGTTGTGGAAAAGATAAAGATGATTGCCCCAGCTGGTTTTAAAGATGGCCCATTAGCAGATAATATGTGCCACGGAGCTAAGGAAATCACTGCCCCACTAGGCTTCAACCGAGGGTGATAGAATACACATTTCTGGTCACATCAACCCAGCACACATACCCAGGCTGTGGTTAGGATTGCTGGGATTGTTCAGCCTGGACTAGAGGTGACCTAATTGCAGGCTCCCAGTACCTCAAGAGAATCTACAAGAAACATGAGAGAGATTATTTAAGGGCCTGGAGTGGCAGCAGAGCAGAGAATGGCTTCACACAGAGAGAGGAGAGGAGAGGAGAGGATTAGATGGGATACTGGGAAGGAATTCTCCCCTGTGAGGGCAGGGAGGCCCTGGCACAGGATGCCCAGAGAAGCTGCATCCCTGGAAGCATCGAAGGCCAGGTTGGACAGGGCTTGGAGCCGCTTTAGGGGCCAAGCTGGTCTTTAAGGAGTTCTGGGACAGGTTTCCCTGACTCTGCCGTGTCCGGTGCCCGCAGTGGACGGCGCGTGGACGGAGTGGAGCAAGTGGTCGGCGTGCAGCACCGAGTGCACCCACTGGCGCAGCCGCGAGTGCGCCGCGCCCGCGCCCCGCAACGGCGGCAGGGACTGCAGCGGCGTGCTGCTGGACTCCAAGAACTGCACCGACGGCCTCTGCCTGCACAGTGAGTGCCCAGGAGGGTGGCCAGGGCGCAGGTACCCAGGAGGTGGGGAGGCTGTGGCTGAGCTTTGCTGGCCGCGCCGCCGAGCTGATGGAGCAGCCGCTGCTGCCCCAGTGTTAAGTTTAGTCTTTAAAAAGGTGTTTTCAAGCAGTTCGCCCCTTCCAGGGTTGTTTCTTGCCTGGAAGAAGAGATACTGGGAATTTTGGGGGATCTGAATGTGCCCCTGACCCCGTAGGTTTGGGGTCTCTTGTTAGCCAGAGCAGCAGGAGGGGTTTCTCAGCTGTTTTCAACCACATTGTGAAAACACCTTCCCTGGGTCACTGCTGGGAGTTCTGGAGGTGGTTTTGAGGAAGTAAAGCTGCGATGATGCTACATGTGTGTGAGGCAGCCAATGCTGCCACCTGCTGCTGTGTGAACCAGTGTCCCCTTGACTGGGCCTGGACACGGGGATGTCCTTGTCACCGTGCTTCTACCTGGCTTTTGGAATGCCCCAGGGAACGATGCTGATCTCCCACACCTCCCCTCCCCGGGCTGGCTTACCTCCCACTTTCTGTTTCATCTCATCCCCATCATCACCTTCACCTTTTTCTTTTCTAACTTTGTTTTTCCTAACAGATAAAAGAATTCTAAACGAGCCCAAAAGCCACCGTAAGTGCTCATTTCATGGCCATTTTTTTTGTTTTGTTTTGTTTTGTTTGTTCCTGTGGTTTTGTTCTGTTGAATCCATGGTAGGGGTTCCCTGGCAGCTGGGTGGGAAGATGGAACAAGTAAAACCCACTCCAAAACTCCAGTGGGCTCCTCAGGGTTGTCTCTGTTAGGATGTGAGGGTTGCTTCATGAACCTGAGCTGCACAGACCTAATGTTTTTGGGACCCTTGGTGCTCAGGCGGAGTTTGCAGGAGCTGTGGCCAGGTGCTTCACCTCCATCTCATTCTCTGGCATTGCTCTTGACTTCCTGCTCTTAGGAAACACCTTCCATCCTCTTGCCAGCCTTTCCACCCATGCCTGAGTCAGTGGTGGGACTGGGGAGCGATGGTGGGTCTCAACGTGCTGTTCCACTACCCCTTTTCTCACCTGTGCGTCTTTAACCCCTCCCAGTGCTGGAGGCCACGGGCGACGTGGCCCTGTACGCCGGGCTGGTGGTGGCCATCTTCGTTTTCCTGGTGATCCTCATGGCCGTGGGGGTGGTGGTGTACCGCAGGAGGCGCCGGGATTTCGACACCGACATCACCGACTCCTCGGCCGCTCTCACCGGGGGCTTCCACCCCGTCAACTTCAAGACGTCCCGCCATGGTAAGAGCCGTGGAGGTCCTCACCAGCCTTGGGTCAGGCAGGAAGAAAGTCACAGGAGAGAGGGCGGATCCTCTCTGGGCTCCCAAGGGAGTTTTTGAAGGCTCCGTGAGGAGGTCAGGTGTTGTCGGTGGGAATCAGGGCAGCCCGCTCCGCTGGAAGGCAGGGCTTTGGAACGAGATGGTTTTGAGCCATCACCAAGCACTCTGGGATGCCTCCCACTGCAGCAGCACTCTGTTCCCAGTGCTGCCTTCACGCCAGCTGTGTTTCTGCTCCCGCAGACACCCCTCAGCTGCTGCACCCGGCGATGCAGCCGGACCTGACGGCCAGCGCCGGTGTGTACCGCGGCCCCATGTACGCCCTGCAGGACTCCTCCGACAAGATCCCCATGACCAACTCCCCGCTGCTGGACCCCCTGCCCAGCCTCAAGATCAAGGTCTACAACTCCTCCACCGCCTCCTCCTCCTCGCCGGGGCTGCACGATGGCGCCGACCTGCTGGGGGGGGTCCCTGCCGCCGGCACCTTCCCGGGGGACACCAGCAGGGACGGCCACTTTGCCAGCGTCAGGAGCAAAGGTCTGGGCTCCCAGCACCTGCTCAGCCTGCCCCGGGAGCACGGCTACAGCGCCAGCGGCACTTTTGGCTACCTGGGGGGAAGGCTCACCGTGCCAGGCACAGGTAAGCCAAAGGTGGGGGTTGTGCGGCTGCTGAACCAGCGTGAGCAGCCTTTTGCTATCCCAAACCTGGCTCAGAAAGCTGTTCCCAAGTTAGACATCTCAAGCTGGAGGTCACAGCCTCCTCGGGCTTGCCTTGGTCTTTCCCTGCCACCAAGCCAGGTCTGGCACCTTGCAAAAAAACCCCCAAGGATTAGGATTTTCCTTCTCAGTGAAGAAAAAGCTCATCCTTGCAAGCAGTGCAGCCATGGGACGTCCCAGAGAAGCTGTGGCTTCCCCATCCCCCAAAATGTTAAAGGTCAGGATGGACAGGGCTTGGAGCAGCCTGGGGTAGTGGAAGGTGTCCCTGCCCAAGGCAGTGGGGCTGGAACTGGGTGACATTTGTGATCCCTTCCAACCCAAAGCACTCCATGTTTCTGTGGTCTGGTGTTCCTCTCCGTGCTTCCCTGTGCTCTCTGGCTGGAGTGGAGGGTGGTTTCTCCCTCTACCCATGACTGACCCCCGTGTGTGCCATTCCAGGGGTCAGCCTGCTGGTGCCCCACGGGGCCATCCCCCAGGGCAAGTTCTACGAGATGTACCTGGTGCTCAACAAGGCCGAGACCGCGCTGTAAGTCCCCCCGCCGGCCGCCCGCCCCTGGCTGGCCAGCAGGGCAGTTCCCTGGCCAACCTGAGCGCCCTGTCCCTCCGCAGGCTGCCCTCGGAGGGCACGCAGACCGTGCTGAGCCCGGCGGTGAGCTGCGGGCCCACGGGGCTGCTGCTGTGCCGCCCCGTCGTCCTCACCCTGCCCCACTGCGCCGACGTCGCCTCCTCGGACTGGATCTACCAGCTCAAAACACAGTCCCACCAGGGGAACTGGGAGGTGAGGAGGGGGCACAGGACGTGGCCAGCAGAGAGGCACAGCCCCTTGGGTGAAGGGATGACCCTCAGTCTTGGTGTCCCTGTAGGAAGTCGTGACCCTGGATGAGGAGACCCTCAACACTCCCTGCTACTGCCAGCTGGAAGCCAAGTCCTGCCACGTCCTGCTGGACCAGCTTGGCACCTACGTCTTCGTGGGGGAGTCCTACTCCAGGTCAGCCATCAAGAGGCTCCAGCTGGCCATCTTTGCCCCCAGTGTCTGCACCTCCCTGGAGTACAGCCTCAAGGTCTACTGCTTGGAGGACACGCCAGACGCTCTGAAGGTAAATATCCCCTTCCCAAAGCTCTTTGTGCTGCCTGGTGCCTCTCAGGATGGCCTAGCCCTGGGGAGCAGACAACCTGATGCAACTGCCTGCAAAGTGACCACAGTGAAATAATGAGGTGTTTACTGCTCTGCCTGTCCTTCCCCTCGTCCTCTGCCAAGGAAACAGGGAGGGTGTTGCTCCTCTGCTGGGACCCCTCCTGCAGGCATTACACGAGAGGTTTGGCTGCTGATGGGCAGGTTTTTTTATAGATCCTACCTGCTGTGGAAGGGTTTTGTGGCGTAGATAACATTTGGTGCATCACAGGAAGCTGGAGTTCAGATGCTTTGGCTGCCTGGACCCACCAGTGCTGTGGCTGTTTGATTCCCTGGGACTTGTCTAGTGGATCCTGCTGGGACTGAAGTGGTGCCTCTAGGCAGGGCTCTGGCTCCTGGCTTGTTTTTTTCCCCTAAAAGCTGCTGGTGTGATGAAGGGATGGTGTTAAAAGCAGATTGAGTGCCTGACCCTTGTGCTGGAGCTTGGTGTTCTCCAAGGAGTACAGAGGCATTTATGGATGCTCACATTAGGAAATGCAATTTTTACGTGGGTCTGGTGTATGAGATGAGCTGGCAAGTTCTTCTGGGGTGGCAAAAGCTGTTCTCCATGGGTTTGAGGCAACTGCTGGCTCTTCTTGACAGCTCCTCTCCCCGCTCCTGCTGGCTTTGGGCACGGAGATGGGCAGAGGAGCTGTCCCTGCCCTTCTCCTGGGCCTCACCCCGCCTGTCCTGCTGCCCACAGGAGGTGCTGGAGCTGGAGAGGACCCTGGGGGGGTACCTGGTGGAGGAGCCCAAGCCCCTGCCCTTCAAGGACAGCTACCACAACCTGCGCCTCTCCATCCACGACATCCCCCACGCGCTGTGGAGGAGCAAACTGCTGGCCAAGTACCAGGTGAGGCTGGGGCACCAGCTCCAGCCAGGCACCACAGGGCTGTGGGTGTCTCCCAGAGGGATAGAGGAGGAAGGGTGCTCTTAGTGGGGTGCTCTCTGTGATGCCCTGCTGTCCCACCTCATCCCTCGTGGGTGGCTGGGTCTCCACGTGGGAGCTGCTGGAGCCTTTGCTGAGCCCTGTGCTTTGGTGGCCCCCAGGAAATCCCTTTTTACCACATCTGGAGCGGCAGCCAGCGGGCTCTGCACTGCACCTTCACGCTGGAGAGGTACAGCCAGGCCTCCACCGAGCTCACCTGCAAGATCTGCGTCCGGCAGGTGGAAGGGGAAGGGCAGATCTTCCAGCTCCACGTCACGCTGGGAGAGGTGAGCGGCGGGGAGGCGAGGGGGGCAGCACACTGGGATGTGTCAGTGGCATCTCCCACCCTCTTCTTCCTCTTGCAGCACGGCAGCTCCTCCGACACCCTCCGCTCCCACCACAGCGGTGCCACCGCCACCAGCACCACCCAGGTGGGACCCTACGCCTTCAAAATCCCCCTCTCCATCCGGCAGAAGATCTGCAACAGCCTGGATGCTCCCAACTCCAGGGGCAACGACTGGAGGCTTCTGGCCCAGAAGCTTTCCATGGACCGGTGGGTCTCTCCCCAGGCTTTGCTTTCCCCCTTCGCCCTGTGCTCCCTTTCAGCTGCAGACATCCTGTGGGGCTGTGTCCAGCTGCACAGGTCCACCCATAAATGGGGATGTAGCTCTGCGTAGCTACATCCATCTCTGTCCTCTAGACTAGACGAGGAGAGGGGTAGATGAGATATTGGGGAGAAATTCTTGCCCTAAGGGTGGTGAGGCCCTGGCACAGAGAAGCTGTGGCTGCCCCATCCCTGGAAGTGTTCAGATCCAGGATGGATGGGGCTTGGAGCAACCTGGGGTAATGGAAGGAGGCAAGGGGTGTGGAACTAGGTGATTGACCCTTCTAACCCAAACAATTCTGCCATCCATCTGTGCCACAATCCTGTGTCTCCTGTCACTCCGAATGGCCCTTCTTTATCAGGGACTGTGCCATTCCCACCTGGATTTGCCCCAGGACCAATGGGAGAAGGGGTGATTTCAGCACAGCAAAGCTTACATTGCTTTTGCATGGATACCGGCTCTAAAAATTGCACTCAGTCTCTCGAGGGCTTTGCCATTTGTGTTTCGGCATTCCTGTCGAAGTTTGTGTCCCAAACAGGCTTGGGAACAAACAGGATGATCCAGAGGGCACCACAGCAACCCAACCCTGTTCTGCCTCTCCCTTTCAGGTATCTGAACTACTTTGCCACCAAAGCCAGCCCCACCGGGGTGCTCCTGGACTTGTGGGAAGCCGAGCACCAGGACGACGGTGACCTCAACACGCTGGCCAGTGCCTTAGAGGAGATGGGCAAGAGCGAGATGCTGGTGGCCATGGCCACCGAGGGGGACTGCTGATGGTGCTCCCCACGCCTGGGGGGCCAGGAGCACGAAGCAGGGGGTGAGGAAAGGTCCTCCCTCCGTGGCAGGGGGAGGCACACCCGTCCTGAGCGGGGAGAGGCTGGTGCTCCTCCCGCTCACTGTCAGCCTTAGAGACCCGTCCTCAGCGTTTACAAGCAATCCAAGTGTTACACAGCATCCTCCTCCTCGTGGCACGGGGGAGGAGTTAGGGCTTTCTCGAGTTGGGATGGGGGCTTTCCTTTTTCCTTCTTCTTTTTGGGTTCCCTCCCTCCTCCTTTAATAGAGACGAATGCAATCCAGGCTTAACTTCTGTCAAAGGCTTCAGGCGAATAGGAAAGAAAAAAAAAGGAAAAAAAAAACAAACCAGTTTCTTAGGAAACGCAAATAATTTATTATCCAGATCTTTGGATGTGTCCTTTTTAAAAAAGAAAAAAAAAGAAAAAAAAAGACAGATTTATAAATCTCTTTTTTTTCGGGTGTGTGAGAGCAAGAGCGTCGCTGTGGTCAGGGGTGGCAGAGAGAGAGATTTCAATGGACACACTCCTGTAGGGAAAAGCGTGTGATCCAAGTTGAGCAAAACATGTTTACACGTCCTGGGGTCCCCAGGGAGTCCGGAGGGTGAAGTGCCTCCCCACCCCTCTGGCTCAGGGCCAGCTCAGACCTTTCCCAAGGCTTTTGTCCTTGCAGACTCCCTTTTCCCTGGCAGCGGGAATGACGGGTCCCACTCCACCTGCACGGAGGGATGAGGGATGCTGCCCTTTATTTAGGGTTCAGGGTGGGGAGAGTGCACCCAGAGATGGGTGTTTTTAATGAATTCTCCCCTGGCATGGTTTGGGGGAGCTTTTTAGGATGACTACGCCTTCATTTGCATAACTTCAGTACAGACCAAAGATTTCAGTCCTGCGCCAACCTCCGGACTCGAGGCTAAAGGGGAGGGGGGAGATGATGTAAACCCAGCAGGATTTTGCAGTGAGCACCCCAGATCTGGGCTTGGGGGTCAGAGGGAGGTGTTGAGCAGGTGTGGGGAGCAGAGGCTGGCAGAGTGGCCACTTGAAACCACCTCCATTTCAGGTCCTGCCTGGATTTTGATGCAGTATTTCAGCACGGATTCAGGGAGGGACACTCTGGTATTCCCAAGCTGCAAACCAGGCTGAGCATTTTCATCACATCGTGAGCAGTGCTCAGGCGTCCATCCCTCACTGCAGCTCCTGTTTTTCCCTGGAATAGGCTTTTTATAATGATGGAGAAGCTGTGGGGCGAATGGAAAGTAGCCAAGGGGTAGGAGGGAACAAGGTTCCTCACACAGATACGGTGTCTTGATGAAGGTAAAAAAATTTAGGTTGCCTGCAGGTAGAAATAGTCACTTACCGAGTGCTGTATCTTAGCAATTTGTTTAAAAAAAATAAAATGGGGAGGGGGTGGTAAGCTCAGGATTAGACTAGGTCACACGGCCAGGCTGTGGATTCTCCATCAGTGGAAGTATTAGGGGCATGCCCTGCTCTGGCTGCGGGGTGTTGTAGAATCCCACAAAGTGCTGGAGCAGACTCAGGGAGCCTGGAGAGCATCACCTGCACGGGGCAGCTCAGGAGGAGCTTTCAGTATTGCTGGGATGGGGTAGGATTCCTCTGGGCAGCTCCTGAGGGAGGCATTGAGCTGCTGGGGTTCACTTCTTGCTGGGTTTTCCAGGCTGGGGGAGAGGAGGGATCTTTTCCCCTTGTGCTGGGTGGGAAAACTGCTGCTGGCTGAGCTCCTGTGTCACATCCATCCTTTGGGATTTGGCCATTCCTGAGACCCTCTGAGCTAAGGAAGAGTAAGGAAATTTGGAGAGCAATAAAGGCTCGATGGAGCAATGCAGATGGGTCAGTCCTTCCCAGTTCCAGGGTGTTCTCTGAGGGATGAGGTGCCCTTTGAGGTCACACCCGGGAATCTCTCTCGCTCCCATTCTCCGGTTTGTGGATCCCTGCACCAGGATGTGCATCTGTCTGTCCATCCATCCTTCCATCCTGCCTCTCTCCATCCCTCTGTGCTCATCCTCCCCTTCCTTTGGGCGAAGTCTGGGGAGATTGTCCCTGTTTTTCTGAACCTGCAGCAGGAGCAGGGCAGGGGGTGCAGGGTTTGCCTCTAGCTCCCTGGAGCCCTGCATGCCTCCCTCCACATCCAGGGCTTTCTCCAGCCAGGAATTTTGGCAAAGGCAGCCCCATGGTCCATGTCGTGCTGGCAGTGTCCATCTCTTGCTCCAAAATGTGTTTCCATATTTATATGTCCAGGGGATGGGCCTGGTGGCATCCTCTAAACCCACATCTGTTTATTCTGTAAACTAAAGAACTGTAAATAAAGTTTAGCATTCCTATTGTAACAAATTAATTTTTATGCAATAAATTATATTTCCTAGTCTAATAATAAAAAAACCAAAAAAATAATTTTAAAAAAAGGAAACAATCTGCTCTCTCCTCTCCTGTTCATCACTCACTGGTTCCTGCTGTGTTTGGCATTTGCAGATTGCTTGATGGTGTTGATGGTTTGTTTTGGGCTCACATTACTCACATTACTGCTGCTCCCCTGCTTCAGTCCCAGCACGGGAACGGAGCCAGGAGGGTTTTCAGGGAGGTTCCAGGAGCTCACTGTCTTTGCCTGGGTCACTCAGCTCACCAGGAGATGGCAACATTGTCCGTGCTCTGGGCAGGAGTGGGAATCCTGCAGCCACTGAGCAAAAACGCTGCCCTGGGGCTTTCCAGGATGCTGAGGCAGATGCCTTTGAAAAGGGGTAACCTTTCCAAAGAGTCCTGGAATGGTTTAATTTGGTTTGGAAAGGATGTTGTAGTCAGCCTTGTTCCATCCCCCTGCCATGGACAGGGACACCTTCCATCAGACCAGGCTGGTCCAACCTGTGCCAGGGCCTCACCACCCTCACAAGGAAGAATTTCTTCCAAATATTCCATATAAACCTTCCTCTTGTCAGTTTAAAGCCATTCCCACTTGTCATTTTCCTTACATCCGAATTCCTTTAGCCTCCACCTCCCACATTGCTTTCCCTGAGACTTCATAGCCCGGGGCTGTAGTTGGATAATTGACCCCAATGTGTAGATGAACCAAAACCTTATAAAAGTGTGAAAATTCATGACCAGGATCCAGCTTGGATTTGATTTGGGCTCTTGCCCAAAGTGTAACCTTTCAATAAATCCCTATTTTATCCCTTTTGCTCTGTCTAATCTCTGTTCCAGCTCAGCCTTTCCAGGCAACACCAGCTGTCCCAGCCTGGCTATTTTTTGAACACATATAAATAATGTATGTTCTTTTTCCACCTTAAATAAAAGTGGCCCATCCGCCTTGGACAAATCCGGTAAATTGGTCCAATTCAGGTGGTAATTAACATGTTATAAAATAATAATAAGTCCTGTCCCTACTCACTATCAGCTACCTAACTGGCTTGTGACCTAGCAACCATCTCATTTATTAAAATATAAAAATCATTAAAGCATATTAAAAAATACAAAAATAAAAAAATACTACCAAAAAGGGAGCTATAAAAAGTCACAAACCCTACAGGAGTTTCCAGCCCTGGGGAGGGGGGCAGAATTTGGGACGGAGGGGCGTGGCCAACACCGAGTGGGCGTGGTCAACACGGAGCGGGCGTGGTCAATCATTCTAGCCCGCTGTTTTTAAATGGGGCGTGGTCAATTCTACGGGGCGTGGTCACGGAGCGAGTGGGCGTGGTTATGAGGTGATTGACGCGGCTCGAGTGGGCGTGGCGTGCCCATAAAAGGCGGGGCGGGGCGGCCCCGCGGGCCCTGAGGCGGCGGCGGCGGCGGGATCGGACGGGACCAGACCGGGACCGGACCGGGCGGGATCCCCGTAAGTGCTGCGAGGCTGGGCGCAGTGGGACGCGTGGCTGAAGTGGGAGGCAGGCAGGCGGCTGCTCCCCGCTCCCGAAATCCCCCGTTTTGTTTGTAAAACCCGCGGTTTCCGCCATTTCCGCCTCCTCCTCCTCTGTGGGCGGGGGTCGGCTCTGAGGCGCCCGGCGGCCCCGGCCCGGCTGCTGCGGCCGCCGCAGGTGGTTTTGCTGCTCCGCGTGTCTTTGTGAGTCATTTTGGTGGCTTTGGGAGCCGCTCCGCCCCGCCCCGGTGATGCTGTGGTGGCTTCCGAGTCCTTTCGTGCACCAGCGCGCTTGGGCGCTGCTGCTTTGGCAGCTGTCGGCTTCTTTTTGAGCTGAGCGAGGTTTCTCACCCTTGCAAATCCACGGGGGCGGGTTAATTATTAATTGTGGGTGGAATCTGCTGAGTCTCAGGCCCTTTCCCCGTGCCAGGCTCGCTCCTCCGGTGTTTGGCTGCTGCTGGCTGTCCCTGGAATTGTCCCTGGCCAGGACTTTGGAGCCACCTGGGCTAGTGGAAGGTGTCCCTGCCCGTGAGTGAGATGGGCTCCAAGGTCCCTTCCAAGCCAAACAACCGGGTGATCCCAGCTTGTGAGCAGCCCTGGAGTGACCATATCCTCGGTTTTGTTTTTCCCAGCACGATGCTGCCGGCAGCCAGCCTCCCCCCGGACCAGGAGCCCCTGCTGGAGGATCCCGCAGGCAGCAGGCACAGCCGGCAGAAGCCGAGCGATCGCTGGAATGGCGCCTACGTGATTTTTTTCCTCCTGGGCATCGGCTCCCTGCTGCCCTGGAATTTCTTCATCACGGCCAAGCACTACTGGAGGTACAAGTTGCAGAACTGCTCGGATGAGCCAGGTCCAGAGGGGCAGGTGACCTCAGACCTGAGGGTGAGTGTTGCTTTTGAGGCAGAAAAAATAACCTGTTTTCCTTCCTATCTTGCTCTTTTTTCCCCTCCACTTCCTCAGAACGTCCTCTAGGATCTCACTGCTGCAAACCAGAGGGAAAGGTTTATTTGGCCTACAAATAGCTGCAGGGAAGATGCTTCAAATCATGTTGTGGTCTGCATTTGGACTGCTAAGTGTTAAGGTGAATCTAAAAAAATAGTGCTTAACCTTTCACAGGGCAATTTCTACAAGTGCAAGGTGTCTTTGTGGTGGGTTTTTTTTTTGTGTCCTTCATGATGTGGCAGGTGTGCCCATGAGTATCTCCTTGCAGTGATCAACATCTGCCTTGTGACATGTGGAGTGTGGAGCTTGCCCGTGGTAATGGATGGAGTGGCAGTTTAATGGCCCCTTTCTGTCCCAAAAAGGCTGCTTTCTCTTGCTCCTCCTGCCACAGCAGGATTATTTCCCCCTGCCTCCCTGACAAAGATATGGGCTGGTTTCTTTGTGGCTGGAAAAGGTGTTGGAGCAACGAGGTTACATCACATCCTCCTCTTGTGGCAGAGCTTGTTCAGGTGCTTTCTGTTTTTATATAAACACAGGGCCAGGTGTGACACCTGTGTTTCCACTCACATTTCTCACTCCAGTACACCCACAGCTCTTTTAATTTCCGTAGTTGTTAAGTATCAGCTGCTGTTTTGATGGGGAGGAAGTGCTTACACCAGGATGCTACAGGTGTGCTGATCCTCTTGAAAAAAGCTGGATTTAGGTAAAGTAAGTTGAAGTAGGTGTTTGCACAGCTGTGCTCCTGGCTGGATCAACCATTTCTTTTGCTGAAAGAAGTGTTTCTCCTCTTCCTGATGCTTTTTCCTTTGTCCAAGGAAAAGCTGCCTGGCTGTTGTCTGGCAGTTGAGTGTGATCAGCATCAAACCAGTCAGCCCAGTTTGTGCCCTGGGTTTGCCTGCACAGGGAGCTGGGCTCTGGAAGGATCCCCTCTGACTGACAGCCTGCTCCTGGCTCCAGCCTTTTCACTGCTGCTCACTTCATGCCCTGTGCTCAGTAACACTCCAGTGCCTTCAGCCACCATCACAGACCTGGATTCCTTCTCCCAGCCTGGCAGGAGCCCAGCTGCCAAGTCCAGGCTGGAGCAGAATAGAAACTACTTTGCAAAAGCATCTTGTGTCAGGTTTGCCACCGTGATGCTTTTTGTCCTGGTCTGGGGCTTTTAAAGGCATCATGTGGGGTTAAACACTTCCAGCTCCAAGACTGAGGGACCTGGATGTGGGAGGAAGATGTCAGGTGAGCTTTGGAGTTCATTTTAAGGGCTCAGCAGAAAGGGAGAAGAGCTAGGTATATCCTGCAGTGCCAAAAATAAAAGCACATCTTTCATATGAATGCCCAAGGAGGGAGAAGAGTTGCCACTGGAGATGGATTAAAACCTAACAAGCAGGAGAGAGTGAGTATGGAACCAAGTATTTTCCATTGGTTCAGGCACAGATTAAATTTGCCACCCACCATTCTGCTGCTGCATTAAAAATGTGGTGCAAGGGCTCTTAAGTATTTGCCCAATTCTCTTCTCTCTGCTGGTGTGAGCCCATTTGCTGGGAATGAATGACTATTTCCCTGGGATGCTCAAAACACTGCATCTCTGCTGGGTTACTTTGAATGCACTTCTGCTTGGTGCAGAGCATTAGAAAGTCATTTTTCCTCCCCAGAAGCAGAAGCAAATTAACTTGGAAGTTTACTGAGTATCCCCAGGATGTTTTGGAGGTTTGTTTCAAGTAGGTGGGTAAGTAAGCTGGAGTTTTAGCAGCCAGCTTTTGCATTTTGCTTTGTCTTTTCTCCTGTGATTCATTGTGTGGCCACAGAGCTTTGAGCCTCCTGCTTGGCTGAGCTGATGCCATAAGCAGAGGAATTTAAGCCTGGACCCTCTAGGAGTGATTATTAGATTTCCTGTTGCTTCCAGTGAAGCTCCTGATAGGGAAGAAGAAGCAAACATGCTTGTAAACTGATTAAAAGTGATGCAAAGCTGTAAAAAATAATGAGCTGTGCAGACAAAACCTGCCAAGTGCCTTCTCCTGGTTGGGCATGGTCAGACCCCATCTCTGCAGCTGGGTAAGTGCAGGAAATGAAAACCTGTTCTGATAGGGGTGGACATGGAGGTCATCCTCCTCTTTGTGTGCATCATCCTGCCTGCTGGCTGATTCCTGCAGCAAAAAAATGGGATTAAGCTCCTCGAGGGCAGGAGAGGGAGCAGACATGCTTTGATAGTGCACAGCACCATGGCAGCTATTTCTTTCACTGTTTAGGTTTTTTTCCTTCTGAGTTTATGTCCCTGATTTCCTGAAATAGCCCAGGGCTTTGGGAGGGCAAATCCCAGAATTCCCATTGCCCTGAGCAATTTGCAATGTGAGCTACACTACAACAAGGTGGATACCTACACCATAACTCCCTGTTGCCATATTCAAGACCTGAAATTCGTGTGCTGTTCCCCCCTACAATGTTTTTTTTACTTTGTTTTGGGGTTTTTTTTTTCCTGGCAGGATTATTTTGAGAGTTACATCTCCATTGCTTCCAACTGTGCCCTCAGTGCTGTGCCTGGTTGGAAACTTCTTGCTTGTCAACAAGTAAGTGTTGCTCTGATCCCAAGTGCCTCAGCCATGCTTCTCCCTGGCTTTGCTCCTGTCTTCTTTCCAGCTGCCCTTCCCTTAGGGCTCAGCCTCCCTGTGCAGCCAAAATTCCCCTCCTTGCCCCTGCCTGAGCTGCAGCCAGCTGAGATGAAGTGGGAGAAGCACCTTGCCCCACACATGGCTGCAGCTGGCTTGAGTAAATAAATTCCTAATGAATTCCTTAATTGCTTCCCTCTTAAAAATACCTTTAGTTGTCATCAGCAAAAGCCAAGCTCATCCAGGTAGGAGCAACACCAGCCCTTGAACTAGGATTAGAAATGGACCAGCTGCACCTTGTTGCAAGCTTGGCTTAAATCTCACATCTTCATTTGTACCCTTCCTTGTCCCACACCAAACTCCTGCATGCTTGCAGGCACAGCTTTGAGTGCCTTATCTCCAGATCCCAGCTCCTTGCCTCGCTGCTTCCTCCTCTCCTCCCACCTCTCTTTGTTTTCTCTGCCCCTTCTGCCAGCACAGCAGTTGTGCTCCTCTGTCAGGCTGTGGTTTGAAACTCAAGCTCCTTCCCCTTATCCCAGGGTTGCTGCCAGTGTCCGGATCCTGTCCTCCCTCTTTGTCATGCTGGCTGTTTTCCTGGTGATCACCGTGCTGGTGAAGGTGGACACCTCCTCCTGGACCACGAGTTTCTTTGCCCTCACCGTGGGCTGCGTGGCCGTGGTCAGCAGTGCCTCCACCGTCTTCTCCAGCAGCATCTTTGGCCTGAGCAGCTGCTTCCCCATGAGGAACCTGCAGGCTCTCATCTCAGGTGATCCCTCTGGCATTGTGCTCTTGGACTTTCCCTGCTCAGCTCCGTGGCTTTCTCTCCCTTCCCTCTGGGGTTTTGTTTTAGAAGCTTAACTTTGTCCTAATGATAAAGGGAAGTTGCTGAAGGAGAAACTCGCTCGGTCACGTGAGCTTTGGTTTCTGTAAATAGCCATAAGCTGACCCTGGAGAGCTGCTGGGTGCAGGGAGAAAGCAGGGAAGGAGATGGCATCCCCCTGCCCTGCCATTTCCAGCAGAGGGATCTGCAGCTTTGCCGTGCCTGCTCCTTCCTGATCAGCATTTCCCTGCGTGATGAGGGGCAGGTTGGGAGCTGTGAGTGATGAGCTCCCTGGAGCTTTGATAACATTATAAATGTGCTGTGGAATGGTTGACAAACCAAGAGGAGAGGAGGGGGAAAAATCAGGATGGTGAGATTTTTCCTGGGGCCAAGACAGGAGTGTATTAATGAGTTTATCTCAGAGAAGGAAAGCACCACATTCCTGAGATGGCATTCCTGCCTCCGGTGGCTTGAATTCCCATCTGGGGGAGTGCAGAAGAGAGATTGATTGTATGTGTGCTGGCAGAAAGGCAGGTTTAGGCTTTGGAAAAGGTTTGGACTTTTTCTGCAGGGCTGTGTCCCATCCTGACCCCTGTGCTGTGTTGGAGGGGGTGCAGGATGGCACCTGAGGTGTGGGAATGGTGAGGAGCTGGGCCAGGCGTGGGGCAGGGCCTGAGCTGTGCCACAAGAGCTTCTGGGCTGCCCCTCTTGCTGTGTGTGTCCCTGACTGTGCCCTCCTCTGCTCCCACACGCAGGCCAGGCCATGGGTGGCACCATCAGCGCCGTGGCCTCTGTGATAGACCTGGCAGCAGCAGCCGACGTCACCGACAGCGCCCTGGCCTATTTCCTCACTGCTGACATCTTCATCGTCATCTGCATCATGGTGTACCTGCTGCTGCCCAGGCTGGAGTACTCCAGGTGTGTGCCAGGGCCCTCCTGTGGGGGGCTTGCAGTGGGATCCTGGCTGTGCTGGTCCCTGTCACGCCGCCAGCCACGCTTCCCCTTTCACCGAAACCACAGGCTGAAACTGGGCGCCTGCTGAGTTTCTGCTGAGCTCTCCCAGGGTCACCAGCACTCCCAAAACAGCAGAGTTTGGAGTTTGTGGAGTCAGCAGAGAGCCCTAATCTGGGGCCAGCCAGCCAGCAGAGTCCCCACATCGTGTGTGTGTGACCCCCCAAGTAGCTGCATGCAGTAGGGTCCCCTCTGTGAACACTGAGGGTGCAGAGGGATGGTGGCTTGTCCTGGTTTGAATGGTAGGTGTTTGCCAATAAAGGCAGAAGCTTCTCTTTGGAATGGAGAGTAAACCCCCTTCCTCCAAATTATTATAATTTTGAAATTAAGTGGCTCTCAGGCAAAGATAGGGGAAATAGGAATAACAGGTTCTTTACTAGGTAAAATTAAAATAGAAATACAGTATTACAAAGAACAAATCCCAAAACACTCACAGAGTCAGAATACAACCTGACACCCCGTCAGTCAGTCAGGGTGTTGGTAGCAGTCCCATTAAATGGTGGCTGCATCCTCCTGCAGGGGCAGATGTGGTTCAGCTGGAGCAGTGCTCCTGTAGAAGGTGCAGTTTTCCTCTGAAGGCCCAGGGATGATGTGGAAAGGTCTGGCTTTCCTCTGGAATCCAGTGGAAAAATGGATAATTTGCTGTTCAAAATCTCAGTTTTTATCTGGGTAGGAAAGGCTTGGCTCCTCCCTCTGGCTGGGATGATGGAATTTTATCACTCATGTACTGGGCCAGCAGCAGATGATATCTTCCTGGAGGGAGGGTGGGCTGTGGAAAAGATAAAGATGATTGCCCCAGCTGGTTTTAAAGATGGCCCATTAGCAGAGAATATGTGCCACGGAGATAAGGGTCACTGCCCCACCTGGCTTCAACAGATGGTGACAGAATTCACATTTCTGGCCACATCAACCCAACACATGGCTCTGCAAGGGTCACTTCTCTGCTGCCCTCTGCAAATCCCAGTTGCATTCCCCCTGTGCTTCCCTCTGTCTCTTTCTCCAGGTACTACCTGAGCAGCCAGAAGGAGAGCCCCTCTCTGGGCACCGACAGCTGCGTGGAGGACGAGGCACAGCCAGGAGGCACAAGAAGCACTGGCATCCCCCCACTCCGCCCCATCCTGCACAAGACTGCCCTCCTGGGCTTCTGCCTCTTCTATGTCTTCTTCATCTCCATCATCATCTTCCCTTCCCTCTCCTCCAACATCGAGTCTGTCAGCAAATCCTCAGGGAGCCCGTGGAGCACCAAGTACTTCACACCACTCACCTGTTTCCTCCTGTACAACTTTGCAGACTGGTGTGGGAGGCAGGTCACTGCCTGGATCCAGCTGCCTGGCCCCAAGAGCAAACTGCTGCCTGCCCTTGTCCTCCTCAGAACCATCTTCCTCCCTCTCTTCATCCTCAGCAACTACCAGCCCCGGGCTCACATCCAGACTGTAGTGTTCAAGCAGGACTTCTACCCCGTGGTCTTCACAGCTCTGCTAGGGCTCAGCAATGGCTACCTGGGCACTCTGGTCATGGTCTATGGCCCCAAAATCGTGCCCAAAGAGCTGGCTGAGGCAGCAGGGGTGGTGATGACCTTTTACCTCGTGCTGGGGCTGGCTCTGGGGTCTGCCTGTGCTGTTTTCGTGGTGCACCTCGTGTAGAGGGGTGGGAAGAGGAGGAGGAGGATACCTTCCAGTTTGTGGAGCTGCGGTTGGGTATTTAGGGTTTGGGTTTTTTCCCCAAAAAAAGTCAGGTATCCTGTGGTTTTGCCTGTCTTGGGAAGGAGGGGTAGCTGCATCCAGGAGGGATGCAGAGGGCAAGTCTCCCTTCTGGGAAGGGGCATCCCCTGTGCTTGGGAAGGTTCTGTCAGACATTGTCGCTCCCCAGTTTGATGGAGCAGGGAGCAAACAGCCTCATCCTCCCCAGGGAGCTCAGGGAAGCACCAGGGACACAGGGATGCCATCCCTTACCCTTGTGCCAGTGGTTTTAAGCTGAACCCAGGGCTTTTGGGGGCACCTTGGGTTTTACTGCTGCACTGTTACAAGTTCAGCCCTTCAGGGGTTGGGTGGTCTTTGGTGGGGATCACCCCTCACCCAGCTGTGATGGTGGTGTTGAACTAAAAGGGATTTGAGCCCTGGAGCACCTTCATACAGTGTAGGGAGTGAGCAGCAGCTGTCCCAGGGATCAGAGCACAGTTTTGCACAAATTTTATACAATCATTGCACAAAAAATATGTATGTATATAAGGGAAACTGCTCCACTTGGAATTTTGCTTGCTTAAATTTTTCCATGTAAAATTGAACTGCGGGGATCATCTACCTCCTAGCACGGTGCCACTGGTGTTGGGGACTCTTCCCTGGCCAAGCTGAGAGCAGCATTTGTCCTGCTGTGGCTGAGGTGTGACCCTCAAGGAAGGTGAGATGCTGAGTGGGCCTAACCTGAGGTTTTTGAGGTGTCTTCAGTGTGTTCAGGGAGAGGTATGAGACAGCCCTGGTGTGAGGTGCACAGCAGAAATCTGGTTAATTCATGTAGACAGGCACCATATGGCCTCCAGATGTTTTCAGAGGGGTGAGCTACTGTGACACCCAAAAATACAGCCCACCCAAAGATGACTGGCTTTTAAAATCATTTAAACTCCCATATGCCAGCACAGCCTGGGCTAAATCCGATTATTGTATTTATTTTCTCAAATTGGCTGGATTTATGGTCTGGAAGAGGTGAACTGATAAGCAAGGGTGTGATGGCAGAGCTTGGCAGTGCAGTGATGCCTCAGAGATGCTGTCTGTGGAAATTAATTCCTTTAGGACTGGGTTAGGAGCAGGTGCTCCATTACTGGGATGCTCTCTCAGCCCTTTGGCCTCCAGCACTTGGCCAGGAACTGTCCTGACCCAGGTGAAGGGTTCATCAGCTTGGTTTTTTACTGCTTTGCATCTCTGCTCCTCCTCCCTGTGTTACAGAAAAATTCCTCTGGAGGGAGAACTTAATTATCTGGTACCATTGCTAATAAAGATAATTCTTGATCCTGTGCAAGTGCTGGTGTCTGGAATAATTTTCTCTTGGAGATGCACTGGTGCATGCAGTTTTAACTTGCATTTTTCCTTCTGGTCATCCTTCTCTCCCAGCTTGGATTGTAAACTCAGAGAAATCCCTGGCATGGGCTGGGTGGAGGAGCCCTGAGATCACTGCTTTGAGAGCACAGTTATTCCAGTGAAATATCCCCAAAGGATGTGCAGGTAGGTGTGGACAGCATTCCTGTGGTGGGGGAGTGAGCAAAAAGGGGGGGTGATCATCACAGTCCCTTCCAACCCAAATTTATTCCATGATCCTATCTGTGATAAATGCATCTTTGACAGCATAAGCAGCCATGGAGGCCAGTTCCAGGCTGGAATGGTGCTCTAGCCAGGAGGAGCACTGCAGGGATCCAAGCTGCTCCCCAGAACTGAGTTCCAGACAAAGATCCTGGGTGTGGGCAGGGCTGGAGCTGGGCTGGGCCTAAAAAATGCATTCCCAGATTTTGTTTCTCAGCCAGCAGGGATGTTTGCCCATCTCCCAGCTGAGGAAGGTGAGTGTTGATCCAGCTGGCACAGGAAGGACGATGTGCTTTCCCCTCTCATCTGTGGGTGTAAAATGAGCCCTACAGAATTCCTGCAGAACTTCTGCATTGCAGAATTCCTGAGGGTGAGAAAACATGAAATGGTCAAAGACACAAATCCCTGTGTGATGCCCAGCACTGTGACCCAGGGTTTGGAGGTCCCAGCACAGAGGAGATGCTGTTCCTGCCCCACACTGCCTTTTCCAGCAGCCTTTGGAGTTAAATCCAGCTGGCCAAGGGGAGAAGGAAAGCTGAGAACTGGCAAAGCAGCAGCAAAGGCAGCAGGAGGGTGCAAGGGAGAAGGGGAGGAGATGCATCTGCTGCAGCTTCTGCTCAAAGGAAGCCAGCTGAGCCCGAGCCTGACCTGCTTTTGTCCCCTCTCACCTCTGTGGTGCCAGCTCCCCCTCCCTGTTCCAGAGCTGGACCACACTAAGTGTTGGAATTGGGGGTTTGAAGCAAACAAATGTGCTGGAGGAGGAAAGGGAATTTTTGTTATGGAGCTATGCACCTCTGAAACCCCTTCATTGTCCTTCAGCAGCACCTTGGTGGTGGCCAAAGACCAGCAGGGACAAGATTATTTTCCAACTCCAACCATTCCATGATCCCATGAAACACAAGTGGTCACTGGGGGCTTGGGAAGAACCCCCATCCTCATGAGCTGAGCAGCTCCTGCCCCTTCCATGGGTGCCCCAGAGGGAAGAAACAAGCCTTGGCTTTGAAACCTCGCCAGCCAGCTGCAGGCCTGCCCGGCTGCTGTTCTCCTTTTTGCATGTTTTATGGAGTAATTTGTACTATATTTACACAGCAGTGATAAACAGTTTTTAAAATGGAAGCAAAGAAAACGCTGCTGGATGAATTGTTACAAAAAAGCCCTGTTTGCCATTCCAGCAGGGGGGAAAAAAAAAGGGATAAAAATCACCATCCTAGGGACGTGCTGTTCATCAGATTTGGGTATTTTTTCCCTTGATTTGTGTGCCTAATGTGAGCAGAAGAAGTCGCAGATGCATGCTGAATTCTGCAGGGAACATATGCATGCATTTAAATCATTTACAGCATTTACTGGTGCAATTGTAAAGCACATTATTTTCCTGCATTTGTAATTAGGCTCCAAGCAGATGGTGGAGGACTGTAGCTCCTGATTAGACAGGCTTGTGCTCTGTTGGACGGCGCTGTGAGAACAAAGTGAGATGAGAAACTTTTCCTCCTAATTTATCACACCAGGGCAGGGGAGCTCAGGAGCTGGGAGTGCCTGGATTCCAGCGTGCCTGGAGCAGGCTGTGCCATCCCTGTGCATGCCTTTCTTCCTGCAGCTTCTTTTCCTGCCTTGCCTTCTTAAATCATGAACGTGTGGACCTGATTAAAAGGAGAAGAGCAGAAGAGGAGCACGATGAGACCCACAGGGCTGGAATTTGTGAGCAGCACAGGATACCCTTGAGGCAACAGCCTGACCAAAATTCCTCTGTGTCCCCTTTGCTGATGCTCCCCAGGGCTGTGGAGATGGGTGGTCACCTTCCCTTTTTCCAGGTTTTTATCTTGCTGCTCCACCTGAGTTGGCAGCGAGGTGAAATACAGGTGGGCTGGGCAGAGGGAGCTCAGGAAAGGGGGCAGGGGACAGGCTGCAGTGTGGATTCTCTGCTCCTGTTCATTCTCTGTGCCTGTAGATGGCACCTTTTCCTCTGCTGAGGAAGAATAAACCGAGGGGAAGGGAAAAATAAAGACTCAGGCTGGTGAGGCAGGGCTCAGAGCTAAGGAGAAAAAGGTGCTTCAGGTGTGTGGCATGAAGTGACCCAGGGCAGTCCCACGGTTGTCCCCTCTCCCAAGATTACAAACACTGCCCATCACTAGGAAGTCACAAGGGAAAAGTGCTTCCAGCTGCACAGGGAGTTGCTCCAAAGTGGTTTATTTTAACCCTGGTTGACCCTTTGTGGACCTAACAAGGGGACAGGTCCTGCTGGCTCCACCTTGGGCTGCACAGGGACACAATTCTGCACTCAGGATGCTTTGGGGTCTGCAGGGTGCAGAGCTTCAGGTCCTGCAAGGCTTTTTTTGAGGCTCACCGAAACCACCCTGATCCTTCCTGCTCTGTGTTATCACCACATGGTCCTGGGGTAGCTCACCTGGACCCCACCTGTGAGCACAAGCTGGAAGATCCCTGAGGAATTCCCACAGAATTAGGTCTGTGCTGCAAAGGTGACCCCAAAGTTTCTGCCCCTCCTGCTGTCTCCATAGGATCACCTTACAAAGATGCAATTTGAAACCAAGTATGTCTGTATTTCTAAAGGGGAAAAAAACCAACAAAGCAAACCTAGCTGCTCTTTCTTCTTCAGAGAGAGAATTCCAGCAATCCCTTAACTTTGCTCAGCTTTCTCACCAGCCTCCTTCACTCATAAATTCCTAAACAAACAGCATGATCCTAATATTTGCCCTAAAATTCTGTGTGAAATGGACCTGGAAATTAATTTCACACCGGAAGAGCCAGCTCACTGTCAGCCACAGCACAGGTGGTCGAGAAGAGAACTCCAAGGTGGCTCTAGAAATTAATTCTGTGATTTGGATGAGAGGGCAGCAGGAGGGGAGCTACCTCCCTCACACCAACATCCCAACCCAGACTGCACCATGGGGTGCTTGAAATCTGTGGGAAAGGGAGGATACCACCATTCCCCTGGGGCTTGTGATTAGGGGGGACAAAATCACCATGTTTCCCCCCCAAAAAAAAAAAATTGAAGCAGGAGGCATGGGCTGCTTTTTCCTGAAAAAGAAAGAAAAAAAAAACAAACAAAAAACCAGCCAACCCTGCACTTTTACACAGGACTTATTTACTGGGAAAAAAAATTTGATGGTAGTTTGGGGAAGCACTTCCAGGGACCCTTTGTGGGAGACTCCTGGGGAAAAGGAGGCGTGAAGAAATGAGTGATGGCACAATATTGCAGGGGCTGGTTGTCAGGCAGTGATGTCCTTGCAGACCCTGAACGTGGTGCAGGGCAAGCAGAGGTAATTCAGCTCCTTAGCAGGGCAGGGTTTTGCACGTGTCTGTGTTTCACCTGCTCTCCATGTGATATTTCATCCATTTAGAGACAAACAGCCGTCCCAGTGGAAGGCAGGCAGAGCTGGATGTGGGAATGTTCCGTGGCTGGAGGGAAAATGAGGGGGGGAGAAGCCCTGCAGTACAATTTCAAGGTTGAGTGAGTGGTGCCAGGAGGATGTGAAAGGCTCTGCTGAGCTGCTCTGTGCTCACAGGCAGGATGGAGAAGGGAGGTCAAGGGATCTGCCTCCAAAAAATTCGGGTTAGGATAGCCTAAGGGAGGTTACCCCAGCCCTGCAGCCCCCTGCTTTGGGGCTGGAGTTAATTATGATCCCAGTAGCAACAAAGCATCACTTTCTTATTTTCCCAGCTCATCTCCCAGGGCTGGGTCTTGGAATACCATGGATTTCTCCAAACAGGAGCTTGGGGATACCAGCTCAGTGAGCTGGTTGGAGGTCCAGCCTGCAGACAGCTGTCCCTGCCTGAGTCAAACCCACCCTGACAGGGAGGTGCAGACCACAGGACACTCAATTCCTGCGTGTCTTGTGAAGCTGGGCACTGAAATCCCCCCAGTCCTGCCCCTCCTCCTCCATGGGAAAAGGCAGCAGCCTGTAATCCATGGGAATGGGACTGGGAGCCCCTTGCTAGGGCTGACTTGTGTAAAACAGGTGACACATCTCCCAGGCAGCCAGGATGTGAGCAGAGATCCATGGTGGGGAGCCAAGGCACAGGCACCTGGCAGAGGAGAGGTGCTGAAACCTGAATTTATCAGGAGAGGCTTTAAGTGAGACATCACCTGTGCAGAGTCAGAGCAGCTACAGGCACACGGCCTCACCCATAGTTTTGCTTTGTTCCTCCCCTTTTTTGTCGTTTCTTCCCCTCATTAGCTCCCTGGCTTTGTGGGCTGGGGTGGACACTGTGTGATGATGAAGAGGGTGAGGAAGAGATGGGGAAACCCCCCAGAACAGGTGGCTCAGCTCAGCAAGGTGCTCAGAGCCCCAACAGGTACCACCCTCTGCACTCCTGGTGAGCCCCAAAACTGGTGCCAGCACCGAAACCAATCCCTTAATGGGCCTGGCACAGCCCAGGAATGATGTGATGTGAGGAAATGATCTGCCAGCACCTGAATTACCTGCACAGAGCTCATTGCAGCCACCTGTCTGCAAACCCTGGGGTTTAGCCCCAGAGCAGCTGCAGGTGTGCAGGGCTGGCTCTGGCAGCTTTGGTGGGGCAATCCCCCCATCCCCAGGGCAGAGCTGAGCCCAATCCCAGCCAATCAACCCCGGAGCTGTGCTAATGGCTTAATTAGGAGAAGCTGCTGGGTTTAATTACCCCCCTCCTGCTGCTGCAGGGGTATTTGTCTGCTGGTGCTCCCGGACCAGGTGAGTGGTGGGGAAAGCTCCTCACATCCCTGGAAGTGCTGGATGGGGCTTGGAGCAGCCTGGCCTGAGATGATTTTTGATGTCCTATCCAATTCTGTGATTCTCTGATGGCTCCAGGGTGGGTTTTAACAGCATAAACTGAATTTATTTAGCGTTTTGATCAAAGCTGGTCGTGATGGGGTCGGGTACCCGGTGTGAGCAGCAGGGCAGGACCCAAATCCCTGCTTGGGATCCCTGCTGATCCTTTCGTGGGATCCAGGAACGTGCAGTCGCCCTTCAGTGTGAGTGCTGGTGTCACTGCAGGTGGATTTAATGCTTTTGTCACTTCCAAAATTGGGTGAAACGAGGGAATTTGGCCATTTTCCCAAAAGCTGCTCGTAGGGAGGGCTTGGAATGTCCTGCCGGGAATGCAGGAGGGAATTTGGTGGGAATCGTGTCTGGGCAGCAGGGCAGCCACAGCCCGCGGCTGCCGGGCAGGAATCTCCATCCCGGATCGCTTTTCCTGCTCATCCATGATTTATTCACGCTCTCCGCGCCCTGCCAGCTGCTCCCGCGCGCAGGTCAGAGAAACAACAATATTAACAAAAAAAAAAAAAGAGAGAATTAAACCCGCCGGGGCGGAGTTAAACTTTGGGTACCCAGCGGGCTGAAGTTGGATTTGAGCTGTCTGGGGGGAAAGCTCGGGTTTGGGGGATATTTGGGGGGATTTGGGGGGGTCCCCGGGGAGGGGAGGCGGCGCTGAAATCGCGGGTACCTGGGCGAGGGGCGCTGCGCCGCCCGCTTCAGCATCTCCGCGCTCCTTGGCTTTCCCTCCCCTTCCTCCTCCTCCTCCTCCTTACGCGGCTCGCAGTGAGGGAGGGGGGGACATGGGGGGTCGCCGCTGACACCGGGCTCCGAGACGTCCACCGCAGGTAATCCCCCGCCGCTTTCCCGTGGTTTTATCCCGCGTTTCATCGCCCTGTATCCCTGCGGGAGGGGGTGGGATGTGGGGTCGGGGCATCACCCCCTCCCTTTCCCGGCTTTGAGCGGGGTCTCCCTTCCCAAACCTCCTTCCAACCCGCTTTTCTAGCGGCAGAGCCCCTCTTATTATTATTATTATTTTGGGAGAGGGGGAGCCCAAGCTCGCTGCCCTTTTCCCAAAAACAACCCTGTAAACGCGCGGTGATCCCGTCCCCGAGGTGTGCCCTCCTCCTTCCCCCGTCCCCGGTTTTAATCCGGAGCTCGGGCTGCCGGGAAGCTGCAAAGTTTCTGGGATAAGTTCTTCCCAGACCTGGGGGCTGAGCCGCAGTGGGAGCGGTGGGATTTTTAAATCCCCTCCGAGCGTCGTTAAAACGGGAGGGACAGTGCTTGAAAACGCTGAAGGTTTCGAGAAAACACTTTATTTCTATTTTTTCCCCCTTTTATTCTTTACTTGCTGCTGCTTTCCTTCTCCTCCTCAAAACCTGCAGTCCCTCTTTTCTTTAAATCCATGTTCTGCCCATTATCCTTTCCTAATCCTCTTCTCTACCCATCAGCGTTTTCCAGGAGGAGAGAGATGCTGGAATGGGACGTCCCTATGCTGATATGTGTTTTTTTGTTGTTGGTTTGGGTTTTTTGGGTTTTTTTCCTCCCTCATTTGGATCCTCCCCGTGCATCCTGCGGGAACCTGGGATGCTCCCTGCATGTGGGATAGACACCGAGATGTTTGAGAATTTTTTTTTTTTTTAAATTTTTAAATTTTTTTTTGGCGGAGGTGGGAGCCGCCGATGAACTATTCCCACGGGATGCTCGCGTTTAGTGAAAATCCAGGTGGTTGCTCCGGCAGAGTGAGTTTTATCTCCGTCTCTGCTTTCCTCCTGTCCTGGGGAAGGAGAGGAGGAATCTCTCTGCTGTTCCCTTCTCCTTCACCCCCGGCACAAATCTTTGTTTCCCAAGGAGTCGGGTGGTGTCGTGAAAAAATACATTTTAACACCAATTTGTAAAACGCTGTCTTTGTGGGAAACTGTTAACATTGATGTTGCTCCTTCTTTGTAATTTTTTTTTTTTTTTTTGGCCATAAGTGGGAGCAGCAATGTTTGGAAGAGTGTGGCTGAGCCAGGGGATGGCTCCCAGCCCTTTTCCCTTTTTTTAGGAGCATCACCTGGATATGCAGGGAGGGAGGCAGCACCAAACCATTCCTGCATCCCCGCTGCAAGGAAAGAGGACCCTGAAATCCTCTCCTGAGCAGCTGAGGGTGAAAGCACCTCTTAAAAAGGATTCAGTTTATGAAGTTTCTGAGATGTTCTGTGCAGATTGTCTGGGGCACAATTTTTTTTTTTTTTTTTTTAATTTAAGAAGCTTTAGGATATGGGATGGGCTTGATGAGGGGGCTCTTGTAAGGGTGTAAAATATCCCAACTGCTCAGGCAGGATGCTGCAGCCAGGCTAATTGGGCTGGAGCATGAACAATTCCATGTGCAACCAAAAACTTCCGTGGTTTTCCCCACTCACAGCACCCTGCTCCCTCCAGTAAGGCTTCTAATAGTGTTACAGAAGAAATAGGGTTATTTTGGGGGGTTTTTGTGGCCCAGGACCTACAGAGGTGAAAATTCCTGCCTTGGTGCTGATGTGGTTGCCTGTCTCTACATCAGTGTGTGAATTCTGCATCCAAAATGGGGAGAAACTGGGAGTTCCTATGGTTGAGACCCAAATCTTGCAGCTGTCCTGGATCTTGCCAGGGGTTTGGTAAAGCCCAGGGGCTGGGGTAGCATTTATAAATCCAGGGGCTGGGGTAGCATTTTTCCAGGGGCTGTGCTCAGCATGAAGTTTCAATGTGGGCAGGAGATATTTGCTCATGGTGACTTTCAGTCCATGAAGGTGAGGATTTGATGGGATTTTGGGAAGGAATTGTTTCTGGGAGGGTGGTGGTGGACTGGCACAGGGTGCCCAGAGCAGCTGTGGATCCCTGGAAGTGTCCAAGGCCAGGCTGGATGGGATTAGAGAATCCTGGGGCAGTGGAAAGTGTCCCTGCCCATGGCTTCAAGGGCCCTCAGCCACATCTGGGGTCTCAGGGGGTGGCTCTCAGCCTGTCACTGGTGATGAACTGCTGTCATTAATCCAAATAACTTCATCCTGCTGCATGCCTTTGTCTTTCCTTCCATCCCTGCTCTTTGGGGCTGAGGGGGTTATCCCCATCTTCCTCCCCCTGTGCTGTGTCTGTGCTTTTTTTCCCTGCTCCTACAATTCCAGCCAGGGAGTGATTATCCCCAGAGCTTCTCTTTTTATCGGGTCTTGGAGAGGTCTGGAGCAGCAAAGTGCCTCTCTGGAAGTTAAGTGAGCTTTGTGTGGCTTCCCTCTTGATTTGGATGAGGCAAAGAAACAGCCTGAGAGCCTTTGCAGCTCTGGCTCATCAATGTGAAG
Source organism: Luscinia megarhynchos (assembly GCA_034336665.1). NCBI lineage: Eukaryota > Metazoa > Chordata > Aves > Passeriformes > Muscicapidae > Luscinia > Luscinia megarhynchos. The sequence goes on along the minus strand of CM067569.1, from coordinate 34,737,390 downwards.
GTTTTTTGTGGGTTTTCCTGCCCTTCTTGTATTTTTTTTTTTTTACCCTTCTTCTGAAGCATCTCCTTTCCCCCTCTGTTTTGAAGATCTAGCATTCCAGTTACCACAGGCCTGAAGAAAAGAGCCTTGCTGCTTCTTTTTTAGCGTTGCAAAGGAATTGTTTTGCCCAGCTACCCTGTGAAGGGAACTCACTAACACCTAATATGTGATGTTTCAGAGTTACACACCAAGCAGCAGAGATTCTGAAAAATACAAAAGCTAAAGCCCAAGGCATCAGGGTGGCAGCAGTGCAGACCCACTCAGGGATGGCGTGGGGCAGCCTGGGGATGTTGGACACTGCTGCTGCACTCTCTTATGGCAGTGTTGGAAGCCCAGCCAGGTGCCCTGGGTCGGAGGGAGGTGTTGGAAGAGTGTCTGGCATCCCATTATTTCCTGATCAGGCTTGGAGTCAGCCCTTCAGCATCCTTACACTTGCCACTCTGTCTGTTCCTGTATATTTTCTGAGAGCCTGGAGAGAGGCTCCAGTCCTGTGAGACCAGACTGTGAGTGTCACTTCACTGCATGCAGCTTCCCCTTCCTCCCAAAGCAAGAATTCCCACCCTTTTTCCCCCCTCCTCCTTTTCTTCCTCCTTCCAGCCAAGCTCTGCTGCTGTTGGCTGCCTCTCCACCTTTTCATCCCACGTTAGCATCATCTGCTCCCCAGCTTGCCTCTTGGCTTGTTCTCCATGCCCCATCCCAGCCTTGCTCCCAGCTCAGGAGCTGCTGCTCCAGCTGGGGAGAGGCTTTGTGATGGAAAATTGTTGCTATGATGCCTATGGTGACTAGCAACCAGTGCTGGAGGCTGGGCTGCCCTGCTTGAAAGGAAAAAATGGGAATTCTTTCTTCTCTCCCCCCAAAAATGAAGCTGCCCTTGCCATGGAGGCAGATGGAGCAGGGAATGGGGACTCTCTTCCCAAAGCTCCCAGGGTGTTATTTTAGCATCCCATGGATGCAGAAGTTGAGTTGGATGCACTGTTTGGCTTTTCCTTGGAGATGCCACAGTGGTGGTGGAAGGTTTGGGTGTTGCTCATACAGAGCTGGGCTGGATTTTGGGATTTATTTGGATTATTTTATGTCAGGGGCTTGCTAAAACCAATATAGTTTCCAACCCAGGCAAGCACTGAGTAGTTTGAGGATGGCATTTCCTTCTGGGCCTGGCTTTTTTTGATTAAATGATGTCTTGGTGTCACTTTGCAGATAATGTTTGTTTTCCTGTGGGAATGCAAACATCTGGAAGCATCAGCCAAAACACTTCCACTCCTTGTTGAAACAATTTAAAAAATGTAAAAAAAAATTCCATTAAAAATGGAAATAAACAGCTGGAAGTGGGGGAAACTTTTGGGGGTTAGTAGTTGTCAGTAAGGAGCAGCTCCAGCTTTTCCTCTGGAAGAAAAAAGGGTTTTATGGGGAGAAAACATCCCTGTCCCAACCTCAGCTGTGAATTTTGGGGTGAAGGAAGGAGGGAGAGGATTTTCCATGCTCTTCTCTCCTGCAAACACCATCTCAGGTGGGTTGTGACAGGTGCCAAAAGCTGTGCCCCTTACTCCCTGTGGGGATCCTTATATCCTGTATTTATTTAACAGGGAAATTTTATTTCCTTTCGCTGCAGGGAATAGAAAGGAAAAAAAATTAAAAAGAAGGGGGCAAATTTTTTCACAGGGAACGAATCTCATTTTCAAGAGTCCTGACAAAATGAGCCATAAAATTACAATATTTCAAAGTGCTTTGTAATTCTAGTGAGGACGGCTCTTCATCATGGAATCTGAAAGCTCAGAAAATATAAAACTCATTAGATTAAAATAAACCACCTACTGCACGGGAGAAAAGCTTATTTATCAATATCAATTTACTCCTGATTGCCCTGTTCTGCAATTTGTTATTTTTGGGAATTATGATTTGGGTATGGCTCAAGCCAGTACGGGGGTGGGTATAATAAAAAAAAATAAAATCAGAATTAACTTGTAATTTTTTCCTTTTGAATCCTACTTATTGTAAAGCCCTGGCCAAGAGGCAATAATGAGGAGGAAAGGTGCATTTCTAGCAGTGCTGCTTTTTTTTTTTTTTTTAAGGAGCAGAGGGATGGGGAAGCTGGGAAATCAGGAGAGTGGCCAGATTTAGGGATGCTGCAGTGGGGATCCATGGAAAGGAGGTGCCAGGAGGCTCCAGGAGCATGGAGCAGGTGGCATTTGCCAAATTCAGGGATGCAGCAGTGGGGTTCCATGGTTGTGAGGTGCCAGGATGCTCCTGGAGCTGGTGGGATTTGCCAGATTTAAGGGTGCTGCAGTGTAGTTCCATGATGGTGAGGTGCCAGGAGAGTCCTGGAGCATGGAGCAGGTGGCATTTGCCAAATTTTGGGATGCAGATGTGGGAGTGTTCCATGGAGAGTGAGGTGCCAGGACACTCCTGGAGCATGGAGCAGGTGGCATTTGCCAAAATTAGGGATGCAGCAGTGGAGTTCCATGGTTATGAGGTCCCAGCATCCCCCTGGAGCTGGTGGGATTTGCCACATTTAGGGATGCAGCAGTTGAGTTCCATGGAGAGTGAGGTACCAGGCAGCTCCTGGAGCATGGAGCTGGTGGGATTTGCCACATTTAGGGATCCAGCAGTGGGGATCCATGGAGAGTGAGGTACCAGGCAGCTCCTGGAGCATGGAGCTGGTGGGGTTTGCCACATTTAGGGATCCAGCAGTGGGGATCCATGGAGAGTGAGGTGCCAGCATCCCCCTGGAGCTGGTGGGATTTGCCACATTTAGGGATCCAGCAGTGCTGTGAAAAAGCCACTTCCCAGGCTTGGAAAAGAGCAAGCTTTTGGAGAAATGAGCCTGAAAAACCTCTGCTTGACCCCAGCAGACCCCTGAACTGGCAATCCCCGGGTTTGTTGGCACCGTGGTGTTTCCTCAGCTCTGTGTGCCTTGGGAGCAGATGGGGAAACCTCTGGTTTAACATCAGAGCCTTGGCAGCCAGGAGGAGACACCACCTGAGCTCCCAGGGACGTTTTCTTGCTGGAAACTGCACTGAGTGCTTCCTCCAAAGAGCCAAAGGTGCAATTTAATCTGCTCTTAGCCACACTTTTTAAAGTTCTCCCCAGAGGCTTCTCGATCCTGCTCCTCAAATTTGCAGTATTTGAGTGAACCATCTCGAGGAGCTGCAATATTAATGAAGACAGAGAAAATCAAAATGACATTTCAGGCAATTACTTACATAATGAAGTGACTGGCTTGGAATACCCAATATTTAGATTTATCCTGGCACTCCAAAGGGGATGCTGTCAGCTGCCTTTATTTCTACACCACATAAATTGTTTCTCTGGTGCTTTTTAAGCACGGGCTGTGAAGCTGGAAAATAGTGTTCACGCTCACTTGGGCTGAGAGTGGTGCTGTTTGAGAAGAAAGTTGGTGTTTTCCTCTGTGGCACATCATTTCCATCTCATCCTCTCTGCCTGCAGCACCACGAGTTGGGATCTGCATTCCACGCTGGAATGAGAATTCCCCAAACCTATCAAAGCAGGGGGGAAATTGAGATGTTTGGTGCGTTTTCTTAACCACAAAAACCTATTCTGCTTTTTTTTTTTTTTTTTTTTTTTTTTTTGTCAGAATAGCTCCTGGGAAATTGTCCATTTTTGTTCAGAAACTGGGATTTTGGATGTTCTGCTGACACCAAGCAGAAATGAGAAGCCTGTTATGGGTTGGAGGTTTAAACTGTCCTGCCCTGTGTTTTCTGGAGTGATGGGCATGATTACACCTGAATGTTTTTCCAGGCTTGCACTGAAACACCTGAAGATGCACAAAATGCACCACAGCACCGTTTTTCTTGTCTGGGGATAGGCCTCCAGCTCAGAGCCTCTCTGCAGCAAAATAGCAGGAGAAATTGGAATTTCAGGCTCTTTCTGTGGTGACAGAGCTGTTACAAGCTGTCTTCTCTGACACATCCATCAGTAAAAATAAAATAGGTGTAGCTGGAGCACCTTTGGGAGGATTCCCATGGATCTCTTTTCCCTTAGCTGGGTTGGGATAACTCTGCCCACTGTGCTTTAAAATCCAGGAGTGTGGATTTCCTTGCAAAGGGGCACTTGGCTGAGGTTTTGGTTTGGGAAAAGCTTTTGGGTGCCTCTCCAGTGATCCTGGGTCAAGCTTCCTGCACAAAGCTCTGCCAAATCATCCCAAATCTGGGTGTTGCCACAGCATCTCTTCCTTTGCTCCAGTGCTGGGGCTGCTCGTCTCCTGCTCAGTGTGGTTGAGAGAAAGGAGATTTGGGAAGCAGAAAATGAAAAAGTGGAGCATTCCAGGTGAATGCCCTGAGAAGCACTGGGGGTACCAAGGGCTGCACCCTGAGCCTGATTTAGGCAAGATCACATCTGCCAGGTGCTGGCTGGGCTTGACACTGCCTCTCTTCTTTGGCAGGAGCCATGGAGCCTCACGTGGCTGCTGCCAGCAAGATCCTGCCCCTGCTGCTGCTCCTGGAGATGGTGTCTCCAGGTAAGTCTGTCTGCAGGGCACAGAGGTGGTGATCCCTGTGTTTGGGGTCTCCTGGTGAATGGGCACTGCTGGGGTGAGCAAATCTCCTGTCCCCATCCCATGAAATCACAGGGACCTGCACATGGTGCTCCTGCTTTTCCTGCATCCTTACTGACTGCACCCCTGGCTCTTTTTGGGAGGGGCTGGGAATAGCCTTGGAGAAGGCTGGATGTGCTGGTGAACCAGTGGTTGTCTCCAGTGTTATCCCAGTGGAAAGCTCTTGGCAGCTCCCAGATGTGGGTTTACCAAGGCAGAGCTGCTGCTGGAGCTGGCATGAGGTCAGTCTGTGGAAATAAAACCCAGAGAAAACTGGAGGGAGGGATCACAGGCAGGGATGTGAACCAGAAGCTTGTTAGCTGTGCAGCAGGAAAATGGGGACCTGAACCATGCTTTAGAATAAAATAACTCCTGTCCAAGCTGCAAAACCTCTTTTCTAGTTCCAGATGGGGGAAAAGGCAGGGCTGTGGGCCAGAAGAGCCTCCTCAGCAAGCTCTTTCCACGGATGCTCTGGGTTTTTTCTGGCAGGGATCTGGTGGGGCAATGGCCTTTTGGTGCAGAAATGTGCCTCTTGGGGTGGGTTTTTATCACAGGGTGCACAGGAGCTGTGAGTGTGCAGCAAAGCCCCGTGCAAATTGGGATTGTTGCATGGCTGGCCTCACCCCCTGGCTGCTGCTGTGGGGAGAGGGCTGATAAACCACAGCCAGTGTGTGTCCATGTGATAGCACTGTGCCCTTTGGAATAAAGGCTTTTTTCCCCCCTCCTGAAGGCCGGAGATGGCCTGCCCAGATTGGCAGGCTGATTAAGCAGTCAGAGGATGACATTAGCAGTGAGTGACAGGCACAGTCAATCTCCCTCTGGTGCTGGATCAAGGAGAGCCTCACTGGCTGACTCTGGGAAGGGGACAAATAAGGGAAAAAAAAAGCCAACCCAGCAAGTCCTTTGCCTCCCTGAGCTCCTGGTGAAGAAATGAGCTGGGATGTCACAGGAAAGGGGAGCCTGAGTGGCTTCCCAGCCTCTCTCAGCATCTTCACAGCCTCCACTGGAGCCTCTCCAGCAGGTCCAGGCCCTTCCTGTGCTGAGGGTCACAGGGATGGTGCACCCCAGGGTATAACTGGGCTGGTTGTGGCAATCTCCAGCCTTCATCCTTTGGGATTTGCAGCCCAAAGCCGTGCCCTGCCCCCAGCCCCTCCTGCCCCAGCCTTTCCCAGCTCTCAGGTGCTGCTCCCCCTCCTCCCTGAGCACGCAGATCCCGTGTGCCAGGTGCTCTGGAAGCCTCCCAGCACCTGCCACAGCTGGGTTTGGAAAGTGCAGCTTATTTTTAGCTCGCTGGTGGATGTCAGGAAATGCATTTTGAGCCAGAAAGGTTTTGCAGAGGCAAGTCCTGTGTGCCAAGGGCTGCTTGGAGGTGTCTCAGCCTCACCTGCCCCTCCTGGAGCCTGCTGGCCCCAGCGTGGCAGCCTCTGCAGATGCTCTTAGCTCTCCAATAACCCATTTTGTCAGGTTCCTTTTTTATTTTCTTTCCAGGTGCTTAACTCCAGAGGCTGGGATTTAAATGTGCCTTTGCAACACCGCTGCCTCCAGCACTTTCCCATTTCTCAGGGTGTTTAACCAAGCTGGTGCCTCAGGAAAGAGGGCAGCGCTGACAAAATCCCTGTCTTGTTTCGGAGGGAGCCCTGGGGGAGCTCCCCCATCCTGTGCCCACATCCCCAGGAGCAGATTTAGGAGATGCACACCTGAGTGTCTGACAGGTCTCAGGAGCACCTCTGAGGGCTTGCCAGGCTCAGAGGATGCTGGAGCTTGCTCTGCTCTCGTTTCCTGGGGTGGGATGCTGAACACGCTCCGCCAGACCTTCCTGGGAAATCATCGTGTGCCTTTCCCTGCAGTCCTGGAACAGCAGATCTCTGCTGCCGGCCCTTTCCCTGCCTTTGTCACTCTCCTACGTGCTCTGCACTTGGCTCTGTCCCCTAATGAGGCTCCGGGGCAGGGGCAGGCTCTGGAGTGAGTGGGAAGGAGCGAGCCCGGCTATTAGAGGTGAAAGGAGGCAATTAGAGAGGGAGAGGCAAGGAGCACGGGGGTTTGCTGGGCTGGCTGACAAGGCAAAAGGTTCTCAGCCTGGGGAACAAAGCCAGGTATTAATCCTGGCCTAAACCAATAATTGATGCTCTTGGTCCCGTTGCTGTCAGATTTCCCCTCCCCTCTGCCTTTTGGAAAATGCCAAATCCAGAAAGGGTGGTAGAGGGAAGTGGTTCCCATGCCAGCTTTTATGGAGGACCTCGTGGGGCTCTCTGTCCATCTTGGGGCTTACCCCTTGCCCTGTGAGCCTTTCCCAGCCTCGGGAATAACTCCTTGTTTTCTGTCCTCTTCCCAGGCCAGGGCAACCGCCTGCCATACTTCATCAACTACTTCTTTGACACCTACCTGCTGATCAACGAGGACACCCCTGTGGGTAAGTGGGAAAAGTATGGCAAAGGAATGCTTTCCTTTTGATTGGCTTTTCTTTCTCTCTTTAGCTGGGGATGGGGTTTTTTTGGTTTTTTTTTTTTTTTCAACAAATGCAGAAATCGACCCAGCCGCTCTCGGCACCCTGCCAGGCTCTCAGTCCATTAAACTTGTGGTCTTCAATCAGGGCTCCTGACTGGCTTCTAATGTGGGAGGAATCGATTGGGAGGCTGGGATGGAGCCTGTGCAGGTTCCCTTCTCCCAGATTTAGGAAGGGCTCTTGCTGCACCCACATGGGTCTGAGAGCTGCTGAGGGATGGAAGAGTCTGGAGGGATCTCCAGTAACTGCCCAGCTCATCCTGCACTTCCAGCTGAGCCTTCTGACCCTTTGCAGCCCCTGCTGTGGGGTTTGGGGTGGTGTCTGAGCAAGCAGGCAGGATTGGAGTTCTGGTTTGGGTGGATGATGCAGGCTCTTGCACAGAGCTCACCTCCAGGAGAAGCCCTGGAAAGGGAGAGGGAGTGAGAGCTGGATGGGAGCAGCTTAATGGGAATGCTCCCTCACAAAGCTCCTTGCCCTCCAAGCACTCGAGCCTGAAATACCTTATGGGAATTGGACTGAACTTCTATCCTGTCAGGAAATAGGGAGATTTCCTACAGCCTGCTTTCCAGTGAAACATTATACCAGTCAAGTTGTTCAAGGAATTACTTTGGCAGTCGAATTTCATTTCTTTTTAACTATTACACTGTGTGTATATATGTAATTGACTCTTAGGAATATTGGCACCTTGAGATTTTTGTTTCCAGATGCACCAGGGGGAAATGTCAGCCTGGGAAGTGTTGGCACACACAGTTGTTTCTGTGTTTCCTGCTGTTGGTAGGTGTTTTCTGTGTTAAGCATTATTAACCTTAAAAAAAAAAAGTAGCATCTGGAAACACCTTTCTGAGACCCTGAACAGTGTGTGGTGCCTGTTCTCTGAGGGGGGGAAAAAAAAGTGCCCTTTTTTTGAGCTCTGTTTGAGCACCCATCCCTCCCTCCAGCATCCCCTCCCTCCAAACCCAGCAGCTCCCTGCCTGCTGCCTGCCATGCCAAAAGGGATCTTAAGCAACAATTAAGAGATCATTCCCCCTCTAATCACTTACAAGAGTAAATTAGTCTTGTCAGGAGCTATTAAGACAGAGAGCTCTGAATTCATTAGGCGAGATTGGGCCCAGGGAGCTGCTGGTGCTGCCGCCGGTCCAGGCTGATTAATTTCTCCCAAAACATCATCAGTGCCCATCTGTTTCATTTAGGTCTGGGGAGAGCAATTTTCAGGTGGACTGACCCTGTAGTCAGTTATTTCACCCAGAAGTAATGGGAACACTCACACACACGTGCAGAGGGAGTGGGAGTTGGGAGCTGGAGGAGGGAGATGCCTGGAGAGGAGGGATAATGGTTGGTTGGGCTGTGGTGGCATGGGCAAGGCAGGGCCGGCTGCCAGCAGCTGTGTTTCACTTGGAAAATAGGAGTTCTGGCTGGGTAACAGCCCTTGGGAGAGGAGTGTGCAGGAGAAGGGCTGTCCATCTCCATCCTGCTGCTGTTTGCCTTGAGCAGAATCATCCCAAGGGCCATTTCACTTAATCCCAGGGCTGTGGGTGCCAGCAGAGTGGGAATGGGCAGGCAGCACTCCAGGCTCCTCTTGGTTGGGGTCCCTGCTGCTGCCAGGGGAGCTCCCTCTTAGCATAATGACTGGAGTCTAATTGCCCAGCAAATGGATTTGCTGTGAGCAGGACAGGAGTGGGGAAATGAAGATGATCCATCATGTCAGCTCTGTAAGTAGCCTTATAACCACCTAGCTTGGCTTCACCCAGGTTTCTGTGAGTTTCATGCCTCAATGCCTCCCAAAATGCGTGACAAAAGAGGCTAATTCCACTTCCCTTCATCCCAGCCACAGCATCTCTGGAATAATGCTGTGTAAAAGGGTGGGGGACGCTTCACCCACTGCACTTGAGGTGATAACATGCACCTGGCCTCGCCCTCAGGCCGTGTTGTGCCACCAGGATCACCCAGGTGGGGACAGCGTGTCCCCTTCAGACCTTGGTAATTCGTGCCTTGCCCAAAACCAGCACAAGGATTTAGTCTGGGTCTTCACTCAGGTTGCACGGGGCTGTGAGCACCTGGGAGGTGCCCTGAATATGGCAGGGGGTTTGTCCTGGTTTGAAGGACGGGTGTCTGCCAATAAAGGCAGAAGCTTCTCCTTGAAATGGAGAATGTAAACTCCCTCCTCCAAATTATTATTGTAATTTTGAAATTAAGGGGCTCTCAGGCAAAAATATGGAATTAGGAATAACAGATCCTTACTAGGAATATTAAAATAGAAATACAGTATTACAAAGAACAATCCCAAAACACTGACAGAGTCAGAATACAACCTGACACCCCGTCAGTCAGTCAGGGTGTTGGTAGCAGTCCCATTAAATGGTGGCTGCATCCTCCTGCAGTGGCAGATGTGGTTCAGCTGGAGCAGTGCTCCTGTAGAAGGTGCAGTTTTCCTCTGAAGGTCCAGGGATGATGTGGAAAGGTCTGGTGTTCCTCTGGAATGCGGTGGAAAGAAGGATAACCTGCTGTCCAAAATCTCAGTTTTTATCTGGGTAGGAAAGGCTTGGCTCCTCCCCCTGGCTGGAGCATCTCCCAGTGGGATGATGTAATTTTATCAGTCATGCAGTGGGACTGAATGGGCCAGCAGCAGATGATATCTTCGTGAAGGGAGGATGGGTTGTGGAAAAGATAAAGATGATTGCCCCAGCTGGTTTAAAGATGGCCCATTAGCAGAGGATATGTGCCACAGAGATAAGGGTCAGGTGGGAATGGCTGCTGCTCCACAGCTCAGCTCTCTGCCCCACCAGCTCACTGGTGAGGCTGGTGAGAGGCTCTGCCCCACATCTCCCCAAATTTGGCTGCCTCAGCACCTCCCATGTATCACCCTGGGACAGCACAGGGCCAAGGAGAGCCCCCAAGTCAGCAAATCCCAGGGTCAGGAGCAGTGAGGGGTCACAGCCCTGGGCAGTGCCAGCTCAGCAGCACATCCAGTGACCCAGGCTGTGCTTGCTGCTCAGAGCCCCCTTTTCCTTCCCTCTGGCCCCATGGCTCTCCCAGGATGGATGGATGGCTGGCTGACAGGGAATTACATGGGTTTTCTGCCCTCTTTTCCCTCTGTGCAGCTTTTGCTGAGCTGGCAAATGCTGTGACCAGAGGTATTTCACCACTGAAAACAGGCAGAGCTGAACCTTGCTCTTTGTAAGACCCACTTCAGAATGGGCTGTAGCAGGCATTGCACGTGGAGTTGTGATCCCACTGCCTCAGGGGAGCCAGGGATGGTGGAGTGCACTGAGGTGTGGGTGTGTGACACCTCCTGCCTGCTGGGACATGGTTATTTCACCAGAAAACTAAAGAGGAACATGGCATTTCACAGGCAGGGTGCTCTGTGCTGACTCCTCACGTGGTTCTGAGGCAGCACATCCCTCTCTTTGTGGATGATTTATTCAATTTTCTGTCCTAGACAAGGACCAGGCCAGAGGGCTTTTCTTCTTCCATCCTCCACGCTCTGTATCCATCCTTTCCAAGGCCATCATCTCTCCCAACACTGCCTTTTTTGCTCTTGTCCTGTGCAGGGAGATGTCTTGGCACCCAGGAAGGGTCCCTGGGGGTGCTGGGGCACTCAAGCTGCTGCTGAAGATATGGTTATCAGTGTGGGATTGAGCTCTAAAACCCGTTTGATCCCACAGCTGCTGTGCCCAAGCTCCTCTAGATTCATCACTGGAAGGAAAAAGACAAAAAAACCTCCTGGCTCTCTGATCCCTGCGCGCTTCTGGAGTGGTTAAATCATTTCAGAGCTGATTTGGCCTTTTAGGAAGGGTAATTCCAGAGGAATGTGCCAGACTCTGGTTGTGTGGCTGGAGATTTTGTGTTTTTGAAGCTTTTGTGGCCATTGCTGAGATTCTCCTCCACAAAGAGAGACCTCACCTTCCTCTTCAGTGTTTATCTATCACCCAATGGCTGTTTGCTGCCTGGAACTGAATTTTCAGGGTTTCTGGAGTGCTCTTCAGAGGAGCAGCCTCATTTCTGAGCGTGCTGATGACCCTAATGAACAGCAATATTTGAGGAGGAGAGCTTAAGCAGAGGATCTCAGCTCTCCCAACTCAAGCCCTCCCTCTATCATTTGATGAAATTACTTGTTGAGCTGCAGAAAGTACAGCATCTTTAATGGAAACTTAAGGCTAGAAAATCAGTTATTCCCAACATCAGGGAAACTTAAGGTTTAAAAAAAAAGCCCTGCTCCCACCCAAACCCTTAACCCTGCGTCATTAAATTAATCACTTCATCAATCACTTAAACTTTCATATCTGCTTTGCTAATAGGCAGTAACATTGGTGCTTCTGTTTGAGGAGGGGAGTGGGGAGAAGGAAGGAAGGGTGTTTGCAGTGTGGACTCATTTACATGCCAGGGTAACCTTGCTCCTGTCAAACCACCCAGAGGTTTGATCCTGCCACCTTTGGAGCCCTGGCACGGGGGCCAAGCCCTTTCCAGGGAGAGCTTGAGTTTGGTAATGAGGGCTGGGGTGATTTTTACATTTTTTTTTTAGTGTCTGGGATGGCTTCAGCAGCATCAATTATCTGTACAGGGCTGCCTGTAGGAGCTTTATTTGCAGGCTGGCTGCTCCTTGTTACTCTGGAATACCCAGGCTTGGATGTCAGCACTGCCCCAGCCCAGGTAAATTGAGCCTTCCAGGCTGATTGGAGGCATTAACATGGGTGCCAAAACTGACAAAGAGCAGGGATAATGATGTGAGTCAGACTTTACAAAGAAAAAAAAAAAAAACACAGGAGGGGTAAAAAGCACGTATATATTGGTGTGTGTGTATATATTCAAGTTAGGAGACATATATATAATTTATTTATTTATTTATATGGAGGTATTAATGTTCCAAAGGAATATTATTAGCCAAGGGTATTTCCCTGTGCTGCAGGGAAATACTTGCATTTACATACACTCATAATTTTATTATTGGTGGGAAAGGTGAGCTGTGGTTTCACTCTCAGAAAAAAACAAAACCAAAAAAAAAAGAACAAAGCCTGGTTGCTGAAAGTGGTGAACAGGCTTGTGTGTTTTGCCAGGTTGGAAACTTGATGTGTTTGGGGTTTGTGAGCTTAAAAAGAAGGAAAAAACCTTAAGCTTAACTCCTTTACCCCCTGCTTCTGATGTTGGCACAGCTGAGATCTCTGCAATCTTGATCTGCCCCTGGATCCCTGGAAGTGTCCAGAGCTGGATTGGATGGGGCTTGGAGCAACCTGGACTAGTGGAAGGTGTCCCTGCCCATGGCAAGCTCCCTTTCAACCCAAACCATTCCATTACCCTTTTAATAGAATTTTCAGGCTAGTGAAGAAATTACCCTTTCAGTTAAAACTTCCTATAATTGGGCACTGCAGAAGTCCTTTTCTTGGAGAAAAAAAAATTTCAAACTATTTGTTGCCACCACCACCAGTTGGTGGCTGTTGCTTACTGGTGTAGCACAAGCCAAAAAAAAAAATGCAGAGGGGAAAAAACCAACCAAGAGTTAAGGAAGTTCCAGCGACTTTTGAAAGTCATCGGAGCAATTAAAACGTGAAAACTTGACTGAGTGGGTGCAAATGATGGAAAACTGCCACATTCCAGTGTGGAAACAGGCAGGTAGAAGAGAACTTTTCTAGAAGAGATTTTTTTTTTTTGTGGAATTGTGGAATGCTGCTCCTGCTGCTGGGAATCACTGGGTGGGAACCTGCTGCTGTCCCTGTGTGTGGGGCTGGGATGCTGGAACATGGCACACTGTGTTGATGGCCTAGGTCTCCTCTTGGGCAGCTTGTTTTCTCACTTTTCCCATGTTTTTTTGGGTTGTCCCAGTGTTGCTGCACGACTCCATCCCCTCCCCATGTCCCAGGCTTTTAAACTGATTTATCACCAGCGTGTGCTGGTGCACCCTCCTGCCTTTGGGTGGCTTAATGTGCTTGATTGGCAGGGGGAGTTAATACATTGGTTCCTCCTGTCAAACTGCTCATTGATGGCTTTGAATTAGCTGCAGCCACTTGGGGAGGGGGGGAGAGAAAAGCCTGGTTGGGCAGCCCTGTGCAAACATCTGCTCCGTTTGCAGCGCTGGTCAGGGCAGTGGAAAAGCTCTCCCGAAGATTTATTAATATTGCTGGGTGCACGAGGGGGAAAGATTTCAAACACTTGACGTTTAATGGTTAGTAACTCAATTTTATTCCATTCATCTGCATGGCTTTGTCAGGTCTCTGCTCTGTCGAGGCTCTGGTGCTGTATCACAGAGGTTGTCTCGCTGCCTGTGGGCAATTAGGAGGGTGATTTGGTACCTGGATCCAAAGAAACCTTTTTATTTTTTCCTTTCTAATTGATTATTAGCTCTGAGGTGAGAGCTGGTGTCGTGGAATGTAATATCCTTTCATAAACAGTGATGTGGTGGCTTTACTTGCTCTGCTGTTGATTTGGGAAGAAGAGGAGGGGGAGAAAAAAAGATTTTGAAATGTATAAAGTCCAAGGGAGATGAACAATTGGGGTATGGAGAGAAGCGAGGGGCATCCTCCCAGGCAGAGATTAATGGTTGTTACTAATGATTTTGGGAAACTGAGGGGAAGGAACAAGACGTGGCAGAAGAGTGTAAAATAAGTAAGAGAACTGCAGAAAACTCTGGAAATGCACCTTTTCCCACCTGACAGCAGCATCAAATTAAACACATCCTGCTGGATAAAGCAGCAAAGAGGAAAAAAAATCCCTGCAAAGGAGCACACAGGAAAGCACCAGCAGCTTTCCTAGGGGCACAAAGGGTGGGGGAAAAAATAATATCCCCCAGGATTTGCACGTTGTCCTTTGACTTGGAAAAATTGTCTGTGCTCCCATCAGGTGCAGAGAACATCAGCCAGAAGTCATTGCCCACACCTGGCTTTGATAAGAGTCAGAAATCAAGGCTCTGTGTTGGGAGAAAATAAAAAATTCCAAGCTGGTTTTGTTGCACTGCAACAGGATCGTCTCGTGGAGCCATAAAAGTTGGCAGCATCCCCAAAGTTCACAGAACACTGGCAGGAGAATGAGTTTCACTGGTGCTGGGATGCTCCACAGGCAGTTTCTGGCAGACACATGTGGGAAAGGAGTCTCCCAGGGAAGAGGGGAGAGGCCTCTGTGGATTTTAACCCAGGAGCTTGACATTGCATTCCAGGTCCTAAGTTGGGGGCTGCAATTTTTATTTTATTTCAAAAGCCAAAATTGCTGTGCTTGGTGAGCATCCTGCTGTAAAATCAGGATTCTGCTGGAGATCCTGTTTTCCACTGGTGCTATTCCCCCCTGCAGCCCCCAGAAGCAGAAGTTCACCCCAGGACCAGCAAATTCTGTGGATGGTCTGGGTTTGCCCTTTGTGCATCCTCTCCCCTGCCATATTATCCAGAGGGATGCTGCTCCCAGGAGTGGAGGAATGCCCTTCAAAAGAAGTTTTCCTGCTGTGGATCTGCACACAGCCTCTTTTGAGCAAGATGCAATGTCAGTATTTGGGGTGCCCTGGCTGGAGGGGGGTGACAAGGCAGGGCTCATCCCTGTTTTCCATGGAACCCCACTGCCCTGTGCAAGTGGCCCCAGGTGGCTGGATAATGGCATCCCTAATTGTGCTCTGAACGAGATTAACTTCTTATCTGGCAGCCTGACACCTTTATTGTTATTAATGTGTGAGTAATTCACTGTGGTGGGGTTTTTATGCACGACTGTGGTAGCAAATATTTTCCCTTTTGTTTGCTGGTGCCTGTTACTTTGTCAACTTTGTGTAAAGGTGGGAGATCCCAGAGGTTAGGGAATGCTGCTCCTGTTTCTTTCCCTGTTAAAAGGTCACTGCATTGCACTGCAGCTCCTCCCCTTTATTTCTTCTGTGAGCGAGCAATTCCTCTGGTGAGTCTGGAGTTTGCTGTTGGAATGGGACATGGAGGATTTGGGACCATCAGTCAGATGGGGCTTGGGATGATGGCGAGGCTTGGGATGATGCCAGGCACGGCTGAGGGTGCTCTGGCAGGGGCAGGATCCATTATTTGGTGCTGGTAGGGAAGGGAGAGGGAGCTGTGGAGGGTGGGAGGCAGCTCCAATCTGTCGGCTCCAGGAAAAGTAGTTTCTGTGATGTAACTTGCTATTAAACAGGATAACAAGGTCAATAATGCCTCTGCCTGGGAGAGCTTCAGCCAACACTTCTATCAAAACCAATATTAATTTTCACTAATTAGGAGCTGCAGCTAATGAGTGTCGCAGCTAATTTGCCTCATCCATAACGAGAGAGGAGGGGGCCGGGTGCCTGGGATCAGAGCCTGCGAGTCTGCTCCTCCCTGCTCCCCCTTTCTTCCCCAACATGTGCTTGTCACCTGGGTGCCTTCTGCCTGCAGGGACGTGGGAATGTGTGTGTTCCTCTGCTGCCTGCCTTGGGGCCTGGGAGTGCTTTGGGAAGGAGCTGGATGGGGAGACAAACTCTGCAGCAGGTGTTGGCTGCTCCGGTGAGGGAAGGGGAAAAGAGCTTGGAAGGGATGTGCAAGGGAAGTTTTGGGAAAGAAAAGGAACATCCTTTTGGGAAGAAAAACAGCTTCCCCCTGTTGTCCTGAAGGGGAAGTTGTAGAGGAGTGTTTGCTCTTGAAACTCCTTAATTTCCAAAGCCTTTATTGTGTGCTTTATCCCTGTTCCCTTCCATAGCTTTTACCCACACAATCCAGCCTGGAAAGCACCAAACGGTGAAGTAGTGAGTCTGTCACCATCCATACTCCTGTGACTCGCTCTAGGGAGCCTTTCTCTCATCTTTGGTTCTGTGACAAGCTGGACAGGCATTGGAAATGTTTGTGGGGAGTGAATTTTTGTAAGTAGATATCTTCAGTGCCATTCAGATCGTCCTCCCGTCACGGGTCACAGGCAGGAGCATTCCATGGATGTTGCCAAGAGTGCTAAAAGAAAGCAAATTTCTGGTTTGGAATCCTCCCTGTTTGGCTTGTAAACTTGATTTGATGGCTCAGAGGAGGGAAGAAAGGGCGCAGTGAGCACTGTATCCCTCTGAAACATTTTTATAGTCCCTGCTTTCTAAACAAGTCGAAGAATTACCCACAGGGACTATTGCTTTGAATAGGAATACACTAGAGAAATTTGTGCTCTGCTGTCAGACAGCTCGTCGTTAGGGACAGCTAAAATTGACTGAATAAATGATTCACTGGTTTTATTCACGTTGCCCTGACTGTAAACCTCAGGAGTGTTCCCTGTCGGAATTGATCTGTTCTGCCGCGAGCCGCACGCGTGCCACCAGCCCTGACGTGTTGTCGGAGAAAAACCTTGTCCAAGGGATCTTTCCTTCTTTTTGGGGTGTCTGGGGCCTTGATAAAAGGGCTTGGCTTTCAGGCACGTCCTGGGAAACTCCAGGAAAGTGATGTTTTAGAGAAGAAGCCTCCCTTGGAAACCAGCTCATCCCAGAGCATCGTTTCGGGGCACCCTGTGAGGTTCAGGTGGGAACTGCTTGTGGTCCTGCCTCTCATCCATGTGCATGGTGAGCTTTGCCTCCATGTTATCCAGCTCCTCCTTGTTTGGGCAGGTGTTTTTTTGGTTTTTTAGCTGTTGGTCTGAGATTGCCACCCAGCCTGCAGCAGCTCCCGGAATGTGTTTTCCCTCTGCCTGCTGCAAGACTGCACTGTGTGGACTTCTTGTTCTTCAGCAGCTTCCCCTGTATCTGTCATGAACCTCAATGGGGATAGGAGAATATATAAACATAGATAATAACAGATATATAATATACAGAAGACATTTGTGCATTTTCTGGTGGCCAACCCCTGCTGTCCCTTTGGTGGGGGCTGAGGTGGCTGAGAAAGTTTCTTGGAGCTTAATGCCCAGGGAAAAGCGACCTTCAGGCAGAGTTCTTGGGGGGAAAAAAAGCTTCCCCAAGCGTGACAGATTTGACTATAAATCTCCAGATTAATGCCCAGGTTCCCAAGGTCTGTCATCCTGCCTGGCACGTGAGCTGCTCAAAAACAACGTGCAGGCTCATCAGTCATTTGGGAGGCTGCAGGATGTCTGGAGGGGACACGAGGGACAGATGGGACAACATCCTCATCTGAGGACGTCCCAAAACCTGAGGAGCCTGGGATTACGTCTCAGGCAAGAGGAGAAAGAGAAGCAGGAGAAATATCTGGGGTGAGGAGATGGAGGGCCAGGGCTGAGACCCCTCCCCCCAGGGTCTCTCTTTTCTTCTTTTTTTTTTTTTCTTATGGAAAGAGTAAAACTGTTTTTAAAGTGGATTCATCCTGAGTATCTCTTAGTGGTACAGGTATTAAGCTGGTTATGAATTTCTTGCACTTTCCCTCCTAGGAAAATCCTTCCCTTATTCCTTTTGCGTTCACTCTTGACTGATAAGGTTTATTATCACTCTTTAATAACCACAGATATAATCTCAGCCCAAATTTGAGGAATTTATGGGAGTTACCTAGGCCAGGGTATCTGCATCCTGCCAAGGACAAGGGCTAGAAGAAAGGACAGCCAAAAAAAAGAAGAAGAATGGCTTTTATTTAATGGGAAGGAGGAAAAGAGGTGCATTTCTTGCTGATGGCAGCTCACTGCTCACAAACACTGCATGGAAGTGCCTGTGCTGTGGTTGGACTGGGGGGCTGAGTTTATTTAGGGGTTTTCTCTGAGGTTTTTAGCTGTGTCTCCTCTGGGACAGTGTCCCCAGGGCTGTGGGATGGATCATCTCTTGGCTGTGATGCATGTTTTTGCAAGAAATGAATGGATCTTGCATAAATGAGTGCAAGATTCATTTATGGACATCCATAAAGTCCCTCAGCAGAGCCAAGTGGCTGCTGTGGATTCAATCTGGAAATAATTTGGAGACAGTAAGGTGGGTTTACTTCATCCAATAAATGGCAGAGGAATGGGTTCAGCTCTAGGGAATGTGCTCTCCAGAGGCTGGGTTTGCTCCAAAGGGGCTGGAAAAAATGGATGTGTGTTACACCTGCTGGGTCACAAGAGTCTCTGATGTGCTGAAGTAGCAGGGAGAGGCTGAATTGGGTGGTCAATACCCATTTCCCCCTCAATCAGGGCTTCAGGGGGAGGAGAAGCTCTGAAAGTCTTCGTTCTGAGCAATTGAAAGGAAAAAAGCCTAAAACTGGGACTTATTGGCTCACTTTTCTCTCCATAAATTTCCACTTTTAGAACAGTCTGTGAAACCTCAGTGATTGCTTTCTTTTTGCTTTCAAACAACCCAGCAGCTGGGATTTAGAGCGTGGAGTTTTGCGTTCGGTTTGGGTTTTGAAATGCTATTTGGCTTTTTTGACCAAAGGAGGTGGTTTTTTTTGAGTTGATCTGGATTGATCTTGATTTTTTTTTTTTTTTTTTTGACTTGATGTGGTTGATCTGGACACCCCTTGCAGCTCTGACCCAGCCTGCAGAAAGAGCAGCCAGGCTCTCACAGGTCACCTTGGCCTGGGGAATCACAGAATCCTTAGTAAAACCTTATAAAAGAAAGCCCTTATAAAATCAGACCTTGCTGTTTCAGCTAAGTTAGCTGCTAGCCTGATAAGTTCCCGTGAGAAAAGAATCATAAGACCAAAAATCAGTTTGCATAACAATCTATTCTTGTGAGGAAACAGTTTGCACCTATAAAAAATAAAAAGCCTACCCCATGAGAATACAAGAAAAAGGAATGTAAACACGTCTAGGAAGAAAAAAGTTTAATAAACAGGTGCACTAACCATTACCAACCTGTAAACTGAGTTTCAATAATTTGCTAACCTATTAAATTCCAACTCAGTGCCTTCTACTACCATATAAAAATAAAGTGTGTATGATAAAGATTGAACTATTCTACAGGAAGAAACAAGTGTCTTTGCCCATCTCTGTTACAACACGGGTTGTTCTGGGGGTATTTTGGGAAGCTGAGGCAAGGCTGGATAATGCTGTGTGGATGCTTTTATGTGCAGGTGCCTCCACAAACCCTCGGGAAGCTCTTTCCAGAGGTAGATTACATCCCATCAACATGCAAAGGCACTCCCACCTGAGCACGGTGACCATTTCTGTGGGGTGAGCTGCCAGTTGCCAGGACCCAGAGCGACAGTTGTAGGAGCAATTAGAGAGAAATCCTTTGCCTGAAATATGTTTTTAATAAACCATTCACTGGCTATATCCAAATAACAAATAGATTCCTGCAAGCCCGAGTCTATTTGCAGACAACTCTACAAATGAGAAAGGCTAAATTAATTGAATGCTCCAGTCACTGGGGATAATGGTCCAGCTGTAACAGGGCTCTCCAGATGTTTGTTTGCAGAAGAGTGTGCTTTCATAGGAAAAGGAAAAACACTCGTGGGGATATTAACTCAGAAACAAGTTTACAGCTGTGTGCTCGCATGCTCTGCCTCGCTCTCCCGCCAGCCACTGTGGAGCTCTGTTCCAAGGCTTCCTCTTGCAACAAACAGCCTCTTTATTTCTCACTCATTGTCCTCCTGGCCCTGGTTAGACATCTGTGACGTCCAAAGTGAGGCAAAGCCTCCAGGGCTTCAGCAGATCTCGCCCTTGCTGTGCCACATGTTGCAAGTACAGCTGGACTGCTGCTGCTTGGCCTTGAGGCTCTTGTGGTTTGGCTTTTCTCTGGTTTTGGGGTGGGTTTGTTGCACAGGGCCATAGACTGGGAGCTCACAGGGATGAGTGGAAGAGCTCTGGCTGCTAGGTTTGGTTTAATTCCACCTAAGGGCTGGAGCTTTGCCTAACTTCTCTTGGAGGAGCTTGGCTTTATCAGCGCACTGGAGCCGTCAGTGCAGCGCCCTCCATCCATTTCCCTGGGCCTTGTTTTGTTTCTGTTGTTAAACAGGCCAAGCTGGTTGTGAAGCCCCGCAGCTGAAGTGCCCCATTACTCATAGGAGAGGGGACAATGGGACGTGGGCCCTCTCTTAAACATCTCTCCACGTCGGTGTCATTAATAACCCTGGCGCTCCTAAATAGCCTCATTTATCAGCCAGCAATTTACTGCGGGCCACAGATAAACTCCTGCCTCACACACTCAGGCACCACCTGCCAAGAGCCTCCCCCCACATCCTGTGCAGTACAGGGTGTGGCCAGAAATGTGTATTCGGTCACCATCTGTTGAAGCCAGGTGGGGCAGTGACCCTTATCTCCGTAGCATATATTATCTGCTAATGGGCCATCTTTAAACCAGCTGGGGCAATCATCTTTATCTTTTCCACAACCCATCCTCCCTCCAGGAAGATATCATCTGCTGCTGGCCCATTCAGTCCCACTGCATGACTGATAAAATTACATCATCCCATTGGGAGATGCTCCAGCCAGGGGGAGGAGCCAAGCCTTTCCTACCCAGATAAAAACTGAGATTTTGAACAGCAAGTTATCCATCTTTCCACTGGATTTCAGAGGAAAGCCAGACCTTTCCACATCATCCCTGGACCTTCAGAGGAAAACTGCACCTTCTACAGGAGCACTGCTCCAGCTGAACCACATCTGCCACTGCAGGAGGATGCAGCCACCATTTAATGGGACTGCTACCAACACCCTGACTGACTGACAGGGTGTCAGGTTGTATTCTGACTCTGTCAGTGTTTTGGGATTGTTCTTTGTAATACTGCATTTCTATTTTAATTTTCCTAGTAAAGAACTGTTATTCCTCATTCCCATATCTTTGCCTGAGAGCCCCTTAATTTCAAAATTATAATAATTTGGAAGAGGGGGGGTTTGCATTCTCCATTTCAAAGAGAAGCTTCTGCCTTTATTGGCAGACACCTGTCCTTCAAACCAGGACACTGTGGCATTTCAGGGGGACAAAGTGGGAGGAAACTCCGAGTTGTGACAGTCGCCGCCAGCCCCGAGGAGCTGGCCTGTGCCTGGAGGAGCTGGGTGGATGGGCTGCAGGTGTTCCTCAGGATGTCACCTTTGAGGAGAGACTTCCAAGCCCCTGGTGGTTTCTCTCAAAGGTTTTGTTGATTTTGTTGTGGCTACCCCATCCCTGGAAGCATCCAAGGGTAGGCTGGACAGGGCTTGGAGCAGCTTGGGATAATGGAAGGTGCATTAGGTTGGAACAAAGTCCCTTGCAACTCAAATCCTACCACAACTCCATGATCCAAGGAGGAGGAAGAGCAGGAAATGTAACCTTTCCAAAAACTGGCTGCCTTGGGTTTCTAATTCCTGCCCTGTTGCTCAAGTCCTGCTTTTGCTGCAGCCGTATCTTGGCGATCAGGAGGTACTAGCTCAGCTCTGGGGAGATAAATCAGGACGGGACTTCACTGCATCTCCATTAAAACGAGGCAGAATTCATCACCCAGCGCGTGTTTTGAAACCTCAGAGAGTTACAGCGACAGCCCAAGGCCGGTTTACTCACGGATCTGAGACCTGCAGATAAAAACCTGACCGCTGGCACCACCTCCCAGCTCTGGGATTCGGATGCTGGCGCCAAAGCCCGCTTTGGAGCTCTGATATTTGGGCTGAGGATGGCTGCACTTTTGTTCCCCTGAACCATTCAGAGAGGAGCAGAGCAGCTGGGCAGGAGCTGTGGCACGAGAAGGGTTTGCATTCCCTGAGAGCCTCGGGGATGTTTCAGCTTTTGTGCAGCGCAGATGAGATTCCAAACGAGACGTGAATGAATCCCGCTCAAATCGAGTGCGATTTGCTGACGGGTTTGTTTTCTTGTTGGCTTTTTTTTTCCCCCCTCCTCCTTCCCCCATTCATATTGATCAGCTCCTCAGCTTGGCAGGGCTGCTGGTGCAGGAAGCAGTTCAGCAGCGGGACTTTCAGCTGGGAAACTTTTAGGGAAAAGGTGCAACGGCTTTAAACTGAAAAAAAGTTGATTTAGACTAAGTATAAGCAAAGATTCTTTTACACTGAGTGTGGTAGGGCATCTTGTTTTAGTGCTTTATCCCTAGGTGGGGTTGGACAAGGAGGAACCTGGTCTAGTTGAAGACATCCCTGCGTATGGCAGGAGATTTGGACTAGAAGGGACTTTAAAAGTGCATAGGAACCTATGACTTCTAAATCAGTATTGCTGATGCCCCTGCCTTGCAGTTCTGGGGGTGTCCTGCAGTCCTGGGAGAGCTGCCCCATGGGCATTGCAATCTGCCTTTATCTCCCACCTCATATTGATTGCAGAGCAGCTTCTCTTTTCTAATTAACACCGAGCTACGTTACCTGGCCTGGCCAAAATGCAGAACGCCGCACGTGTCGCCTTACTCATAAATCATTTATTTACACCATCAGCAAAGCACCTCATTAAATGGATTTCTGGGGTTCTGCTCCTCTCCTGCTTGCCCTGGTGCTTTCTCTAGAAAGGGAGATGAGGCCAAAGAGAAGCGCTGAGCTCGGGGTTTGTGGGTCAGCTGCATCTTCTCTGAGGTTTCTTCTGCATCTTCTGCAAACTCTCTGTACTCAGGGCAGTGGGTGTGTGCCCTTTTTTTTCCCCAAGCTGAGACCTGTGAGGGGGTTTCCTTTGATCTGAGTTAGTTTAAAAACAAAATGAACATTTTGGAGGGAGCTGGGTAGAAGGCAGGGAGGAACAAAGGAAATGCTCCTTGATCTTTCCGGGCTGTTTCTGATTTCAGAAGTTAATTAGAAAAGGATATTCTGTGGATTTAGGGTTTAAACTTTGTGTCAGATGTGGTAAGCAAGGTTGCATTAGCCAGGCTTTCCTGGAGGAGCCAGTGGGGATGTTTCTGTAACCCCAGATTTATGTTTTCCTTTGCTCTTCCAGTTCATCCTGCCTTCTCCCACCCCTCTAGAAATAGTTGTAGGTAGTCACATGAAGGCAGCTGCAGGCTGCACCTGATATCTAGGGTTTTTCCAGAATTCCCTTTCCCTCCTCCTGGGAGGTGTGTGGGTACTGATGAAGATCACAGTCTGATTTCCAGTTGGCAGTGCTCAGGAATGAAATACATATTCCTGGCATGCTTGAGTTAGAAATGCACATCTTGGCTGTGCTCCTAAGGATTGCCCTGGTCTTTGGGAAAATTTGGGATTTGTAAGGTGCTTTCCCTCTTTATGACCCCATGATGCTCAGTGCTAATGCTTCCCTCCCTCCCACCTTTTTGTATTTATTTTTCAAGTTTACCAAACACGGACTTTCCACTCCAGGAAGTCTAAATGCTTGCATTTCCCAATTCCCTGCTGCTCTTCTTGTTCCCTGACCCTTCTCAGAGAAAGGTGTGAGTGAACCACCAGCTAATTTCCTTTAAAATTAGTGCCTTGAGTGGTTGGCTCACCTGCAGAGCTCGTGGCTTGTGCCTTGGGACCAGGATCACATCCAGGCTGGAGCCAGCTCCTCTCTTCCCCCTCCTGTTGTGGGGATGAGGAGAGAAGGACAGGTATCAATAAAAGACAATGAGACTTTTTGACAGAGCACCTTCTGAGAGAGAACTTTATTTTTTTCTTTTAAGGGTGCAAACAATGGATGGAGCAGAATTTGCATAAAACTCATTAGAAAAAAAGTACAAGTTTCATAAATCTTGTGATGAATTAATGCTATATCGTTCCGAACATGATGTATTAATTTTAGGATCAAATGAATGGGTCTGTGATCATTCTTGGTAATTATGAGGCACCCAGGCAGTTTGGAGAGGAAATTATTTTTAAGGGTTTATGTTTTCTTTTAAGGGCTGGATCCCTTCTTTCACCAGAAATGCCTTAACAGACCCAAACCCCTCCTTTTACACGTTTCTTTTCTTATTTTATCTCCTGGGTGTTTTGCTTTTTTTATTTGATGTGATTTTATTGACTTCCCTCTTTCCTGCTGGAGCAGCCTAGTCCTTCCAAGACAGAAGGAAACAAAAGCCTTTTCAGTTTTTGGAAATTCTCCATGGTCTCAGGGGCAGGCCTGTGGGTTTTGCAGTGAAGGGGGGCAGGAATTGCTGGATCCCAGCTGGAGCAGGGGGATTGCTCAGGGATGAGCATTTTTTTATTTCCTTTTTTTCCAGGCAGGTTTGGAGATACCACAGCAGTGCTAAGGTGCACCAGTGGTTTTGGCAGCAACAAACCCAGCCTGGCTGGAGAGTTTTGGTTAATGAACCCCTGTTTAAAATTGGGTTTGGAGAGCTTGTGTGATACCTGTGCTGCTTCAAGACCTGATGGAGGGCAATTTCTCTGTCTTACTCATGTCAATGTAAATGTCGATTTTATCTGGGGAGGAGGATGCCACTTCTCTGCCTGCGTGCATCTGCCAGGAGAGCCTCAGGAATTCTGTTTATTTTAATGATATTGTAAAGAAATTTCAACATGCCTTTGATATTTTTGTATTTTTCCTCTCCTTATGTGTGCTGCAAAGTTGACCAAAGTGCTAGGTCCTGAGCAAACCAAAGAAGCCCTCTGCAAATGGGAGTTGCTGCTGCTTTCTCTGTCTTAAACAGCTTTAAAAGCCCTTCTAAAAAGCTTTAAACACCCTTTTACACAGCTCTGTGAGAGCTGGCAGGCAGGCAGTGCCTCTCTCTCAGCTTTACCCACTGGCTGTCAGCTCTGCTTATGGATTCTGCCTCCACACTGAGTCCCCACCTCAATAACTGAACGCAGCAGAGGAATCACAGGCTCTGTCTCAGAGCATCTGAGGAGCCAGGAAAAGCTCTTCTGCTGTGCTTTTCACTTCCCAGCTTGACAAACTCTCTCAGAAATGGTTCTGACTGCACAGATTTGTTTTCCCTCTTTGCTGTCACCTCTGTGTTTGGCTCCTTTCCCTCCCATACATGACAGCAGCTTGTGGTTCCTGGACCAGCTGGTCCAAGGATTTTTCCTCACACCCTTCTTTTCCTGATGGAAAATTGTTCTTTTCTCATTTATTTATGGTGAAAGCCTTTTTTAAAAGGTGCTGGTGCTCCCTGCCCTTTCTGGCAGGAATTGGAGTGGAGGCAGCCACCAGCACCTGGAAAGAGAAACCTGTAACACTGATCTCAGTTGAATTTTAGGAGTGGAAACTTCCCTGGCCAAGCCCCTCCTGGAAAGTTTTGGCTCAAGTGGTTGAGCCCATCCTGAGAAGGAGGTCAGGGAGTATCTGTTGAGGTTGTGCTTATGGAATGAGCTACCAGACACCTGCTCTGGGAGAGAGGCTTGGGATGAGCTGTGATGTGCCTTAGGGGCCCTGGGCACAGCTGGGTGATGCTGGCCAGGGTTTGAGCTCAGTGTGGTGGTTTTTTCTTATTTTCTGAGAGGTGAAAGAGAAAAAATGAATGAGAGGCAAAGAGAAGGGGAGCAGGTGACAAATGAGAAAAACAGGGCTGGAATTTCAAGTTCAAATCCATCAAATCCCTCCTGTGAGTGTGTCAGGGCTGTGATGAGCTGGGATAATTGGAGAGGGCTGTGCTGGGGTGACTGGGGCAGGAAAGCTGGGCTGAAGGAGAAGGGAATGGGACTGGGTTCTCCCATCTCACAGGGGAAAAGGGGAGCCAGGGCAAAACTTCCAGTACTGGGAATTTTACTTTTGGAAGTTAAGTGTGGCATTGACCTTTATGTAAGGTAGGGATAATAAAATTATTTTTTAACTAATTTTCTGCCTGTTTAGGGAGCTGGAGAACAGCTGAGGGGTGGGTTCCCTGTGCCAGCATGGGCAAAAGCCAAAATGTAGTGACTGTGCCCACACATGTGACCCAAAGCTTAGGATGGATGAGGAGAGCAAGTTGAGAAGAAACTGGCTCTGGTTGTTAAAATCAGGATTAAAATGCTTTTCATATTAAAGCCTCAAGTCTTGAGCCCAAAAGCCATGGCAGAAATTCCTATTAACTCCACATGGGTATGAATCAGAGCTCTTAAAAGAGAGGCTTATTAGGCAGTTAATTAGAAACCTGCCCCTTCTGTGCCCTCCAGCCCAGCCCAGCCCATTCCTGCTGCTCTGGGTCAGCATCTGGATCTTTCCCTGGCCCTGGGGCTCTGCACTTTCCAAAACCTTCCAGCAGCTCTAGGATCCTTCCAGAGGCTGAGTTTGTTTGTTCTCCCTTTTCATCCTCCTCTAGAAAGCAAAACCAGTGGAGATGAATTGGTGGGGTGCAGCCCCCTTTCCCATTTTCCTCCTTGGCCAGAAAAATGCAGAGGTTTGCAGCTGCTGAGACAATGGGATGCAAAAGTACCTCATTAAAACTGCCAAACCTAAAAAAAAAACCCCAAAAAACAGAACTGATCAGGAAGAAAACCATGGCAAAAAAAAACCTCCCCAACAACTCCTGAGGTCAGTAAAAGTTCAACACTTGGAGGGAGAAGAAAATCTGTGTATGTGTGAGAAAGAGGGAGAAGTAGCTGTGATTGAGAGAAAGGAGGCAAAGGGAGACAAGATAAATTCTGATTATCTGCTGGAATCAAGACACTTAACTGCCCTGTCTGATTCCTGAGAGGAAACAAATGGAGCCTATAACTTTGGGCTGCAGGAAGATAATTTGTCCCTGTTTGCTCAGCCCTGGCTGGGGCCAGCTTGAGGATGCTTGAGCAGCACCTCCAGCACGACCCTGGGGAGAGATGGAAGGAGTTTTTCCTTGTGAGACCCTCTGCTTCCTGATGATGGGGCAAAAATGAGCATAAAAATCAACAAATCAAATAAATCAGTGCTAAAGAAATCAGTGGTAACTTCAACAAACTTTTGAGGCTTTGATACCACGCTCCTAAACATGGCATTCCCTTGGGGTGAAACTTGGAAAAAAACTTGGAGCAAAGCAATTGTGAAGTCTCATTTCTCATTTCAGGCCTGTCTTTATGTTATCTTCTATTTGATTTGTTATTTTTGATCTGTATTTTATACATTTGTATTACTTTTTTAAAAATCTGAAACGTGGTGCTCTGAAAGTGGGACAGTGCCTCTTTCTTCAGGTTATCCTGAATTTAGGAACTCAATTCCCTGACAGCTGGAGGTAGTTGCAGTGCAAAGAGAGAAGAATTGAATGTTAAATGTTCCTTGATTTAGTAATTTATTTATTGGTTTGCAGCACACAAAGCACAATTGTGATTAAAACTGGGTGGAAAACGTGGTTTTCCTTATCCTGCAGGAATTTTAAGATCCTTTCCCTTCCACAGTTGCAACAAACTTTGGGATTTGAAGTATTTGCTGTTCTGGAGGGGTATGATGACCTGTTGATATGGGATTTTTGAGCTGGATGTGGAATTCTGTTCTGCCATTAAACTGGGCACAAAAAAAGAGGAATGATCCTGGATTTATTTTGTCTTAGTTACTGGCTTTCCCTGCCATGGAGACTGAGTGTCTTCTTTTTCCCTTGGGGCAAAGAAACCTTAGCTAAGGATGGCCTTGGACATCCCCCAGCATAAAATCTGCCTTGTTTTATTTCAGGGCTGCAAGGTTTGAGGAGGTGTAGGGGCTTTGTATTTTCAGGGCTGGCTGCACTGAAGAGGTGAGAAAGCTGCAGAGGAACACTCTGATCACAGCCTGGGGTAAAGCCACTTGTTTTTGTCTTTATCCAAAATGCCTTTGGCTGTGACCCATCACTCACTTGAACCTGTTGGTGGAAACAATGTTGTGGGTTTGTTTTTTTTTCCCTAGTGGTTAATTCCAGCTGCTTCTTTTAAAATAACTGCTATCCCTCCTCCAAACAGGAATCTGTCCAGCTTTGGGCACTGAGTCTTGCTGTGCTTTCGTGCTCATTGCTCAGGATCACATTTTGTCCTCTCCATGGATGTGCTGGAGATGGCCTGACTCATCTCACTCTTCTTAGTCACTCATGAGGCAGTTCAAGCTTTTAAAGCCTTTTCATTTAGAGGAAAAGCTTTTTTTGCTAGCTCTTGAAATTTCCACCTGCGTCCAGTCCTGAAGGTGATGCAGGCAGCTTGCAGCTCTGCAGCCTTGGCAGAAGCAGCTTTTTTAGCCTGAAATCCACTCCTGACTTGCCCAAGAGCACTGTGGCTCTCCAGGCAGGGTGTGGAATGGCTCCTTGCATGCTTGGACCCCCATTCCTGCCAGCAGGGCTGGCTTAGGATGTTCTGTGGCCCTCCAGCCTTTTGAGGTCGCTTGGAGCAGGGTCAAAAAATAAATTTTTTTCCCCAAAGAGCCCAAATTACCACAAGTCCTCCCTGTTATGTGCCATGCTGTCACCCCAGCTTGTACCAGCAGCAATTTTACATCACACTGGTATGTCCCCTGTGAGGCTTGGTGGCCTTGGGACCTGCCAGGCCAGCTGGGTCCTCCCTCCAAATGTGCTTCACTGATGTCCCAGGGCACTAAATTTTTAATCACAAAGTCACCCAGGGCGAAGGCAAACGCCTTGCAGAAGTCTATTATTCCTTCTTTATCTGCCAAAGTCGTAATCTCATCAAAGAATGAAATCAGGTTTGTTTGACAAGCTCTATTTTCCATAAAATCGTGTTGACTGGCAATAATTACGTTCCTATCATTTAATTCTTTATTAATGGAATCTCGCATCGGCTTTTTCCATTATTTCCGCCGTGATGGATGTCGTGCCAATCAACTGGGAATTCTCCCCCTGCTCTCCAAACTGGGCTGCTGCTTTTGCCCTCTGGTCTGCTGAAGCATTCCAGAGGGATGAAATTTGGGCATCTCCTTGGCCAGGAGATTTGGGGACAGTGGCTCACAAAGACTGTCCCCTCCCCACCCCCAAATCCGGGTGGCCGAGGAGAAATCCCATCCTTATCCTCCCCATCCTCAGGTCCAGGCAGTTTAGGGAATGTCCCCTCCTTATCCCCATCCAGCAGATTTTTTTCTTCCTGTTTTCTCCCCCATCCTGCAGGGGAGGCAGTGCTTAACAGGGGAGGTGTGGGGGTCTCTGGCTGCACCAGGCTGAGTTTCTCTTCTGATAAAAGCAAGGAAGGAGAGGATCTGTGGATCAGCACTTCTGTGCCACACAGAGCAGCCAGGCCATGCACAGCCTGACTCCCTGTCATGGTTTGAAGGACAGGTGTCTGCCAATAAAGGCAGAAGCTTCTCTTTGAAATGGAGAATGTAAACTCCTTTTCTCCAAATTGTTATAATTTTGAAATTAAGGGGCTCTCAGGCAAAGATATGGGAATAGGAATAACAGTTCTTTACTAGGAAAATTAAAATAGAAATACAGTATTACAAAAAAACAAACCCAAAACACTGACAGAGTCAGAACACAACCTGACACCCCGTCAGTCAGTCAGGGTGTTGGCAGCAGTCCCATTAAATGGTGGCTGCATCCTCCTGCAGTGGCAGATGTGGTTCAGCTGAAGCAGTGCTCCTGTAGAAGGTGCAGTTTTCCTCTGAAGGTCCAGGGATGATGTGGAAAGGTCTGGCTTTCCTCTGAAGCCCAGTGGAAAGATGGATAACCTGCTGTCCAAAATCTCAGTTTTTATCTGTGTAGGAAAGGCTTGGCTCCTCCCCCTGGCTGGAGCATCTCCCAGTGGGATGATGTAATTTTATCAATCATGCAGTGGGACTGAATGGGCCAGCAGCAGATGATATCTTCCTGGAGGGAGGATGGGTTGTGGAAAAGATAAAGATGATTGCCCCAGCTGGTTTAAAGATGGCCCATTAGCAGATAATATGTGCCACGGAGATAAGGGTCACTGGCCCACCCAGCTTCAGCAGATGGTGATAGAATACACATTTCTGGTCACATCCTGTATTGCAACCCAAGACATTCCCCTTGAGGCACTGGATGTGATTCCAGCATGTGGAACGTGGACACAGTTCCAGTTCTCCCACCAATTTCTGCTCTCTGACAAGCTGGATGTTTTCGGGGTTTCCTCTTCTCTGCCTCATTTTGCTGAGCATTTCTCCCCTGTCTGTGCCTCCAGGTTCATCAGTGACCCAGCTGCTGGCCCGGGACCTGGACAATGACCCTCTGGTGTTCGGGGTGGTCGGGGAGGAGGCGAGTCGCTTCTTCGCCGTGGAGAGCGTCACCGGTGTGGTGTGGCTCAGGCAGCCCCTGGACAGAGAGGTAAAGCTGGGGAAAAACCACAGAAATGGTGGATCCCCATCCTCTGGGACAGCTGAGATGGGTGCTGCTCCTTGGTGGGTTGGTGTCCTGGTTTGAAGGACAGGTGTCTGCCAATAAAGGCAGAAGCTTCTCTTTGAAATGGAACATGTAAACTCCCTCCCTCCAAATCATTATTATAATTTTGAAATTAAGGGGCTCTAAGGCAAAGATATGGGAATTAGGAATAACAGGTCTTTACTAGGAAAATTAAAATAGAAATGCAGTATTACAAAGAACAATCCCAAAACACTGACAGAGTCAGAATACAACCTGACACCCCGTCAGTCAGTCAGGGTGTTGGTAGCAGTCCCATTAAATGGTGGCTGCATCCTCCTGCAGTGGCAGATGTGGTTCAGTTGGAGCAGTGCTCCTGTAGAAGGTGCAGTTTTCCTCTGAAGGTCCAGGGATGATGTGGAAAAGTTTGGCTTTCCTCTGGAATCCAGTGGAAAGATGGATAACTTGATGTCCAAAATCTCAGTTTTTATCTAGGTAGGAAAGGTTTGGCTCCTCCCCCTGGCTGGAGCATCTCCCAGTGGGATGTTGTAATTTTATCAGTCATGCAGTGGGACTGAATGGGCCAGCAGCAGATGATATCTTCCTGGAGGGAGGATGGGGTGTGGGAAAGATAAAGATGATTGCCCCAGCTGGTTTTAAAGATGGCCCATTAGCAGAGGATATCTCCCACAGAGATAAGGGTCACTGCCCCACCCGGCTTCAACAGATGGTGACAGAATACACATTTCTGGCCATATCCTATATTGCAACCCAAGACAGTTGGGAATCTGGGTGTGCTCACCTTCCCTGTCACCGTTTCCAGTTCACAGGCAATGAACAGCATGCTCTGTTTTGAGCTGGATTTTTTGTTTTCCTGGGTGCTGGAATAACACCTGTGGGTCTGGAAGTAAAGGAATTAACAGGTGGAGGTGATCTACCAAGGAGCCAGGCTGCTCACACAGTCAGAGAAATGTACAGGGTTCCTCTTTAAATCTCTATGCCAATTAAATCCTTTGCTATTTAGAACAGCGTGTCAAGAGATGTGAGGTATCCCTGCTTATTCAATCTCATCAAGACTTTTCATCCTCTCCTGGATTCAGGCTGCTGGATGCTAAATTTGGCAAGATCCTTGCCTCAAAGCTGTTCCACCACCTCTATTTCCACAGGCAGCTTTGGTGTGCAAGGCTGGAATCCCATCCAGGTGCCTGCTTTGCTGAAACCTCGGCCCTTGCTGCATTCCTGGAGCAAGGAGGAAGGGGTAGCAGGAAGAGTGGGAAAACACAGTGTGATTTGGGCAACGTGCTGAATTTCCCCCGTGCTTGTGCTGCCTGTTTTTAGTGCTGCCTTGGCCAGCAGCAGCCTTGGGAAGATCAACCCCATTAACACACCTCCAGTTCTGGCCTTTCCAGCAGAGCCAGCCGGGCACTGGGATGTGCAGAGGGAGCAGGGTGGTGGATGCTGCTCAGGCTGATGCTGCTGGGGGGAAGGCCAAACCCAATTTCACAGTGTTAAGAGCGAGACTTTGGGAAAATAAAGTGCTTTTCTTCACCCCTCTCCCCTCCGCCTCGCCGTGCCAACAGCTGCTGGCGTGAGTCATAAATCTTCCCTCATCCAAATGCCTCCTGCTTCCCCATCCTTCCCATGCCAGCCTTAAGCCCAGGAGGGTGATCAGGAGATTTTTAGGTGTCTTGTGGTGCGGAGAGTGGGAGCTGGGCAGAGTTTGGATGGTGGAAAGGACGTGAGAGAGGTGTAAATGACAATTAATGGTGGAGGAAGAGATGGAGATGGGCAGAAAACTGGGAGCAGAGAATGCTTGGCCTGGATGTTCAAAAAGTCAGGGAGGGAAAGCAACTCAGGAGAAGTGGAGGGAAGGTAAAGGGAAAAAGTGAATACCGTGGAGGAGAAAGAAGGGAGAAGGAGTCATAGTAAGGCAAATGATGCAGGAAAAGATGAAATAGAGAAAAATAGAGAAAAATAGAGAAAAAGAGGAAGGAGCAAATGTATAGAGGGAAAATGAATTTCAAAACTTTTTTTTTTTACTCCTATGAAGATTAGAAGGAAAACGAATTAAAAAAAAAAAAGGCAGACCCTAAGGCTAAAGAATTGTGTTAAAATAATTTTAGAGACAGCAGCCAGTACGTGGAAGCTTTCTCTGATTATTCCATGGAGTTTTTAAAATTTAAATGCTCAACAGGTTGCTTCTTATCTCCTGTTTTTCCTTTTTTTCCCTATTGCTTTGGATGAGCAGGGGGAAAAGAGCCCTGTAAGGCATGGGTGCAGCAGGATGGGGTGGCACAGGGAGAAAAATCCTTTTTCTTGGGATTTCAACCCTTCCTTCTGCCTGGGAGTACTGCCCCAAGGAAAGGGCTTTCTCTGGCTGCACTTCCCGGGTTTTTTTATGAAATGTAGAAGCAGCAGGGGGTACACACTGCTCCCCAAACCCTTCTCTGGGATGAACTTGGATCCTGGTGCGAGCAGAGCTCCTGTTCCAGGTGCTGCTGGCTGCTCCCTGTCCCTGAGCCGATCTTATTAGGAATAAATCAACCAGAGCTGCAGCATGGAGAGCCATTTCAAGCTGGCTTTTCCAGCCTTTCCTGCGTGATGCTTGGGAAACAGGGAGTTGCTGTGCTCCAGCAGCTCAGGCAGGGCAAGGACACCAGAGGTGGGAAGGGATTGCCAGGACTGGAGGGAAGCAAAAAGCACCAGCTGGTGGGTGGGTACCAGATCGATGTGGTGGCCAGAGCTGTTCATCTTTCCATACTTTTTGGTGAAATAGGACCAAAATGGTTGCTGGTGGGAAGAAAAGGGTTAGGAAGAGAAGGTTTGCATCCTCTAGCAATATCCCCCTGCCCTGATCCCCCCAAATTTTGCTTTTTCCCACTTTTTGCTCACCCCATCATCAGTAACTCGAATAGATCCCTACATCAAGCTGTTCATTTAGTTAAAGCAATGAGGAGCAGAGAGAATTGTGTGGTTATTTTCCTGGAATTTCAGCCTGTTCTTGCCCCAAGATTCCCATCTGTGTGGTAGCAGCAGCAGGATTTAGAGGTGCTCACTGAGATGTGTTGCATTGCCACTAAATCTTGTCGTGTTTTAAGTGCCCGGCTGCCAATCAGGGAGTCAATTCCTTAGCCCTGCATCCTCCTGCCCCAGGGCAGGGCATCTCCCTGCCTGAGGAATACACAGGAGCCCTGCTGGCATTCAGATTGCCCAGAATTTTCTGCCCAGAGCAGGTAATGGCACTCGAGCACCTCTCCTCTTCGGGAAGGTCCTGGAAGCATTTTGCGTGTAATGACATTGGCTACAAGTCCCCAGCCTGCCACCTGCAGATAAACACCACAGTAACTTTAATTACAGTTGTTTATTTTTTCCTTCTCTTTCTCTTTCAGACCAAGTCAGAATTCACGGTTGAATTTTCTGTCAGTGACAGCGAAGGGGTGAGTGTGAATTCTCATTTCACGATCTGGGGCACGGGTGGAGGGGAGAATGGGGTGTGGGTCACTGCGGGCCCCTCTGCACCCAAGAACACAGCCACAAGCTCCTTCAGGTCTAAATCCACACCTGAAGCTGACATTCTGCTGTCATTGGGTCTCCACAGGTGATCAAAGGGACGGTGAACATCCAGGTGGGAGATGTGAACGACAACGCCCCGCAGTTCCACAACCAGCCCTACAGCGTCCGCATCCCTGAGGTGGGAACCCTCCCTGCCCGCCCTCTGGCTCTTCCCCCCGTCCTGGTTTGAAGGACAGGTGCCTGCCAATAAAGGCAGAAGCTTCTCTTTGAAATGGAGAATGTAAAACCCCTCCCTCCAAATTATTATTCAAATTTTGAAATTAAGGGGCTCTCAGGCAAAGATAGGGGAATTGGGAATAACAGGTCTTTACTAGGAAAATTAAAATAGGAATACAGTATTACAAAGAACAATCCCAAAACACTGAGAGGGTCAGAATCCAAGCTGACACCCTGTCAGTCAGTCAGGGTGTTGGTAGCAGTCCCATTAAATGGTGGCTGCATCCTCCTGCAGTGGCAGATGTGGTTCAGCTGGAGCAGTGCTCCTGTAGAAGGATGCAGTTTTCCTCTGAAGGTCCAGGGATGATGTGGAAAAGTTTGGCTTTCCTCTGGAATCCAGTGGAAAGATGGATAATCTGCTGTCCCATATCTCAGATTTTATCTGTGTAGGAAAGGCTTGGCTCCTCCCCCTGGTTGGAGCATCTCCCAGTGGGATGATGTAATTTTATCAGTCATGCAGTGGGACTGAATGGGCCAGCAGCAGATGATATCTTCGTGAAGGGAGGATGGGTTGTGGAAAAGATAAAGATGATTGCCCCAGCTGGTTTTAAAGATGGCCCATTAGCAGATGAATATGTGCCACGGAGATAAGGGTCACTGCCCCACCTGGCTTCAACAGATGGTGACAGAATACACATTTCTGGCCACATCAACCCAACACAACTGGCCACTCGTGTTGCCACCAGTGTACAGGGCTGTGCTCTTGCCTTGGACCCTCATGGGGATAAAACTTCTGGAAGTCACTGCCTGAAAATGGGCAGAAGCAAAGCGGTTTGGGTGTTGGGGAAAGGAGGTGGGAGAGGAGATGTGGCACTTTGGTGGCATCTTTCCCATGACAGCTGAGAAAGTTTGTAAATGAGGGTCTTGTTGCCTTCCTTGGAGCTGAGGGGATGCACAGCTCTTGCCACAGAGGTGACCTGAGGCAAGGATTTCTCCAAGTGCCTGAATTCTGGCAGAGTGCTGCCCAAAGGCTTCTGCCCTGGCTGGTGATTTCTTTTAACAGCACTTGTCCCATAATGACCCTGGAATAAAATAGGTGGGAAGGGACCACAGAAGATCATCTGGCTCAAGCTCACACTAATCCAGTGAGAATTTTTGTTAGGTCAGATGGCTCAGGGCTTCATCAGGCCAATTATTGAATCTCCCCAAGGACAGAATTCCCACAACCTTGTGCTGCTTTTTGTGCTGTCCACTGCAAGGGAGGTGACATCTGCCCATCCATCAGGGACAGCTTCTGCACCTGCAGCTTGAGTGGGCTGGGAACTCACAGCTCTGATGTGAGTTTAGGCTTGAGAGCTGTGGCTTCTGGTGCCAGGAGGAGAAGGTGAGGTCCCTTGTCTATTTTGTGTGTGTGTGTGAAAGGAAGCAACTTTGGTAACTGAGAGGTGCAAACGATTGTGTTACCGGGGTGTATTTAATATTCCTGCTGCTGCTGATGGGCTGGGCTCTGATCCCTCCCCATCCCTCTGCTGCCAGGATGAGGTTTCTTCATTAGAGCTGCTTGTGATGTATGAGCCGGGAGCTGGAGTCTCATCTTTGCACCAAGTCACCTGAAACCCTCTCCTGAGAGTGACACTGGGTCCGGGGCATTGCTGCTGCTCCTTGGAGCACGAGGGGTGGAGAAACGACTTGGCAAAGCCCACAGCAGGTGCTCCCAGCTCCCAGCTTTGCTCTGGAGCCCCTGGAGCTGGCAGTGCCTTGCTGCTGCTCCTCCCGGCCGTGCTCTGCCTGCAGAGGTCTGCAAAGCAAAGGGAATGGCAGCAGGATGGGAGGAGAGCAGGCTCCTCTCCCCTGCCCTCAGACTCACCTCTGGCTTTGCTGATACCTTCCCCTCGTGTGAAGGGATGGAAATGGGTTTCTGTGACTCCCCTTAACTGTGTTAAGCGCCAGTTTTTCACATACCTGGAGTTTCTGTGCCACATCTCACTGTCCCAAAACCCAGTATTGCAAAGCTTGAGTATTCCCCATTTCCAGTATTGACCTGTGCCCAGCAAGGGGAGCAGGGAGGGCAAAGGTGCTGGTTTGGAAACCTTGGAATCTTGGAGTTACAGAATGGTTTGGGTTGTAGGGGACCTTAAAGCTCCTCTAGCTCAGCTCCTGCCATGGGCAGGGACACCTTCCACTGCTTGCTCCAACCTGGCCTTGGATGTTTCCAGGGATGGGACAGCCACAGCTCCTCTGGTTACCCTGTGCCAGAGCTTCCCCACCCCACAGGGAAGGAGTTCCTTCCCAATATCTAATCTAAACCTCCTCTCTTGCAGTTGAAGGCCATTTCCCTGTGTCCTATCACTCATATGTACATTTCTCTACATTTCTCATATGAAGAAAATCAGGGCTGGCTGAGGAAAGGGAACTGCAGGCAGGTGATCTGGACAAAATAATATGTATAAAAGCAGAAGAGGCTGAGCCTTAGTGCCATGTCACCTCTGTGAGCTGTGGTTCTGCTGTGAGGGATTTCCAGGGCTCTTTGGGGTGCAGCAAGCCCAGTGTTCCCCCCGTGCAGCCACTTGGCCTTGGGAGCTGTGCTCTTCTGGAGGTTGGCCTAACCTAATTAGGAGGCAGCACGAGCCAGCTTCCAGTTTCTGCCCGCGATCTTTAACCAAGGGCACCGATCAGAGGTAATGAGCCACAAACACTCCTGCTCTTCTGCCAGGGAGAGAGAGCCTGGCTTTGCCAGGCACTCTGAGAGCAGGGCATGGGGTCTCACCCCCTAAAAAGGACTCTCCAAGGGCTGCAGGCCGTGGGAGGTGTCAGCAATAAACTTTTCTCTGTGTGTGGGGGCTCTCAAGGAGGAGATGTGTGCTTGGTTTTGAGACGTGTGCCACGGTTTTCTTTGTTTCTTGTCCATGACTACTCAAAGCTGGAGGCAATGTGGCGTGGAAAAATGTTGGGGGACACCTGGGCAACCAGCCATGGTGAGGGATGACAGGTCACCCCATGCTCCAGACAGCTTGAGGGTGAGCAGGGAGGGCACAGGTGCCAAAACCCACCTGAGACAGCACCCAGCCCAAATCCAAGGGCTGGTGGATAACGGGTGAAGAGGGCTGGAGCTTGGAGAAAGAGAAAAGAGGCTGGTGTGGTTTTCAACAGGCTGGCCCCGTGCAGGTTTGGCAGCTAATGAGGGTTTTTCTCTTTTTAATTTTGAGATAAATGGACGTATCGATTCGCAGTTGTCGCAGCTAATGGAGCGGCCACCGAAGGGCTATTTAAACCTTGCTGCTACTGTGTGCCACTTGGAAAGTCAAAAGAAAAGCATGCATAAATAAATGGAACGTGGAGTAAACTGACCTTTAAAAACAATACTGCCTCTAAATACCCATCCTGGTGTTTTACGTGGCGCGAGGACAGGAATTTATTCGGGCACGGGCTGCGGGTTGTGGCGTGGGGATGGAGGATGGAGAGGATGCACAGCAGCAGCTTGGGATTGCTGGAGTGGCACCGCTCCTCTGTGCTAATCCCATCCCTGGAATAGCTGCTGGTGGGCTGGGAGAGGGAAATTGCTCCGGGGCAATCGTCCGTCCCGTCTGGGCTCTCTCGCTGTCGGCGAAGGGAAGGGGAATCCTGCTAGAATTGGCAACTTAACTCTCCAAGCTGGCCTGGCCAGAGCTCATTAAGTTCCCGTGTATTCATTTCGGGCTAATGGCCGTCACGCTGGCTGCTATTTGATTTGCTGTAATGGGCTTTTATGGCTCTCCAGTTCACGGGGACGTGCGCGCCCGCGGCCGCCCCAGCGCAGCGGGGAGCTGCTGGCGTGCTCTGCTCTGACCTTCAGGCCTTGCTCTCCTCTTGGATGCAGCACTTCCATCTCCTGCTCACAGGCTCTTTTCTACCCCCCCTCACCCAACCCCGCGTCTCTGGGAGTCTCAGATTTTTGGCTTTTAAACAAGGAGAGATCTATTGCCAAGCCTGTGGCGGGCTGTTGTGGCCATGCCTCAGTTTCTGGCGAGTCAAATCTTATTTATCTGACCTTTTTTTTTCCACTTGGCTGGATCCCTAGGGAGCTCAGAGTTGTTGGATTGTCACAGTTCAACACTTTTAGGTTGAAGGGGAGTGGATCCAAGCTCCTGTTTGTGGTGCCTGGTGTGCTGGGGACATCAGGGGGGACTGTTCCCCCTGGGTGCTTGCTGGGCTTTCTGTCCCAGTCCCAAGCAGGAAACCTCCTGGGGCTTCCACACAACTTTCCACTTGCCTTTAACTCCTGGGGCAGTGGTGGAGCCACCATCCCTGGAGAGGATGGTGGGGACATGGGTTGGTGTGGCTTTGGCAGTGCTGGGGGAATGGTTGGACTCGTTCCTAGAGGGCTTTTCCCACCTAAATTGTACTAACTTCAAGTCTAGTGCCTCCTTGGGAAAAGCTGTTTTCTGCTAGAAGCCCCCAACATCCAATCAAGTTTAAGCCATCCCTGGACTTCTCTTGGCCTTGGAGCATCAGCAGTTCTGGCAGAAAGGTCCTTCAGTTGTTGGTTTCTTTGCTGGATGTTTCCATTGGAGTTTTCTCTCCTTTTGTGCTCTCCCCCACCCCATTCCTTCTGTGATATTTATAAAACACTGGAAGAGTTCAGGGGCAGGGTTGGAGGGGGCTCTGAGCAGCCTGGTCTAGTCGGAAGGTGTCTGTGGCAAGGGGTTGGAACTAAAAGGTCTTTAATGTACCTTCCAGCCCAGACCACTCCATGATCCTGTGATCTTCCAGCAAAAACCTGGCACTGGGCCAGAGACTGCAATTCAGTCATTCATGCAATCACAGCTGGATCACAAGAGAAGTACCTGAAGCTTCACAAGGACACAGGAATTAGAGCTCTGCCTTCAAATATTCAAATTTGTAACCGCAGCCCTCTGCCTTGGGGTTGTGCTCATCCCGAATTCAAGCAAGCAGGGCTGTGGGAGAGGAGTTTAAAAATGGAAAGGAAAGTTTCTGGCCTGCACACAGCAGCACTGAGGCAGCCACAGTCCAGCTTGCAGGTGTCTTGTCTCCTGAGCTGAGCCCTGATTAGCTGATTTATTTTAATTGGGAGGCAGGCGGGTGCTCACCATCAGCAGCAGCCCCTTCTGCTCGGGGAGCAGCCTTTGGGACCCAGCCTTCACAAGCTGCTGGACACCATCCCCATCCTTAATATGGGGGTGTGGCTGAAATCGTGGCTTTTATGGTGCCTCTTCCTTAATTGTGCAGAGAAGGGTTTGGCAGGAGAGGAGGGAGGGGAGCGCCACTGCCCCGTCCCCGCCGTGCTGCACAGTGAGCAGGGGCAGGGAGGAGCAGAGAAAGGCCCAAAAGCCCTTGTTGTAATTAAAATTATTATTTTGCTTTAAGGGTAATAATGTCAGTAATTACATCGGTTTCCCTGCCATCCTGCCCAGGAGTCTTTGGGGGCTCGTATAATTCTATTGCCGTTCCCGTGTAATTCTATTGCAGGCCTGGTGCTGTGCATACAGAGCAGCTGAGCCCCCCTCAGCTCCACCAGCCCAGCCCCTTTCACACCCCCAGACACCTTCTGGGGCTTTCTGTCCTGCCCTCCTTTAAATAAGGAGCCTTTACAGTGGACGTGATGATAACAGAGCTGATAAGGAAAACGTTGCTGCCACATTGCAAAAATGGCCTGAAATCTTTGCTGGCTGCTTTCCTTCCTCATTTCATTTTTTTTTTCCTTCACTCATTGTTTTCCTTCCCTCTTTATCCTTATATTTCCACGTAGAGTTTAGAGCTGAACAAATAATTTACAGTGAATAAATTCATCCCCCCCCAAATCCAGTCATCTCTTCCTTCCGCTACCTCGGAGCATGCAAAAAATTTGCAAGTGTCTTGAACTTCTCCTCAGCACATCAGGTGCAGTTTTAAAACTTACTTTATTTATTTATTTATTTATTTATTTAGTTAGTTAGTTAGTTATTTAGTTAGTTATTTATTTATTGTGGAGGATTTTTGGTTTGTTTCTAAAGCTTCCTGGAAAGGCAGCAAGCAATGTTAGTGAGTTATTGAAGCTGTTGGACTGAAAAGCTGATTCTCTGAGCACTTCCATCTCACCTTCCAACCCACTGGCATGCCCAGTGCTGGTGATCTCCCACCTCCAGTGTCTGTTGGACAAATAGGAGATTGGGCATTTGCTGTGGCAGGATGGTCTGTGTTGCACAGGGGATCATCCTCAGCAGTGAAACTCTTCCCAGACCCCCTGGACATCCTCAGTTTTAATCATCTTTATTGCTGCTTTCCACATGCAGGCAAAACATAAATGGGCTGAGAAGTGCAGGCCCTGTCCTGG
Source organism: Luscinia megarhynchos (assembly GCA_034336665.1). Classification (NCBI taxonomy): domain Eukaryota; kingdom Metazoa; phylum Chordata; class Aves; order Passeriformes; family Muscicapidae; genus Luscinia; species Luscinia megarhynchos. Next base: position 34,697,425 of record CM067569.1, on the reverse strand, counting down.
GTTTTCCTCCTGGCTTTGGGATGCTGGTGGTGTCTTCAGGCAGGAGCTTGGAAGCACAGCAGGCACCAGCTGTCATCTCCTCCCTGCTTTTTTCCACCAGGACAGGAGAAGAGAATTTAAATGAGACAGACTGCAGTGCATTGAGTAAAACATGGGGTTGGGGCTGCAGGGGTTTGCACAGCTGACATTGTAGATGTCAGAATCCTAGAATGTTCAGAATCCTAGAATGGTTTGGGTTGGAAGGGATATTTAAAGGTCATTTACTCCATCACTTTGTCATGGGCAGGAACACCTTCCACTATCCCAGGCTGCTCCAAGCTTTGTCCAGCCTGGCCTTGGGCACTTCCAGGGGCAGCCACAGCTTCTCTGGGCACCCTCACTTTAAATAATTTTGCCCTTTGAAGCTGTGACCAAGCAGGTGTTCAGACCTGGAACATCCTTTGTCGAAGGTCATCTGTGTGCCAGTTTTTGTGGTTACTGCTGGCACGTTTGCTGTGATGCCAGAGGGCCTTGAGTGACATCCTAGGGAGCAAAAAAAAGTGTCCCCTGTCCCTTGTCTGGATTCACCAGTGAACAGGAGACCCTGGTCCTTTAATGCACGTGACTGAGGAGCGAAATGAGAGATGCAACAGAAACCACTGGGGCGGAAAACTCCAAATGGCGTGGAAGTAATGTGTAAAGTGTCCTGGAGATAACAGTCATTTCCACCAGGCAAAGCTTGGGCTCTTTCTGGAAGGCTTCTGCAGCAAAGGAGGGGGGGAAAAGCCTGAAAATTAGAAATAGTCGTGCTGCTCTGGCCAGTGTTGGGCAGGATGAGGGGGACAGGAAAAACAGCAGGTTCGGACCAGAAAGGGGAGCCAAGTAATTTGGTGCCTCCATGGAGGAGCTGTTGTGCTGGGAAATTAGGGAATTATCTAGAGGGAGAGGAAGGGAAAGCATCCAACAGCATTCTCTGAGTGAGGAGAGCACAGGCAAAGAGGGGCAAGGTAACTTGGGCAGGTGAGTGATCATTCCTCATGGAAGAATGGGAAAGAGGAAAAACATCCTCACCAACCAAACTCCTTCATATGGGTGCTGAGGGCATGGATCTGCTGAACTTGTGGTCCCACAGCTCCTCCTGGGCTGGAAAAGGTCTTTTTCCCCAGGGGACATTCCAGCCCAGCCCTCTCAGGGTGATCACTCTCATCTAGGCAGCAACTGGCTTCAAGGTCTCCTCCCTTTTCCAGAAACAGAGCGGTGAGGAGGGAGTGAATGTGACAATCTGCTGGCAATTTGGGGTTTTTTTCCCCTTTCCTCTGGTCACCATCTTCTCCCAGAAGCCTGGGATGTAATTTCTTATCTCATGCCAGCCAGCAAAAGCTGCACCCATCCTCTCCCCTCAATCCCTGTTTTGCCTCCCTCTACAAACCTCACTTTGGAGTCATCAGCAGGACCATGCCTGATGGTTTTTAACTCATCTTTAATGTTTTTAAACTCATATTTAATGGTTTTTAACTCATTCAGGAGGTGAGTGGCAACTGCTCCATGCCAGGCAGCAAAAAACCCCATCACTGAAAATATATTTAACAGTTTTTACTCACAGTTTGTTGGTTTAGACCCCCTTTTTTTTTAGCCACAGCACCTAAATTAATGTTTTTTACTCACAGTTTGTTGGTTTAGACTCCTTTTTTTAGTCACAGCACCTGAATTAAGGGATGATGAAGGTGGTGCTGAAACAACACTGAGGGACACTGGAATTTTAGGGTCTTTTCCACCTGCAGTAACCAAGATGAGCAGCAGATCCCTGAGCTGGGCACACATTAGCATCCTCACTATGTGCAGCACGGGGATGTGAAGCTGCAGCTGGCACTTTTTTCAATAAAAACACCATTTTTAATTAAGATGGAAATATTTAGGGAAAATGTTGCCATTTTGACAGCGAAGCTGGGGAGAAATAGCATTTCAAAAGAACCATAAAAATCGCTCTTGCAATAGATTCATTCCAATCTCTCCTTGAGAATTGCATTTTGTGTTTTATTAGTTTGTAATGTGTCAGTGACAGTCATGTATAATAAGCTTTCCACTGCTGGTCAAACTTTGTGGTAAAATAATAGACTAAATCAGCCTCTCTATCAGTTTTTTAAATATTTATGTGTGAACTGAACTGTTTGTGTCGGTTTCAAACTATTTTCATTACAGATGGAGGGAATTTGATCTAAGTAGAAGTTTCAATCAAAATTAGGGGCCATTACTTAATTTCAGCCATTAATTGCTGTGGGAACTTAAAGTGTGTGTGATTAATTTTGTTAAATAATGGAGAGAGCAGGGAAAGTGAATAGAGGGTTCAAGGAGGGAAAAAAAATGAGGAGCTTATAGTTTTGGAGATTTGCCTTATGGGAGGTTTGTAAAATGTATTTGTTTGTTTTTCTGAGACAGTGTGGGTCTGTCATTTTGTGTAGGATGGTGGTTGCTTGTCTTTTTTTTTCCCAGTAAAATTGAGCTTGTTCTGTGTGGTCAAGGGGTTTTGCTGGTGCAGGCTGGCCACCAGCACCACCTTCAAGCTGGTGTTAAAAGAGGAAAAAAGGGAGTTTGTAACTGATAGGCTGGTATGCTCATGCAAGGGGTGCTTTTTGATCTTTCCCTAATCAGTAAATCTTTATTTAGAGGTAAGTTTTCCGAGCTGAGGATAAAGTGGGATCTACCCATGCACTGTCCCATTACCAGAGCTGGATGAAAACCCTGAAATTGAAAATAATTTTTACTGCCTGTGTGATTTAAATGACCCCAAATCCCCCTGGGTCAGCAGCAGTGCTTGGAAAAACACTTTATTAAGCATGCTGGACGTGCACATCCAGATGTTTGCAGATTCCTCAACCCCCCAGGAGAAAATTCTCCAGGATTTGCCTTTGATGGGGCTGAGAGGGAAATAGCAGGGCAGGTTCATGGCTTGTGAAAATCAGTCCTGCACTGTGCTGGCCCCACATTTATGGGCTGGATGGGTGGCTCAGGTACCAAGGAGCCTCATCCCCACCTGTCTGGTGTTTTTGGGGCTTGGGGGAGGCAAGCAGAGCCACCCAAAGGTTTTTGGGAAGGGCAGAGCCTCACCTCCCTTCTGCACGTCCGAGCTTGAGGCTGGGCAGCCTTTTTTGGGGGGGGGATCTGCTTAAAAAGCCTCAGTGGAGCGTGATGGAATGGGAATGTGAAGGGTAATGGAGCTGAAATCCATTCTGCTCTTGCAGCCAGCACTGCAGGACCTGCTCCCAGTGCCAGGAATCCTGCTGGGAGAGAGGGAGCTGGGCTGCACCCTGCACCCTGCACCTCCCCTGAGCACCCAGCTCAGCCAGGGATGCAGAGAAGCCACCCCAGGGAGAGGTGAAGGGGAAGGTTTTGGTTTTTATACAGAAAAATGAAATTTTTTTATACAGTTCCTGAGCTCATCTCCTTCCTTGCAGGCATTGCTGTGCTCTCCAATTACTCCCTGCAGCTCAGGTGCCACCACCCTGTGTCCTTCTGTGGTCACACCCTTTGGCTGTCCCCATTTCCCCACCCAGAACTCCACCAAACAGCCCAGTTCTTTTTCCCACTGAGAAAATGCCACACACACACACGGAGATGCTCCAGAGCACTCACAGGCATGGCCAAATGGTTGGTAATTTGGAATAATCAGATTGATAAAAAATCTTAACAAAAAGAGGAGCTTGGCTACTTAGAGTGGATGTAATAATTAAACACACACACACAAAAAAAAAAAAAAAAGAAAAAAAAGAAGTGAGGTTTCTGTCACTGTCCCTTGTCTCTCTAGTTCTGGGATTTGGGATTGAAGACCCCCCCAGTTTGGACCCCAGCACAGCAGTGGTGTGAGATGCTCAGCCCAGCTGTGTATCCTGTCCTCTGTTATTGATTGCTGAACAGGCACAGTTAAGTGCCTCTCATTAATATTTGTTTTGGTCTTTTCCCTGAATTCTGATGAGTGGAGGAGATGCTGCTTATCTCCCTCCTGCAGGTTTTCTTTCTGGAGGGTTCCTCTGGCTGGTGACAGACCTGGGCTCTGTAGCCCTGAGGATGAGGGATGAGGTGGTGGCTGACACCAAATCTTGGGAACTCGGCAGAAAGGAAGCAAGGAGGCAAAATTAACACAAAATTAAGAGGTAAAAACACTCTGCTCCTGTCATCCAGATGAAATATGGAATTCCAGGCTCACGAGTGTTTGTGAATGTCCTACAAGGGCTCTCTGGGCAAGCAGCATTTCTGAAACTTGCTGAAATAGGGCAAAGCACTTTTTCTTTCTGCCTTGTGCCATAATGCCTTGTTTGTTAGGCTTGACTTAGCTGAGACTGGCCCACCCAAAGCCATTGAAATGGCTCTGAGCAGCAGCTCCTGCTCAGGCTGTGCTCCCAGGCACTTCAGGTGCAGCCCCTGAAATGAAAGGATTTCTGGTGTGCCCAGAGGCAGTGAAGGGAGCTGCTTTAATGTGCTTGCCTCTCCAGCTTTTCAAGAGAGTTGGGCTCAGGCTCTGCTCTGAAGTGATATTAGAGTCCATGGAGCATGAGAAACTGCATTTGTTTGTGGGTTACAAATGAAGGCCTGTCAAAAACCTTTTTAGGCAGCGACAGAAGTTTTCTTTTTCATGATGCATTTAACTTTTGAAGGCTTTGCCTCCCTGAGCTCTTCTCTCTCTCCCTCTCTGTGAGTTTGGAAAAAGATGGTTGGCAAGCCATTTCTGTCTCTGCCTCCCCACCTGTTTGGGGGAGTGTTGGATCCTCTGGGGCTGCTCTTGGTTTTGGGAAATGAAGGAGTGAAGGGGGTGGCACCACTGGAGCCCTCCTGGTGCTTGAGCTTCCAGCAGCTTCTTGTGGGCAGAGGGCACAGGTTGATCTGCTGTCAGGAGATGCTCTGAAGAGGATAAACTGTGTTTATGGGATTTCTGTCCCTTTGTTGTAAGGAGCAGGGCTCCATTCCTGGGCACAGGATTTTGCTAAAGGAGTGTCACATCAGCTCTCCATCACTCTGTTTGGTGCAGGTGGTGTGTGAAACACCACAGCTCCTTGCTGTCTGCTGAAACCCAGCCTTTTACTCAGTGCAGCCTCTGGACTGGCACTGAGGAGCTGGATTCAGGCACCATCCCTCCCAGATCCACCCATGGCTTCCACCTGAGCATCTGAAACATCTGCCTGGAGGGTGTGGAAATGGCACGTGCAGAACAAAAAAAGGACTGTCAGATCTGATGGGTTTGCAGGGGTTTTTTTTGCCACCAAGAGTTGTCTTAAAGCATTTGTGGCCTTGTCAAAACAGTGTTTTTATGTAAGTTCAGGAATGTGAGCTCACTCCTGCCCATCCAGGAGGATGAGGGATGCCAGGAGTTGGGCTGGTGGGTGTCAGCCTTGATGCAGAGAGGTCTCTTCTGGTTCAGGTTGTGGGAGGATTCACAAGGATTTTCCTCCCCTTTCCAGGCACAGCTTCATGGGACTGGTTGGAGTCAGAAACCCAAAGAGCTGGCAGGGGCTGAGGAGGAGGAAGGAGAGGAGCAAAGAGAAGGAGCTGCTTGGCTTTGCTGCAAATAAATCTTCCTGCAAAGACCTCCCTTACAGAGAAGGAGGAGAAACATGCTCCTGAGTGTTTGGGGGGAGGATTTTAGCAACCCAGTGGTTGTTGAATTGCTAGCAGAGTAAATCTTCTTGCTCCCAGCTTGGCATTTCCCTGCTGGATGTCCCTTCCAATAAAATGTGCTCCCATAAAATCCTCTGGGGTCCTGCAGACCCCTGCCCTAACATTTGGGAGACACCAAGTATTTCCCCTCCATTCTTCCCTGCTGTGTTTTTCCAGCAGGGATTTCTCTCCCTGGGCCATACATTTTGAGTTGGCACACTGAAAGTGCTTCCATTTAAGACTTCTTTTATCAAGGTTGATTTTCTATTGCTTTTTCCCTTTGGGTGTGCTTGGGGGAATTTATTCTTTTTAACAGGTTTATTCCAGTGCCAGGTATTGGTTCTAAAAGGCTGAGAGCAGGGGAGGGGGGCTTTGATTTGTTGCATGGAAAATGCATTTGGCTTCTGTTCCCTTCCTTGAACTGGGAGGGAGGGAAAGGAGGAAAAAAAGTGAAAGTTCTGCCTATTTAGCAGCAGATTTCTCATCCTGTGTGCCTGTGTCACAGTCTCCCACAGTCACCAGAGGCTGGAACCTGGGCAGAGGAGGTGCCAGAGTTCTCCTTGTGTGTTTTAAGTGGCACATCCCCAATCCTTGCAGGTAGCCCATGCTGGCACAGTTTTTCACCTGGCTGATGTCGCTATTCCTGCTGGTCTCAGCTCTGGCAGCTCCTGTAGGAATAAGCACTTTTCCGTGTTGTGAAGGTGTGGAGACAGTGATTTTGTCCACAGAAAATTTGTGAGCTGGTTGAAGTCCCCCCTGTGAGAACTTGGGGAATGGGCACATGGAGACAGGATGATTTCATTATTTTATTGTATTTCTTTTCAGTTCTGCTTTCCCTTTATCTTTCCATTATGTTCCACAAGTCTCAAGTTTCTCACAGGCAGAAGTAGAAGCAGGGTTTTGGGTTGGTGATTTGGTTAAATCTCTAGGAGGGATTAAATTGAGAAATACCCCCATACATCTCCCTTGCAGCTGAGGGCAAATTTAACCACAGATTCCAAAGCTCCCCAAAATGGCTTTGTCTGAAAATGAATTTTGGCCTCTCAAAGTTCAAACATTTATCCTGAGCCAGAAATACACACAGATTTGCTCTCTAATTTAATAAAGCCATCCAAATAATATGATTCCTCCCATAACCATCGCTTATGTTTCACAGCAAAATGATAATGAGAAAGTCATTAGAAGTAATAAACAAAACAAAACCCACACAGCAAATCCTTCACTGAGCCTGATGGATGGGGAGAGGAGCAGCATCCCAGTCTTGGCCCACAGAATGTTTGCTGGGTGCAGCTGTTTTGAAGGAGATGTGCTCTTGAAACATCATTTTTGCAGGCTGTGTTTTAATGGGGTTTTTTTTGTTGTTTTTGGGGGGTTTTTTTTAATTTTTGCTTTGCATTTTAATGGGGTTTTTAATGGGGTGGAGCTTGGGGTGGGCACCTCGTGGTTGGTTGCAATGGGTGATTAACAGGCATTTTCTTCTCCCTCTCTCCAAAAAAAATCCTCCTCCTTATCACTACTTTAATAAGGTGCTTTTGTTTAAATTCCCTGCTAAGTCTTGAACCAGGAATGTTGAGAGCAGGAGCTGCACCCAGATATCAAAAGTGCTCTTTTTTAGCTTTTATTTCTAGCTGGCTGTGCACTTTGGTCTGCAGCCTCTGGGCTGCACTCAGCCAGGTGAATTTTTTCTTTGACTTTGGTGTTTTGCTCCAGTGGGTGCCTAGATTGGATATTAGGAAGAAATCCTTCACTGAGAAGGTTTTCAGGTTCAGTGTTAGAGTCACCACACCAGGAGGGGTTCACTGCTTGTGTGGATGTGGCCCCTTGGGGGCTTGGCAGTGCCCAAAATATCCCACATTTGTGCTGCTGGATGTTTATTCCCTGCCTCTGATCCAGGCATTGGGTTTTGGTGACAAAAAAACCAATTTTTTCACACTGCTGGTGCAGGTGGTAATGCATCCTTAATTTTTGGCCCTCCTTCCCTGGCCCAAGTTAGGTGCTAGCAAATAACTCCTCCAATTAAACAGAAAAGTTTTTCATTCTTCTTACACTTAATATAAAATAAATATCAATAGAAGGAATTCCTCTGGAGGAAGGTTTTGTAGAGCTTTTCTTTTTTTTGTCTTGTGCCTTCCTCTTTTCCTAATGTAGAGTCCACCTGAGGGCCTGAAGGGTGCAAACTGAGGCATGTGACATCTTTTTACCTCCCTTTGAAAAACAAATGGCACATCTAAGCTGTCCGTGGGCAAACTCTTGCCTGCTGACATTTCAAAAATTGCTCTTTAAGGTTCCTCCCCACTCCCTCCTTGCTTGTTCTTCACTCTCCTCCTAAAAGAAAACCCTATTTATGTTTTCACCGTTAAAAAAAAAAAAAAAAAGAGTTTAAATAAATAAATAACTGTGCACAGGCTGCAGGGGGGTCAGAGAGGAGAGAGCTCTTCTGCTTTTTACTCCTTTTTCCCACCCAGATATGCTGTGAGCAATTGGTTCTCCCCTGGGAAAATGAGACTCCCTGGCCTCCTGGCTGCTCTCATCCAGGAGGAACTTTTGTATTTAAACCTGCTTAGCCCTGAGCTGAACATGAATTTCCCTCCAAGCTGCATTTTCAGCAGCCTGCTCTTGGCAGGGAGAGCTGCTGGGTGCAAAGCTGGAGTGCCCAGAGGCATCCTTGTTTAAAATGAGCTCCCTGTCTGTGTCCAGAGGGCAAATCTTCATCTGGAGCTGCCTGAATTTGTGTTTTCCAAGAGGCTGAGCCTGAGGATGGTTTGGCTTGATGCCTCAGGGAGAAGCAGAGTGATGTTGCTGTCCTGTGCTGGGATGCTCATCCCTGGGCATGCTGTGGGTAACCAGCTCTCCTGGGGCTCAGAACTGAAGTCATTGTGCTGGAGGAGATCCTGGAGCCTTCCCATGGCTTTGTGGAGAGGTGTCAAACAGACACACTCATCATTTTGGGGGGATGCTGATGGTTCTGTAGCATGGACCTTGTGTGTGGCTGAAGTGGAGGGTCTGAGCAAAGCAGGGAAATGGGGATTTAAAAAGTGCTGGTGGAACATGACTGCAGGGAGCTGGCAGATGTGGCTTGTTAATGACTGCAGAGGTGCTTTGGCTAAGAGGAATTGCAACCTCACCTTTTTCTCCTGCAGCCTCTTCTGGCTGCCTCTCCGAAGGAAATGCAGAGGCCAAAATGCCTTTCCCCAAAATCCCTCTTGGGATCTTACCTGGCACCTTCCAGGGGGCACCAAGGGAAGAGGAGAGCTCCCTTGTGCAAGAAGAGAGCCTCAGGAAGGTGGGGGATGATGACACAGCCATGTTTTGCTGCCAGGTATTGCCATTCCTGCCTGAGCATCCTCACCCTGGGATCCTTCCCAAGGCAATTCTCATTCAGCCAGCAGTGCTTTGGAAATAGCCCCCCCTCAGGCACTTATGGATCTTTCAGGCCCCTTTCTGCCCCTAATAATCCCTCCTCTTGGGAGGTATTGATTCTCCAGCTGTTGGCTGCCTCTTGGTATTCCACACCCCGTGGAAATCGCTGCGCTGTCATTTTCACGCAGCAATTACCTGCTGCTGATTCCTTTCATCCCCAATCCTTTCCTGAGTTCAGGGCTGAACTCTGTATTGACAGCCCACCCTGGAAGAAAGGAGGGGTTGGGGTTTGGGGAAGAAGGCTCACTCAACAAAATCTTTGGGCAGAGTTTCCCTGCGGTGGGATTGTCTCAAAGGTGCTCAGCCAGTTTGGGTTGGTTTTTTTTTTTGGGGGGTGGTTTTTGGACATCCAGCACAAGAGGGATGCCTTGGCTTGCCGGCCTGCAAATGTGACTTCATGCTTTGCCTTTGTGCTTGTGACAAAAATGTAGGGAATTCTTCACCCTGGGCAAAGGATCAGCCTGGAGAGGTGCCCTGGTTTGAAGGACAGGTGTCTCTTTGAAATGGAGAATGTAACCCCCCCTCTTCCCCAGATTATTATTATAATTTTGAAATTAAGGGGCTCTCAGGCAAAGATATGGGAATTAGGAATAACAGTTCTTTACTAAGAAAATTAAAATAGAAATAGAGTATTACAAAGAACAATCCCCAAACACTGCCAGAGTCAGAATACAACCTGACACCCCGTCAGTCAGTCAGGGTGTTGGTAGCAGTCCCATTAAATGGTGGCTGCATCCTCCTGCAGTGGCAGATGTGGTTCAGCTGGAGCAGTGCTCCTGCAGAAGGTGCAATTTTCCTCTGAAAGTCGAGGGATGATGTGAAAAGGCCCAGCTTTCCTCTGAAATCCAGTGGAAAGATGGATAACTTGCTGTCCAAAATCTCAGTTTCTATCTGTGTAGGAAAGGCTTGGCTCCTCCCCCTGGCTGGAGCATCTCCCAGTGGGATGTTGTAATTTTATCAGTCATGCAGTTGGATGGGGCTTGGAGCAACCTGGAATAATGGAAGTGTCCCTGCCCATGGCACGGGCTTGGAATTAGATGATCTTTAAGGTCCTGTCCAACCCAAACCATTCTGGGACTCCTCTCACTCTCCAGAAGTTCGTCCTTTGATTTGGGCTTTTCACCCATCTGAGGAGAGATTTAATTTCAAACCCATTTCAGGTGATTTTTTTTTTTCCTTCACTTTTTGGGTGAAGAAAAGTTGATTTGCAGCAGAGGGGTTTCCTCCAGCCCTCTCTGCTGTGGCACAGGAGTGGCACCCACCTTGGCACCACCAAACCCAAAGGCATTTTGTGATTAAACCAGCATGCCTGGGCTGTGAGTGAGGGCTCTCACTTGAGCAGAACCCCCATCCTAGCAGAGAATAAATTAAAAAGCCAACTGGCCACGGCTGCCTGAGGAGTGCTGGGGCCAGAGATAGGGCCAGAAGTCAGATAACAAACAGTGTCCAAAATTGCAGCGCCTGGTGCATGGCGTGAAATTAAAACCTCTCCTGCCTCCTCCTGCAGGCTGGAACAAAACAGCTCCTGACACAGTCTGCAGGCACCAGGAGTGAAGGGGAGAATAATTAAATATGTGGGAGTTTTCTGCATCTGAGGGAAAGGGAAGGGGTGAGGCTTTTGTGCTGTGGACATCAGTGGTTTGGTGCTGCAGCTGGGCTTAAGTTGGAAGGGTGTACCTTGCTACCCAGATGGACAGAAATCTGCTTTTTTTTCCCCTCTGTTTTGTTGGTTTTTCCCTCTGAGTTTGGCCCCTCCACCTTCCCTGTGAGGCTCGGTGTTGTACAGGCTGCTCTCTCCCCAGACATTCCCTGGGGAAGGACATTTCTGTGGAGTTACCACCCAGGAGTGATGAAGAGGGCAGCACTTTTTAATCAAAGCTACATTAGGTGAAGCTGATATTATTCACTCTGCTTTATTGCAGCTATTTTTACACGGGGGTTAGAAGTTAATACTACCCAGTGAGCCTGGTTTTGCTGGATTCTGGCAAGCCCCAAAATCCATCAGCACATCCAGACAGGGCAGGAAAGAGCCCACGTTAAAAAATAAACTCTCTAGCTCAACTGGGGGGAAAAATACAGTCAAAAACCCAAACCTTTTATAAAAACCAGACCCTTGATAATTGAGGGTCTGGTCTGGAAGGGCAAAACCCAGCCAGGACCATCAGCTGCAATCAGCAGAAGGATGAGCTGCTCCAATCAGCACGGGGAGGGGAGCAGGAGCAGTGGCAGGGGGGATGCAGGGTTAGTTTTTCCCTGCCCTGGCAAACGATCTTGACTCAGGAGAGAGCCACAGGTGATAATGCTTGGTCTGAGCCTGGAGGGGGGATGTCAGCTGGCAGGAAAAGGCTGGGGCTGAGGGCAGTGCCTCCAAGGGAATGGTGTCAGCCAGGGAGGTTTTGCCAGGGTTGTGTGGGTTTGGGTCTGTCTGGGTTTGGGGTTTTTCCCCCCCACTCAGGTAATGCCATGTTAATTCCTTGGGGTCTCCTCTGCTGCTTGCAAGGTGTGATGAACTGAGAGAGGGAAGGAGGGAGTCATCCCTCTGTTTCTAGAGAAGGACAAAAGTGCAGGTTTTTTCTTTCTCCTTTGTTTTCTCTCTTCTCCTTTCCCACCTTACTCCTGCTCTTTAATGCAGATGTCCCAAGCTGGAATGTGCCTTTTCCAGCTGTATTATGAGATGTTGTGGTGAGCTTTAGGATCCCATTGCCTTGGTTCTTGTCATGTTCCTCAAAACAATCCCCAACACACCAGCTGAGTGCTTTTATAATAAAACACCGGGTCTTTTTGAAAACCACTTCAGGTATTTTTTTAAAATCTGCTTGATACAAGTGGTGTCACCAGCAGATTGCTTTGTCCCCTCTCCTGGTGTGACTTCCTAGTGTGCTTGGCCAGTTATTTGGGCTGGATTGTAAAGGCTGGTTCCTTTGGCAACATGGGGAGGAATTAGAGGGAAGAATTGAGGTTGTGAAACTTTGGGCAGATGCCTGCAATTGCAGAAAAAAAGTGGTTTTTAAAAGTTTTTGCTGCCATCTTTCCCCACACCAGGGCAGGGACACTTTCCACTGTCCCAGGGTGCTCCAAGTGATGTCCAGCCTGTCCTTGGACATTTTCAGGGATCCAGGAGCATCCACAGCTTCTCTGGGCACCCTGTTCCAGGGCCTGCCCACCCTGTGAGTAAATAATCTCTTTCTCACATCTAATCTAAACCTCTCCTCCTTCACTTTAAAGATGAGCATTATGCTTTTTTTCCTCCCTATTTGGGGGAAAAAAATCCTCCCTTGGATTGCTGCCTTCCATGTCTTTATTATGTGTCCAACTTCTCAGCATAGCTCCTGCCTGGGTTTTCCTGCAGTTTCTGAGTCACCCTCCATATATTTTATTTGAAAAGGCTGTTCCCTGCACCTTCCCCTGTCCCAGGCTCTCTCTGCACTGTCAGGCAGTGGGAGACAGGGAGTTGGGGTGTTACCTCCCACGGGAGAGTGATGCCCAGCAGGAATTTTTCCTGGCAGAGTTTGCTGCCTCAGCACGAGCAGAACCTGATGAGGAGACCCCAGCTGAACCCATATCGATCCCTCCTCTGGTAATGAAGCCATCCAGGGGAAGGCAGGGAAGGGTTTTTTTCGAATCAGCACGGCTGCATGGATTTTGTGCTCGCTGCTGTTGAGGGTGGCACCTGCTCTCAGCCTGCTGCAGAGGCTTTTCCAGGAGCTTCTTCTTGATGCATCTTTGGGATTTACAAATCCCAGATTTCAAAGGGGTGTGTGGGGGTTTTTTTCCTTCATTTTCTGAGGACAGGTTACTCGCTCCTCCCATGGTCAGTGGTGGGCTGCCCTGTGCTGGGAAAGGTGCTTTTAGTTTCTCTACTAGAATATCAGATAAAAATGCAGTAAAATAAATAAATAAGGGAGAAAAGCCAGCAGGTGATAGTGGTGATAGTAGCACTATTTTATTAGTGGCATATTAGTGGCTTTATTTTTTTAGGCAGGATTGAAACTCGAGAGACGTATTTTCTTGTTTGGACTCAGTTGTTTATTCATTCTTATCTATAGTACAGAGTTCTTCAGCACTTTTGGCCAACAAGCTAAAAGCAAGAAAATAGAGGTGTATTTAGCTAGTTAAAAGACCTTTTAAAGGCAGACCATTCAATTAAAAGTTAACATCTCTGTTATTTATACTTTTGACCCAATAACCAAACACCCATGACCTGCTCTGTGGGATTTTCTATTAAACCAAAAACTACTACCTGAAATCAAGGAGAAGAAGGAACAAGAAGGAAGAAGAGCCACTGCCCAGGAACCTCCATCTTGTCCCATAATTTTAAAACCTCAAATTCAAAGCCTTTCACCATGTGAAATTACACACTTCTATTCAACTACACACCAGTGATTCTAACTCCATCACTCAAATTTGGAAGTTTTCTCCAAGGCCTCAAGTCCAAAGCAGTGTTCTTTTGGGGGTCAGTGCCAGAAAGTACAGAAAGCTCCGAAACTTCCAGGCTTCAGGGTTCCAGCAGGCAGGTTTCTTTGTGCCTGGCTAAAATGGGAGTGTGAGAGATGGAGGAAGGGAAGGTGATCCTCTTTCCAGGATTACATGTGCTGGACCAGAGGGTCTTTTGAAGATCCAAGGGAAGGGGACAGTGAGAAGTGCTGGGATGAGAGGAGATAGCAAGAAGGCAGATGAAGCAAGCCTTGGTGGCCCTCCAAGGTGGCTCAGGACAGCTTGAGAGGCAGGGAGGAGCATGGAGAGGGGCAGGTGGCTAGAGAAGCATCCATAGATTTCATGTATACACTTGCAGGATAAACATCCATAGATTTCATGTGTATATTTGCAGTAAGTTGTGTAAATTAAGACAATACCTAATGATTCGTGGCTATTATTTGAAGTGTCCCACTGTTCCAGATTTATTTGTCATTTCTCGTGGCAACACCGGTGATAATGAATCCATTTGTATTAATGGGGGTGTCGTGGACTTCCTTTGATATCCCTCATTAATTAATGTACCATTAAAAGAAAGTGGCACCCAATTAATATCGAGTGGGAGCGGTTCTGCCCGTGTCCTGTCATTAGGGTTTCATTTGTGATGCATTGTGTGAATGCTCTGCCTTAATGGGAGTCATTTGCCATCCACAGCATCGCCCAGTGGGCTGCCAGAACGTGAAAGTTAGTGGCAAATGCAAAAAAAAATATATATATATAATATATATATATTAAAAAACCAGGATCTGTCCAGTTTATGGCATAGCCCTCAAGCAGGAATTGGAAAAAAAGATTTCTTGTCCCACCCCACACTGAATGCTGGCTGGTAATGGTAAATCAGTCTTGGTGGTTTTACTTTGCTACTGAATTTTGATGTTGAGGGACAGGGTGGAAAATCCCCCTGGATTGTGTAATCCCCCTGCCTTTGCTGCCCTAAACAAAAGCAGCCACTGCAGGAAGGCAGACCTTGACTGTGGCCACCTGGATCCACCTGATCCATGCCCACCACCTCCAGGAAGATGAGAGCCAAAGGGGTTCCAGGCCATCTGCCATGGGAGGGTGCTCCAAACGCCCTTTTCCAGCAGGAAAATCACACCAGCAGGAGAGACACCGTGCTGCTGAAGCCAGGGGCTCTCTGACTGGCAGGTTTTCACATTCTTGGCACTCGTGTCTGACTTTCAAATGTCTCCTTAGACCATCTTGGCTTCCCATCTGCTGTCTCCAGAACTGGGGCTGACCTACCAGCAGCCGAGGAGGGAAGCACAGACTGCCTCCCAGCCCTTGCCCTGGCCCTGCCTGCTCCTTGAAGATGCAGAATGGGAGAGAAATGTGGCTTTTGTGATGAAATTTGGCTGCAGGTGCTGAGCTAGTGGAGTGGTGGTTGTGCCACCACCCTTTCCTCCTGCCCCCTCCCCTTAAAGATCCCAGCAGTGATCTTTAAGGTCCTTCCCTACCCATCCCCAAACCATTTTAGGATTCCATGATTCCTCTCCCAGTTCTTGGGGGTGCTGTGCCATGGTTCAGCCACAGTGTTGGCAGGGTTTTGGTGGGCAATGGGGGAAATCTCTGGGCTGGAAAAAGCAAGCAGGTTGTAATGGTTTGAAAGCAAAACCGGTGAGAGGCTCCAAGTCAGAAGTACAATTTAATAGGAAAAAAGAGAAAAATAAAATACATGCAATAGTACAAAAGAAAAACCACTGAGAGTCAGAATACAACCTGACACCCTGCTAGTCAGGGTGGTGGTAGCAGTCCAGATGAAGTGAACTTGTTGAAGTAGTGATCCTGGAGAAAGGTCTGTTAGCTCTTGGCTTCTGGAAACCAGTGGGTAAGGGCTGCTCTGATGTTCCAGATCTCAGTTTTTATCTAGGTAGAAAAGGCTTGGCTCCTTCCCCTGGGTGGAACTTCTCACAGTGGGATGATGTAATTTTATCAGTCATGCAGTGGGACTGAATGGCCCATTAACAGAGGATATCTCCCTGGAAGGAGGATGGGTCATGGGAAAGGTAAAGATGATTGCCTCAGCTGGTTTTTAACAGATGGCCCATTAGCAGGGGATATCTCCCACAGAGATAAGAATCACTGCACCACCTGGTTTCAGCAGATGGTGACCGAATACAAACTTTTGGGCACCTCTTGACATTGTAACCTAGGACACAGGTTTATCCCCACAGGACACCAGAGCATCTTCTGCTCCATGTAGCTGTTTGTCCTCTGCCTGCTGAGTGCCTTGCCAGCACTGCAAGGTCCCCTGTGTGCTGGGTGGTTGTGGTGTCCCTTCCTCCAGCGCCGTGCCTTGGGTTGTGTCTGCCATGAATGAGTGCTCTCGGCTCTGAGTGTGGTTATCCAGCAGCTAATTCCTCTCCAGCTCCCACAAAGCATCCATTCCAGCTGTGTTTATGGTGTTTTCAAAAGCCCCTCAATTGAATTATAGCTCTGCGGTGGCCGTTTGCCAGTGTCACCCAATAATGAGGGAGGTCACTTAATAGAGATAGCAACAGGAGGTACATATTAATGAGAGCTGATTGAAAGGTGGGGTGGATTTCCACCCAAAAAAAAAATTGTAAAAAGGAAAATTATCAGGTTTTAAAATCAAACTTAGAAATTGGAAATTGCCTGGCTCGGACGAGCAGTAATGCAATTAATAAATGTAATTAAAAGTGCAATTAGGAACAGGGGAATTGGAAGTCTGTGCACATCTGAGCTGGCACACGAGCGAGGGACCCACTCTGGCAGCCAGATCGCTCCCAGGATGGAGCATGGGGACAGAAACCAAAACATGGGGCTGGCTTTTTTCCTTCTCAGCAGGGACTGGCACTCGCTGTGACTCTGCAGAATCGAGACCTGGGCAGGAATAGGTGACAAAGCAGCTCAGGATGAGAGAGACAGGTTCCAAGCTGTGTTGAGAGCATCCTTGTCAGCTCTGTCCTGCTGCACCCCGAGATGCCCTGCCTTCAAGGCAAGGGGCACTGAGCCCTCCTTGCTGCCTGCAGTGCTTGGGGATGGGCAGGATTTGCCTGGAGCCCAGGGATGTCTGAGCTCAGGCTTTCAGCAGAGCGCAATCTCCATCCGCCCGCCCCGCTGCAGAGGGAAAAGAGCGGCCAGGAACGGCAGCAGGGGATTATTTAGGAGGTATAGGTCGACCCAAGCATCTCCTGGTGGGGCAGCAGGAGCGGGGCAGGCAGGGCTGTGGAGGTCAGAGCTGCCTGCTGCTCGTGCGCCCCCCGGTCCGTTTGCGCCGCCTCATCTCCCCGACCTTCCGACAGCTGCTGGGCCAGATTGCTGCCGTTTTTCCACATTATCTGCATGGCTGCAGCATGCATCGGCATCCTAATCATCCCCAGCAGCTCCTGCCGGGTGACTTTGCCCTGGGAGGTCAGATGGAGGTCCTCTACACGGCCAGTCGCCGGAGGGGGAAGGCTGGCGTGGAGGGATGAGCCCCAAATAAATCTAAGTATTGGTTTCTGGTGCTCAGCCTTCTTGTGAGGATGTTGTCGTGGTTTAAACCCAGCTGCCAGCTCAGAGCCACGCAGTGTGTGGGAAAAGTGGATGCATTGAAGGGAGATTCTGGCAAATGGACTCCCAGATTTCCTCTGCTTCACCTCCCACCTCTGCTTCTCTCCCACTCTGACCCGGCTGTAAACAAGTCAGCTCTCCATGTTCCCCCTCTCAGCCCTTTGCCCAGGGGGTCCCTGTTGTCAGGCCAGTTGGACAAGACTGATGGATCGAGGCACATCTGGGGTGTTGGTGGCCTGTGGCCCGTGAAATGGTTTTGCTGTGGTGGGAAACTCTCAAAGGCACCGAGAAAATCTGCTCCCTGAGCAGGGGGACTTGACACTGTGGGAGCTGGTGCCTCAGGAAAGAGGATGGGAGCTGGCTTTTCTGCAAAAAAAAAGCCTTTTTTTGTTGTTGTTAGCCCTGTGTGAAAGGAGAGCCTTTTCACAAGAATCATTTGAGTTAGAGAGGACCTCTAAGGTCATCAAGTTGAAGCATTAACCCAGCACTGCCAGGTTACACAGCCATGCCACAGCCAATATGACCAGACAGAGAGTGTAAATACTTTAAAAAGTCCCTTTTTGGTAACCTCTTCTTCAGCTTTAACTGCCCCTTTGCAGAGAATATTTGCACAAGGCTCTGCTGTCCCAGCTGTCAGGGTTAGCAGGGCACATCTGTGGCTGGTGGCTGGTGCTGAGGTCACACAGGAGACATCCCACCACAGCTTTGGGATGGAAACACAGCTCCCTGGGAGGACTGGGACAGAGCAGTCTCCTTGTGATTAACAATTATAGGCTCCTGCATAACAGTGCTTCTTCTTCCAAAGTGGTTTTTTTTTTTAAGCAGCTTAAACTTTTCTTACTCATTTATTGCAAAATAAGGGAGGCACGAAGCATCACCACTAAGCACCCCGGAGTTCTTTAATTCCTGGAGCTTCTCTGGGGGAACCTGGGTGCTGGAGGTGCTCCAGGTGAAGGATGGGGTGCAGGAACAGGTCCCACTCCTGTTTGCCCTCCTCCACCTCCCCCCCAACAGGCAGCATCTGTCTGCCTGTTTATTTTTAATCTCACATCTGCTGGCGTCGTAACAAAGATTTAATGACATGACACAGTTTTGTCACCAGTTCTTTTTTCCCTGTAGTGAATGAAGCCTCCATCTCAGGCTGCTGCAGAGAGCTGAGAGCTTTAAAAAAATGACAGAACTTGGCCACTCGTGCAGGAAGCTCACCTGCTTGCCACGAGCACCTGTAGGCTCTTGTCTGCCTGGACAAAAGAAATGATAGATTTTGTTATTTTTGCCTGTTGGTGAGATAAGCACAACCACAATTTGTCTGTGTTAATGAAGAAAAGCCATGAAGGATATGCAGAGGAGTCCTATAAATTAGCCAAATGCTGGAAAAGCAGAAATATTTGGGGCTTTCCAAAGGCATCTCCCTGGTTTGTGTCCCCTGCTCGGTATTTACCATCAAACACGAGCCCCAGGCTCTTCTGTTTATCCAGATGTTTTGCTTCATTGTTTAGATGATGGGCCACAGCTTCTGAGAAATAAAGACATCCGCTTCCTGCTGAGGAATATCTCGAGCCTGTTTGACCCAGAAATGGCAAGAGGATTTTAAAGACATACTTTTAATGCTTTTTAAGGCAGATGGCCTGAAATTCCACTGAGTCTTGACTGTGCCTGCCTGGGCATGAGCATTGATGAGACCTTTTTCCCTGGAGGATTGTTCATGTGGGATGTCTGCACCCTCCAGCTGGTTTTGCTGGTTTGGGGGAATTTCTTTTTTTTTTTTTTCTTGAATTTGAACTGTGATAAAAAAGATGCATTACCCAGTGTGCTCCTTATGGGTCTGCATCCTCTCCCCTGTGAGCTGTTGGGAATAAGGGCGTGTGCTGGGTGGTGAAATATTCCCATTGTCCTGTGCATTTTGGGCAGTGTCTGTGATTTCTCGCTTGCATCCATTCCTCTCCTAAATTCCCTTGGCTGTGCTTGGCTGGTGTGCCCACACCCTGGGGTCCCTCACAGCCCCTCAGATGCCCATGACTGATTCCTAGATCTTTGTCCAGAACTGATCCCTCGCTGTCCTGGCCAAGGAAGGGAGCTGGTGAGCAAAGCTGAAAAACAAGGATAAAGTCACCCGGGGGTGTCTGCAGGTCCTGGAGCTGACAGCACCAAAGCTGGTGACCTCCGTGTCCCCTCCAGGCAGCTTCTGCTTTGGAAGGACGAGGAGATGAACTCCCTTCAAAGCCTGCTTTGGGGCTATTGTGTGGAGCACAATGCGGGGGAAATCAAGCTCTCCTCTCTCACAGCCAGCCCCGTAATCACGGGTGACCAGAGAGGATTTGCATGCTAAAAGCAGTGGCTAGGGGCACTTAAAAAGGAGAGGAAAACGTGTTCACCCAGGCCAGCTTTATCCTTATGAATATTATTATTCCCAGGGCAGTGCAAGCCTGAATCTGCTCCTGCTCTGCCTCTCCCTGTGAATGGTTAATTTGTGATGCTCTGTGTGGTGGCACTGGTCACTTTTGGAGTTGTTGGAGCATGTGCGGAGTGAGGTGGTGGAAGCAGTGCCCTGCCAGCAGCAATAGGAGGGCTGTGGGATGCTCTAGCCTTGTCTGAGAAGGTGTTTTATGAGTGCTCAGAGGACAAATACTCACCACAGTGCTTGAAGAACCCATCCTCACCCAACCCACCCCCCATAGCTGACAAAATCCTGGCTCCTGAACAGTTTAAATGCCCAAGCCAGGATTAAGGTGCTGAGTGCATGGCACAAAATCAAGGGTTTGCACGGCAGCAGGGCAGGGCTGGGTTAAGCCTTCCAGAAAATAAGCAGCTGTAAGGCAAAGGGCAGCAAAACTCCAGGACAGATGGGCTGGGGAGGATGTGGTGTCTCCATTGCCAGAAGGCTTTAGGGGTGGGAATGATTTAGGGGGACAGGTTTCTCTTCTGAGGTCCCTTCCAGCTATATCTGTTATGCTTTTTGTGACTGCTGATCACCAAAAAACTGGAAGGAGCTTTAAAAAATAATCCTCAGGCCATGCCCTGCGAGGCTTTCTGGAGCAGCTTGATTTAGAGAAGGAGAAAAGAAAAAAAAAAAAAAAAAAAGAAAGGAAATGGAAAAACCTAAGTGGGAGCTGCTACCTCTCACACCGTGGCAGAAGTGGTGCTGATGTAAGGCAAGTGGAATTTTGCTGGAGCCCGAGGTGAGCTTGGGTGTTGGTGCCCCTGCAATGCCACACACCTGGAGACAAGGGATGTGTGAGGGATGAGTGTCCTGGATTCCTCAGTGGGAGCTGCAGAGTGGCCCAGCTCTGTTGTACCAAATCCTGCCGCCTGCCTCCAGGGCAAATTTCTGCTGGACTCAGCCCTAACTGGGAAAATTCAGATTCTTTGGTTCTTTGCTGGTTGAATAAGATTCCCCAGAGTGGAGCTCTGTTTTCCTGTATTTTCTGCTAGAGGAGGTGCTGCCTGGGACAGCCTTTGGTTTGCTGCAAGCCCTGTGGTTCCCAAAAAACATGAAAACAGCTCAGTTTGTTTGGCAGCTTTGGCCAGGGATTTTCTGGGAAGCAGTGCCCCTCCTCAAGCCTCCTTCTCATCCTCTCAGCCCTTCAGGACACTCCTCTGTAAGCTGAGGGCGAATAATTTAACAGGGAAGGAGTTAACAATAAAACAGAGAGGAGACTTGGGGAGAGGTTTTCAGGAATAATCCGTATTATCCCATAACCAGGTCTCATTTCTGACCTTTGCTGTGTCCCCTTCTGAGGTTTAGCTCCTTGCCATCCCTTTTGGGGGTGTCACAGGCAGAGGGACGTGCCCAAAGTGTACCTGGAGCCCTTTTCCCTGGCAGTCTGTGCTCGTGCCTTCAGGGAGAGACAAGAACGTGCATTTTAAGATTTGCATAGGGAACATGCAGCTGTTCCACCAAAAATGGATAATTGTTCTCCCCGCTGCGAAGTTAAACAATAAGAAGTGCCAAACTGCACTTGCCATTGCTGATTTTGTGCACTCAGCTGCATATTTTATGCATGTAGATTAGTTCCAGATTTATGACGATGGAGCCAGGTTGTAGTTGCTGTGGAAACTACAACTTTGACTTTTGCGTGAAGTTCCGTGTTGCATTTAATCCTTTTTTTTTTTAATTATTTTTTTAAGCTCTCCTATATTTAATACTTTGTGGTGAAAACACTGGGGGAGCCAGCACAAAAAATAAAAGCGCCTTGGGGCAAAAAGACGAGTTTAAGCAAAGAGAGCAATTTTTCTGGAAAGTTGAGAAAAATGAGGGTTTGTGACAGAGTCCCATCTTGACCACAGCTGTACAGCTGTTATTATAAGTGTGTAGCAACTATTATAGGCCCTGCAATACTGCAATAAAGAACACAGCTGTGCAACTTTTAAGTGTTGTGGAAATACAGGACTGAAGGTGCTGGGCCCCTGGATATCTCTCCTGGTGGGAAGAGGAAATTGCTGGTGTAGGTTTGATGTGAAAACGGTGCACAATGTTACCAATATCCATTTTTTTATCCCCAGAACACGCCCGTGGGCACCCCAATTTTCATTGTGAACGCCACAGACCCGGACCAGGGGGCAGGAGGCAGCGTGCTCTACTCCTTCCAGCCCCCTTCCAACTTCTTTGCCATCGACAGCGGCCGTGGCATCGTGACAGTGATCCGGGAGCTGGACTACGAAGTCACTCAGGCTTACCAGCTCCAGGTGAACGCCACGGTGAGTCTCACCCTGCCTGCAGGTGTCTGCTTCATTGCCCTGCTCTGGAAAATCTCTGTCCTGGTTTGGAGGACAGGTGTCTGCTAAGAAAGGGTAGGAGTTTCTCTTTGGAATGGAGAATGTAAACCATCCCCCTCCAAATTATTGTAATTTTGAAATTAAGGGGCTCTCAGGCAAAGTTATGGGAATAGGAATAACAGTAATTTACTAAGAAAATTAAAATAGAAATACAGTATTACAAAACACAAACCCAAAACACTGACAGAGTCAGAATACAACCTGACACCCCGTCAGTCAGCCAGGGTGTTGGTAGCAGTCCCATTTAAACGGTGGCTGCATCCTCCTGCAGTGACAGATGTGGTTCAGCTGAAGCAGTGCTCCTGTAGAAGGTGCAGTTTTCCTCTGAAGGTCCAGGGATTATGTAGAAGGGTCTGGTTCTCCTCTGGAATCCAGTGGAAAAAGGCTGCTCTGATGCTCAAAATCTCAGTTTTTATCTAGGTAGGAAAGGCTTGGCTCCTCCCCCTGGCTGGAGCATCTCCCAGTGGGATGATGTAATTTTATCAGTCATGCACAGGGATTTAATGTCCCATTAACAGGAGATATCTCCTGGAGGGAGGGATGGGCTGTGGAAACGATAAAGAACACTGCCCCATCTGGTTTTTAACAGATGGTGATAGAATACACACTTTTGGTCACATCCTGTATTGCAACCCAAGACAATCTCCTTTTGGGCCTTTGCAGGAAGGGGACCAGCTCCTGGGTGGTGAAACCCAGCACAGAGCATACAGACCATTCCCAGAATCATGGAATGGTTTGGGTCAGGCACCTTAAAGCCCATCCCTTCCATTAGACCAGGTTGGCCCAAGTCCCATCCAGCTGGGTCTGGAACACTTCCAGGGTTGGAACTGCACCCACAACTTCCCTGGGCAACCTGTGCCAGTGTCTCACCACCCTCTGAGTGAAGAATGTCTTTGGTACATTGAATCCTCCAGATTCATTCCTTGTGCAGTTGGTTTATTACAAATGGATTCACCTGTATTAGGTTCAGACACCAAGAGTTAAAATTTTGGTAGGCAGAGGAGAAACCAGGGTTTTACTTACAGTCAGTGCCATCACACTGGCAGGGGACCCCTGGGAGATGCATCCAGTATGGCAAATTCATGTCCCATGTGAATGGGTGTTCCATCCAGTCCAGAGAGAGCTGGAGAAAGTAGAGGAGCACTCAGGCTGGAGCTCTGCCTCCTTCCCCGCCTCACACACAACAGAGATTCAGCCCTGCAATACATCTGCCCACCTCCACGCTCAGGAGAGGGGGGTGAAACCCTCTCTGCCCCCTCCAGGCAGCTGGCTAGAGCTCTTGGAAGCATGTGATTTAATCAAGATCATTGTCTTGATGCAAAGCCACAAATGTCAGGAGGACACTCATGGGCTGCAGGGCAAACACCATAGCCTTTCAGCCCAAACCCTGTGTGTTCCAGGCTGGGGAATTTTCTCCAGAAACTTGTTTTTTCTGTTGTTTGGTTTTTTGTTTTTTTTTATTTTGAAGCATACCTCATTTTATTTTTAATATTCCGGTGGGAAGAGGGACTCACCTTCCACTATCCCAGGTTGCTCCAAGTCCTGTCCAGCCTGGCCTTGGACATTTCCAGGGATGAGGCAGCCACAGCTTCTCTGGGCACCCTGTTACTTGCTCTATACACTCCTGGAATCCAGTGATTTCCAGCTTTGGGAATCCAAGGATTTAAATCTTGTCTCTGGATGACATCTGTGGGAATATCTCCTCAGCTTGGTCAGTGCTAGTAATTCCTAGAAGAAAAGTGATGAGAAGCCCCAGGGCAAAGCTGGGAAAGAAAGATGAGAGTTGCACCAGCACAGCAGGAGCTGGAAGAGCCCATGCAGAATTTTGCCTGCCTGCTGAACAACTTGCATGGTCCAGAGTGGGAAATGGGGTGATGGTGGGTTCAGGGTGGCTGCAGGGATTGCTGAGGGGCACAGGGGCAAGGCAGGAGTTGTTCCACCCCAGGGATGAAGGCAGCAAGCACAGAAAGAGGCTGGGAAAGAGAACAGGAGAGTCCTGTGAGGAAACTGGAATCATGCTCACTTTTTCTGTGCTATCTGTGATGCCTTAAACAAAATTTAAGAGGTGAAGGGGAGGGGAAGGACCATTATGTGAAGAAACAAAGGACTTTAACCTGATGGCACTAACAGCAGAGTCAGAATAAGCATCCACCCAGGCCACAGACACTGAGCCCTGCAGGTGAAGAGGATAATGTACAAGCTGAGCTGCTGAATAGAGTTCAAATTAACATTAATCTTCTGGCAATCAGTCTTTGCCTGTGCTCAGAGCTGCTCTGGAGGAGTGTGTGGTGAGCTCTGATGGTCACCTTCCAGCACAGTGCCTGACTGGGGGTAAGGAGACATTGATTCCCTTCCCTGCGTGTGCTCTCCTTACTCTTGCCCTTAGAAAAAGGGCTGGGGGCATTTCGGGGTCACTTTTGAGCACCCATGGGACCAGGCTTCAGCAAGAAAAGCCGTGGTGGCAGGAGAAGCTTGGGAAGGAGCCCGAGGCTCTGTCCTGGTGGGATGTGATGGAGGGAAAGGGAGGGGATCATGGAATGGTTCAGGTGGGAAGGGACGCTTAAAGACCATGGGCAGGGACACTTTCCACGCGGTGCTGGCACCCACCCCTGGGTCTGGCCGTGCAGAGGTGCCTCAGGCTGTGTCTGCATTCGGAAGGAATTTACATTTTGAAGTAGGTGTTGAGCAGCGCTGCCGCATTTTCATTCCGAATGTGATGAAAGCTGAATCGGTGTTTGCTTCATTTGAAAGGGCTGATGCTGCAATGAAATGCATATTGTGTTTCAGCTTAGAGGGAGGTGCAGTGGACAATAATTCCAGCAGGTAGCTTGAAAAAGAGATGATTGCCTCCACTGTTCAGAAATCCTGCCCCAACTACAACCGCAAGAGACTCAGTGCTGCTGAATAATCCTGTTTTTCTGATAGAAATCCTTTCTCTCCCCTCCCTGCCCCTTCTGTTTTTTCAAGGACCAAGATAAAAACAAGCCTCTGTCTACTCTGGCCAACCTGGCAATCACCATCACAGACGTGCAGGACATGGACCCCATCTTCATCAACCTGCCCTACAGCACCAACATCTACGAGAACTCACCCCCGGTAAGGGCTGTGCTTAACCTGGGCTTTTCCACAGAAACAGCACATTTCCAGCCACATCCAAAACACTCAGCCCCTTTTCTTATCCAGCCTAAGCACGGACCCCAAATAAAATATATTTTTTTTGAGGGGTTTTTGCTTAAATTCCACAAAGGTTGTCACCCCATCGCCTCCTATCTGCATGCCATTTCCAGTAGAGAACTTGAAGGGGGAAAAAAAAACAAACCTAAACGTTCCTGAAATGAGGCAGTTTTGAAAATGCCAGAATCATCAGCCATTTCAGCACTTTGAGTCTTTTCCCCCCAGGTTTTGCCAAATTGATCCAATCATTTTAGTTCTTCTGAAATTCGGTTTGTCAGCAAACTCGCTGTTTGTGGAAAAAAACGTCTCCCAGTCTCTGAATACAGCAGGGATGAGTTTGGTTTTTGTTGTTTTTGGTTTTTTTTTTCCCCACAGATGTCAGGGAGTTTGGAGGGCAGCTTGGGCTTTGGGAGCTGTTTGCTCTGCTCCCACCAAGGGCTTTAATCCCAGCACCAGCCCTTTCCCTGCAGCATCCCCAGCTGTGCATCCCATCACTGTGTCCACAGGGAAGCATTTTTGTGTGTGGAAGGAAAAACCTGCCTTCAAATCACAGCACTCACACCACACATGCATGCCACAACTTGCCTGGCACCCTGGATCCCAAATCCCAGATTTCAGAGGGAGATGGGAGCTCCATTGTGCTTCAATTTATGCATTTTTATTCACTTTGGAGCAAAGCCCTGGCATTCAGAGTGCTGGATCAATAGGGCTGAGTCCCAAAATCCATGGGGACCCAGCACATTACCTGTCTGCTGGCCCAGGGGTGGCCAAAAAAGCACAACTTATTCATGAATTAGTCACAAGGCAAAAGTTTTCTTGGTATTAAGGAGTGTCTGATATGGACAGAGTGAGCAGCAGGGAAATAAAAACCCACAAATTAGATCACACTTAACTAGGAGGAAAAAAGCTTTAGATGAAATTAGAGGAATGGAAGGGCCATAAATATTAAAAATCGTGGCCTGCATCACCTCCATGAAGTGAAAGGGAATGTCTTCCAAATAATGATATATATTAAGGGTCAAGGATCCCTTTGTGTCAATACATGCAGCACAGTTATTCCTGGAATATTCTGTTTGCAGTCAGCAGAGCAGCAAATAACCACTGTGTAACGTGATGCAGGAAAAGGAGGAAGGAATTCCCACCAGGTTTAGAGATTTTAATTTCTCTTGGCCACGGGCAGCATCTCCAAAGGCACTGGGGTGTCCCAGATGGGTAGGTGCAGGATGCAAGGATGTGGTTTGCTTTGGCAAGCCTGGGGTTTAACACAGAGTCATTTGGTTGGGAAAGACCTCCAAGTTCATCAAGTCCAGCCATTAATTATCTGCATTTTTTGTCTGAATCTTCTCATCAGCTCTGTCCTACCCCCCTGAGCAGAGCCACGTGTAGAGTGAATGTCATGGTTATCAAAATGATCCACTTTGGGTGGGGAGCCTGGGCTTTGTCAGCTCAAACAAAGCTTGCAGGTCAAGCCAAGAGGCTGTGGTGCATTTTTGGGGTGATGTTTACCCTGACATGTGACACAGCAGGTCGAAATGTGCTCAGGGCATCTCATCCCAGCCCGAAATCCACGGAGCCGCTGCTCTCGTCTCTCCTCCCTCTTTTTATCTGTGGTGCACAGCATGTCTGTGTTCCCCTATCAATGTATCAGGCCAGCATACCTCATCTAAAGTGTATACATTACCTAATAAAATCCTTCTTATTCGGGATTATTGCATCAAATTTTAATTTCCTCACTCGAGTAACAGCATGTCAACCAGCCCGTCGGCAGGAGAGCCGATAGAAGGTGAAAAGAGTGGATAAACTGCAGCAAATTACCACAAACAGATCTCTATCAGCCCTTTGACTGGAATTGACTGGAATTAAGAAGTGAGAAATGGGATTTTTTTTTATTTTTATTTTTTTTGCTTTCTGAAGCATTCTCCCCCCACCCCCCTCCTCCTGCCAATGCTGGGCAGCGCTTTGCCTTTCAAGTCCCTAATCCTGTAAAAGGAGAAGAAGAAAAGGAGGTGGAGGGGCATGAGAGGAGAGAGGAGTGCAGTTGTAGCTCTCATTTCTCTCAGGCTGGGATCTGGGAGCATAATGGAGCAGCGTTTTGGGCAGGTGCTTATTGTGGCTCTGAGAAGAAAGCAATTTCTTATCGGGCAGAGGACGAGGACGCAGCAGGGAGAGGCACTCTGCTGTCCCTGGAGGGGCTGTATCTTCCTTCTTGATGCTGTTTATCATCCCAGCACGGCTCAGACATCTCTCCTAGGGCACCCAAGCACCCCTGCAGATGTGGCAAAGCTCCAAGGTGTAATTTTCATCCTCAGGAGAGTTTTGGGGTGTTTTTGGGAGACTGGGTGGTGTGGTTGATGTTGAATGTCATGGAAAGGAAAGGTTGTCCAGGCAGTGGCATGGGCTGCCAGGGTAGCAGGAGGATCAGCATGCCTGGAGGGATTTAAAAGGCATTTTTGGGGATGTGGGCTAGTGATGGGCTTGGCAGTGCTGGGGGAATGGTTGGAGTGGAGGATCTCAGGAGGCTTTTCCAACCTGGATGGTTCTGTGATCCAACCTGGATGGTTCTGTGATTCCTTTTCCAACCTGGATGGCTCTGTGATCCAACCTGAATGGTTCAGTGATTCCTTTCCCATCCTGGATGGTTCTGTGATTCCTTTTCCAACCTGGATGGTTCTGTGATCCAACCTGGATGGTTCTGTGATTCCTTTTCCAGCCTGAATGGTTCTGTGATCCCTTTTCCAACCTGGGTGGTTCTGCTCTGGAGAAGAGGGGTCATTTCCCCGTGGCAGAGCTGCTGATGAGCCCCTCCTTCTGCACCCCAGCTGCATTTTTGTGGGTGCAGGAGGAGGAACCCCCTCTCCAGGGGACAAGCTGAGGGCTGTGAAGGTGTGCTGCATCCCACAGGGAGCCACTGAAGGCAGGAAAGGGACCAAAGCCCACTGGCACATGGTCCCAAGACCATGTAGAATGGTATAGATACGTGTCAAACATGGTTAAAACAGTTTTAATTCTTCAGCACCATCCCCTCCTTCTCTCAGAAACACCTTGAGTTGAAGAAATAATGTAGAATCAGCGCTGGTTTTGCCCTAGAGTCTCAGTAGCTCCAAGTTAATTCTTTCTTACAATATTTCCAGCCCATCAGTGTGAACACTTTATTAAAAGCTCAGGGTTTTATTAAAAAAGGATTGATTTACCCCTGCCCCTCTTCAAAAAACCCTCAGATTTTGTTTGGATAATGTGCCATTCTTTATTTTCTTTGCCTTTTTTTTAAGCACAGGCTTTCCCAGATTATTACTTTTCTAAACCTGCTTCCTCCTCCCCTAGGGAGGGGAGAGTTATTCCGTTCTCTCTGTGCCCACCAGCCTGTCTGCAGCAGGAGGGCGAGGTGTGACTTGTTTTAAAAGAAAATTCAGGGATATTTGGGGAGTTTCTAAGAGCTGCAGGGTCTTGCCACAGATTGTGCCCCGTGCCACTTCTCCAGGAAGGTTCAAGTTTGCTCCCAAGGGAATTGGAAGAGTCTTGTGGGACCTGTCAGGAAGGATGGAAGCCAGGTGGGATGTGAAGGATGGGTGCAGGAACCCAGCAGCACTCCAGCATGTTTCCTGGACACTGGTGGGACATGGCCCATCCCCAGGAGGTGCTTGTGGAGCAGGAGGAGAAACACAGGAGGCTGCAAGGAGAAACGGGAGGAGCCCCAACGCCAAAATACCAAAACCCAGCAGCATGTATCATCATCATGGGCCTGCCAAGGGCAGGGGGTGAACCTCAGCATGGACCCTTCGTGGTCCCTGTGATCAAAAGTCTGGATAATTCCTTTCCTGTGGGCATCTCTGCTGAGATATCCGAGTGAGATTCCCCCTCCACCCCTCCCAAACTTCCCCTGCTGCCACATCCACGCTCATCCCTTTATCTCTCCCTCCAGCCCTTCCCCTTGGCTCCTCCAGGAGGGGCCTCTCCTGCAGACAAAGCTGTTCCCCGTTGCTATTCCCCAGCCTTCCCTCTGCAGGGGACAATTCCCATCCTGTGTCACACAGACCCGGTGTGGCAGTGAGCTGTCACACAGACCTGGTGCCTTCACCCTCTGCCCCTCCCACTGGGGAGCTCCAGCTGTGCCAGGGAGGGGAGGGGGCTCTTATCTGTCCCGTGGGGATGGGAGATTAAATATTTCATCGAGTTTGATTCTGCTGGATGTGAGTGTAATGTATAATACAACACATAATATGTACAATTTATAGTAGGTAATACAATTAAATATATATATATACAGTATGAAGTATAGTACATTATGATTTAAGCAAAACTATGCTGGGACAGAGCACACTGAAATGCATCACCCTTTTTTGTCCCCTCCACTTTGCCCTGCCTTCCTCTCCACATCCCCTCTTCCTGCTTTCCCACCTGCTCCTTCCCCATTTCTGTGGTGTTTTTTCCTCTCTCTGTGCTCTTGGGCAAGCACAGTTATTGTCAGTAATTTAGAGGCTCTCAGGGTGGCTGCTGAGCCTCGCCAGCCGAGTGCTGCTCAGAGGCCAGTGACCTGGGATTTATGGCTAATGCTCTCGGTTAATAACATGGATTTACTTAAGGAGTCCATGGAAATGCCCTCAGAGATCAGGGAACAGGCAGCCTGCCTGGCCCTGGGAGCTTTCTTTACAGCACTGAGCCCACAGGGACACGGATCTGGAAGCCAGGGAAGGCAGCAAGTCCCTGCTTTCCACCAGTGATGTTTATGCCACAGCTTTCCCTTTGGCCTTCAAGTGATGGATTTCAGGACAAGCACCCGCTCTCTCCCCCTCGTTAGATATGCAAACGCCTCTGCTGACATTTCCTTTGAGGGGGGAAAAAAAAAGTTAAAAAATTTGCTGCTTTCCCCGCTGTTAATAAGCCAATGAAAACAAGAGCAGCTGAGTTGTAAATTTTTTCACACTGCATTAATTACGGGCATGTGCATGTGTTGGTATTCACAGGGGCTCGCTGCACTGCGGCGGGGGAAGTTGACTTATGGAGCAGGATGTTTTTATTTCAAGAGCTGAACAAGAATTTTGGGTCCCTGTTAGGTTATTTTTAGTCAGTTTTGGGGGGCACTTTCTGCTAGGCTATAGCAGCAGGATGGAGGATGGAGGATGAGGTGGGTGAGCTGGCACTTGCAGAAGAGCCTGTGGGCAATCCCTAGTTCTCTGTCCAGCCCTCCTCCTCCTCCTCCTCGAGGGTTTCAATGAAAATCTCAGCACCTGGCCCACGGTGGGAGGTGCAGGTCGTGTTGGGAGCCCCAGCAGTGCTGTGACATCTGTCCCCTGTCCCTCCCCAGGGTACCACAGTGAGGATGATAACAGCCATCGACCAGGACAAGGGACGGCCCCGGGGAATCGGCTACACCATCGTGTCAGGTGAGCCCCTCAGATGGATGGATGGATGGATGGATGGATGGATGATGGATGGATGGATGGATGGATGGATGGATGGATGGATGGATGGATGGATGATGGATGGATGATGGATGGATGGATGTGGATGGATGGATGGATGGATGGATGGATGGATGGATGATGGATGGATGGATGGATGGATGGATGGATGATGGATGGATGGATGGATGGATGGATGGATGGATGGATGGATGGATGGATGGATGGATGATGCATGGATGGACGATGGATGATGGATGATGGATGGATGATGGATGGATGATGGATGATGGATGGATGATGGATGGATGGATGGACGATGGACGGATGGATGGACGGATGGATGGATGATGGATGATGGATGGATGGATGGATGGATGATGGATGGATGGATGGATGATGGATGGATGATGGATGATGGATGTGGATGATGGATGGATGGATGTGGATGATGGATGGATGGATGATGGATGGATGGATGGATGGATGGATGGATGGATGGATGGATGGATGGATGATGGATGGATGGATGATGGATGATGGATGATGGATGGATGATGGATGGATGATGGATGATGGATGGATGATGGATGGATGGATGGATGATGGATGATGGATGGATGGATGGTTGGATGAATGGATGGAGGAATGGATGATGGATGGATGATGGATGATGGATGGATGGATGGATGATGGATGGATGATGGATGGATGATGGATGATGGATGGATGGATGGATGGATGGATGGATGGATGGATGGATGATGGATGGATGGATGGATGATGGATGGATGGATGGGTGGATGGATGGATGGATGGGGGAGATTCCCCTGCTATCAGTCTTTGTGCATGCCATCCCTGGGAAATGATGGAGTAGAATTGATAGAATGATTTAGGATGGAAGGACCTTAAACACGATTGTTCCAGCCCTCTACCACAGGCAGGGACACCTTCCACTCCTTCCTAGAGCAGGTTCCAAGCAAATTTGACAATATTTCAAGTTGAAACCTTTCATTCCAAATGATGATGATTCCTAACAGCTTGGCAATTCCATGGAGAGGATTTTCTGTTCTGGGAGGGAAAGGGACTGAACAGCTCCTGGTGGTTTCTGTGGTGTTTCCCAAAAGAAATGATGCAAGGACTGGGCCAGTGAGGGTGCAGAGCTAGAGAACAAAGCTTAATTAAAGAAAGCCTTTAATTAAAGGCTTTCTGCCTTCTGACAGACATGTGGATTGAGCCTGCCTTTGCAGACTGGCTCTGAAGCCTGGGAAGGTGTTTCCAGATAAAACCCAGCTGCCTTATGGAAAGGCCAGTTTTGTGGGGTTGGGCCTGTTTCATTGAAGATTCCTTTGAACTCAGCCATCTCTGCCACACCCCAGCAGATGTTAATTCTCCCAGGGCTGCACTCAGAGGCTGCTTTGGTGAGCACAGACTGCTCAAGGTGACCCAGGAGTGAGGGACCAGCTTGGTGGGTGTGGGTTGTAACCCTCTTCCTGGCATCACTTTTGGGGTGACTTCTTCCCAGCAAGAATCAGCAGCAGTGCCTCCCCCTCCTCACTGTGACACACGTTCCAGGTGCTGCCTCCACGGGCAGGAATAATTTCCCAGTTCCTTTTCCTTAAAGCCCAGCCATTTCAAACCCTCTTTTCATCAGCCTCAAGGGTCAAGGTGATTTCACCCTGACTTTCAAGTCCGCTGATCCTGACTGCAAGTATCCAGCCTTTGAAGATGTGAGGATTATTTATTCATCTAATTCCTTCTGCAAATTTATTCAAGAGATTCTCCCAGATTGTGGGAGAATCAGCTGGCCCAGGTGCAGCAGAAAATGCCTTCTGCCTGATATGGGACCTTTTTCTGGACTGAAACACCAATCTGATTTTGGGAGAGGTTGCTGAATTACGGTGAGGATGGTAAAATAGCTGTCAGCCTGGTCATCCTGGAGGGGCAGTGGGGTGGTGGAAGGGGAATCAGGATGCTCTGGGATCCAGGTGGAACGTGGAGAGACCTGCAGGCAGATCACTGCACACAGCCTTGCATCTGCTTGTGCATGCCAAGAGTTTAACCCTTGCCTGCAGTCCTGCCTGGTGGGGGCAGATCTCCTACCAGAGGATCCAGCAAAACAGATCAAAAGAGTGATCAAGCTGCTTTGCACTATTTTTTTTTCCCAAACATGAGAATATCAAAGTGTTTTCCTAACTGGCCAGGAATCTTTCTCCTGTCATCACCAGGGTCTCATGGAGAAAGGGTTGGATGGGAATGATCAGCCTGTGGACTGAGTTAATTTTACTTTCTGATGTCTGAGAGTCCAGACACAGGACTGGCATCTAAATGCACTTCCAAAATCCTGCTCACCCAAAGGCAGGCCATTTCCTTTTTTGGCAGGCAGGTAAAGCCTAATTAATTTCTCATTATCCTCAATCATGATGGTAAAGGTCAACGAGCAGGTTTTTGTGCCTGAGCTGGAAAATTTTTATGGCAATTTTGAAAAAAAATATTTTAAAAAAAAGCCTAACATATGGGAATGGGGAAGCAAATTAAATTAGAAACCAACTGTAAGCAAAAGTGAAAGTGGCTGGTGGAAGCAGTAATTAAACCTGGCTCTTCTGTTCCAGGAGGGGAGGCAGCAGAGATGCTGCTCCCATTCCCCTGCAGGGATGGGTGATGCCTTTTCCCAGCTCTCAGAGTTTTTTGGGCACAGGGTTAGCATGTAGCTGCTCTGATTTTGCCTTTTTTTGGCTGGTTTACACAGCATAACTGCGATTTGGAGGTGGGGTTTAACAATTAATTTGGAATTGCCGCTGTCGTGTTCGGCTCCATCCCTGGGGCAGCCACGTCTGGGGATGTGCTGCAGCAGCTCTTATTTATACAGCCATCTCCAGCACAAGGTCCTCCCGTGACAGGAACACAATAAAACTAAAAGATTAACCATAACCACATAAAATAGGACTGGAGATCTGACTTTACAAAGCTGTTAAGGCTGAGATGATGGAGGAGCGCTGGTGTGGCTGTGCCATGGCTTTGGCTACTTGCCCTGCCTGAACTGGGAATCATTTCCATGCCTAATAGGGGAAAGCCATTGGGTTTTTTCTGCCAGTTCCTTCCCATCACAGTGTTTTGACCCCAGGAAAATCTACTTTTTTCGCTTCACACTTTACAAGGAGCTTTCACTGCCCAATTAAAAAAGGAAGTCCCAATTGAGACCTCACAGTTCAAGCCCCTGGGTCAGTGCCAGGGCTCCCATTGCTCCAAAGGGTGTTCCTGCTGCTTTCCCATTGCTCCAGAGGGTGCTCCTGCTGCTCTTCCTGTGGCCAGAGCCCTGTGAAATCCCTCCCCTCCCTCCCCAGCTGCAGTGACAGGCTGGAGATGCTCAGCCGCTGAGGTCAGGACTCTGCTTGAAGGACAGATAATTAATCCAGCCAAGTAATCCACAGCTCCTTTTTGGCAGATTTATGGAGATAGCCTCTGTACTGGGGACTCTGCCTCACCATCTTTCATTTCCCAGGCAAAGAGAGTGACTTGTTGTATAACATGACCTGTTCTAGATAAGGCTTTTCATTTAGGGGAACTCTCCAGGCTAACAGAGATTGATTTTTGCCGGCAGAAATCGGGAGGGCCCTGGGGTTTTGGGCAGGATCAGCCCTGCAGACGGCAGTGTGTTTTCACATTTGCTGCCTCTGCACACTGCCTGGGGCACGGGGAATCCTCTGGCTCTTCCAGGGAAGGATTTTTAGGCTGAGTTAAACAGCAATTTAATTAACAGGCAGGAGGAGACTTTGGCCAACGAGCTCTTCTTAGGAAAACGTATTGACTCACGTGTTGCTTGCTTAGCAGTAAACTTTGGGCTTCATTTATTTCCAGGATAGCCAGGAGGCTTCTGGCAGGAGGATGTGAAGGTGACCTGTGCTGCTTGGGCAGGCACTGAAGGGTTAAGCCAGGGGAGAGGGTCCTGCATGTCAGTCTCTGCCTGCCTGGCACATTTCAGGCTCAGTGATGGATGGGCAGTGGGAGATTGCACAAGGGCAATCTGTGTGTCCTTCCTGGGCTTGGAAAGTCCTTCAGGAGAGAGGGGAGTGAGTTTTAGTCCTTAGGGCTATTCACAAACCCTTAGGTGGATTGTTTTATGAGACTGATGCAGTTTCTGGCAAAGCCCCTCTTCCTTAAGCTGGTGCATCCAGAGGGGAAACATGGATTTAAAATCATTATTTGCACAATGCAAAAGAAGCGTGAGTTACTAAAGTGAAAAGAATTGTTCTCCACCCTCTGGATTTCCTGCTAAGGAATAAAATGTCATATATATAATTTTATACCAAATATGGGTAAAAAAATCAGTGCAGTTGCTCTCAGAACATGTTTCCCATCCACTGCCTTCCTTAGGAAAGTGAAGCATGAATCCTTGAGGAAAGGTCAAGTGGCCAAAGAGGTCTCCAAGCCCTCAGCTGCCTGACCTGGCTT
The DNA here is from genome assembly GCA_034336665.1 of Luscinia megarhynchos. NCBI lineage: Eukaryota > Metazoa > Chordata > Aves > Passeriformes > Muscicapidae > Luscinia > Luscinia megarhynchos. Next base: position 34,662,593 of record CM067569.1, on the reverse strand, counting down.
AATAAAGCAAACCTCTTCCCTAAAACCCTTAAACCAGACATTGGGGAGAGCCCTTGGAAGGGGAGACCTGCTCATTTTGCTATTCTCTACCTGGCTCCAGCTTTTTTCCCACATTGGAGCTACCTGGGTGCTGGAGCCCTCATAAATTCCCCCTGCTGGGAAGGGCTTTCCTGTGTGATTTAGAGGCAGCCATCACAGCAGAACATTTCTGTAGGAGGACACTCTGATGGGTGGAAAAGTGCCTCACTCTGGGCTATCCATCAAAAGCTGTTTTTTTTCCCACCCTGCCAATGCAAGGGGATGAGGCAGCACAAAGCAAAGATGGTGGCTGTGGTCACAGCCCCTCTCTTCTTGGCTCTGTTGCTCCCCACCTTCCTCCAGGGCTGTTGGCATCTGGGTTTGGCTCCCTGGCAATGCAGGAGTCATTGGAAAAGAGATATGATGGGGATAATGGCTTTCATGGCAGGTGGTCCCCTAGTGAATGGCCCTCGGTAATTAAAACTATACATTCCCTTTTATGTGTAAATAGGAAACAAAAGCATCCTTTCTGTTTAATTTCTCAGGACTTCCTGTTTAGTTTCTTGGGATTTTAATGTGAGCAGCCTGGTCTAGTGGAAGGTGGCCCTGCTCATGGTGGGGGCTTGGAATGGGATGATCTCTAAAGTCCTTTCCAACCCAAACCAGTCTGAGATTCAGTGTTGGCAACCAGTGGAGAAGGATGAACCTGGACCATGTTGTGCCTAGTGAAAAGAGCTGGTACTGAGATGGTTTTAATGGAGGAGTTTCAGAAAGCTGTGGAGCCTGGAGATGTGAGGTTTATGTTCAAAAACCCATTTTAGATGATGTGGGGGAATGATGGTTGTGGTCCTAGACTCAGAATCGTTTTTTGTGCAGAATTACACCCAAAGAGCAGAAACTCTGCGGGTTCTGTTCTCCTCTCTGGTACTCAGCCTCAGCTCCCAGGAAATTTGGGGTGGGGGGGATTGCACAAATGCCTCTTTTTATTTCCTTGTACTGTACATTCAGTTCTAAACAAGGGAACTGAGCGAGCATTTGACATGAGCTCCTTTTGTGGCTCTGCTGGTCGTGCTAGAATGGACAAATCCTTTGGGAAAGATACTAAAAAGGCCTGTTTGCAGAGCAGGCGTGTGAGAAGGAGCTCTGGCACACAGCTTTGGGCTCAGATCTGTTATCCCAGAGAGCTGCATCTTCCCAGAAGGGCAGCAAACCAAAGCCCTGAGCAGGAGAAGGGAGCACTGTTTTTACACATCCCCTCGATTTCCCAGAAGGCTCAGGCTGTAATAACCGGTTTTCCTTTGGAAATTACTTGTTGCCTGTGAATTTAAGCACGGGGGGCAAGGTCCCTGCCCTGGCAGTGCTTCCCTGCCTGCATGCTGGGGGGCAGAAACTCAAGGTGAAGAGCAGCGAGGTGCTCACGGCAGCTGATGGACTATTTATCCACTAATAACTGTGTCTGTTGCTGGCTCCATGAACCACATCCAGCAGCATCTATTTCCGTGCCTGAGGAGCCCTGACAGAGCACATTTTGATTAATAAATTATCCGGAGCAAGGTGTGTGATGGGCTCCCCTTCCACATCTCCTGAAAGTCACCCGCTCCAAGTTCGGCCACAGCTTCCCGACGCCGGGGAAGGGGGTGGGGAAATCATCCTGCCCTGGGAAAACAGCTGGACCTGGCTGGCAGGCAGCTCTTCACCAGAGCAGCATCTCTTCATCCCAGGGGTTTGAACAGCACTCAAAGGCTAAAGGGGAGAGGAGGAAGGAGGAGATGTTGATGTTAGGGTTTTTCCCCTTTTTTTTTTTTCCTTTTTCTTCCCCCTGCTTTCTCTGGGTTTGAGCCAGTACTTTTAACAGCCTTTTAAAACGGAGAGCTTGGCTCAGGGCGATTAAACATGATGGCTCTCATCTATAAAACCCCTCGTTACAGCAGTGTTTCTCCAAAATGATGCTATGCCACCATCCCTTCCTCAATGAGCTTGGGAAAACACTCTGAACAGGCTCCTGTGATCCATCCCAGTGCTCCCAGCCCTGCCTGCCTTCCTTGGCAGGTGGGAGCAACAAGTCTGCCAGAAGTGGGTTCACTCTGCTGTCCCAATTTTTTTCTTATTGTCATTTTCCCCATTCTCTCCATGTTTCTGATATTCAAAACATTTTCTGCCTCATTTTCTTTCTCTCTGCCCCCCCATTTTGCTGCTCAGCCTTTCCTTTCCCATCCTTCAATTTCTGCCACGTCCCTGAAGTGTACCTCTGGTCTCTCCAGAGAGAGGAAGGACAAAATTGGATAATTTCCCCCCATCATATTTTTTTCCCCCTTATTCTCAGGAAAGTGAAGATGATCAGAGAGATTTTGGCAAGGAAAATGTCTTGGGAATGGGGATTGTTCAGCAGTGCAGTCACTGGTCAGAGCAGTGAGGAAGTGGTGGTAGGAGAGATATTGGAGACGCCTCTTCCCCTAAATTTGCAGATTTGCAAAGCCAGGAATTCTCTGCAAGTAGAAAGGAAGCCCCAGTGGGCATGGGATGAGTATCTGATGGTGTTGGGGAGGCTGAGCTAGAGAAAAGCCCCTGATGTGCAGCTTGGGAGGCCTTTGGGTCCCCAATTTAGTTGCCCATCCTTCAAAAAGTGACTGTGGTCAAATATGAAATGCATCACAATTTTTAGGAGACAGAACACAGCGCTGTGTTCAGTCAAATTCCTGCCCTGTTGACCTAATTCCACTGAATTCCATTGTTCTTGTGTTTTATTGCACTTTATATTAGGGGGAGGTGACCCCAAGGCATAAACTTTACCATGGCAACCTGGTGTCCTGGAGCTTTTAAATGCCTCTCAGCACAGTCCAATCCATCTCGTGGGGTGTCCTTCAAAGCTGGGATCAGGAGAAGCTTCCTGAGCCATAAATTACAGAGAGAAAATGGGAACCCAGGGTGGACAGAGGGGAACTGTCCGAGGGAGGAGGCTGCAGATCTTCATGTACAGCAGCAAAAGATTAGGAAATAAAACCCCTCAAGGCTGTTGTTAATATTTTAAGCAGCCTGGCATCAGCTCATTAAGCTGGTGAGCAGTCAGTGGGGCATTTCAGATGGAGAGAAGGACAGGAATGGGAGGAATTCAGCCCAGAAAGAAGAGAGAATGGCTCAGCAATGGGGAGAAAGGAGAGGAGAGGAGAGGAGAGGAGAGAGGAGAGGAGAGGAGAGGAGAGGAGAGGAGAGGAGAGGAGAGGAGAGGAGAGGAGAGGAGAGGAGAGGAGAGGAGAGGAGAGGAGAGGAGAGGAGAGGAGAGGAGAGGAGAGGAGAGGAGAGGAGAGGAGAGGAGAGGAGAGGAGAGGAGAGGAGAGGAGAGGAGGAGAGGAGAGGAGAGGAGAGGAGAGGAGAGGAGAGGAGAGGAGAGGAGAGGAGAGGAGAGGAGAGGAGAGGAGAGGAGAGGAGAGGAGAGGAGAGGAGAGGAGAGGAGAGGAGAGGAGAGGAGAGGAGAGGAGAGGAGAGGAGAGGAGAATCTCCCTCCCAGGAAATGACAAATGCTGTGTGTGTTTTCATCCGTGCTGAGACGTATTGAGGAGACAGGATTTATTTTTTTGCTTCCTTTCGACTGGGATGGCTGGAATGTACCTGCAGGGTCTCCTGGCTGCTGTCTGCATCTGGGGTTTCTGCACGCCTTGAGATGCTGTGTGGGTGACCACATGCCTGGATAAAACCTCCCTGGCCATCACTAATTCAGCAGCCTGCTCTGCTTTGGTGGCAGGCTGGTGTCGGGTGTCCCAGGCTCCACACACCAACTGCTTGCTTTTGTCTGGCTCGAAGGAGAGCTCCTGGAGCTGCCACAGGCACATTCCCGAGCAGGACATTGTCCTTGGAGTGCCAGCTGGCTGTGACACACGAGCATGTTGTCTCAATCCTCTCTGGGTGTCTAATTCCAGGGGGGGATTCAAGCTGGGGACGGGTGGGATGAGCTGGGATGGGATGGGATGGGATGGGATGGGATGGGATGGGATGGGATGGGATGGGATGGGATGGGATGGGATGGGATGGGATGGGATGGGATGGGATGGGATGGGATGGGATGGGATGGGATGGGATGGGATGGGATGGGATGGGATGGGATGGGATGGGATGGGATGGGATGGGATGGGATGGGATGGGATGGGATGGGATGGGATGGGATGGGATGGGATGGGATGGGATGGGGAGATCTCTGGCTGGTTGTTTGCATGTAGGGACAGGCACAGATCCCCAAATTTGGCTCCAGTAGAGGAAAACCAGGCAGCTGCACAGGGCCAACACATGGCAAGAGGATAAAGGCAGGGCAAGTGCCTACACTGTTTTGTGATACTTTCACTGGCTTCAAATACATCCAGCTAAGGAATTCCTGGGCTGTGTGAGGCTTCTCTATTACTTGATAGAATTTTTTTTTCTTGCTTTAAGCTCTGCAGCCTCTCCTTGAATACACATGGGCTTGTATCCCCCTCAGCACCCTGTGGCAAGAGGCCCCACAGCTAAACCTGTTATTTAGAGAATTCCTGCTGAGCTTGCTCCATCTGTGCCTCGCTGTGACTATCCTGGGCTGATGTCCCTTAACTCCTGTATTTTAGGAGAGAGGCCATGCCCACCCCATGGTACCCTGCAAATGCAGGTGGTCACTCAGAGGAGAGCAGCTGGATTTGGTCCTGCTTTCAGCTTTGCTGTTGCAGATTTTAATAACTGAAGCCCTCTGAAATTCTTCAGCCTTGGCAACTTTTGGCTGTGGAAGGAGAGCCCCATTTTGAGCCCTAAGCCAGGGCAGGTGAGAGGAGAGGAGGAGTGGTACAGCCATGACATTTTGGAGCACGTTGGAATGGTGTGCCAGGTCCCCAGAGCCTGCTGCTTGGAGCTTGTGTCCTCTTGCTTCCCTCCCCGTTGCCTCCAGCCCTTTTTGGGCTCAGCTGTGCCAGCTGCCTGTGCTCACATTCCTGTTATTTTTTCCCCCAGGTAACACCAACAGCATCTTTGCACTGGACTACATCAGCGGAGCCTTAACCCTGAATGGGCCCCTGGACAGGGAAAATCCCCTCTACAGCTCTGGGTTCATCCTCACAGTGAAGGTGGGAGCTGCTCCTGGGGCCCAAAACATGATTCTCTCAATATCAGGGTGTTTTTGCTGTCCTGCCTGTGGCAGCATGCAGATACCCCAGGCTTGTATGTAGCACACACTCAGGCACTGAACTGTGGCCCACTTTAGCCTGTTTTCCCTCTTCCTCCCCACCAAAACCCTGGATAATCACAGCATTTTGTCTTGCCAGCAGTGTAGCAGGGCATCCTCTGTGCCCACCCAGCCCGGGGAGGGAGTGATGCTGGGAGTTGCCTTGTCAAGAAAAGGCACTGGAGCGTGGCTTCCCAGCCCCACCAGCCCCACCTGAGAGCAGCTCCCTGGCTCTGCTCACAGCCCTGTAATTAAAATCAATACCAAGCTGGGCAGCTGGCTGGAAACACATTTAGAAGTATGGATTCTGCTGGGCCGGGGTGGGGAAAAATCAGCAGTGTAGGAAGGGGCATTGATTGATTGGGAGGGAGGGTGCAGCCAGCACATCACCTCCTCGTTTTGGCAAGTGTGATACTTCCTTGGAGGGGGGCAGAGGGACAAGAAAATCACCCTCTAGGTCCCAGACATAGCTCATACCATGGGGTTTTGTTGTGTGTGAGGAAGACATCCTCACCCATCCCTGTATCTTTTTCATTCAGGCTTTTGTAGTTTCAAAAATCAAGAGAGGGAGGATTGCCTGAATTTAATAGGGACAAAAATATCTGCTTAATCTTGGAAAGGTTTGTGAGCCTGAAAACTTGCCTGTCTTCCCTCCCTGCATGACAATGGAGCTCCAACCAATGTTGTGTTGATCTGACAGATTTCCACGTCCTCTCCCCACAAATGCCAGCGAGAGCATCCCCAGGACCCAAAATGTTCCCTGCTGCTCTCATCCTGGAGCACACAGTGAAAATACAGCTGGGCTGCTCCTCGCTGGGATCAGCCTGTTCTGCTGCTGTGTGCAGAAGCAGTGAATAGCAATGAGCCGTGTGGGTCGTGGTGGAGCTGCTTTTCCATGCCCACAGCAAAGCAAGATTATCCAAAGGACAAGAGGAGGGCTTGAAAAGGCTGTTTCATGAGTCTTGCTTCCCTGGCATTAAAATCTGCACTCTCTTCTTTTGGGAAGGCAGAATTAAAGTCCTTCTTGAGACAGAGGTGTGGGTTCATGACTCAGCTCTGTATTTAGACACGTGCTGCCAAACCTATTTTAAGGTCTAAGTCTTCTTTTCCTCTAGTTTTCCATCCCTGTGTCTTTCAGCATAATGTGTGGTTCAGTGGCAGCTCCCAGCCCCACATCAGGGATGGCAGAGGAGAGAGAAAAGTGCTCTTTGCCCTGTTGTGCCTTCCCTTATTTTGTATTGTCCCTTACATCTCACAAGGGACTTTTTTATTTTGTTTAAGCTCTTGTGGCAGGGAAACCTGCTTGTGTAACTCCGACCTGCGGCATGACAGAGGCAAGGGAAGAACTTGGCCACAGCCATCCTAAGGGAAATGTTAAACCTCTGGGAAAGCTTTCGAGAGTGTTTTGGGGTGAAAGCATGAGTGTTGGGACAGCTGGGCCAACACCTTTATGGGACAATGGGACAATGTTAATGGCACAATGGCAGAGACAATTCCGTGGCGAAGAGGAGGAAGACAAAGCTGCACGCGTTCTTTGGACTGATCATTCCCGGAGAACAAAGCGCGTTTTTTCTCTCTGCCCCCGCAGGGCACGGAGCTGAACGACGACCGCACCCCGTCCAACGCCAGCGTCACCACCACCTTCAACATCCTGGTCATCGACATCAACGACAACGCGCCCGAGTTCAACAGCTCCGAGTACAGCGTGGCCATCCCCGAGCTGGCCCAGGTGGGCTTTGCCCTGCCCCTCTTCATCCAGGTGCAGGACAAGGATGAGGTGAGCCATCCTCTCCCTCCTTCGCGGGCCGGCGTGGTTTTGGAATCACTGAGGTACCTCTGGTGAATTGCATACTGGGTTCTGTCCCAAAATCCACTTTTTCAGCTTTTCTGTGCTCTGCTTGCTGCGTGCCCCAAGTCCCAGTTTCCCTCCAGTCAGGATTGCACAGCCCCTGAGAGCCAGAAAATAGGATTTTAGGAAATAGGAAAATAGGTCTGGGAGGCTGATCCCTGCCAGTCTGGGTTAGCAAAGGGGGAGTTTTCCTTCTGGGCTCCCGGGGGATCTGCCAGGGACAGGGAAGACAGGGCCCCAAGCTCTCTGTGCCAGGAGGGATGGGTGCTGCTGCTGGCAGGGAGGAGGCAGGAGATGCCCCTGGGAGTGGGGAGGGCTGGGACACCAGTTCATCGCTGCAAACAAGCCAGGAGCACGGGAGCCTTGTTCCTCCCACGTGCTCCTATTTGTCATTTGGGATTGCAGCCTGGTTTTTTTCCAGCCCTGGGCTCCCAGCCTTCAATTACTCTGATTATTTGACGTGTGCAGCTCACGTCTGGCTGCCCCTGCGTGCTGGTCCCAGGAGATGAGGGGAGAGGGATGCTCGGAATAAATGGCATCACAGAATGGGCTGGGTTGGAAGGGACCTGAAAGATCCCAGGGGCAGCTTCCACTACAGCAGGTGTCTCAGAGCTCCATCACGGCAAAACATCATCAGGATGGTTTTCCTGATGCTTCAGATAATGGAAAACAAAACATGCCCTCCCCACCCCCAAAATCCTGGTGGGTCAGTTAAAATGTGCATCTTTTCAGCTGCCTTTTCTGGCTGAGAAGATGGATTTGCTGTTCCCCAGCCCTGGGTGGAGCTCACCCCCATCTCGTCAAGCCACCCAGAAATCCCATTTTTTTTCCATCTGAAGTGATTATGACACAGAACTAATAACCTGCTGGTGACATGGTGTCACCATCCAGGAGTTATGAGTTCAGCCTGAAGAGGTGCAGATGAGCTATTAACCAGATAAAGAGACTGTTTTTTCTTGAAAATGTCAATTGCTAATAAAGAAGATATGGATATGACAGATGCTTAGGATAGTTTCTGAATAGAGCTGCTGTCGTGCTTGCTGAGAGATGTCAGTAGATCCATTCTTGAAGGGCATTGTAACACTTCTGTTTGTGCCACCAGGATGAAGGATCTGTCATTATTTCTGCTTAAAAGCTCATTTTGCTGGAGTGACTCCCATTCAAGAATTCACTTTTCAGCCTTGCTAATTTTAAAATGGGAGAATAAAAAATAGCCTTGCCTTCCCCATTGCACCAGCAAAAAATAGATGCTGCTCTTTTGATGTATTTCTCTAACTTCCTGAGATTTCCCCAAAAGAATTGGCTGAGATTTTTAAAACTGCTGAGAGAGGATCTCTCGTGCTAAGGGAGTCTGGAAGGAGTTTTACTGTACACATCTTCAGAGACCATCATATTAGCACGGATTGCTTTGACCATGGCATTATTTTCACTGATAAGAAGCAGAGGAGAGCTGATTCTTGGAATATCTGGAGGGAGGAAAGTCACAAGCAATTGGTTGGGGTTTTTTTTTTCTGCATTATCCTGATTATCCTGTGATGGATCTTCCTTTTTTCCTCTCGCAGATGCTTGCAACTGGGTTAACTGTCAAGGTAGCACTTTGGGGGAAGGGAAAAAAACAAGGGAGAAGATGCCCAGCTTGTGAAGAAAAGATGTGTGAGATAGAGGTAGGGCTGCACCTGCAGCCAGCACTGCTTCCCAGATCTTTGGGGACCCATCAACGTCCAGTGAAAAAAACTACAGAAAGGTTGGATTTGCTGGCAAGGACTGAGGTCTCCAGGCAGGGACATGGCTGACAGAAGCTGTTCTGGCAGCCCTGGCTTCATGCTGGAGATGACAGGACTCATTTGTGTAAGGGGCACAGGGAAACAAGAAGAGAATCGTGCACATCTCCAGGGAAAGCAGGGAGAGAAATAAATGAGAGCAGATGGGTTGAGACACGGGAAATCAAAACTGGAGTCTTTGGGAAGATCACTTTGCTCCAGTTTGTCTCCTCCTCCCAATTTATGTCACAAAGTCCTGGGAGAGTCACTCTGGTTTATTGGGTGGTTTCCTGAGCCTGGAAAATCCAGGCACTGCTCCTTTAGCCCTCCAGCTTGTTGAGGTCCTGCTGCAGGGATGCAGGGGTCCTGTGGGTCTGGGTGGTTTTGGGGAGCCTCCCTGTCTTTGTGCCTTTGTAGAGCTGGGCTCTCACATGGGTCTGGCCTTTAACACCCACCATGTGGGCTGCCAAGGCTGTTAAACAAGGCTTTTCAAAGCCAGGCCCACACAAAACCCTTTTTTTAACCGTGGGGTTTTCGGCCTCTTTTTCTTCTGGTGTGTTTTGCACAAACTGAAATGAGGGCTTTTGGAAGGAGTCAGATTAAACCATTCAGCAGAGCACTTCAAAGTGCTTTTTCCCAGGCACACATGACCACCCCTGAAAGGCTGTGCTTGGGTTTCCCTCTGTGCTCTGAGTGCCATTCTGCAGCTCAGCTGGCATTAACCTCTCAGACGAGGCTCCCAAGTGAGTGTCTCCAAGGAGAAGCCCTTGCTTCGGGGTCCAGCCCCTGCAAACTCTCATCTTTCACCCCCCAAGCATTGCTCCAGGAGGAGCAGGGTGGGATGGGCATCTCTTCAAGAAGGAGGAAACCGTGCTCAGCCCCACACATGGATTTGGGGCACAGCCAAGAGGTGTTCAGCCAGGGGTGCTGCTTTTCCTTTCTGCATTCTCCAGGGCTCACTGAAATATAAGTCTTTGCACAGGGCTTTAGATCTGGCCTTGCTGAGCAGCCTGTCACGTGGAAGGTGTGGCTGCCCAGGGCGTGGGGCTGGAATGAGCTGAGCTTTGCCATCCCTTCCAACCCAAACCATTCTGGGGTTCTGTGAGCCAAGGAGAAGGAATTAATTGCAGCTGAATTTCTATCCCTGCCAGGCAGAGAGCAGACCCTTGAACAGCTTTCCCAAGCCATTCAAGAGCTGTTTATGAAAAATCCATTGATGTTTCAGTGTTTAGACTGAGCCTATACTCAACTGGACACCTCCAGGCTGTGCTTGGGTTCTCCTCTCATTCACATTGTGGTGGTTCAGCAGGGAGGAATAAATCCTGTGTGTGAGGCAGAAGATGAAAGCATTGACTTATCTGCTTTTACAGCAGGGTTTGTTTCCAGGTTGGGAACAAGAGCCCTGAGCTGTGGAAAAGGCTGGTGTTAATTCAGAGGGCTCATCTGCTGATTTGGGGGGACATGGATGTTTTTTTGGATATGCTGGTGTTCTGTACCTGGTGGCTCGATGCAGGATCACAGGGAGAAGGCAAGGAAAAGGAGCAGGACATCCTTTGGGGCATCCCCCATTTCCTGTGGCTCCAAGATCCGTGGATGCCTGCTGAGGGAAGCAGCAGGGCATGCCAGGGAAACCAGCTCTCCCATCGTGGCTTCCATTTTATTTTCCTCGATGTGGTTGAGTAAAGAGGAAGAAAAGGGCAGAAGCTGTCTGAAGTACCACTATCACAGCCTGACATTTTAAAATCATTTGGAAACAATTCTCTAAAATAAGCATATCGAGGGAGGCAAATGGGGGATTTAAAATAAGGGAAATCTGTGCCGTGGGGATACGCTGTCTTTGTTCCACCAGAGACCCCCACCAGGATGTCCTGTGTGCCCAGGCGTGTGCAGGTGGCAATAGATGATTCATCCAGAGCATATATATATGCATATGACAGGCACAAGCACTATAAATATGATCTACATGGCAAGAAACTGTAAAGGGGAATTGACGGCACACGAACGTTCTCTCCCAAAAGTGCCAGCTGCCAGTCGGGCTGAATTAGATTTCACAGGGGTTTTTGCAATACATGGAATTCACCAGCAAATTACCCTTAAAGAGGGAAAATCAATCATTTGGAGCAGAGATAAGCTGAAGGCGAGGCAGCCTCGGATTGATCCCGTCTGTGCAGGCGTGTGTGGAATTCAGCAGATAACCTGGGGAGAGCAGGGAAGGGGAAAACTCCTCCAGGAGGGAGGGAGCAGCCAGGGACTGACACTTGTGGTGGACAAAAAGATGGGGAGACTGGTGTGGGGAGGAGGATCAGAAGGGTTGGGGAGGATTTTGCTGCAGGCATCCTGCATTGCCTGTCAGCTCAGTGAGTTCCTTAGGGAGGCAGGGGATGTCACAGTGCCCAGGGAGCTTTTGGAAGGTTATTGAAAGGGTTATTGGCACAGGTGGGAGAGGGGTGCTGGGATCTCAAGCTGGCTGGGCACTGGGAGAGAGGCAGGCAACACCCAGAGAGGCTGTTCTGAGCTAAGTCCTATGAAATGGGTGCAGGGAATAACCCCCTTCATGCCTTGTGTTTTCAGAGGACGGGTTAAGGACCATTTGTGTCTGACCCACTAGAGCCAGGCCTAAGTTACCCAAGCCCCACATTGCTTTCAAAAAAACCCCAACTTCTTCTTTCCCCTTCCTTCACCTCCCCTCCTAAACTCAGCTATTTCCTTTCCTTGTAGATTTCCCAGAATGAGGAATATTAAATCCTTCATGACTTGCTGTAGGTAATTGCCCAGAAAGTGCCTAGAAAGTGACTGGGAGGAAAGCTGGATTTTGTGCTTCAGGAAGGCAGGGCTCTCCATTTTGGAAAAGCAAATTGCACTGGGGGACCCAAAGGCAGATGTGTACTGAGGCAGCACGAAAAGGACAAAATCAGAGGATTCCCAGGCTGCTTTTCCCAAGTCTAGTTCACTTTGTGCTGAAAGTGATTGCAGGAAATCAACCTGCCCATCTCAGGGAATGGTGTGGTTGAGGAAGGGCTGTCTGCTTGTCTAGGGATCTGGATTATTTTGGGGTTTTTTGCCTTTGTTTTCTTGTGTAGCCCTTGGTAAGCGATGCTAAATCTTTGTTGTGACTTGAGCCACATCCCAAGCTCAGAGTGCTGGCGTGGGATGAGAGGAGCTGGAAAATCTGTGGCTGCATCCCAGCGTCGGGCGATAGCAAACTTTCCTCCAAAACCTGTTTTTTATGGGTCAATTCTTTTCAGAAGGAGACAGGTTTATTGTTGGAGGGTTGCTGAGCTTTGGCAGGCTGCTCCTTAAATTTGTGGCTCTGGAGGAAGGCAGAGGACTCGGTTTGTTTGCAGTGGTGGGGAAAATATCGAGCCGTGCAGGAGCTGGGAGGTCAGGGGATGGAGAGGGGAATGAGCACGTGGAGGAGTCACTGAAAACATCCTCATCCTCATCCTCATCCTCATCCTCATCCTCATCCTCATCCTCATCCTCATCCTGGGCACTGCAAGGAGATGGTGCTTGGCTGTGATCACTGCACACCAGGACCTTTTGAGAGCCCAGGGATGCAAATCTTGATTTTCCTCTTCCCAACCACGTTTCAAATCCATTGTCTGCTCTGGGTGGCAGGAGCAGGTAGGAAAGGGTGAGGAAAATGTAAGCAGCTCCCTGTGGCTTTCTCTGGAGTGGGGGGTCCTTGCTGTGAGCCTGGCTTAGCCAGGCCCTTCTGCTGGGCAGCTGATAACAATTTGAATATTCAGATTTGCTTTCAGGCATCCGCAGGGGGCTCGCAAGCTCCGGGAACCAGGAGCAACGAAAGCAGCATGGGGGCCGAGGCAAAAAAAAATAAATAGCTGAATAAATATATAAATGGTAACTCACAGCAGCCCTCCCCAGAGGCAGCTGTATCCCCCTTCTCACGTGGGGAGACTGAGGCACTGGAGGGGCTGCTAATTAGGGGTACTGGGTATCTGGAGCTGATCTCGTTCCCCAGCTAGAAAGGAATTAATCCACCTGGCTCTCTTCCTGCAAATACTTGGATTTCTTTTGATGTCTCAACTTTTATCTCACGCCCCCAACAAACTCACCCTTCTCTGGCTTCCAAGAAAACTCCTCTCATCTCGCTGCCACAAGAGGTGCCCTCATGTACTGCAGGGAGGGTGCAGGCCCAGGGAGAGATCCTAAATCAGGAAATTCCTCCAGGAAGTAGCTTTTTGTCACTGGTGGGAAACGGTTATTTGTTGTAAATCCACATCCTGAGGATAGGGGACAAAGTAGCTTGGGAAGGGTTTGGGGTATTGGGAGCATCCCTCCCTTCCTTTCTGGGCACTGAAACAGTTCGTGGACTCAACACTAAATTTCTGCCCTGAGATGCTCCCACTGCCCACCAGCAGAGCACTGCTGGGCTCCCAATGCATGGGTGCCCTTGCGTGGTTCTGTGGGTGTCCTCAGGGCTTGCTCCTGCTCTGGGGCTCCACTGGGAGATGCCCTCAGCTCCATGGATTGCACGGAGGTGTGCAAGGAGAAGGGCAAGGCACAGATTCTGCTCATGCCACCCGCTCTCGGTGGTCACACTTAGGCAGCTTTCGCTATTAGTGCCCCTTCGTGCATTTAATTGGCCACTTTTTCTGATAGGAGGGAGGTCATTCGGGGAAAATTGGAAATTCTTCTCTGGCAGCTTCTGAGCTTGCTTTTCATGTGCTCTGCTGGGCCGTGCTCAGAGCAAGGCTCCGAAAGCGTCAGGGATGTTGGTGGTCTTGCTGCTTGGCTGGCCGAGTTTTGGGAAAGGAGGAGTTTTTCCAGTTCCCAGTTTGAGCTGCCTTACTGGGAGAAGCCTTCTGCACCCACACTGAGGCAGGGAAATCCCAGGGCATGACCCTTGTGGTGTGTGAACCTTCAACCAGCAAAGGGAATTTCCCTCTGTGTGCCGCGGGGATCATCCCAGGGATGCATTCCCACTCCTCTCACATGCACGCGAATTTTGTGAATAAAACACCTTGTTCTTTCCCTCCCCAGGGTCCCAACAGCGTTTTTGAGGTTTACCTGGTGGGCAACAACTCCAACCACTTCATCATCTCGCCGACCTCCATCCAGGGAAAGGCGGACATCCGCGTCCGCGTGGCCGTGCCGCTGGATTTCGAGACCATTCCTCGCTACGAATTTTCGGTAAGGCTGCACCCCTGGGCTCTGTGGGACAGCCACAGTTTTCAGCATGGCCTCAGAGTGATCATTAAGCATCCTTCTTGTCCAGTACTTGAAGAGAAAGATGGAACAAGCTTTTCAGCAGGGCCTGTTGCAGTAGGACAAGGGCGGATGGCTTTTGGTGGTTGATTTAAATTAGGTGTAAGGAAGATTTTTCCCATGGGGGTGGTGAAACACTGGAACAGGATATCCAGAAAGATGGATGTCCTATTGCTGGAAATTCAGGGTCAAGTGAGCGACCCAGTCTAGTGGAAGATATTCCTGTCCATGGCAGAAGTTGGACTAGGCGAACTTTAAAGCTTCCTTCCAATCCGAATTCTATCATAATCCCCACTATGAAACAGTGGAGCACTACAAAGCAGCCAAAAAAACCAAAATTATAATAAAGAAGGAGGTGGGGAAGAGACTGGCTCTGCACTTTCTCTTTCCAACATCCAAAGGCTCAGCTGCAAGAGCTTAAGCTGAGCAGAGCCATAAAAGCTTTATAGAGCATAAAACTTTGTTTTAAGAGCACCTATCAGGAGCCAAAACCCTCCCAGTCTTCCTGCTCCAGCTCTGTCGGCGGTTTGCCTTCAGCTGGCTCAGCTGGTGAGGAGAGCCTGGTTTGCCCCACTAAATAAGCAGAGGTAACTCTCCCAAGCTTCCCATCATCTCCAACCTTGCCTCATGGATTTTTCCCAGCTCTTCGCCAACGAGAGCGTCCCGGACCACGTCGGCTTCGCGCGGGTGAGGATCAACCTCATCAACGAGAACGACAACCGGCCCGTGTTCAGCAAGGCGCTCTACAACGTCAGCCTGCTCGAGAACACCACTGTGGGCACCACTGTGCTCCAGGTCCACGTGAGTAGGAGCATCCCAACTCCCTCTGGGGTCCTTGTGCTGGCTGTGTGTCCCTGTCCTGGTTTGAAGGACAGGTGTCTGCCAATAAAGGCAGGAGCTTCTCTTTGAAATGGAGAATGTAAACCCCCTCCTCCAAATTATTATTCAAATTTTGAAATTAAGGGGCTCTCAGGCAAAGATATGGAATTGGGAATAACAGTTCTTTACTAGAAAAATTAAAATAGAAATGCAGTATTACAAAGAACAATCCCAATAACACTGACAGGGTCAGAATACAACCTGACACCCTGTCAGTCAGTCAGGGTGTTGGCAGCAGTCCCATTAAATGGTGGCTGCATCCTCCTGCAGTGGCAGATGTGGTTCAGCTGAAGCAGTGCTCCTGTAGAAGGTGCAGTTTTCCTCTGAAGGTCCAGGGATGATGTGAGAAGGTCTGGTTTTCCTCTGGAATCCAATGGAAAGATGGATAACTTGCTGTCCAAAATCTCAGTTTTTATCTGGGTAGGAAAGGCTTGGCTCCTCCCCCGGCTGGAGCATCTCCCAGTGGGATGATGTAATTTTATCAGTCATGCAGTGGGACTGAATGGGCCAGCAGCAGATGATATCTTCCTGGAGGGAGGATGGGTTGTGGAAAAGATAAAGATGATTGCCCCAGTTGGTTTAAAGATGGCCCATTAGCAGATAATATGTGCCACGGAGATAAGGGTCACTGCCCCACCTGGCTTCAACAGATGGTGACAGAATTCACATTTCTGGCCACATCCTGTATTGCAACCCAAGACAGTCCCTCACCCCGGGCAAGCCTGGGAAGAGAGCATTAGGAGATGCTCTGGTGGGATGCAGGCTTCTCATGGGCTTTGGAGCAGATTCGTGACCTTTCCTGTTCTCTGGAATGTGTGTGAGTGTTTCCTGCCACACCAGGAATTCAAAGAGAGTCCTGCCCTGCATTTCTTCTGCAGATCCCAGCGGTCACGGTGCCCCTGGTGTGCCTTTTCTCACTGCCCTCCTTGGAAGCATCATCTTCCTCAACCAAACCTTCACTGTTAAAAGGGGGAAGGATGGAAAAGGAGAGGAATGGCTCTGTTTAGCATGGCTGGCAGCAGAGCAGAGGCAGGCAGAGGTGGTGGTGATAGCAGAGGGCATTTCCATTCCCTCCTCTGTGGGTTGGTTGGAATCCTCATGGAGAAGACACATTTCCTGGTGCATGAGAGTGGTGTCAGTGCCAGCATGGGGTACAGCAAGAACCACAACAAAACCCTGTACTCAAATGCCATTGGAAAAGGCATCAGCTCCTCTGGGATGGGGAATATCACAGCAGGGAGCACCAAACCCCCTGCTACACTTTGGGTGTGTTAGTGCCACTACCATTAATGGTGATTGGGTTTGCTTGGCTCCCTCTCCAATGAATTTGCTCCAGCTGCCCTCCTGCCCCCTCCTTGTCCCCCTGCTCTCCCAAGGCACAGCCCTTGGTCTCCCATCCTCTCCCATCCGTGCAGGAATGCCCACTCAGAGGGTAAAAGCCTGGACAAAAGAGTTGGGTGTATGTGCCTGTGTGCAAGTGTGTTTACTTTACAAACAGATGGTGTGAAACTGTGTAGAGCCCCCAGGCTGTTCCCATCTGACAGTTATTAATATTTCAAGCAGATGTTTAGCTAGTCAGGCCGTCAGACACTAAACAATGAGATTGTTACTGCGTCTCCTCTTCCCCCAACTTCCAGCTATGCCAGCATTTCAGAGCAGGCACAAAATGCCAGGAGTTGAATCTTCTATGATAAATCAGAATGGATGCAATTAGTGCTGAAATCCAGATTGCCCTCCCAGCTGATCCCAAACTTCTAACAGCCCTCATAAAGTGCCAGCTCCTCCTGCTGTGGCCTCTTGCCTTTGAGCTGCAGCCCTGTCTGGGCCATGCCTCTCCACCTGTCCCACGTGCTCTCCTTGCTGATAAATTCCTCCTCTCCTTTTCTTCCTTCTTTTCCTCTTGCTGGAGAACATTCCTGGGATGGGGTTTTGGAGAAAGCCACGTGGCATGCCCACTTCTTTGGTGGCTGCTGGGTGACACCCCCACGAAAGGGAACTTTTTTTGGTTCCCCTCTTTCTGTGCTTCTTTGTGCAAATAAATGCAGGTTTAGAGAGTTCAGGGGTGTTAAGGATGAATCAGGTGGCTTGTGGGGTCAAGGAAATTGAGGAACAGGGGAGTGTGTGGGCTGGACTTCATTTGCTGTGACAAATGGCCATTTGTTTCTGCAGCATTTCAGCTGCTAATGCCAGTGACAGCAGAGAAACATTGCCTGTTACACGTATAAATCAGCTGTAAAACAACCCCACGTGCAGGCAGCCAGAGCTGCTGCCTGCTCTCTGCTCCCTGCCTCTTTCCCTTTGCCCAGGGATGGGTGAGCTTGGATCCATGGATTCCTGGTCAAACCTCAGCCTCTTCCCTGGCACAACCCAACCTCGTCCACCCTCTAAGATTTTGTTTGCTCTCTGCTTAGCATTCCTTCCATCTCCCTGTCCATCCACCCATCTGTTTAATTCTGTCCCTGAAGAGCATTTATTATTTAGGCTCAAGTGGTCATTTGCTTGCACAAGAACATCTGGAGAGTCCATGCTCCATGGGAACAGCTCCTGCCCTGTACAGGGAGCCCAAAATGTGCCCAAAGGCAGCCTCCTCTCCTGCCTCCATGCTCTTGGAGCGTGAGAACAAGCTGAGGGAGCTGGGAAAGGGGCTCAACTGAAGGACAAGCAGCCTGTCCAGGGCTCTTAGAGGCTTCTCTCAATGGAAATTCCATTTTTTCCCTGCCCCAGACTCTGCTGTGCCAGGAAAAGGCAGGCTGGAAAGGCTTGGAGGTCCCACACAGCAGCAAACACCCTCTGTGAAGCACGAGCAAAGCAGGGAGGTGAGCAGAGCTCATCCTGGAGAGATGGGCCAGTTCTGCCCCAGCTCCCAGCAGATATTGAAATACTATTTTTTTTTCTGAAACAACTGGCCATGAAGCCTTTTAATAACACAGCAGAAAAGGTCAGAGAAAGAATTTCACACTTCTTGAGCAAGCAGGCAGCCAGTGTAACTTCATGCCTTCCAGGAACGAGGCAGCAAGAACATACAAGGCACCCCAAATTAACTGGGGTTCTGGCACCCCTGCCAGTCCTGCCTGCTGGTGGTCTCTGCTCCTTCCTCTCCCAGGTGTGGAGGGTTTGGAAGCAGTCCCTGGGCTCCTTCTGGTGGAGGAACTCTTCTGCCACCTGGCCAGGGGGAGCTTCCAGCTGGAAAGGTTTTTTGGGTGGAAGAAGCTACATGAACGTGGCCTTGCTTCTGAGGTCACCTGCAATGGGTTAGCTGCACCACCTAATTAGTGGCTTGTCTTCATTTTCTTCTATCTTCACTCAGAGTCAGGATTAAAAACACGAAGGAGGTGAATTTTCTCGTGTTCAGGCTTGGTTGTTTATTAAATCTTATCTAAAGTACAGAGAGTTCTGTAACACTTCTAGCTACCAGTTAAAAGTGAGCAAAACGGAGTTGAATCAAGCTAGTTACAAGGTCTTTTAAAGCTAAACTGTCCAACAAAGAGCTAACACCTTTATTATTTATCCTTTTGAGCCAATAACCAAACACCTGTGCCCCACAGTGCAGCACCAACTAAAAACTACTACCTCAAATTAGGAAGAGGAAGGAAGAAGACAGAAAGAGACAATGCCCAAGGAATTCCATCTTGTCCCATATATTCTAAGAGCCCCAAATTCCAAACCTTTCACCATGTGAAAGCACACACTTCTATTTAACTACACACCTGTGATTTTAACTCCATCACTCAAATTTGGAAGCCTTCTCCAAGGCCTTAAGTGAAAAGCAGTGTTCTCCTGGGGGTCAGTGCCAGAAACCACAGAAAGCTCAAAAAAAATCACAGATTTCTGGGTTCCACAAGCTGTGCTCCAGTTGCTGATGTATTTGCTGGACCTGGAGGATGGGGAAGGGGCTGAAAAGGACCCAGCAGGAGGTGGGAATTAAGATCTCCTTAAGCTCCTCGTGCTCCACAGATCTGCACAGCAAAGTCCTCCTGAAAAGCTCCGATAACCAAAAATCATTAAAGCCCGAGCAAGCCGAGAGAAACTTGTTTTTAACACAACAATGCACTTGATTTGCCTTGAAGTGTCTGGAGAAAAATGGTTCTCCAGGGAAGTGTGGAAAGTAATCCCAGCTCCGTGATCCCTCCTGTGCGCTTTATTTGCCCCGGTCTGGCTTGGCTGCACAGGCTGGATCAGTGGCCCTGGGATCAGTGGCCCTGGGCTCCTGGCAAGCAGCAGCGAGCTGCGGGGCATGCTGCCAGCCCCTCCTGCTCTCCCACCCTGGAAAATGGATGGGGTGGAGACAGAGAGGCTTGCAGGGGATTAATTGCCAGCTTGCCCTCCTTCGAACCCCACAAAAGTTCTTCCTGGCTCCAGCTGGGTCAGATAGACGAGCCATGCTTTGGAAACCACACCAGCACCTCTCTGGGATGGTTTGTGCAGCTATTTTGTCCCAAATCCTTGCTGATTCCTTCTCTATCCTCCTCCCAAATCTCTGTGAGGTGATGTGTTCTTGGTGTCCTTGCCCTGAAACACCTCTCTGGTCTGGGCTGGGGTTTGTCCTGACGACCCTCAAGAAGGCTGAAATGGATGTGGAGACTTTTCAGAGCTTTAAATAGACAATACTGTTGGGAAAGCTGCTGGTGGGCTTTCCAGATGTGCCTTTTGGAGACCCTCAGAACCAGTGTGAGCATCTCAGATTATAAACTGTGGTGCCTGGTTCAACCAGCAGGCATCGATTTCAGCACAGGGAATGAATCTCTGCATCTTGTGATATGTGGCAAGGCAGGTAAAATAAGCACTGTGCTCCCTCAGGGCTTGATAACCTGAATCTTTGAGGCAGTCTTGTGTGTAAAAAACCCCACTACTTTTCCTGGTGTTGTAATGAAAGCTGGATTAAAATTTTCAGATTGTTGGGCAGAGGTGAAGAGATGTCTCCTGGTGGTTTTGGCAAATGCATTAGCCTGTGTATTCTCGTGTGTGTGTGTGGATTCAATATCTATGCACACACGTATGGGCTCACATTCCTTTCTCCTGCCCTCCACGGGTTTCCCCCTCCCTGAACATCATCCCCAGCACCTCCATCCTTTCACCTGGATCCTCATCTTCCCCCTCCCTGCCACTGCACTTCCTCGGGAGGAGCCTTGTTAGTAAGAACCTAATGAAGTAAATGTGCTAATTAACCTTCCATTACTCTCCTCATTAAATCAACCTTTAATTTGGTTGGCAGAGTTCCTCTCCTTTGCCACCCAGCTGTCAGTTTTCTTCTGCTGCTTCGATCTCTCTTTGGCCTCGTGTTGGGGATGGGAAAATCAATCCCGGCCTGATTTTCTCTCCCCGTCTTTCCAGCCAGCTGTAAACGCCAGTCAACAAGAAAGTAATAATGTACTTTTCCCACCCTGGCAAGGAGAGTTGCAGACATCAATAAACAGCTATTTAGGATGCAAATCACCTTCCCAATCAGCCTTTGAGTTTGGCTGGGATGGTGCTGTGGTCTGTGGGTTCCCACATCCAATCCCAGAGCAACTCTGGGATGTTCAGAGAGTTGCCTCCCTCTGGGTCTGAAAATCAACAAAAACATCTAGGGATCTTCCACGAGGAATCAGTGTGGGATAAACCATCCCCTGTCCCTTCCAACCTCCACCTTCTCTCATGGGCTGTGGAAGTATGGGATGGGGAAACAGTGGGAGACATAAGAGGGCATTCAGAGGGCACTGGGATGTGAAAGCACGGCTCAGCAGCAGCTGGTGGGGGCTGGAGAACTCTCAGCTAGACATTTCTGATGTCCCCCAAGCCTGGGCTTTGTCCCTTCTTCCCTGTGGCCTGCACAGCTCTCCCTCCCTGTCAGCACCTTAATTGATCTTGTTGTTCAGTCCCCCCCTCCCCAGTGCTCCATCTCCAGCTGTGCTTAAGCAGAACAAAAAAAATCTCTCCAATTTCCCCGCCACTTAAAAGAAAATTGAATCCTTTATCTGCAAGAGGAGAGGGGAAACTGCAAACAGGCGAAGCAGCAAAGAGTTAAATAATCAAAGCAGATGATTCCAAATTGCCTGGAAAGTTAAACATGAATGGCTTGGCTTCTTCCTGCGTGCTCCTTGGGTTTTTACAAGTACAAAAATATGCTTGCACTCCTTGTTCCCGTTAAATATTCTTATCAAGGCAGCTCTGTAAATAAAGGGAAGGGGAGGAGGGAGTTACCAGGCATGATTGACAGATCTGAAGTCCTCTCTTTCTGTCAGGGCCCAGTGCTCTTTGGCTGTGTTTATCTCTTTAATCTAAATATCAATCCGTGGGACTGAAATGGGGTGGAATAGGAATCATGACAGCTCGAGCTGTGAGGGGAGAAAGAGAGAAAAACACTTACAGCAACTTGTGCAGCCTCTCCCTGTCCTGATGGAGCTGTCAGGAGAAATGCACAGCGAGAGCACAGAGGTGGGAAAACAACAAAATCACAGCCTGGACCCTTCCCCCTGCCCAAACAACAACAAAAAAATAAAATAATGAGAAAAAAAAGAAGGAAAAAACCCAACAATTCACCAACAACTCAAACCACTGCTCCCAGTAGGAGATGGTGTTGGGTGGTTTTCCTGTGCTGCTGGCTCTGCCTTGGTGATTTGGGATGTGGCTGGGAGTTGAAGGCAGAATTTTTCCCAGGGTGATGCTCTTTGCCATGGGAACACCTTGGTCTCACACCTCCTTCTCAGCAGCCTCTTTAGGGCCATCACTGTCTTCACCTTGATACATCCTCTCCCAGACTCCTCACGCTTTTACACCCCCAAATTTCCTATAGAGCCAACACTCCTGGGGTTTTAATCTGCTTTCAAAGCTGCCCTCAGCCCCCACGTCTCTCCCAAAGCATCCAAGGCTGTGTTTGCTCCAGCAAAAGGGAATCAGCACCCAGGGGGTGCTGTCAGCTGAGTGATGCTGTGACAAGGACAATGCCACCCCTGGAGAGATGACCTTGAGGTGGCCCTGGTGCTGCTGACAGGGTTGGTGTGTGAAGGGGAGGGTGATTTACCTCAGCTGGGAGTTTGGGAGCCATCAGATAAACCAGTTGGGTTTTGTCATTCCCTTCCTCCAGGCTGGGATGCAGCATGTTCATGTGGCAAGGACCTGTTCAGCCCATCCCTCCTGCTTTGTTTTATCCCCCCTCTGCCTGCTGGGCCTCTCACCTGGGCGAGGTGCAGCTGCAGATTTTGGGTGGCGTGATCGGCTTCCCAGAGCTCTCCCAAACACATTAGAGACTGTTGAGAATTTATATCTCTTCCACCAGACTTTGACCTTAATTTCTTCCATTTTGCTGGGCTGTAAAATTCATTAGAGACCCAAGAGTGAAGTGATTGAGATGTCAAGCTGGGCAGCCGTGGGGATATTTAATCGCTGAGATGTGCCACTTGCCATTTAGGAGGACAACATGAAACCAATGTGGCTCATTAGCGGAGGATTTGCACCCAGCTCCAGTAAAACCCGTGGGCACTGAAGCAGTCTTGGGTGCCACCAGTGAAAACCCACGCTGGAAAAGCCAGTTTATCTCACTTTTGGGCCATCTCCTGGCGTTTGAAAGCCCAGCCATTCCAGCAGCCTGGCTACGGTAAATCACTGCCCGCTAAATCACGGCTGCCCAGGCAAGTGTTAACCTTGTGTGGAGCTGATGTGGCAGGGGCTGCTGTTATAAAACACAATCAGGCTCTTGTTTTCCCTGCTGGCTGGCAGAAGAGGTGGGGAAAAGCTCTGCCATTCCCAGGGGGTTGATTGACTATTTTTTCCCCCCCAGCCAGGTTCAGCGCAGCCCTCTGGGGTCATTAGCTCCGATTGAGCTGCCTGGCTCTGGGCAGGGTTTGGAGCTGCTGGGGGAGCAGTGGCAGCAGCATTGCCTTGATTCCCCACTCCCTCTTTCCCAGCTAATCACTGGAGCCACTGGACCAGCCAGCCACCAGCTCTGCTCTTGCCTGATTGCCACCTCCCACCGGGCAGCCTCCCTTTAAAAGCCTGGTTGGGCTGACAAAAGAGCTGTTTTTCCAACTAAAGTCATTCCACAACAACTTTTAAGTGGGTTTTCTCTTGGTTTTCCATTCGTCTTTCGCAGCCCAGTGATTACATCCCACGGAAGCCCTTCACATTTGTCTCCTCCAAATCACAAACCAGATCCCAAATCCCTGGTGGCTACCAGCAGTTGTTCCCCTGGGACCTGGGGCTGCCTGGAGGAAGGGAGGTTTGGATGGCTGCCTGCTTTATACACACAGGTTTTGGTGGCTCCAAAAAGCAGTAAGGATGCCAGGGCATGGTTCCCTCCCTGAAATTCCTGTACCACAGTCAGAGCAGCCCAGTCAGCCCTAAGCAGAAACTACATCTGCCTCAATTTCCTAGAAAACAACAACCAAAAAAAAAGCTAGGGAGCAGATGGGAATCCTCCTTCTGTTTGCTTTCCCAAGCCACAGGCATCTTGCTGGATCAGGGACGAGGCTCTGCCCGGTCACTCCAGCACCCTGACAGCTTTTTGACGTCCTGTAATTGCTTTCCTGCCACAACTCTTTTAAGCAGAGAGCTGCTGGCCAAAGCAATTTGTTCCCCATCAATTTTTATTTCCTGCTATGTGCATGTGAGGGAGGGAAAACAAAGAGGGTGAAGGAGAACAAACAGAGCTGGGACCTGCTCGGGTAGCAGCGTGCTGAGGGAAAGGTGGGAAGGGTTTGGCTCTTCAGCCAGGCAGGACATGTGCCCTGATCATCATTCCAAAGCTCTCTGCTGTCCCCTGCATCCAAATTCCAGCTGCTCATCCCTGTCTGACAGCTTTGGGGGGAGGATTGCTGTGTCCCAGGGGCTCCTTGGGGGATCTGAGCCACCTCCAAGGGCTCTTCTCGGTTCTTTAAACCCTTGCCGACTGCTCCTGAAGCTGCTGTGAGTAGAGTTAATCTCCGGCAGTTTAAGGAGTCATTGAGTGGGTCTGGCGGATGATGAATGTCTAAACCATTACCGGGTGAAGCTCCATGGAGCTGTTTAAAACTGAATTCTCCCATGTAAATTTCTGCTCCATCAATCCTGATGACATGTCAAACATTTGCTATTGTTTCCCCGAACAAATTGGACGACATGCCCTTTCCTGCAGATTTGCCCAGGAGAGCAGAACCAGCAGAGCCAGCTCCTCGTTTCTGTCCCCAGCTCAGGGAAGGGGGGACAGAAGGACACATCCCAAATATTTGTGCTTGGGGGATGCAGACGGACAGAGAGCCAGGCCCGTTTTTGGTATTTTTGTGTGATTCATGTGCTGGGTGCAGCTCAGTGAATTAATCCTTCGGGCTATCCAGGCTTCCTCTTCCTGCCGCTCTGCCAGAGTTTAGCTGCACAAATGTGGGGTTTTTTTAGACATGGTTTGTGCTGGTGACAGCTCATAAAAGTACAGATGTGGACCTGCATTTTCATCCTGCCCTTTTGCAGGCTCCAGTGGGCAAATCCCACTTTAATATTCCGGGCAGGAGACAAGAGCCGTAAAAAGCCATTTGATTGCTTCTCCAGGTGGAACCCCGAGAAACTTCCAGCCAGATGCCTTTCCTCCCCGGGCTTTGGGAATGGATGCTTGCATGCTGGGGGGTGGAAAACAAGTCAGTGGTTGGGAAAAGCCACAGGAAAACAGCTGGGATTTCTGACAGCTCGGTGGGATTTGGGGTGTTCTGCTCTCTCGGCGCCCTTGGCATCATTCTGCAAAGGGAGTGCGTGTTGCCTCCCCAGGGGCTTGAGCAGCTGAGCATGCTTTTTACCCTCAGAGGGGAATAAAAGCTTGGTAATGCAGAAACAGGTGAAGATCCCAAATTAAATATGCTGAGCGTGTGTGGTTTGGCTTTTTTTTTTTAGCGTGTTCCCTGTCACGCTCAACTAACCCGCCGCATTGCCCAGCGTTGTCTCCGTGATGCTCAGCTGCCAGGAAAGCCATCCAGCCAGCCTCACCTTCCACCTCCCCGGTGCAAATTAGGGACATTAATTAGCCCGGCTGGGGAGCTGGTGGATGGGGCAGAGGCAGGCTGCCCATTCTCCTGGCTCCTCAGGAGAGGGGTTTTTTTGCCTCGCTGGCATTTTTGATGTCATCACAGCTTGTGGTCCAGCCACCCCCTGGCTCCCCTCTCCCCAGGGCTCCCATTCCCTCCTCTCTAACCTTCTTTTAACCTTCCTCCTTCCCTTATCTTTTTTTTTTCCCTCGTCAGAAGAAAATTACACTTTCCCAGTGTTGTCTGTCACCGCAATAAGCACTTAGGAGTGCAATTGTATGGGGCCAAATGAAGGGAATTCGTTTTGCCCGTGCTTTCTGGTACTGTCAGACCCCCTGTAAATCATTATCTCATCACCAGCCCATCCAGGTGCATGGAAAATGCTTTTCTGGGCTCTGCTCTAGCACCAGCCACTTAGGAATTAATGGAAACGAGGGGTTGTGAGCACAGAAGTAGGGGATGGGAAAAATCCTGGCTGGAGGCTGAGGTTGCTCCAAGCACTCAAGGATTTTGGGGAGAGAGGACCCAAAAAAAGGGGCTGGGGGCACGTGTTAGGGTGGGGGATTAACCCCAGAATGAGTTGGCTGAAGGATGCTGCTCGCTCTCTGGGCATCCCTCCAGGCAGATTTCTGCAGTTTTCTCCCATTTTGCCAAACACAATTCCAATGCCCACGGAAAGGAAATCACTCCATCGTGGCAGTGGAGAGGAAAATCAGCAAAACCAGTAGGTCTGGAAGGCTGGATCCATGAGAGCATCCTTTGGCTGGCATCAAGCAGCAGGAGTTCACTTCTCAGCATGGGAAGATTTTTGGGGAGAAAAACTTGAATAATCCTGTCTGGTTTTCATGCCTTTTGCTCCTTGTCACCCCGTGGTGTGGCAGGGCAGCAGCACACAGGGGTAAAGCTGTGCTCAAGCTCCTACTCTGCTGTCAAGGGTAATCAAGGCCATCGATAAATCAGGAAGGTTTCAGGAACAGGCTGTGTTCCATGCCACTCCTGAAATACAGCCTTATCCTGGTATCTGGACATAAAATGTGTCTTTGACCCTGCTTCTTCACAGACCTGTTGGTCTCCAAGTAATCCAGACAGGACTCAATTTAGAAAATATACTGGGGGAGAAAAAGGATATTTTGGGGATTGCATTCCACCTTCCTCACCTAAAAATAAAATTTTCTGCTCCTTTTTCCTGCCACCTCTCATGCATATTTTATATATTCATTAGAGCAAAGACTTTAAAACATAAATAAATCTTGCTTTGCTCATCCAGAGCTGACACAGTGAGTTGTGAACAGCTTCCCCAGAAGGTGCTGGTCATTTAGCCGTGACCAGCCTGCTCCAGCTCCAGCAGCTGCTGGTGGAGCAGGCACATCCCGCGGCATCCTGAGCCTCTCCATCCCTGGGAATGCAGCAGATTGCACCCCCAGAAGGGCTCTCCTTGTGGAAAGCAAGACCAAAATCACTATTCCTTGCTTTTCCAGATCTGTGTTTTAACCTGAAGTGTAATAGGTTTTTATTTCTCTGCTCAAAAACAAAGCCTTCATGAGATAAGGACTGGGACAAAACACTCCAAGGGCAGGTACAAAGTGAGTTTATTACTACCAAAATCAGAGGAGGAAAATAAGAAGTAAAATAAGCCCTTTAAAAACACCTTTCTTCCACTCAAACTCTCCCTCCTTCCCACTGACAGCACAGGGAGACAGGGTGTGGGGGCTTTGGGCAGTCCATCACCCAAGGTTTTCTTCTGCTTGGCTCAGGGAGAGGAGTCCTTCCCCTGTGAAACCATAAATTACAACACACCAGATCTGCAGTGCTGTGCTCAATGCGACATTTCCACAAACACCTTCTTTTATTAATTAAATTTTATGTTTTCCAGGCGACTGACAACGATGTGGGCACATATGGGAAAGTCAGTTATTTCTTCAGCGATGACCCCGACCGGTAAGTGTGACTGACTGGCAGGAGCTTGGTCCTCCAAAATCCTCTTCTAACCTCACTGGGCAGCCACAGGGCGATTGAAGGCACTGGTTATGTCCTACCTGTCTGTGCCTGATGCTCAGCATGTTTAATTGCCTTGCTAAGTTGGGACCTGCAGGCACCAGCACTGCTTGAGGCCAATCAATGGTTTTGCAGCGAGTTGTCAGCCCTGGAACAACACGTGTGGTGGAAAGTTGGGGGAATATACATGGGCTGAACAGGTCTGGGGGTCTCTGCACCCATTTTCTCTGCCTGTGGAGCAGCACTGAGCCTGAGAACTGGAGCTCCTGAAGGTGTTCTGGGACCCTGTCACAATCCGCTCAACCCGAGCGGGAGTTGTGATGGTTCGTTCGACCCCAGGGTGCAAAAGATGAAAGAGACTCAGGTTTTGTTCAGCAGAAAGCAGTAATGCAGTTTATTGCGTGTAACAATTCCGTTTTGAGAGAGGGAGAGAGAGAGAGAGAGAGAAAGAAAGGTAAAGGAAACATCCACCTTGGCCAGGTCCAGAGCGAGTGTTGGGGTCCTGGGCTTTCAGTCTCTGACGATGAGGCAGATCAGAGAAACTTCAGACCTACTCTTACAGCCCCGCAGAAAAAAGCCGTGAACTCACACTGTCAGGTGCTGCCTCTGCCTCTCCAGTGCGTGCTCACCGAGGCTTTCCCCCCTTCCTTTGCCGCCCGCCCAGTTTCTCCCTGGACAAGGACACGGGGGTGGTGGTGCTGACGGCGCGGCTGGACTTCGAGAGCACGCAGCGCTACACGCTGACCGTCATCGCCCGCGACGGCGGCGGCGAGGAGACGGCGGGGCGCGTCAGGATCAACGTGCTCGACGTCAACGACAACGTGCCCACCTTCCAGAAGGAGGCTTACCTGGGCGCCCTGCGGGAGAACGAGCCCTCCGTGGCGCAGGTGGTCCGGCTCCGGGTGAGGCACCGCTGCGGCTCCTCCTTTTGGGGCGTGCAGGAGGGAGAGGGTTAGAATCGCCTGAGGGACCTCAGAGCTCAGGCAGATCCAACTCCCTGCCTTGGTCAGGAATGTATTCTACAAGATTGGGTTGATCCAAGCCGCATTCAGCATTGCCTTGGGCACTTCCAGGGATGGGGCAGCATCAGCTCCTCTGGGCAAGCAGTGCCAGGGTCTCCCCAGCCTCACAGGGGAGGATTTCTACTTGATACCTAATCTAAACCTCCCTCTGTCAATTTAAACAGATCAATGCCTGCCATGAGTTTAACAGACATCTTCCAAACCAGGTCCCAACAGCCAGTTTCCCTCTTGCATGAGAGGAGGCTGGCTTTCACATCCCCTCAGGGCCCCTGATGGGCACAGCTCCCTCCTTCACTTTTCCAGCCTCCCATTCCCTCAGCTCTCCCTGGCGCAGCTCCCACGCCCATGCATCCCCTCTGCTCACACCCTAGGCATCTGATGAGGACTCCCCTCCCAACAACCAGATCTCCTACAGCATCGTGCAGGCGTCTGCCTTCCGCGAGTACTTCGACATCACGGTGTCGGAAGGGTACGGAGGTAGGTGCTGCTGAGGGGCACCCCTGAGCCCTGCCCACAGCCCTGCTGGGTGTGAAAGTGCTCCCCTGACCCCCTCACTGTGCATCCTTCCAGTGATCAGCGTGAACCACCCGCTGGACTACGAGCAGGTGGCCAACGGGGTCATCTACCTGACGGTGATGGCCAAGGACGCCGGCAACCCGCCGCTCAACAGCACCGTCCCTGTCACCATCGAGGTGTTTGTAAGTGCCTGGCATTCCTCTGTGCTTTCCCTGCTCCACAGCAGCGCTGTCCCTTCATCAATAGCCCAGCAGGCCTACCCCACCCCGTGGATGTGTGTGAGTGGGTTCCTATCACACGTGTCTCACGCCGCACTTAACCACAGGGGTGAGGAGCAGAGTGGGACCAGGTGTGGAATTTCCCTCTGGAGGAGGGGTTCCAAAGCATCACAGCGTTCCTGGGGAAGATCAGATTGGCGTGTCACTTTGAGGCACGTTGTGTTTTGAGGGTGTCTGCAGGGAGGGATCAGTGCTGGAGACAGTTTGGCTGATAACGTGTCAGTCTGGCAGCTGCGGCCGCGTCACTCTGCGAAGGTGAAGGAGATAAAGCCAATGATGCTTTATCATCACTGTAAGATGTAAGATGGGAATGAAGTCCCATGAGGGTGGCTCTCCTTCAGATCCCTCACCGTGCTCAGGAGAGGGGGAACAAGGCAGCGCCCAGGGAGTTAGTGGTGGTTAAATACATCCTTCCCACACCGTGCGTTCGACAGCACAAACACCTCTCCTTCAAAACCACACTTCAGTGGGTCATCTCCCCGGGCTGGGTCTGTACGCTGGCAGGGTTTAAGTAGCTGTCACTTTTCCCACTCTCAACCGACGGGAATTTCTCTCAGCTGGAAAAAGAAAAGAAATAAAAGCCAAAAACTAGGAAGAAAATGAGGGGGAAGTGTTTTGTGACGGCACTTGAGGAACAAGAGCTGCGAGAAGGCAGAACCAGAGCGAGTGCGGAGGGAGGTAATTTTTTCCCATCCTTTGGTTGTTGGTTTTTAATAAAGAAGTCAAACTCGCCTTGTAGATTTCCCATTAGGGGACAATACGCTTTTGTAGAGGGAGCCGCCGAGTCAGAACTAATAGGATCCCAGGAAATTGCACCGCTAATAAGTTTCTGCCTCACTCCCTGCCACCAACACCCCTCCCAGAGCCATGAGCCAGCGGCTCACGGCGTGCCTGTGCCTGGAGGAGAGGGGCTGCGTGCTTGGCAGCAGCCTCTGCCACTCTCAGCATCCTTGGAGAGGGCGGGGAGAGAGAGGATCCGCTCAAACGGGAGGAGAGGGGAGGTTTAGGTTGGATGTTGGGAAGTTCTTCCCTGTGAGGGTGGGTGTCCAGAGAAGATGTGGCTGGCCCTGGATCCCTGGAAGTGTCCAAGGCCTGGTTGGATGGGGCCCTGAGCAAGCTGGGATAGTGGAAGGTGTCCCTGCCCATGGCAGGGGTGGGAACTGTCTGAGCTTCAATGTCCCTTCCAAGCCAACCCATTCTAAGATTCTATGGTACAGTGGCTGTCTGAGGGTTGGCAGGAAGGCTGAGGGCCAGGAGAGCACAGGAAGCTGGTTTTAGCTGGTTAGGTGGATAACATCTTCTGTGGGAGTGGAAGAGTGCCAGGTTCTGTCTGGCGTCGCTGCAGGTGCCTTGGGGAGCTCTGGAGCTCCCGTGGCTGAAGTGGGAAATGTCCTTCTCCAGTAGAAGGCAGGTGCAGGCCAGCTCTGGCCAGATGGAGAGCCAGCCAGAAGCAAGCCCTGCCTTCTTGGGACCAGCACTGCTGAGCATGGCCTGATGATCTCAGGATCATTAATGACACGACACAGCATCTGCTCTGGCTCGTGTCCACCCAGCTGGAGCCCAGCTCAGCCCCACCCAGCTGCACAGGGATGCACACCCAGCCTTTACCCTGCCCTGGGTTTGCCCTGGATGAGATCCACCCATCCCTGGGAGGAGGAGGAGGGATGGTGAGGACACCACCAGGACAGGCAACAAGTCCCTCAGAGGAGGCACCAGGAAAGCTGAGTGGCTCAAAGGCTGATTAAAGGCCACCTGCTTGCAGAAACTAAAGCAGAGGCTGGCAATTTAATTGCAGCACGATGGGCATCGTTGGCACGTGAAATTGCTTCGAATCTCAAGTCCAGTGGCAGCAGGAGCAGCTGAGCCTGCAGGTCCATCAGTGGTCTCTGGGTGGAGAATGTCTCCAGAGCAGCCCCAGGGAAATGGAGAGGTCCATAATGGTGTTTTCATGTCCTGGCAGCTCTGTCCTTCCCTCCATAGGCAGTTTGGTTTGCCTCGTTTAAGGCAGATTCTTAACAATGTTTAAACAACATTTAAGGACCCCCTGAGGGAGCTTTAAACAGGTCCAAAATCTGTTTTGAGGGATGTTGCAAGCTACTGCTCCTGCCTGGTTTTTCCAGGATGGCTGTAGTCACTGGCAAAGACAGGCTTGGAGGGAGCACATCATGGATGGGATGCAAACCAGCTGCCCCCTCAAAAAAAACCACTGTGTCAACTCAGCAAGCACCCACAACATTCCTCCCCTGGAAGGGAGGCACCCAAAGCTCATAGCTCCCCTGGCCAGCCCAGTTAGCCTCATGGCCTTGTGGCCAGCACGTCCTGGAAGACAAAGCCCCCCCTGCACTGCCCAGGGAGGGAGGGTCAGCTCTGTGCACCATGCTGTGGGGCTGGCAATCATCTCACCCGAGCCCCAGCAGCCTCCACGGTGAAACCCTGCGCTCACAAACTGGTCACACCCTGAGGTGCAGTGGCCCAGGAGCACCCCCATGCCTACTTGGCCATTTAGCCCTTTTCCCAACCAGCCTCTGGACCTTCTCTTTGCTCCAGGACGAGAACGACAACCCGCCCACGTTCAGCAAGCCCTCCTACGTGATAACCGTCCTGGAGGACATCATGGCAGGTACCAGCCACAGCCCTGCTCCTCCTCTGGGCTCCCCCGGGTGTTTCACAGCCAGAATGGGGTGGGGGATCCCTTCTGGGGAGGTGAAGTCTCATAGCTCTGGGGTCTGGGGGTTTGGCCACTTTGTGCACATGCAGAAGGGACCCCTTGGCTGGGAGCAGTGTGGGGGGGCACAGGGCAGTTCTGGCTCATCCCAGTCCTCATTTCTGCCTCCCCCAAGGAGCCACAGTGCTGTTTCTCAATGCCACGGACATGGACAGGTCCAGGGAGTACGGGCAGGAGTCAATCATCTACTCCCTGGAAGGCTCCTCGCATTTTCGGATCAATGCTCGCTCAGGTGAGCCTCTGGACCTGCTCTGCCCTTTTCCTTTCAGTTCCCTCTTTCACCCACAGCCTTCCCTCCTCTTCCCCCAGCCAGCCTGCTTAGGAGTCCCACAGTTTAAGGGATTTCAGACACCACCACTTGCTCAGTCACCCATGAGAGCTTCAGCAGAGGCATCTGTGGAAACAACTCAGGAAGGAAAAGCTTGGCTGTGAAGGCTCCTGTTAGTTCAGGAGCTGCCAGCTTGGATCCAAATAAAAGGGCCCCTTTGTGGACTATCCTAAGTGTTTCTTTTTTAACCTTGCCGTCTCCTGTGGCTGCAGGAGAGATCACAACCACATCTTTGCTGGACCGGGAGGCCAAATCCGAGTACATCCTCATTGTCCGGGCAGTGGATGGAGGAGTGGGGCACCACCAGAAGACTGGCATTGCTATGGTGAGTGTGGGGAGAATTCCCCATCTCCTCGAGCCTCTGGTGCCCACCTGGGGCTGGGATTGTGGAGACCCAATCTGTTCACAACCCAGTGTTGTGAAGAGCCCACAGTGGTTCCTGCCCTGCTGCTCCCAAAAATGACTGTCCAGGTGGTGCAAACCTTGAAATCAGCTTGCTTTCCTGGAAAACCATTCACACAGGAGCCACCTGGCTTTCCAGAGCCTGTGGATGTGGTAGTGAGTCCTATTCCACCTGCAGAATGCTCTCTTTGTTCCTCCTGAGAAGGGAGGAGAGCCTTCTAACCGTGGTTATTCCTTAGGATATTCCCATGCTGCCTGGGCCAAGGGTTTCCAGCCACTCCAGAATGCCTGTGCTCCTGGGAAGGTTCTGGTGGAGCTGCAGGTTGAAGCCTTGGGCTTTGCCTTGCCCTTTTCAGGCTCCAGGGAGCCCCATGGATGGCAAAGCCAGCAGGAAATATCAGGAGATCAAAAGCCAAAGATCCATCACTGATGATCTTAGTCTTTTCAACCTTAACTATTCCATGATTCTCCCTCTATTACTGCCCATGGCATCACATTTCTTTGGACATTTCATTCATTTGGATGCTCCTGCTCCTGGGATGCAAGGGAGATGTCCCACACAACATGGGGAGATGCAGAAAAATTTGTGGTTGTGCTGAGGAATAGCCCTAAAATAATTGCTCATCCTTCTGAGAGACACCAGGAGGTCTGTGGACGCAGACTGGAAGCTCCCTGTGGAAATGTGATGGCCTTGGCTGGGCACCAGCTGTGGAATGCTGAGATCTCCTTTGGGGCCCCAGATGGGATTGTGTTCCTATAACCTTCTTAAAAGGCAAGACAAGGGGCGGGAAAGATGCCTCCTGAGCCCTAAAAATTTACAGAATATTAAAACTCAGTGAGACTAGGGCAGCTGACTAAGTTTGTCTGCTGGGATATACACCTGGCACTCAAAATAATCATTTC
Organism: Luscinia megarhynchos; assembly: GCA_034336665.1. Lineage (NCBI taxonomy): Eukaryota > Metazoa > Chordata > Aves > Passeriformes > Muscicapidae > Luscinia > Luscinia megarhynchos. The sequence goes on along the minus strand of CM067569.1, from coordinate 34,629,554 downwards.
TGATGGGGAATAAAGGTGCCCAGGTGATGCAAAGCACGTGAGCTGCTCGGAGTAGGGTGGGTCAGCAACCTTCCCCAGGCACCACGGTGGTGCCTTGGCTTGTCCCCAGAGCCTGGACTGGCCTCTCCTACCACGGGGTGGCACCAGCAGCTCAGCCTGGTGGGAGCAGAGAAGATCCAGGAAAAGCTCCCCTCGGACCTGCTGGGGGGGGGAGATCCCAGGCAGCAGGATGCACCCCACAGGCTCTCTGCTGCCGCTGGGATGCCGTTTGTCACGCTGAAAATGAGCGCAGCATCCTCACCCCTGCTCTTGTCTTTGCACCTCCCACACCCTGTTTACCCTAATCTGATTTCTCATTTATTCTTGGGGTTTTTTTCCTGTTGCTTTTTACCAGCCACTCGGATTTTTTCCTTCCTTTCCTGCCACATTCCCGCTGATTTTTCATCCCCTTTCCAGTGAAGGAGCTGCTTGAAGACACACCTTGTGCCCTGTGGCTGTTCTGAACTGTGATAAACACACAGGAACAAAACCCAGTTCAGCTGTGCCAAGGAGCTTTGGCTGCAGAGTTGCAGGATGTTGATTTTTTTTGCAGAGAGTGAGCACAGAATCACAAAACATGGAATAATTCAGGTTGGGAAAGGTCTCGAAGAGGATCAGGTCCAGCCATGCCAAGCCCAGCACATGTCCCCAAGTGCCACAACTCCACATTTTTTAAATCCCCCGAGGGATGGTGACTCTGCCACTGCCTGGAACACGTCTGGGTGCATCCATGGGATATTCCACACCTCAGGAACCTGCAGCAGCTCTGCTTCCTTGCTCTCCCACAGGTGAACATCACGCTGCTGGACATCAATGACAACTATCCCACCTGGAAGGACGAGCCATACTTCATCAACCTGGTGGAAATGACCCCTCCCAACTCGGATGTCACCACGGTATGTGTGAGGCAAGGCTGTTCCAAAGGGCTGGCTGGAGCAGGGGGCCACCTCCAGACAGGTGTCACCTCCAAACTGGTGCCACCTGTGTCACCTTCAGCCCAGCACCATCTTGCACAATTCCATTTAAAAGCTTCCTCCCACTGCTGACCATCCCCTGTGTTTCTTCTCCCTGCTGGGATTTTTTTTTCTCCCTCTCCAAATTGTGTGGATTTTGGCCAAATCCTCCTTTTCTTAGCCTCGCCCGCGACCTCCTTCAAGGACCTCTCTGAAAGACTTTGATTTACAGTCTTTCAAGTCCCTCTGGTGAAATAAAAGAGAAGGAGAGGGGGAGGCTTCTACTCCATCACGCCGAGAGAAAAAATGACGGGAACAAAATGGAAAATAAATGAGGGAAAAGTGAAGAGAATCCACAAAATCATTTAAGGAGGAAGGCTGCAAAAAAGAAAAAAAGAAAAAAAAATTTTTTTTTTTTTTTTCTGAAGGGGGAGAAGGGTCTGGCAATGCTGCCCGAGCCAGAGCACAGTTTTCTCTCCTTCAGCCCTGCTGCTCAGTGCCAGCTTGAAGTCATCTTGCCTTTGACAACCCAATTAGTTGCTGGGAAAATAATTATTTTGTCACCGATCTGATGTAAATTCAGCTGCAGGACAAGCAGCAGGAGCCGGGGAAGTTATGAGGGCAATGAAATTGGGGTGTTTTTTAATGTAAATGTCCCCTGTAATTAAAAACGTCACAGGGAGAACAATAAAGCACAAAATATGTGGCGTGGAGGAGAGCTCCACCAAGGAATTATTCCCAGCGCTCCTGATGTGGCAGCACAAGTTCCTCAGCATGCCTCTTTGTCCCATTTACTTTATTTTTCCAAGGGGTCTTTTTTTTTTTTTTAGGTGGTCTTATTCAAAACAGGAGGAAAATCCAGTTTGATTGCTGGATTTTGTCGTGCCGTTACCTCCTGTGCTTGCAGGCCAGTTTTGGGGAAATTTAACACCCCAGCAGAGGTCTTGAGGGTGCAAAATCCCTGCAAATGTTGTGAAAATACAGAGCTGGATGGAGAAGCTTCTTCCAGCTTCTTCCAGAGCTTCTTGCTGCTGGTGGTACAGGGAAGCTGTCCTGATTTGAAGGACAGGTGTCTGCCAATAAAGGCAGAAGCTTCTCTTGGAAACGGAGAATTTAAACCCCCTTCCTCCAAATTATTATTATAATTTTGAATTTAAGGGGCTCTCAGGCAAAGATATGGGAATTAGGAATAACAGTTCTTTACTAGGAAAATTAAAATAGAAATGCAGTATTACAAAGAACAATCCAAAAACACTGACAGAGTCAGAATACAACCTGACACCCCGTCAGTCAGTCAGGGTGTTGGTAGCAGTCCCATTAAATGGTGGCTGCATCCTCCTGCAGTGGCAGATGTGGTTCAGCTGGAGCAGTGCTCCTGTAGAAGGTGCAGTTTTCCTCTGAAGGTCCAGGGAGGATGTGGAAAGGTCTGGCTTTCCTCTGGAATCCAGTGGAAAGATGGATAACCTGCTGTCCAAAATCTCAGTTTTTATCTGGGTAGGAAAGGCTTGGCTCCTCCCCCTGGCTGGAACATCTCCCAATGGGATGATGTAATTTTATCAGTCATGCAGTGGGACTGAATGCCCCAGCAGCAGATGATATCTTCCTGGAGGGAGGATGGGTTGTGGAAAAGATAAAGATGATTGCCCCATCTGGTTTAAAGATGGCCCATTAGCAGATAATATATGCCATGGAGATAAGGGAAATCACTGCCCCACCTGGCTTCAACAGATGGTGATAGAATACACATTTCTGGCCACATAACCCAACACAGAGGCCATGCCCGACACCAGCAAATCTCCGCGCGGATTCCTCACGGGAGTTAATTCCCCGCACTCTGCCGTAACTCTGTGCTGTCTCCCCCGATTTTGGCAGGTGGTGGCTGTTGACCCGGACCTGGGGGAGAACGGCACAGTGGTGTACAGCATCCGGCCTCCCAACAAGTTCTACACCCTCAACAGCACCACGGGCAAGATCCGCACGTCGGGCGTGCTGCTGGACCGCGAGAATCCCAACGCCCAGGAGGCACAGCTCATGCGCAGGATCGTGGTGTCCGTCACTGACTGTGAGCTCCCACCCCACCCTGATTCTTTTCACTGTCCAGCTGAACCTTCCCCCAGCCTCATTTTGCCTTTACGACTGTTTTCTTTCCTCCCGTTTTGAGCGGGAGTGTTTCTGAGATCAAGGAATGGGAGTAGCTTGAAAGGTGCTGCTGCAGCAAACTAAAACCCCTCTCAGTCATTCATGTAGCAGCCCTGAGAATGAGCCTGAGAGGCAGGAACTCTCCCTCCCCTCAGCCTTGCTCCATTGGCATCGCAGAAAATCAATTTGAGCAGGTGAAGGAAACAGAGCTGATGGGTTTTTCTCTGGAAATATTGCAGCAGGGAAAACTTTTCTTAGGGAAGAAAAGGTAGATATACAAAAATAATTCTTTGGGGATTGTTTGAGGAATGGTTTTAAACCAAAAGAGGAGAGATTGAGGCTAGGTGTTGGGAGGAAATTCTTTACTAAGGAGGTGGTGAAACAGCCTGCCCAGAGAAGCTGTGTCTGCTCTAACCCTGGAAGTGTCCCAGGCCAGGTTGGACAGGGCTTGGAGCAACCTGGTCTAGTTGAAGGTGTCCCTGCCCACAGCAGAGGGCTGGAATTAGATTATCTGTGAGGTCCCTTGCAACCATTCTAGGATTCTGTCTAATTGTCCATCCGTGGCAGATCATCCATGACAAACCAGAGCCATCACCCCATCCTGCACTGCTGTCTGACCAGGGGGTGAGGGCTCTTTTTTAGGGGAAAGGGGTGGAAAAGCTCAAGCATTAACCTTGGGATCCCATTTCTGGCCTCCACAGGTGGGAGGCCACCCCTGAGAGCCACCAGCAGTGCCACAGTTTTTGTCAACTTGCTGGACCTGAACGACAATGACCCCACTTTCCAAAACCTGCCCTTTGTTGCCGAAATTGCTGAGGGCCTTCCTGCAGGCTCCTCTGTCTTCCAGGTGAGCCTGTCCCACTGCTGCCATTCCTCACGCTGGGAGCTGCTCCTGTGCCTGCCATGGCTTCTGCAAACAGGGCTGGCATCCTTTCCCTTCTCCTCATCTCCTCCATCTCCTCCATCCTCTCCATCTCCTTCCCTTTGCCATCCTCTAGCGGGGATGCACACCTTCACCGATCCTCCGAGGCCATTTCATCCCTGCATCCCAAAGGCTCTGGGGGTTTCTGGGCAGGAGATGATGAGGGTGCTCTCCCCCCCAGGTGGTGGCCATCGACCTGGACGAGGGCCCCAACGGGCAGGTGTCCTACCGCATGCAGGTGGGCATGCCCCGCATGGATTTCCTCATCAACAGCACCAGCGGGCTGGTCACCTCCACGGCCGTGCTGGACAGGGAGAGGATCCCCGAGTACTACCTGAGGGTGGTGGCCAGCGATGCTGGAGAGCCTGCCAAGAGCTCCACCAGCACCCTCACTGTCAAAGGTGGGTGTGCCCAGACCCCACGGGGACAAGGACGCCTCGCTGCAGGACATGCAGTTCCTGTAAGAGACCCAAAAACAGGATCAGGTCTGGCTTTGTGTGCAGCAGGGCATAGGGATGGCTCCCACCACACTGCAGAGATGGGGAAAACATTGGTGTTTCTCCCCAAATTCTCTGGTTTTTTTTTTCCCTCCATTCCTCCATCCCCAGCGCTGTCTTTTCTTTTGCTTTGCCATGTGATTCCCATCAGCTGCGTGCCTGGACAGCCCACGCAGTCCCAGTTCAGAGCTGGAGCCTTATTGCGTGGCCTGTCTTTAATTTAATGCCTTGCTCTTTACTGGCTTCGTGCAAGGCTAGTACTGGAAAAGGATAAGCATCATCTGGAAATAAACTGACCCTGGATTGTCCCCGGGCCTAGGTTTGGAGAAGAAGTTCCTGGTCCTGTACCTTCAGAGTGCCGTGCCCCAGGAAATACTGAGCTTATATTTAAGATTTTCCTTTGAATGGGAGATGGAAACAGGCTTGGTGAAAATAACTTGGATTTCAGTGATGTAATGTTTTTTTGGCTGTGAGGAGGGTGATCTGTACCAGAGGAAACCAAATGCAGCCTGCAGCCACTCTGCAGGCACCCCCACTGCACAAACAGGGAGAGTCAGGCAGAGCATTCCCTGGGATGCTGAGAGCAGCAGGAGGGGGATTTGGGAGCCCTGGCACGTGCAGGAGGGGCAGCACACTCAGCTCTGCTCCCAATTTTCAGTGCTGGACGTGAACGACGAGAGCCCCACCTTCTTCCCCGCCGTCTACAACGTGTCCCTGCCCGAGGACGTGGCCCGGGATTTCAAGGTGGTGCGGCTCAACTGCACGGACGCCGACATCGGGCTGAACGCCGAGCTCAGCTACTTCATCACAGGTGTGAGCCCCGTGCAGGAAGGGAGTTCTGGTGGCAGCGAGGCTCAGGCTGCCCCAGGGCGTTCTGCACTTCCAGCGCTGCCTTTCCCAGCCCCTCCAAACCTTGTCCGGCATCGCCCTCTGCTGAACAGCCCCGCTTGGCTCCCGGCCACGCTGGCCACTCTGCTGACCCTAGAAAAGCACTAGGACAGGCAGAACACGAGGGAGCAAGGGCTGGGGTGGTTTTCATTACTTGGGAGCTGTAAATGGAATTTTGGGGCATTTTTGCCCCTGGTCAGGTGGGATTGGGTGGGATGCAGTGCCTGGCTCACTACACATCTGCAGCACCTGCAGCAGGAGGCTGGGGAATCCCCTGGCCACGGTTTGACTTGCAAACTGAGCCCTCAGGAAGAGGGTAAAAAACAGAAGTGTGACCAGAGAGTCCTTTTTCCCACAATAGCAGCCTGCTGTTTCACGCCAGGGCCCCGAGACGGGGTGTGCTGTCCCACAGGCACCACGGCTCACGTGCAAACTCAGCCCAGTTTGCTTCTGAAGCATTCAGGAAATTATTCAGCTTTTCCCACGGCCATTGGATTTTCCCTGTGCTCTCATCCTTGCACAGCTGTGCCCAGGCTGCAGGATCCAAGGAAATGGCCTCAAACTACACCAGGGAAGGTTCAGATTAGAGACTGGGGGAAATTTCTTCACTGAAAGGGTAGCCAGGCATTGGAACATGGAAGTAGTGGAGTAATTGGGACATGAAGTAGTGGCTTCATCCCTGGAGGTGTTAAAGGTCAGGATAGAGCAGCCTGGTCTAGTAGGTGTCCCTGCCCATGGAAAACTCTTGAACAAAATGGCCTTTAAGGGGCCTCCCAACCCAACCCAACAAAACCCAACTCAACACAACCCAACCCAACACAAACCCAACTCCAACCCAACCCAACCCAATCCAACCCAACCCAACCCAACTCAACCCAACCCAACCCAATCCAATTCAACCCAACACAACCCAACTCAACTGAACTCAACCCAATCCAACTCAACCCAACCCAACTCAACCCAACCCAATCCAACCCAACTCAACCCAACTCAACCCAATCCAACTCAACCCAATCCAACCCAACCCAATCCAATCCAACCCAACCCAACACAACCCAACACAACACAACCCAGCCCATTCCAAGTTTCTATTCTGCTTCTCCTTTGCTGCAGGTGGGAACCAGGATGGCAAATTCAGCGTTGGCTTCAGGGACGGCGTGGTCAGGACAGTGGTGAGCCTGGACAGGGAGACCGTGGCATCCTACACACTGATCCTGGAGGCCATTGGTAAGGATTTTCAGGAATCCCATGGGGCCCTCCCACACAGCTCCATGTGTGCACTTGTCGAAGCTCCCTTGCTGGTGTGTCGGAGGGGCAGCAACCTCCAGGCACTCTGCAGACCAGAGTCTGTGCCTGGTGTTAACATTTCACAGCCCGTGTGAATTAACACATCCCAGTTCCATCATGGTTTTTGCAGAGAGTATATTCTCCTCAGGTTTTCCCAGCCCCAAGGCTCTCCCTTTCACACAAGGAAGGAAGGCCTCCTGCTCCTGAGAGGCTCCACACTGTCCAGGGCAGCCCTCTACCCAAAAATGCCAACACCACAGCATCGTTCCCCTCAAGCCATGCCAGCCCTTTGCTCCGTGGCTGTGATTAACCCCGAGCCACTTGGCACAGGCAGAAAGTCCGTGTGCCAAACTCAGCTTGGCTGCCATCCCCAGAGCTTTATAATGATGTGCCTGTTCACAGATGACTTGGATGTCCCTTTTGAAAGGAGGAATAAGTGGCCTGGACAGAAATGTTGGGGGCACAGCCTTGCAGGTGCCACAGGAATGGATCCCAAGGGGCAAAGGGTCTGTTGTGTCCCTCCAATGGGGATCACAGTGCCTGTGTTTGCCCAGGTCCCACAGGCTCCCAGCTGGGTGGGTTTAGCCTGAAAAACAGGCATGTTGAAAAATCCAACCCCAATCCATGCCTCCCAGTGCCTCTGTACCATGTCCTTGCCTATGAACCCATCCTGCTGCTCTTTGGCTGTGGAAAACTCATCAGACTGTCCTCATCTCCCAAATACCCCTCATCCAGCAGTCCCTTCACTTGATTATGGAATTGCAAATCCTTTCTAATGATCAGTTGCATTTCTAGCCTCACTGGGCTCCATGGCAAAGCTTGGGGGTGCTTTGGCTTTTCCTTTTTCTTTCAAAATAGGCAAGGGGGAAAAAAACCAAAAACATAAAACACCATGGTTCAGTGTGGGATTTGAAAGCTGCAAAAAGACAAAATTTTTTGGTTTAGAAATTGCGATCCTGTTGTTTCAGCAGCCATGGGCTGAGCAAAGAGGAGGGGACTGACCCTCCCTCCCTCACTTTTCTCTCCCTGCAGACAATGGTCCCACCGGGAACCGGCGCACCGGCACCGCCACAGTGTACGTGACCGTCCTGGATGTCAACGACAACAGACCCATCTTCCTGCAGAGCAGCTATGAAGTCAGTGTCCCCGAGGACATCCCTGCTGCCAGCAGCATCGTGCAGGCACGTGGCTCTTCCCCTGGGGTGGGACTGGGGGTCCCCCACTGGCTGTGCCCTGACCCTGAGCTGCTGCAAGCCCAGGGCTGAGGTTTGCTCTCCCCTTCAGTGTCCTGCTCCCTCGGGGCAGGGAGAGATGTGTTCCTGCTCACCCACTCCTCTGCCAGTCCAGGCTGTGAGTGCCAGGCAGAAGGCAGCAAAGAACAAGGGAAAATTAAGAAGCTCGCCCCGTTTCTGCAGGGGGTGAGAGGAGAAGAGCCAAGCCCTGTGCTGCAGAGGCCACTTTGGCTGCATCCCTGCTTTCTCCCTCCTCCCAAACACAGATCTCCATGGGGAGGGAGAGGAGTGCCCGCAAAGAGATGCTCGGAGAGGGCTTTGCTTTCATTTTTGTGGCTCTTTGAGGGAGCGGTGGGCAGAGCTGAATGGCTCAGTGAGCACCGAATGAATGCGGGCATTCACACATCCCTCCCAAGCCCGGGCTCTCCTGGAGCCGGCACCAAAGGCTCTTTGCACAGGGCCCTGGGAAGGCTCCTGCTGCCTTCAATACCTCTGCCGGCACAGGGAAAGGGGCAGCTTTGTCCCTGACAAAGCTGGCAGGATGAGTCACCGGCAGAGAAGAAAGGAGCCTTTTGCCTGCTGCCACAAAGATTTGCCGGGAGCCGTGCGTCCGCTCCGGGCAGCCGGTCCCCAAGGAATCCTGTGTTTCCTCATCACCTGTTGTGCCGCGGCACGGTGTTCCCGATGTCCCTGGGATCACACACCGGTCTGCAATCCCAGGATGGAGGTGTGTCCCTGCACAGGACTCCTCAAATTGAGCCGGTTTGGCAAATTGGATGAAAGGAGGGAGCTCGAGGCTGGCTGGTGTCAAAGTGCCTTTTCTTAGAGGGGGATGCCCTTGGAAGTCCATGGCAAGAGAGGGAGTGATTGGGGGAAGTTGTTTTTTCCACAGGGCAAGATGGAAGAGAAACAGAAATGAGCCATCACCTGGCTTTATTTTAATTTACATCTTCAGGGTGAACCATTTGTACAGAAGGTCTCTACCTCCAAATGCATCCCCACAACCCCAGGGCAGCAGGAGAGCTTCTGAATGTTTCCCCATCCCTTTCTCCCAAAACCAGGCAGGCCAGAGAGCAGGAATGGGAATGCACTGACCCCATGGACTGGGGTGACAGGGACCAGGCAGCACATGGGGCATGAATCTCCCTCCACCTGCTCAGGGGCAAATCTCCACTGAGGATTGCTTTCTATGGAGCAGGTTTTCTCTGGGCTGCCTCTCTTCAGGTGGCCAGGTTGCTCCTGCTCCTCTTCCAGGCTGTTTGTTCAGGTGGAGCACAACTTGCACAATGTTTTCCAAAAGAAATGAAGCAGCAGGATTTTTGTTTTTGGACCACCCACTGGTGTAGTTTGGATGCCTCCACCTTCCCTGGCAGGAAGCAGTAACCTGGAAAGCATTTGGGAACCTGGCATTGCAAAATCTCCTGGAAATGAGTTGCTCAAAGGGTCTCTTCCAGGTTGCTCAGGGTACCAAGGGATGCTTGAGAAGGGAGCCAAAAGCTTGGGAAGGAGCAGCAGGGCAAGATCACATTTTGGTGGACTCCACCATGTGCCAGTCCTGGCTGGGACAGGCAAGAGGGCTCTGAGGCACCAGCTGGCTCCTCCTGAAGCTGCTGATGGAGCACCTGAGGGAGCCCAGACGCTTCCAGAGCCTCAGCTGGGGCTCACTGGCATCCACAGGGTGGTGGGGCAGGCGCTCCTGGCGACCTGAGGGGGACCAGCCCAGCGCTGCTGGCTTGCAGAGGGTGACAAGGACAAGCAGGGCAGCCAGGAGCAGGAAGATGCAGGTGACCCCGACGGTGATGGGCAGCCAGTCTGTCCCCTGAGGGGGTGCAGCACTGGGTGGGAGCAGCCCAAGGAGAGGCGGGGTGGGAGAGGTCCCGTTGGCAGAGTGCTCCGTGCTCATCTTCCCTGCAGTGCAAGGTGACACAGAGAAGTGTGTTACCACCTGGAAGCCACCCTCTGGTTAAGCTGGTGGATTCTTGTCGTGCCTTGATGCCCAAGATTCTCCCAGCCATGCTTTTAGTGGCACAGGAGGTGTCCATCTGCCCAAACTGAAGTGCAAAACCACCTGGCAGAGAAATCCACCACTATTTACATGTGGTACCATGGGAGGACACTTTTAGGGAGCACACACACATTGCATAAAGGCTTTTCTTGAAGAGGTAAATATCCATGTACTACAGAAAGTTCAAAATCCTCCCCCCACAAGCTGCTGAGGTTTTATTCTCCTCTGTTCCCCAGAAATGCAAGTTTTGCAGAACTGGCTGTCATTTGAGGCTTTAGTGATTATTCTCCTGAAGAAATTGGACAGTTGGTTGAGCCTGTGCCCTGATAAGCCCCCATCAAGCTGTGGTATTGTACTAGCACTGATTTTATTATTTTGTAAGGGTGAAGAATAACACCCTCACCCTACTTGTGCCAAAAATCCTCGTGCCAAGCATTTTGCTGACTTGCTTTCAGGCTCAGACATGTCACAAGTGATGCAAACCAGCTTTTCAGAGTGTTAGCAGTGACAGCTCTTACCTAACACCTGATGGAGACTGTCCTCTCCTTCCCCCAACGGGTCAGATCATCCCAAGAGCATTTTGCACCCACTTTTTTGCTCCCCAGACAGGCTGTGCCAGGGGCTGGCACCTCTCCAGATGGAGGTGAGGGCTGGGGAAATCCTGTTTGTGCCAACCCTCTTGGGGTAAATAAAGTCAGCTTTGTTATGCTGAGTTTCCTGTGGAGATGTGGGAGAGATGTCTAACTGATCTGTGGCTGGGCAATCTCCTGGTGGGCTTGGGTTTGGATTGAGCCAATTTAAAACCAAGATCTTAGTGGGGGAAAGGCAGGGCTGAAGGGCTCCCAGAGTCTCTAGGTCTGCTCTTGCATCCCCAAAGTCACACGAGTGTGTGCAAGGCAGCAGCCAAACATTCACCATAAAACATCCCAAAAAGTGGGGAGAGGCCATCAGTGACATGGTCTGAACCACTAAGGGTCTATCAGCCTGCTCAGGGCTTGGGGGTCTTTGGTGCTGTTTCAGAGCCTGGAAAATGGGGATTGCAAAAACAAATGGGAGGGTGAATCCCTGTGTGTATAGCCACCACCTCCACAGTGATGTTTTCACCTCAAAAATATTTTTTTTATCCTTAAGTAGCTCTGTCCCTTCCCCTCAGCTTTGGGAACAGAGCAGCAATCCCAAGCACTCTCTGCTCCTCCATATTCCTCCATATTCTTCACCCTGATGGGTTAAATAAGATTTTCCTGTCCTGGAAATCCCCCCCCAGCCTGATCAGCTCCAAATGTGACACATCCCCCACTCAGGCTCCAGCACTGGCCAAGAGGCAGATGAGGATCAGAGGGGGAAAAAAGAGACATTGCAAAAGGTAAAATATCCCCGAGAAAGGTGGAAAGGAAGAAAAAAGGAATGATTCTCGTGCATGAGCAGCAGAGAGGGTTGTTCAGCCCAGCAGCAGGCACTGCTCCCTGCCCTGGCCCAGCTGCCTAGCTTGGCAGCTTTTCCATATGCTCTCCCTCCTTTCCTCAAAGTCCTGCAAAGAAAAGGCTGTTTTCAGGCACTGCCTGTGGCACAGCTCCCGTGAAAAGCAGCTCTCATTCCCCTGCCCAGCCTGCTTAGCAACACTTTTCCTGGAGCTCCACAACTTATCCCAAATATTCCCACGGGCTTGCAGGAGGAGGTGATGCTGGTTGGGACCCCAGAGCTGTGAGTGATGCTACTCCCCATCACCCTCAGAGCTGCATCCACAGGGCTTTCCCCCTCTCCCACCACCAGGAGAGACACAGCAACGCTCCTGGGAAGGGAGGAGGGATGCCTGACCTCATCCCCACCCCGAATTCTGCATCCCCACCCCGAATTCTGCATCCCCACCCCGAATTTTGCATCTCCACCCGTTTTCAGCCCTTTCCCCGGGCTGAGGGCAGCAGCTCTGCAGCCAGGGGTCTGTCTCACCCCTGGGGGTGACCAAAGGGAGGAGGTTTTGGGGTCCCTACCTCTCACCAGCCAGCCAAGCCCGGGCTCTGCCTCCTGCATTCCCTCCTTGTGCCTCTCCCACCGAGCTCTGCGGGCTGCCAGCCCCCTCCTCCCTTTGGGGAGGGTGGGACAGAGGTGCCAGCCGGGCTGGGGACAGCCTGGCACAGCAAGGGCGAGGGGCTGTGTCCTGCTGGAGCTGGGGTCGAGCCCCTGGGATGCGTTTTTTCAGGATTTATCCCTGCAGGATGACTCAGTGGTGCAGTCCTGGGCTGAGCCCCCCGTGGTGGGAGGGGTGGCACCCGCCCTCCACACGCCTTCTCCTCTTTTTCCCAGAAAATCTACTTTTTTCCCCATTCCTTCATGGCCCTTCAAAGCACATCCTTTCCTTTAGGACCTCAGCAAGTCAAATTTTCAGGTCAAACCAAACTTTCCTCAGACTGTAGGCTGGCAGGAGCACACCTTGCTTTAACGCAAACTACTGATTTTTGATTAAAAAAAAATTTTAAAAGTGCCTGGGCTGATCCATATCACCTAGCAAGAGATAAAGTGGTTTGGGACAGAGGAAAACAGCATGTATGGGCACAGGGGTGAGAAATACAGACAGAGGTCAGTATTTTCCAATTTTTCTCCTTGGTGGACTTGGTGGAAGGGAGTTCAAAGCCACATTTCAGAGGAGCATCTCTGACTCCTGTGTGTGTTGTGTGGGGCTGGGGGTGAAAGTTCCTTGCAGCAGCCTTTCCACTTCCCAGCATAAATCCGGGTGCAAACCTTCCCAGAAAAAAAAAAAAAAAAAGAAACTGGGCAGTATCATAGGAAAAAGATGAGGCAGAAGATGCCTTGCAGAGGGAAGCAGGGAGGGAATAAAGCCTCAGGCACTCCCTGCATCCTCACCCTGGTGCTTTGTGAGTGGCCACAAGCTTTGGGTGCTCTGTGGGGAGTGGGTTTTGCCCTGAGAGAAATTCAGGGGCTCGGTGCCAGCTGGACTGGAAGCCCCAGCCCTGCTGGTCACGGCCAGGTCCTGCCTCCCAGCTGCCAGCTGCAGGCTGGGGCTGTAGGGAAAGCACTGCAGTCTTGTTCAGTGACACCAGAGGGGACCCGTGCCTTGGTTTTCCCAGGGCAGACTCGGTCCGTGCAGAGCCTAGGGGTGCTCCACCCCTGCTCAGGGCCTCACAAGGATGCTCTAGGCTGGTTTTTTCCGTGTGCTGCTGCTTGGAAAGCAGGATGCCATGGGCTGTGTGCCTCCTGCCCAGCTCAAACCACCCCAGCAGGGCTCCATCCCTGGCGGCATCACCACTGGGACAAGCACTGGAATGCAGGGTGGGATTGATGGGGGCACACTGTGGGATTTGTGTGCTAGCCCCAGCAGCTGAGCTGGCAGCCAAGAGTTCCTGAGCCCCCTGTCCCTGCTGCCCAGTGATGAGGGAAGAGCAGCTTACTTCATTTTGTACTTGGCAAGCTCCCCAGCTCAGGTGGAGGAGAAGAATGTCCAGCTTTGGCAGGGTGGGAGGACTAGCCCTAGCCTGGAATTCTCTGCCCTTCACCTCTACTCCTCTGCTTTTCTCATGCAGGTGAAAGCCACCGATGCGGACGAAGGCATTAACGGGAGAGTGTGGTACAGGATTGTCAAGGGTAAGTCCAGGGTTTGTCCCAGGCTCCACCCAGCCCCGGGAGGTTGAGCTCGCCATCCTTTTGCACTTTGGAGCCCACAGAACCATTTCTCCCAGCCCTAAGCAAAATCCAGCTTTAGGGCTCATTGCTGAGGAATGATTTGTCATGGATGGAGAGCTAGATAGAACCCTAAAATCACAGAATGGTTTGGGTTGGAAGGGACCTTTAAGTTCACCTCATTCCAACCCCGTGTTGTGGGCAGGGACACTTTCTACAACACCAGGTTGCTCCAAGCCCCTCCAACCTGGGCTTGGGCACTTCCAGGGATGGGACAGCCACAGCTCCTCTGGGCAGCAGGGCTTCACCACCCTCACAGGGAAGAATTTCTTTCCAATATTCCATTTATCCCTGCCCTCTTTCAGTGTGAAGCCATTTCGGTTTTGCCCTGTCACTCCAGCCCCTTGTCCCAAATCCCTTTCCAGCCCTCTCAGAGCCTCTTTAGGCACTGGAAGGGGCTCTAAGGTCTCCCCAGAGCCTTTCCTTCTCCGGGCTGAACACAGCCTGGATCCAGAGCAGAGTTGCTCCAGCCCTCAGAGCCTCTTTGTGGCCTCCTCTGGACTCACTCCAACACATCTACATTTTTCTTATTTGATGAGATTCTGTAGCTCCTCCAGGGCCAAACCCTGCTGTAGCTGAGTCTGATTCAGCCAGAGCTGATGGGGCTGAAATTTTGCTCAATAATCTCCCTCCAAAACAGCCCCCCAGGAAGGGACCCAGCGTGTCACCAGGATGGATGTCAGGCAGTGGGCAACACCCCTGTTGTTTTTTTCCCCCTTCTCCAGGAAATGAGCACAACCACTTCCGCATCAATCCCAGCACGGGGCTGGTGATGCGGGGCGTGCGGCACCTGGACAGGGAGCAGAACTCCTCCCACGTGCTGGAGGTGGAGGCCTACAACACGGAGCAGGGGCCCATGAGGAGCTCGGTGCGGGTAAGGACCCGGCAGAGGCGCTGTCACTGCCCGAGGTGTCTCCTCAGACCTGAGGTCACCTCTGGAGGACATGCAGGTGGTTTGGAACCCAGCCCTTTCTGATGCTGCAGGAGGCTGTTCTTAGAGGTTTTCATGGTTGTTTATTCTTCCTTATCTCAGGAATGCTTTGTCCAGTGAACAGCAGTCTGCTCGCCAGGCAGAATCTGCCTGGTAGAGGCAGGACTTATCTTTTATAGTCTAAATTATGTACTAGGTGTTTACAGTTATTTTCCAACACAATACAACTTTGTTAAACGGTCCAGCTCTGATCCCATCCAATCTAAAAAGTGCCAGCATGTCACCCAGCATGGATGACACAGAGAAGAAGGAGGAAGAGGTATCCACACCCCCAAATTTCTCCATCTTGGCCATGTGTCCCTTATCACAAACATTCCCAAAGTCTATTTATCTACATTCTAACAACCTAATTTGACACTTTACTAATTTTGGTGGCTTGTTTCCATTCCCTCTGTGTTGGTAATTTCCCCCAGGGTTTGGAATTCGGCACCTGAGACACCAGGGTGTCACTCAGAGGGTTTTTGAGACCCTTGCCAGGGGGGTTTTGAGGACTGCTCTGGACTCCCACAAGCCATGAGCACAAAACGAGCATGAAAATTCGCGGCCCTTCCCAGCACTTGCAGTCGTGCAGGGAAATCACAAAGATGTGGCATGAAGATGCTGATGGAAAGTCTCTGAGGGGATGCTCATGGGTAGAGAAGAGCTTGTTGGTGGGGGAGGGGTTGTTTGAGTTTTCTTTTTTCCCGTGATGTTTCAGTGCCAGTAGGCTGCAGAGTGGTGCAGCAGTCACTCACAAAGGGAGTCCTGCTCGCTCGGTGAGATGCAGCTCTGCTGCTGGGAAGAGAGCTGAGCCTCAGCCTGTTGAAAATAGTCCTGGCCAGGCACTATTTAAGTAATCCAGGGCCCGGTGGTGACAGTCTTCAGCTGCAGCACACCAGCTTCCCATGGTTCCCACAAACCCAGCCCTCAGGAGTTGCATCTATTCTTAGACCCGGTGGTGGGGTGGGCTCTGGCTGAGTGTGAAGTGCCCCCAGCACCAGCAGCAAGCAGAAAACCAGAAGGAAATGTGTTCCCTGGGGAAACAGCACTAAACTTGGAGCAAAAATTTCCCACCGAGTCACCAGCATTTCTGTATTGCAAGATCTCCAAGGGTTGGTCACGGGGATCCCAGAGGATGGAGGAATTAATGTACCCAGTGTACCTCCCCCCCAGCAGGGAAAGACTGACTCACCCCACCCTCAGGGCTGTGATGTTAAACGGCTTGTGCTCAGCTGTGATATTAAACTGTTTGTGTTCACTCTCCATCACACGGTGCTTGAAAGAAGAGATTATCACAGGATCACAGAATGGGTTGAGTTGGAAGGGACCTTAAATCTCCCCTAGTTCCACTCCCCTGCCATTTTCAGGGACACCTGCACCAGCTCAGGTGCTCCAAGCCCTGAAATGTTTCTCCATGGGCACCACGAAGGGTTTGCTCCCCAAGCTCACCGCTCACGCGTGGTTTCTCCGCGTGCGTTCCCAGGTGATCGTGTACGTGGAGGACGTCAACGACGAGGTGCCAGTTTCACCCAGCGCCAGTACAACCGCCTGGGGCTGCGGGAGACGGCGGGAATCGGCACCTCGGTGGCCGTGGTCCGCGCCACCGACCGAGACACAGGTGGGAAATCAGCTCCCGGTGTGGGGGACAGCACACTGATCCAAAGATCGGCCGGCTGTCGGATCCCGGCTGGTCTGGGCTGGGCTGGGCTGAAATCCCGTGGGATGGGCTCTGCTGGTGGTGCCTGCCTTTTCGGGGTGCTTGGCCCAGCCAGCACCACGGTTCCTGCTCCCTCCCCAGGGAACGGCGGTCTGGTGAGCTACAAAATCGTGTCAGGCGCGGAAGGGAAGTTCGAGATCGACGAGAGCACAGGGCTCATCACGACCATCGAGTACCTGGACTACGAGACCAAAACCAGCTACCTGATGAACGTCTCTGCCACGGACCAAGCGCCCCCCAACAACCAGGGCTTCTGCAGTGTGTACGTCAGCCTGCTGAACGAGCTGGACGAGGCCGTGCAGTTCTCCAACAGCAGCTACGAGGCCGTGATCATGGAGAACATCCCCCTGGGCTCCGAGGTGCTCCGCGTCCAGGCTCGCTCCATCGACAACCTCAACCAGATCACCTACAAGTTCGACCCCAACACCAACCCCCAAGCGCTCTCCCTCTTCAAAATCAATGGGATCACGGTAAGCAGCCACAGTGTGGGCCCTCCTGGCTTGTTTGGGTGCTGTGAGCTTTGGTTTTGGTGGCCAACACAGCTGTTGCTCATGTTTGGCAGGGTGTGATCACGGTCAAAGGCCAGGTGGACCGAGAGAAAGGGGATTTCTACACCTTGACAGTGGTGGCTGATGATGGAGGACCAAAAATTGACTCCACAGTGGTGAGTAGCTTCTCCCAGCTTCCTCACCATCCACTGTCAGCCTCAGATCACCTCCCTCCCACTTCTGCCCTAGCTGAGCTTTCTGCTCCAGCTTCACGGGTCTGCAAACCCTGATCTGGGTGAAACCTGCTAAAACAGTTTGAAGGAGGTAAATTTAGGGGCCTCAAAATACTCCACAGTGGTTTGTGTTTCAGAGGGCTATATTTAGCAGTTTCACAGGCAGTGGGCAGGGGGTGATTTGCATTTCTCTGCCGAGTGCAGGGCCAGCCCATGGGTGCGGATGCTCTCTGCTCTCCACACAGCACCGTGCTCTTGTCTGAACCTCCCCCAGGCAGATATGCCAAACTTATCTAGGAAAAAACAAAGGGATGCCCCAGAAGTGGAGCCTCCAGATCACTGCAGAGGGACACCCGTGACCCCTGGTGCTGCTGTGGTAGGACGCAGGGTTAACCCACACTTCCTTATCCCTCACTAACTCCTCGTTGTTTGTGTTCTCTGTTTCTCCCTCTGCTTTCCTCCAACAGAAGGTAAGCGTGTCCGTCATGCTGGGGACCAGAATCCCTCCCAGAGTCCACATTGAGCTGCAGGGTGGAGATCTCCAGCACTCTCCCACCAGCATCAGCCTCCCCACCATCCCCAGGACGTGGGGCAGCCCCGGGAGCCACCCTGTTGGATCCCAGCTCCCTGATTCGGCATTTGGGATGGCAGCTGCAGTGGCTGCGTGAGCTCTCCCTGCTCCTGGCTCTGTGTTTTGAATTCAGCAGCAACAATAACTGAATCACCCCAGGGCTCATGGCTCACTCCCCAGCTTCCTCCCGGGATGTTGTCGCATTCAGCCTGGCCGCACCTGGGAGCTTGGGGCGCCCGAAAATAAATCCCCGGGAACAGAAAGGCTCTTCCTCTCTCATTTATGTGCTGCCCTAAAAACTCGATGAGAGCATTTCCTCTGCCTAATTGTGGCCAAGGTGGCCAGGTCCCCTTCGAGCATCTCGTGCCTCTTTCCAGGAGGGAGCTCAGGTCTCCTCCAGCTTGCTCTGGTTGAGTTAAACACACTCAGCTCTGCCCTCCTTGTGCCCATTGAGCTTTAGAGCAAATCCTGCCTGACCCTACTGCTGTGAGCGTGGATGAAATCACTGCTAGTGAAAAGTTTAGCAGGAAAGGGTCACCCTGCAGCAGTTTGAGCTGCTCTGTTTGCAGCTATTTGGAGGATAAAAACCAGAAGGTGTTCCACAAAAAAATACACTGCTTGAGAGATGCAGCAGTCTTGTGCTGCTTCTGCAGCCTCCAAGCATCTCTCCTTCTCATCCTCCTTTACAGAGAGGGATGCTCCTGGGCTCCAACAGCTGCATTATTCCCATAGGGGATGGATGACACCCTGTTGGCACCTCGGAGGGGTGTGGTGTGTTGGTGGGGTGCCAGCGTGGCTGTCCATGCTGGGTGGACAGGGCTCTGGCTCCTGTCCATGCTCTGAGCCCCATGCTCCTCTCACAGGTGACTATCACAGTCCTGGACGAGAATGACAACAGCCCCCAGTTCGACATCACCTCTGACTCGTCTGTCAGCGTGGCCGAGGACAGCGCCGTGGGCAAGAGGGTGGCCCTGGTCCTGGCCCGGGATCCAGATGCAGGCAGCAACGGCCAGGTAGGGAGGGAGACATTTGGATGCAGAAATTCTCCCCCCAACCCCTTCCCTCTGCATCCCTGTTAGAGGAACGGTCAATAATACCAGCTATTTTGGTGGGTTGTGCAGAGAGTACCAACAGTCCTCAGTTAAGGCAGTAGGAGAGGTAAAAATTCATCCTTGGGCTCTGTGGGACAAGTGTCAAAAGGAGCCCTGCAATCTGAAAACCAGCTGTGGCCTCTCCCACTGTGAGGGCTGGCAGAAAAATCCTTGGCAGGCTGAGCAGGAAGCTCTCTGACATTTGCTATTTTCATTACCCTGCAGACGAGCATTAATGAGGTCCCAACACCCTTAATAACAAAAATTGCTGGCAGCACGAGAGCTGTGAATGCGATGGAGGTTGGCTCTGTTTGCTTTGGGGTGGTTGGACCTTTGCAAAGAGACATCTTGGGGGGACGCTGGATATATTTTTGTCTGGCCTCCTTTCTCTTCTTCCTCCTCAGCATCACTCTGCCCTGCGCTGGTTTTCTTTCCCTGTGATGTTTCCAGGTGACTTTCTCACTGGCGTCGGGGAATATCGGCCGGGCGTTTGAGATCCGTACGACCAACGGCACCTACGGCGAGGTGTTTGTGGCACGGCCGCTGGACCGGGAGCTGCTGGATCACTACACCTTACGGGTCAGCACCAAACCACCCCCTCGCCCCTCGGCCTTCTGGTTTGTTTGCCTGGTGCTGGGAGTTTCAAAATTTTCCCCTTGAAAATCCGCGCAGATCCAAGCGTCAGACGGCGGCGTTCCTCCGCGGAGGAAGGAGCACGTTCTGCGAGTGAACATCCTCGATGTCAACGACAACCCCCCTGTCATCGACAGCCCCTTCGGCTACAACGTGAGCGTGAGCGAGGTGAGCGCCCTGCTCCTCTCCTTCCGCCCTCCCAGGGTCGGGTCTGACCACAAGGCCAGGGGACAGCGGAGTTTCCCTTGCAAACGTCACCCTTGGATCATTTCAGGATCAGTGACCCCGAGCAAACCTCATCTTTGGCCATTCGATGGTCGACGTCCCCGTTCAAACCTCACCTCGGGTCATTTAAGGATCAGTGGCCCCTTGCCTTGGGTGGTGGAAGGGTTGGTGACCCCTTGAAAGCCCTCACTAGTTTTGGGCTAGGAAAGAGGTCTAAGAGCAGCTTTAGCCCGAGAGGCTGCAGGGACCAGCAGGAAGGAGAAGTGGCTACACACCCATGGAAATTCCACCAAAGTGACACGGGAGACGATGCAGTGCAGAATAAGAATGGCTTTCAGGAAGCAGCTTAGCAAGGGCTAGATAATTAAGCAATAAAACACAATCAGGCGTGAGAAAAGACAACTTATTTCCTGACAGTTTAATTCCTGGACTGAGGCAGGGGGGGATTCTCAATTTGGTGATGAAAAATGAAATATGAGTAATAGCCAGTGCCACTTAGCTGTGAGGAACTGCTGCTCATGATTTATAGCTCAGCATTAAGGATATTGCCCTGTTAAGGTTTTCTTATCTATTTAATACATGTTCAGAGCAGGTTGAAGAAGGGAATTTCTGTTATGATTTTCCCCGTAATGGGACTATCCAAAAATAATTAGCCAAGCTCCGGGTCCATTACACGGCCTTCACCTTTGCACACACTGCGGGTTTTATGCTCCTCCAGGCTGTGCCAGACTAGATAAGACCTAATGTGCAGCTTCCTGCTGAGCTGCTGGGTGTTGGGGTGGCGAGTTCGGAGCCTCGAGCGCGTCAGTGCCCTCCCTACATTAGAATTAACTAGAATTATTAATCAGGCGCTTTGCGCGGGATTGACGCCGCGTGTCTCCGCAGAACGTCGGCGGCGGCACGGCGGTGGTCCAGGTGCGCGCCACCGACCGGGACGCCGGCCTCAACAGCGTCCTGTCCTACTACATCACGCGTGGCAACGAGGACCTGACCTTCCGCATGGACCGCGTCACCGGCGAGATCGCCACGCGGCCGTCCCCGCCCGACCGCGAGCGCCAGAGCTTCTACAGCCTCGTGGTCACCGTGGAGGACGAGGGCACCCCCTCCCTGTCGGTGAGGCACCGAAAACGGGGCTTTGGGGGGCAGGATGGGGCTGTGGGAGTGGGTGTGAAAGGGGGGAAAGCACAGGGTGTGACATTTCGGTATGACATCGCCGTATGGAGGGTTACGGAGCGGCGAGAGAACACAGCAGCAAGGCACTCTCTTGCTTGGTGTAAGAAACAGCAATTTATTGAAGGATCCACAGCTTTAAATAAGACAGTTCATGAAAAACAGAATACAGAGGGTTCATTGGAAAGAGAAAGAGACACCTCTTCTCCCTGGCTTTCCCACAGATCCAGCAGGTGTTTATCTCCGTTATGATTCTTTCTCTTGTGTTTACAGTAGAGAAAAAGTCTCTAGCCTGGTAAAAATCCTGGCTGGAGCTGAGAAAGTTTCACGGCCTGAGAAAAAGACTCAGAACCTGAGAAAATGGTCTGGCTGAAATGTGCCTAGGCCTTCAGCAGTGTCCACAACCTGCCGCGCACAGATTTGGTTCAGGCATCCCTCGATGCCTGGTCCTGCAGGAGCCTCCCCCTCAGTCGTTCAGCAGGCTTTATCTCCCATCTCCAAATGTAAAAAATATGAGCATCCCCTGTGGGGAAGTGTGTTGGCTGCTGCTGCCCTGCTCACAGGCTCTCCTTGTGCTGGGTCTGCACACACCACCCACCCACCCCAAGCACTGAGCAGCAGCTCAGCCACAGCTTCATTCACCACTGACGCGTTTCTGCTGTGCTCCTTGTGGAGGAGAAGAGGTCTGGTGATTTTGGAGTTCCAGGACAAGGGGGAATGGCCTCAGACTGAAAGGGGGATTGATATGAGAGCCCACCCATCATCCCATGGTTTGGGGAAGTGACTCTTGCTTGGTTGGTTGTTTGTGGCTCTGAGGATGACTCTGGCATGGGACAGTCAAAAGAGCAAATGCCATGTGGGGCATTTTGCAGCTCTGGGTGCCTTCTGACACCACATCTCTGCAGAGAGGTGAGAGAGCACCCACGTGCACAAATGGTGAGACGGGCTGACACCTTTCGTGACACTGCCATCCTTCCTGTCCCCACCTCCACCTGCTATCTCTCACCATCTCCCTGCTCCGCCAGCAGAGCTCTGCCTGCAAAGCCCTGCTCTACATTTTAATGAAACAGGTCACAGCCGGCAGTGCAAACTGTGGCTGTGATTCTCACTCCAGGCTTTGCCCTCCCGCCCGCTTTGTTCACACTCCAGCTTCTACATCTCCGTGTTTTGCATTCGTTGTGTTGTCACTGAGGCTTAAACCCAGGCAAGTCTCTTCCTCCAGAGTGAGGAAAGGCAGCTTTAAGTGACTGCAGCACGTAGTGCCACCAGCTCCTCCTTGTCCCCACGGCTGTGGGAGCATGGCTGAGGAATGCCGTGTGCTGAGCTGGCAAATCCCGTTGCTGTGGCGATGGCCTCTTCCCTTCCCTGTGCCAGCGAGGACGAGTGGCACAGCTTATCCCTGCCAGGGCGGTGTCCCAGCAGCCCTGCCTGTCCCCAGAGCCTCTGCACCATGTCACGAGCACACGTCGTGCCAGCAGCAGCAACCCGAATCCCAGCCGCACAAAGTGCCCGGTGACCCAATTCCTGAGCAGAGGGGGAAGAGTGCTGGCCCTTTGCAGAGCTTAAGGACGCTCAGGTCTTGTGAAAGGCTGCTGGGCGTGTTGCTGGGTGCCTGCTGGCCTCGTGCCTGGGTGGGGAAACCATGTCTGACAGGGGCTTGCTGCCTGCCAGAAGCTCTGCTTTCACAAGGAGCTCCAGGCTGATGCAACAAAGCACAAAAGGGGGTGATTGTTTGCAGTTTGTACATCCATCCACGGGTTTCGAGGTTTGGCCTCCTCTGTGAGGGAGACAGAGCTGGGAGAGGGCTGGGAAGGCCTCACTTGGAAGTGGTGGTCTGGGATGCCTAGCACAGCAAGGCAGCAGGGAAGACTGGGAACTGGAAATGTGGCAACAAAAGGATAAAGTGCTGCTGATAAAGGGAAAATATTTTCATTTAAAAAGAATTGCAGGAGGAAAAAACCTTCCCCAGCTGGAAGAGGGTGTGGGAATTGCAGGAGTCAGCTGGGTGCTGTCTGCCCCTGGGGCAAGCCAGCAGCTGCACCTCTCCAAGGGCTGGCCCTGCTCCAGAGTGGTCAGGATGCTTCCTGCAGCAGCCCAAGGGAATTGCAGCACCCCTCTGCACTGGGGTACAGGGATGCTGCTGTCACCACAGCCCCAGGCACTGGTGTTTCCAGCAGGGCAGGGGGGATCCTCACTGCCCGGATGCTCACCTTCACCACGAGCATCTGTGTCATCTTCTCCACACACGCAGTGCCAGGACTCTTGCTGCAGAATGTGTGAAGCCGTTTCTTCTCTCTCCTAGAAGTCTTTAGTTTTCTTCTGGAGGGAAAAGTGATGCCATACCAGAGCTCTGGCAGAGAGCGTATCCCGAAAAATGGGGTTTGCAAAACCTCTTTCCGACAAAGCTTGGTTCTGTCATCAAGCAGTGCATTCCTTAGGGAACAGAACGACTTGGAGAGGGTTTCCAAGCCGTTAAGACCTGCAGGCAGGCAAAACCCCGGCGTGCCTTTCCAGCTGGAGCTGCTGAGACAGGGAGAAAGGAAGTGCTGGAGGCGCCAGGTGCTGGGGACGGGGCTGGCACAAATCCCTTGCTCAGGAAGTTCCATGGGGGTGTGGGTGCTAGCTTCTCCTTCATCCCTGAGCCACCTTGAGGGTGCTCCTGCTGGAGCCAGCGCTGGGTTAATCAAATCCTGCAGCTGCCCATTCCAGAAGCAAACACTTCCTTCCAGCCGAAATTCCTGTGCTGCCAGGGATGCTCCCTCTGCCTGGCCACACTGCCTGCTCACATCTGGCTCTGTTTTGCTATGACTAATGTTTATGTTTGTCTCGTGGCCGTCTTTTTACACACCTAACAACAAAAAGAGAAACAAGAGGGGGGAAAAAAAACAAACCAACAAAACAAACCAACAAAGAAAGCTCACTCTGAGTAACAGCGTCTGCCACAAGGTTTGATATCATCACCGGGGCTGAGTCACTCTGGAGTTTCTTTTGGATAAGCCATGCCAGATGCTGTGTTCAGATGCTGCTCCCACGTGCCCCAGGGCATCACAGAGCCCTCGCACAGCGGCCCCAGCTCTGGCTGCTCTGCTCTGGCCCTGCTGGCCCCAGCAGGGTGAGGGGAAGCCATCCTTAGGATTTCCCACTGTGCCCCCAGTGCCCCCAGCTCTCCACAGGGGCTCTCAGCCACCTCACAGCAACACCTTCCAGATGAACTTCCTAACTGACAGGCATTTAAAAAAAAATAATAAAAAGGCAAAAAACCGAAACCATAAACATCCTTTTTTTCCCTTTTAATCAGCACTGATAATGAAACAAACAGAAAGATAAATTGCCCTGATCCCAAGCCAAGGATAAAACCGCAGCAGAAATGAGGCTCCTCCCAACATGTGTCCTGCTGAAAAGGCAGCAGCATCACAAGTCCATGGCCATTTCAAAAGGCTGGTAAGGAAAGAAGGCTCTGGTGGCAGCAGAGAGCCTCTCCCCTTCCTGTTTTGCAGAGAAAAAGGTAGTACAAGGTTGGCTGGTGATCCTGTTTTGTTCCATGCTGAATAAAGTATTTTACCATCCACTCCCAGAGAGGATGTTCAGTCAAGGATCCAGAAACCTGTTGATGTTGCAGAGCTCAGACCCTGGCAATAAGTTAATCCTCAGGGAAGTCTGCAGGTGCAGGACATCCTTCCATCATCCCCACATCCTCAGTTTTCAGCCAGTCTGTGAAGCGTGAGCAGTACAGAGCCACGCAGTTAAAAATTGAGATCCGAGCAGGAGAGGTTCACTTCCAGTCCCAGAGCAGTGGCAGGATGGGAGAAAAGGGCAGGAATCCTGCACACAGCTTCATTTCCTAAGGCACTGCTGCCCCTGGACCTGCCACCCTCCCGGGAGCTGTTGTCTTGGTCTGCAGGATGAGTGGTTCCCTCTGGGGTCTTTAGGCTTTCAAGGAATTCGGTGAGTCGGGGACAGGATCTGGAAAAGGGCACAGCAGGGATATCAGCCCAGCTTACAGCTGAAGGGATATCATTCCAGGAAGTGCAGCAGAGCTCTGCTTTTGGGTGGAAAACAGAGGGTTTGGGTCCCTCCCATCTTCCCACACAACACCAAGTGTGCTGCTGATATTTAACCCCTTGCCTTCCCCATCCCGCCTCTCCCACAGCCCCCAGAGGGGCTCAGCATCCCCAGGCACTCACCCAGGGTGGGGAAGAAGCACTCCCCGGGGCCAGGGGGGGACAGGGGGGTGCTGGGCTCCGAGAGCAGGTGCCTGCCAGACTCTGAGGGCAGCCTGCTGGCCACGTAGGACAGCTGGGGCCGGGGCCGTGGCTCCGCGCCCGCCGGCGGCACCGCCTCGAACACGGGGTTTTCTATGCCCTGGGCGCTGCTGTGAGACAAAAAAAAAGCATTTTATTTCTGTTTTATTTGCCTTTTTGAAAAATCCCCAGGTGCTGGAACCCAGAAGCCTGGGAGTTTTGAACTTTCTGTGCTGCCTGACACCCCCCCACAAGGGAACACTGCTTTTGACTTGAGGGCTTGGAGAAGGCTTCCAAAGTTGAGTGATAGGGTTAAAATCATGGGTGTGTAGCTAGAATAGAAGTGTGCAATTTCACATGGTTTGGAATTTGGGGGTTTTACAATACAGTAATAGATATAAGACAAGATGGAGGTTCTTGGGAGTTGTCTCTTTCCTCCTTCTTCCTAGTTTTTGGTTGGATAGTTTGTGCTGCACTGCGGGTCACTGGAGTTTGGTTATTGGGTCAAAAGGATAAATAATATAGGTGCTAGCTTTTAATTGGGCTGTTTAGCTTTGAAAGTCCTTGTAACTTTCTAGATTCAGCTCCATTTTGCTCACTTTTAGCTGGTAGCTGGAAGTTTGGCTGAGCATTGGGAGCAGGCAAGCAGGGCAGGGAGCAGGTCACACACGTCAGCTGAGAGCAAATGGGGAGCCCAGTGCATGGGGGGAAGGTTCAGCCAAAGTGGTTCCAGCCCCTTCCTGGGGTGCAGGGAGAGGCAGGCCCTTGAAAAACGGAAGGATGCACTTCCCACGTGGAGATAGGGAAGAGAAACAGTGATTTCCCAGAAAGGGAAAGGGCTCAGGGCGTGGGTGACAGCAGCATCCCTTTCACTCTGCCAGGCTGAGGATCTGTGCAGGCTTCAAGGGGGAAGGAGGAAAGGACAAGAGCCTTGCAGGGTGTGGGGTGCAGGTTGCAAGGGCATGTGAGGAGGTGGGGAAAGCTGGTGGCACATGGGTTTCCTTACCTATCCATCCTGACAAGCTCGTGGGCACCTGCCAAAAACAAAATGTTTGGGGTGAGTGCTGGCAGCACAAAGCCCAGCCCCATGGCCAGAGCCAGTGCTGTGTTCTGGCGTCTCTGTTCATCCCTCTGTGCCCCTCCTCCTGTGCATCCCTGCCCTCTCCCACCTTGTTCCCTCCCCAGCCCAGCTTCCTCCCAGACTGAGCCCCAAAGAAGGGGAAGAGACACTTCTGCAGGCACGGGGTGAAGCGAGGTGCAGCTGCAATCCACTCATGCCTGCATGCAGCCACTTTTTGGGGCTGTGCAAACACCACCTGCAAACCCTTGGCTGGTGTCAGGTATTCCCTCACCCCCTCTGCTGCAGCAGATCCCACAGCCTGGCCCTGCTGGATGCCTGAGCTGGGATGCTCGAGTTTTATCCCAAACTGTGCCAAAGAAAAGTGCTGTGTGGAAATAGCCTGAGAGGCAAACTCCCTGGATTTTGACTGCCCTCTGGGGTGAAGCAGCATCCAGGTGATGCTTTAGCAGGGGGAGGTGGGAGCTGCAGCCCAGGCAGTGCTAAATGGGATGGCTGTGGATAGCACAGCTCCCATTCTGGCACTGTGCCCTGCTGCTGCTGCACAAAACACTTCCCCAAAGGAGCCACACAGCCCCCACCGAGCTGGGAGAGGAAAACCACAGGGCCCCTGCTTGCCCAAGGGCTGATGAAACGCCTCTGCCAGTTAAGGTGGTGCCCCTTTCCACCCAATTACCCAAATCTCTGGGAGCCAAGCACGGGCAGGAGCTGGCAGCTGGCTGGGATTCCAGGGCTGGGGCAGCAGAGGGGAGACCTGGCCAGCTGCAGGTCATGCCAGGGGTCTTTTTAAACAGAAGGGTGAGAAAAAGTGCAAACAATGCCTTTCAGTCACTTAGAAGGCAAAGCTTCTATTTCAGGCTGCAGTGGAGGGAGGGATGAGTGAATGAGAGTGGGTGTGGAGGAAAGGGCTCAGCAGGGAGCATCCTCACAGTCTCAGTGCCCTCCTGTGCCACACTGCTCCTTCCCAGGACCGCTCTGCAGGAGGCTCCTGGCAAGGAGGACCTGTCTTTGGGCCACCACTCCCACTCCCTGGCACCTGGGGCAGCCAGAGAGCTGACCCCAGCGTGGCACACCCCACCCAGCTTTGCCAGGCTGGGGAAGCCCGGGAGATGAGCTGGGGGTCCTGGTACATACGTCTGCTGGTGGCAGCTTGTCTCTGCTTGTAAATGAGGAGCAGGATGAGGGGCAGGCAGAGGATGCCCACGATGCAGGCGCCCGTGGCCAGCGCGGCGGCCGTGATATCTGCAACACCAGAGAGCAGAGGTGAGCCCTCCCATCCACCTCCCCCTTCCCTGAGCCAAAATCACAGGACTGGTTGGGATGGAAGAGACCTTAAAGGCCAGCACAGAGCAACCCTGTGTTGCAATGTGGCTCCCACACGCATGGGATCCACTCTGGGATGCATTGCCAGCTGTGGAGATAAGCTCTGAGCCATCCTGTTGGAACCCTGGCCACAGTCCTTCCCTGCTGCAGCATATCCCAAGGTTTTTGGTCTTCTAGATACAAGAGAAGCCCTGAAAAAGGCTCCCAGCGACTTTGGAGAGCTGACTCTGACCCACTGCCAGCCTCAAAGTGCTCGGGCATCAAAGGGCTTGTTGTTAATTAGCCCCTGATAATTAATGTGCCCCTGGAGAATGGCACCCACAGAGGCTCCCAGGAAGGCTGGCACATCTGTGGCCATCCAGGTCCTTGTGGGATGGCTCATGGTGAGGCTGAGGGCTGCTTAAATCAAGGGCAGGTTCAGCTCCTCTCCTGCACCTCCATCTGAGGAAGCAGCTTCTTGCCCCTCTGTGTTTCAGGAGGGGACATTTTTCTCTTTTATCCTGACAGGGCAGGGTGTCCCAGCACTTGAGACTGAAGGTTAGGGACAAAAAAGCACAGCTCGTGGGGACCAGGAGCTGCTTCCCTCGTCTGCAAGACAATTTTAGCCAAATCTGCCCATTTAGGAGCCAGCAAAGGGGGGATGGACAGAGCAACCCAGCAAGAAACCAGCTGCACAGTGGAGTGTGGGCATCTCCATGTCTAGACACAGCTCTGGGGGAGCCCCACACTGTCTGGGTCACTCAAGCAAGATTTGGGTTTCCCCTGCTCGAGGCAGAGGTGGCTCGGGGTGTAGCAAGAGGCTCCTGCAGCTCTTTCACCTTTCTGTCCCTTCCCACCTGCTCGTGGCAATGGCTGCTGAATCCTTGTTTTGGGAGGGGGCTCAGGTGCTTTAGAACAACAGGGTGAGTGATCTCCAGGGGCTTCAGGACAGCCAGGGCCAGGGGATGGGCTAAAGAAGGCTCAGCATTGGAGCAGCATTGGAAACCCAGCTCTGTGAGCACTGGCAGTGATCCCTAGGGAATCTGTGGGCCAGGATGGTGAGCAGCACGTTGGAAAGGGGTTTTTTTTTCCCTTTACCTTTGCCGGTGGCAGTGTGAAATGTGCAGTTTTGAAGCCCTCCTTTGCCTGCAGAAGAGAACAGAAAAGCTCAGGAGTCACCCAGAATTCCCACACAACTCCCAACCTGCTGGCTGTCTTTGCCTTTTCTCCCTGGTATTGAGAATATTGCTCATCCCAGAGCAGCCCAAAGCAGGAGTTTAATCCTGGGAAGTGCTCACTGAGATCCCTGCTGCAAGACCCCCTTTGCCCATGGCAGCAGGGCCCATTGCTGACTGTGCAGCCTCTTTTTTTTCAGTCTAAACTAAAAGTTATCTAACGCTGCAAATCAAGGCCAGGAGATGCCTTCCCCTCCCTCATGCCTCTCACTCTGGGCTGCTGTCCCAAGGTTATCTGTGAGCCCTCACTCAGCTCCTTTTAAGTTGAGCCTTGTTTTCCTCTCTGCCAGAAGGAGGTTGAGGAAGATCAGTGAAACTATGTACCACGGATTTTTATTGCATTCCAGCCCCTCGAGTCATCCAGCCCCTCGAGTCATTAAGATTTTTTTTTTTTAATGTTTCATCGCTGCCCATCTCTAATTCAGACCACCACCAACACCTGCTGCCCTTTGACTTGCAGAGGTCAGAGAAGTCGGCTTCCCTTCCCTTCCCTTCCCCCGGCGTCACCCACCTGGCTGGATCTGCAGCTCCACGAAGCCGTGAGCCACCTGCACGGTGTGCGGCTTGCCGTGCCCTTCCCTCCTGACCTCCACGGCGTAGCAGCAGTAATTCCCGCTGTCCCGCAGCGTCAGGTTCATCACCACGATGTGGAAGGCGCCGTGGCGGTCGGGCACGAACTCCACGCCGCGGTGCCGGCCCAGGGGCGATTTCTGGGAGCCGTTGTGGTGCCGGGCCAGCTCGTGGTGCAGCTCCTTCTCGGTGGCGTTGCGGACGTGCCGCTTGTCGGAGCAGCTCTGGTCGCCCGTGCTGCTGAAGTACCAGGTCTTGTAGAGCAGGTCGTGGCGCTCGGCCAGGGCGCCGCTGACGCGGCAGCTCAGGGTGACGCTCTGGCCCTCGGGGCACACGCACAGCGAGTAGGGGGTGCTGATCAGGAAAGCTGCTGCCCTTCCTCCTGCCAGGGACAAGAGCCACAGCCTGGGCTTACCCCTGATGTCCTGGTTTTCTGCCAATAAAGGCAGAAGCTTCTCTTGGAAATGGAGAATGTAAACCCCCTTCCTCCAAATTATTATTATAAATTTGAAATTAAGTGGCTCTCAGGCAAAGAGATGGGAATTAGGAATAACAGTTCTTTACTAGGAAAATTAAAATAGGAATGCAGTATTACAAAGAACAATCCCAATAACACTGACAGAGTCAGAATACAACCTGACACCCTGTCAGTCAGTCAGGGTGTTGGCAGCAGTCCCATTAAATGGTGGCTGCATCCTCCTGCAGTGGCAGATGTGGTTCAGTTGGAGCAGTGCTCCTGTAGAAGGTGCAGTTTTCCTCTGAAGGTCCTGGGATGATGTGGAAAGGTCTGTTTTTCCTCTGGAATCCAGTGGAAAGAAGGTATCTTTCTGTCCCAAATCTCAGTTTTTATCTGGGTAGGAAAGGCTTGGCTCCTCCCCTGGCTGGAGCATCTCCCAGTGGGATGATGTAATTTTATCAGTGATACAGTGGGACTGAATGGGCCAGCAGCAGATGATATCTTCCTGCAGGGAGGATGGGTTGTGGAAAAGATAAAGATGATTGCCCCAGCTGGTTTTAAAGACGGCCCATTAGCAGATAATATGTGCCATGGAGATAAGGGTCACTGCCCCACCCGGCTTCAACAGATGGTGACAGAATTCACATTCCTGGCCACATCCTGTATTGCAACCCAAGACATCCGAGTTTGCAGCAGAACTGCCCAAAAGAGCAAACCCACCACTTATGTTGGCCTTGGCACAGGGTGCCAGAGGAGCTGTGGCTGCCCCATCCCTGGAAACATCCAAGGCCAGGTTGGACAGTGCTCTGAACAACCTGGGATAGTGGAAGGTATCCAAAATACATGATTTTGAACTCCCTTCTAACCCAGATCATTCCAGGATTTTGTAGCAGGGCTGGGAGCACAACTTCACCC
This sequence comes from Luscinia megarhynchos, assembly GCA_034336665.1. Classification (NCBI taxonomy): domain Eukaryota; kingdom Metazoa; phylum Chordata; class Aves; order Passeriformes; family Muscicapidae; genus Luscinia; species Luscinia megarhynchos. Next base: position 34,599,003 of record CM067569.1, on the reverse strand, counting down.
TAGAAATCTACTCTGCTTTAAGTACAGTTAAGCATCAGCAGCAGGGAGGCAGAAGCTTCTGTGGGGCAGGGAGGTGAAGGAGAACGAGAGGAGAAGCAAGGCAGAAGGGTATTGGCTTGTGAAGGAGGAAAAACAAGCACTGCTGCAAAAATAAACAAAAGGAGCAAAAACAAACAGAAAGGCAGGGGGCAGGTCCCACCCTCCTTGTTTTTCAGCCTCCAGGGAAGAAAAGGGGGAACTGGCTGATGCTGACGGTGGGGAGCTGCTGGAAAATGAAAATGATTTTCAGAAAGAAGTTCTGGGACGTGGGCAGGAGGCGTGGCAGGAGCAAGAGCAAGGGGCACACTATGGAATTGCTGGTCTTTCCTCAGCACATGGATGGGGGGGTACTGCTGGGTCAGGAGAGGGAAAAGTGCAAAAACAGGAGAGGTTTTGGTGCCCTGGCTCTGCCCCTCCTTCACGTTTGCAGAAGTGCTAATGTCGCTTTGAAAGCTGGAGAAAAAGCAGATTCTGGGTTTATTTCCTTTAAATTACTGTGGAACAGAGGCTTTTTGGGCTGGTTTGCAGCAGAGAGAAGATGTTACAAGGACGAGATGGGTTTTGTTGGTTTGGTTTTTTTTTTAGTTTTGGTAACATCCTGTTGTGCCATTAGCTCCGCCACATTTCGTTTTGAGGTTTCTCGCTTGCTGTATCGAGAGGGCGTCGATCACAGGCAGGGGTGATGTGCCTGCCCACAAACATCCAGGCAGGCCAGAGGCTCCCCGCTGCTGGGCCACCCAGAGAGCATCCTCCTCCTCGAGCAGAGCCACTGTGTCACCTGTCTGGCCCAGCTGGAGAGAGTGAAACCAAAAACGTGCCTTCCACCCTGTGGTTATCTCTGACTCTTGGGTGACGGTGCAAGAGCAGTCCCTGAGCCCCGAGGGTGCTCTGCAGGGACAGGAAAGGACATCAGCCACGTTGCTCTGGAGCCCACAGTGCCAAGGAGCCCCCAGAGCCAGGAGTGACCTTTGCCTGACCACTCGGGCTGATTGCTTCCTGCTCCCCGCAGCACTTACCCGGAGCTGCTCTGGGCCAGAGGTTTGTGTGGCCTGAGCTCAAGTCTCGTTTTCAAGCCCTGACTTCTCCTTACCCTCGGGTGCTGCTGGGGCCAGGATGCTCAGCCAGGCTGGATGGGTTCTGGCAGGCAGCAGAGCGGGTGCCCCAGCTCCTTGCCAAGGCACCGAGCACAAAAGGCAAACTCAGATGTGCTCCTCGATACCTGCTGCAAGGGGAAGTGCCCCATTCACATCGGGGCTCTCCTGGGAGCCACAGGAAGGGAAGCCAGGGCTCTATTGGAGGAAGCCACACTTCCAACACCTTCCAAAAGTATCTGCGGGAGCCTTTTGTTTTCCACACACGCCCCCTCAGCCCGAGCCCCGCTCATCCCCGCGCGGCGTGCGGAGCTCTGCCTTGCTGAGCCATCCAGCCTCCGCCTCCGGAGCCTGATGGGAACCGTCTGGATGGAAAGGCAGCGCAGCCCACGCTCTCGGGGAGGGGCAGAGGTTACCATGTGTGCAACCTTCAGCGTTTCAGGCTTCCCTCCCTTCTCCCGAGCGGGGCAAGGCTCTCCAAAGCCTTGGAGAGGAGGAGACGGCAGCTGGCGAAGGCACGGTGCAGCCCAGAGCAGTGCCAGGGCAGCTGGTGTTCCCTCCCCGAGATGTACCCAGGCTTCAAACACGTGCTGGATGCCAGATGGAGCCCAGAGGCAGCATCTCCTGGTGGTGTCTTTATGCTAAAGCCCGCGGATCTTTAATCTCCTGGGCTTCTTCCGTGCCCAGAGCCCTTGGCTCCTTCCACACCCCTTTGAAGTCAGAGCTGCTGGCAAACGCCAAAATAAAGCCAGATGCCCATCTCTGAGCATCTCCAGCTGGTTGGACCAGTTGAGGGCTGAGCTGAGAACTGTTGTCTTGTCACCATCTGGTGAAGACAGAGGAGGTCTCAAGCAGGTGCCAAAAGTGCCCGTTTTCCTCTTTGGCACCTCAATAACTTTGTCTCCAGCCCTGCTGCATTGTGCAGCGCAGAGCCCGGTGCAGTGTTGGTACATCCCAGTGCTGGCTTCACTCTCTTGACACCTGGGAACTTCAGACAAAACAGAACCTGTAAAAAGTGCAGAAACCTGTGCTGCTTGGCCGACCAACAGCTTAAATAAACCAGGATTTCACACCAGATCCTGGGTCAGTGACCAAAAGCCTCTCCTGGCTGCTTCTCCTGTGTTTGATCCCCAGGTGTTTGATCCGCACTTCTGTGCTTGAGAAGTGATTTCCACATCAGGCTGCCTCTTTCCATTCTGAGGAAATCTGAGGGGACCAGGGGATGGAGCCCTTGAGGGGCTCACCTGCTGCAGAGGAGGGGCTGCTGGAGACAGGGGTGAAGTGAGGAATTCTGCTTTCCTCCTCTTCTGGGGGCTCCTGTAAGAGGCTCACATCAAAGTGCCCCGAGCCCCATCGTCACCGTGCTGTGATTATGCTCCAGAGTTATCAGCCAGGGTGAGATGTGCAGCTCTGCAGAAGAACCTCGAGCATGGAACAAAGAGCAGAGAAAAAACTTGCTGGAGATGCCCGAGACATGTTAACAGCCCTCATCTCCTGCCCCCCAGGGGCCAGATGGCTTTCCAGCAGCGAGGGTACCCACCATCCAGGCAGGAGGGTCCTGCCTTGCTCCTCTTCCAGCACAGCCCTGCCTCGGGGGCAGCACTTGGGATGCGGTTTTGGAAAGCCCAGCTCAGCTGCCGCCCTTTAGGTGAAGAGGAGCCACTTCCCCATCCCACCTTGCTGCCAGCATCCCCAAGCTGGATGCCTCCAAGGGCTGCTTCTCCATCAGTTCCTGCTAAGATTAGCCCGAGGGGGGTGTCAGAAAGTTTTGGGAAAGCTCAGCTCCTCTGGCTCCAGCCTCGCGTTGAACACCAGCACCGGAGCTTGTTGCATTGCAGAAGGCCTGAAGCTCAGTCCCAGATGCATAAATGCAGTCATTCAGATCCCCGTGGAGATGCTGGGAATTGCTCCCTGATGCCGCAGCAAAACGGGGTTCAATCCACACCAGCTTTGCCGTGGGGCACCTCCGGGCGCCTTTTCTTCCCGGAGATGCGCTGGCAGAAGTCGTGGAGGCAGTCGCTTCGTCCCGGGAGAGAGGGTGAAGCCAAGCCCCGCGCTCATCCTCCGCCTGCGACTTCCTTCTCTGGGTCGTCGCCCGGCGTGGATCCGAGGTTTTAATGCCACCGCCCCCGTTCCACCGCCTGGCCCGGAGCCCCGCACCGAAAACTGCCAGCCAGGGCATGAAGCAGCCCCCTCCCAAAGCATCCCCCTGATATCAGCCAGCCCTGGGAAGCGCTCCCTGCGGGAATTCGGAGTGTGCCCTGCTGCCCAGCCGGAGAAGCTGCCCGGCACATCCCGGCGGAGCGCAGCATCCTTAGAGAGGGCATCCCGGCCCCGCTGGCACAGATCCCCTCTCTCCGCTGCCCCAGGGCTGCTGCGAGGGTCTTCTCACCCTGGGAGCCCCCACCCTGCCAGGGAAAAGCGCCGTGCAGCTTTTCCAGCCCGGAGTCTCCAGCGGGAGGCTGGCGGGGACAAGGGGCTGCTCTCCTTCCACGCGCGTTAGATCAAAGCAGAGGAAGAAAGAAAAAGAAAACAAACAGTTCTCAGAGTTTTAGAACAGCGGTTCCCCCTGCGGCCCCTTTACCCCAGCACCGTGTGAAACACTGGCCTGATGGCCAGCACACAAAAACTACAGGGGAAGAGAGCGAATAACCCGAACACCCCAGGCTCCTTGTGCCGGAGCACAGGGAGCGCTGTGCCCCGAGCGAGGAGAGTTTGTCCGGGCAGGGAGCAGAGGAAAGCGAGCTGTTGCTTACCGTGGGAAGCCAGCAGGCAGAGCGCAGCCAGGAGCAGCCCGGTCCGGGGGTTCTTCGTCCCCATGGTGGCAGGGGGACAGGGGACAGCGAGGTGGCCTCTGCGGAGCCAGCGCACGCTCTGAGCGGCCCCGCAGCGCCAGCAGGATTCGCACACACACACAGGAAATTTCATTGCAGCGCTGCCGAGAAGGGCGAGCACCCCCCGGAGGTGAGAGGCTGCAGGGAGCACCCGCGGGTGAGGATGGCTTCGGACCCCATCCCTTTCGGGTGCCTCTGATGGGTTTCTCCCCTTACAGCCTCGCTGAGAGCCGCCTGGTCCCCCCTGCGCGCCTTTTTGGGGGGCTAAGGAGGATGCTCGCCGTGCCAAGGGATTTGCGGGGGTTGATCTCCATCCCTTTCCTTGGAAAGGGTTGTAACTCTGCTCGTTTTCCCCTTGTTTGTGAGGATTAAGGAGGGAGAACCTCTCCCGGGATTGAACAGGGAAGGGCTACTCAGAGCAATGCCGGCTTGGAAAAGGGGACTGAGCTTTTCCCCCCCCAAAAAAATGGGAGCAAAACACCCCCCTCCTACAGCACGTTTACACTCTGCCCTGAAATAGCAAAGCAGCCCCGTGGTCTGACGCATAATTCCTCCTGGAGCCTCTCTTCAAATTCCAAAGGCATCAACAAAACCTCTGGCTGCAGCTGGGAGCTGCCTCATTTCCAGTCAGCCTTCCCTGGAAAGTGGAGCCCAGAGGCACGAGGAGTTTTGCAAACCACAGGAAACTTTGCTGCTTGCCTGCTCTGGATCCGGAGTGTGCAGGGAAATAGAAAAGTACCTAATTACCGTGTGGCATTGTGTTTTTTACAGCAAACACGGCTGTGATGCTCCTGCCAAAACAAATGCAACCTTTGGCTGGCTGGAAGAAATTTGTTGCTGGGGGAAGGTGTAGGCATGGAGCCCAGACACCCCAAGGAAATGGTTTATTGTCCCAAGCCCCCACCTCTGTGCCAAGCCCTTAGGCAGAGTGGTGTGCCACTGTCACCTCCCCATCCCCAGGTGACAGCCAGGGCCAGCTGGAAGAGGCTCCAATCACCAGCAGTGACACTGTGGTCAGCAGGGAGGTGGTGGGACCACGGAAGGTCAGCCCTGTTGTCCAAGATGCTCAGTTTTGTTCCTCCCCTGAGCCATGGCAGCATCATCTCCGGGTGTTTTCCATCCATTTTGCCACACTTAATAACAACCAATGTGTCCCCATGGCAAGGCAAGGAGTCACAAGGACTCCTCCAAAGGCAGGGAGGCACAATGGGGTTCAGTGTCTGGTTTTCCCTGTGCCATGGGCTGCTCCCTGGTGTTGCCAGTGAAAAGAGGAGGGATCCCACAGAGCCACGCTTTGCTTGGGAACAAGGGTGTGATTTAATCTCTGCACATTTATCTCTGTACCCAGAAGTGCGTCTGAAGCCACGGCTCATGTCATTTGGAATCTGTTTGGGTCTCTTGGCAGCGTTGAGCCCATTGACCTTGGCAGATCCGCTGCAGACACTGCCCAGAAAATGTCCCACGGTCCTTACTCCGTGTCCCGTGTCCCACAGGCCACCACCACGGTGTTTGTCACCATCCTGGACGAGAACGACAACGCTCCCGCCTTCCGGCAGCCGCTCTACGAGGTGACCCTGGACGAAGGTCCCTCCACCCTCAACGCCAGCCTGGTCACCGTGCAGGCCCTGGATCAGGATGAGGGTCCCAACGGCACGGTGAGCTACGCCATCGCCGAAGGCAACATCCTGGGCACCTTCCGCATCGACAGCGCCACGGTCAGTGCGGACACAACCCCCTGCCAGGCGCGTCCCTGCCCTGCTGCCATCACTCCCAGCTGCTCTCCCCTGTCCCTGCAGGGCGAGATCCGCACGGTGAAGGAGCTGGACTACGAGATCAGCCACGGGCGCTACACCCTGATCGTCACGGCCACCGACCAGTGCCCCGTGCCCTCGCGCCGGCTGACGTCCACCGCCACGGTAAGGGGCTGGCGGGGAGGCAGGGATGGTTGTACACTGTGGCCTCTCTGGGGTCAAGGAGTTCCCACTTGCTGAGCAGTTTCACATCTCCTTCCCGGCCGTCACCAGTTGCTTCTCCCAGCTGCGGCTGGTTTGCCCAGTTGCTCGCTCGAGGGTGTTTCGAAACAGGGTCACGCACGAAGGGATGCCTCTGGGTTGATTAGCCCAGTCAAAGACATAGACAAACTCCTTTTAAGTTGCATTATGTGATGTCCTCTTCTGGGTGGATTAGCCCAGTCAATTGGTCCTGCAAAAACATAGACAAACTCCCTTTAAGTTGCATTGTGTGATGTCCTCTTGGTCCTTCCTGCTTGAAGGGACAGCGGGTAGTAAGGCGTTGCTACAGCAATAATTTCATCTTTATCTTTTCTTGTTATTTATGTGCTTTTAAAATTCCCTTTTCCCTTGTAAGGAGGTTATTTAAAGCCTCTAGTCATTTTTATGTTGCTTTTCTCTGTAGCTCTTTCTATTTTCCCTGGGTCATGGTGACCTGAAATTAGAGCACTGCTCAAAGACTGGGGAGGGCAGGCAAGCAGCTCCAAAGCAAATATTTTGCAGGAATGGAGTACACTGATTATTTTTGTGACCAAAACCAAAATCTGACAAATTCTACAGCACACCCAGACTGATTTAGTGGTCTGCAGGTGGCAGGGATGGGTTAAATCTTCTGTCTTGATTGCCATGGACCATTGTAACTCACCCTGATATCGAGCAACAGATTTTGTAATCCCACAAAAGGCAATAAGTTCTTGTGTGTGAAGGGGGAAAAAAAAGGAAAAACTGAAGGGGGGGTACCAGTATGAGAAATTTCTATGGATAAAATCTGTCCCCACAAGCCTGGCAGTGGGACGTCATGCTTGGACAAAGGCAAAGCCTTCAGGTTTGGGCATCTGAAACTGCTGGGGATGACTTTGTGGTCCAGGACAGTCCTGGGGTTTAACTGCAGGCAGCGAAGGCAGCAGCTGCCATGTGCTGCAGGCAAAGGCAGAGCTTCCCCTGCACTTGGCTCAAGCTGAGGCATGAACTTGGAAACCCCTTCAGCAACAGGCATCGGAGCCAGGAAAGATAGGAAAGAAGGAAACACCCTCCCTCCACTGCTCAAGGAGATTGCGCCAGCAACGTTTGAAAACACAGATTTTAGGAGGATTATTTGAGATCCCCAGTGATGGGAAGTCCATCACCCTGATAAGGCATGCCAGTGTTTGTTTTCTCCACTGCTAGGAAACGGAGCAGAAACTACTCTCTGTAAAGATTAGATTTAACCAGCAACAAATGCCCATCTGGTGGATTTCACTGTGCTTGAACCCAGGAGGTCAGAAAACGCCTCATTTCCAGTGTCCTTCTCACAACCACCTGTACCACAGGTGGTTTTGTTGGCACAAGGATGCAACCCGTCAATTTTTTAAAGTTTGCTCAGCATTAGGAATTAAGTATTTAATTCCTAGGTATTTGAGTAAGTATTAGGTATGTTGGAAGAAAAGGAAAAGGAGGAGAGCCAAACTCATGTCTGTGGTTTTGTCTGTCCTGCTTGGGCGTGGATGAGGAGGACATTGGGCTGTTGGGTTGGGTTCCCCACCGCGAGTGTGTGGCCCAGAGGTTTAGCAGTGTGGAGTCCTGTAGTGTGGCTGCAGGACAGGAATAACCAAGTTTGAATCTGTGAGCTGTGAGCTGGATGTGTGGAGAACCCAGAAAGGCCAGAAATACACGAGGTGTTTTGCAACATCACCCATCCTCAGCTTCCCATAGCCTGCAGGGTGGTCTTCCCTTCCCCTTCCTTCCATCCCTCTCCTCTCACACCCCTCGTGCCTCTCACCGTGCCCGCAGGTGCTGGTGAACCTCAACGACATCAATGACAACTGCCCCACCTTCCCCCGGCCCTACGAGGGTCCCTTCGACGTCACCGAGGGCCAGCCCGGCCCTCGAGTCTGGACCTTCCTGGCCCACGACGGCGACTCGGGGCCCAGTGGACAAGTGGAATACAGCATCGTGGCCGGGGACCCCCTGGGTGAGCGGGGACACCTCTCCCCAGGCGCTGGTGGTGATGGAGGCGATGCCCATGGCCCCATCTGCCCCGTGGAAGAGCCCGTCTTGTGGGGAGGAAGCGTTTCAGAAAAGCCATCCTCCCTCCCAGCTCGGCCTGTCGACACCAGGAAATCCTGTTTTGAGCAACAGGAAGCTTAACCTGTTCGTGCCGGGACGGCAGGGTGGCTGGGGCTTGTGGAGGGAAGGGGGGTGCCCCTGGTGTCTGCTAAATAATAAAGGTGAAAGGAAATCAAAAAGGCAAAAAGCGGAGCAGAGAAAGAGAAATTTAGCCTCATCCCCAAGTGTCCGTGGGGTTTGCAGGGTGTTGGGGGACTGAGCTGCTCTCCAGTGGTGCAGATGGCAGAGGAGCCAGGGCCATTCCTAACCATGGGGACATCTGGATGTCCCTCAGTGAAGGGAGTAGTGGCTTCGATCCAGGGAATCTGTAAGGCAGAGCCCAGTCCCATCTCCCAGAACAAGCAGGATGAGGACTTCAGCTCCTGGGGTAACCCACCCTGCTCTGGCCATCCCAGAAACAGAAAGGTCCAGAAAACAGGGACAGGCACCTCTCATTTGGCCACTCAAGCCCTGCTCCTGCTGCTGCCTGGGAGTGCATCCAGCGCAGTGCCCAGCTGTCACAACCCTCCTGCCTCTGCATGGGTTTGTCCCCAGAGCTGCCAGGGTGGCCCAGCTCCCAAACGAGCCCCTCCCTTGGTGCCCGGTGAGAGCCAGGGCCCCGCTGTGTCCGGCAGGGGAATTTGTCATCTCCCCGGTGGAAGGAGAGCTGCGGGTGCGGAAGGACGCCGAGCTGGACCGCGAGAACATTCCCCTTCTACAACCTCACCATCGCCGCCCGCGACCGGGGCGTGCCTCCCCTCAGCTCCACCGTGAGTCCCCCAGCCTGCCACGGGGGTCCCCACGCCCAGTCCCATCCCTTTGGCTCTCTGGCTTCATCCTCCTCCCCTCCACCTCCTTCTCCTTGTCCCTAGGCCTTTCCATGCTGGGCTGAGCGGGGCAGGCCCGCCTGGGGAGCGCAGGAAAAGGACGGGAGGCGCGGGAATGCGCGCCACATGCCCGCCCTGCTTCTGTCCCCGGCAGATGGTGGTGGGCGTCCGCGTGCTGGATGTCAACGACAACGACCCCGTGCTGCTGAACCTGCCCATGAACCTCACGCTGAGCGAGAGCGCCGCCGTCTCCAGCTTCGTCACCCGCGTCCTCGCCCGCGACGCCGACCAGGGCCCCAACGCCCTCCTGACCTTCGATATCACGGCTGGGAACGCCGAGAACGCCTTCTACATCAACAGCACCGTACGGCACCGGGGTGGGAGGCTGGAGGCAGAGAGTCAGGGGGTTGCAAACTTTACACAGGATTTTGTCAACGAGCTAAGGTGCAAACTCGGGCCACCACTCTTTCACTTATTAGAATTCTAGTTTCTTAGCACGCCAGGTTACATATAAGACTACAAATACAACTTATCTTGTTCTATGTGAAAAATGTAAGCAATATTTTCACTATAGCTCTATTATGACAAAGTCTTGTCTAAAGCTGTGGGCCTGGAGCCTCTTGCTGAAGATATCAGTATGTTTCAACCTTCACTAGAACTCGCTCTGCTACTCTTTGAAACCTTTCACTTACTAAAAGCATTAGAACTCACTCTGAAACTTACTTACTTCTACTTAAATATCTGCTTTATGTGTGAAAGGCTTAATATACTTCAATCTATCCAAAGGCTTTAATTCAATCCCTGCACCTCGATTTCTCTCTGAAAAATTCAGAAAATCCCCTAACTCGCTGACTCCAAGAGTGGGATGCTGGGATAAAGGAGGGTGGGAGCCCAACCGTGCTTGTCCTGGCAGGAAGTGCCCCTAGGGGAGGCATTCCTCTCATCCCAAGTGGCATTTTCTCCTGGTTTTCCCCCCCACAGAGCGGTGTCGTGTACGTGAACCGCCCGCTGGACAGGGAGCGTGTGGCCGAGTACAGGCTGACGGTGACGGTGAAGGACAACCCCGAGAACATCCGCAATGCCAGGCGGGTAATTACGGGCAGGGCAGCTGGGAAAAGGGGTTCCTGCCACGGCCAGAAACAAGCAGGGCCTTCACCCACATTTCTGATAGCAGCCCCTCCCCAAAACGTGTCTGGGGATCTCAAGGAAGGGGCTAAACCCCATCCCCAGCAGAGAACAGGGCCAGTAGGGTCTAGGGCAGGTCTGAAGTCATTTTTTGAGTCCATGCAACAGCAGGAGGTGTCATGGAAGGTTGGGACAGTGTTGGGCTAGAGATCTGGGCAACCACAATGACAATAGAACATCCTTTGGCTGACTAACCCAGCTGCACACCTTCGAGGGTAGTCCAAGGAATGCAGCTTTGACTAAAGGTGGCAGAGGGGGAAGGTGAGCTCAAGGCAAGGGCATTATGGTCATCGCCCTCTTGTCCCAATTTTCCTTTAGGATTTTGACCTGCTGGTCATTTCCATAGCGGATGAGAACGACAACCGCCCCCTCTTCACCCAGAGCTCCTACCAGGCCGAGGTGATGGAGAACTCGCCTCCTGGTAGGTCTCTCTTCACTCCCTTGTGTGGCTCCTGGAGACCCCCTTCAGGGCTGCATGAGGGGAGGTGTCTCCTGGCCATGGTGGAGGAGACAGGACGTTGAGCAGGGCAGGGCTGCCCTCAGTGGGAAAGGGATGCTGAGTTTGGGGAGCTTGTGCCTTGACCAGCCTTGAGGAGACCACAGCTTTGGTCCATGCTGTTTGTGGAAACCCTTCCTGGCACAGGTCAAAAATCAGCACCATTTGGGATCTGCTCAGCTGCAGCAGGTGCCCTGGGGGCAGCCTTGAGGACACCCATCTGCCCAATAATGGGCTGGATGATCTCTCCATCACCTTGGACTGCCTTCCTCCAGGGGTTAGAGATTTTTAAAGGTGTCCACCCTGTCCAGATAAACATTTCCCAGACAAAGATCTAGAAACACTGTTCTTACTATTTTGTTTTGCCTTCCTGCCATGTAAATTACTCCCTGCTCCAAGACCTCAGGTATCCTGTCCCATAACATCTCAAGCAAAGGGTTTGGGTGCCTCCAGGTGACACCCTCGGTGGCAGGGTGCTGGTGCCACCCCTCTGATGGAAGTGTCTGTCTGTTTGCTTTTAGCTGGATGTCCCACCACCTCTCCTGGGCCTCGCCAGTCGGTCTGCAAGGCTGCAGCAGCCACCCCCCAGTGCCTCACACCCCACGAGGCCCGGCTCTGTCACCTCCTCCATCCATTCATTGCTGTCCCTCATGTGTCACCGGGGTGGGAGGGGGACAGGGGGGCCCTGTGGGGGGCTGCCCCGCTCCCTAATGCGTTTGTCATCTCATCCAGGCACTCCGATCACAATGCTCAATGCACCCATCCTAGCTCTGGATGCTGACCAGGGCAGCAATGCCGTGGTGACCTACGAGCTCCTCAAGGCATCCCCAGACCTCTTTGCTATCAACAACAAGACAGGTGGGGTGGCTCAGCTGGTCTGTCCCTAGCCCAGGGCCACCAGGTGCCCATGTGGCCTGCCACCAGGCTTTTCCCCTCCTCCAGGCGTGGTCTCGGTGAAGCCTGGTGTCATGATCGACCGAGAGGCTCTGCTGGACCCGCAGCTGGAATTCACGCTGGTGGCCCGTGATGTGGGGGGGCTGAACAGCACTGCCAGCCTGGCCGTGACCATCCTGGATGACAATGACAACCGCCCTGTCTTCCAGCCGGCATCCATCACGGCGGCTGCTGGAGAACAGCCCTCCAGGTCAGGACTGGATGTGGGGACGGGAAAGGGGGTGACCTGGGTGTCCCCTTGGGTCTGGGAAGATCCAGCTCCCAATGATGCAGTTGACCAAGATGGGGTTGCTATAGATAAAAACGAGATCGAGCCGAATTAAATATGATCAAAATGAGCAATATTTGTTTGGCGACTGAAATACTGTCCTCAATAGCCACAATCAAAAAGGGACAGCACTGAGCCCGGGATCTCTATCGCATCAGGACCCCCAATGTTCACAAACTTGGTCACCCCAGTTTTTATACAGTTTTTCCTAGCCCAGAGCAGAGGTCTTTGTCTCCTTTGGTTGTTCCGCGTATTCATGTTGTTTTCTTTCTCTGCGTTGGGCTGGACAAAACCATATTCTGGGAGACAATGAATTCTGATGAAGGCAGGTCTTGGTTTAATGGAAGCTGGCATTCAGATGTATTTTTCCCAGTGGCTCTGGTTATCTTAATCGTGGGTGCTTGGTCGGGCACTCATTATTTGGGTGTTCTTTAGACAGTTTCTGAGAGAGCCATCTCAGTTGCTGCTACATCTATTTACTTGTTAATCCTGGGCTCTCCTGCTTTTGTTGGCTATCACAATGCTGCGATGAAGCAACCTGTGTCCCTTCGTCTCGCGGTTTTCTTTTTGGTTTCCGAGTTTTTTATTATTTTATTTATACAACCATTACTGATTCTATATTGATTTACAAACTTACACGAATTACATTATATCCTGTATTACAGGGTCAAAGGGAAAATCTGGGAATTGGTGCTGTCCCTGTTGGTTGGTGGCATTTGCTTGTTTCTCTGCCCTCCGACCCTCGCTTGAGAGGGCTGTGTCCCACCTTTCCAGGCTTCTCCGTCCTCCAGGTGACAGCCACGGACGCCGACAGCGGCCCCAACCAGCAGCTGGACTACCGCATCGAGGGCGGCGGCCAGGACAGGTTCCTGATCGACGCGGCCACGGGCGTGATCCGCGTGGCCAGCTCCGCCATCGACCGCTGAGAGCGCGACGTCTACCGGCTGGCGGTGGTGGCCGTGGACCAGGGCACGCCAGCGCTCTCGGGCACCGCCACCGTCACCATCCTCATCGACGACGTCAACGACTGCCGGCCCGAGTTCATCAACCCCATCCAGAGCGTCAGCGTGCCCGAGTCGGCGCCGCCCGGCACCGTGGTGGCCGAGGTGGCCGCGGTGGACAGGGACCTGCACCCGCGCCTGGAGTACTACCTGCTGGGCATCGTGGCCCGCGACGACACGGACGCGCTGGTGCCCGAACAGCAAGGAGCGTTCGAGGTGGATTTTAGGACAGGTAGGAGAGCGGGGAGGGCGGAGTGGGCAGTGTGGAACCCTCTCCTCGTTTCTGCTTCTGCTTCTTCTTCTTCTTCTCTGCCTCGAGGTAGGTACAGGGAGGTGATGCTCCTCTCCTGCCTCCCCGCTGTCCTCCTCCATCTGCCCTGTCTCACCCTGCCCTGTCTTCTCTTCCCTGTCTGACTGACTTAACTTTGCTTTCTTTCCCGGCTCTCAGGCTGCCAGGTTTGTCTCTGTGTCTGTGCTCATTTCTGTCCCCGTGCCACCCCTGGCCTCCCTCCATCTCACCCATCTCCACTGGCAGAGGTGGCCTCCGTTGTGGGCCGGGGGCTGCTCAGCCTTGGCAGACTGGACCCAAGCCCCCTCACTGGGGGAGCAAGGGGGCACTCCAGGGTAGGTGGTGGGCTCCTTTGGGAAGGAGGGCCAGGAGCTCCTCTTTTGGAAGCACAGTGCTGGTCCAGGAAAGGAAAATGCCCTTGTTGGAAAAGACACGGGACAAGGTTGTTAAAGCTGCTGAGCTCAGGTGGATGGAGTTGTGCAGGGAGTTTTCCAAACTCCTCTTGGATGCACAACCAGAACCACCTGAGGCCACGTGGAACAGGCAGGTAGGAAGGACATGGGGGAGAGCAGTTGTCTCTTCCTGTAGCTCTCGAGTGTTTTCCTCATTCACCCTTTGGAGAACAAGCGCAGCGCAGGATGCAGCAGTCGGCTGGCACACACCTCCCTGCCCAGGCAGGGGCCACGGGCACAGCCCATGACATCCATCTTTTTGGGGTTCCCAGGAGCTGTGAAGATCAAAACTCCCCTCAACCGCGAGCTAGTGGCCACCTACGAGGTCACCATCTCTGTCCATGACAACGCCAGTGAAGTCATCGACCGCTCGGTCAGCGTGCCCAACGGTAAGGGTGTCCCCTGGCATGTGGGGACAGGGACAGGCACAGCCCTTCCCAGGCACCAGTGCAGCTTCTGGGTAATCAGCAGCTCTCCCACCCTCCTCTCCATCCTGACCAGCAACACTTCCAGTCCTGGACCAGCTCCCATCAGGGCCAGGTTCTCCCCTGAGGACTCCTTTAGAGAAAGTCCCAGACATCCCAGTGGGTATGGAAAGGACTGTGTGTGCCCATAACCTTACCATGGGAAGCACTCATTACTTCATTACCATTCCTATCATATCTTGCCACCCCTCTGTGGGTGAATTCAGGCTCATGTGTGAGAAGGCACGCAAAGATCAGGAGCAGGTGTCCCACTGCAGCACAGGGACACCCATGGCATGCTCAAGGCATAGTGGCTTTGGGGCATATCGCAATTTTTCTTGATGAACCAGCACCAGCTGGCTCTGCTAGACTTTCACAATTGTGGCTTTACGACCCTCCCTCCGCCCAACCTTCCTTCCCTTCTGTTTCTCACTTGTTCTCCTTTTCCTCTCTCCCCCTATGGTCTCCACCATGGCCACAGCCAAGCTGACAGTCAACGTCCTGGATGTCAATGACAACACGCCCCGCTTCCGCCCCTTCGGGGTCACCTACTTCACTGAGAGGATCCTGGAGGGAGCCACGCAGGGCACCACGCTCATCTCCATCTCAGCAGTGGACCCAGACAAAGGCGCCAATGGGCAGATCACCTACGAGCTGCTGGACCTCTCTCCGGAAGGTTACGCCTGTCTGGAGGACCATTCAGCAGGTCGGTGGTCTGGGGAGGTGGGAATCTGGGGCAGGTCAGTGGCCTGGGTCAGGTTTCTCATTTTGGGTTCTGCTATCCTCTAGGGAAGGTTGTGGCCAACAGGACAGTGGACTACGAGGAGGTGCAGTGGCTGAACTTCACCGTCCGCGCCTCCGACAACGGCTCTCCCCGCAGATCCGCGGAGATCCCCGTGTACCTGCAGATCGTGGACATCAATGACAACAACCCCATCTTCAGCCAGCCATCCTACCAGGTGGGCTGGCCTGTCAGACTCTGTGTGTGGGGCTGGGGGCTCTCCAGGGACGCCTTCTCTTCCCTCTTGAACCGTTTACAGGAGCTGGTCAAGCCTGCCATGCGGTTTGTGCCAGCACTTTGTGCCAGAATCTGGCTGTGCCCAGTCCTGGCTGCCCCCTGTGCCCTGGGCTACCGAGTGCTGCTGGAACAGCACGGGCTGAGCCCGTCCTGCCCCCTCCCTCTGTTGCAGAAAGCTGTCTTTGAGGACGTGCCCTTGGGTACAGTCATCCTGAGTGTCACGGCCACTGACGCGGATTCCGGGCAGTTTGCTCTCATCCAGTACAGCCTGAGCGATGGAGAGGGCAAGTTTGGGATAAATCCCAACACGGTAAGGAGCCAACCGAGGCTGGAACAGAGCAGGGAAAGGGAGGGGAGGCTGAAATGGTCCCAGCTTGTGCCTTGCTCCCACACCTCACCTTCTGCCCCTTCTTGAGTACCAGCTCTGCCAGACGAGGTCCACCTGAAGGTGTCTGTGTGCTGCAGGGTGACATCTACATCCTGTCAGCCCTGGACCGGGAAAAGAAGGATCATTACACGCTGACAGCCGTGGCCAGGGACAACCCTGGGGACGTCTCCAGCAACCGTCGGGAGAACTCTGTGCAGGTAGGGCTCTCCTCCTCCTATCACCCCTTGGGTGCTGTCGCCAGCAAGGAGGTGTTAAAGTTCCACTTTTCCTCCCCAGTGGCTGGAGCGGGCGGGAATTGGGCAGAAGGAAGAGGGGATGACGCCAGGAGCTGTGGGGTGGATGGTGCAGGGCACTTTGTGCAGCGGGGACAGCACGTCGGCAGGAGGGGCAGGGCAGGGTGACACTATTGTCTGCAAGTGCTCTGGCAGGAATGGGTGCCCCAGCCACGGCAGGCCTCATTGTTGGAGGCAGGAATTCAGCTGGTGGAGTCAAACAAATAGCAGGAAGGGCACCTCTCTCCAGCAGCAGAGCTGCAGGTCACGGCAAGGGTGCAGCCCCAGGGGCTGCCCAGCCTTCCCCAGCCTCACCAACAGGCTGTGCTTTATCAAAGGTGCTGATCACAGTCCTGGACATCAACGATGTCAGGCCCCAGTTCAGCAAGAGCCAGTTCAGCACCAGTGTCTACGAGAATGAGCCAGCAGGGACGTCAGTGATCACCATGAGTGCCACCGACCTGGACGAAGGGGACAACGGCGTGGTGACCTACAGCATCGAGGGTCCTGGAGCAGGTAGGGGCTGGGGGCTCTTCCCCAGGGAGGAGGGTTATGGGGAGGAAGGAGTCATAGGCACCAAGCCTGTGTCTGGCTTGGGCTCCTGGGAGCAATGCTGAAAGTGTGGAGCTTTCCCTATTGCTCTGCAGTTTCCAGTTCCTCATGGTGTGGGATGTTAGGGCCTTGCCTGCCTTCATCCTGCAGCCCAGCCTTGGTGTATGCTCCTGTCTTCCCCATCCCAACAGGACTTTCTATGTACACTAGTGTGGAGCAAACTGCCTGCTTTAGGTGAAGGGCAAAGAGTGTGGTGGGTAGTGGTAGTGCCTGAAATCCAGTATATCTGCACACTGAGAAATTACAGAAATCAGGCAAAAGCTCCACTCTTCCAGCCTGGGCAGGAGTGAGACACAGACAAGGCTTTTAGGTCCCAGAGACAAGGATGTGGCAATGGTCTGGGATGCTCTGAAAGTCCTGAGACGACCCACACCCACTGTGAGGGGTGCATTTCAGCTGGTATACTCATTTCTAGTCATCATTTATCTAGTGGAAATTGTCCTCCTGAGCCAGAGATGTGGGGTTTTTTCTGTCCCCCCAGAGGCTTTCAAGATCAACAAAGACTCCGGGCTCGTCACATCCCGGCGGCGCCTGCAGTCCTACGAGAGGTTCAATCTGACAGTGGTGGCCACGGACAAGGGGCACCCCCCTCTCTGGGGCACCACCCTGCTGCACATCGAGGTCATCGACATCAACGACAACCGCCCCGTCTTCGTCCGCCCGCCCAACGGCACCATCCTGCACATCAAGGAGGTAAATCCCCTCCAGGGAGCAGGGCTGAGGCAGGTTCAGGGCGTGTTCAGGACCACTCCTGCCCATAACAGCAAAATCCGAGCTCCATCCCCACTGGGCATGCAACAAGAGCTTGGTTAACATGTGGAGAGAAGGTTTGGGTCATGGGGGTGGACCTTCAGAAACAGCCTCCCTCCGTATGTGAGAGCAGGGTGATGGGGCACATTTGGGGAACAGAAACGTCAGCAGCACTCAGGATTAGTAAACAGTCAGTGCGTGCGGAGCGTGTTTATAAACACGGGCTGGAAATGCTGACATTGGAGATGTTCCTCCTTTCTGGGAAGCCAGGCTTGACTCAGCCAGTCCCCAGCGCATGTCTCAGCCAGTCCTCACCCACCAGGCCGGAGGGAATAGCGGCTCCATGTTGGGTTTTGGGTAGTGGGAGCCTGCTGACCTCCAACCCCAAGGGATTCTGGACCAAGGGGCAGGGGGAGCAGTGCCAAGGCTGAAGGGCTGTGTGTGTGCAAGCAGGAGATCCCCCTGCGGTCCAACGTCTACGAGGTGTATGCCACGGACAAAGACGAGGGTCTCAACGGAGTGGTGCTGTACAACCTGCTGAAAACCGGGGCGGGGAACAAGGACTGGGAGTATTTCAGCATCGACTCTGTCAGCGGGCTGATCCAGACGGCCATGAGGCTGGACCGGGAGAAGCAGGCAGTGTACAACGTGAGCCAGGCACCCCAGGGGCTGCTGGGGTGCGAGGGATGTGGTGGGGACGGCACAGCTGTGGAGATGCCACACCTCAGCAGGAGCTGGGGGGTTATCTAGCGCCATGAGGGGGTTGCATCCTGGTGGGGCACCACCCAATTCCCTATTAAGTCCCCCCAAAATCCTCCACCATCCCGCTGTCCTCTCAGTGATGTCTCCCAGGCCATGTGGTTTTGCCCAGGACAGCCCTTTTGCCTCTCTCCCCAGCTGATCATCGTGGCCTGCGACCAGGGCCAGCCACCCTATGAGACCATGCAGCCCCTGCAGGTAGAGCTGGATGACATCGATGACAACGAGCCCGTCTTCCTCAGGCCACCTGTGAGGCACCAGGGCGAAGGGGGTGGGATGCAGGGGTGCAGGAATGCAGGGGATGCAGGGATGCAGGGGGTGCAGGGGATGCAAAGGATGCAGGGGATGCAGGGGATGCCAGCGAGCACGTGCGATGGAGCGCGCACACCTGCGCGTCACCGTGGCGGGGAGCACTGTGGCATTTATCTGCTTTCATTTGAAGCAGCCTCAGTGCTTACAGCATTTCTTTCCTGGGGCAGAGGGATAGTCCCCAGTACCAGGCACTCTCTGTCCCTGAGCACTCACGGCCGGGCACCGTGGTGGGGAACGTCACTGGTGCGGTGGATGCCGACGAGGGCTCCAACGCCATCGTCTACTACTTCATAGCAGGTGGGTGTGGAGCTCTGTGTCCCCCACACACAGGATTCCCATCCTCTCCTTGCTGCTTCTCTGCCCTGCTTGGCATTTTTGGAAGCGCCAAGCACGAGGAGGACTAACTGGGGATGCCTTTCTGCACCCAGCTGGGAACCAGGAGAGCAACTTCCAGCTGAGCCGAGAAGGGAAGCTGAAGGTCTTGCGAGACCTGGACCGGGAGAAGGAGCCGTACCACTCCCTCATCGTCAAAGCGTCCAGCCAGAGGAACTGGGCTCCTCCCCGGGGCCAGCGGGGGGGAAGAGCCCAGTTCTGGGACCTCAGCGAGGACCTGACCCTTCAGGAGGTGCGGATCTTCCTGGACGACATCAATGACCAGGCGCCACAGTTCACCAAGTCGGAGTACACGGCGGGTAAGAGGTGCCAGGGGCTGGGGGGAGCCAGAGATACTGCCAGGAAAATCCAGCAGGAGGGCAGGGCAGCGAGAGCCAGCCCGGCCCCAGGTCCCTTTCCCATCTCTCCCTCAAAGGGGTCGCCACCGATGCCAAGGTGGGGTCGGAGCTGATCAGAGTGCTGGCGGTGGATGCTGATGTGGGCAACAACAGCCTGGTCCTGTACAACATCCTGGGCATCCGCTACATCAAGCAGCACTCCAACGACTCCGAGGAGGTGGCCAACATCTTCAGCATCGGTGGGTGCCCAGCCTGCTGCAGGAGTGTGGGGCTTTGGGGACAGAGATGTGGCCAAAGTGTCCCCACAGCTAGAGTCACTAATCCTGGGCTTGTCCATCCCGCAGGAACCCTCGATGGCATCCTGCGGACCTTTGACCTCTTCACGGCCTACAACCCCGGCTACTTCGTGGTGGACATCATGGCCTCCGACCTGGTGGGCCACAATGACACGGCCATCGTGGGGATTTACATCCTGAGGGACGACCAGAGGGTCAAAATCATCATCAACGAGATCCCTGACAAGGTCAGGCAGTTCGAGGAGGAGTTCATCAGCCTGCTCTCCAACATCACGGGCGCCATCGTCAACACGGATGACGTGCAGGTAACCATCCTCCTTGGGGGTGGCTTTGAGGGGCTGGATAACCTTCCCTGTGCTAACTGGGGAGGTCTCTTGGGGGGAGTCCTGCCTGGATAACCACAGACACTCCTGGGCTCTGAAGGTGATGGATTGTCCTGGTTTGGAGGACAGGTGTCTGCCAATAAAGGCTTCTCTTTGAAATGGAGAATGTAAACCCCCTCCCTCCAAATCATTATTATAATTTTGAAATTAAGAGGCTCTCAGGCAAAGATATGGCAATTAGGGATAACAATTCTTCACTAGGAAAATTAAAATAGAAATGCAGTATTACAAAGAACAATCCCAAAACACTGACAGGGTCAGAATACAACCTGACATCCTGTCAGTCAGTCAAGGTGTTGGCAGCAGTCCCATTAAATGATGGCTGCATCCTCCTGCAGTGGCAGATGTGGTTCAGCTGAAGCAGTGCTCCTATAGAAGGTGCAGTTTTCCTCTGAAGGTCCAGAGATGATGTGGAAAGGTCTGGCTTTCCTCTGGAATCCAGTGGAAAGAAGGATAACCTGCTGTCCAAAATCTCAGTTTTTATCTAGGTAGGAAAGGCTTGGCTCCTCCCCCTGGCTGGAGCATCTCCCAGTGGGATGATGTAATTTTATCAGTCATGCAGTGGGACTGAATGGGCCAGCAGCAGATGATATCTTCCTGGAGGGAGGATGGGTTGTGGGAAAAGATAAAGATGATTGCCCCAGTTGGTTTAAAGATGGCCCATGAGCAGATAATATGTGCCATGGAGATAAGGGTCACTGCCCCACCTGGCTTCAACAGATGGTGACAGAATACACATTTCTGGCCACAGAAATGCACATAATGCAACCCAAGACATGGCTACATCCAGGTTGGGGCTCACAGAAAGGGTCTAGATTGATGATTGAGGGTCTCTTGCCGCACAAGAGCTCTCATGCCTCGAGGCATGCTCAGGAGGAGACTCCTCCCCCGCACTGCAGCCCTTGCTGTCTGTCCCCAGTTCCACGTTGACAAGAAGGGCCGGGTGAACTTTGCCCAGACAGAGCTGCTGATCCACGTGGTGAACAGGGAGACCAACCGCATCCTGGACGTGGAGCGGTACGTCCCCCAGGCCCCCCGCCCAGCCTGGCTCCCTGGGCACCCTTCCTGATATGTCAAGGTGCCCAAGCAACCCTTCTCTTCCCAGGGTTATCCAGATGATAGACGAGAACAAGGAGCAGCTGAGGAATCTCTTCAGGAACTACAACGTGCTGGACGTGCAGCCGGCCATCACTGCCCGGGCACCGGACGACCTCTCGGCTCTGCAGGTGAGGATCCAGCTGGGGTTGGGGGTGCTGCTGGCAGAGAGGGTGCTGCCCCTTCCCATGGGACTGCTCAGTGCCTGGAGAGACGTTCCACCCATGCAACATTGGGCATGTGGCCACCAGCGTGGTGCCGGAGGTTCCCCCCGTGTCTCTCCTAGATGGCAATCATCGTGCTGGCTGTCCTGCTCTTCCTGGCTGCCATGCTCTTCATCCTCATGAACTGGTACTACCGGACTGTGTGAGTAGCTCCAGGGCTCTGCCCTGCCCCTGCAAATGTCCCCTTGGACCAGGGGGACCAGCATGGCTCTGGAAATGCCAGCAAGCAAAGGAGGGCATCAGCTTCCCAACGCCTCTTCTCCCAAAATGCATGGTTTTAACACCAATGGTAGTTCTCCCCTCCAAGCTTCCCAGCCTGATTTAATATTTATTATTTAATACATGCCCTGTATGAAAGGTTATTGCAAATCTGTGCGTCCTTCTCCTTCCCAGCATCTTCTTTATTTTCTTCCCTGACTGGCTGTGTTGCTTTTGCAGGCACAAAAGGAAACTGAAAGCCATCGTGGCTGGCTCCACTGGTGAGCAGAGTTTGGGGTGTCCCAGCTGCATGGGGGAGAGTGGGGGTCGAGGGGAGACACGGGGGATATCGTGGGGTGTATATCAGAAGTGATCCTGCCCAGAGAGGTGTGGTGGCGGGGGGCTTTTCTCAGCATCAGGCTCTGCATTACCTGCCCCACCCCACTTTGTTTGTCAGTGCCTTTTTGGTTGCTCTTTATCCCCCTCTGATAAAGGAGTGCCACCCCATGATCTGCTAAGCCCACCAATGTGCCAACCCTAACTCTCGTCCCTGCCTTTTGCAGGGAACAGAGGCTTCATGGACATCATGGACATGCCAAACACCAACAAGTACTCCTTTGATGGGTGAGTGCCACCTCCTGGGGTTGGAGGGTGCTTCCCAGAGAGGGATGCCTGTGTTTTGGAGCCAGGAGGTGGAGACACCATGTCTCTCTGCTCTGCTCTGCATGGAGCTTGCTCTGAGAGTTTTCTAAGCTAAAAAAGCATTTATTCTTTCTCCTGTGACTCTATCTCTGCCGATCCTGGCCAGGTTTGGGGCAAGCAGAGATAATGGGCAGGGTTGGACACACGTCTGCATCCAGAGCAGCCAGAATCATACCTGCACAGGACAGGAGGAGGCAGTGCAAGCCCAGCATCCAGGCTCTGGGTGGGATCACGGCCCTCTGCCTGCCCTGATGGCTGTTCCTCCCCCCGGGCAGGGCCAACCCCGTGTGGCTGGACCCCTTCTGCAGGAACATGGAGCTGGCAGCGCAGGCGGAGCACGAGGACGACCTGCCCGAGAACCTGAGCGAGATCACCGACCTGTGGAACAGCCCTGCCCGCACCCACGTGAGACACGGCTGATTTGCCAAAACATGAGTATTGGTCTAATACTGTGACGGGCAAAACACTCTCTAACACTTTAAAGTTAGAAAGTGTGTGTTTATTCAGCGTGAGGTAACCCTCTAACACGCACAGCAGAATCACAGGTGATCACAGAGTCTGTTTATCGACAAAAGAGTCAAACAAATACATATTCACAATAACAGCCCCTCCCATCCCACGCCTCCTACGGTAATTAGCTTGAATAGCTATTAAGCATTGATTGACTTCTTAAATTAAGTCTGGGGTCGTTTTCGTGGGGAGGGGTCTAAAAGGAGGAAGTAAGGCGAGTCCTCCTCACCGGTAAACTCTTCACCTTTTCTACCAATGACAATACAAATGATTTCTGGGGATAGTCCAATTTTTCAATGAATGGATTTCTGGTTGCATTGTCTATGTTTCTTTGGGTCTGCTCACTAGTTTCGTCTTTTCCCATTGTAAGCGCAGCTGAGCAAACATAAAATGACAGACAATGAGTTTCAGATAACTACTCCCTTCTAACTTTTAATTGTTTTCAGCAAGGTAACTAAAATCCTAATTTTCTACGGTCAGTGTTTCACACAGTGTCCCCGCTCCCGCACATCCTGAGCCGCTCTCCCCCTCAATCTGCAGGGCACCTTCGGCCGGGAGCCCTCTGCCGCCAAGCCCGAGGATGACCGCTACCTGCGGGCGGCCATCCAGGAGTACGACAACATCGCCAAGCTGGGGCAGATCATGCGGGAGGGACCCATCAAGGTGAGCGCCGAGCGGCAGGAATCCCGCACCCAGGGCTCTTCTCTTCCAGCCGCACCTTCCAGCTCCGATGGGATGAGGCCAGCTTCCCTCTGACGGAGCCACCTCCCCCTGGATAACGCCCAGTCTCTCCCCTCCACCCAGGGCACTCTCCTGAAGGTGGTGCTGGACGATTACATGCGGCTGAAAAAGCTCTTTGCCCAGCGGATGGTGCATAAGGCCACCGCCAGTCAGGGCGACCGCTCCTCGGTCTCGGAGGTAGAGGGGTGTGCGCGGGCGTGGGGAGATGCTTGCCGTGCCCTCTGGGATGCAGTGTGTCTCCCTGGCCCCACGGGCTCTGGTCACTCCCTGTGGCCGTGCTCCCTGGCACCCCGTGGTGCCCCCAACTCTCTGCTTGGTCAAAACAAGCCAGGTATTGGTTTTGCACTGGTTCCCGCTGGTTTTCCAGGCTGCTGGTGACTCCTCTGATCAGAATCTTCTCCCTTGGTCTTTCTGACCCCAGGGGAGGACTCCCCTCTTTGCAGATTGGGCTCTGTCCATCAGCTCCCATTTCTGACAAGGCTGAAAGGTCTGGGAGATCATCTTCCCTTCCTTCTGCTTCTCTGGTTTTTGCCTCAAGAACACAGGGTTTTGAGGCAGAAAGGTTGGGATGGAGGGTGTTGGTGCAGAAGGGCTGGCATGGGGAGAAGCAATTCCTCCTTCTACCCTTCAAGGGGGTGCAAAACGAGGGGCAAAGAGAGCAGAGGGATGGAAGATACTTTTCAGCCCTTCTGCCCTCCATCTGTCCCTGCCTTTATTCCCCTCCAGCCCCATCCAGCCTTCCTTCATCTTCCACCCTCATACAACCCCAAATTCCAACCTGGGGCCAAACTTGGCCACTCTGGGGCCGCCTGGCAGCCGGAGCCCGAGCACCCAGCCAAGGATGGAGCGATCCAGCTGGAGCTCCTCTCCTGCTGATCCGAGGGTGCTTCAGAAGAGGAGACCCCTTCCCCCTGGCTGCACTCCAGCGCTGCAGGAGCCAGGGTGACTGCCTGGTGATTCCCTGCCCCACGTGTCTCTCGCAGCTGATCCAGAAGGAGCTGGAGGACGAGGAGGAGGAGCGCAGCGCCGGCCAGGGCAGCCTGCGCTTCCGCCACAAGCAGCCGGTGGAGCTGAAGGGACCCGACGGCATCCACGTGGTGCACGGCAGCACGGGCACGCTGCTGGCCTCCGACCTCAACAGCCTGCCCGAGGACGACCAGAAGGTGCTGGGCCGCTCGCTGGAGACTCTGACCGCCGACTGCGGGGGCTACAGCGAGCACAACGCCCGCACCGAGTCGGCCAAGTCCACGCCGCTGCACAAGATGCGCGAGGCGATCATGGAGAGCCCTCTGGAGATCACCGAGCTATGACGAGCGCTGCTGCTGCTCCCGGCAAGCCAGGAGGAGGCACGGACCGAGGGCGGGCCGCGGCGGGGGCCAGGGGCGCCCCGAGACCGGTGCTTGGCCCCCCTCTTCCCTGCAGGGGTGCAGATCGCTCCGGCCGCCTCGGAGGGCTTGGCCCCGGGAGAGGGCTCTCAGGACCGGAATGCTTTTACTCGCCTGTCATTTATCCATGAAACCATTAAATTTTTTTTATTTTTCTTATTGAAAAGAAGAAGAACAAAAAGGGTTTTTTTTCTAAAAAAAAAAAAAAAGGGAAAGAAAAGCTGAATGAAGCTGATGAGTCCAAACTGGACAGGGGAGGAAGGTGCAGTGAGGATGCGGATGATGTGCTGCCATCCCTGGGCACAGGCTGGGGACAAGCAGCTGTCACACCTCGACCACGAGCATGGGGAGGGCCAGGGAAGCGTGGGGAGATACCAAATCCTTTTGGCATTAAAGTCACCTTTCCAGTAAGGAAAGACCCAAAAAATTTAAAAGGAAAAAAAAATAACCCAACCCAAAGACATTCCTCCATTTCGCTGGCTTTACCAAAACTTGTTGCAATGTCGAAAAAGAGAGAGAGTAACTGGATGTGCAGTGCTCGTGAGTGTCTTTTGTTGCCCTTTTCTTTCCCCTTCTCTCTTGCATTTGGGGTTGTTTGTTCGGGGGTTTGTTTCCAGTCACAGTAACCTTGTGGAGAGTTTCGGGCACGGTCTGTTACGGGACTCAGAAATACACTGTCTATGGCTTTGGGTCTCCTGTCTGTCGTCCTTCCTCCCCGCATCTAAACCCCCTTTGGGAGAGAAGACCCTCTTTTGACTCACCCCTCAATCCATCCTCTTCACCAGATGCCACCCTGGGTGTTGCAGCGCCTGGGATTTTGGGGGAAGCGTTAAACGTGCTTCGGGTTTGCCCACAGTCCCACTGCAGCCCCCAGCACAAGGAGGAAGGACACAACCAGCCAGGCTCACGGGAAGAGTTTATTTGTGATGGGATGCTCCCATGCACTGCCAGGACCAGGCACTGCAGGCATCCCCCCGACACGACGGGGAGGGACGAGCCAGCACCCCGCTGCCCTCGCCACCACGGCTGGGTCAGCACGGGACCCCCAGCAGGGATGGGGGCGTGAAAGGAAATCCTGGAGCCCAAACTCATTCACTTTATGTTCAGGTGAGGCTGGAGTGGCCTGCCAGGAGTGAGGGGCCAGCGTTTGGGCAGCAGAGCCCAGCCCAGCCCACGGGGACAGATCCACGTTGCAGGATCTGGACCTTGCGAGTGGTTCAGGGTGGGATGGAGAGGTAGAGAAGGGATTGGGGACGGAGATAGAGGCGGGAATAGAGGTCGGGGATTTCGCAACCACCCTGAGAGACCTCAAGGCTGAATCCCTAGTCCTGAAAATATTAACGAGTCCCTTAACCTGATTTGGAAATCCAAGCCCCAGGAGTGGGAGAGGAAGTGGCCGAGGCCGCTGGGGTTCCCCGGTTGGCTCCTGCCACGGCCGCCTGTGAGCGCAGGCACGCCCCGAGGGGAGGGAGCCGGGACCCCGGTGCACAGGGCGCAGCGAGTCGGGCCAGCTGGGACGCGGCTCCTAGTTCCACACGTGGCGCCGGCAGTGCGCGACGGCCTGGGGAGGCACGGGGCAGGGATGGGCTGGGGTGGTGGGACCAGCCCGAGGGGAGGATGCTGGGAGGGGGGTTGGGATGCAGGGACCGCCATCCCAAGGGGAGGGGACACGAGCGGGGCACTCACGCTGCACTCGACCGCCGTGGCCATGTTCTTGCACCAGTACTCGCGGGCCCCAGGCACAGGGCGCCGAGCCCAGGAGATCCTCCCTGCCCGAGTCACAGGCTCTGAGTTTCTGCATCGCCAAGGAAAACGGTGGGAGGGAGAGGGAGAAAACCTCCATGAGGATCCTGCGAGCACCCACGCGGTGGGACAAAGGATGCCCAGGGGTGAGGACACTCACGGTGCAGACAAAGGTGGGGTCCATCATCTGCACGAAGAGCCGCACGGCCGCCGGCTCGTACTGCAGCACCAGCGCCTGGCACTGGCAGGGAGAGAGGGGTGAGCCGGGCACCAGGGGAGTCCCCACGGGCCGGCGCTGGGCGTGCCCCCCTCAGCTCACCTTGCTGGTGAGCGGCACGGGCAGCATGGCGCAGCCCTTCTCCAGCACCTCGCCCAGCTCCTCCAGCGTCTCGTTCTTGAGCAGCTCGTTGTCGAAGTAGGTGATGACGATCTGGCACACGTTGCAGAAGGCGCCCGCGCTCGCCGCCAGCCTCTCCAGGGATTCAGCCACTGCGGGACACGGCCGTCAGCGCCCAGCAGAGGGGAGCCCCGCTCCCTGTGCCGCCCTGGGCGCCAGCTCACCGGGCGCGGTGTCCCCGCTGCGGGGGCAGCAGCGCAGCAGGGCGCAGACGGCCGCGGGGTCGGTGGCCTGCAGCAGCATGATCACCACGGCTTTGCCGTAGGAGTTGACGAAGTCCTTGCACTGCCCGATGACGCCGTGGGGCAGCACGTAGCACACCTTCTCGATGTCGTTCACCAGCTGCTCCTGCCGGCACAAGGCGCAGGAGGGAAGCTGCTCGCTGTCCCTCCGCCCCCCGTGCAGCGCCAGGCCGGGCGGTGGGGCTCACCTCTGTCACGTTGTTCTCCAGCAGGCTCTCGACTGTCCTCACGGTGAACTGGCACACGTCGCACAGCGGAGTGCTCCCCACCCTGTCCTGCCGGGACAAGCGGGTGGCATGCATGCAGAGCCCCCCCAGAGCCACCCTCGTCCTTATTCTGCCCCCATTTGGCATAAATGGAGGTGCTCGAGGAAATACAGTACAAAATAAGGCTCCCCACTTCCCGGTGTTTGGATTTTAAGGAGCACAGCAGAATTGGGAGGGTCCCCGCTTACCCCCAGCATGCTCAGGCTCTGCATCACCTTCTCTGTGAGCAGCGTGTGGAGGGGCAGTGCCGAGGTGGAGGCACACAGTCCCAGCTGGCCACACAGCTCCATTGGGCCCTGGGGAGAGGGGACATCCCAAATCAGGCTGGCCTTGGCCCCAGGGAGGGGAATTTCAGCGCATCAGGGCACGGCATTTCACTCACCTCAGCCTGCTACCGGTGGAGGGGCCAGAAAATGGCAGGAAAAATGAAAATAAAATGTAATTGCAGCAGTTGAAAGGCAGAGAGAAGGGGGGGAAAACCCCAATATTTTGTAGGAATATTAGACAGCTTAACTAAAGTTAACAGTGAGTTTAACTTAAAAAAGGGAGCGTTTCTGATGAGGCCCCTTGGCTGTGCACCAGTCACCCCTGGCATCCCCAGGGAGCCCTCAGCCTCTTACCACATGCCTCAGGAGCTGGGCAGCCGTGTCTGTGTACTCAGCCAGGGAGTGCTTGCACTGCAGGAGGGAGGGAGGGAGAGCCAGCATCAGCACACACCCCTCCCCGGGCAGGCATCTGCAAAAGATGCTCCCACCGAGGAGGAGAAGGCAGCCCATCCCTGCAAGTGTCCCAGGACAGGGCTGGGATGGTGGAAGGTGTCCCTGCCCAGGGCAGGGGGTGGAGTGGGATTGTCTTTAAGGCCCCTTCCAGCCCAAAGCCCTGTGTGACCCCTCACCCTCTGTGCCAGGTCGGGTGTCAGGGTCTCACACACTCTCTTGGCGTGGCCCAGCAGCTCCCAGGTGAAGGCAGTGTTGGTGCCCAACTCCTGCTGCACGGCTGTCAGCAGCTGCAGGCAGTTCCCACACACCTCTTCTGTCTTCTGCAGGATGACAAGAACAGGGACACATTGGTACCCCACAAAAAAACCCCAATCCTCCTCCTCCCCATGCCCCAACCTGCATTTGCAGGGCTGGGATTTAAACAGTGTAATTTGGGGCAGCACTCTGACCAGCATCTCTCTAGTGCCCTCTTGCAGCCTGAAATATCCCCCCAAGCTGGTGACACCTCCAGCCAGAAGGCATTTCAGCTCTGCAGAAATGTTAGGGGCTTCCTCTAATTGTTGTTCAGTAGGTGGTGCTTTTAAGGGGATTCTCATCCCTGAGCAGCATTAGGATACTGGCACAGGTTGTCCAGGTGGCTGCATCATTCCTGGAAGTGTCCAAGGCCAGCTTGGGTGGGGCTTGGAGCAACATGGACACATTCCCTGGCAGGGGTTTGGAAGGAGATGATCTGTAAGGTCCCTTCCCACCCAAACTATTCCACGATCCCGTGCTCAGCTCCATCCTTGCCTGTGCCACGGTACCTGTGCCTCGCCGTGAGGCAGCTCCTGGGGGTACAGCAGGAGGGGCACGTTGGCCAAGAAGGGGGAGATGAGCTCAGCAAAGTCCTGCGTGGGACTTGTGGCAGCTGCTGGTGGCTCCTCGGGGGCTCCCGTGGCTCTGTCCCGGCGCTGGCACAGCTTGATGGTCCCGCACACCACCTTGGGTTGCGACTGGGGAGCAGAGGGGCGGGGAGGGGGCTCGAGGCTGCAGCTCCTCCATCGCACCCACCCCAGATCACTTCCCCATCCATCTCATCCTTCAGATGGTTTGTCCCAGCCTCCAGGAGCATCCTTTGCCTTGCAAGCCCCCAAGATACCCATTCCTATGGAAAAACCCCAGCCCGGGGGCTTCCCCTGCATTACCAGCACTTGCTTGCCCAGCTGGACCAGGACAAGGATCCCGGTGTCCACCATCCTCTTGCACTTGACAGACCAGTCCTGGAAGGGCAGGTACTGGCATTTCTTATCCAAGAAGAGCCGCAGCTTCTCCTGGGTGGCAGAGAGAGCGTTCAGGGCTCGGTGGTGTTGGCGGGGAGGAGCACCAGCCCCGCTCCCCCTCCCTGCCAGACCCACCTCGGTGCGGTTGTCCTGCAGGATCTTGCCCACCACGGACACTGCCACCTGGCACAGGTGACAGGGGATCCCCTTCTGCTGAGAGAGGGGACACGTCGGGGTGTTGTCACGGCACCCAGATCCCAACCTTCCACCCCAAAAACATCCCATGTGAACGTCCCGGGGCACCCCGTTGATTTTTGCTTTTTTCTCCGCAGGCGCGCTGATGCTGGGGTGGCCAGGCCGGGGTTCCCCCAACATCTCTGCGAGATTCCGGGGCAGATGGGCTGGTCTCCCGCAGCCCCCCGCATCCCCTGCTCGCAGCACGGTTACCCCCAGAGCCCGGTCCCACGCTGTGAGCCGGCAGAGCTCCAGCGCCCCGCACTTGGTGGCGGTCGCCACGTCGCGGCACCAGTCCTCCGGCCGCTCGCCGCACTCGTGGAGGGGGCTGGCCCCGGCTGTGGGAGGGGAGAGGCGGCTGTCAGCCCTCACGGCACCCCAAGACCCCCAGCTAACCCCTCTGCACCGCAGTGA
Organism: Luscinia megarhynchos; assembly: GCA_034336665.1. Lineage (NCBI taxonomy): Eukaryota > Metazoa > Chordata > Aves > Passeriformes > Muscicapidae > Luscinia > Luscinia megarhynchos. Next base: position 34,569,359 of record CM067569.1, on the reverse strand, counting down.
GCTCGGAGTGATGCTCCTCACCCTCCCGCTGCGATTCCACCTCAACTCCCAAACCCGCGGGATTGGAGGGGAGTGTTTCACTTATAAATGACTTTACACGGTCGGTTTTGCCAGGCTGCCAGCTTTTCCGGTGGGATGTCACAAGGTCAGAAGCAGAGGGATTTGGGGGCTCATCCCCAGCCTCTCACACCCTCTGACACGCTGCGGAGGCGGCTGCTCGTAAAAGCCGCAGTAAATCTTGCGGGGCGCCGGCGCTCAGCCCCGCACGGCAGCCGAGATAGCCACGCCACGGCTCCCGGCGACGATTGGGCAACCCCGCTTTTGGTGGGGTTCTTTTGGTTTTATTTCCTCCCCACGACAGCATTTTCTGCCGGCTGCAGCTCCCCGCCCCGGCAGCGCGGGGTGGCGTGGCGCAAGAGCCGCGCTCTAATTGTCACCTTGGTGTGTCAGGACTCATTCCTGATGGGGCGAGCGCTTGTCTCCACCGGGAACTGTGCCCACCCTTCTCCGCCTTGCTTCGGCCGGGAGCTGCTCCGGGAATTTGGGGGACAGATCCAGCTTTTATCCCCCAGCCCTGACTGTGATTTTGCAGAGCAGGAATAAATCCCAAGGCAGAAACTGCTCCTTCCACCCAGGTTTCTCCCCAGAAGATGCCTTTCCCCGCATGCTGGATTTTGTCCTCCAGCTCATCCCTGAGACTGCAGCGTGCCCAGGGCCACCCTGGAAAATCCCTGGGGTTGGAGGGGTTGTGGGGAGAGGGGTCCCAAGCCCCCCATAACTCCCTCCTGCCCCCAAAAGCAGAGTGCCGGGTGGTGTTTCAGCCCCGATTTCCCCATCGGGCTGACAGCAGGCGAGCCCCGGGGCAGGGCGAGTCCCCCCGGTTCGCCAGGCTTCCCACACACCTTCTCAGCTGCGCCATGCCGCGCTCGCACATCAGCTGAGAGGGATATATTTATGTTTTGCAGCCCCGGCCCCGGCATCAGGGCAAACAGGAATGGCAAGTCAGCGGAGGCATTAAGGAGCAGCATCAAAACCGAGGAGACGGGAGGCAAGAACCCCGCAGATTTTTTTTTGAGCTGCTTCCCCAGCATCTCTCACAGAGCCGGGACCTCGTGGTGGGGTCGGGAGGATCTAAGACACGGGTGGTTTGGTCCTGCACTTTCCTGGCTCGCACAGATCCTCAGCTCAGCACTTACTCCTCACCCTGCTCGAGCTGCAAAGTCAGGCAGCCAGCGCTGAGCCAGAAAATAATTAGGACTAATCACAGCACCCAACAGCTGAGAGCAGGGGGAGCTTCCCCAGGTGCAAACCAGGGCCACGGGGCAAGCAACCGGGGCAACTGGTGTCCCGTGAGCTCTCCTACACGTTTCAAAGCCGCGCTGGAGCCACCTCATGCTGCCAGCACACCGGGTTATTAAATGCTACCATTTTTGGCAGAAGAGCAAGGCAGGGATGCTCCAGCGATCTCAGGTCAGATACAGCTGCCCTATTCCTGTCTGCCCGGCCCGGGGGATGGGGTGGGCTTTGCTCAGGGGGGAATCCATGCGAGCTGCAGCCCGGCAGGGCTGTGCCGGCATTCCTGGGAGCCCCGGCGCTGCCCGGCCGAGCCGGCCCAGCCTGGCGAGCCGGTTGTGATGTAAAGCCCGGGGGTGGCAGCGTGGGTCCCAGCGCCCCAATTCCCGGCCTGGAGCACGCCCCTGTTACAGCAAGAGCCATAAATACCCTGCTCCCAGCTCCCTAACCCTCCTGCAAGGCTTGCGGGGTCCCCAGTCCCACAGCACTCCCGTGTCACCCAGGCATGGAGCACAGGTGAACTTTCCTGCCCTGCTGCTGCTGGCTGAACACCTGGACGCTTTTCCCCGCCTCCCCGGGTCCTCCACCACAAAAACCTTGGGAATGTCACATCCGGGGAGCCCAATGGGCCAAAACTGGGGTGCAAGGGGAGCTTTGCACTCAGAAACAGGGAGGGTTTGCTTACAGGAGCAGGGCTGCCCTTACTCCGGGGAAGATTTCCCCAGGAAGCAGCGATTTACCCCCAAGCAAGGACCCGAGGTTAGAAGCAGGCTTTTCCCAGCTTGCTTCCTGGGGATGACTCAGGGATGGCCTGCAGGAGGATTCACTCACAGACACCCAAAGTGCCCATGCTGAGAGGGCTCCTGAGGTGAGCAGAGCACATCACCCCACTCCTGTCCCAGAGCTCAGCAAGCACAGCAGAGGCAGCTTGCTGCCTCCTGCAGCTCCCACGAGGACCCTCAGGAAAAAAGAGCAGCTTCAGGTGGCAGCACAGTCACTCTGTTGTGACAACCAATGGCTTCCCCCAGCTCACACAACACCAAGGGCATGAGAGAGAGCAGCTCCTCTGCCCCACCACTGCAGAGACACCCTGGCTTCCCTCCTGCCGTGCCCCAGCACAGCACCTGAACCCCAGAGAAAGGAGGGAACAAACCCCCTTTTGCCCCGGGATCACCTCAGAGGGTGAAAGTTCCAACTCTCACCTCCAGGTGGGTAACACAGACAGCAGTGCCACCTTCCCCAGCTCTCCTCTGCCCAACTCCAACACCAGAGGAAGCACATTATAGAGCTTAGACACCAAAGCTGGGAATAGTTTCAGGATTCAGCAGGGCTTTCTGGGGCCCCAGGCCTGGCCTTACCTTGGTAGGAGCCCAGGCACACAGAAAGGATCAGCACCAAGCCACTCCATTTGCTCTCCATGCCGTTCCTAAGAGTCCTCAGTGGCTGGTTCCTCTCCTGTGCTGCTCCCAGACTGAGGAATCTTGGATGGGCTGGGAGAAGCAGTGAGAATCCACACCTACGCAGGGCAATTACCACACCCCTCACTTTATGCCTTGATTATAAAATCATCACCAGGCAGGGAGGGACCAGAGGCAGGCAGGTATTCCCAGGAGGTCAGGAGCAGCCCAGAACCTGCTGCTCAACACTCACCTGGCTGCAGAGGGTGGGTACAGACAGGGAAAGCTGTCCCACAGGAAGGTGACAGCAAAGCTCCCTGCCTTTAAATGACATTTCTGAGTTTTATTTGGAATCAAGCAAGGAATGAGGCCACAGGGGAAGCCACCCTAAATGCAAGTCAGCAGGGAAGGCCATATCTAGGAGTCCCTCTGGGGATTGCAACACGGGGCTGTTGCCTCACAGCAGGCGTTGTGTTTGTCCAGGGAAGAAAGCAGCAGCAATCCCAGGCAATCTTCCTCCTGCTCAGCAGAACAAAGGCTTGATGGGACATGCAGCCTAATGGCAACCTGAATCCATTCAGGCCCAAATTCCCAGTGACAGCTTGGGATGTGCCTTCTCCTGGCCCTGCAGCCAAGGGGAACCTCAGTGAGAATCTCTGCCAGGGAGAAAAATGAAACATGCAAATTTGTCGTTTTAGAGAAGTTTTTATTGTTCATCAAGGAAGCCTTTGTGCAGAAAAAAAAACAAAACAAAAAAAAAAAAGAAAAAAATCAGGACAATGTTCTTTAGAAAGCAACTGCACAGTGTTCCCCCCCCACCCCAGAGCATGACTCAAAGCAGGTCAGGTGCCACAGTCCACAGGAAGGGAGAAAACTAAAGGGACTCCCACGAGAGCACAGGACTTCCCCTGGTTCACCTTGCCCAGCAGGTTGCCAGCATGAATCCTACTAAAACCCCCAGGAAAATAAAACCTTCCCAACCTGCCAAGCTGTCAATGCAGCCCCACCTCCCCCAAGAGAGACCCACAGCAGCCAGTTTACAACGCCAAATGCCACCCTCTGTGCCGTGGTGGAACAGAACCCGTCCCTCCAGGGCAGTGGTGTGAAGGAACAGAGCCCAGCTCCTATCTGCTCCATCTCCCCCAGCTGGGATACACCACCACAACCACTGCACAAGCCTGCCAGGACAGAAAGCTGCAGTATTTTGTATCTTTAGGGGAAATTTTGCTTTTTTTCCCCCCTTGTTTAAAGCCATGAGTGCTTTACCATTCAGGAAACGGGAGAGAGCCATCTCTGTTGCCATCTGTCAGCACTGCCCAGGCTTTTAGTTCCAACTAAAAACCTGCAACCCAGTGGTTTTCCAATGAAAAATACTCTGCTTGCTGCCACAGCATTGTTACTGGAGCTCCTGCACGTCCCACACACCACAGGAACAGCAGGAGTTGCCAGCATCTTTCTGAACACGACTGGAATTTTCAAAGCTCCACATCTGCCCAGCTGCTGCTTCCCAAAGGTCTCCTCAGAGCTACTTCAGTGCCTTTGCTTTGGGGATTAACTTGATCTGAAGTGCACACCCAATGCAGGGTCTGTCCCAAGCAGTACAAGCAGGATCCTCACTCCCAAGGACCCCTCACATCAAGGGCCTGCCATGTTCCCAGGGTAGCAGCCTTCCTTGAAGGCCTTTTTGGGGGGATTTCAAGCCATTTCAGTGAAATTTCAGAAAGACAGGCTGTCAAGTGTGCCAGCAGAGCCTCAAATACCTACACTGCTCCTACCACCTGCCATCTCTGCTGGCTGCATTTCCCAACAGAAATGGGAACTCTGGATAACAATCCCCACCTCCAGTTACTCAGCAGGGCGTCAGTGAGAGTGGGTGGGCAGCAGTGGGAGGTGCCCCAAGGCCTCACACCACCTCTCAAGCTTTAGGTGACTGAAATATGGTGTGAGAGAAACAGCAGGGCAGGGAACAAGCAGGTTACAATAAAACCCTGCTTTCCCACAAATTCCACTGAACTCCCTTTGACATATTCCCAGCTGCTGCTGACTTGATCCTCCTCCATCTGCCAGCGACAGCTCACGCTACCTCCTCAGCACCCAGCCTGTGGGAAGCTGCAAGAACAAGCAGAATTGAGCAACTAGGATAAGGGAAAAAAAAAAAAAAGTCATTCATTCCTCAGGTAAGCCAGCATGCTTCAGGAGATTGACATTCCCACTGGACTGGGCTTGGCAGCAGAACACACGTGCTGAGACGGAGTCCAAGGAAATCAGAAGGATGTGATGGAAAGCTGAGGGAGGGTTTTCCTTAGCTATAACACCATGAGCCACAAGCCTGATCACTCAAATGCAAAAGGCTGATCACTCAGATGCATCTTTTTAAGTACCAACTACTTTGAAAATTAGCTGGGCACACAAAGCCCCCTCCTCTGCATCTGCAGAGCTTTGAAAATTCCAGCCAAAAGGATTCCCAGATTCAACATTATCCCTTAGAGTTCCCATACACAGAAAATAAACATTCCAGCCAGATGTTAAAAATGCAAAGCATGTAAAATCTTCTCAATGCTGCCTACAGAAAGACATTTGAAAGTTTAGTTGCTATCTTGCTCTTTTTTAAATTAAAAGATAAGAGCCTTGACTCATTTCATCTCTGTCATTCTTTCCAGCACATAAAAAACCACTTCAGCTATCAATTAAAAAAAAAATAAATCTACAACACACTGACTATTTTTAGGAGCATAATGGGTTAAACTGTACAATCAGAAATATCTTTGTTAAGTCAACAATGAAAATCTGATCCTTCAACAGCAGCACTGCTACAGAAGAGTTACAACAAAGGAACTTGAAGGTCAAATTGTTAATGAGGCAGAGAGGAGGGACAGGTGAGATACAGCTCTCTGCCAACCTCAGCCCACATTTCCTAAGAGCCATGGCAAACTTTCAGAACTGGAAATTCTTCTTCTAGTTCCACACATGACGTTTGCAGTGATCAACAGCCTAAAGGGGAAGAAATAGCTGATATTAGTGGAAAAAAGCCAGTCTGCAAACAAGCAGTTCAACACCTTATCCCGGGTCAAGATCTTGGGAGCAAATCTGTTTTTCTTAAATAAGTGATTTCAAAGAGGACTAGAATAAATAACATCCTGAGCCCCACCAGCCAGGAGCTTTAGGAAAGAAGGCTGATGACCCCTAGCCATTAAGGCCTGGCAGAAAAAGCAACACAGGAAGCCAATTTCTAGAGCCTGCTGAGAGATTGTGACATGGTCTGTCGGCTGCAGGAACACTGACTAAATAAAAAGCTGACACTGTACCTTACTATAGGCTTTTGAAATACTAGCAGACAGGTGTGGGACACAAGGAGGAGAGGGAAATCAGCTTTGAGAAAGCTAAGAGCTATGAAACACTGGAATTCATTCACTTCAAAGAGCAGCAGAAAGCAAAAATAGCTCAGAAGGAGCTGTAAAAACAGGAAACTGGAGGCAGAAGGATGCCTTACATACATTGCACTGGGCAGCAGTGTCCATGTTCTTACACCAGTAGCCAGGACCCCAGACACAGGCATCATTCCCCAGGAGAGGCTCTTTGGCTGACTCACACACTCCAAGTTTCTGGGAAAAGAGCAGAAGCACAGTCAGCACCTTTCTAAGCACAACAAGAGGTCTCAGTGTCTGAGTTTCCACCTGAGTGGGTGAGGAAGCTGCACTGGGGCAGCTGCAGGAGCTCTCACTGAGGTCACACCTGCAGCTGAAGCAGCAGCCACGTAACCTGACCCAGGGTAAAGTTACTGGAACTCCTTTGTATCAAGTTCTGAAAAACAGATCTTCTAGAGAGGGGCCTTTCTCAAGAAAGGTCACTTTACCTCCCAGCACATTCAGGGCACGTCACAGCCTGTCACTGACCACCAGCAGTGGGCAACCACTGGCAGCTCTCCCCTGTGCTAGGCTGGCAGTCAGACAGCTGTCCCTTCAGGAAGCCCAGGCCCTGCTCTGAGCATTCAGCATGCTGATTTTGATTCCAGCAGAGTTCCTGCATGCTGGGCACTGAAAGGCACCCAGGACAGCAGGCAGCACTCAATAAAACCAAATGCAATACTCACAGTGCAAACGAAAGTGGGATCCATCACCTCTGCCAAGAGTTGCACAACCACGGGTTCGTACTGTTCCACAAACTGCACACACTGTAACAAAACACAGGGTGGGAGAGATTCTCCTGCTAGGGCCCCTGAAAGCAGAGCAATGTGTGGTCTGCAGTGCCACCCCAGACACCCCAACAACACACCCCACAAGGATCAAGCAGAGGCTTGATGAGCTCTGCACATGGCAAAGGAGTCAGGCACTAATCACACGACTGCATCATTGTTTCTGCTGGCTCATACCTGCCTGCAGCTGTCTGTAGACAAACTATGAGGAGATAAGGGGTCACAAGGAAAGAACCAAGCAGGACAGGCTCTGGGAAAAGAACCAAGCAGAAGAAGCTTTGACTGCAAAGCTTCCCCTTTGATGGTGGAGATCACGCCTGTCTCAAGAGGAAAGCACACAGAACCAGCTGGAGACAAACATCCTGAGCAGGGCAGCAGCAAGGACTCCCAAGCACTTCTCTCTCCCTCTAGTGGAGAGGAGAGGCTGGCTCCAGACCTGAGGAAGATGCTGCTGCTCTCAGCAGAGACAAACAGCACCAATTAATAAACCAACCACAGCTATTAAACAGCCTCACAGCAGGAAGAGCTGCTCCACAGCTGCTTTAAGCCTCTATTTTCTAACCTCAGTAAACTTACAAGCAGTTGCCACTTGCTGACACTCAGCAGCCACCTAATAAGATTTTCAGGTAAATCTTGATATCAGTGGTCTAACAGGTGTCCCACTGGAATTACACCAGCCTGCTTCCAATTACTTCATTAATCCCCTGAACTGGATCGGTGTTGAGGGAAAAAAAATCCCAAAACCTTCAACTGTTGCCACCCACTGCTCTCAGAGGATTTCCAGGCAAACCTTTCCTGACTGCAAATTAGTACAACAATCCAGCCAGTCAATTCAGGCCCTTCAAAGCAGACATCTATTCAAGGGACTGCCAACTCCCAAGGATGGGAACTGAGCAAACCTAATCCCCCTGCACCCCAAACTCCTCCCAGCCTTCAGCAGAGAAGGCTGTTACAAAAACCAACAAGAGAAGCTGCTCTCTACTTTTCCCAAATATTCTGCAAGATGTCTCTGCCTATGGCAGGGGGGTTGGAATTAGTCTTTAAGGTTCCTTCTAATCCAAACCATTCCAGGATTCTGTGTTTCATCTTTCTGTTCATCTCCATCTGCCTTGCCCTGACTGGAAGGCAGGCTGTCACATAGCAAGGTCATTCAACTGCCTCAGATCAAGCTTTTTCCCCCCTTTTTTTATTTTTTGCTGTACTGCACAGGAGAGATTTAGATACATAGACACTGCTATGCTTTGGTGCTAATTAATAAAGGGAAAACCCTGTGGAGGATCAGGTTGCTGCACACAAGCCAGTCCCAGCTGCACCTGTGGACAGTTTGTCTCCAGCCAGAGACAAGGCATTTGGCTAAACACAGAGACCTCTGTTAGGAGTACCTGGACATTTATAGCAGGAGCAGAGACACTTGAGAGATGGACCTAAAATTAGCATATAGACAGAATATCAGATGAAACATCCAGGAAATGAGGTGAAGCATAACTGTCACTGTTAGGACCTATGTAAACCAAACAAATCAAGAGGGGCAGCTCCCAACAACCAAGACCATGGCTTTTTAGCCTGCCTCCTGCACAAACACCTTACCTGTTCACTGACAGACTCTGGCAGGAAGTGACAGACTTTTTCCAGCAAAGCTTCAATTTCAGCTGTCGTGGCATTCTTCTCTAGCTCTTTGTCTGCATAAGCCACCACCATCTTGCAGATATCACAGAAACCACCTGCAGGTTTCACTACAACTGAGAAGGAAAATAAAAAAACACAACAAACATCAGTGCTTGGGTAGCTCCCACACAAAGAGAGGAAAGGAAGCAGTACCAGCAGTGATCTCACCACAGGTGAGCCAGCTCATTTTGAACACTCATCACCCACCTGGCTGCTGGGGGAGCTTGCTGGCTGCACAGCACTTCAGCATGGCACACACAGCTTCAGGACTTGTTGCCTCCAGGAGCATGTCAATGACAGCCTGGCCATAGACCTCGATGAAGTCCTTGCACTGGTCCTTGACGCTGCCCGGGAACAGGCGGCACACCACCTCCATCTCGTGCACAATCTCCTCCTGAGGCACAGGGCAGCAGCAAATGAGGCACAGCTTTCACCCACTTCATAAGCACACCTTTCCTGTCCCAGCCAGCACAGAAACTTTGCTGTTGTGAAAACAGGCAATAAAATGGTTTTCCTTCCCCCTTCAGTGCAGCCAAAGCCTAGGAAGAGGCATGATGCCCACCACTCACACACCTCTGTCTTGTTGCTCTCCAAGAGGCCGGTCACTTCTTTCACCATGGTCTCACAGATTTCACACAAGGAAAAAGTCTTCTCTTGGACTGAGGCCTTCTGAGTACACAGAAGAAATACACACACAATAAATCAGCACTGGAGCATGGGGACAATTCCTAACAGCATTTACCTCACTGCTCGGTTTGGGCTGTATTCAAAAGGTCACAGAACCCAAAACCAACCTCAAAGGTCTCACTAAAAATCCTGTCTGAATGAACAGGCATTTTGTATGACTCATTTTAAGACTTCAACCCCAAGGCTGTACAGAGTTGAATTTAGCAGGCACAAGGAAATAAGCAACCCCACAGAGGCAGAAGTCAAGGGGAATTTATAGTGGTTTTTAAATACATTAATGGAGGACATTTCCTAGAACTGAGAGCACCCTCCTGATTGCAAAAATAACCTTTGGAGAGGCCAAGATGCTTTTTCAAACTCAGAGTTTCAGCATTCTGACTCTGATCTCTCATCTGCACATGCAGAGTGCTGCTCCATTTTTAAAAGGGATCAAAGTATTCCTCCAAACAAAGAGCAAAACTCAAACTGAGAATTTACATTTAAGGTGTCATTCAGAACTGCTGGAACAAGAGTTCCCCCTTCAATCCTGAAGCATTACCTTGTAGCTCTGGGTTGAGTGCAGGCTCTGCTGTTCAAAAATCAACCAGCTTTCCTACTTCACAAACCAGCAACAGAAACAAGAAAAGGCCAGGAATTTATATACAGGGAGACTTGCACGAAAGCTCATCTTTTTCACCTTTTAGTTTGTTACACTAAAGGAAAGAGGAAAGCAAAGTACAAAAAGCCCATCTTACCTCCACAATTTCCATTTTCACCTCATGAACCACCTGAGCTGGCACCAGAGGCTGAAGGGGAACAGACTTGACAGAAGAACAGAACCCAACCATGGCACAAATGTCCTTTGGTTGCTGGAAAGAGATGCAGAAGCAATTTTTAAAAGTCTAGAAGTCTCTGCCCTTTCTACAGAGCCTGTGAGCAGGCACAGAGAGCAAAATTTTTAAAGGCACCAACACAAAGTTTCACTACTACTTCTACTTCAAGTATTGCCAAAGCATTTGGTAAGGTTATAGGCAGGATAGCTACTGGATTGGATTTAGCAGTTCCTGTTAAAGAGGAAGAGGTTAAAAACCCCATTTAAAAAACCATGTCCCATTTTGCAAGCCCTTCAAAAGGAGTTGACTTAAGAACTACCAACACCAAAACAAGCCACCAGCAGCATCACACCAGAGCTGCATCCACAAAGCTGCTCCCCAGCTTTAAGGGATCACAGGAGAGGCCAATTATCCTGACTTGAGTTCACCCAAAAGCTGAGAGAAGTGCCTAGAAGAAAGAACCTCTTTCCTCATCCACAAACTACCTTCTTTAAAGCTGCCAGAAACATCACGTTCTGCAAACAGAAACAGTTTCTCTCATTACTGAACACAGCCTACAGGAAACAAAAGTTAAGCCTGTTAAAACCCAAGCCTAACAATTTGTACTGCAACAAGGGAACTTGCAGTGTTCTCACAGCAAGATAAAACAGCAAACAGAAACCAAGTCTGTAAAAAGCCTTTCTTTCTCAAAGAAATACACTCTTCATGCATTTCTTTTTTGAAACATACATTACCAAATGCAGAGAAAAATGCCAGACACAAGGCAAACTGCTCTAAGGAGAATACCCAAAGTGAGAAAGAGCAAGACACAAAACCTCCATTTTCCCACCTAAAGTCTACTTAAGCTAGAAAAAGACACCCTTGGCCCTATAGGTAATTAGAAGATGATATCTCACCCTGCTGCAAGCTTCCTACAGCAGAGGCTTATCTCAGAGTTAATGTTAACATATCATGCCACAGTCTCATGCACAGGCAAAAGCAGCACCTCAGAGACACTGTGCTGCTTCAGGCCACTCCAGGCAGCACCTTTAAGTCAAGCCCTTTGGTTCATGCAGTGTAAGAAGCAGTTCCAGGTATTAATGTTACAGCTAACACCCACATACACACATTTCCTCACAGAGAGGTGACAGACACAAGGTCCCACAGGACAGGTTATAAATTAAAAGCCCAAATTGCTCTAGGAAGCCTTCACCTTTTCAGTTCATGTACTTCAAACATCTTTGCCATTGTCCTAGATTTAAAGGCTAGCTAAGGAATGACCTGGGGACAGCTTTGCTCAAGGCCTTTTCAGCCCAGACTTTAAACCAGCAGCTGTCAGGATGCTGGCATGCTTTTTCCACATCTATCCTTCTCTTCTGTAAGAGGGAGGATATTTTCTGCTCTACTGGCCAAAGCATAATCAAGTTGAAATCTTAGTAGCACAAAGGACTGATGCACTGGAGGAAGCCTATAGTGTTTCTCTGTTTTAATCACAAATATCCCTTGTATCTGTCAGCACTGAGTGCAATCACACCAAGTGTACAGCTAAGAGAGCAAGAAGTGAACTACAAGCCCTTTAAAAGCAAAGGGTGAACTACAAGCAGGCTATCACCACAGGCAAGTTGCTCACCTACCTGATCCTTCTGTTGACAGGGGAGATTGGAGACAGAGGAAGAAAGGAGAAATTGAAGATAAAAGTTAAGAGAAAAAAAACACATCAAGCACTTGGAACTGCATATATTATTTCCACAGAGATAATGGAATATGACACAGTCCCCACCCCAAAGAGGCTCAGCTACAGCAACTCACATTTAATTGCACAGTGCTAACCAGTATTACTCATCTGCAGCTATTAAGGCATCCTGGGCAGGTCACCTCCAGAGAGTCTGGACAACACTCAGATGCACACAAGGTGCAGTCATATTCCAATTTCAGGTACTAACAACACACTGCATTGCAATGCTTAGAATGAGAAACTAAGTGCTGTTGGAACAAACACTGACTTCCCCCCAAAATATTTAAGAAACAGGATGAGCTTCTAAGTAGCCTTTAGCAACTGGAAGCAAAAAAAAAAAGACCACTATGCTGCTAAATTCAGGCTCAAGTCAGCCTCATGTTCACCTGTGGTATCTCAGACTGCACTAAGGAAAGGCTTAGCAATTTTTTAAAGACCCTCAGCTCTCAGGATTAAAAGGTGCTATGTATGAGGTAAATGTATGCTGCTGCAGAAGGTACCACTCACTTTCCAGGGCTCCTGTCAAGAGCCCAGAGAGCAGGAACCTTGAGACAGCAACTCCAGAAGGACGGTTAGCCTTGCTTCCAGGAGACACCTTATCTCTCACACGTGAACTGATTTTGCAATATTGCAACAAAGCCAGCTCTAATATCCTTAACACAGTATTTGGGGGAGGGGGGAAGTGTTGTGTAAGCACAGGACTGAGATAAAAGAATATAAAGGGACTTGTGTTATGTATCTTTGTATTTCAAAGGATTACAGTGCCTTCTGCACTGCAGAAGTGGTTATAAAATGGAAGGAAATGTGCTAAAGAAAGCATCCTGAAACTGAAATTACTATCCAATCAAACACCAAGTTCAAGGCATTAACACCAAGACTTATAGAGCAAGGGCTCTCCCCAAAGTTTTACTGCAGTGCATGTGTTTCCTGTTTCCAAAGCAGTTAACTACACAAGGCAGAGAAATGAACTGAGAGCAAATACTGCACTCTGCTGATCTTACCATGTGCATCATCATCTGGATGGCCAAGTCAGAATACTCAGAGATGTAGGTCTTGCACTGCAGAAAGCAGGAAAAGAAAGACTCGTGACTATCAAACCACTCTGGCTGTAGAGTTAATCTGGAATTTTCTAATACATCTCAAGGTATTAATTTATCTGCTCTACTGCATAGCAACAGGGCTTTCAGGGCTTGGCCCAAATACAAGATGGCATTTCAGGTTACAAAACTGCTGCACAGATAACTGTTTAACCTTTTCTCTTCCTCTCAGGGCAAAAAGCAACCACATTACCCACCTAGACCATTTTAGTGAAAAAGGTCTTTAAGGGTTAGAAGCAATCTGGAGTCTTTCTCCTCCTCCCCAGTCCCACACATCCCACTGAGCATGAAGTTTACTTTCCTGACCATGAAGTTTACAGTTTCAGTGTTGTTATTGTTACACACATGCATCAGAGTCTCCTTTGTGATATTAAATAGAGAATATGATCAGGGGATTAAGACACAGAGCAAACTATTTCATGTTTGCTTACAGGAACAACTTTTCCATAAAAAAAGGCAGTTTACCATATCAGACATCCCAGGTCCCAAACGGTCACACTCCTCCTTGGCATGAGCAACCAAAGACTTCACAAAAGAGGAGTTTGTCTTCACAGCTTCCTGAACATCAGTGACCAGCTGAATGCAATCTTGGCACACATCCCCACTGGCCTGGACAAAGAGAGAAAGGAAACTGAAGCTGACACAACTTCACATGACATGTTTTAGAAGCTCCTGTCACTATCAAGTTTTACAAGCTATTCTGAGCTATGTACAAAACCCTAATAAATTTTAAAAAATAAATTAAAAACTCTGGAGAATACTCTGAAGCCTGAGCTAGTAGGGAGAGGAGCTACTGCTGGTGTGTGCACCAGCCACTAGATGGAGATTAGGCACCTACTTGGCTCCAAAGCTGAGATAATAGTTAAGATACCCAATCTTCAAATCTTTTGGTTTTGTTACAGACCACAGTGGGGAGGTTTCTAAATCTGGCATAGATCTTACCTGATTCACCCACAACTTGTTCTCAACCCACTCACAGAGCTCAATTCCCACACCCTGGCTTGCTGTCAACCCTCAGCCTCTGCACCCAAGTTCATTGCCTCATCTATTCCCCTTTGTCAACTATTTGTTCTTTTCCAATCCACTCTGTCACCCCTACGTTCAGAAACATATGCATGCCCTGAGGGGAACAGCTAGCAGGTTGCTCAAAATATGGGAAGAGCTGTTCTTCCTTTGAACCCTGGTGCCAAGCTTTCTCTCAGAAGAAATTGTTTCCAGCAAGACCTGCTTGATTACCACAGTCCTGGATGGCAACAGCACAGTGCATTTTTTTTGTGGAGGTTTTTTTTTGTGCTCTTTACAGACTGTAGAACTTAGTCCAAGATTATACATGTGGTCTACACTAGAACAGCCCTGGCATCCCTTACCTTAGGCTTCTGCTTAGGCTTGTCCTGAGGGTAAAGGAGGAGAGGCACATTAGCCATGAATGGGGATGCCAGCTCAGAGAAATCCAGCTCTGGGATCTTGTTGGTCTGGAGCTGTTTCTGGAGCTTCATTGCTGCAAGGTGCTTCTGAAGGGACTGGCACAGAGCAAGGGCACTGCACACAACCTCAGGTTTATCCTGGGGGAGACAAGATATACACACATAAAGCTCCAAACTGATGCCACTTTTAAAGTTCAGAGTAGAGAAATTCGGGCATCAACAGGAGCACAACTTTTAACACCAACAGCTAAAAATCATTATCTACTTACAAGCTCTTCCTTGATCATATCCATGATAACTGGTAGGTAGGAATCCACAATTTCTTTGCACTCAGAGACAAGGCCTGGGTCAGGAAGAAACTCACATGTCTTCTCCAAGTAAGAGCGGATCTCATCCTGGGAAAGATGCGAGGTGATATGGGATGGATTAAATCTCTCAAATGCTCCTTCCATTCCCAAAATGCACAGTATAAAGCCTGAAACAAGCTCCTACGACTCAGGCAGGTGCAGGTAGCAGCAAGCAAAACTAGAATGAGGTTCTACACTGCAGACACATTTTCCCCAGGTCTGTACCTTTGATGAGACCCTGCCACAGCACAAACATGTCACAGTGCTTGTGTGGCCTGCACACTTCAATCTCACCAGAACAGAACACTTACAATTAAGAGGAGAAAGTGAACTTCTGGGCTCATGGGACAGTGACTTGTTTATACAAAGTACCCACAGGTTGACAAAAGAAAAAGGGAAAGCAGTGCCCACAAACCAAAGCAAAGTGGCATAACCACCACTCCTAGAAACTGCAGCACCCCACCTTTTAATATTGATGCTCCACTGGCACAAGAACAACTTTATTAAGCATCTACAGTCAAACAGGGATGTATTAAGGCATGGGGGCTCTAGAATTTGCTAATCTCTAAACCAGCAGAGGCTGTTTGAAAGCTCTTTCCCATGCACTCTAGTCCCTTTCAACATCTGCTGCTTATGTTAGGAAAACAACACAGACTATTCTTCCACCCCCTCACCACGAGATCTTGAAACCAAATACTGATTTGGGGTGAGGAGAAAAGGAACTCTGCTTACCTCAGTGCCATTATCCTTCAAAACTTTGCCAGCAACAGTCACAAGCTCCTTACACAAGTCACAGGGAATACTGCTCTGGAGAGAGAAGCACAGAGTTACTTGGAGAAAGAATTAAGTGCCTGTAAGAGCAGAGTGTGAACAGCAACACAAAGAACAAACATTACATCTGGAATTAAGGAAGAAACACTGGTTGAGGCCAGGGTGGGAAGAGGTATTTCTAAACAAAGACTGAGACTATTTCAAGCATGTCCAGCTCCAGTTTCATCAGCAAACCAACACTGTATGAAGAAGCTGGCGTGCTACCACTTGCTCATTTCACCTCCTCCCAGTCCTTTGAAACAAAGTTGATTGCCCCAAGATGCCCTCTCCTTTCACCTTTTCCTTCAGAGAGTTCACACTTGCTAGAAATCTTAGAACATTTCAGGCTGCTTCAACCATTGTAGCTGTGCTCTGACATTTCCCCCTTCACCTACTTTTCCTTAAACTGAAGTATCTCTGCACAGACATAGCAAGTGTGGACTGTAAGAAAAATAGCTTTTTCTCCCCTAGAAAACTGAAAAAACACCCAAATTACAGTTAAAGCAGTAGTTTGTAAACTACAGTTACAGTAGTCTAGTAAAGCAGCCCTCACATTTAGTGCAAATGCAACTTGAAAAGCTGCACTAAATGTAACATTTGTACTATTACTTACTGTTGTGCCTTCAATAATTTAGCATATGCTGCATCTTTCTGGGAATTTCAACCTTTGAGAAAGACTTAAAAGAAATACACAGCCTTTTCATAACAATTGCTCAAGTTCAGAAAAGACTCCTATGAATTAGGAACAGGTGAAATCCACTAGCTCCATTCCATACATTGCTGGGTGATTGTGCAACAGGTCACGGGAGAAGTCAGCAGACGAGTTGTGCAAGGCACAAACCTTTACCTCGGCAGAGCCTGATGCAGCACTTAGCTCCAACCAGAGACTTGAGAAATCTCCCTCAGCATGTGGAAAGCAGCACGGTGGGCTGGGAGCTCCCAGGGGCCTGCACTTACCACGACAGGCTTGTTCCAGACGTTCTGCTGGCAGTGCTTGACCGCCCCGCACTGCGACGCCGTGCGGATGCTCTGGCACCACACCTCCGGCCCCTTCACACACTCCTTCTGCCACAGCACAGGGCTTGCCACAGCTGCCACAGACAACAACTTGTTAGTGATTTGAAGCAGATTTCAATCCAGACATTTTTGAAACACAGGTTAGAGAGTCAAAGAAAAAAAAAAAACTGGGAAAATTGTAAAGGTTGAACTTCTCGCATCTCAGCGGTCAATTCCCTCATCATCCACTTTAAAAAAAAAATTAAAATTCCTAAAATACAAAAACCTCATTTTGAGCTACCAGAAAAAATTCTCAGCACAGAACTCCACCCTACAGACAGCTGGTTCTCAAAGCTACAGCCTCCTTGTTCTCCTGCCCTACTGGCACTCCAGCTCTGAACCAGCTCGTAATTGCTGCCTGCATTCCTCCTCCCACACGAGGCATCCTGTTCTCACACAGCAAGGGAGAGAAACCAGACAGGAGCCACAACAATGTACACATTGCATGGAAGACTTAACAGCAGGTACAGACCAAAACACTGACTGTAAACAGCTTAAAGAATGTTCTGCAGGAATGTTCTCTCATACTTTTTAAACCCACTAAATCTATTTAGACTTCCTTTTTTTCTCTTGGTCAGGTCTTCAGCCGTGTACAGAATAATCTGTGGGGGTGAAAAATGTACCAGTCTTTTGTTGGACATTACCTCCCATCCCACGTGGGACTGCTGTGCAACCTATGAATTTTTCAAGTAAGAGACAGAATATCTTTTCTGGACATCCCTGGAAATTAAATGTAAAGTATCTGCACTATGAGTATACAGTAGGACAAGTGATTCAAATGCATGTTTTTGCTGACTTTCCAAGCTTCTTTTTTTTTTTCAATTGTGCTCAACATCTCCCAGTTTCTAAAACCATCCTATGTGTCAGTAAGGTCTGTTTCTTCAG
This sequence comes from Luscinia megarhynchos, assembly GCA_034336665.1. Lineage (NCBI taxonomy): Eukaryota > Metazoa > Chordata > Aves > Passeriformes > Muscicapidae > Luscinia > Luscinia megarhynchos. The sequence goes on along the minus strand of CM067569.1, from coordinate 34,551,980 downwards.
GAGACAGTGCCCTACATTGCACTAACCAAACAAGAAACACCTCCTAAAACCCTACAGCATGCAGGCTCCAAGAAAGCCAACATGGTCCAATCCTAAAAGGCACTGCTCCCAAAGTTTACAAAAATTAAAATTAAAAAAAAATGCAAAATACAAACAGGCACCTGTTCAAACCTATTAGCTGTACAGGTGTTCTCTTGGCATCAATGCTGTTTGCACATCACAAAACCCTGCAAAATTACACTGTTAACCACGAGGCAGGAGCTCAGCAATTTCATTCCCGTGAAGCTTCTAGTAAGGTTACAGCAGATGAACAACCACTTTCCCATTTCTCATGCCTTGTTCTAGGCAATTAGAGGATCGATTTAAAGCTCAATTACCAGTGCATCTACAAGGTACATGGCCACCACTCATCAAACAGCCAGATAAAAACACTGCTTTATAGGTGGCACTCTGCAGCCTTCTCAGCTGTTGATTTAGAAAGCCTGTTTACACTGGATTTCAGAGGAATGACCCATTTATTTTAGGAAAAACGTGCTTTGCACGCCTAATTTTTACACAAGAGCTTGAAGCTTGTCATCCTCTCTCCCAGTAAAAGGCCTTTCATTGCATATTCCTCTTGAGCAGGACAGCACACTGGTAGTGCCTGGGAGACTGCAGGAATAAGACTTCAAAGCTTCTAATAATGTACGGTTAGAAAAATATTTACAGCCTGTTCTAAACTCCAGCATTATTGATCTGGAAGCCCTAAGAACAGTTAATTTTCAAAGTCAGACTGGCCAGCCAGAGAGCTGTCAGCTCTGGCAGGGTGACAATAAACAAGAATGCACTTGGTTGAGGGAAAATTATTCTTCCCTTTCTGATACTGGCATTGACCAGTGGTAGGAAGGCTCTGGAAAGCACAGTCAAGCTCTGAATGAAGTCAGTCAAGACCTGGACTTTAAACAGTGGAATCAAGTATTCCCAAATATTTACAAGTACAGCTTTTAACCTATGCCTTTATCAAAAGACAATTACTCCTACATTGAAACTTACTGTAAACTACAAAACTGAACTATACAACTCCAATAATAGTTATTCCAAGCAGTCTCTCAAACCCTTGATTTGGGAGAGTGTTTTAAAGCCAAATGGAGGCATGCATGCTGTAACTTGCACTGGTTTGATCAGGCTCTTTGTGAGCTTTCAGGTTTTGATTTTTTACTTTTAGGATTCTCTCACTGTGTGACTTTTCAGATCTTTCCAGCTTCTGCACAATGTCTTGTCCCTTCTTCCTCGCAGCCTTAACAATAGATCATTATTGAGTGTATGACAAAAATACTGTTTCATGATTTCTTTTTACTTATCAGCTTTGCTGGCTGTTTGTCAAGACAACTCTAAATTTTATTTTTTCAGTACAGATCTTTCCAGTCAGACAATGACTAAGCAAATTTGTTTGTCAGAGCCATGCAGGGCTGGCACATTTTAGAGCAGCTACAGAGCAAAGATGGCACACACTAATCATGGCTTCTTTTCTGACACCTTCCACAGTGACTTCAAACACAGGTAAACTTTTATTCCTCTGCTCTGCATTAGAGGGAACTACTTTTGTTTGAAACATTCTATCTAATATGAAAGGATGGAACTTCATTGCAACAATATCCACCCTCCCTTTCTGAACATCCTGGGAAAAACAGAAACAAAGCTGAAAAAGCTCCGCATTAATTGAGATACTGCAAAGAACAGCTGGGAACTCCCTACTGACACAAATTTGGGAAGTAGAGGTGATGGCTCCCTTAGAAAATATCACCTTTTCCACTTAGCTTATGGAGCCATGCATGTGAAAGCACAGCTCAGTTCCTCCCTCCTCTCCAGGAAACAGGAACCTAAAAGGAAGGAAGCTCATAATGTCTGGATTATCATTCTGCAAGGACAGCTACAGGAAAATTGCTAGGCAATTAGCTTTCCTGGAAAACACCTTCTCTTCCCTCATGCATTTGTCTCAGTCTACTTCCACAGAGAGCCAGTCTGAATTTTTTCCCCTAGATTCTCAGAACAACATCCTAAGAAATCCCCTCCAAAGCTGCAGTGAAGCTACAAATGAGACTTAGAAGTTAACACCTTATATAAGAGTCAATGAACAGGGATTCTGAGGGGCCAGACCAGATTACCTAAGAGCCAAAGCATGAACCAGAAACACAAAAATCAAAGAAATTCAACCTGAAGGCTCCAGCCTCCTCCAAATTCCAACTGCTACAGAAACCCCTGGTTACAGACAAATTGACTTGTAATTTGGTAAAAAAAATATACAAGGAAAGTGCTGAGCTGCTGTTCAACTCAATGGATTGAAGCAAAATGTAAAGATCATTTAGGCTGCTGTCAACTCTTATGCTTTTGTGACAGTCCAACCTGCCTAAGTGCATTAACCTATTCATCAGGAATGTTACTCCCAGGCTGTCCTACATGCAATGTTAAAAAAAAATAAATTCATTATCTCCCAGAGACACCACAGATCAAGAGAATGCATCAACCTCTGCCATCTGTGCTCTTTGGGACTTGCAAAAGCAAGGTCTGCTGAAGTTAAAGGAGTCAAGAGGGATCAACTTCTCTTCACCAAAGTTTACAAAGTGTGCAGAAGTGAAGGAGTGACCCCAACCTGAAGTTATCTGAAGGGCTCAGTACTCCACAGCCTCTCTGGCCAGTTAATGAGTAAAACTTCAAAAGTTGTAAGTGCATCACACACCAGTGACTCCTGCCAAAGGGCTCCTATGCCTCTGGATTAATGAGCAGTCAAGTGCCCATAATATCTGAGGGGTTACAGGCAAATTGAAGAAAAATTGGAAGAAATGTGGCTAGCTGCTACCAGCATTCCAGTTAAAAACCTTCCTGTCCAGTATCTACTGATGAAAAACCAAGCTTGAAACTTCTAACCAGCATGATGGGCAAGAAATGAGTTTGTAGTTAACACCACAACCAGGCTCCTCCTCAAAGCTGGGAACCCATTCTCATTTTGGCACACTGCCTCTGCCTCAGGCACTCCCCTTGCTTTCCTCACCAGAACACAAGCACGGCAGAAGCAGTTTGTGTAGGTACAAGCAATCACAATAAAATTAAAGAGAGCAGAGAACTGGATGAGCTGGGACAGTAAAATCACCTCTACTGGCCCAGTAAGTTGTCCCAGATAACTGCAAAGGTTGCAAAAGAATGATTTCCAAGTTGGCCAGATGATGCCAAGCAAGGTCTGACTGCTGCCTGAGATTTTTTTCCACGGCAGAATCCAGAAGAGATAAGTGGATGGATGTTCTAGGGCACCTGGTAGTCATCAGGAATAAATGGCCTCATACAGTATGCTAAGATATTCCCAAAAAGTTATGAGCTGCATTTTTCCCTGAAACAGATGCCTGTAGAAATACTCTAAAATGTTTGGGGCATGCTTGTGGTCCATCCCCACTCTTTCTGGTTTTGTGCTGAAGGTTTTTTTGAGGGGATGCAGGGGACAGATTTCATGTGAGGCCCTGCAGAAATCCTGTATTTAACATTCCTTTTCCACCAGACAAACACACCCACAGCAAAAAGACTGGGAAAATCTGCTATCAGGCATCTGAAACCAAACATTGTCCCATGACCAAATACAGAGCAGCACTGCCCTAAAACACATACCAACACTTCAATGCAGCCTTTTTAATTGCAATAGGGACTGTGATATTTTAGCAGGAGCAAATGAATTGCACTTAAAAGCTGCTCCATTAAAATAAAGGAGAGTAAATCCTTGACGGAGAAACAAAGTCTTTTTTTATTTCACAGAGTTCTAAGGCGTTGCCCCAACCTGCTTTGAAGATCTACACCAGATACTGCAACAAAACCCCACGGCAGGCAGCAGTAACTGGTCCTGCTTCCCCCACAGATAAAAGAAATCAAAATGTCCCTGCATTTTATACCAGAAGAGCCTTCCCTGAAATAGCACAGGCGAGCCTCAGCTGACATCAGGTGACACATCCAGTTTTGCTGACAAGCTCCCTCTCTCGCTCCGCCCTCGCATGCCCTGGGTTTTTCGGAGGCTCCCGGCGCAGCTCCGGCACACACCGGGGGCTCGGGCAGCTCTGCCGGGCGTGGCCAGCTGGCTCAGCTCCTCCAGGCACGGCCAACAGCAGCCCTTTCTATTTATACCTGCCCGGCAAACGCGGAGGGGATTGTGCAAGCTTTACACAGGGCACATGACTGCTGTGCTATCAAAGCACCGGCCTGACGCCACGGCTACTCCGAGAAAACACCAGTTTTATTCCTACATAACCACAGCGCCATTCAGCTTGGAAAACACCTCCAAGATCATCAAGGCCAACCTGTGACCCATCCCCACCTGGACACAAGATTCGAGGTGTGGCCTCGGTCACTGCCCTGGTCACACCACTGCTGGCACAAGCACCTTCCAAATTCTCCTAATTTAATCTGGGCTGCACCAGCCTGCCTTTTTTTCCTGTTAAAACCACATTTATAGCAGAACAAGCCTGCAAACTACAGATCAGTCCAACTATCTGCTTTATCCATATCCTCAAGAAAATTCAAGCCAGGCTAACTCAGCCTACAAACTTCCTGTCCCCAGATGTTGTGACCATTGTTTGCTAGAGGAATTACACATGAACTTACAAGGTATTTTAGGGGAAGGTGGGGGGAGTGAAAAAATTGTATCCTCAAAGTTTTTACTTTCCACTCCAAGCTCAACTTTTAATTTAGCAAAAAGGGAGAAATGTTGAGTTAAAGAGAAACTGAGTCCTGCTTTAACAGCACGCCCTGCCTGGGCTCGAAGACAAGGAATAATCAGAGTGTGCATCAGTAGTCCAGAGATGCCAGGACCTGCACACCCTGCTTTAATGCCTCAGTGTCTCCCTTAAAGGGAAGATGCACAGAAGCCCTGCAAGTAGGTCAACCAAAAAACCCTCACGGCCTGTAAGGCAGCCAAGTGACTCCATTAGGAGCTGACAAAGGTGGCAGAATTTCTGCACAGTTAATTAGCGAGCTCGGCAGAGGAGAACGGTGTTTGGGGCTGGCACAGCAAAATCTCCAGGAAAATCTGCAAGGTAGGTGAGGCAATGGGTATCCAAAACAGAACCCTGTGAAAAAAGACAGCTGTTTATTTGTGCTAAAAGAGCGACTTCCCAAGGAAAAACAGGCCTGACCAGTCTCCTGCTGCCCTCAGCTGCATACCATGCCTTTAGCAGGTAGGCCAAGCGAGCTCTCGTTGCTGAACTGGTTTCTCATTACAATTTCCCTAAATACACTAATGAGAAAGCTGGTGGGTACTTCAAGGTGAAGCCTTTTCACTTTCAAAGAGCATGAAACTGCAACGATTTCAGCGATTTGGAAACAGTCCCAGAGGGAGTGGTAACTGATGGCAGCTAATTCAGTGCAGAGCAGACTCAAAGGACACTATGAAAGCACATAAACACACAGGGTGAAAGCTGATATTTGCTGAAAAGTCAGATAATCCACTAAACTGCCCACATATCAGCATATTAAACATTATCAGTATATCTAGGGGAAGATGTCCCTGTCCTCAGCAGAGGACAGAGGGAGGAACTAAACGACCTTTAAGGTCCCTTTTAAGCCAGGCCATTCTATGATTTTATGACATTAAAACTACAATAAAACTACAAGACTCACATACAATGAACGAAAAATTTTACAGGATTATTTACTGTATGCCAGCTTGTTACTCCTATAGCCTTTAAACAGCCAGTTAAGCTTTTTATTTTCCACTGACTTTTGAAACACTGCAGGTTAAACTTGTGGGGAAATAAGCTTTAATATTAAAACTGTTCAATTTAGAAGAAAATTCTGCAATAACTGTGCACATCATTGTGCAAGTCCTTAAATTCTGAGGGTTTTAGCTATTCCATCCCACAGCCTAAAGGTGTATTACCACTCGTCAGATTATGAATCACTTCTGTACCTCTGTCAGGCTTCTGCAATGTACAAAACACAAGCATTTCACGTCCTAATCCTACAGCTAAAGGGGGACGATCATCCATTCCCCCCACGGCTTTCGCCTCCGCAACAACAGGTAACAAGCCAGCGCGCAGCAAAACCGGCGGAATTTTCCACAGGCAGCAGGAGATCCTAAAGCAAAAACACAGCAGCAAAGGCAACCAGCCTCCCGCCATCTGCACGGGGATTAGCAGCCATCTCTCCCTGAGGAGATAAACAGCGCTGCTGGCAGGAGAATCGCTCCCTCCCAAGCGTCGCCACCAACCCGATTCCTGCGGGAGGGATGCACAGCGAGCACGGCTCCGTCGGGAATTCGCTTCCCTATAGCAGCGGAGAATGGCCAGACCCTCTGGCGGGGACTTCTCCCTGCCTTTCCCTGGCGCTATTTTTGGGCGAGTCTCCCCGCCACCCTCCCTCATCGCTGGGGATGCGGGAGCGCGTCCTGCCGAGGGAACACAAACAGCGTCAGGACCGGCCTTCGCCCCCTCCGCGCTGGGCGCTCAGAGAGCCTCTCCCCGAGCCCGCCGGGGCTCGGCTGGATGGGGAAGGGGCTCGGGAGGCGGAGGGCAGCGCTTACCGGCGGCCAGGAGCCCGAGGAGGCTGAGGAGCCCGAGGATCAGCGGCCGCGCCATCGCTTCCCCCTCCGTGCCCGTCTGCAATGCGGCGCCGCCGGCACCGCCCGCTCCCGCCCTTATAAAGGGGCGGGCCGCGCACGCGCGCGCCGCAGCGGCCCCGCGCATGCGCAGTGGCGGGGCGCCTGGGGGCGGTGGAGGGGGCGCGAGGGCGCTGAGGGGGCGCAAAATGGCGGCCGCGGGTCCCTATGAGGGGTGGCTTCCCCGAGCCCCTGTTGAAGGGTTGCCGCTGCCATGCACTGCCCGCTAGTGCAGGTTGGTCAAGGCTGTCTCCCTCCTGGCTTTGAACAATTCCAGAGATGGTGCATCCACAAACCTCCCTGTGCAGCCTGTGCTGGTGCCTCCACCCCCTCACGGTAATAAAAGCTTCCTTCATATCCAACCTAAATTACCTCTCCTTCAAATTGTACATATTCCCCCTCGTCCTGTCACTACAATTTGCTGGTGAAGGATCCCTCCTCTGCTTCCCCTGGGCTCCTTCAGATAGTGGGATGTGCTGTGAGATCTCTGTGTCACTTCCCATCTTGCTTGGGAGGCAGTGGGAATGCTGATTTTGCTTTCCTTTCCAAGGAAAAGCTCCTCCTTGTCACAGGTATCCCTGTGGTCCGAATGAATGGCAATTAAAAGTGTAATTTAAGAACAGCAGCCTGAATTCACTTGCTGTCTCCCAGCCTCTTACTCCTGCCTTGTGCCTTGCACTGACTCAGCTACCTGGAAAAACAAACTAACAAAGAAAGGAGGAAAGAGCAATGTTTTCCTGACTGGGCCAACAAACTGAACCAGCTCAGCCTGGGCAATTGGGCATCCCCTGTGGCCCCAGCAAAGCACAAACTTATCCCATTCTGAGAGCTTGGTCTCTGCCAGGCTTATCCCACCCAGTTCATGGGGACATTCCAGGTACTGCCCCTCATCTGGGGGACACACATATTTTTACCTTGTTAGGTCCTTAGCTACATGCTCATTTTCCAAGGACCTGGCTTGGTAACATTTAAGGTTTACCTGCAAGATTAGGAGGAAGCAGATCTGTTCTGTTTTGCTTTGCCAGGCTATCACACATTTCTCCTTTTTAAAAGCCAAGCTAAGAAGCCCCAGTTACTGTGATTTTCTTCACAAACCACATCAGGAGAACTTGATGCTTACACAGGGCCTTTGCCCCTCTACAGGTGAGCTTCATTTGGATCCTCTGTTATCACCACCATCAGTGGTTCTTAGGTAATTCCCAAACTGGAGCCAGGTGTACCAGCCACCCCCAATTTTGGCCAGACTAAACAAGCAACCTTTAGTCTGGCTCTAAAGCCACCTTGCCTAGGCAGGGCTCAGTGTGCTGCCCTTATCTCATGAGTGTACATAAAGTGTTGATGAGGCACCTCGATTTTCCAACCAGCAGCCAGCTACTAACCTAGGAAAACACACACCAAAGGAAAAATATCTGTGTGAAGAATATTTGGAAGGAGGTTAAGTAAGACTGTCTAGAACAGGAGAGCTATTTCAGCAGGCAGGGTGTTTTTTCTCATGGGAGCTGAAGGACAGGGGGAAGGAAAGAGAAGCTTGGAGCTAAGAGGTTCTACCCCCAGTCTATCATTTCAGTCTAGCCCAGGTTTTCCTGGAGCTTTGCCAATTCCCATTGATTTGGGACCTTTTTTTCCTCTCCCAAGCACACAGCATATAATATTAGGCAGTAACAAATTGTCTCCATGACTTATCTTTCCTGGTCTAGCCATACTGTCTGCTAGTTTCCTCACTTAAAAATGGAATTAAACAAAATAAAGCAGCACCAGGAGCTCAAGCACCAGCTGTGGATGTTTGGAAGAGTGGGAAACTCCAAAGGATATCCCAGTCTGTTGGGACTAGGTTCAGCTCACACATGTGAGCTGCAGCCACCAGCCACTGCCTGCCTGCCACCTTCTGCTTCTGCTGAGATTTGGGGTTTTTCCTGAAGATAAACCTGCCAGATAAGGCTTCTCAGGAAGGATCATGGCTTGTCTGTGGTGACACACAGCTGAGTCACTTGGCTGAGGTAGAAGGAGGCTTCCCCAAACTAAACTTGGTTTTTAGCCCCATTTTCTGGGAGGCACATGCTCTGCCTGGAGAAAGTGAGAAGGAAGAGCTCAGAAAGCTGCAGCCAAACACATGACTCACTTTCCAGCTGCCTCCCCTACCAACCAGTTGGACTGGGCCAGCACCAGAGCTGGTTTTGATGCTCAGTTTTGCCAGTGCCTGCAGCACAGAAATTCCTTCCTCGTCACCTCGCCCTCCTGGCGCCCAATTCTGCGCTTTGCATAAGTGGGGCACGTGAGGAATCAGTTTGGCAATCCTTGGAGTTCAGCCAGAGGCCCCTGCAGGCTCTGCTTTTGCAGCCACAGCCAGCTCTGCAGGAGAGGTATTCTCCTCGAAAAATTAAAAAAAATCCCAAACAAGTGAAATAAATTAAAGAGAGGCATTTTCCACAGCAGCGTGGCTTTCAGACTCTTTTTCAGTTGCACTCAGGCTGCAGCAGGAGGAGGAGAAGCAGCAAAGCCAGCCACAAATTACAGCCTGGCAGCCTCGTGCAGAGCCTTGAACACATCTGAAGTTGATTCCAGCTTCCCTGTGATTCACCAAATGGTTTGGCTTGGGGTCCCAGGGGAGTGGGACAGACACCCAGCCTTCCCCACCACTAACAGGCTGCAGAGAAAAAGCTCCAGCTCTGACATTCTTCCCAGAGCACGCTCCAAATGGGATGGCAGTGCTGCAGGGACTGCATCCAAGGGCAGAGCTGCAGCTCAGCAACACCAGCAGCTGCCAGGGCAGGCACGTGGGACCTGTCCCACACACAAAAAAACAACAATCAGAAAACACAACCCTGACCCACAGAAACAGATGGCACTTGACTGGATCAGGGGCCTGAACCAGCCCAGGGTGCAGGGAAAGCCTGTGATGAGCCAGGTGGGCTCTAAGAGTGAGACTACAGCAGCTTCAAACTGAAGGAGAGTAGGTTTAGGTGAGGTGTGAGGAGAAAGTTCTTCCCTGTGAGGGTGGGCACAGAGTGGCCAGAGAAGCTCTGGCTGCCCCATCCCTGGAAGCATCCAGTGCCAGTGCAGGCATGGAGGAGCATCCCCCTTTGGCAGCCGTGCCACAGCAGAGCTCTCAGTTAACACTGGCATGGTCACAGGCTGCATTCCTTCCCACGTTCAGCTCTGCCACAACTTAATTATCAAAAGGGGTCACATCGAGTACGCTGGATTTCCCAAGAAAGGGCAACATAAAACTTCAAATCACTGCAGCTAATTCTCATTTCAGCATTTCCTTTGTCAGCTGTCACAAGTTGTGCATTTGAGTTACAAGCTGTGTTTTGTTTCCAGTTTCCTCAGCATTTTAGGTCCTGCTTATTGGGATTAGACTCTTGTTTCAAGGCAAATCATATCCCAAGGCAAGTGATACTTCAAACCAAGTAGATCAACATCAGCCATAAAGGCTTTTCCCTCCTGATTTCTGGCCAGCTCCAGCAAGATCTGGAACAGCAAGAGAGTTGCCAGAAAAGCAGATGATTCCTCCTAAATGCAGCTCATCAATGTTTTAAAGGATATGCACCAAGATGCAGAATTCTGTTCCTGCTCCTATTGTGTCATCCTGTCAGGGTCAGAAGCAGGAAGATTGCAGCCAGATAAATCTCTGCCACAACCTTTGAAGCAGGGTTTCTTTTTAGAAATGCAAAGTAATATGTTTCTCTAAATCCTATTTAACCCCAACCCCCAAAAAAATCAGAACTATACATCTAGGTTATCCAGGAAGAAAACAGAAATGTATAGCAGATTTTAAAATATATTTCAATGCAAATCTATAAAACAAAAATATATACAAAGTATGGTCTGGGTCCCTTCCATTTGGTCTCTGCTTTACAGGTTTTCAAGGATTACATTTAGCAGCTTTTTTTACACTTAGGGCTTTTTCAGCAGTGGAGGTTATTGCCATCCAGTGTTTTCCATCTGCTGTGACTCATTTGGGCTCACACAGAAGTGATTAGATTATCATGGGATTCCAGGAGCTACAGCTTTAGGGAAAAGCACAGAGAATTACAGCTTTTGCAGGAAAAATAAGAGTTAGGCTACAAAGGCTGCTGTAAGGAACTGGGCTGAGGAGACACACTCACCCCCCAGACTTTCTTCACACAGTTTCATTCTCTGTTGAAATACTTGCTTTCTCTTCCTTCATTTTCCAAAGCAAAAAGGAAGGCACTAAATAGAAACTATTATTTGGGGAAGAAGGTACAAAACAGAAAAGTTTGGACCAGAAATAAAAGCCCAAGTGAGCTGTCCTCAAAACTTTGCATGAGCTGAGGGCTGATGTGTAGGAAAGAGAGAAGGAATAGGACAGGAAGATTATGTAGTTTTATTAATGAACAGCCTGAGGAGTCAGGCAGCTGCTTTGCTGCTCACTGGATTCTGTGCTACTGCAAGGTCTGCAGTTCTTTTCTAGGTCACAAAAAGCATCAGGCAGCACCTCCTCAGTGTGATCTCACCTCACTGCATGCTCGTGGCCCAGGACCTTTGAGCCAGGCTGTGGATTTCAGTAAAGTTTGCACCAGTGGCCAAAAGTGGCACGGGTTGGGATTAATCAAAGTCACAAGGCCACTGTGGGGAAGTGGCAAGTGCAGCTGCTGTGGCTCCCCCCACAAGGTCTTTCTTCATCAAACCAGTGGATACAGCCCACACCCAGAGTCATAGCTGCCCTTTTCTACAAAAGGGTAAAAATTCAGCCAGAGGCTCAATCTCCTCCTTCCACTGGCCCAGCTAAATCTGGGATTTTAACAGTTTGGAGCAAGCTGCCTGATGTTCATCCCTTGCTTCCTCCAAATCTGACAGGCATGCCACAGCAAACTTCCTGAGCCTCTGCTATGGTTTCTTCACCTTCCAATTTCATAAAGCAAAAGCATGTTTCACTCCAGGAGAAAAAAAAACCCCAAAAAAACAGCAGAATTGAGGGCACAAGGTGGGCAAACAGCTAGGATTCAATACCTTTGGATTTCACAGGAGGATTCCCTGGATCAACCTCCTTTCCTATGTCCTTCCCACTGTTCACTCAACAGCAGCTGGGGAAACATTGGGGCATCTCCTCAAAACAGCCAACACAGGCAATAGAGATGTTTTATGAATTCCATGGGCAGTGTTGATAGCCTGGTTTTCCATGGCAATCACAGTTTCCATGATTATCACCTCATGTGTGTCTTTACACTTGCTCTTCACAGAAAAAAAAAGACCTAAAAATCAATAAAGGCTTATTTTCACCCTCAGTTTGTTAATCCTGGCCCTAAGAAAGTCAGCATCATGTACCCACACAAGCTCAGCTACTGCCAGGAAATAGCTGGAGCAACACTCAGCATTCTGCTGAGCTTTGTTTGCCATGGTGAACGTGAAAGGAGAAACAAAACCCTTCTTGTCCTTCCCCAGGGAAGGGCAGAGAGGCGTAGGAGTTAGCATCCAACCTTGGGCACTACCACCCAGTATCCACAGAACAAAAGCATGGTTGAGCCCACAGAAGAGAAAGGAGAAAACAAAAAAAGGCAAAAACCCACTCTGTCAAGAGCAGCAAATGGTATTCCTGGCTTAACAGACTTGTGGAAGGACAGGGAGAAAGACCAACCCAAGATCCCTCAGGTACCTACCACAAACCTGCTGGAAAGTAACCATCCCCATTTCCCCTCACTAGGCCACTGCAAGTGCCTTTTAAAACTTATCCTACAGCTGCTTCCCCTCAGGTTGTAATTCTCATGCTCAGCTGCAGCTGGTCTCTCTCTGTGCTCCTTTAGTGGTTCAAGGTTCAGAACCATGTTCTGTCCTTGCTAGCAGATCCACAAATGAGACTTGACTAACCCTGAGAGATTTGGAAACTGTTTTTTCCATAAAAATGAGGATTATCAGGTTTGAGCTGCTCCTGTTTCACAGGGAAGCTTAGAAAGCAAACAGGTTTTGCTCTTATTTGGTTTTGCTGTTGCTGCCCGGGGCAATCAGAAGATATGTGGAATTTGTAGTGCTTTCTAGTAAAAGTGTCTGGCTTTCCCCAGCTTGCTCTGAACAGCTGTTGCAGTGACAGGCTCCCTGCTGGCAGCAGTGGTTCCTCCCACAGGTGTGCACACAAAGCAGGTGATCTTGCTGGCACTCTTTCCCTGAGACTCCCACGGGTTCTGTGGCAGGAGGATCCTGCCCTGTGTCACATCTCTGGTTCCACAGCACACCTTTCAAATGAGACCCACCACGACTAGAGCATTGAGGTGGAGAAGCAAGGTCCATCCTCCCAGGCTGCCAGGCTGCAGCAGTGCCATTTCCCAGAGGTCCAGCTGCAGGGCTTGGCTGACCCTATGGACATCCCAGTGAACTCCCCAGGCTTCGGGCAGATACTGCTTCTGCCTTTATCTGGTCAGGTGCTTTTGTTTCAGATTCTTTTTTTGAAAGGCCCTTCTCTGTTTTGAGCAAGGCTCCAGAGGTCCTGGTGTCCCTCATTGTGTGCAAAGCAGTGAGGATCTGGTTATCACCAAGCCAGAAAGGTCTCCAGGCAGAACTGTTATCTTCCCTTGGTAAACAGACCCACGAGGCCACAGTGTGACTTTAGGGCATTGTCAGAAGCCACCAAGGGGCTGAGTGGTGTTCACAGTGGAACTGTTGCATGCCTGAGCTGGTCCTGGAAGGGGCTTCCCTGCCATACTCACCTGATCCTGATCCAGCCAGATCAGGGGGATCCAACTCTAAATTCCCCACTGCAGAGGAAAGGCAATAAAAGATACTCACTTTACCTCAGGTCTCACAAAGGGAGGAGAGGGAACACGTGTCAGGGACAGAAAGATGGCACAGATGGTCCTTCCCCTGCATTAGGTGGATTTAAGCACCCCAATGGCAGGGCAACAAATAGATGAGATACAAAATAACACATTAGGGCAAGAAAATAAGCTGCACCAATAAACCTCACTCATGAACCTCTTCCAACCTAAGGCTTCTTGAAGGTTTGGTCAACATTGGAGAAGACCTTGATAAAACCCACACCATTTCATAAACATCTTGACACCAAGGGTTTGGCTTAGCTATGAATAAGTCACTGGTGCCAGAATTTAGGCTCTTAGGACTCGTGGTGTTCTGGGAGAGGAGCAGAAGAGGACAGCCTGCAGCAGAGACCACACTTTGGTCTGTGCCTGTGGCCCTGTGTGGCACTTCCCAAGTAAAACCCAGTGGGTACCTTGGCTGAATAGCTCAGCACCCAAAAACCTGAGTCACTCCTAGGGTTTTCTGGGTGCTCAGAACTTTCCAGTACAAAGTGGTTCTCACTTCCTTCTATTTGGAGGTGAGAGAATGAGACAAGACATGATTTTGCAGACATTTCCTCTCCCACTGTGGCCCAGAGTGGGTAACTGCTGCCATTTAGCACCAGCAGCTCCTTTTTGCTGGGGTTTTCTCTTCACACACAGGCTGGTCAGGAGGAAAAGGAGCTATACCTGGCTGATCCTAAATAGAGTTCCCTTCCCTGAATGGAGTGTTGGGAAAGTGAGTTGGTCAGATGGGGAGTTTTCTTGTCTGTAGAGAGCAGGGAGACACGGATTTTACCCAGCTGAGGATGCTGCTGACCTTACTGAGATGCTGACAGCCACATGGTGGCATTTTCTACACTGCAGGGCTGCTCCAGAGCCAACTGACACTGGTACAAATGCACTTGCAGCCTGCATGTGATCCCCCTCTCTCCTCACTTGCCTTTTTTCCTCTGTGACAGAGGCTTCAAAAGCCAAACCAGAAAGCACAAGGCTTCCTGCTCACCTGGGAGAGCAGCAGACTGGTCTTGCTGGGATAGGGGACATCAGAGAGAGGCTTTTTCTACTGGTGCTGCTACTTTAAGGTTTGCCAGCCTCTCTTCTCGACAGAAATCCCCCTGGCTCAGCTGCTCTCATCGTGTCAAAAGTGAATCTTTTGCATTGCAGGTTTGGATGATTAAAAATAAACCAACTTCTTTATTTCACCCTCAGCAGTTTTAGAGAAGTGTAACTGAAAAAGGAACAGAAAACGAGGTGCAGGGTCATTTGAAGATTCTGCATGTGTTTGTGGGGGGCTGAAGGAGGCAGTAAGGAAGAGAGAGTGGAGCTCAGTCAAAAGCACATCAGCTGTAAGCACCTCGATTCCCACTGAGCTCCCACCCTCATTATGAAGGCTTGTTTTAATTACACCTGCTTCGAAAGTGGGGGAAAGATCCGCTGAAAGTGTCTCTGGAGAGCTCAAATAATGGGATGTGCCGGGGCTGCACAAGCCAGACAGCCAGGAAAGCAAAGATGAGAAATCAGCTGTGTCCACAGGTACTGGATAAAAACTGGCCCAGTATCAGCTCTCCGGTGGAGAGCAGAACTCCTTCCTCGGGTGCTGAGCACACAGCAAATCCTGCTGGCTTGGGGACAGCCCTTTGCACGCTGTTTGCTGGCTGTCATCTCCCCCAGCCCCTGGGTCCTGTTTGGGCTTGCTGCTCTCTTTGTGCACAATTTGCTTTTTCTTCGCTGATGGCAAAAAAGGAAGACATCTGATGCACCAGGGCTGTGCATCGTGGCTGAGACAGGAACAGGCAATGCCGGGGCAGGGTTAGGCAGGGAGCAGACAGGAGCTTTTTCTTGGGTTAATCCGTCGAAGAGATGGGGAAGGAGGAACAGAAAAAGCAGATGTGGGGTCTGGCAGCGCTCGCTTTCCCACTCCAGCCTGCAGGGCCAGGAAACGCGGTGGGAGCTCGGCTCCTTGGGAGAGGAACCCTCCAAACCCAAGGCGCACCCGCTCCAGTTAAAGGCTGTAGCTGTGAAACTGGGACCAGTTCGCCAGGAGGCGAGGGAGCTGTCGGCAGGTGGCAGCAGCAGAGCGCTGAGAGGAGCAGCTGCAACCCAGGGCTCTGAAAATGGTGTTAAAACACCGAGTTTCCAAGCTTGAGTGGTTTTTTTTTTTTTTTACAGCCTTCTTTGGCATCAGCGGCAGAGAGGGTGGAACACCCCGTTCGTTGATGGTTACAAGGAGAGAGGTTTCCAAGTAGGAGGGAATAGAAGTGTTTAGTTATTCATAGAAACATTTAAAAAAACCAAAACAAACAAACAAAAAACTAGAAAAGTTTCAATTCTTAGTTTTGCATTCCACAGGAAAAGGAAAAGAGGAGGAATTGTAAAGTCTTCTGCCAATAAATTGGATCCTTTGGGGTTTTCTGTTCTCACGCTCGGCATCCACATGAGGCATTCTGTTTTAAACGAGCTTTGGAGACTCAAAAAGGTGCAGGAACAGCAAAGCTTTATTATGTCAAAGGAAAATGCAAGTTAGCCTATTCCCCGAGGATCGGGAGATTGCTTTTAACTCTTACCAGCTCAAAGGGCTGTAGATAATACAGCAGGAAAAATAGATTTCATGGTTGGAACCTGGTGATCTTTTAGGTTTTTTCCAACCCAAACCAGCCTGCAGCTCTCTGATACCTCCCATGCATTTATTTTGCATGGTTTCCTACTTTCTGCTCCCAGCAGATGAAGCCACTGATGTTTAACAAAGGTGGTTTGGGACATGGATCAGTGCTGCTGCTCATTGACTTAGATGTTTTTAAAACTGAAAAGACAGTATTGTGGAATAATCTGTGATAAAGGCTTAGTTCCCTAGAGATTACCTCACGTCTAGCCCTCAAAAGTTCATTTTGTCCTCTACAGATCACATAGATTTTACAATGAAAAGAACCCTCCATCTTATCCCCAAAATGTTCATTCTCTTCCTGATAGATTGTCTACATTTTACCATTTAAAAAACCCTGCTGATTACCTCTAGATTATTGCAAAAAATGTCATTCTGTGCCCTACAGATCATCCCAGGTCTTATCCCCAAAATATTCGCTGTGCCTTAGAGATCATCTGAAGTTTTTTAGACAAAACTTTGACTACCTGTTGATTATCTCATTTTTACCTCGAATCATTCTCTTTTCCTACAGACTAACTCAAATTTCCAGCCCCCCCCATTTTGTCTCCTACAGTTTAAATAGATTTTGCTACCCAAAAAAACCCACAACAGATTACCTCTATTTTATACCAAATAATTGAATTTATACCCAAATTGTTGAAGCAGATCCTGCGAGATGGGACAATGCTTTTTATCATCCCAGTGTCCTAGGCAGATGCTAACTACAGAAAAAAAAACAAAACAAAAAAAACAAAAAAAAACCAGTGGAGGCTTTTTTAAATTGAAGCCCAAACCCGGTCACTGCCACATCATCAACTTGAACCGAGGGCGTAAAACCAGCGGCAGATGCCTTTATTCCCCCAAAGCCCAGAGCATCCTGGTTGCTATAGAGACACGTCGCCCTTTCCTCGCTCCTGATATCGTTCTGGGGACTGCTGCTTTGCCTCCTCCCGCAAAGCAGCTCCGTGTGAACACAGGGAGCGAGGAGAAGCCTCTCTGTTGTCCCTGGGGAGGAGGAATTGGCGACCGAGGGAATGCGATCCCGCAGGGCGGAGGAAACACAACTCCCTGCCTTTGCCGCCGCCTCTCTCGGCGGTGAGGGGTGGAGAAGACACTTTGTTCCTCCCCGTGGCAGCTTTATTATTGATGAAGCGGGAAGGTGATCTCCGTGTGCATACAGAGCAGGCAGGGAGCACGCCCGGGCTCAGGCTGTGCCCTCCTCTGCTCCTGCCACCCCAAAAGCATCCTACAAAGACAGTGACACCCCACTAGAATGGGTGCCCAGCCGCCCACCAACCTCTCAAAATTATTTATGTATCAGGGTTCTATTTTTGCCAAGATCTTTGCCCACAAAATCCGAGGCAGAATGCCCCGTTCCAGTTGAAATAACGAGCGAGGAGCTTAAAACTGTTTCGCCACGTCTCAAAACCCCACAAAACTCCTGCGGTGTGTGGCCAGCCAGACTTATCTGCTCTTTTATGACGTGATCAACCTGACAGCCTACACAAGCCTGATCCTGCCAGCCCTGAGTTCCCGGGACACTGCATTTCATCCCCTGGAGTTACCAGGAGCTATCCTGCCTGTCTGCAGCTGGATTGAAAGGAAAAGAAAGGAAAAGAAAGGGAGGAAGGGAGGAAGGGAGGAAGGGAGGAAGGGAGGAAGGAAGGAAGGAAGGAAGGAAGGAAGGAAGGAAGGAAGGAAGGAAGGAAGGAAGGAAGGAAGGAAGGGAAGGAAGGAAGGAAGGAAGGAAGGAAGGAAGGAAGGAAGGAAGGAAGGAAGGAAGGAAGGAAGGAAGGAAGGAAGGAAGGAAGGAAGGAAGGAAGGAAGGAAGGAAGGAAGGAAGGAAGGAAGGAAGGAAGGAAGGAAGGAAGGAAGGAAGGAAGGAAGGAAGGAAGGAAGGAAGGAAGGAAGGAAGGAAGGAAGGAAGGTCCCACCCAGGCTTTCTGCCTTGCTGTTTGCATACCAGCTGTGCCACCAGCTGCTGGGTCTCTCCCTGCAAACCCATCCCTATCACCATGGCTCACAGGAAGCCACAGAAGAGTGGTCATCACACTTAAATGCCTAGAAAACTTGCATTTTGCTGTCTATGCCACATGCGTAGCAGAAAAACTATGCCAGGAATGTGAGAGAAGGCTGAAAGTTTTTATGGGGACTAGTTTTTTTGGATGTCTCTCTGCTTGCAGAGCCAGATATCTTTCAGCTCCTCCGTGTCTAACATTACAGAGCTCTGAGGGAGCTGGGTGAATTTCTGCACTTCAGCCAAAATAGTTGTTTCTGTAGGATTTAATGCTCCAGACCCTAAGCCTGCCCTGCGGGGACAGTGACAGCCGGTGTCCCCCAATGCTCCTGGGCTGCTCCCAGTAGGATGCTCTCACTCCCTGCCCTCTTGGAGCACACAGATGTGACCTCACCACAGTGGGACCAACCCTCCCACAGCTCCCGAATGGGGACAAAGTGGAGTTTGGGGAGAAAGGTGCTGACCTTGAAGCCAGTTTTAGCTGAGGATAACAAAGAGGAACCTTGCCACAAGGTGGTCACAGAGATAGAGCCAGGTTCCTCACATGATGGGGTGGCGAGAGCCGGGGCAGGGAAGTTTGGAGTGGATAGAAGAAGAAACAATTGCTCCAGTACGACAGTCAGCAAAGGGAGGTTGTACTAGCTCCATCCTTGGAGGTTTGCAGGACAAAGCCCTGACCGCCCCAGTGTGACCCTGCTTTGGGCAGGAAGCCTACAGCCCAAATCACCCCGTGGTGCCCGGGGGGGACTCCCTTTGGCCCAGATGGGACAATTTCGCGGGATGTCTGTGTGCTCCCAGGACCCCGCTTTCCCCCTTTCCCCACCCTGGCGGCCCCTTCCAGCCATCCCGAGGCTGGGGCCGGCAATTCCCGGTTTCCCGGCGTGGCGTGTCGGGGTGGCGGCAGCGGGGGGCTGGCCTGGGGACCCTGCCCGGCCCCGCCCCGGGACCCGCTCCCCCCGCCGCTGCCCCGGCAGGGAGGAAGGAAGGAAGGAAGGAGGGAGGGAAGAGGGGAGGGAGGGAATCAGGGAGGGAGGGAGGGAGGATGACAGCACCGTGAAGAAAAGCAGGGGACCCGCTGCTCTCTCTCCTCCCGCACGGCAGGACCGGGCGAGCTCGCCGCCGCCGGGTAGGTGCAGCGGGGGTCGGGACAGGGAGCGCCCGGGGCCGGGAGCGGAGGGATGGGCAGCGGGAACCCCGGGGCGAGGGGGAGGATGGCGGCGGGATCGGCTTTTCTTCCCCGGCGCGGAGGGGAGTTGCGGGAAGTTGGGCGTGCGAGGAGGGGCCGCGGTGCCGAGCTCCCCCAGCCCGGGCAGGGGCGGCGGGGCGCCCGCGGCTCGGTGGCCGCATCCCCCCGCGGGGCGGCCCCGGGCTCCGGCGGCTCCTTTGTGCGCCCTCCGGGCTCGGCCGCTCCTTTGTCTCGGTGCGGGGCCCCCCGCCGCCCGCTCCCGCAGCGGGGCAGCGCCGGCGGTGCCTCCCTTCCTCCCCTCGGCGGACAGCCGCCCAAAGTCCTCCCAGCGCATGACCGCTCAGCAGCTCTCCCCGTGCCTTTCTTTCGGGGGAAAAGGAAAAAAAAACGGGATAAAAAAAAAAAATCAATGGAATAGGATCGAGCTCTGCGGCGGCCGGAGCGGAGCGCGGCTGGGGCGACAGAAGGAGACTTTGGAAAAGGAGAGTTTCTCCCAACCATCCCGCAGTTGCATCATCCGTCCTGTCAGCCCCTAGCAGGGAGCACTGGAAAGTTGTTCGCACCCTTTCCCCTCGTGTCCCGGGGCCAGCGACATTCCTGCCGGGGCCGGGGCTGTGACACCCTCGCGGCCTCAGACGGGCCCGGATGGCGTGGGGTGCCCTGGGGGGCAAAGGCAGAGCCCAGCAGAGCCCCCCAGAGCTGCCGGGATTTCAGCACTGCCCCCGGCCGCGCTGGGGAGAGCTGCCCGCACCCCGCTGCCTTTGGTGCCTGGAGAAAAGCGTCTCCTTTTCCACAGCCGACGATTTACAGCGCTACACCAGGACAGGGATTTAACTCTGCAATTTCCCACATCTGCCATGTTGCTTCAGCCAACTGCTCGATTTCACACCCCCAGCCTCCCCGTGCTGACTCGAGCACAGGTCACTGTCCCCAGGGCCAACATCTCCTGCCACCAGTCCCTTCTGCATCCCTGGACGCCTGTGTCGGGCTGAAAGGAGAACGCAGAGAGGGCGGCATCCCCGCTTTTGGGGTGGGCTCGGCGGAGGAGCTCCCAGGCGAGCGGGGGCAGTGAGGGGAGGCAGTGTGGGGCGGTGGGAGGGACCGCGGGCTCCTGGCCCCGAAGAAAGGGCTCATTGAAGCCGGCACGGGCATTTGCGGTTCCCGGCGTGGCCGGGGGCCGCCGGCACGCACAGCAGCCGGCATTGTGCCACCGGCGCCGGGCTCACAGCGCTCTCACCCATCCTGGTGGTCTGCTCTGTGGCCCCCCTCGCTGCCCAGCAGTTCGGAGTATTCAGTCGCTCACCTTCGCTGCAGGTGGTGCTGCAAACCCCAGCCCAGCCCTGTCTGTGGTTTCCAATGGGCTGTTTCAAGGCTGAAGGTGTTTTAGTTCCAGAGGCTGGTCCCTGCCCGGCAGATGCATTGATGTCTCTGAGTCCCATCAGGTTCACCAGGGGCAGGAGCAGCAGCTCTCCTCTCTGCTGGGTCAGGAGAAAACACCTCTCTCCGAGGTTAGAAAGAGAAATTACCAGTCTGTCCCAGCCATGAAGCTGTGCTGGTCCTGTCACAGCATTACTGTGCCCTCACCAGCCTCTACTCACCTTCTGCTCAGAGGTTTTTGGGAGATAAGGAATAAGGACAGCTCATCTGTGTCATCACAGAGAGCAGGTGGGACAGTAAGGGACAGGAGATGCCCTCGTGCATCTGGAGCCTGAGAGCTCCAGCAATGAAAACAATTCGATTGAGTGGTGCCTGTTTGTACCAACACCCGCTCCTGCTGCTGCTCCTGAGTGTAACCACTGAGTCAGAAGGACTTTCCATTCCCAACTTTCTCCTCCAATGGGCAGTTTCCATTTCAACTTGATGAGGCTTGTGACTATTCTCAGTAACTTTATAAACATCGTAGGAAGTGACTTTTTTCCCCCCTTTTTTTTAGCTTGACTAGACATGTTTTTAATCCAAAAATACCTGCCTGGAGAGGCTCCTTAGCTGCACCGCAGGGCAAACCAAAGCAGTGCTGTGCTCGTGCCATGCCTTGGAGGACAGCCAGGACCAGGATGAAAATTGCTGGGAGATGAAAGCAAAGTGGGAAGCTCTGGTGGCACGTTTCCCAAGGCCAGCCTCGGGAGGAAGTTGGGAGCGGAAATAGTTGAAAGAGTAAATACAGAGGGCTTTTTTTTCCCCCAGGTTGTAGACAAAGAGCAGCACGGAAAGCAGATAAGCTCTTATCTCTTTGTTGTTCCGCCCCTGTGTGTTGCTGGTCCGAGTGTCTGCTGGAAGTCTGATGAAGCAAAGGACCGTGGAGGGGATTATTCAGGGCAGCAGCAGCAGCACTGAGGGCAGTGAGCTCAGCCACAGGTGACTGTGGGCTTCCACGGAGGGATCTCAGGCAGGGAGGGAACTCTTGCACGTGGGTGCTTCATGGCCTTTCTGTGTCCAGAGCTCAGTTGTTGCCTGTTGAATCACCCGAGGAAAATGTGACTTCATCCAGTCTCACCTCCAGCTGGCTGCCCCTGGCAGCCACAGGCATCCTTCTTTCCTGGATCTCACCTGGAGGGGGTTCAGGGCAGCCAGAGTTGGGGAATGAGAGCCCCAAGGCTTTGTGTGAGACCTTCCCTTTCCCAAAACCCAGCTGAAAACCCCTGCTCTGCTCTTCCAGTCAGGCAGTCCTGTGGAATGCCCTGCAGAAGGATGACAGGAGCATCCCTTCCCTCCTTCCTCTCACAAAACCTCTGCTCTCCTCACCCCCCTGCACCACCAGTGGGAACATCCATCCCACGAACCAACTTGCTCCAGTGGACTGGAATGATTTGGTGTCTCCATTACTGACCAAGTCTTTCCTTCTTACTGTGGCAAGGTTAACTTAACTTGTTGGTAGTGGCAGATCCCACCTGGGCAGACTTGCATGGGAACAAAATCCCCAACACCACTCCCAAAAAAAAGCTCCTTTCCTGGCTTTAACTCTTCTGGAAAATCCACAAATCCTGTTATCATCTCCACAATGGGAATTGCAGCAATCCCTGAACTGAACTGAAAAGCACTTCCAGCCTGAGGGATAGGAAAAGGCAAGGAGTGGCATCTGAGCTGTGGGTGCTGCCATCTGGGGCATCTCCGTTTAATAATTCCTGGAAACGATCCTGCTTTGCTTTGGGCCATGGAGATGCTGCCTGCAGTCTCCAGGGATGATGTCCATCCATCTGCCTGCTCCCACAGGTGCATTCCCCAGGAGTGGCGCTGGCAGGGCACCCTGGGGCAGCAGCAGCATCCCGACGGCTCCCCTCATCCATCCCATGCTCATCCAGCAGGGGAGCGTGCGGGGGACACAGAGCCCCTCTGTTCCCGCTCACAAAGGGGCGCTTGTGGCTTTGCACGGTGCCCCAGCCGGGCTGCTCCTCACGGGAGGAAGGGGTTTAGGATGCCGAGCGGCCCCAGGCAGCCTCACCAGGTCACCCTGGTGTCCCCAGCGCTGCCGGGGCCCCGCCTGCCGCTGCCGCCCCGCGGCTCCCAGGCAGGACGTTTGCAGCCGGCTGTTTGTGTAATGAATTATGTCTGCCCCGGGCCTGTGAGCCGGGGTTTTGCCAGCGCTGCCGGACATGGCTCTCTGTGTCATCCCTGTGAATAACTCCTGGTCTGTGGCTCATTTGTGGTCAGGCAGCTGGGGGCATTAGAGGGGGAAAACCGCGGGCTGGCTTTGCCCAGGGATTTGTCTGAGGAAGCAGTGGATGCCATCCCCTGGGCAAGGGGACTGTCCCCAGCCCCAGGCGAGGGCAGGGATGCAGATCACCGCCCCCCTGGGATGCCGAGAGACGCGGCCGCACACCGAGGACTTTGTGTGATTATTTTTTTCTCTCGGTTGCTCAAGTACTCCGACAAATCCTGTCATCGAGGGAGCACGACCGAGGAAAGGGGAAATGGGGAGTGGCTGGCGAAAGACACCTGTCCCGGCGGCGTGGTGACAAACTAAACTAACAGGGCTGTTAAACACACACAAACACACGCACACACGTGTGCCGGGGATCTTGAAAGCGGAGAGCTGGGGAACCACGGTGGGAGGGCTCTCCAGAGTCCCTGCATCCCACTAAATCCTGAGTTTCCTGGGTGCGTGGGTGTGGATGTCTCTTTTTAGAAGGATTTGCTGGAAATGAGGTGGCTGGAAGCCAAGCCTCGGGAGCTCAAGCTGAGAAATTCCTGGTCCTCACAAAGAGAGGACTGGGAATCTGACAGGCTGGGGTGCTGCGCTTGCCACGGGGCACATCCCACTCCTCCCTCCCAGCCGGAGCAGCACTAAAACCCGAACATTTTGGCCGAGCACGACACGGAAGAGGTTGGGACGTGACGCAATGCCTGGCAGGGCTTCCCCGCTCCACGCTTTGCAAATACCGAGGCTTGGCCAGGGCATCTCCCCTCCAGAAAACCCCGGGGGCCCCCCAAAGCATGGGGCTCTGCCTGGCTCCCCTCCTTCACCCCAAAAGGGGGGTGGGACAGGATGCCGGGGTCGCGCTGGCGGAGCCAAGGCAAGGCTAAATAGATTTTCCCTGAGTCACCGAAAGTCTGGCCAAGAAAGCGGGAGGAGCGAGCGGCGTCACCCACCAGAACCAGCGGGCAGGTGGCAGGTGCCAGCAAGACTAGGGGTGTAAATCTGCACACTGGGGACCTGCCAGTGAAGCAGCAGCTGTGGCCCCTCAAAATCTCCATCTGGGGTGTGCGTTTGGTGCAAGTCAGAGAGAGGGGCTGAAGGAAAGACTGGGGACGGGTATTTTCTGCTGGGCGGGGATGCCAAGTCGCCTGGTTTTGCATCCCACACCAAGTAGCTGCACCATCATTTGGGGTCTTTTTCTCTCTTTTTGGCAAAAGGCTCCCCCGGAGCATTCTGCTCCCCGAGGGGGACTGGCAGCAGCAGCAGCGTTTTCCGGCCCGCCGTCGTTCATGAGAACTCTCTGGGTTTCATTTCCGAGGCTCAGCAGCTGCTGCTGCCATGCCGGGGGAAGGCGGAAACTGCTCAGCCCCGCACTGGGGCCCTACAGCGGAGCCTCCTACCCTCCCACAAAGGTTGGGAGCCACAAAGCGCCAAAAATCCGGATGATCCAGGGGCTCCCTCGCTGCCAGCAGCAGGTTTTTGCCAGGGGGAAGCAGGCAGCTGTCGGGTGGCAGGGATTTGGTTTTAGGAGGGGCAGGGGCAGCTGGTGGAAGCGTGCGAGGGGGTCCTCTCAGGCAGATATATTTTGGGCAGGAGGAGGAGCAGCCGGGGGTGGGATGGAGCAGTAGGGAGGAGCTCCCCCTTTTTGCTGCTCTCGTCAAGCCTTTGTCAGCCTCTGCCCCTGCCCGCGGGGAGCCATCGCCATGCTGAGCCTTCTTCTCCCCACAGGCGGGCAAGGCTCCAGCCCAGAGCACTTCCCCGGCGTGCAGGAGGCACCTGGGTGTGCTTCCCATGGAGATCCGACGCGCTTTACCCCAGGATATCCGCGAGCTGCTGCACTGCTTGAAGATGAGGAGCAAGTACGCCGTCCTGCTGGTCTTCGTCATCAGCCTCATCATCATCGAGAAGGAGAACAACTTCATCTCCAGGTAGGCAGCGGGTACCCGTGGTGTGCAGCCCCTCTCCCCCAATCCCGAGCCCCCCAGGTCCCCGCCGGGACGCAGGGGGGTCCCGCTGTCCTCCAGGCTGGGCTGGCTCTCCCCGCAGGGTGTCGGACAAGCTGAAGCAGTCCCCGCAGGCACTGGCAGAGGCCAACAGCACGGAGGGCAGCCCAGCAGCGGCCAAGAACGGCTCGCTGGCCTCGCTGCAGGAGCTGGACGCTGCCTTCTCCCAGCTGAGGTCCCACCTGCACAACATCACGCTGCAGCTGGCAGGCGACGGGCAGCCGGTGCCGCGACGGCACGTCCTGCTGATGGCCACCACCCGCACCGGCTCCTCCTTCGTCGGGGAGTTCTTCAACCAGCAGAGCAGCATCTTCTACCTCTATGAGCCCCTCTGGCACGTCGAGAAGACGGTGAACTTCCTGTCGGGGGCAGCCAGCGCGGTGGGCACGGCCGTGATTTACCGAGACGCCCTCAAGCAGCTCTTCCTCTGCGACCTCTACATCTTGGAGAACTACATCTCCCCGGTGCCCGAGGGCCACCTGATGCCCTTCTTGTTCCGGCGGAGCTCCAGCCAGTCGCTGTGCGAGGAGCCCGTCTGCACGCCCAGCACCAAGAAGGTTTTCGAGAAGTACTACTGCAGGAACCGCCGCTGCGGGCCCCTCAACATCACGCTGGCGGCCGAGGCGTGCCGGCGCAAGCAGCACGTGGCCCTCAAGACGGTGCGCTTCCGACCGCTGGAGTTCCTGCAGCCGCTGGCCGAGGACCCCCGGCTGGACCTGCGCATCATCCAGCTGGTGCGCGACCCCCGCGCCGTGCTGGCCTCGCGCATGGTGGCCTTCTCGGGCAAGTACGAGAGCTGGCAGAAGTGGTTGTCCGAAGGGGAGGCTTCCCTGCGAGAGGAGGAGGTGCAGAAGCTGCGGAGCAACTGCGAGAGCATCCGCGTGTCGGCGGAGCTGGGGCTGCGGCGGCCGGGCTGGCTGCGGGGCCGCTACATGCTGGTGCGCTACGAGGACGTGGCGCGGGCGCCGCTGCGCAAGGCGCGGGAGATGTTCCGCTTCGCCGGGCTGCCCCTCACCCCGCAGGTGGAGGAGTGGATCGGCAAGAACACGCAGGCTCCCCGCGACGGCAACGGCATCTACTCCACGTGCAAGAACTCCTCGGAGCAGTTCGACAAGTGGAGGTTCGGCATGCCCTTCAAGGTGGCGCAGGTGGTGCAGGACGCCTGCGCCCCGGCCATGCGGCTCTTCGGCTACAAGCTGGCCAGCGGCCCCGAGGCGCTGGCCAACCGCTCCTTCAGCCTGCTGGAGGAGGCACAGCCCGCCTGGGTCACGTAGCGCCCAACGAGGCGGAACGAGGGGCTGCGGCCGCGCTCCCGGCCGGTCCGGAGATGACCTGGGGCGTCCCTGCTCCCAGAAATGCTCCTCGCTGCTGCCAGACGGCAGCGCCGGGAGCTGGAGCGTCCTGGCAGAGCTGGCCCCAGGGTCCTGCAGAGCCTGAATTGCACGGTTTCTCCGGGAATGGGGAAATGGGAAGGGTGAGGGGCGGTGGGGCCGGCAGCAGGGCCGCCTCCCCAGCTCGGGAGCTGCGCTGAGGAAGAGGAGGGTGATGGCAAGCAGAGAGGGACAGGATCAAGCACCTCTGCCTTGCCACCCGTGCCAGCAGGGACGGGACAAGGACAAAATTCCTGTGGTGCCAGCAAACACCCAGACCGCAGAGACCTTCTTGGTTTAGTGCCTTCTTCATGCACCAGCACAGACTGGAAACTGCCCACAGAGCCCTGGACGGCACTTGGGCAGCAACAAAATGAAGTGACTATGGTTTGGTGCTCTTCAAACTTGGTTTTGGTGGTTTGGGTTTATTTCCTTTTTTTTTTTTTTTTTTTCCCTGTGTATTTGCATACCAGGTGAATTTATTTATTTACTATGTGCAAAGGAGGGGGAGGCTGGTCAAGGAGCGAAGCCCAAAAATCAGAGCAGCACAACATAGCACAAAGGGAGACACCCAGAAGAGAGGTTTTAGCTGGAAACCACCACGTGTCCTTCTGTATGATCTTGGGACAACCCCCAGGGACTGACTGGCTGTAACCCCTGACTGAGAAATTCAAAATTCGGCGGTGCGGAAAGACTGTCAGACTTACCTGATTAAAAACAAAACCACCAGCAAAGAGTCCAAAGCATCTCTTGTCTCCTTACTATTGGTGGATGTCCCCTGCCCGGGGGGGAGCCCCAGAAATCTGTGCTAACAGCACTGGTGGCTGGCCAAACCTGGCAGAGTCTCAGAGTGTTGACCCAGTGCCGAGCTGCCCCCTCCAATTCACATTTCATTAATTAAAATGCCTATTTTTAGCCTCCCTCTTTGTAGCTCGTTCTTTTTCTCCCCCAGGTATTTTGGGTTATGGCAGCCACCTGAGGGAGAAGCCAAGCATTTCGGTGGAGAGCATTTTGTCTCCACTGAGGGGTCCCAGCAGCCGCATGTCCCCTTCTCCCCAACCAGAGCTGCTGGCCAAAAGCAAAAATAAATAAATGAGACTCGGCGGCAGCCGGCCCCAGCTGGGCTGCGCTTTGCCGGCCGTGAGGAACGCGCTGGGGCTCCGGCGAAGGGCTGCGGCTGGGCTGAGCTCACAAAAGCTGCGTTTTCAGCCCAAGCGGGAGAACAGAGGCGGCATTGAGGAGCGCGGGGCCGGCCGGCGGGGAGCAGCCGCGGAGCTTTTCCCAGCAGAGCCGGGCGGCATCTGCCTCCGAGGTGTGATTTCGGGCGGGAAAAGGGCGCAGAAGTGGGGGGTTTTTTGGCACAGCCTCGTCGCTCACAGGCGATGGAGAGAGTCAGCCTCCTCCCCGCCTCACACGCGGCTCTCGGCATCACAAGCAGCCCCGGGGCTGCTGAGTGAATCGGGTTTTGTTTGGAGGCTTCCTGCTGGGAAAGCAGCAGGGTCACCGAGGTCAGATGGATATTCCGCAGCTGCGCGCTGGGAAAAGCCCACAGAGCTCGGGCAGCACGAGGGGGAGCGCAGTGGGACACAGGTTCCTGGTACGTGCTCCACCATTGGGTTGGCTTTTGCAGAGAAAATAATTTTAGGGTAATTGTGCGGCAGCATGAGGGGTGAGCAGCTGCCACAGCCGAGGAGGGGACATTGGAGAGCGCCCAGGATCCATCCCCCTGCCATCACAGCCTTTGGGGTTTGGAAAGCCGGGATCAGGGGGCAAGGACAGGCCAATCCAAGGTGGGCAAGTGGTTTCAAGGTGGAAAACAAGGGGGAGCTGGGCTGAGCCTAAGCAGAGCAGAGGCTGAGCGGCGGCCGCGCGTTCTCACCTGCGCTGCCTCCGCCCGCCTGGCTCCAGCCCGGCACTGCCAGCCAAGCATGAGCAATTGTTCCTGGACACCCTCCAGCTTCCCGTCAGAAACGTCACAGGACAGAGAGAAAACATGCCCCCGACCCATGCGCATTTCCGCGGGGCTAATTGCTCCCATTAAACCCGCGGAGTCCGGGCGCATCGGGAAGCCGCGGGGGACACGGCTCCTCTCAGCTGGAGCAGCTGAATTCCCCCTGAGCTGGTTGTCCCCCCACAAGAGGGGCCTCCTGCTCACCCTGCTCTGGCTGCTGCCAGGCTTTGCCCAGATTTGGGAGGAAAAACATGGATTGGGAAGAGGCAGTGCCTTAGAGCAAGGGCATACCTGTATCCAGAAGAACCAGTGAAATCCACAACAGGAGATGCAATGCATGCAGCCTCACCCTTGCTCATAGACATAAATGCCAAAAAAGAAAACAAATATAAAAATTTCAATAATCTTTTCCAAAGATCTAAGCTTTCTGAAATAAAGCACTTCTAAAGCTTGGTTTAACATAAGGAAATAAAAGAACCCCAACCTGCAGCTGTACTGCCTCCAAGCTCACCTCCCAGCCTGCTGCAGCTGGAGTTTGGGAACACTGTGGAGTTGCTAATTGTCACCAGAGAGACCTTTTCCACAAGCAGAGCAGTGAGGGGACATGTGTCCCATGGGACAGGGCCACCAGCCAAAACTGCTTCTCCTTGGGGTCACTGCAGGTAGCACAGGATGATGTAGCACCAGTGAGAGCTTTCACAAATGATGGATGTGCTGTTCTCCTCTAAATGGGATCCTTCTGGGAAATGATTCCCTCCTGCCTGTCTAATCTGGAGTTGACTTTGGACAGCAGGTACATCCTGCTGTTTCTCTGCCTCCCTCTCTGAGCACTTAGGGCTGCCTGGGGCAAGTCTCTGGAATGCCACCTTAACACCCCTGCTGGGCCATGAAGCCAGGCAGGTCCATGGAAATCCATAACAAGGCCTTTTTCCAGCCTGGCATGAGGTTTCTCCCAAACAGCAGAAGTGGTGGCTGCTCTGCTGGCTGTCCTGACCCCCCATACCCTTCTCCTCACTTGTTCCAGCTCCTTTTAATGGGATCAGGTGAGCTAATCCCCCCATGTCTCCTCACAGCCCTATCAGAGGGGATTTCTGCACAGGGGCTGGAGGGAAGGAAATCCATCATACCAGCACTTGCCTGCCCTCACCCAGTCCCACTGGCTTCTGCTGGAGGCTGGATCTACCCACCATCCAAACATCCAAACACTGCATCAGTGGGAGACCCATGGGCCAGTGAGGGACCCACAAGGGCTGCAGCACGTGTGGACATTTCAGCATTAAATGACAACCTTGTTTTCTGTTGTGTTTTTCTAAGAGACTGCACGCCTGACCAGACTGCATTTCTTGGTCTGCATCCCATATTTATCCTGTAATTACACCTTTGGACAAAGGCTGCCTGTCTGTGAGGCCCATTTTTTTTCAGGACACAGTTTTATTCTCTGCTCTGCTTTCACTGTAATGAAATCTGGGGGGCAAGGGGAAGAAAACCCCCCACATCAGGAATGGAAGCTGTTCTTTCTCAAAAGCTGCCCCAAGAGCAAAGGAGCTTGCTCAAGCCCTCTCCCTTTTCCCAAAGAAACCCCAACCACTGACATCCTTTATGCTTCTCTGCCACCCCACAAGGATTAAAGCCACAAACCATGTCATCCCATAAAAGAGTGGAGTGGAGGGAGATCCCAGCTCCCCAGGGTCTCTTCTCATAGATACAAAGATCACCTTAACTGCAGAGACCATTGCACTTCACCCTTGGGGTTTTCCCACACTTTTCTGGGTGGGACCTGTGAGCAATTTTTGGGCTGGCATGAACAGAGATGCTGCCTACAAATAAACATGACTGGTCCAGCCTGACCAAAATAGGGTGATTTTGGTGCTGTTGTCCACGAAAAGCAACTTGTCTTCTCAAGCACTGAAAAATTGGAAATGAAAAATGAGGTTTGTCAGGGAGAGAATAAATCTAAGTGGGGCCTCGTTGATTTCTCCTTAAAGTAGATTTTTATGTGTAAGGTATAAAATAGCTAGTGTTGATGTTTAAAAGCAGCCAGGGACTGTCTGAATTGGTTTTTCTGGGTGATTCTTTGCCCTGAACTGACACAATTCCACCTTGGCTGAAGCAGAGCCCCCTGAGGCACATGGGGGCAACCAGCTCACCCAGGCAAAATGGGGAGCCAGGGCATTTGTCTAGAGCAATCCCTCACTCCTGGGAGACCCAAAATCCTTCCCTTCCCTGAAGCAAAGCCTCCAGGGGCACAGCCAGAGAGCTGCAGCCACACTGGTGCCACTGGGGCTGTCACAGGACGATGTGCAGGACATGTCTGTGGGCAGAGGGAATGTGGTGTGTGAGGCTGCTGATACAGGAGAGGGTTTGGGGTTTTGCAGAGATGGCTGTGAGCCAGAAATGAACTGGCAGGGAAGGATGGGGCCTTCAGCCTGGCTCAGGTGGGGGGAACTGCTCTCTAGAGGAGGGTGAAGGGAGAAATGTTATCCCCCTTCCAGTCAGTCTGGGCTATTGCAAAGCTGGGGAAGCAAAACTGTCCTGATGATCAGAGAGGGCAGGACAAAGATGCAGAGGCTTACAGGGATTTACAAGGAGCACTTGTGGCATCCTAAAGTCACCCCAGGCAGCAATGTTGTACCCATCCATGGATTAATCATCCTCAGGGGGATGTCTCTTAGCTCTGGATGATGTTGGATTGCACCTGATGAGGAGAGGACACACAGACAGGTGCAGTTAGCCATGCTGCCTGTCCCAGAGTGGCAAACGGGGGCAAGGCCATCCCACAGAGCCCTTTCCCTACACCTCTTCCTTCCCACTGGACCCTGCCATCCCACAGGGAGCATTTGTGGCAGCTGTGAGGAAAAGTGCAGGGAGCCTGGCAATGGGTAGGGCAGGCCAATCACCTGCCACTGACCACCAGCAGGGAGACAAACCCCTCTCAGAGGCTGATGAACTTTTACCACCTAGCTGCAGCCAGCTGGAGAAATACCATCCAAACATCCCATCTGCCAAACCTGAGCCCTCACTTGCACATGGAATGCTCCCACTGGCCACATCTTTGGGGATTCCGAGTTTCTTCCTGTTCACCTGGGGCTGGATGTGAGGTTTTCACAAAGGCTCCTTTTACCCTCCCTGTTTGCTCTGGGCACTCTTTTTGCCAGTGACCTTTTTTTGCTTGTTGGTGCATCTCCAACTCACTGGCCCAGAAGATGTTTCCCTTTTTTTGAAAGGTTCTTCTGTTGCCCAGCTGGGTTCATCTGAAGGTAGCCCTCATGTTTACCTGGAGGGGGAAAACACCATGGATGGCTTCACACACAGCAGGTGACAAGCAAGCCTGTCCATCTAATTAGAGGGAAGAGCATAAACCAGATTTAAATTGCAGAGTTCACCCCTTTAGAAATGGAGGCAGGTTTGGTTTTTCACAATTTTTGCATTGAACTGTGCTTTCCCAAAGCCAGGCTTCTTCCAGCAGCCTTCTCACAGAGGTACCAGGAGAAAAGACAGGGAGAAGATCTGGAGCATTGTTATCTTGGGGATATTTCCCAGTCTCTGGACATTCATAGTTCCTAGATCTCCTGGCCAGGACAGGTGCCTCTCTGTTCAGCAGCTCTGAAGGTTTATAATGCACAGATTAATCAGAACTTGATCCTATTGAGAACTTTAGCATTTTCAGCTGAGTGCTGTGTAACAAACAGCACCAACCTTCCCTGGGTGTATTTCAGTGGAGCCATTCCCATCAAGGGTTTTGTCCATTCCAGCTTTATTGTTGGCTGTTCCATCCCTCCCCTCCCAGGTCTCTTCCAGGCGTGGGGTGCAGGAAGGTCCCCAACTCCTTTCGACCCCTTTGTCCTTCTCCTTCCCCGGTCCCTGAGACCCTCCTGTGGCCCAGGCAAGGATGAGTTGGACTTGGCCACCGTGTCCCGTGTCCCTTGTCCCCACGGCCGAGCTGGCTGCACCCTCTGGTGGCAATCCTGAGTCCAGGTCCTGCTTTTCCTGGAAAATTGCTCCGTCGTCTCCCACCCACAAGGCTGGAGGGCGTTTTTCTGGGAGGAGGTTTTGGCTGAGGGGCAGGGAAGGGAGCAGGGGAAGCGTGGGGGCAGCTCTGCCAGCTCACAGCACCCGCAGTGTGTGCAGCAGCTATTTTTATCCACAGGGCCAGCAGCTATATTTATCCAGAATGCCACGGGAGCCGAAAGACTTCGGGGCAACTTCTGTGCTGCGGAATACCACGATCTGGACGTCCTTTATACCGCCAGCCTTCTCCAGCGCCCCTTCTACCTCCTCAGCCCTTCCCTCTTTATGTCCCACTGTCTCCACCGTGGTGATGCTGAGCTGGTGTCCCTGCCCGTGGTGCTCTCTAAGGTCTCATCCTCCCCAAACCATCCCGAGGTTTTGTGATCTTCCCTCTTGCACGGCCGTCTCTGGGCTCCCTTTCCTGCTCCACTCCGAGCAGGATGATGTGTTTAAGTTGTTTTTCTGTGTTTAAGTTGAACATCGGGAGGAATTTCCTTACAGAAAGGGTGATTACCCATTGGAATGGACTGCTCTGGATTCACCATTCCTGGAGGTGTTTAAGGAAAGACTGAGTGCCATGGTCTGGGCGGCGTGGTGCTGGTTTGGTCATAGCTTGGATTCGATGGTCTCGGAGGTACTTTCCTGAATCTGGAATCTTAATTTCCCTCTCTAAGGGGTTGTTTCTTCGTGTGGAGCGAGCCGTTATTCACTCAGCCTGCAGATTTGTGAAACCACGAGCAGAGTCCTCTGCGTGTAAAACCCGCGGGGAGGGAGGGGGATGCAGGCAGGGCAGGTGAAGCGCTCTGCGCTCGGAGCACACCGGGCAGCAGCCATCCATCGTTTCTTGGGAGCCGGGCTCAGCGCCCAGCAGCCGGCTCCGCCCGCAGCCCCGCCCGGGGAGGGCAGAGCGAGCCCCGGGCCAGCCCCCGCTCCGAGCCCCGCTCGCCATGGGCTCCCGCCTGTCCCTGGACGACTCCGTGCGGGTCGTGGTGGTCGGCGGTGGCTTCGGAGGCACGGCGGCCGCCAGCCTGCTCCAGTCCTGGGCCGTGCCCTTCGTGCTGGTGGACGTCAGGGATGCTTTCCATCACAACGTGGCCGCCCTCCGGGCCGCCGTGGAGAGCGGTAAGGGCTCGGGCAGCTCCCGCCCCCGTCCCGCCGGGATGCGCGGGGAGCGGCCGGGAACGCGCTGCTGGTGGAAGAGTTGATGGTTTCCATCTGGAAAACAAATGCTTGGCACCGGGAGTGGTTAAGCTAATTGGACATCCGCTGAGAAAACGGAGCAAAAACGGCTCAGACCATTCCTCCTTAACTCCCCGCCCCCCTTTTTAATCTTTTTTTTTTTTTTTTTTTTTATTTCAAGAGTTTAGAAGGTGACTAAGCTAAAAGCAAAAGCAGCTGGGAGGGGTGAGTCAATACTTTCTGTATCGAGCCCTTGAAAGGTGGAGTAGCTGAGCCCTGGATTATAAGTCCTGCTCAGGCCTGCCTGGGCCAACCAGGGTCCAGTCACTGGGAATTTAGGGGTAAAATATCACTCTTGAGGCTGAGAGCAAGAATCAAAAGGATAGCAAAAGTTTGGTCTGAGAGGCAAATTATATTTAAAAAGCCTCTGACACCCAGCCTGAAATTGCCCGAAAAAGTTATTGTTTAACCAGTACAGGAGATATGGGGAGCAGAGGCAATGCCATGTAGCCAAGGGTGTAGTCTGATCTGAGGCAAGGATCCTGTAGCTGGAGATAAGGCCAGCCCACAGTCCCAGATGCATGCCATGCTTTTGTCTGAGCACGAGGGGAAAGGAGAAGAGAGAGGGGGTTGTTAGCCTCCTGAGAAGGAAAGCTCTCCCATTGTCTGTCTTCCCACAGGATTTGCCAAGAAGACTTTCATCTCCTACTCGGGCACCTTTGGGGACAGCTTCCGACAAGGCAGGGTCGTGGGCATAGACCCTGGGAGGCAAAAAGTCCTGCTCAGTGATGGTGAGGTGGGTGTTGCAATGACCTGGCTGCCTCATGGCATCACCTGCTAGTGCTTCAGCAGGGTGTGTTCTGCTCTCCTCAAGAACTTGGCATCTTTCCCTGCATCCCTTCAGCTGTGCTGGGATGTGGGTGTGCAGTAAATACCCAACCCCATCTCCTGCTCAGCTGAGCTTTTATTCTTAGAGCTGGATTTAGAGCTCAACAATTAAACCTGGGGCTCAGTTCCTTATTTAACTGCAGGAAGAGCCAAGAGTAGCAGCATCAATCACTCTCTTCAGCTCAGGAGTGAGTGAACAAGAGTAGTCTCTGGAACCAGCTGCGAGTGTCCAGCATAAATATCAGGTAATTCCCTGTGAATTTAGATTAATTTCTTTAAAGCTCTCAACTCAATCTGAATGGTGCTTAGCTTAGGCCTTAAGGAACAGTTACTTGGTGTGACCTGGACCAGGTCTGTTCCTAAAGTCACTTCCTGACAGTCACCAGTGTTTTCTTGGTTACCAGCAAGGGATGGAGAGGAGGGAATGAGTGACCAATACCTGGGAGGCAACCACTGTGTTCTAGGCTCTGTTTTTAAAAGGTCTAATATCCCATTCTACCTTCTGCCCTCCCAGGAGCTCCACTACTCCCATCTCATTATTGCAACAGGCAGTGATGGGCCATTCCCTGGCAAGTTCAACCAAGTCATTGACATGGAAAGTGCCATCCAGACCTATGAAGACATGGTGAAAGAGGTGAGGAATCAACTCTTAGGAAGTGCTGCCTGTCTTTGTTCAGCCTCCCTGTCCCAGATAGCACTGTGGCTATATGGCCAGCTGTGCCTAAGAGAAAGGGACACAGGGAGCAGCCAAGACAAGGAGCTCATCGTGGCTTCTCTAGCACAAGGGGAAACGCTCAACAGTGTTACAGGGTAGGCAGGAAGGGTGCACAGAGCACTCCTTTCTTGTTGCTTCTTCATGAGCAGAGAGGTTTATTGCTGTTGGGCCTGTGCTACATCCCAGAATGCTCATGGAGTGACTGAAGGTACCTGGCTTCCTGCCCTTTGCAGTTCTCTTGTAACACAGATTTTCTCTCGAAGATTGAGAAATCTCAGCGCATCCTGGTGGTGGGAGGTGGTGCTGCTGGAGTGGAGATGGCTGCCGAGATCAAAACCGAGTACCCGGACAAGGAGGTAGGAGCATCTTCATCCCAGCTAACTTCATCCTGGTTTCCAGGACTGCTTCCCTGATGGTGCTGCTGGAGGTACCTGAGATGACTGCACACCTGCTTGCTGAGCCACCAGCAAGCACTGTGGCACTAGGTGCCCCTTCCTGGCTTGTTCTTGCAGGCATCAATTAACTACAGCTCTCACCTTGCACACGGTTCTGTTCCTGTGTCCCCATTTGCTGTTTTGTCCCCACCAGGTCATCCTCATTCACTCCAAACCTGCACTGGCTGACGTGGAGCTGCTAGCCAGTGTCCGTCAGGAGGTGAAAGAGATCCTCCTGAGGAAAGGAGTCCGGCTTCTGCTAGGTATGTCCTTAACCAGCCTCTGAATGCCTACAAAGCATCTCCTGCTGTCCTCTTCCTGGCTTTTTTTGGTTACACGTGGTTCCCTTGAATTCCTGTTTCTCTGGGTTAGCCTAGCAGAAGTTTGTGACCCAGGGCTCTCTGTTGCAACAGGTGAAAAGGTCAGAGACATGGAAAACCTCAGGCCAAACCAGTTCCAGAAAGACACGGTAGTAAGGACAGATAAGGGCACCGAGGTGGTTGTTGACATGGTGGTGCTGTGCACAGGGATAAAGATTAACTCTTCTGCATATGCTGCTGCATTTGGTGAGTGAAAAAATCCCAAACTATGGGGTGGGGAGGAGCAACACAGTTCTTCAGTGTCTGGTGCCTGAGGGGTGTGAGGTGGGGAATGGTGTACAACCTGCAGGGGTGATTCTACTGAAATATCAAAGGGTGATGCATTGCACGAGACTGCAGTGATTAACTACAGCAAGGCAAAAAGCATCTCCTCCCTGACACTTGAAAAACAACCTCTCACTTTGTGTCAATTATATCAGCAGCATTTTGGGGTCTCAGGCTACAGGAAGCCACACAAAGCTGCTTCTAAAAACCTGCTGTTTGGCAAAACAGGTGACAAAATGGCAAGTAATGGTGCTTTGAAAGTTAATGAGTACCTCCAGCTGGAAGGCTATGAGAACATCTATGCCATTGGGGACTGTGCAGATCTCAGAGAGCCCAAGATGGCCTACCATGCTGGGCTCCATGCTGACGTCGTGGTGACAAATATCATCAACAGCCTGACACAGAAGCCTCTCAAAACCTACAAGCCAGGTAAGGTCAGCTGCCAGCACCTGGCCTTGGGTGCTGGGCTGCTTTTCTGCAAGGAGCAGCTGTCTAACTCCCTGAACTCACTGAGTTCACTGTGTAGGAACTCACAATTGGGGTTATGTCAGCTTATAGCTCAGGCTTCATATTAGTCCTTGCCAAAGGCACAGTGTCCTTTCTTCATTAATGTCTTGATAAATCTACTGGTGCTATTCATCAAACTTATTTTCTTATCTTAAAATTGCTCACTGTCCAATTAAATCTCAGGAGTAAGATGACTTCCCTTTTCCTTCTTTCTCCCCTTAAATTGCAACAAACACAAACTGAACAACCTGGTCTCAAAAATCTCACTGGTTAATGGGTCTTCTTCGTGAGCACTGATGGAAACACTTACCAGAACTATGCTGAAAGCTGTTCCACATGGATGCAGGGGAGCTGGACAACAGTTGCTTCACTTACACCTCTGCATTTCTTTGCAGGGTCACTAACATTCCTGCTTTCCATGGGCAGGAATGATGGTGTAGGCCAGGTGAATGGTTACTATGTGGGACGTCTCCTGGTGACCATGGCCAAGAGCAGGGGTCTGTTTGTCTCCAAGAGCTGGAAGACCATGGGACAGACAATGCCCTCCTAAGAGGGCACTGCAACAATCCAGTGAGGAGGACAGCAACTGGGAGAGGGTGAGGTGCACTGCTGTGGCTTGGACTGGCTGATACTGTCCTCTGCAGCACCTCCTCAAGCCACCTCTCACCCTCACACATAAAAGGGGTGCCTGCCTTGCTGTGAAGGGGGAGGAGGCACTTCCCAAATGAACTGCACAGAAGTTCCCGTGATAAAAACCAGAGAAGAAATGTTTCAATGTTGTTTTCAACCAGCTTGGCTTACCTTGATTTGTAACAATAAACACTGTGGTTTTCAGAATCTCTGTGGTTTGTTATGTGTTGTTTTTTTTGGTTTTTCCCCCCTGGCTTTCTCTATTCTTGCTCTTCTAAGGAGGAATTCCTTCTTACAGATCTGGCATCTGCTCTGCAGGGAGAATGGCTCACAGTGCCTGTCTAAAACCTGGAAGGGGATATGGTAAGCCTGGAGTTCAACAGAATATAATGCAGCTTTGTGTCAAAATCTCCTCAGCAGCTTTAATTACATCACTTATAGCACCATACTTCAGCCAGAAAAGCTGTTGGTTGTGATACAGCAAGCACTTAATTACAGATGCTGCTGGGTTTTTTTCCTTCTCTTTTCCTTTTTTTTTTTTTCTTTTTAGGGTGAGAAATCCCCAGAGCAAAAATAGGGTTTATAATAATAACCACACTTGACACATCTTTTTCTTTTTTTCTTATAAAACAAACAAAATCACCATGAAATATTCTCAGTAATTACAGAGGTTATTGTGAGTTAAAAGCAAAACAGAAGCTCCTCATGCATCACTTCTAAAACCCTTTTCACCTCTCTGTTGGCTGAAGGCAGAAGTTTACCATCTACCCTCAAGGGAGGGGAAAAAGGAGCAGAACATTTTTAAGAGCTTTCTTGAAAGTGGTGTTTGTGTGTGTGTGTGTGTGTGTGTGTGTGTGTGAACAAATCATCACTACAAATCTAAAATGAGGTTACTCTTTAAAAACTTCTAAACTAAAGTAACAAAGGGCACTAAACTCCTGAAGCCAGATGATAACTCAATTGCTTAAGGTGATAAAAATGGCATGAAGCAATCAGACTAAACCCCTCTCATCTCTAATCACAGCTCTCCATCAAGTCACAACACGTCACACTACTACCACTCCCCCTCATCGTCACATTGAAAAAATAAAACCCACCTCTAATGCTTTTAATGCTACTCAAGTTTGTTGAAAAATAAAGTTTCATTTGGCTGCTGTTGCTACTTAGTGTCTAGCTTGGCCATTTCTTGCACGTAGATGCCAATGCTTTCACTGTCGAAGAGCAGGAAGTAAATGTTCTTCAAGGAGGAAGAGCTGCTGCCGTCGAAATGGGTGGAAATGGCTCGGAGGGTCACCTGGGCTGCTGTCTGTTTTGGGAAGCAGTTTCTGTGTGGTTGGGGAAGAAAAGAGAGCAGGTGAGTGCTGGGAAGTGATGCTGTTCCAGCCACAGGCTGCTAAGATAGTGCCAGCTGTAGTTTGGCAAACCCCAAGGTTTGGAGAGCAATATTCACCTGTTGCTGAATTAAGTTTCCTTTCTGTTTTCATCTGCTTCTAATTCTTATGACCACACAAATTTTTTAAATTTAGAATTAGAATTTAATTTTAGAATTAAACTTTTCCATGCCATGCTGGGCAGGCTAAAAATTTCAAAGGATGATTGGTTTTTTTAGTTGAAAATTGAAAAAAAACCAAACCCAAAACATCACCTACTTAGCTGACTTTCTCACTCTGTCATTACAATGCTTTTCTTGGGATTCCTGTGAAAATAATTGAAATTACAACTCCAAGCCAAATTAAGGTCGAGAAGTATTCATTCACTCCTCTTGATGGTAACATTTTCTAACCTATAATTACATTTATATTGAAAAACATCAAAAAGATCTGGAACAACTGAAGTATCCCATCCATTGCAATGTTACATCAGTTACTGTAAATAGTCCCTAAGATGGCACAAGGAAAAATGAAAATTCACAGAACTGATACAATATAATTCTTTATCTACCCACAATACCAGCATTTCATGTGCAGGCATGTAGGTAGAGTAAAATGACAGCAAAACCAGGAAATCCTATTTGAAAACTGCCTTTTTTCAGAAATTCTGAGGCTCTTTGATAAATGAAGTGTAAACCAGCAGCACCTGGTAAAGCTCTCTATTTCACTTAGGAAGAGTAATTGTAAGAGCAACAGAGTGAAATGGAACAAATCAGCAGAAGGATCTGCACTAAGACTAATGGTCCAAGAATGGATTATTCTGATTCTATGCTCATAGAAGACGTGAAGTCTAGAAACTATTCCTACTGGCATTAAAAGGTATAGTTAATTTTTATATTAAAGACTGTTAAAACAATGTATCATGTTTCACTTTGACTGAAAAACCATAAACTAAAAGATCTGTATATTTTTTAAAATGACTAAAAATTGCACTGCCCCACTATTTATTCTTTTCTCCTGATCCATAAAAATATATTTTGCTTTGAAGTGTATCTGTGTAAAAATGGCATTTTCACCTCCTGTGTGTTCAGTGATGTGTGGTGATTTCAGTTTTACTTTCATTTTATTCACAGGCCAACACAACAGGACTGTACTATGTACTCTGCTCTTTGGGCACTACTAAAATCAACAGATACATTTCAAAATAAATATAAGCACCTGAACTCTAACACAAAACAACAATTACTGTAGTTAGCAGGGCTTGTGTAAGATTTCTTGCCATCAGAGACCAACAAACTGCTGATTTAGAATGAAATTTGAAAGAAAAAAAAAAGAAAAATATGAATACTTCAGATTTCTTAGTCAAGCACACTCTACTTGCTAGTCATTGAGAAAGAAATATGTGGCTTCACACTTGGTTTAACAGTTTTTCCTTTTGAAAGCTGAATTACATTTGAGAAAGAGATTTTCTTCTGAAAGCAAAGTTTTGTGGTATGTCTTTTACATATCTATTATGAGGAGGGCTTAAGTGAACACATCCACATAGCTCAGGTGGCATCACTGCTTCCTACCCTCAGTATTAGGCTGGTATCATCTCATTAGTACAAATGCAGGTTTAATAAAACTCCCCACAGCAAAATGAAGGGACACAAAACCCGAGCTGGTGCAGAGGAATGAGAATGACTGCCTAGCAAGAGAAAACACAGCAAGCCCACTCAGCTCTCCTGTGGGCTGGCTAATTTCCCTTTACAAAGGCTCTCTGGCAGTTTTGTGCACACACTGCACTTCAGGCTGGATTCCTCTGGAGCTGCTCTGTGTCAGATGGCAGCAGCAGAGGCAGGGTCACAGAACAGAGGGCGTCTGTCTGTCTGTCTGTCTGTCACAGCAGCAGCTCTGACAGCCAACTCCACCTCTGCTACCTGACACAGGGAGTCCTACCTGCCACTGGGAAATGGGGGGAAGGCCACAGACTTCAACTTCTTGTCTTCTGCAGCTGTTAAGCAGTTCTTGACAGTCTCCTCGAGCTGCTCTTCACACTTGTCCGAGCCCCACTGTGGGATGTGACAGTGGATGACAAACTTTGCTGCTAGGCCGCTAGACTGAGTGAGTGCAGCTAACACAAATGAAAATATAACATTTAGTTTGGAACAGAAACCACCCTGCAACGACCTCTCAACCCAATGCACCTTCTTAATTACATCACCTCTCCAAAGAAGCACATTTGGGATTAAAATATACCACAATGGCTCACTTGCAATCATAACCTGTCTCATCATTCCTTTTGTGATCAATTATTATTTCTTTGGAGACCAAAGAACCCAGGGCTCATTTGCTTAGCACACAGCTACTCAATAATGGCTTTTAGCTCTGTCATTCAGCACAGCCTCTGGGTTTGTTTTATGCAAAGTACAAAAACCTTGCCTTAAACACAGTATCAGTAATGCCCACAGACATTTCTGCAGTGCAGTCACTGAGTGCTTTGCACAAACATCCTGCATCATCACCATCATCATCATCATCTTTACAACTCCAAAGTGTTGGAGAGTAATATTTAGACCCACTTCACAGCTGGGTAATTTCAGACAAGGACATGAAAATCAAAGGTGTGTGTTGAAAGTCCTCACCAGTTATGTTCAATCAGGAATCTCAGATTAATTTTTAGAAAGCGTAATAAATATTTGTCCAGGACCTGCAGAGCTTACAGTATGGCATCAGTTTGCTTTTGTTGCAATTGTCACCAT
Organism: Luscinia megarhynchos; assembly: GCA_034336665.1. Taxonomy (NCBI): domain Eukaryota; kingdom Metazoa; phylum Chordata; class Aves; order Passeriformes; family Muscicapidae; genus Luscinia; species Luscinia megarhynchos. The sequence goes on along the minus strand of CM067569.1, from coordinate 34,510,703 downwards.
CAGCACTACTGGAAGTCTGGGTGTGCTGGTAATCTCAGGTTAAACACTCTGAAATTAGCTGTGCAGGATAGAATTAGCACAAGGATGAAAATCCTGGATCCTGAATCCTCACAGAGGAATTCTGTTGCATGCACAGAGGAATTCTGTGCTACTTAAATTTTAACCAGTTGTCTTAATAGCATAAAAGGAATCTACCTTCTAGTTAGGTAGTGATGTTGACAGAGAAAAGTAGTTTACTTTGATTTTATGGCATATAAATTCGATTTGATGTGAAAGTGAAGCAAATTATCTTGTATAAAAATTTCTCTATCATTTCAAATTATAAAACTAGGCTACTCAATTAGGAACTTTCCATATCTAGACTGTTTAAAGCATTTAATTTTTTGGGCATAGAGATGCTAAGCCAAATAAGGCATATTGCAACTTTTCTCCATCTGTCTTCCAGACACGTTCAAATTGGTTTAATGTGTCCACAAGAGAAGCACAATCTCAGGTCCCAAACTATTCCCTGCTGCAAATGTGTTAACCCTTTGAAAGGAGCTCTGCCAGTTCTGCAGATTGTATCATACCTTCATTTGTGCTCCAAGTAAGGTAATTATTTGGGTTATATATATTCATCAAATATGCACAAAGGAGAAAAATTTATGAGGTATCACTATTTTTTTCCCTAAGCCTCATATGTTAGGCTTAGAATTGTTTCTGATTCTCACAGAGGCTGCAGTACAAACAGGGCAGGAAAGATGGCACAAGATTCCCCTAATATTTGGCCTCCCATGGACAGAAATTGCCTAAGACAAATCAGTCTAAAGACAGGATGTGCACACACACATGTATCCTATTCTTCTTTTTTCCCCTCTTAGCAGGCTGCCCAAAACAGCAACATTTTCTCGAGGAAAAAATTACATCACATAAGCAAACATAACAGGAACAGATCAGAATCTCCAGAGAAAAGAACATATAAAATCAGTCATGCCCCAAAAGACAACAGAGTATCCTTTTTACCTTCAGCAACTTCCAAAGGTCCTTGAGATTTGCGAAGCTCTTTCACTGTTTCCAAGAACTCTTTGCCCCCAGCCTTTTCCAGTGCCTTGCCTGCAGGGAAACAGAGCAAAAGGCCTTGGCTTCAGAGTATCAGTGTGGGAGAACAAGTCTACATTATTTCAAAGAACACTGCACACACACTGTCCTGGCTCCCTCTACCAGCAGCAGCTGATTTTTTATGTTTACCACTCTGCCTAGACACGGATAAAGTTTACTTTTCATGGTTTTGAAGAGTTCTGTATGCTGTTACTGGAAATTACTTTAATATAAATATCTGTAAGAATGCTATTTACTCTGACTCATGGCTAAAGTAATGTGGAGTGGGATTTTCAGGACTCAGGCTTTCAGCCTCCAAAAAGGGATCCAACATACAAATCCTACTACTTGGTGAAACAAACACAGCTGGGATGCCAGTGAAGGTCTTGATGATTAAAGAACAATGATCCAAAAGCCTGCTACTAGATTTTGTGCCCCCTAGGCAACTGGCTGAATAGCTTTTTGCCTCCCTCCTGCTTAAATTTCCCTATATGTAACAACAGTATTTCCTTATTTCACAAGAGCAGTATAAGGCTTTGTACATGAGTATTTGTAAATTACTTAACAATCAAAAGTCATAGTTAGAAGTGTTATTAATATCTAATTTTGCACTGCAATTTTCAGATGCAAATGTAAAAACAAGCCAGTGAACACTTCAACAATAATTATTTACACCTTTGCTGCTCATGTGCTTCAACAAATCATCTGTGTTTTGCTTGTCATTAAAAGAAGACAAATTAGTGATTAGCCTGTTATACCTAGTCAGCTCCAGCCTGATTTTCAGAAGCTGTAAGTGATATTTTAAGGCCTGGGGTAGATTTGGATGAAAGTGGATGGGATCTCAGCAGGCAGCCAGCAGACCAGCTACTGTTCCAGCTGTAGATGTGTTTTTCCTGCATGTACAGAGCCTCACCTATTTCCTCCTTGAGGTCGATTTCAGCAGTTGTAGGGTGAACAATGCCTTCTACTTTCATTGAGCCAATATGGCTGATGTCACTCTGTGTCAGAGAAAGCTGAAAAACAATAATGAGGGGGGAGGAAAAAATAAATAGCAATCCCAGAGCAAAATCATTTTCATACCAAAAAGCTGAAGTGAAAGATGGCTGGATTCAGTCTTTCAGAGACCAGTCATTTTGTTCTGTTCAGTATGTGTGATTCTGATTTATAACTTTGAATTAATTAATTTGCACACCAGTCAGATTATTTAGTGATAGACCCACAACTTGGCAGCATGCTCCAGAGGAAGTTACCGCTAGAAAAATGATGTTCTAACATCACAATTTGAAGAAGAAAAAGGCTGATTTTGGAAATGCTTTTGTTCAAGAGAAAAGCCTCCTTCCCTTTGTGTTAAGCCTCAATCTGTTATTGCTCTTCATTACCTTTTGTCCTGGCACAAGGCTCTTGGAGGACAAGATAGTGAAACCATCCCCAGGTCCATCTTCAGTTGCTGAATTTGAAGCTCCTTCTTTTTCATTGTCCTTCTGTTTGTTCTGTTTGATGGGAGAAAAAAAAGCAAGACTTTTCAAAAGAAACAAAATAATCAACATCTAGCATTATTCAATAATGGAGAGATTTGATAACTTATTATAAATCTTATCTTCTCAGATCAATACATTACTCATAGCCTTGTATTCCCCTAAGATTATGTAACAACAGAGATCTGCACTGTTTATATAATGCTAATGGTTCATCTGAGTCCTTACATTCTTTTGTAGTCACATTCAGAGGCAGGGCACCCACACCCATCTGTAGATTTACTGACAATCAAGGTTGTATTTATATGGGTGGGTATGTGTTAGTTTATTTTTATTGCTAACAGAGCAGAACCTCATATTAAATCAAACTTAGTCACTTAGTAACCCAATCAAACACTCCAATCTGAAGATAAAACAACTTTGTGATCTGAAAAGCAAATGTTTAAATCTCAGTTATTAACTGATAAAGCCTTCTTATAGCTTACCTCCAGGAGCAGCAAACCTACCAGTCCTAGAGGGCTGAAGGAGCATCTCCTCATCTCTCTCAACATTTGCTCTAAAGTATGTCAAGAAGCTACCACCTCCTAACAAGCCCAAACTCTGCACATGCACAATTCAAAGTAAGGTGGTAGCTGAGATCAATACACAGAGGCATCCAGCTACACATCTCATTAAGCAACTCTATTTTCTTTTTAAGGGCTGTTTCTGCATTTTATCAGCTATGGAAGTGTATTAAAACTTTGAGGCCTCCAGAAAAATGTGCTTAATTCAAGTTTTAATAGTTTAAGTCAAAGCTTGATATATCCAATGAAAAACTCAGCAGTGTTTCAAGGTGCATGCTCTGGAATGATAAACCAAGAGCACTGATCTGGGTAACTGTTTTACCAAATTAATCCATTTTGGACAGTGATAGAGGATGGGCAACCCTAAGGGAAAGTGCACTGATCAAGTTCTGATTGATTTATCTTTCTTTTAAAAATCACTATCAACAGCACAGCTAAGAACACATGAAACAAAGAGCTTGTCACAATGACATTGATGCTCCATGTCAGGACAAGTTCTCCGGACAGTGAAAAATCTTTAAGAAGATTTATAAGGCTGAAGGCATGACATCTCTGGTAGAAAATGTTTTAGAAAACAGCTTTCTTCATTTTAAAAGGGCTCACTGCCACAGTGTTAGTGTGGAGGTAGAAGATTCTACACAGTTATCAAGAAAATATTGCAGAGGGTGACACAGAATCTGTACCTGCCCTGTGCTTACCTTTTTGGACGTCCTGGCCTTGGTGGACTTTGCCTTCTTCCCACTCTTTTTGCTCACCATGGATTTCCTCCCCTTCTTCTCAGGAGCAGGGGAAAGGATGGTCTCAGATTTGCCTTTGGCACCCCGTTTCTTGGCTAGAAGCTCAGGCTGAATTCTGGGCAGGACACCTCCACTTGCAATAGTCACACCTTTGAGCAACTGCAAGGAAAAGCAGGGTGTGGAAGCCTATTACAGATCCTCTTAGTCTGCACCACCAAAAACACAATTAGGGAGAAAATCCACAGTAACAATGAACTTGGCAGGTGACAGTAAAGTCAGCCAGCATATCCTGGAGAATTCTGTTGCTGTACAATCATTCCTCCCCCTTCAGTGTGAACCTGTCCTTGGTGACTCACAAGCAGTGAATAAGGGCAAAAGAAGAGGAGTGTCTGTGGGCTGCCTCAAGAAAAGGACTGCACCACAGCCCTGCTCAGAGGAGGACTGGATGCAGATCTCTTTGGCAGGGAAACAGATGCAGTGAAAGCAAGGAAGAGCTCCAAGGACCTGCTTTGCAGAGGCAAACAACAGGAATGGGCTGTGATACCATGTAGAGGACAAAGTCTGGCTAATTCCTAAGAGCCAGCACTGGATCTAGATCCCAGTTCACTGATCAGAAACACAGAGCTGGGAAAGGGCTGGTACTGTTAGCATACTTTCTCTTCTGGCCTGTTTTGAATTTTTACTCCACTTGACTGGAAACAGAGCCACATGACTTCATGGGCACCACATTCTCCTTATTTAAAGCAGTCATATTAAGTGCAGGAACATTCAAAGTGTGAATTACATCATCCATCTTCATACAGAGGAGATATTCTGATGCTGACTGAACCTTTTCAGCAGCCCTGAATAGCACAGTCTGCAGCCCATGCTGTGATCTCTGTCCTCACTCAACAAGTTTAGCAGAAGTGATCCCACAAGTGATCCCAGGAGTCAGAGTGCTGAAAACCACAGTTTGGGCAAACAGACAGCAACTGGGAGGCAGCAATAGCAGAGAGTGAGCCAGATCCCTACCCAACATGGGCCTCACAGCCAGTATAATAGAAACCACACATTTCTATAGCTTTTGGGAAAAGGTCTTGCATGTTTTCTTTAAGTGTTGAATGTCCCTGAGGAAAAAGTGAAGCATCAAGACTACTTGTTCAAACAGGACTCATAGGCTAAGAAGAACCAAAGTTTATGTCTATAAGATTTAAGATGAGGTATCTCAGAACCTTTGGTTCTGTTTGCTTTGATTTAAGAGGGCACAGTCCTCTGTTCCAAGCCACAGCACACAACTCCTGCACCAAAATGCAAACAGGCACCTGATTCAGTTCCTCATCATTTGCAACTGCCAGGAGGATGTGTCTGGGGGCAATCCTTCCTTTCTTGTTGTCCCGCGCCGCGTTTCCTGCCAACTCCAGGATTTCAGCTGTAACACATCAAGATAAAAACCAGTAACAAAAATGCAGCTTAGGCACCTGCTGCACACACATTTTACACTGCTTCTTAATATCCATTTACCTTTGCAGGGATGTTTCCAGATTTAAAAGGTTCTTGCTACAGAGAGGCAGAAACCAAACCACACTCAATATATCTGTAAATTTAGATAAATTCATTTGTCCTTCCTAATTCCCAAAAGGAGAAAATATGCTAAGCTTGGTTCACATAATTTCTTTCAAGATTCTCAAGTCAGAATTCTCTTTCAAAAAGGCAAAAAACCCCCTAAAAATGTACATCAGCAGTCCAAAATTTATCAGCAGCCCTGTGACAACAGAACAGTCAAGCATGCAGTGAAACCCCCAACCTGGAACAGACAGCTCTGACAAACAGCAAGGATTCTCAGGACCAGGGAAGATGAAGACTGAGGTGCATTTGAAGAAATACTTGGAAAGCCAACACACTAGCCAGGCACTGCTGGAATTCTGCATGAAAGGGCACTGAAAATCTGTGAGAAGCTTCACTTCAGCACAAGATATGAAAGGTTTGACTCAGATGCAAGCAGAGACAACGTGAGAGCTTCAATGCATGAAATATTGATGGAAGGGTTCTTCTACATCTCTGGGAACAGGAGCCACTTCAAAGGTAGCTCTTCTAAATTAGCAGCAACATTTCTATTGTAACCAAAGTCACTGAGCTTTTCCTAATTATTACAGAAATACAGACACACCTTCCTAAGTTTATTTGGACTGCAGCAATCAGTATAATTCATTAGCTTACAAAGTTGGGCCTCTATTCAGAAGAGATTATTTCTCTTATAAGAGCTCTACTGCAACACTGAGTAGGAAGGAGAAAGGATTTTTTTTCTTCCAAGTACTCCTAAAAATCATATTCACACTTTGTTTCATTTTAAAAACATACAGTGTCCCTTTTGTCTGGGTTTTGGGTTTGTGTTTGTCAGTAACAAAGGAAAACAAAAATTACAGCCAATCTGTATCTTGTTGATAACTTACTGATGTCTTAATGACATCCTACTCCTTTTTACAAACTACATAAAGAACTATAACTATTGTAAAAAGAAGGACTTCCATGAAAAATCTAGTGGAAATGTACATAATGTTTGGCTAAAATCCAAATGATTTCAACATGAGGCTTAGCTCTGGCTCATGGGAAAAACACAAGCTTTCAATTCCACTCAGTTAGAATAACAAAAGCACAAACTTGTCTTCCAGTTTTCACTACTATGCAGCATACACATTTAGCTGAATGTTGGAAATGTAAAAATTTATTTGCATAAAAATTTTAAATGCATATTCACAGTGAATTGTAAAAGTTAGGGCAGGAACCTCTCAGCTCTAGCATTTCCTAGTCTGTTCTGGATTTTAAAGGAGGAAACTGAAAAGAGATCCCAGCTATGTTCACCCCCATGGGCTGGAAGTGTCAGAGCCTCTCCCAGACCTCTGCCAGCAGAGCTAATGCAGCAGCAGACAGCAGGAAGAGAGTCCATCCATTGTGCAGGCCAGCAGAGAGCAAGAAAAGAGACCCAGGCTCCTCCAGTGGGTTTTGCAGATGTGTGCTGACAGCAGAGGAAAATTGCATCAGGGGGAAAAAAAAATTCCAAAAACCAACACATACTTACCTGTGTGGGAACTGAAGTTCTTTCAGGTGTGCCAACAACATGCACATCCTGCTACCTGTGTGCTCACCCCACTGCCCCAGGTTTGGGTCCTTTGGCCAGCAGCATCCTGATGGTGCACTCTTAGTCCTCTGCCTAATGTTAAGAGCAAAAAAGGCAGAACACTCAAATGCCAGCCATCCACCACGGGACACTGGGAAGAAGGGAATCCGAGGCAGAGGCGATGTATGGCAGATTGTGGGATATGCACATGACTTACCAAAGGATGCCAAACATTTGCATAGGTAAATGATTGCCTCACCTCCTTCTAGTGAAGGTTTCTATGCATATTTTTTCTAATGGTGCTCATAATCTTAAGAATATAAAATGGAATTTACAAAATACTTTATCAAAACTGGAGACTTCAATTATCACATGCTCTGCTGATAACAACAGATCCCTAAAGAAACTGTTTTACATTTTAAGTAGAATCATCTTAACAGCTGAGGTTACCTAAATTCTTAAAAGATTAGTCTGAGAATATAGATCCTATAATAAAGTCCTATATCATAACAAGCTTTCTTGGAACTGGGCATCTTGATATTCTCAGCCATAAGCTGGTTTTACTTTCTGTGCTCTAAGCACAGGAATTTAGAATTACATTAAAATCTCAAATAATATTGCTTCCTGAAAGAGTCAAAATCCACAAAGATGCCTCCACATCAGAAGTTTAATTTCAAATCCAGACATCTTCAGGAGAAAATAACTCTCTTCCAGCAGAGACAAGCTGCAGCCAAGCTGTGACCTGAATGGGATTACATCTTGTCATCCTGTGACATATAGGGAAAAAGAGGTTTCTTTAGCTGATGGATCAGCAGATTTGAAATGTCTGGGAACTAAAGCATCCTAGCCAGGCCAAAGGTTTTTGTTCAGCTGAGTTTGTGGGAAGGTGGACTGCTAAGAAAAGCCAATGAGAATTAATGATAGCAAATTGGAAAGATTTCACACAGGTTGTCTTGCTTTCCACCTCCCCTTCAGGAGAAATTGTGTCAGCTCCTCTTACACTACCACATAAAAATCTACCAGTAATACCTTTACTCTGCAAAAATCTATTGATGATGGAGTCCTTGGTCCTCCATTTGCAGGTGGAAAACTATCTGCTGGATTTGTGTCTGCATGGCAGATGAGCACAACAGGCAGAAGAGTATTCCAGGTGATTCCTGTGAAGGAGGAAGCCTTTGCTGGTGTTGTGTTCTGCCCTAATTTAGAGAGGATGGTTTTCCATTGAGATCTTCCAGAAGTTCTCTGACCAGCACACTCTCACATGACTTGTGCCTCCTCATCAAGGGGCTTCTGAATTCTCTGCCTACTTTTTGGGAAGATGTCCTGTGGGATAGTTGCAGTTGATGTTTGATTTGGGTGGTTGTGCCTACAGTCAGCCCTGTGCTCAGAGCATAAGTATGTTGTGAAATCCATCCATCAGATGGGACAGGCCAATTTTTCACAGAATTTTAATTCTGAAGCCAGTGGAACTCAGCCTTGTTTCAGCAAACACAACCTTCTGGACAGGAATTAATTACAATATGATTTTCAAGCCTAAGATATAAAAAGGCATAGAGAGATTATAAAGAAAGGTTTAGAACAGTGAGGAGATATTCACATTAGCTGATCAGGTAAAAGCACCTCTTCCTGAGATTCCACCACCTCTACACTGTGGTGATTGCTGGCATTTTAATGATAAGGCAAAGTGCACCTCACCATTTATTTGCCTATTGGTCATCAATCCAGCTCTCCCCACTAGCCAGACCTATCCCTGCCCCTATATCTAACATCAATACTCTTCTTCCATAACCACTGCCTCCCCACCATGTTATGATCCAGGAGCTGAGAGAGGCTGGAATTGCTCAGTTCAAGTCTTCAGAGATTTTAGCTGTTAAAGAAGTCTCTGCTGAGCATAAGCAACCTGTGTTTTATCAAAGTTAGAGCCTGGCCAAAGAAAGCAGATTTTTCTGAGGTGGCAGAGACCACCCTTCCCCTTTTTTCAAGTTTCAAATCTCTGCTCAAACACAGAGGAAGCACTCAGGGGTTTAGAGGAGGAGTTTTCATGAACATTTTAACATAACAAAAAAAATTATGTTTGACCTGCTTCTGTGAAACAGCTAAAAAGCCCCAGTCCCTTACTGCCACCCTCCCAGATTTAGCTTGAAGCAGTTCCCCTGTATGCAGCCTCTCATCCTGAGGAACCACCATTTCACAGCTGCAAATCCAGGAGAAAAGAATGGCATTTGTAATAGAAAGATCAGATAATGTTAAGAAAATTGAGCAGTTTGACATGTAATACCCCCTTTGACAACATCCTTGGAAAAACCTACTTTTGTTTCTACAGGCTTTATTCACTCATAATATTAGGAATCAGCAGGGTTAGATGCTGCAACACTATTTTTTTAACTGAGCTCCCCACCTTTGTAATATTTCCAAACAAAACCATGGACAGAGCACAGGAACTTTGGTTTGGAAAGAACACAATCCACCAGCAATAGATGTTTGCTCAGAAACATTACTCCACTCTATCACAATATATCCAGGAGCTCTCTGCTGAACCAAGCAGCTGAAAATAGCATTCCCTTACAATTTATGTGGGCTCCCAGCCTACACCTCTAACAACCTTCTTGATTATACTTTTTTTTTTTTTGTCTAAAGCAAAGTGTAGGCCCACACATAATCTGCTCATATCAGATTAATGATTGAAATTAAACTGCATTTACTATCCAGGAGCAGAGCCAGGACATACATTGTTCTAGTTCAGGTAACAGGCAAACAGTGCTGACCACAAGTCAGTCTGCACCACTGAAATGTTGCACAGACCAGATGTGCTGCTGACAATTTATTACTGCACCTTGTAAAAACTGCCACAGCTCAGAATAAGCATCTCCAAATGTTTATCCTAGAAATATCTCCCTGTGGAGTAGAAGAAAAAAGTATTTCTCTCCAGGCTGAAGGTCAGCAGAGTCACAATGCATCACATCATGTTATAAAAGTTACTGTGATTTCTTCAACACAAGCCACACTTTGTCACTCCAGCTCCAGAAGTAGCCTCAGGGAAAAAAAAAAAAAAATCTGATTCTCATCCTGGAATGTACTGTCAGACATGGACATTTTTGCAATGTACTACTAGGCTTCATGATAAATTTAATTTTAATAGTGAAATAGTGAAATTTATTAGTGAGATCTCAGATTTTCTCCACACCTTTGAAAGAAAATAACAATTTTATTGTCTGGTAGTGAGAACAAGCTCCAGATATAAAAAAAGACAGTGGTGTTTACATAAAGCCTGTTGCATGGACAGCCAAGCTCCTTCATGCCACCTTGGCAATAAACTGCACTCCTGAAACACAACTCAGCTAATTCCATCCAGGCTGTGACTCCTCACAGATCCTCTAATGCACCTCAGTCTTGATCTGTAACCCCTGAGTAACCTGAACCAGAATCCTCTCCCACACTGTGAGTTCTAACAATTTGCTGAAGTGCTATTTCCCATAATGAAACAAGGAACTCAGCAGATATGATCATAGGACACTCTGAAATATTTCTGTACAGAATCACAGTATATTGTATCAGCATGGGACACCTGCCCCTTCCTAAGAGTTCAACTTCAGAAAGGCAGGAAAAAGAAAACTCGGGGTGTGTGGGAAGATTTAAACCCTGGAACACCTTCTTTATACACTTAGACAAAGCAAAAGGGTTTTTAAAATTAAAAAAAACCTCACCTTTATATTTCATAACATTTTGACACTGTCCTGCAAGAAATGCAGCCAGCAAAAGTTTTCTCACTTAAAAAGCACAGAAGCAGTGCAAGGTGTGTTTGGTTTTTTTTTCTCCTATTATTCACATTTTGGTGTATCAAAAAGCCTAATTAATACCAATTTTCTCTGGGACAGAAACCACACAGATGTGACTCCTCACTCTGCAAAGCAATACAAAATAAGACTCCCAGCTAGTGACCAAGCCTCTAAAGGAGAGAATTTCCACCCTCAGCCTCTCCAGGAAACAAATTAACCTCCTTAGTGTTCTCAGCAGATTTCAACAAATCCTGTGCTTGCAGAGCCTGATTTCCAAGAGTGCTCCACATGTTTGTATCTGTCTTAGGTTGCAATACAGGATGCGACCAGAAGTAGGTATTCTATCAACATCTGTTAAAAAACAGGTGTTAAAAAAACACAACCATCCTCCCTCCAGGGAGATCTTCTGTTAATGGGCCATTCAGTCCCAGTGCATGACTGATAAAATTACATCATCCCATTGGGAGATGCTCCAGCCAGGGGGAGGAGCCAAGCCTTTCCTACCCAGGTAAAAACTGAGATTTGGAACATCAGAGCAGCCTTTTTCCACTGGATTCCAGAGGAAAACTGAACCTTTCCACATCACCTCTGGGACCTTCAGAGGAAAACTGCACCTTCTACAGGAGCACTGCTTCAGCTGAACCACATCTGCCACTGCAGGAGGATGCAGCCACCATTTAATTGGACTGCTGCCAACAGTGTCTGACAGGGTGCCAGGTTGTATTCTGACTCTGTCAGCGTTTTGGGTTTGTTTTTTGTAACACTGTATTTCTATTTTAATTTTTTCCTAGTAAAAAACTGTTATTCCTATTCCCACAATGCCTGAGAGCCCCTTAATTTCAAAATTACAATCATTTGGAGAGAAGGGGGTTTACATTCTCCATTTCAAAGAGCCAACCTGTCTTTGAAACCAGGAGAGCATCCCATCCTGAGTGTGAGAGGAGCACTTCCAGGAGCAGCTCTGGCTTTACCTGCGAGGTACTCTATGACAGCTGCCATGTACACGGGCGCTCCCACCCCGATCCGGTACTTGTAGGTCCCTTTCTTCAGGTAGCGCATCATCCTGCCCACGGGGAAAATCACCCCAGCCCTGCTCGAGCGCGACAGCTTGGACATTTTCTTCTTCCCGCTCCTCCCCGACATCTTGCAGCTTTGTGCTTCTCAGTGCCTTGCTCCAAATCCAAGGGCTGCAAGAGAAAACCAACGGGGTTGATGAGGAACATCTTCGAGCAAAAATCCAAACCCGCCCTCACCGAACCCTGTTGTTCATTATTCATTAAAAGCTGGATGATTGGAGTAGTTGATCTAACTTCATGTTGGAGTCAGTGAGTCAGGGGTCTCTCTGAATTCTTCAGAGAGAAATCAGAGTGCAGGTATTGAATTAAATCCTTTGGATGAATTGAAGTATATTAAGCCACTCACACATAAAGTAGACATTTAAGTTAGCAAGTTTTAGGGTGAGCTCTAATGCTTTTAGTAAGTGGAAGGTTTCAAATGCCAGAGTAGCAGAGCAAGTTCTAGTGAAGGTTGAAACACACTGATATCTTCAGCAAGAGGCTCCAGGCCCACAGTTGTAGACAGGACTTAGACATAATAGAGCTGTAGTGAAAATATTGCTTACATTTTTTAGATAGAGCAAGACAGGTCATATGTGTACCTTACACATAACCTGGTGTGCTAAGAAACCAGAATTCTAATAGGTTAAGGAGCGGTGGTCTGAGCTTGCATCTTAGCTTGTTGGAAAAATCCTATATAAGAGTTTGTATTGGGGAGAGTTGTTGCTTTTAGCCATTTGCTGTTTGCCAGGTTTTTGCTTTGCTACTGCCACTGCATTTGCCATCGCTTCTTGCTATTGCCTGTTGAGACTGATGTGCTTTGTAATCAGATGTGCTTTTTAATAAATAATCTTTTTAACTAGTAACTGCTTTTGCTTATTTAAGATAACCCAATGAAATAGGAGCCAAGAGCTCAGAGTAGGAGTCTATAGAGTTCTGGAGTTTAGAGCACAGGAGATCTGAGAACCTCACAACTTCACACCTTCAGTGTAGCAATATCAGGAGCAAAGAAAACAAACCTTGTTTTCTCCTTGTTTTTCTGGCAACCACAAGATTATGGATAAACAGACAACAAACCCTGGAATTTACCACTCCACTCCAAAGCTTGCATGTGGTCACAGCTACACCTCTAGTTCTCATCCTCAGTCAAATAACATTGGGGAAAGTTTTAACTCTATTTACAAAAATTGGTTTTAACTCCATTTTGAGGCTGCCCAGAGGTCTAATTATGAGTCTGGTTGCTCCAGGTCTGCCACAGATGGTATTTCTGTCAAGGAAGCCACAGTTACCTCACTCCCAGCGTTCACTCACCTCAGTGAAACAATGAAACACAAGGGAGACACTTTGAAAAGCATTCAAATGAATCAAGGTGATGTTGCTAAATTTTATCATAATCTTTTCATTTATGATATCAAGGATATAAAATCAGCAGGGACCTGTAAAACTTTGCCAAGTCCTTGTGTATCAGCCAGACAATTTCTTCTTTCTACGTGCAATGTATTATATGGGCAGGATAAGAAAAGTTGGGGAAGATTAAACCAGTAAACCTATCAGACACAGACACATCAAAACTGGCATTGCTCATCATCCCACTCTGAATTCCCTGCCAGCCTGGAATCACCAGTGGTAGCAACAGAGCTCAAAGAAAAGATGGAAAGAAATGGGGAGGCATGATACTGGTCTTTAGAGGTGCAAGAGCATGCTGTGAAGGTGGAGAGAGCAAGTGCTCCCTATAGCAGTGACCCTTACAGAAGGTGTAGAGCAGAGGAGAGAGAGAAGCACCATCTTCCCATCAGGGCAAATTTAGAACAATTTGAGAATGTATGTTAGAAATCACTCCAGCAGCATTGCATCTGCCTTGGGACTGGAGGCTGGACAAGGTGATCTTCAAGGTTCCTTCCTCAATGAAACTTGCAATTGGTGACAAACCCATTATAAACTTTCAATTTTGTAATAATAACAACCCTTAAAATGTGCCCTTTTCAGTTTGTGACAAGTGACATCCAAATAATCAACCTAGGCTGGGAATTAGGCTTCTAGCCATCAGAGGAGCCAATTTCTGGAACAGCCTTCTCTTTAGAGCAACAATAATTCCTTTTTGAGTGGAACTTATTTATGCAGTAAGGTACAAACAGGTTCCTGCAATGCTGACAGGACAGCTCAAGAGTTCAGTCCAGCACTGACACTCCTACAGAGAGCCATGCTGAAAGAGTACACTACCTGTATCAAAATTATATTAAGCTCACCTCTCATATATTTGCTCCTAGAGCATCAAATCCCAGTTGAGCCAGTGGGAAAATCAATGGGAAAAGGCAAATATCAAGGAATTAGATCGACAGAAAACATCATCGTTGCACTTGACCTCCATGATAGAAGATCAAAACATATTTGGTACAACTAACTGCATTGCTCTGGGCCATGCTGCTGTATTAAATAAATTTATGTTTAATTACCCACTTTTGGCTCACCCTTCTGTTGCATCACTGAACTTTCCACCCCTGCCTACTCCTTTCTTTTCCCCTTCTCTCCCACATGAAACCTCTGCCATTATTTACTCCCCTGCTGCCAAGCCAACTTTCAGAATCCCAAAATATTTTCCAAAAATGCACTGCAGGTTACATTTGCAGAATTTTGTGAGAGCCTAAATACAAGCTGTTTCAAAACTCTGCTAACACTGTCTCTGCTCTGCAACTTGCATGAACCAGGGTGCACTGAGGAGCAACAAACACAAGTGTGCTCTTCTCTTATTTTGACTCCTACAGGAGGCAATTTTTGGTAGAAAGCCAAGCTCTGGCATAGTCACATCAGGACCACGACAAAGAAACATGCTGAGAAAACTCTTGTGGAACTGGGCAAAGAAATCCCACACACAGGGATCTGGTTTCCTTGCAGGAAGAGGCACATGAGCTCAGCCCTGCCACACTCACCTGAACTGCAACCAACAGGTAAAGAGCTACACGTTCAGCACTGCTGTCCTAATTGTTGATGACACAGCCAAGCCTCAAGGGCTTATGAGTTGAAAAGTCTACCCACACTCATTCCCTCCCTGCCAGCTGATTCATCACCTCTACATTTCTCCTCGTGCAGCCTCCATTTAAAAATAAACCTGTGCCACTCGTGCTGAGGCTGTCCTCACTGAGCTACCAAGGGCTGTGTCTATATCTGGCTGCCGTGACATCAGGCTTGGGCAATTTAAAGCAATTATTTTCCCTATCCCTTAATTGGTCAGAGCACACTCCCACTCTGCCATGACTCCAACATCCCTGTGTTGCTATGGGGGATTGAGCAGCTACCACACCTCAGGGAGCTCTCTACAATATCACTGCCAGCAAGGCTTTCCTCTCTTGAGTTTTGCCTTCTCCAGAGCCCAAGGCACCCTGACATTTTCCTTCTGCCTCCTGGAAAAATAGCAAAGAGACCACCTTCAACTAGACCAGGTTGCTCCAAGCCCAGTCCAACCTGGACTGGGACACTTCCAGGGATGGGGCAGCCACAGCTGCTCTGGGCTGCCTGTGCCAGGATTTCACCACCTTTACAGGGAAGAACCTAGAGAAGAGTTCCTTCATAATATCTGATACAAATTTCTCCTTTTTTAGATTTAAACCATTCCCCCTCGTCGTTACTATCTGCCCATGTAAAAAATCCTTCTCCCTCTTTCTCACACGCCCCATTCAGGTACTGAAGGGCTCCCCAGAGCTTTTTCATGGCCAGGCTGAACATCTCCAGCTCTCCCAGCCCTCGGAGCACCTTGACTTCCAAACACTGAGAGAACTCGAACCTGGCAGCCACAGACTGAAATAAAGGACATGCAGGACTATCCACACACCTGCACTTCCCTCATCTCCAGATGAAGATCTATCAGAACAGTGAGGAGCTGACAAGGAACCCACTGACGCACCTCGGATCCAGCTTAGGCAGCACATTCATTTACAAACGAAATATTTGTGAAAAATACCGCAGAAGACCTAAAAGCAGGGGCTCGTTACCCGAATTTTTAAGGCACCAAAGCACAAACACAGCGCTATTCAGGGGGCAGGTGGGGCCTCTCCCACAGCCCAGTGAAAGAAGCTCCCCGGGCACCCCAAACCCCGGGGGTCCCCGCAGAAGCAAGTCCCACTCACAAACATCATCGGGCGACCCCCGCGGACCCAGAGCGAGCCTTTGGAGCCCGCTGAGAGCGGCCGAGCCGGGGGACACGGCGGTGACGGCCGGAGCCGCCCCGCGCCCCCTCAGGGCCGCCCGCCCAGCGCCCCGCCCCGCCCCGCGCACGCCGCGCCGTTGCCCGGACACCGCCGCCCCGCCCACTCCCCCCGCTGATTGGGCGCTGCGGGATAGGAGCGCGGTGATTGGCTGCGAGCCGCTTGATCGACAGGAGAAGGGCGGGGGCAGCAGCCGGGCCGCGCAGGCGCGTTGAGGCGCACTGGGGTGTGCGTGTGGGGGGTGTGGCCGCCGGCTTTCCCGCGCAAACGCTCCCCCCTCACAGCACCGCCGCCCCCCCCACCTCCCTCAGGGAGCGCCGCCGCCGCCGAGGCTTCGCCCGCTGCCCGCCAAGAGGCGGCCGTGGCGGCCGCACGGCCCCGAACGGGAAGCGCTGCGGGGGCCGAGCGGAGGCAGCGAGCTTGGAAGAACCGCCCCCCCCCCTCCCCCACATACACACCTTACCCGGGGGCCGACCCCGCGCGCCGCCGCTGCCGCCTCGCGCCCCCCCTCCCTTTTATGGCTGCCCCTCACCTGCCCCCCCTCACGGCCTCGGCCATGGCCGGCCCTCCCGGAGAACGTGGCAGCGGCGCCGGGAAGAGGAGGAGGAGGAGGAAGAGGAGGAGGTGGGTCGTGCGGCCGGGGAGAGAGGGAAGGAGAGGAGCAGGGCCTCGCCGCGGCCCCCGGAGCCCCCGCGCCGCCGCTCCCCTCACCTGCCGGCGCCCTTCGCCGCTGCCGCCGCCTCCTCCTTCTTGTCTTCCCTTCCTCTTTTTCCTCCCCCTCTTTTCCTCCTCTCCTGGCCCCCCCCTCCCCTTTCCTCCCCACTTTCCCTTTTCGGCTCCCCCCGCCCTCGCTCCGCCCTCAGCCGCTCTCCCCGTATTGTATGTTTCAATGGCGATGGCGGCTGCTGCTGAGGGGGGCGGCAGGGGTTTCCTCCCGCTCCGCACATACCGCCTCTAGGAGGAGTCACTGCAGCCCGGGCCCGCTACAACCCCCCTCTCTTGGCTGCCGCCCTCCTCGCCCGGGCCCCAGGGCTGCAGTGGGGGCAGGAACCCCCTCCCCGCCCAGCACAGAAAGGGCCCCCCGACCCTAGTCCCACTGGGCTTGTGGTAGCCGGGAGCATAAAGGCAGAAAAGCCTTCCCATCCTTTCCCAGGGTGGAGGAGTTCGGAGATGGAGAGGGTTCAACGCAACCCCAGATTGGGCTAAAGCTCAAGGAGCGCCTGGTTTTTGTTAGAGAGAGCCACCCATGCCTCTGTCCCTGTGTGCCTCGCTGTGGTGCCTCTAACCCGAATATTCCAGCGTCCCCAAGTCGGCTCGGAACGGCCGTAACAAAAGAGTGCCGGCAGCTCTTTGTGTTGTCTTGCCCTGGAGCTTTCTGGGCCCTCGCAGGCTTTCCAACTCCTCCGTGAGGGCTGCAAACTTCCCTTCTGAATGGAAGCTGAGGGTTTTTCTTCTCTCCCCTGCAGCCGCACGGGTTTAAGAGCTCGGGCTCCAAGCGGCGCAATAAGCGATTGTGTTACGAGTCTTGGCAGCGCCAAATCCGTGAGGAGAGGCTGGTGCAAACAGGAGAGCACAGGGCTACACCTCTTTAACTCACCTCAGGTACATTTTTACATCAAACTGGGTTTATATCACCATTCCTACACAAATACTTTGCATTGATGCACTGATGTCGCTAATAAAGACATTTGGGTGCTACTGTAATGCACTAGGAGATACATTATTAACAGGCCACTCCTGCTTGCTTGCAGTGTGACCTTAGGAGGGTGTCTGGGAACAACAGAGAGAAAGAACCGTTCATGCATTCAGCACTCTCTTTGCCACTGTAAAAAATCATAAAGGATTCATTCGAGTTTGGTTTTTGGCTCTACCAAAGTAAGCGATTTTGTGTCTGCGTAGAACTGGATTTGGTGGGTAAAAAAGCAATATTTCCCTAGGTTATGTTAATTGTGGATCACACCATCTCTTGAAGAAAGAGGGCATGAGTTCAGGACCTGCATTTTCCTGGGCTGCTGTGTGACCTTGGGTAAAGCAGTTCACTTTACACAGCTGGATTTTGACTGTCGTTGAGATGGAAATAAAGATACCTTTTTCTCTTTTCAAGCATTGAGTAAGAGCCTCAATGCATTGCCGTGGAGTCTGTTCTCTTCCCCACTTCTTTTTGAAAACAAGGTCAAGATGCTCTGAGATCACAGGAGAAAAAACTCGTCTGTGAGTTTGACTTATTTTACATGTAAGAGGAAGCCTCACCTAGATCTTGCCCACTGAGAGTTGTAATTTATCAAAGGAAGAAGATAGCTGTAGGCTTGTCAGTGCATTGAACTGAACCATATTGGGAGGGTAGGAGGAAGCTCAAGAAGATTTTTAAGCACTAAGCATAAAAATTAATGACAATGTAAAACCCATGTGAAAAGGAAGAAAAGCGTTTACATTTTTCTATTTCCAGATACAAATAACTGCATCCAACAACCCTTACAATCATGCATGCAGTACGTGGCTATGCAATTAAAAATAATTTGAGATGAGGCTAAATATGCATAAGAGTTTTTGAATATGTTCCCAGTTTGAGTTCAACATCTAATAATTGCTGTGAGATAAGAACACGAGCATGTGGGAGGTCTTTCAAGAGAAAAAAAAAGGTCTTTGTGTGAGGGAAATTTTCAACATTGGGAGAACTCACTCTGTTTACAACATTTTTCTGTTTATAAACAACATTCTTCTGAAGGAAATAGGAGTGCTGGAGATGTGTGAGAGAGGACATCAAAGATTTTCGCAGTGTAACCTTTTTCAAGTCAGTCATAGATGTCTGAATTTTAATACCAATTTTCCTGCTGTTGTGATTTTTAATAATCTCACCATACATTCATATTCCACTCTTTATTTCTCCAGTGGATACAGCCTTTCTTTAACCTAAACATTAATTAACAGCATTACATGGATACTTTTTGTTGTTGCAAACATTTCTGGAAGATTTGGAGTCACTTTGCGACACAATAAAGAATTTTTGAGTAGAGCAGATCAGAGCAAGGCAACACTGGAACGTTGACCAGGTGTGAATTGTTCTGGCCCTTGGAACCAGCTGCTTTTTAGAGCAGGTAAGAAACTTCTGGTCGCAGTACCTGTATGTTCTGGCTATTTAGGTGGAGTTGTTCAAGGAAGAGCTGTCAGTGCCTCATTTGTGCCATTCTGGGACTCAAGCAGACTTTCCCTGCTCAGCAGGAGCAGGGCCTGCCCTCTCTAGGTTGTGCACAGACCATCTGCCTGTTGCCTTGCGAGCGCACATACAATCTGTTACTTTGTCAAAATAAACAACACATCTATCTGATCATTTCTAGCCTGCTGCCTGCCTGACTCCCCAGCTATGGGGGAAGCAGCCTGTTTATGGCACTCGAGTTTTGGGGCAGAAGCTGTTATATCTCAAATGTTGCCATGAATATTTCACAGCTCCAGAACCCAGAGCCAGGGCTTCGCTCTCACTCAGGCTGGCAGGAGTTCAGGGGTATCCTGGCAGGGCAGGAATGCCAAGTACTCCAAAAGCTTTGTTGTATGTGTGTATACAATCCAGGCAACTTGATCAAATCAGTGTAAGCATTGCCCTGACATTAGGATTACCAAGTACAATCAAAGGTGATGTGTGTCTATATTTCTGTAATGAATTATTTTTCCCATTTTTAAACCCTTCCTCCACCTTTCACATTGCTTATGTGCTTGTTGTGCCAGTAAATTTGGTACAATGGGCTAAAGAAGCCAGAAAAGCTACATCCTAACTTTCTGGAGAACTCTCTTTTAACAGAACACTCTTAAATTAGACCATCCCACCTACTTCAGAATTTAAAGTCTGCGTGTGTTACATTCTGACATGTTTCAAGGAGGCTGATCAGCTGCAGTCACAGGTTAGCTACAGTGTGTAAGCAAGGGGAAAGGTCTTTCCTCCCCAAACCCCAACTGATTCTAAAAGTTAAATGTAGCTTATTAGCTTAACAAAATATCAAAGAAGTCTTTTTCATCTTCTAAAAGGAGCTTTTAATCCTTGTTACTTATCCTTAAATGTAGCTATGCTGACTGCAGAGATCACTGTCTTAATTATTCCTTAGTAAGTAAAAATACTAATTGAATGGTTTTTTCCAATCTACATGACTTTTTTTCTTGTCTAATGGAGATTTACAAATACATCTTTCAGAATGAAGAAAAAAAGAATAAGGTAACAAACCCCAGAAAATAACATTGTTTTCAGCTGAGGAATACATTGTAGGATCCCTCTCCCCAACTCAGAAAGAGTAGCCAGAGAGGGATAGGGAAAATTGTGGGAATCACAAGTATAGAATGGCTTCTCCAAAGAATTAGAACAGGTCAGGACCGTTAGATCTGATTGATTATTCCTGTGCTAATAAGGATGTCTGTCCCTTTGCTGTTACACCCTCTGGTGTAGCTTGGAGCAGTAACACACATTTCCTTTCTCAAGCACGTTGTCTTCCCTGGCTGGGACCATTAAGCTCCAAGTTGTTTTCAGAGCAGCTTCACAGGTAAGGACAGCACAGCACTGCTTGTTTGTCAGCTTTCATAATTGTTCCTGAGTTTAATTTAAAATAAGACAATTTACCTCATTAGCTGTTTTTTCCTGCAAACCCCTAAAGGAAAAAAATATCTCAACTGTGTCCTATAAATAAATGAAAATGCTTTGAAAGAAGGCAACCTTTGGGTCTCACATTTGTCTGAGGCAGGACAGAGCAAGCCTCCAGAATGGTTTCTTTATTTCTTTATTCCCATTGTTTCTCTCAGTTTCAAGGAAAGACAGCACACAAAGCTGGTAATTACAATAATTTTACCATGGGTATAACTGGACAGAGTCTGCCTGTCCCCTCTTTGCCCTTGCTGTCTCAGTTCCACAGTTAGTGTGGGTTTGTGACTTATGGTTGATTAATTCCTGTTGTAAGAGCGAGCTGCTGTTCATGCCATGGGAGGTTTCAGGTGCCTTTCTCCCATGCACATTCCTCAGTGTCCAGTGCTAGGGCTCAGCAGATGTTGCTGCCTTTCCCTTAGGTAGGACTCTGTTCTCTCTCCAGCCATCTAAGTTTATAGTGATAACAGGCTTTTTGAAGTTTGTCTCCTACATCCATTGAGGTTTCCCACTAGTTCCACAGTTCCCTGGCCTGACTGGCTAACAGCAGATGGCGTGGTTGCCTCAGCCTAGGAACCTAAAACCCACCCCAAAAAAGGGACGTGAATTCACCTGTAGGTGAATTTATGGGCTATGATTTGCATGTGGTGTCATTTACAAAAGACACAAACTATGTGTAGGTAAACAGGCATTTTTATAAAAGGAGAAGAAAGTATGTACATCATAGGGAACAAACGCAGACTGTACTGGAATAGGTATCTATGTATGTATTTAATTTATAAATTAAAATAGAAACCTCACTAAAACATTGACACAAAGGAGTAAAGCTTCAACACAAGGCACAGGGAGTTCATCAGGCTCCTCTTGGAAAACAACAGGGTGACACTTTAAATATGATGTCATGTTTACCATTACAATCACCCCCCAGCCAGAGATATTTTTCATAACCTCCTGCCTGGATTTTTAGCCCACTTTTAGTTATCCAAAGACCCATTCCCCAAACAAATTTCCTCCTAAAATCTCACTCATATATTTGTTCTCCTAATGTAGATAATTAATGTAAATACCTTACTAAGCTAAGGTATTTAAAATAGTGATATACTGCTCTGCATAGGAATTTTTATTACAATATAAACCAGCACCTCTCTGATAATATCAGTTTGTTTATCTAGTAAATGAATACTTGGTGATTAAATATAAATCTCCTGTCTTTTACAAGAAGACAGAAATGCTTTGAAGATGCTGTATTAAAGCAACACTTTTACAAAGCTCAGCTTTATTTACTACTGAGGAGTGGATTCAGGGGGTTCTTTAAGCATCTCTGGTTTCCAGGACAGGGATAGTTTCATTGAAATCATTGGATTAATTAATGGAACTCAGGAAATGTGTAACTGAAACTCAGCTTTTGTTCTGACATAAAAATTCCTAAGCTATTTTTCATTCATACAGATGGAAATAATTTACCTGAATCCCTTTTCTTGTACATGTTGAGTGTTTAGTCCTTTAGAGTCTTTTAAATCCTATATCACACTGAGAAAAGATTTGCTCAAAAACTTAATAGCGGAAAAAATATTTATAAAGAAACACCAAATAATTACAATATTTCAATTCTCAATCATTGTAACACCTTATGGCACAGCTGTCTCTGCTTTTGTAAAATATTGCTAGGAATGGTCAACATGGAATTCCAAATTCCCAGGATTCAAAACCAAACAAATCAGCACTATCTTATTAACAAGAAAATAGTGAAAAACAAAAGTCAAATGCTCATTTTGGCTGAAGAAGCTCCTACTGAGGTTGAAAAGCTTGTGGGAAAGAACAGCCCTTTGTTCTCCTAATTCTAGCAATTAGTTAGTGTGGAATTTTGTGGAAGTCCAGAAAATTCCAAATAGCTAAACTATGTCAAAAAGAGTTGAAATAATGTCTTAGAAACAGCACAATGACAGTAAAAATTACTGGTAACACAAAAGTAATACACAGCACATACATGAATCAATGCCAAATAACACTGGATATTCAATATACAGGCTGAAATGCTCAATATAAAACAAAAAAAAAGTGTACAAAATGTATTCAGATTTAAACATTTCAATCAATCAGTGTCTGTAAGAGAAACCTAGAAACAATGCCCTGTCAATGTCTACTCACAATTCATCACTTTACTACAGCTACAATAAATATTCTGCATCCTATGCCACCAGAGGGGAAAAACCTCTCTTGTAAAACACAAGGAAATCAGATATGTAAGGGCAAGAGTTGCTTCAGAAATCATTCTCCTGCAGCCGTCAGTGTTTGTCCGGTGTTGGCTGATGAGCAGATCTTGGACAGAAAGTGTCCAAGCTAAAAAGTGTTATCAGCAAAGAATTTGGTGTCCAAGTGACACAAAGATGAGAACCAGGAGCAGTGCCAGTGACACAAGCACTCCAGGTGTGGGAAAGGCCATCAGGGAGGTGTTTCCTGTTGCACTGAGGACTCTGAATGCCAAGGGGGATCGATGTGACTTTTTGGAGGAGCTCAGTCACCTGGATGGGGGACAGCCACCCACCTCCAAGCCAGAGCATCGAGAGAAACCCCTTCCCACAGCACCCACTGGTGATAGGAGCGTGGAGAGCCCGTGACATCCACAGGCTGCCCCCTAAATCAGGAACTCCCTCCCATTGCTGCCCTGCTCAACATCTGGAGCTCATTCTGCATCACTGAAGCCACGAGAATGGGCTGGGCTCAGGCTGTTCCTCCCAAATAATCTCAGCTCTTTTGGGGTGTGGGTGAACACAGCAATGACTGCTCTGCCTCAGTTTCCCCATCCTGAACTGTAATGGTGAGCGAGAACAAGGACTAGCAGAGTGAAGGGAGTGGGAATGGGACAGGTCATGAATGAGTGCTGAGGGACCAGGCCCAGAGAAGGAGTCTACTTATGGTGGCCTGCACAGTCTTGCTGCCAAGTGTCTCCTTTTCACCAACACCACACAGAAAAGGCTGTGGAATTTAAGGAACTAACAGTTTGCTTTTGGACGTCTCAAAAAAAAGGGTGAAACTGCTCTTCCTGTGGCACTGCTGGTAGGGTGCATCATCAGGGTAAAAGCAAATCTTTGCAGGAGAGCAAAAGGGACAATTTGCTGAAGCAACATTTTTGAAACATGACTGTGAAAAAACAATGGAATTATCACAAAATGGAATTTCACACTCCCAGCAAACCCCCACTGGAGACAAGAGACTGACAAACAGCATACCATGGAAAGCAATAGTCTAAGTTGCACTCCACAATCAGTCCTCTCGTACCTGCCATTAGTATCTAACTTACTAAGCTTTGAAACAGCAGTTCAACAAACTCTTGCTTCACAGGAAAAACAAAACAAAAAAAATCTGCAATATTCTAACGCCATTTTAAAAAGAACAAACAAAATCGTCAGAAAGCTACAAAACTGCACTGCCCTTGCTGCCTTTCAAACAGTAAAAGCGTTACAGTCAACTCTAAAATAAATCACAAACATCTACAATCCTAATTCATGTTTTGTCACAATGTTCTCATCAGACCAAAACATTTACCAAAGCAGGCCTACAAGGAGGGAGGAAGGACAGCAGGAAGGGTAGGTAATAACAGCGAGTGGAAAATGATCAAAACGTGACCAACAGAGATTTTCTGAAAATGCAAAAAAGCAAGCAGTTACTTTGTCTGGACATCTGGAAGATATAGGGACAAAAGGAAGGGAAGGGAAGAAAAAACTCCAAGTGTAAAAGAAGGAGAGACCTTCATCCAGCAAAGCATTTGCACGTAGGCTCAGGGTAACACACAGCCTGAAGCCAAGCTTGAACCTGTGTGTGCTGCTGGATTCAGGGGAGAGAAAACAACAGCAACAGACAGTAATACTTGAGCAGGTACCCTCCAAGAACTTGCCATCTTCAAATAAACGTCTTTCCAGTTTAATTTTTCAGCTCTTTCTAGCCAAGCCTGTGATTTCAGGTTGCAGAACGTTGCTGAAGAGGACACAGCGACTCTTGCCAGACTTTGGAACAGACCCCTAAGGTGGGAAGAGACCATTTCCAATCGGCTGGTCCCTGACATAGCCCTTTTGATCTTTGCAAATGTAAATGAAGCGTTGCGGAGGGAGCGGCTCGTCTGGGAGAGGTCACCGGCACCTGGTCCCTGGGTGTGGCATTTGGGGATATGTTTATCCCCACTAAAAACGGGTTTGCCCATAGAAAGCACCTTTTCACTACTGAGCCTGGGGAGAAAAATACGACAGGAATGTCCTTAGGACATTTTGGGTGAGGAACTTTTACACACTTATTCCAAAAGCCCGTTGAGAATATACCTACAAGAAAACAGAATAGAGCAAACAAATTGCCCCCAAAAATCATTAACAAAAAAGTAAAAGTAACATTATCAAACTATATATATAATGGTTTTCATTAAAAAAGAAGGAAAAATGCACAACTACCGCCTGCAGTTCTGGTCAGGTTCTCCCTCTGCCCCCCACAAAAAAGTAAAAATAATTCTTAAAAAAACAAATAAAATAAATTAATCTTTCCACTAGCCTGGTTCCCAACTGAAACAATTTCTTCCCTCGCTACTGTATTTCCTGAACACTTCAGTTAGAAACCTCAAGGAAAAAAAAACCTGCAATTCTTCAGATGCACCTGAAAGTAGGACTTTTCCCCCAGTATTTGCAAACCTGGATTTATTTTAACAGTAGATTTTCTGTGCTCTGGAGAGAGGAGATGGGTGTCAGGTACAGGTGTCCTTATCAGAAGATCAGAATGACTCCACCTGTGCTGACAGAGTGTTTGAATCCGGGATTGCTCTGGGTTAATGGCATCCCTTTGAGCTTGAAATCAGCACTTTCTCCCCAGCTGCAATGTGACTTGCTTAGCACTTCGATCTGTCTAATGATTGAGATAATATCATTCATTAGCTCTAATAACAACGGCCCTGCCTCACCGAAGTGTTTCAACATGCAAATGGAATCATTTAGGCCAGCGGGAATCACTCCCTGGAAGTCAAATACGTGGTTTATGCACTCAGGGAAGTAGAGATGTTTTGTCGTGTTCAAAAGATAGGTACTTATTTTAAATTCGGGGTTTTTAAAAAAATAAATTGCAAGAGCTGTGGTGGAAAGACTTGAGCTTACATGTTAACCTCCAGCAGTGGGGGCTGAGGAAAGGATGCCAGGTTTGCATGGCAGCTGGTAGGAAGTATCCAGCATTGTATATTCTGCCCTTCAGGCAGCTGGGAAACGTCCTCTGAACCCCTCAGCACTTCGCCAAATCTCTACTTCCCTTTAATGAACATAATACAATATGCAACAGTGGAATTGAACCTTTGTGATCCTTTTTTATCCATCTGGATGTACATCTGTGGAGATGCACCCACAAAAGGGCCTTAATGGGCCAGCAGAAAACATTCCTGGAGGGCTCCAGACAAAGTACATCCAGAGGGTGCAGTGGAGACCAAAGCACAAGTACAGGAAGCAAAGGAATTAGTCAGTGAAACCAGACTTTTTCCACATTTTCCTCTTTGACAACATATTTCATGCCTTCAGAATCCAGTTTGGTTTAAAAAAACCCAAACAAACCAATGTAATTTCCTTAAAATTAAACGGGAGAAGAAAGTTTGTGATGAAAAGGTTAAAGACGGAATCATGAATGATACAGGTGGAAATTTGTCACCTGGTAACCAGAAATGGTAGCAAAAAGTGTTATCACATCCTCTCTGAGCAGCACTCTGAACTGAACACGGGGGTTTCTCTGCTTGTCTAAAGAGAATTGTTCAAGAAGGGTTTCTTTCTTGGATCAAAGGATCCCCTCCCAGAAATATTGTCTATGTCTTGCACTCATTTATGTAGCTGCTGCTGGAAAATGAGCTTAATTCTTCATCTGAAGAGTCCGACCACAATAGTACAACGAAGTGAAAATGACCAAAGAAAAAAAGAATACAAATGGTGCCATTCTCAACCCCTGCCACTGGCCTCTGGGAGAAAACAGAAAGCAAAGCAGAAAGCGCTGGCACGCCGAGCTCCCGCAGCCCCAGCATCTGGGCACACATTCCTGGTGCACTGCTGAGGAACTCTTCCCAAGCCCCAGGGAGGGAGCTTGCAAAACATCTCCAGCAAATCTTCGGGAAGGTCCTCCTTCTCCTTTCACTCTGCTGCCATTTCCCAAGCTTCTCCACCCTCGGACTCACTTTCTGGCTATCAGCCAAGGAGTTTGACCCTTGAAGTGGCAGACAAAAGGTTTCACGTGAAAACGGACAGGCAGAATTGACAGGAATCCACAGCAACAGCAGCCTGGTTACAGGTTTTAGCAGGGATAGAGCCTGAAACTAAATTGCCACACTCAGGGTGGTACAAACCCAGCTGCCCCACTTGGGTTTCTTTTGACATGCAAGGAGCTTAGGTTTGGGAAGAGCAGCAGGTCAGTGTGGTATCACTGATTTGAGCTCTCTTATCTCTCCCCAGAGGCTGATGAGATTGTATCAGTGTTGGGGCTGTAGAGCAGCAATCCAAAACTGTTACCTGGTACTTCAATTAAAATCCCAGGCTATAATCTGCCGCAGCCACAGGGAACATTTGTCACCATTTTTCTAACCTGGAAATGAGTGGGTACCCTATGCATTTTCCCAGCAGTAGGTAAGACTTTGCTGACCCAAGTCAGGTACTTTCAAGAGTTCTGGCAATTTCACTTCAAGGTCCCTTACACTTTTCAGGAGCTGTGTCAGAACAAGGTAACAGATGTGCACTCACCCTGCTCTTGGATCAGACAAAACCAACCAACAACAATCCCATGCAGTGCAATCACAAAAACCGTGCTACACAGACCAAAGGCGGCAGGAAGCATTGGCAGGGTCTCCTAGGGATGCCTATGTTTTTAAGGATTAAGTACAGCCAGGATTTTTAGAAGGGACTGAAGCATTCAGACATTCTACCTTGCAGTTGAATGTGTCAAGATCACAGCAGGAACTCACTGCTGCTACTGGAA
The DNA here is from genome assembly GCA_034336665.1 of Luscinia megarhynchos. NCBI lineage: Eukaryota > Metazoa > Chordata > Aves > Passeriformes > Muscicapidae > Luscinia > Luscinia megarhynchos. The sequence goes on along the minus strand of CM067569.1, from coordinate 34,483,134 downwards.
CCTTCCAAACCCAAAGCACGAGGAGTACACCTGGCTGGGTCTTTAGCAACTGCTTTAACAGGTGTGCAATTAAAGCACAGTTGGAACATTAGCTGTTCCAATTAGCTCAGCTTCACAGCTGCAAAGCCTTTTAACAGGGAGCTGGGGCTTATGTTAACAACATCTATTACTGAGAAAACCAGCGAGAATCCCTCAGTGCTCTGTGGTTCATTTTCTTTCTGTGCTGTTTCAGCTCCAGTACAACAAGCATCTCATGAAAACATCATGCATGGAAGCGTTTCATCCCAAGGACAATGTTGGCACGAGAACAAATGGTTGTAAATACCATGAATTAGTTTAGGTTGAAAGTTGCAAGAAGTTTCCTAACTGCGAGGGCACTGGAGTCGGAACAGCCTGCAGGGTGGGGAGGGAAAGGACACAGGGCAGTGGAAACCTCTCTGGTTTTTAGATGAAGTTCAATAAATTTCTGAAAGGGCGAGGGGGCAGATGGATTGCAGCAGCCAGAGTTCCTTGGGCACTCCCCAGCAAGCCTCTCCCTGGGTACAAGGGAACTACGTCCCTTACTCTGTCACTTGATTATGATGGTGCTAAAAGGCTGTGTGAAACCATCTGGAAAAATAATTAGTAATTGTTTTAATAATTATTATTAATTAATAATTTGTAAACAGGTGAATAGTTGAGTATAGGGAGGATCATGGTGGCGACCCCTTCCACTGGCACAGCTGCAGCCAGAAATAGCAAAGTAGCTTCCACTTTTCCCCTCATTTTCTCAGCAAAGCACACTGTTACATTCACTTTAGTCTGGTAGTGTTTTTCCTCTCTGGGTAGTTTCGACTTGAGACATCAACAAAGGTAGGTCAGGAAGGATAATTAAGATGTGCATATGCAAATGATAATTACACACTCTGCAAATTTGCATGCGACCTTTGGTTAACATTTTAAAAAGCCACGTGGATTGATTTCACAAACACACATTTGTTAGGATATCAAGGTATGCTGGGTTATGCTTAATTTTAAATAAGGCTTTAATTAAGCTGCTTGAAGGCCGACAGTTTAGAAAGGGATTCGAATTTCTTGCCAACCAGAGCTCGTTTTCATGGGGGTTATTCCAGGTCATGGAAGGCTAACTATAAATCATGGTGTCTCTACATTCCCAGTGCACGGGGACTACTATGAGGTTTTTCAGCAACACTTTAATTCATCACAACAGAAGTGTTAATATTTCACTTTAATAAAAAATACATAATATTTTGAAATATTCTTGAATGATCCAGCTTGAAAAATGAAAATGACCTTTAAATCTATACAGGGCAGTTCCTTTGGGCACTTTTAATGCAATAATTTATTAAGTTCCTATATTCATCATGTGTGCACAAATACCATGTAAATATTACAGCTGTACTCCATGACAAAACAAGCGTAATGCAGACATAGAATCATACTGAGAACTGACAAATGGGAAAAAAAGGAGATCTAGTATTTTCTGTACAAAAAATATGCCACTTTCTGATAATTTGTAAAAATGCATAACTTTTGGCATTTCAGAGAAGAACACCGTATAAAAATAAATATTCTATGTACAGTAACACACACAGGTCAGTCCAGGGTTAGAATCATCACTGCAAAAGAAAACATAAACACGTGTTAGTGACAGCCCTCACAGGAAAGGACCACACCATGGGGGGAAGGCCACTGTTAGGGAAGCTGGCTCTGGGCTCTCCAGGAGGAAAGGAACGCTGATGGATCTCAGCAGGGACCATTTCCACCTCTCCAGGTGGCAAAGTGAGGGCGGGAGATCCATCCCGGGCTGACTCTGCCTCCACCCCCTTCCTCCCGCTGTGGTTGGGCACTTGGCGTTAACACCCACAGCGAGCTAGGGGGCGGCTGAGGGAATCCAGGTGGAAATCTCATCTTTGTGCAGGGACCAGAGCACTCTGGGGCCAGGCAGCTCCAAGGCCACAGATACAGCTCTCTCCTTTGTAGCCCACAGAGCTGAACTGTGATATACAAATAAGGAGGAGTTTTGGTTGCCACTTTTCTGGGATACAGTCCTGGAAATCCCAGCCATGCTTCTCTTCTGCCCCTTAGCCAAATTAATGGAGAAACATTATTAGGACTCGTGGCACTGCCAACTCAGCACAGCAACATTTCCAAGAGTACTTTACCTTATTCCAGCAGCCTTGAACTGGAAGGCCATCTTCCCCCTGTGAAAAAGATGGGTGAAACAGCAGTTTAGGACTCAGAAAGAGAGATGGGAGAAAGGAAGGCATGGGTTAACTGCTACTGCAACAAACAGTCTGAACCAGGGCTGGAGGAATAGTCTGAGATATTCCTCGCCCTTGGGATGACCCAGACTTCCGGCTGGCAGAACCACTGCAGCCTGAAGCAGGGGCTGGGGTGAAGAGGGGAAATGCCTGCAGGCTGTGAAAGGGACTTAAGTACCTGAGAACCACTCTCCCCTAAGGAAGGAGTCTATCCAGGCTTCCTTGAAGGAAGGAGAGAAGGAACACAGGTCCAACTCAGCCAGATAAACACTGGCAGGGGCTGGCAGTGGAAAGTGAGAGGTGGCTGCTCTGTGTCCTCAGGCTTGGCTCTATCACTGAGCTTGAAAGCCAATCCCAGAGTCAGCACTAACCTCAGACCCTGAGGAGGGTCAGGAAAAAAAATCTCCATTTCCTTTCTGCCCTGTCTGTTAAAGGGTTTGCTTTGTCATGTGAGAGACTGTCCAGGAGATCCTCCTCCAGGGAAATTAGGAAGGCAAGCAGCTGGGCAGCCCCTCTGCTGGTTCAGGATGTCTCAGCTGACTGCCTGAAAAGGGCCTTTGGCTTTCATAACATCAGTGGGATTTCTGTGAAAATCCCCTGGCACTTTCTGCAATCGTGATGTCCAGGGCTCCACGGATGGAAAATGCTTTTGTAAATTACTGCCATTCATTTCAACCCTGTGCAGCCCTCTTAGATGGGCTAGACATGACACCAGGGCTAAGGTGCTCTGGAGCAGCAGATAAAGTCAAGTGTGAGGAAACACATCTCTGACACGAGAATCAAATTATTGTGTAGTGTGCACGTGGCAGATTCATGGTCTATCACTATTCCCCAGGAAACCCCAAAAAAATACAAACAGAAAAGCAAATGCACAGCAATATCTTGAAAAATGAACTGTTTACTGGAGATGCATTTCCAGGGGGCTGATGAACTGAACATAACATAATGTTATAACAATATTGCTTTTCAAATGCATTTTTTGGACTTTGGTCTCCTTGTGCTGTTCCCTCCCCTTCCCCAACTATGTGGGAATATGGAATTCTAAGTTATTGCCAGGGTAAATTGTGGTATTCCCATTGGTACACTGGTGGTGATAGGAATGAGTGGTACAGTGCATGGCAGGAGGAGATGGGAAGTTAGGTGTATGATGGAATGGGAGGCCAGGGAGTCACAGCTCAGGGATCAAAGGAAGACCAGGGTCACAAGGAAGTGTTTGTTGCGGGCCAATGTGGCGAGAACGGAAACATGACATGCTTATTAGTACCAAGGATCTCCTTCCACATATCTCAGATGTGCAAAGAGTTAGTTCACAGCCTCCAGAAGCTGCACACATGAATGTGGCAGCTGGATGCTAAGCTTTTAACCTAGTTGGATCAAAAAACATGCTTATTCATGTCCCCAAGCTAGCTTGCATGCCAGAAGACAGTGCATAAAAAAGTAACAGTGTCCGTATTTCATCAGATTTTCTGGCAAGTTTCCCTTCATGAAAACAGGTATGAAAACAAGTGTGAGTTCTAATATGGCCATGTGGGGTGAATCCTCACTGGGAGCAGTGACAAAACCAGGAAGGTCATCTGCCAGGGCACTGGTGAAATCCTTGCACCTTACTCAGCCAGAAGAAGGTTTCTTACTCTACAGAAACCTGGGTATGATCACTGGGAGACAAAACACATAGCACTGTGGTCTTCCTCCTTCGTGCAATGCTCTGGGCAGGTATGGTTTCACCTGTGGGACTGGAAGAAGTTTCTACTACCCAGAATTTACAGAGCAGCAACTGAGACTTCACCAGTGGTCACTGCTCCCAAAGAGGCAGTGGCAGCACCCAAAGGAGGGAACAGTGGAAGGAAAATTATGTTAGCTCTTCACAAAGCTCAAATAACAAAGATTTTAATGGCAATTTCATGGGGTTGGCTTTTTTTTTCCCTTAAGAAGCTAGGAAACCCTTTCAAACTAAATGTGGCTTTTTGCTTTGGGATACATTTTCCAGGTAGTTGAACTAACAATATCCCATCCCTTGTAGATGGCATCAAACATCCTTAAGTGAGCATAAAGCTTGAAAGGACTCAAGCAAACCTTGACAGGGCTGGATGGGCAGGGGGGTACAAGTTTATTTGTATTACAGAGATGTTGAGACTGTCCCAGGGAGCAAAAATGTCACTAATGCTCAGAGAAAATGAATAAACTGGTGACCATTATTGGGATACTAAGAAATCAGCTGGGGTTAAATGTTTCTGAATACTTTTATCCTACAACAGTTGGGCTAGATCAGCCACTAACACAATAACCATTTTATCACTTGAAAAACATCGATATTGGGAAACAGGCAATTCTAAATTCAAGTTTTTTGGGTGCTATGGGTACAATCTGGACTTTTGAGGAGAGTCCTAAGTAGGATTTATCCAGCAGGGAGGTTAAATGTCCCCATTAATATGTTTCACATGGGCTTACTAATGGGATAACTATTATTTTCAGTCATCTTCATGTATGGGGTGACTGAGGTCATATGGAACATGTCAGGCTGTGCTCAACACACACAAGCACTTAAAAATAGAGTTAATGAAAGACAAAAGCACTGCAGCTCCTTGTGAGGAAGCCAAGCCAGTGCAGAGCTGGGTCTGCACACATTGGTTTGCTGGAAACTGTCTAAGTGAAGGCAAAGGAAGAAGTGAAGCAGCTGTAAATAAAACCACATTCCAACTCTATTTTTTCTCATGCCACAAAGTGCTGCTGACAGCAGCTGGGAATCAGAGCGAAGGGGAGGGCCTGGTTCTGACAGCAGCAACGAGAGGAAGGGACTGCAGACAGGTAAGGGAGGAACTGCTGGGTGTTTCTAGGGGGGTCAGAAAACAGCACCAAAAGCCAAAAAGCAAAGAGCATGCAGGAAAGGGAAGGTGCACCATACCAATGGGCACGGGGCATCCAGGCCGTCCAGCCCAGGTAACCCCGGCTCACCCTTCTCGCCTTTAAAACCTCGGAGACCCTGTTCATGAAACCAACCGCTGTGGTTATTTCAGTGTACCTGGGAGGAGAGGTGAGTCCCTGCTGGGACTGCCACAGGGCACTCAGCTGCACACCCAGCACTGACCTGGCTGCACCCTGAGCTGTGCCTGCAGCAGCACTTCCCTTTGTCTGGTTTTCTCTCATCCACCAGACGCTTCTCGGAGTTCAAGCTCAGAGGATGGGAACGGTGCTTCCTCCATTCCATCCTCCATTCCTCCAAGCCTCACTAAGAAACCCAGCAGCTGGATTTCTAAAAGCATGATCCCCAAGTACTCCTGGAATTTGTGGCACTGCTAGCAGATTTTTGGCAGCGTTTGCTGCAGCATATGAATTTAGATAAAAATTGACACATATTCCTGTATTTATTCATTTGCCTAGACTTATAGCCAATCTGTTCTGACAGAAACACATCCCACTTAGGATAACTGAGACTTGTTTTCCCTCTGGGTAGTGCAGCTCAAGTGCCCTGTGTGCTCTCAGGCCATCCCATCAGCTGGCTGTTATTCCAAGGCAAGGACACCAGCATTCCAGTTTTGCTGTCACGTGGATTTGATCCCACCGAGCATCTCCAGAGAAGGGCTGTAACCAGCAGCAAAGGAGACAGGGCTCTGTCCACAGTGGAGAAAGCCCTGAGCTCCCAGCACACGGGACACCCCATGTACCCAAACCTTGGTGAGGTCTGGAAGAGGAAGGAACATAACCATGGTCACTCAGCAGCCTGATCTCTCAGAGGATCAGTTGGTCCCACGGCTCTGCCACAGGCCGTGGTGGGAACCCAGCTGGGCCTCATCCGAATGTTGTACTTTTGCAAGACCATTATTTATGTTATGATTTCCTTCTGTCTTCCCCATCAACACATCTTAAAACAATACATTTGATGAAACAGGACATACCAACGGACAGGGTGCATCTAATCCAGGTGCTCCTTGGTCTCCCTTATCCCCTTTAGACCCTCTAGAGCCTTTCTTGCCCCTCTCCCCCTGTAAATAATAGTTTAGTCCAAGAAAAAAAGAATACACAAAAGCTTTAGGATCATCCATTTCAAACAAATGTCAGCGATAGTTTAACAAAGGATAAACATTTAGGAAACATTCTAAAATAAATCTTCCTCTGAAATGCTAAGTGAAGATCAACATATGGAGCTGCTGAGCTGTAACTGAGTTTTCTTTACCCCTCTGAATTCCCAATCTTAAAGCAAGTCACAGCCAGAAAATGAAGGAAGTACTCAGCTCTGAGTCTGCACAGACTGGCTGTCCTTTGGGATGCTCTGAGTAGTGCTCTCCCAAAAATTTGTAAGACTAAGGAGTCTAGTCTTAGGCAGCACAGGCACAGGGCAGCAACTGGTCCCTGATCCTTAACTGGCAGCACAAGGCAGGGCCATAGTGTGGTGTTTGCCAGTTACATCCATACCAAATCCTTCTGTGTAACAGGAAATTCTCAAAGCTGCTGAGCATGAAACAGGGGAAGGGAACTGAACTTAGGGTCCTCATGGGGAGTGTTAAAGGAATTAAGGGATAAAATCAGACAGCACAGGCTGCTGCTTCTTCTTTAAAAAAAATGTTAAACCCAAAGCTGGCAAGAGAAATGGATTGGAGAGGAGAGGCAATGAGGAAAAGTCACCCAGAACCAAGCACTGGAATGGAGAGGATAATCCAGGAAAAAATGCAGCATGGGTTGCTCTGGAGGAAGGAGCCAGGAAGAAAGGTGGAAGAGGAGGAAGGGATAAAGGGGACAAAGGTGGACCTGTAGGAGCCAGGAAGATGCACAAACACACACATACACACACCCACCCCCTATGCATTAAAATAACAGCAGGACAAGCTCAGGGTTCACACTTTTTCAGCTGGATTACACAAAATGCTGCCTGTTCCCACTGCCATCAGTGCCACAAGCCCAGGCACTGCTGCTCCCCTGCTCCAAGCAGAGAGCAGCAGGAGCGTTTCTGGGATTTAAAAAACATGAAGGCAAAAGAGGGTTTTGGCAAACTGGGACTTCAGAGTAAGGAGAAATCCCTGTACAAAGGCTCAGTAACGAAAGGGGTACTTTCTAGGGTCCCCTAAGATATTCACTTGCTAATTTACACTCCTGAGTTTCTCACACTTTTCCATTGCAAACCATGGGCTGCAGTGAGCCAGAGTGCATGCACAATTCAAGGGAAGCAAAACTCCTCACTCGTGCTTTGCAGCTCATCCTCCAGAAGGAGTTGCAATTTCTCCCAGTTTCCACTTGCTTTTATGAGCTCAGAGAAAACCCATTTAATGAAAGCTAATGAAAGATCCTTCTTTTAACTAAGTCTAAAAGCCAGCTGAAAAAGTCCAGGAATTAAAAATAACTTTTTTTTTTTTGAAGCCACACAAGCAAAATGAGAGTGAAGAGGAAGTTAAGAAGCAAAGCCAGAAATGCAATGATTAAAAAAGGGGAGAACTTTGGTGCTTCCATGAAACTTGAACCTTTCTCCCCTAGTTTAAGATGCCAGTTGGCTAGTGCTGTCCAAAACTGCCCTTCCTGTGCAGAGTAAGGTCAGAAATCCATTGCAGATAGAGGACAGAGAACACTCACTATACATCAAAAGCAAATCCATATAATGAAAAACATCACATGGGCACATGCACTACAAAAAATTACAACTCCTGATAAATTCAGGTGATGCCAGAATCTTATGAATAAAAGGAGTGACTACACACACTTGTACTGTATTAAACTGCTTGACATTCATACAATTGCATTATTACAGACTCAAATCCAAAAGTAATTTATATTTCTAAATATAAATTATATCCAACCATAGCTCCTAAATGTTTTTATCAAAACTATGCAGATTCAAAGCCTTAACAGGGAAGGAAAGCTGATGAAAAAGAAGGAGCTTCTCAACATACACTTCTTAGCAATGTTTATTTTTCCCTAACACAAGTGGCACAATGGAAAAGTTGCTATTCCTGTTACTTGGTTTGACCCAGCTCTTCACCATCACATCCATTCAGGACAATGCCTGAGGAGACTTCAGGCCTGATTCTTCAAGACAGTCAAATTTAATTGATCTTTTCAAAATTTTCCATCTTTTAATTTCTCTGCAGGATTGTTTGCTAGAAGACAACCTTCTTTTTCATGCTTCAGGGACAATTTAAAGCATCAAAATTAAGATTTGCTGGCTGCACCTCAGCTAATTCTCCCAGGAATCCCTTCACACACCAGTAAGATAAGCAGGATTTCCTAAAGCACACCATGTTAGCTGAACTCAAGTCCTGTGCTTCAGTTAGAACAGAGGTGTGACCACAATGAACACATTAGAAAATCCCTCCTACAGCCTTCAGGGAGATGTAGCACAACGTTCCAGGTGATGGAATGAGCTACAGGTATCATCTTTTAAAATTCAGGGGTGCAAAGTTACTTGGATGAAGGTGTGGCACACAAGCACATGCTGGGCTGCCACTGTGCACAGGGGTTAGAATCAAACACCAGCAGTTTGCCTGCTAACTTACCCGGACTCCCTTGTCACCAGGTAGGCCTTGTAAACCCTGAAATGCATCAACACAGAAAGAAATATTTGAAAACAAGCAGATTTCACCACAGTCCCACTAAAGAGAGGAATGTGTGCTCAGGATTTTAGGCTTTTTTTCCCATTTGTACCACTGGCTATGTCAAAAATAAACAAAACTTTTCCAGTATGGCAACGTCCTCTTCACCCCCACCAGACTATCCAGGTGGTAACACCACTACTACCTACCCTATGGACTCCTAGATAAGAAACAAATTAGTCATGACCATGCAGCAAACTTCCTTTGTTGTGTTAAACAACAAAGCAGCTCCATGACTGCATTAAACACAGCACCAACACTGGCCCCATTTTGCAAAAAGCAATCCCAGACAGTGGAATTAACTAAATTAACTAACTAAATTAATTAAAGGCAGCTTTTGTCCCTGAAATGACAAGATTCTCACAAACAGGTGGGAGGCAGGCACCCAAGCTGTGACATGCTCAAAACCAGTATTTTGGACTAAGAGACACATCCTGCTTCTTTAGGTAGTTCAAGGCTCAAGATGAATCAACAGTTTCCTTTCAGACTCCACATCACTCTGAGTCTGCTCTGAAGCTACTCAGCCTCTTCTGTCACTCCCATAGTGAACAAAATCTTGTAACTTGAGTTATGTCCAACCCAGCTGTGGTTACAAATCCTGTATTACAGCAGCACCTTCAGCTGTCAACCACAGCAAGGAAACAGGCTCTGGAGATAAATCCCCAGGATTCCCATACTTACAGGAAGCCCTGCTGGCCCCATTGGTCCTGCAACTCCAGGATCTCCTTTACTGCCCTGAAATGGATACAAAAGGGTAGAAATTGCTCACATCCCTCTTCAGTACAAACAGGCAGCAGAGCCCTACAGAAGCAGCAGCAAAGGATGCATTTCAAAGCACCTGAAAAACCCCAAGGATGAGATACTCAAGCACCAAACAGGCCCAGCTGAGGGTCTTGTATGCACAAGGAGAGAGCAATTCCAGCTCTGGAAAAGCCTAGAGCTCTTCTATCCCTCACAGCTTCTTCAGAGAAGTTACTGAGCATCCATCAGTTCTGAAGCAAACTCACCCTTTCTCCTTTTGGTCCTGCTGGTCCCGAAACCCCCATTGGTCCTGGAATACCCTGCAGTTGTAGGAAGGAAAACACATCAGGATGCTTTTATTCCAGGAGACACTGCTACTGCCTTAGGAAAAGCACAGCTTGGAAGGACAGGCTGGTGGTGGAAGGCACCAAGCAGCACTACAGCTTTCAGTGTTGGTGGAGATGGATTTGAAGTAGCTGGTAAGGCAATTTGAACATGGGAACTGATGGGTTAGATCACACCAGCACCACTGCACAGAGCCTCACTTTTAATTCTGAAGCTCTCACTACAGTAACCCCTCTGATGGGAGCAGGAGATGTGGATCAGGAGAGCTTTTGAGAGAAGTCCAGATCTGCAGAATACAAGTGGAGTAGCTCATGCAGCAGACAACTTCAGCGTGGCAAAGGAAGAGAGAAAATTCAGGCTCTCCTTAGAATTGTGCAACCGTGGAAATCTTAACTGCCTTCACTTATGCATCATTTAGTGCCATGGAATACACTGAAATCTCCCCTGCATGTCTATAAAATTGTATCTACAGTTTCCCCAAACGAGTGACTGTGTGAGGTGCCACTCAGATTCCCTTCAGAAGTCAGAGCAGCTGAAATTATTCCCAGCTATGCTGAGGAGGCAAAAAATGCTTTTTGTTTTTAAACAGCCAAATGGATTGTACATGGGTGATCTGTGATTTCCCAAGAGGGATTAAAAATATTTGGCTGTTATTTAACAGCTGTTATCCAAGAATAGCAGAATGGTTTGCAGAACCAGGTTGGCATTACTCAGAGTCATAGAATGGTTTGGGGTCAGCAGGGCCCTTAAAGATCACTTCATTCCAACCCCCTGCCATGGGCAGGGACACCTTCCATATCCCAGATTGCTCCAAGCCTTGTTCAACCTGGCCTTGGACACTCCCAGGGAGGGGCAGCCTGTACCAGGGCCTCACAGTAAAGAACTTTTTCCTAATATCCAATCTAAACCTACTCAATCTTTCATTTTGAAGCCATTCCCCTTGTTCTGTGACTACAGTTCCTGGTGATGTGTTCCTCTCTTGTCTCATGGAGAACCCCCCAGGATAAAGAGGACAGGAGAAGAGAGCATCATGGAACCATGCAGAGGTTTCATTCCTCTTGTTACTGAGACAGAGTGGAGCAAGTAGATTGTGATCTCAGGATCCAGACTTGCAGCATCAAAGAAGTCACTCCTCATTTTAAGTTTAACCCCCTCCCAAGCCTGCTTTGGTAAAAATAGGATTATTCCAGGTGTAAACAAGACACAAAATGAGTCACAATAGTGGGGAGGACGAACGTGGGGCAACAGAGAAATGGAACTCACCGGTGGGCCAGGCCTGCCGTCTAAACCTGAAGCACCCTGAACAGACGGGGAGGGTTCACAAAAACAAGGCAGAGGAGAGGGGAGGAGGGTGAGGGGAAAGGAGAGGGGAGGGGAGAGGTGAGTAAAGCAGTGACTTGAGACAAACGTGTGCTTGCAATTAACAAAAATTAAGATCTCAAGGACAGGTGATGCACTTACAAGCAAACCAACAAAAACATAGAAACACTGAATACATATAATGTTGACCTGCAACTTTCAGATCCTCTTAAGAGTGCAAATTTCCCACCAGGAAAACTCCTGGGGAAGCAGCTGTTCTGTGACAGGTGGTGAAAAGGACAATGACTGTGGCAGGCTGGGCAACACAGGTGAGACACGAGGCTCAGAGGCTGCTGGTCTCCAAGGCATTTACAGGCACTGCAGAGCCATCAGCTGCTCAAGTTGCTACCAAGAACCCCGGGGCTTGTGGTGCCCACTGGGGCAGCTGCAGGATTGCTCCACTCCACATGCAGTTGTCTGGGGGCTTATGAAACAGGTGGCTCATCTCCCTGTGTCACCAGTGCAGATTTACACCAGACTGAGATCAAGTGGCACTTTGCTGTCTGCTCAGCTCTTGCCCTGGATTTCCTCATCCAAAAGATCTAACAGTGGTTCTGCCCAAGGCCCATCAAGCCCAGTGGCTTGTCTCAGACAGTAGGTGGGAGGGAAAGCTGTGGTAGGATACAAGTACCAAAGACTGAGTTTTCCTCCCATTGAGCATTACAAACTCCTGACCCTGTCAGCCCAAGGCTACTGCAGAGAATCAGGACTGGAATTCCAGCATGATGTCAAGCCCCAAGTCAGAGAAAAAGGCAGCAGATCCAGCTTCAGGTTTTTAGAGTCTGAAATATTTCAGAACCTGCTTGGCACTGCATTTAGTTTGACAGGCTGAAGACACACTGGATCAGGTGTGGAAAAGCTTCTGAAGAGAGCTCAGTGGCTCTGAAGGAGATACCAGCTCCACAGTATCTGACCTTACAAGCTGTGCTTCCTGGCTGACCAGCTGATATTGCTGATCCAAACTAAACATATCTAAGAGGACCATTCTGAGCCAGTCCTACCCCATCCACAGCTCAGAAGAGTGATGGGAAAAGGCAAGGGACCCCCATGGGGCTCACTGCTGTAGGAGAAGCAGCTAGCACATTCCCTGCCACAAAGATGAGTTGTTGGGATAACTGCTGGGGCATCTTCTGCTCAGACTGCCACAAAGGACCTCCTTCCCGTCTGGACACCCCACAGGTTTGAGGGAGTAACCATTTACACGAGGCAAACTTCCATTTGCATTTCTCAGGGGACTGGCTCCTGATTTCCCACTGCTTCACTGAGGCACAGCCCCTTGCCTCTGAGCCTTCCAAAATCAACCCCTGTCTCCCCACTGGCTCTGCCTGGAGCCCTAAGGGATGTACTCATGCTGGGCTCGTTTGAGAGCCTGGAGGGGCCTCATTCCAGCTCTAGAAGGGAACTACTGCTCAGCACAACTGAAGGAGGGAAACATTTCACAAACAAAGACACGCACATCTCAGCCAAAGTCAGGGACAAGGGACCTGGGTGGTCAAACACAGGACAACAAAGCCACACAGTACACGAGATGCACCCTGCAGTGTTTGTTCCTGGCAGAACATTTGGGGAAGGGGGAAGGTCTGATGTGCCACCAGTGCTTTTTATGATGAGAGAACTTGGGGCTGATGGGACAACTGGGTGGGACTAAGTCACACCAACTCATCATCAGGTTTGCATCCAAAGCTCCTGCACTTCTCTATAATACACTGTAGCCCAATTCCTCTGGCTAAGCCAAGCAGTGCTCTGACACCAGGCTAATGGGACAGAGTCCACACACAGCAGGGACACGCTGGGTCAGGGGGACCACTGCTTCCCTGGCAGAAGGGACAGGAATGTTTCAGCTATCAAAGAAGCTGCTTGCATTAAAAACCACCATGCTTTGTACAAAGCTCAGCCCAGGAGACAAACGGCTGGGGAAGGAGTTCCTCTTTCCACATATCTGACATGTCTCTGGTCTTGCCCTGATGTGCAGACAACCCCCAGGAAAACTACTGCTTGTTTTCCCAGTCCTGCCAGAAGCAGGAGGAAATAAAGTGATCACTGATCTATTCAACAGATCTAGAACTGAAGGCTCAGTACAGCAATTGAGGCTTTGGGTTTAAAAAGCAAAGGCACAGTTATTTATAGACCATCTCTTTCTCTGACTTTACATAGCAAATCCCCACGTGCATCTCCTATTGAGGGATCTTTTTACAGCTGATATTAAGTTTGGCTCACAAAGTGCTGCTTGCTTCCTGGATACTTACGGGTAATCCCAGTGGCCCTCTGTCTCCTTTTTCACCCTGGGCACCCTTCTCTCCTTTCACTCCATCAATCCCTGCTTCCCCCTAAAGGAAGGATGGAGCAGAAAATAAACCCACCACAACAGCACTTATATAACAAACATTCCCCCCTTCAGAGAGTGCTGGGTAGCAGAGGGAATACAAGAGGCAGCAGACTAAGGCTTCAGCCCAATTCTCAGCCTAATTTGAAGAAAACCACTGTCATTCAAATTGCCCTTGAGTGAGCACTTGTTTTAACTCAGTGGCAATAACAGAATCAGGCCCTGTGGGTAAAGATGTTCAGAGGAGAACTGAGCTCACTCTGGTGCTGCTCTCCCTGCTGTTGCTGCTGTATATATATTTTTATGTAACAAAAGTTATCTGATACGGTGGGTTTGCATTTTAAGATGTGGATCCACTGGAAGTGAATGACAGGTGACTATAAACCTTGAAGAAGAAAATTATTTTTGGAAATACTTTTGTAAATGCTAAGGCAGCAGTTCCAACATTTCAGAAGAAAAAAAATTCAGCCTTCTTTTCCTAGCTGTATTTTTAAAATTCTAAAACTATAAAGCAATATTAAACAAAATACTCCTTTTTCTTAAATTCAAAGTGCAACCCAAAGCCTTTTTCCTCCTCATTCCTGTTCATAAGGCTTTTTAAAACATATCCATCCCTTTTAGTGCCCAAACAATGCTGGTGGCCAAATACTAAGGAAAAGCAGAAGAATTAAGATGCTTTGCACATGTTCCAATCTTTGCCCAGAGCATCACCAGAAAGATCCAGCTCTCCTTGAACATTTCCACTCCACTGTTTTTTGTGTAGGAGCTGTTTCACAGCAGGCAAGCCAGTGGTGCAGGCTGAGCATTTAGATGGAGATTAGAAGGATTTTCATGACCAAGGACAGTGGAGTTCTTGAGTGCTTTACAGCAGAATGCTCAGGGGAATGTTAAGACTAATTTTTAGCTAGAACCCAGTTCCTTAGGACTTTGTGGCAGACTATTCATCCCACTGTATGGGGATGAATGGAGATCAGTCTCCACCCTCCAGACAAAGATTTCAACTGTGTTCTCACGGGCAGAATTCCACAGAGCAGTGAATTCCTACTTCTCTGGGTGAAAACTGCAGGGAATGACCATTTTTTGGGTCCAAAAATGAGAGCTGCTAATCCATTTCCTTCAAGCAAAATATCCAGGAGGACTTACCCTGTTACCAAGAAGAAAAGTACCACCTGAACACCAGGGAGCTGTTACTAAAGGGAACTCTAGCACATGGGACAACTTCTGTTATGTCTCAGTGTGTAATATTTTGTGCTCTTACCTTGGGTCCAGGAACACCCTGAAGTCCCTGTATTTGGGATGAGAGAAAAGACATAAATAACATTTCAGGATGGGCTTTAAACTCCAGATATCCCAGTCAGGGGTGCAGTACAAAGGATTCACTTTCTGGGGCACGAACCCTCAGCCCAAAGGCCTCTTTATTTGTGTCATGGGCACTGCATGTACTGTTCTCATCCCCAACGAGGAGCCTCTTGCCAAGCACACCCTGGCAGGGGGCCAGGGGTGCTATTAAGACAATTTCTGCAGTTCATCCCTTTAATCCCATCCATCCCATCTCGCCACTGTCTTCCCTTTCATCTCAGACCAACCTAAAACCTCCTTTCTCTGCCCTGCCAGCCCACTGCAGCTCTGACCTACCCTGGGGGTGGGTTTGGAAGTGATACTAAGCATGTTCCCATTTCAGCACTGCACTGGTTCTGGCTGTCTTCTCCACACAGAACCCTCCCCAGCCATGCCTGCTCTAATCCCACTCCCAGTGCCTTGCTCCTCAGGTGAACCACTCAAAACTTACTGGGGGTCCTGGAGGGCCTTGGGGTCCAGGGGGCCCAGATATCTGGAAAGCAAGGCAAGAGAAGTCACAGTCAATGTGCTGCCCTCAGAGGCAAAGTGGGGCTGCTCAGAGGGGAGACAGGACACAGGGTGCAGCAGAGCTCCTCTATCAGCCTGGGAAGCCTGGACTCCCCAAAGGACTGTGTTAGGGAGCAGGAACAATCCAGGACTGAGTGCCTGGGAAGCAGCAGCAGGACTCAGAGGGAGGGTCATGCAAAAGTTGCTGATATTTAAGAGGAGGGAAAGCAGTGAGGCTTTTTTCCACAGAAAGGTCCACTTCCACTGTTCTACCACCACTCCTACAAGGAGGCATGGGGACAAAGAGTACAAGATAGGAAAGAAGGTGTCTGGCTCCACACATGCCAATAGCCTGTGGGACTACTTGCTGCTAGGGGTGAGCTTTGAGGGGAGAATGAGCAAATTCAAGAACACCAAAACCCTTTTGGAAAAAAAATAATTAAGTACATGTGTAGATATATACACATGTAAGTAATTGTCAGGTAATGCATTTACTGCAAATGCTGAGGGAAGTATTTGTTATGCTTTCCAAGACCTGTTCTTCCCTAGACATTCCTTGTTGATTGGTTGTGAGACAGATTGTTCTTGTGTCAGGGAAAGGAGGGCATCAGGAGCCAGAGGTGGCTGGTGACCCAGCCCCACAGCATGAGGCTTGCAGTCCTCAGCAAAGGGGTGGCACCAGAGAGGATGTGTCAGTTTGCAGCAGCACTGCTGCCAAATCATCCCTCCCCTACTGCTGAGATCATGAAGGAACACGGTACAGGAACAGTAACCTGCTGATTCTCCTGGATTTCCTTTGTCTCCACGCTCCCCAGGCTCTCTCCCTGCACACAACAGCAGACCCTGTCACCACCAGCTGTGCTCTGGAGTCTCCCTCACTGGGGCTGCCTGTGAACCACCCATGTGCTGGCAAGCAGCAGCTCCCCCAGGAGAAGTGGGAACAGACCATGTGTTTCACATTCCCTGGCTGCTGCTGGAGGCCTGGAGGACATTCTGTGACACCTAACAAAGGCTCCCAGGATACTCAGCACTTTGGGAAATGAGCCCTCCTGTGCTGCTCTATGCTATTTCTCTGTACCAAGCAGGAAAGAGCAGCCTCTTCTTTTCCATTCTTACTGTCAGTCCTGGAAGTCCAATGGGCCCTGGCAATCCTGATGGTCCTGGTATCCCTTGGTCACCTTGCTCGCCTTTCTCTCCAGTGGGGCCATCTAGACCCTACAGACCAAGAAAGATTGGTGGAGTTTTGTACAACTAACTCAGGCAGACATACAAGATATCAGTGCATCTGGTCATCCCAAGAGTACTCTGAAAACCCTGGACATCCACCAGCTATCCAGGGAAATGCAGGGCTTCACCAGTACTGAAAGGGGCAAATGGCTGAACACCCTCCTGTCATGGATGTACCAGTCCCCAGAGTGGGGATGGGGTACTGCTCTCCTGCCTCCAAGTTCTGCTCAGGGTTATGCAGTTTGCTGGAGTCCATGCTAGGAATCACTGCCCACAGCCAGCTGGGACAGCAGGAGTTTCATCCTGTAATCCCACAGAGGGGCAGGAAGTGGTTGCATAACCCCCAGAGCAGTGCTGGGGACACAGAGGCTGTGACAGACTGAAGCTGGGAGGCTGGGCACTGCCCCAGTTAGTGGCTGGGCTGTGAGGGGCCAGCCCATGCTGCTGCCCTCCCTGGAGGGGGTGTGCTGGTGCCTCAGCTCCTGGCTCACAGTCAGACCTGCTGGCTTCCAGCAGCGTTTCAGTGCAGGCAGCAAGCTGGGGGAGGGACCTGGGGACAGCCACTCCAGCAAGAGGACAACACAGGTGCCAGGATCCAGGATCTCCTGCATTGTGACACTTCACACACCTTGCAGGGGCTCTGAGGCATCTTGGAGTCCTGGGGCCTTGCCCCACAAGCTGGGCAGCCACCAGTACTCAGAGAAGCTTTGGTGTACTCACCGGTGAGCCTGCTTGTCCTGGCTCTCCCTTGTCCCCCTTTTCTCCTCTGAGCCCAGCATGGCCTGGCTCTCCCTTCATTCCAGGGGGTCCATCCTTTCCTGGCAGCCCGTGAGGGCCAGGGGGGCCCATTTCTCCAGGCTTGCCACGTGGTCCCTACATGGAATTCACAGCACATGGAGTGAAACATTTACAGAGTAAGGCTACACCTGCCTGGCCCAGAGCCCCTTGCAGTGCTCATCCTCTCCCTCCCAGCTCTGCCTTTAGGAGACAGGACACAGTAGCACTGCCACGACAAACCACTAATGCTGCTTTTTGTGAAGCAAAATACTTTTTTCCCTCGTGGGAAAAGCAACTGGTGATGTCAGTGACAGAGATGACTCCAGGTAAGACCTCTGAAGGGGAGAGCATCGTGCCTTACCTTTTCTCCATCGTGGCCTGGAGGACCTGGCAAGCCAATTTCACCCTGAAACACAGATTTGTCACTGTGGCAGTTTGAAAGCAGCTATTCTGACTCCTCCTGTGGGGCAGTGTGATGAAAAAGGGCAGGCATTGCAGAAATAGCCTGCATGGACTCCTCACAAGAAAAAAAAATATGAAAAATCCAGTTTTTGTCCCCATTATCACAAAAAATAAAGCATGGAAAACCCCTATTGAAACATGACATTATGTGACTGCCTGAGAATTTTCCCAATCTTGTTGATCCTGACTGCCAGCTCACAGCCCCAGTGCAGTCATGGAGTCCCCAGCCAACACAATCCCACAGTTTGGTTCCCACAAGCTGCTTCCTGAAGGGGAGGGCAAGTAGAAAGGATCCTTCCAGGCATTATCATTGTGGGAAACGAGATTTTCAGGATATTGTGTGTGAGGAGGACAGTCTGATAGTGCTGTACAGCAAATATGGGAGCACTGGGAAGAGTTGTGGGTGGGAATTCTGCCTGGGTGGATTTCCCTGAGGTCTGCAAGTGCAGGACTGGGACAATACCTTCTGTCCTGGTGGCCCTGGAGGTCCAGCCACACCTGGACGCCCTGGGGGTCCCTAGGTAAAGAAAAAAAAACATTTTCATATTATCAACAGGGTTTGTACTTTTGTGCTTTGAAACCAAATACCTCTCCTAAGTTTAAGGGGAATATTCCAAGGGAATCCTCAAATCATATTTTGTTGGGAAGATGAGCAATGAAGAGTTGCTCTTCTCTGCTCCTTCTGAGCATTCCCTGTTCTTAGCAGCATGTATGACCTCTCAAAGCAGAGAGATGAAAGTCCTGATTATAATTCAAGTGCCAAGATCAGAAGGCAAGATGAGCTCTCCTTTCAGCTGTCAGCTGCCCCAGCTTTAGCTCCCAATGGCAAAGGCCAAGTGCTTTAGCTGCACCTAAATTGTCAGGCCATCTGCTTAGGATGGACATACTTGTGTAAAACCCCACAGCACAGATAGGAACTCACCATCAAGGCCAAAGTTCTTATTTCCTAGGAAAAAAGAGTGAAAAAAAAATTGAAATTAAAAAAGAAAACAGACATTAGAAAACTAAGCTTTATCCTGGAGTTTGCTTGTCCTCCACTAATGTAACACTGGCCCAAATGAGTAAGGAGCTCACAAAATGAACAAGAGGAGGAAAAAAAAAACCCAAACTAAAAACTCAGATTAAGCAGATCTACACTGTTGCCCTGTCTGTATCCCTTGGGAAATAGTAAAGCATCCATCAGTCACCTCACAGGACAGGAGGGCAGCTGCTCACCTGGAGGGCTTCACTGATGTTCCCATCATAGTCCATCATTTCATCCTTCCCAGGCTCTCCTTTGGGGCCCTGCAAAACACCAGGTCTTCAGCCAGGGGCTGGGACTGCCCTTCCTCAGGGTGCTCAGAGCTGTGGTTCACTCTGAAAAAGGGGGCTCAGAGGGGCCCACTCCATGAGTGTCCAGTTTCTCACTTATTAAAGAAAGCCTCTGCAGTGCAGAGGATTCTACAGAATTGCAGCCAGCCCAGCTCAGATCACCATGTCATGGCATCAAAGCTGGCAGTCTGGGAAGAGGTGGAGCTGAGGCCAGAATCCAGGAACTGGATTGTTTGATCAATTGTTGGCATGCATCCACCCTCTTGCTGCCCTTTTCTGGTGGGTCAAGAGCCTGAGTCCTGACTGGGATGTCCAAACCCATCTCCTCCTATGAATGAGCCACCCTGAGATGGCCTGGGAGAATTTTTTCCTCTAATGTAGGGGTGAGGGTATGGAGTGGAGAAACAGCCACTGCCCACCTATGAGTATTTAGTGACAGCAAGACCCAGTCTGGACTGTCAGTGTGGTCCCACTGCCCTTAGACCAAAACTCTTTGCTAGTGAAGGAACACCTACCCTGGGGCCCACGGGTCCCTGGTCTCCTGGTGAACCACGTTCCCCCTGAAACAGGAAGATCACAGTTTTAGCAAAGCCTGTCCCTTCACTTTCTTCAACTCCAGGAATCATGCTCTGCTGGTTGGGCTAGCCAGCTTGATTTAAAATTCTCCTTTTCAGCTAAGTTTTGCACACACAGGAACAAATCTGCTGCTACTGAACTTCAGAACCCAGAGCTGGGTTGTGCAAAATCACTCCCTACCTTTTCTCCCTGTGATCCTGCAGCACCAGGCTGACCAACGTCACCAGCTTCTCCCTGACAGCAGGAGAAAGGGAAAGGGATGGGTTTGTGTTGTGTTGACAGGGTGCAGCTTCACTGCTGGCCTCACATTTCCTGGAGGAAGAACTGCACCAGGCAAGCACCCCTCCTGTGCCCCCTTCTCCTCAGGTAGCCCAGATCCCCTTCCACAACTGCCCATCAAGCACCCCTCTGTTCCACCCAGTGCAGACAGTGTTCAGACTGGTTCCTCACAGAGCCTTCAGGGGAGTTATTTGAGCACAAGAAGAGCATTTTCCTTCCAAACACAGCTCACAAACTCTCTCACCTGCAGCATTTAGAACAACAGCACTAAAACACTCTGTAGAACCTGATATCCCTTCAGCAGGTACTCAGATGAATACAACCTTTGCTCCTCCCTACACACCTTGTGCTGGGCACAGTCCCTCCCAACACACAGCTCTGTGAAGGAAAAATCACTCACCTTTGGTCCAGGGGGTCCAGGCAGACCTGGAGGGCCAGGTTCTCCTCTAGCTGCCACCAAGGCATTCTCAGCAATTCCCTTCTCTCCCTGTTTGCAAAGAACAAGCAGCCATTGGCTTGGTTCAAACTCTGCACCTCTGTAATTTCACTTGCCAAACTACTGGCTGAGAGACATGGCCAAGACAAGGTCCATCCCTTTCCCACAGAAAAGGCACCCAGTACAAGCCTGACTTGAAAGGTGTGATTTCTGTCTGAAAATCTCAGAGCACAGGGGAAAAGCCAGGTTCAGGGCTTAGAAGCAAGTCTCCTCATCACCCATGGATCCTGGAGCAGGAGAAAGCTGGAATGCCATGTTAAATCCAAGGCCATGCTTTCAAAGGGGAACTACTGGAGCACAGTTCCATGGTCCTGCTCCCAGCACCACAACCTCCCCCTCACTGCATGAAGGCATGCAATTCCTGCAAAAAGGCATCTTTGGTGTGCCTCCCTCTCATCCCTGTGTGAGGATGGCATTCAGCTGAGCAGTGCAGAACACAGCTAAGAATGTGTGAGCTGTGCACAGGAGGGAGGGAGAAAAAGGAGTGACAGTGGCCCCACGAAAAAAAAAAAAAAAAATTCAGGAAAGAGACAAACCTTTGGGCCAGGGAGCCCAGGAAGCCCAGGGTCACCAGCTCGTCCCTTCTCACCCTGTTGGCAAAACAGACATGGTCAAGGCTGACTCTGCAGGCTCTCCATCCTGGAGGAGCAGCAAAAGGTTTGCTCCTGGTCTCACACCCTCTTTCCCTTCCCCAGGGATTTTATTTTGGGCACAGACAAGGCATCCTCCTTGAGCAGTACCAGCTCAAGACATTACATGTTTCTGCCCATCCTTCTGACTGTCTCTGCACATCATTGCCATTTCCCTCCAAAGGGAGGTGAGTGGGAATGGGATCCAGGGTCCCCCCTGTGCATCTTCCTTATCCCTCTGGTCTGATAAACACTTTTCCCTGTCAATTCTTCTGCACAGGCTTTCCCTGATCCTTATGCCCACAGAAGTTGTTGCCCAGGGTGAATTTTAGTTGGAGTGCAGAACTTCCTCCATGCCCTGCTCCTCTTCCCCAGCTCCAAATCCCAGACTCATCATGCTCTCAAAAAAACAAAACCCCAAGCAGTGCAGCATCTCAGCTGGCCATGTAAGCAGTGAAGACAGGAGTGGCAAAAATGGCAAAGCCAGCAGCTGATGGTGTAAGATGATGCCTGGAGAGCTGCAGG
The DNA here is from genome assembly GCA_034336665.1 of Luscinia megarhynchos. Taxonomy (NCBI): domain Eukaryota; kingdom Metazoa; phylum Chordata; class Aves; order Passeriformes; family Muscicapidae; genus Luscinia; species Luscinia megarhynchos. The sequence continues at coordinate 34,461,400 of CM067569.1, read as the reverse complement.
CTGAGCTGTGTGAGGCACCATGGAGCACAGAGGATGCCACGGGCAGTGAGCAATGGACAGCATCCAGCATTCCCTTGGTGAAGTGGCTCTGCTCAGTTCACCATGACACCTGGGCCAGATTTTGAATATTGGAGCTCAATTATTGGTCTTTGTGTTGAAGTTAAGCTCTCTTCAGACCAATCCACCCAGCTGCTAAACCCATGGCTTCCAGATACAGTGTCCTGTTTGGGAGCCTGCATTTTTCCAGGACAGAGAGAGATATTGGAGATTCCTGTCACCCTGAAGAAATGTTTCAAATGCATCACCAGGGAAAGGTGTGTTCTTAGGTGCCATCCCCACAGCTCCCAGACTCAGCAACTTGTGCAGATCACACAGAGCAATGCAAACCCTCTCTGCCCCCACAGGTGCCCAGCTCTCTCCTGGAGCTCAGGGACACACATCTGACATGCAGGGGACTTGCATCAATGCTCCAGGAACAGACATGCACTGGTGGCTCCCTGGAAAATAATCTACTAGCAGCAATCTTTCAGTCAGGCAATTTTGGAGTGTAGTGACCCTTTTTTCTCCAAGGTAATTTGGTTTACAGCCACCTGTGAGCCCCCCCTCTCCCCCAGCTTGCTTTCCCTGGCAGAGCATGCACATTGCTAAATTAATGCTTCTCCCCCTGGAAAAGGGGAAAACATTTTCAGGACCTCATATCCAAGGAAAAGCTTTGGCATTGGGTGTTTCTGTAAAAATATAATTCCTAATCCTGCCCCAGGGCTCTGTGAATCCCCTGTTCCACCTTGGTATCCCACGTTTCACTCAAGGACTGTTTTGAATACACGTGTCCATAAGAGCCAGAAGTGGGATGCAAAGTGGATTTCTCGAGGAAGGAGGTCAGATTACTGAATCCCTGTTTAGGGTGTTATTTCTGGAGTCAAGAGATGCAGTCCTGTCCTTAATCTACACCCCAGGCACCTGGTGCTGCCCTGCCTGCCCCCAGCTCCTCCTGCAAGCCAGCACTTCACCAAGGGGGCAGGAGCCAGCAAGGACACGCAATCCCCTGCAAGCAGGACGATGCAGCGCTGCCAGCACACCCAGCCCAAACACGCAGTGTCCTACCCGCTGCCCCCTCTTCCCTGGCAAACCTGGGGGGCCCAGCCTCCCTGGCACTCCAGAATCTCCCTTGGAGGGGAAGAAAAGAGACAGAGAACGTGTCTGTTAGGCGGCTGTCACGTGCTGTAACACAAGCCAGCGAGAGGAGCCAGCTGCTCGGGGATGGAGAGGGAGCTCACACCAGCTCACACTGTGACAGGGACATGGGAAGGGCAGAGGGAACCTGCTTCCCCTGCTCTTGTGGAGTAGGAAGGTATTCCCATTGACACAGACACGAGCAGGAGGATGGAAATATTTGCATTATTCCTCTCTCACTCGGTGTCACTGCATCCTGCTACCATTTTGCCTGGAGTGGCAGGTGCCATTAGGGCCTGGATTTGGGCACTGGGAAGCACACAGACATTCCTCAGCTCCCTCAGCTGCTCAGGGAGGGGAAAAATACACAAACCAACCAGAAGTGCAGGCTCAGAGCAAAACTTTCTGAGAGTACCTTTTCTCCTGGAGTCCCAGGCTCGCCCTGGTGAGAAAGAGACAGGAAAACAGAGTGAGAGAGCACAAATCCTCCTGGAGCTATCAGAGTGGGGAAAAGAGCATTCATCTATGGGGGCCTTGAGCTGGTAAGTAAGGGCTGTGTAATTTCGTGCCTGGAGCTCCTTTTCTCTTCATTAGCCAGCTCCCAGGCTGCTGTAAGAAACCACCAAACCACAGAATGGAATAGCCACACTTGCAGATCCAAAAGAGCAGAGCAAGACAAGGCTGGTGTGCCGGCACAAAGGAATTGCTGCTCCCGGCTCTGTTCTCACAGGAGAAGAGCAAGGCTGCGGGTGCAGCCGGGGGAGGCTGTGCTGATCCCAGTGCACCAGCCTGGCTGCCGGGCTGGAGACAGCTCTGGCGCCTCTGCCAAAGGCACGGCAGTTCTGATAGTCCCCATCAGTGGGAGCTGTCCGACCGCTTTCCAGCGCCCTCCCAGCTCCAGCCCAAGGCACCGCGGTGCAGAACTGACCTTCATCCCTGCGGCGGCCACCCCAGGAGCGCCCTGGCAGAGAGAGGAGAGACAGCGACACCCCGTTAGAAATTAACCGGACACACACTTTGTTACAACGAAACGGCATCGGTCAGGTGAAACCAAAAACGCAAAAGCCCACATCTTTTCCTTTCCACAACTCAGAAGTTATGCTGTAACACCACACAGCACACGTCCTCATCCCCTGAGCAGCCGTCCACCTCTGGCAGCGGCTCTGGGCTCCAGAACGCTCTTCCAAAGGCAGGCACCATGAGCACAACACAACAAGACAGATCTCCACCCCACCACCCCTGGTTTCAGTCCTGCGAGTGAAGCAGCAAAGGCCAACAAGCAGAACAGTGTCAAATAACTGAGGAATGCAAAGACAGACCAAGGACCAAAGTCCTGCTTCGAGGCTCGAGCATCCTGAGAAAGGCTGCCTCATACCCCAGAGCCTCAGCCTTGCTATTCCCCCTCAGTCTGTTTTTATCACAGAAGACAAACCCTGCAGTAAAATGCTTCCAGGAGAGCTCTGAAGCCAGACACCTTAGGGGGAAAACCAGACTTGCCAGCACTGCAATTCAGGTGTTATTCTGCAGCACAGAGCAAGCCATGGGACAGCACAGGCTGCCCTGCCACCCAAGACAGGGGCCTGGGAGCCTCAGGAGCAGCTGCTCCCACTGGGACTGTCACTGATGAAAAAAGCAGGTTGTCCCTGTCAACCATCTGCTCTGAAATCTCTGTATCCCCTGTGCTAGCATTAGTTAGGTCCTGGTTAGAAAAGGTCCAGTTAAAAAAGCCAGTATGAGGGATAACTTAGGAGAGGGGAGGGAGCGAAGTGGTGTTAGAAGTTGGGAAATATGAGGGGTTGGGATGTAGCACATGAGGCAGTGAGGAGGACTGGGAGCCAAGTTGCAAGTGAAAAAAAAGCTTGGAGAAGTTCAAACAAGGAGGAGTGGGGAGCCAGAGAGCAGCAGGATCATACCTCTCAGCTTTCTGAAACAGAAATCTGGGGACAAAAGCTAAAAAATACAAGGACAGAAGATGGAGATCAGGGATTCTATGCAACAAATGGGGGGGAAAAAAGCATTCCAGATTGTCTCAGGATCAGTAGGTTTTAGTGAACGTGGGCTAGTCATGAAAGGGATAACGTGCAGTGAGTGGCTGTGGTCAGGCCTTTGCCTGCTCCTCGTTTTCCAGCGTCGAATGCAGACCGTGTTATTTTCTAGTATTCACCCTCAAACTGCAACCCACAGACATGCAGGGCTGCTCACACACACTGACCCTGATCCAGCTCTGCATTAGCCCAGGTTCCCATTGGGGCAGCCCTGCTTACCCCAGCTGGGCTAACAGTAGTCACCTGGGAGCCCAATTTACAGAATGCCAATTCCCTACCAAACACCAGCAACTGGCTGCTCTCACTGGTGTAAAGCATTAAGATCCTGACGTTGCAAGTCAGCATCAGACTGGGCATGCCATTTGCTCTGTAAAACACTTCTTCCCCCACCACTGCCTGCATAAATGAGGTGTTCTGGAATTTAGCAGCATAAATAACTCAGCTGGGGACAGTCACTGGCTCACAGACACACACACACGCCTGTGCATCAGGGGCACTCGAGTGTACAGGTGAGATGGGGCAGACAAGCATCACTCCTCTGTTACAAGGTACCTTAGAGCCATGTCTTCCTGGCAGCCCTGGCATGCCTCTCTCCCCCTGCAAGCAGAGCAAGACACACAGAGAGAGACAGCAAGAGACAGGAGATGAGTCCTCCCAGGGCTCCACGAGGAGGGTTCAGGGCAGGGGCGATGAGGAACCCTCCTGAGTGAGTGAGGCACTGTTTTCCCCACTGCCATCAAGCTGACTGCCCTAGCAGGGGCCATCACCTCTCACTGACCCCCCCTGCTACCACATCCCATGTCACAGCACGCTGTAGGGCACAGGGAGGCACTCAGCCTGCACACCTATTTGGAGAGACAGAGGATCTAAGGGTTGCCCTGTGCTGTTAGCCTGAATTTTGTCTGCTGGTAACTGAAAAATGAAACATCTTCAGGCAATCTGCAGTCATTTTGTTCTGGGTGTTCAGTCCTTGCTTGGAAAGGCTATTTAGCAGGGATATATGTATATGCTTTTTTAAAAAATAACTTTTTATAATTACAGCATCCTGTGAACTGTATTTTGTAAAACACTTTCTAGTATCATAACATACACAACCTAGTGCAGGCACCTCCTAACCCACACAGCCTACTTAACTACTCTGTTTTCAGGTGTAAGAAAAGTAAAGCAACAATTAGGAAGACTTTGTACTGAAGAATGTGGATCAGTCTCTCTCTCCTTCCAACATTGCTCCCTGTCTTTTTTAAGTGAGACCCAGCAGGGATGCTCTCTGCTGGGAGACACCCACCCTGCTTGCAGATTTAGGAAGCATCTCCCCATGTCTCTGGAAGAGTTAGGCTGCACCTCTCCCCTTCAGCAGAACACTCTCCTCCACCTGGTGTGAGCAGCTCTATCCCTGCTGGGTGCCAGTGATGCCTCACACTGCTCAGCTCATTAGCTGCCAATTAAAGCAGACACCCTCCCCTTCTGCTCTTTGTTGTGAGAGGCAAATTGTCAGGGGTTTATTGAGAAAGGCTGTGGGCACTTCATCGCTCCTTCCTCAGAGCCTTATCCTATGGATCTTTCAGGAAAAAGAAAAAAAGTAAGAAAAACATCAATGAAGCTGAATGTGATAATCTGGGAGCACTGAGTAAATGCTCATTTAAGTGGCCCAGGTGATCACATCACTGCCTAATGACCTTCACAAGACATAGATTTAGGTCCTTACATGATCAAAGTACAAATGGTGGCCACAGAAAAAAAAGCCAGCGGAGAGACAATCTAGGTTGTGCTGCACCTGCCACTGGGTGGGGAGAGTGGTTAAATGAACAAGGGGTCTGTGTGAAACTAGGAAACCTTGTCAGGCCAGAGATATTCTTCACTGCCAGCCAAAGCAGTGACATTCCATGCAAAATTGGCCACCACAGCTAACCTATGAATCATAGTGTTTGTTCAGGGCTCCTCAAGGCAAAGAGAAGGTAAAATCTAGCCTAGGTAACTGGATCCAAAGCTGGAAGATTTAAAAGTTTTCCAGAGTCCAAATCAATCCTCCTAGGTGGGAGGACAACAGAAAGAAGGAATTTCCAAAGACAGCAAATGCATGTGCTGCTGGATGCTCAGGAGATGCTGCTGGGGGAGGTCTGGCTGCTGATTTAAGACTGTGTCTGCACTTCCTTTTCAGCTCCTCTGAGCAAAAAGAAAGGAAGTCAGGAGAAAAGTGATCTTGACATTAAAAAATGACTGCTACTGTCAAGTGACACGAAGAGCTGGCTAGTCCTTGTACCTTGAGCAAAGCTGGTGTTCCACTGCTAGCAGTAAAACATGGGAGCTTAAGCAAGGACAAAATACAGCTTCTCCCTTCAGCCTTTTCTCCCTCCCAGGCCACACTGTGACTTCAGTCCTCTAGTTCAGCTTAATGGGAGACCTGCTGTCAAGAGAGCAGCAAACTCCAAGCCCTCAAAACACATCAGTTCTGGGTGCAATTGCACCTTCATTCACACTGTCACAAACAGGAGCAATACTCTTGTGCTTGACAGAATTACACTGATGTGGAGATGGACACAGGGAACCCTTGGACTCTACATGCACTGCAGTATTTCTGAGGAGGTATTGTTTTCTTGTAGGAAGACAATCACTGCTGCCCTATTCAGCTCTGAACCCAGAGCCTGCATTCCCAAAGAACATTTCTTTAAACTCCAAGTAACACATCCAGCTCTGAAGGGGCCTTTTCTCTCTTCAAACAGCAATCCAGCCAGATGGAAAAGATACAGAAAGTGTATGTGCTGCATGATAGACGAGCTGCATGCCACACACTAAATACTTGAAATGTACGTGTCACAGTTAATGCCTTTCCCAATATTACAGGACCAGTCTTTCCTCACGATGTCTAAGATGTATGGCATGACACAGTGTGCTCTGACTGCCATGAACACTTGCCAATGTTGTAATGTTTCAAGCACGGTCTGCATTGAGTAATACACTTTAAATATATGGGTACAGTAAATTTCAGTCAAATAGATAACATCTGGGCAGAGACCATATGAGCCTGTAAAAAGTGTCCAGAAACAGACAGAAAAGCTGGTGCCAAACCTCAGCCTGAACGGCGGAGTTTGAGTGGATCTGATGCGTCAGCTAACCAGATTTTATGAGGAAACCCCAACCTAGCCCATCAAATAGAGAGATGCAACAAATCACCAGCAAGCTTCATAGCCAGAGAAATGCCTTTGGTAAGAGTCGAATTCCAGCGGGCGGATAAAGGAGCTCGGAGTGCCTGTCTGTGGTTAATCACAGCACAGATGTGCACTCCATCAAACACCCCACAGAGCTGCCCTGGACCCAACTTCCCCTCACAATCCATCAGCCCAAGGAGCAGCATCTCCCAGGTGATCTACTGTGCGTTAGGAATACGTATTTGCCGTGCCTACCTTTATGCCAGCATCCCCTTTTTCACCCTGCCAGCAGAGGAGACAGAAAGGGGGGAGACAGAGAGGGACAGTGAATATAAAGAGAAACCAAGCAAGCAGATCAATTGTAACAGCAAGAGACACAGAGGAAGTAGCCCAAAGACACAAATGCAACCCCAGCACACCAGTTCTCCTCACATGGCACCAGTCAAGCACTGGCTGCAGCACTCCCTCCCCTCCCAAGGGGTGCAAAGGAATTTTAGGTCCTTGGAGTGGATGCTGGAGGCTGCACATACCAATGCACATGATAAGAGCACAGAAACCATTAAAACATTTCATTTTCACAGCCCTGGTGCAAAAGCCTGTAAAGGCTGGGTCAGTTTTATTCTTTAATGGGGGACTGGGTAGGTCCTGGTTCAGGACAGCATGGAATCACCTTGGCCAACAATCGCCCAGATTCTTCGCACAGGAGCAAGAGTTCCTGCCCATGTGGCTCATTCCAGGCTCCAGAGAACTGTCTCCAGCCCCTGGCCTTGGATATCCCCTTAGGACAGGCTTGTGCCACTTATCTGCCCCCACTGAGTCGAGTTTAAGGGTTACCTTGGGGCCAGAGGCTCCAGGGAGGCCACGGGCACCGGGCAGGCCTGACTCGCCCACCTCACCCTGAGGAAGAGGAGAATTCAGAAAACAGTGCAAGAAGCAAACACAGCAGCAAGGAAAGGAGCTGTGGGTTGCCAGAAGGGCCAGCAGAGGTGTTGAGAGGGATGTCCCACACACACCAACCTACCCCTGGGTCTCTGGGAGAGAGCATCACTCAGTGTATGAAATGCAAGGAGTGAAGGGAGCAATCCCTCAACATTCAGCCTTCTTTTCCCTTCCCACTAGGATCTGGTCCCCTACATTCATCCATTCCTTCCAGCTTTCCCAGAGCAAGGTCACAGCCTTGGGCTCATCCTGCCAGGAGCAGTGTGGCTCTCTGCTCGGAAGTGAGTGAGCCAGACAAGTTGTTTCATGTAAGAGGAGCTGGCAGGAGAGGCCCTCGCTGTGAGGTCGCTGCACACTCAGAACAGGATGGGCTCCTAATGGAAAATCCAAGGGTTCACTGGGAGAAGGGGCAATAAATTGTGTCTGTCTGCAGGAGTGGGCTGTGGTCTGCAGGGGCTATAATTTCCACTTCCTGACATAACAGAAAACCTCTCAGTTTATACAGAGCTAATTAAAAAGCTCTCAGGTCTTGCCATTTTGCTTGCAGAGCACCCATAAAGCAGCGTGGAGATAACAGGGGATGCAGGATTCCTTCCTGCTGGGAACATTCACCTTCCCCTTCTCCAGCTGACATCTCTTGAGCAGTATCTCTTCATCCCCTCTCTCCTGTTTGATCTTCCTTTGAGTCTTTCCTGTCTCTGCCTCTTCATTACGCCCTCCAGGCTTGACAAACCCTGCTGTTAATCAGCTGCTGCTGAAGGCATTTGGGCACTGCCAGTTTCTGCCTTTTAACTCAGAGCAGCCTTGACTCTCTCCTGTATCCCAGAGAGGGATGTGGCCCTTTCCAGCCTCCCAGATGGGTCTGGATGCACAAGAAATGCATCTCAGCCTGGAAGTGGGTGTAGAGAGGCACACACACGCAGGGAGATAGATATTTGTTCTGCAGCTGCTGCAGAGTTAAAGATAACTCTGGGCCCAGGCTCTCTTTACACAGGTGACAGCAGGGAATCTGTGCAAACCCAGCAGGAGCAGAGCTCCACAGGAGGCTCCAGCATAGTCCATGGATTTTCAGTCATGACTCCACGAAGCATCAGTGCACTTAATTCATTTAACATCAGAGCTTCCCTCCTTACCTTTCTGCCAGGGTATCCCTGAATCCCAGTGTCTCCCTGCAAAAGGCAAAAAGACAAAAGAAAGTGAGGTTGGCCTGAGAGGAACAAATCTCTGCCCTTCTCCCTGGGGCACTGCTAGGATGGGAGAGGATTCCATGGGGAAAATTTGCCTTTTGCTCAGAGTGATTCCACTGAGCTCCTGTCCCTTCAGACCAACAGGCCAGTGCTACCCACACTGGGCTGAGCCCTGGCAGGAAAGCCCTGGCACACAGGTGATGTGTGTCAGCTCTGTGCCCCAACTCCATGGCTCCCATCTCCTCACCCTCACTACATATCTCAGATAAAAACTAATTAGGTTGGGTGGCTGCAGCTGAAAAACAACAACCACCACCCCCTCCCTCGCACTTTGGCAAGTGAATAAATGGGAAACCGTGGCAGAGTCAACAATAGCATTGCAAAATCCACTCCTGAAGCACTGGGAAATGCTTTGAGAATGGGAGAAGCCAATAAAGCTGTGTGTGGCAAACAATTTTGCAAGATGGGCTGATGAGGCGTGCCTGGCTCAGTGGAGATGCAACTCAGACGTGTTGCCTGGACAAAACCCATGAGTCAGCACACGGGCCGGGCCCCAGGGGCAACGCTGAGCTGGGTCAGGAATCTTTCTCAGCTATATGATGTGACCTCTTTTACCCCTCCTCCATCCATAAAAATGGACACATCTGTCCCCATCTGGAGAGTCCATCTCTGCTCATCATCTTTCTACACCTCTAAGTGAGGTGAGATGTCTCACCTTTGGTCCAGGAGGCCCAGGTAAGCCCTGTGGATAAAAACAAAACAGACACTGGGGTTGGAAAGTGTAGACACTACATGGACAGCAGGGTGATGGGGGAATGATGGCTAGTTTGATTTTAAACACTCCTTAGAGATTCACACTGGTGAGCTCAAACACCCTCAATCTATTCTTCATGGATATATCTTAGTCCACACACCCTAAAAAATTCATGCCCATAGTGCTCCATCCCCCCAGGTTTGTTCTTGCTGAATTTGAAGACTGAAAAGCAGCTTGGCCTTCTGCATTATGCTGCAGAATCTTTTGCTTCTCTGGCTTACTTGGGGAACTTGTTCCCAGCCCACTGCAGCTCTGGAGTAAATCAGGCATCTGCAGTTTCCTCTGGCAAGCTAAACACAGAGAAAATATTAACAAACAAACCACTTGTGTCTTTTAATGAGAAATAACCAAACTATTTACCTGATATGAACCATGAAGCATACCAGACATACGTGTGTGAAAATATAAATAAACAAAATATCTATGCAGGAGCTGCCTGTGAGCAGGCAGGGAAGGAAAACTACTCTAGATATGTTCTGATGCCTACACCACCCTTGATGCCTGCTTTGGCAATTCATGTGTTTAGCCATGCTGTCCTTGGCTCCTCAGAGAGAAATGAGGATGCTTACAGGATCCCTGACCCCTGGATTACGTGTGGAGAGGTGCATTTGCCTCCAGGGTTGAGACTTGCTTGTCCTGTTAGCAGGCTTTGAAAACTCTCTGAGGTGGAAGCTCCTTTTGTTCTGCAGTGGCTACAGGGCCAGCATGCCACGTTTGCCCCTGCAGCTCCCAGGAAGGGAGGTGGTTTCTGGCACCCACCTTTCCATCTCTGCCAGGCTTTCCAGGCTCTCCCGCTCTGCCCTGTTACAAGAGAGGTGCATTAGCAGCATTTTCTGTCCCCTGCCCTGCCATTCAGCAATGGCACTGTTTTATAAACGGTGCTTCTGTTCCCGCCCTCCTCAGCTGCTTGCTAGGACAGGGACAGCACTTCAAAGGGGTGGCAGGGAGCACGACAATTACACTCCACGTGTTACTTCCTCCCCCGGGGCCATCTGCAGGGGCTGGGGAGGAGGAAATGAGCCTGGTGTCCCCCACTGCGTGTCCAGATAGCAGCAGAGCCCAGTTCACAGCTCTGCCATCCCTCTCACTCCCCTCCCTCCCCGGACCTTCTTCCTCTCCACTGGAGCCTCCTGCCCGTGGCTACCTCAGCTTCACTAAAGCAACAGAGGCCAGAGGAAACAGCCCTAGGGGATGGGGAAGCAGAAGGATCTGGGTTTTGTCAGGACTTACAGGGGGTCCAACTGGCCCAGGACGTCCTGGGATTCCTTCAGGTCCGGCTGGTCCAGCGGGCCCTGGAGGACCAGGGGGCCCCGGGGGACCTTGGATCCCTGCTTGTCCTTGTTCACCCTGCAGTTTGTGAAACAAGAGTTATCAGCAGGCAGAGCAAACCCTTCACACCCCCACCCTAAGGGCCCGAGGCAGGCCAGCCCGACTGAAGCAGAGGAGATAGAAGCAAGTCCCAGGTTACTGCCAGGAGAAGTTTCCAAGAGTGATGGAGAGCCGGGCTGCCAAGGAAGCAGGAGCCAGCACCCAGTGGTTTGCAAAAACACCTGGCGAGAGTTCCCTTCTAAAGGGATCTAGTGATGACAGAGCAGCCCAAAGAGACCTTTTTCTTCATTGAGCCAGTCAAGTAAAATTTATGTGTCAAAGACCAACATCTCTCGAGTCTCTGAGGAGGTTTTCCAAAGCACTTGACAGTCACATGTGAAGCAAAGCCTCCTGTGACAACACTGGCACTTCCAAGCAGAGCCACAGTGTCTTACCTCAGCCTGTTTTCCCCCATACTATATTTGTTGGACAACACTCCCTCCGTTTTGCCAAGGACCAAAAGTAGAAATGCCACAAACCCAGAAGAAAATAACACGATCATCATGGCATTCCTGGAGCCCACCCATGTACACCAGGCAGAGCCTGTTTTTCTGGGACTTAACAAGGCAGTGCCTGCTGAGCCACCTGCCATTGTCAGCTCTCTGGAATGGAGCTGTTTGAGCTGGTTCCTCCCCAGGCCCCTCAGTAGCCACTCGGTGGCTGTGGCTCATGCCTCAGCAATGTCATCTGGCCCCAAGGGCCCGGACGTGGCACCGAGCGGCACGGAGGAGACAGTGGGCTGGAAGCAGCACGTTTGAATACCAGACTGCTGATCTGTAACTGATGGATCCAGCGAGCTCCCAGGGCACTGTGGCACCCGTGCTAAGCTTTGGCTCCTTAGGCTCACCTCCCTACATAAAACATGATAGATCACTGCTAGAGATTTAAATCTGAAAAACTTTCCCTGGTGGGTCCATGAGGAGCTAGAAACTAAACGTGGCTGTTTCTCAGTTAAAAGTGCAGTTGGGTCTCCGCTGCATTTATCCTCTCCACAGCCTCACACACTGGAGGAAAATGCATGAAATCCGTCCCCGGCGTTCCTACCAAGCGCGCTGTTTATCCTGGCTGCCTTCATTAAAGCACGCAGATACAGGGATGTTTGCTTTATTTAGAATGATAAATGAAAGTAATAAGCTGCAAATTTCATCCTTTCTGCCACGAGCTCTATTTAAAAGAAAATTTCCACCACGCGGGCCAGGCTCACGAGAAGCTGGGTCATATGTGGAGCGACAGCCCTTTTCCTGTGCCTCACTGCCCAATCCACGCTGGGAAGACTGCTGGGCCAGGCTCGAGGGGTGCCCTTGCTTCTCCCCATTTTTAAAGTGCATCTCCACTCATCCTGTGGCCCTTGCAAGGGAATGCAGGTTCTTCTCCAGGCCTCCTTATCCTCCATGGTTGGTGCTACTCAACTGTCCTTGTAAATGGTCACATAGCTTTTAAGTACAGGAGGTAATTTGGATCTAATGAAGATGTTGGAATATATTTCTAGATGTCCTCTTGCCTTGAACTCTCATTCCAGCTTCAAAGACTTTCCTCCCACTGCATCTTACAACACCCCCAGCATGGGTGCACATGGGAAGGCAAAGGGGATTTGCCCATCTCACTTTGGCTCTCCCTCCTCTCTTCCCACCTCAGCTGCTCTCTGCCAGCCCAGTCCACGCCCCAAATTTAAAATGCAGCACGGCGCTGGAACGGGGCGCTGGTAGGGGATAGGGAGCTGGGCAGAGCAGAAGCCCTGCCCCAGCACAGGCAGTGGGTGGAAGGAGCTCACCCAAAGCCCCGTTTGCATCACCCTCACTTTGCCGCCTTGGGCACAGCAGGCTTTGTCTAGGCGAGTGCCCGTCCTTGCAGCTCCCTAAACACTCAAAGCGTTATTACCACATCGTTATAGTCTCATTAATGTGCTCGGCACAAAGGACCCCCACAGAGCTAAATGGGACAGTAAGTCGATACAGTAAGTGGATACAGTAAGTGGGAGATCAGGTGTCATTTTCCTCAGTTGTCATTCTGTATTTTTAGCTGTCGACTGGAACTATTTTTCAGCTTTTTCAAACACCAGCCAGCCACCCTGACTGCACCCCAGCAATGCTTGCTCAGCCTCCTCACAGAGGACCCCACTCAGCCCATGCCTCGGGAAAAGCACTCCTGCTGATGTTAGCAGGAGGATTTTCCTCCCTTCCAGGCGCTGATGCTAACATCCATTTGCAGCCTCACTTTTTTTCTTAGTATTCAAGAGCTGGGCTCCTGGAATTGCCTGGCGCTGGCAGATCTGTAGGAGCACGCCACACCCTGTTGCATTCAGAGGATGAATACAGCAAAGGCAAAACAGATCACGGCAAAACTCTCCGGTGAAGTTTTCCTCTGCGGACAGAGGGAATTTGCAGCCCAGGCTGACGACAGGATGTAGGGCAGCTATTCAAGTTTCCCACTTCATCCTGGAGAGGAACTTCAGCTTTCAAAGCCTTCCCAAGAGGTCAGTCCTTGGCCTGGTTCTCCAGCCTGTCACTTTGAAGGGCAAGCAGCACAATCCATGGGGCTCTGTGCGGTGCAAATGCTGAATCGATAGAAACCAAACTGAACCCACGGGGCTCAAGTGCTGAAGTCAGGATTTGCCCAGCACTGGGCAAGGACCTGGTGGTAAAGGTCTCTTGCATCCTGCAGAGTATCCAAATTCCCTGCTAGCATCCGACTGTCTAGACAAGCAGCAGGGTGACAAAACCCAGCCACTTCATAGAGAGTGCCCAGCACACTTCAGCGGGGTAATTGCAGCAGTTGGTCCACACAGGAAAGCTAATCCCGATGGATGGAATGAGGGAGCTCATTAAAAGCCACATGAACTCTGACTATGGACACTCTAATTCACTATTCATATGTCCGTAATTCACTTTATGAATTCATTCCCAAAATAAACTGAACGTGAATTATGGCCCTGGAAAACCAAAATAAATGTGTTTACACAAAGATTTAATGTGATCTAATGAAACCATTCTAAGAGCTTATTTAAACACATTTCCCCAAGTGCCTCAGACTAGACTAGCCCTTAGAAGAAGCGTTTGCCTATTCATTCATCTCAGTTAAATTTCACAGACATCAGATGTATTTCAGCAAGAGGCTTCCAAGCTCTTCTGGAGATTGAATATGCAGGAACTGACTCCTTAAGGGAGGAGGCAGCTTGTCGACAGCCCCAAGAACAGCTTCATGGCCCATTTCTTTTAGTTCAAAAAACTGGCTTCGCTGCATTTCTTTTTAGCAACATTATCACATCAAAGATTTCCTCCGCTTTAAAGAAAGTCCCTCAGCTCTGCCTGAAACTCTTGGAAAGCCCTCTGTTGGGGAAGAAAGACAGGTAGCAAGCTGATTAATTGCAAGCACTGGGATAAGCTCAGAAACAGGCAACAAGGAGGAGAAATCTACCTGGAAAGTGCGTCTCTTTATGACCGGAGGTGGAGCCAGCCGCACGGAATTGAGGAGAGGCAACAGCTGAAGAAGATCAAACCAGAAGGTCGCAGGGCAAAGGAGGGCACCGAGAGCCAGAGAGCAGCCAGGGGAGAGAACAGAGAGGAGGGGAACAGAGAGATTGCCATGAAAATGAAGCCTGGCATGAGGGGGTGCAGCGGGGTGGGTACCTGCTGGCAGACCTCTGAGCTCCTCCGTGCTGCTTTGCTCACAGGGGCACCCAGCAGGTGTGGGGTGCCCACTCCCCATCCCAGTGCACAGAGCTCCCACAGCTTCCTCTGCTCGGAAACAGAACCTACCCAGGGGATTTCTGACTCAGCTCTGCTCATCTCGCTGCAAGACCTCCCCTCACTGGCTCTGCTAGAGAGATGGGACTGCTTCTCTTAATTTATCATCATCATCAGATTTGGGGCAACTATCAGAATTACAATTTTCTCCAACTTTTCCAAGCGCAGTTTTCTAGTTCTCTTACAAGAAACCCAGTGTATCTCCAGGTCTCACCCTTCCTCCAGGCGTGGAAGGGAGTGCAGAAAGACTAGCTGGGGTCAGCACAGAGGTCCTGGTTCACTTAACTTGGCAGACACAACCCCCATGGCCAAGGGAGAAGACCAGGCCTTGGAGCTGGATGCCAAAGCAAGGCATTGCCTTGGCAGCCTGGGCTTTGTTTTGCCTTGCTCAACAGTATCATCACCTTCTGACTGCTTATAGCCAGGAATGCTGCCTCAGGGCACAAAGCTGACCCGGACACACAGAAATCAAATGCACTAAAGCTGATGAGCGTTTGTTCATCCTTTTGCTGTATCCAGTTTCCACTTGCACGCACGCTGCTGTCAGCCTGGCACCCACCACGCCGGCTCCAGGCCCAGGAATGCTGCTCTGGCCTGATCCACTTTCCTGTTCCTATCAGTTTTCCATTGAAGCTGCTCTTGGTTTACACAGGGAGAAGTGAGAGAGCCTTTCTCAAAAACGTGCCCATGTGTGATATTTCCCCACGTGAGCTGTGCCCTCAGATCCCAGAGGTGTGCCTGCAGGTGTCCCACCACAGAAAGCATACACTTCCAAGCAGCACATTTTATTCCCTTTAAACATTGTCCTTCATGTGTGCAGTGAAAGCAAGGACCCAGTCCTGTTGCAAAGAGAAGTGGTAACCCAATTTTGCAGCATCATGATCAGGTGGTTGTGTTCAAATGCACTGATCCAGCGCTGCTGGAAATTCAGCTGGGCTGATTTTAGCCAAAGGCAAACCTCCCCTCTCTAAAAGACAGTGCAGGAGGCCCCTTAGCTCAGGAGAGCCAGCTAAGCTGGCTTTGCCAGGCTGCTGAAGAGGATCTGAAATATTATACAGCCTATAAGGAAGCTAGGGAGGATGCTGGAAAGGATAAGGAGGAAAATGGAGAGAACCTGTCCTGAAAACAGGCCAGACAAGACCCTGCAATGGATTCAGGTGCAAGTGGGAAAGACTTTAGAGAAGGAATCTGAAGGCACTTCCACCCAGCTCCTTCCTGCCCTCTCTGTGTTCCAATGGGAAGCTTTTCCAGAAGGCAGCATGCAATATTGGATCTGCACCCTGGAGCCTTTGCATCAGAAGTGGGTCCCTTCAGAGCGCTCCCCACAAACCTTCAGCGTAAGGATCTGGTTAGAGCGCAGGGCTGCGAGTGTGGTGCTTAGGTACTCCTGGGGAACAGGGAACACACACGAGACAAACGGGGTCAGTGAGACAAACAGCACTTCTGAGAGCATGGCTGCTCCCGCCTTCCCTGAGTGGCAGCAGCTGGAGTGGCCCTCTCACCCTGAATGGGCAGCCCCAGTGCATGGGCTCATCCCTCAGAGCAGCGCAGGCCACGCAGACTCACAGACAAAAAAATTAAGAAAGTGCAAGGAGAGCCAAGGCACATATCCTAACCTTGCATTTCCTTCCTAAGAAAACAAATATATGAAACAAAACTGAAACAACATGCCCAGTTTGTCAGGATGCTGGTTTTCATTTCCTCACCAGAACATCTAACACAAAACCTTATCAAACAGAAAAGCAGAAATAAATTGCAATTCGGTCAGCAGTGTCACGTTTTTGCAACAAGGCCCATTCTAAATTTTCACTCAGGGAGGAAGAAAGAGAACTGCACCTCTGCTGGCTGGTCTGAACTTGTAGCTCAGGACAGCCTGTCCTTGAGTTGATCTGAGGACAGCCACCCTTCCCGTGAGCATGTCTCAGCCTTGAACAACTCACGGGCTTTTTATAATGCTGAGCTTGGTGCCTCATGAGACCAAAAGTATCTCCATGAGAGGCAAGGAAACACTGCCAGGATGTGAGGCTTTGTACTCAACCTTTTCCCACTGTCACAGTCCCGCAGCTCATCAGTCACCCTACAACCCTGACACACCAAACCGGTGTGCCTCTTCCCCCAGGCTATTTCCAGGGATGCTCCAGCTCCCCTCCCAGCGCTGCTCTGGGTCCTGCCGCTGCTCTTCACCTTGAGCACCGGGGACAGTCAGAGCCGAGGGCTGTAACAGGAACTCGGGAGGGACACTGCTCCGGTGATCGGTGCTGTTGGCTTCTTTTTAACATAACAATCTAGTGAGGCGGCTCACTAAAAAAACACAGCTGACCGGCTGTTGTTGCACGGGGCACTGGCACCAGCCCTCGGCCCCCTTCTCCCCTGCTGCCAGCCCAGCTCTCTCTCCAGTGGCTCTGCTGCTCCAGCCCTGCTCCCTCCGGGCCAGGGACCAGAGCCCAGCTGATTATCCAGAGGCCCATCAAAAATAAACAGAAAGCTCTTAAGCTTGTCTCCCTGTACACCCAGATTACAAATTCCAGCCACTTCATATGATGTCGTTCCAACGCATTTCCAGTGGATTTTCAGCACTCTGGTTGTTTTTAGAACCGGTTAAATCCCCTCGAACCCCATGATGTTCTCTCTCCACTCTTGGCTGCAGCACATGCTGGCCAGGCCAAGACGAAGGGGCAGGTGGAGCAACATCCTGGCTTCCATTAAACAGTTGCTGCCATCAACCCTCCCACTCAGGCTCTTCCTTGCAGGCAGAAAGTCCACC
Organism: Luscinia megarhynchos; assembly: GCA_034336665.1. Lineage (NCBI taxonomy): Eukaryota > Metazoa > Chordata > Aves > Passeriformes > Muscicapidae > Luscinia > Luscinia megarhynchos. Next base: position 34,444,221 of record CM067569.1, on the reverse strand, counting down.
AGGAGTGGGGACCAGCGTGGGGACCACACAGAGCACCACGGCCAGGGGGTGCAGGGTCACAACCCTTCCTCCTGTCTCTGTGCAGGGATGACACCAGTGAGTGAGGGAGAAGAAAAAGGGAGTGAAACTCTGATGACAGAGTTGTCCCCAGGTTTTCAAACCCCCACACTGCTCCTGGCCACAGAACCAGAGCAGAGGCTGTGGCAGCAGCACACGGCCAGTGCAGCAGCTCAAGGTGTGGGTGGGTGACCTCTAGTCCTCCAGAACCCCCGGGGTCTCACTGGGTTTTGGGGTGAGCACAAAGCACAGGAGGGTCTCCAGGAAGCAGAACTGACAGCGGCTATCTAGGGGTCAGCGCCGGAGCACCGACATCCCTCCTGGAAAACCTTATCTGCTGCTTTTCTGCGAAACACATCCATCAGCCAAGCGCTGCCCCGGGGGCCCAGATGACGCATCTTGCTAATGAAACCATCTCTACTTCCAACAAAAAGCCATTCAAACGCAGGAGGATTAACATGCAGGAAGGCACGGGACAGAGGATAATAACGCTAATGACTTACCCTGTGCGGGTACTCTGCACACTGACCCTGTGAAAGAAGGGGATTAAAAAGGAAAGAGTTTAAACCACGAACAGAGGCGACCAAAATAGGCACGCAGGGTCAGATCCAGAAGGTGTAAATCATCGTGACTGTATCAAACCCAGCGCAGTTATGCCAATTCACACCCGATAAGCACCCTGCCTCCCTGTCCCTGGTCCCTCTGCTCTTGGGATGTCTCACACTCAGATCAAGCAGCACCAAGTCCACCAGGTCCCTTCCTCTCTTTTGGTTTTTAACAAGGCCCCCACTGAAATTACCTTCTCTCCTTTTTGTCCTGGGGGTCCCTGCAAAAGAAAAGTGATCAAAAAAGGCCTCAGTAAATGAAGGAGTTCAGTGAATGCAAGGGGAAAGGGATTAGGGGGAGAGATGGGATAGGGATGAGATACTTACAGGTTGTCCCCTGGGACCTGCAGCACCCTTTAAAGAAACACAGAATTTAACATGGGATGGTTTTCCATTTACAGTGACAAAAACACAGCATATGGAGTAGGTGCAAAAACTGAGCTTTTAAAAACAATTGTGAAGAAAATTCCCAAGAGAGGTCTGGGTTCTGTTACTCTGGAGGAGCAAAAATGCACACATGCTCTGGCTGCACCACGGGGGGGAAATATTAAAAGTTGAGGGGGAAAAATCGTCAGGAAAACACACCCTCATTGTTCCCAGGACCTCAGCTGACAGCGAGTCTCCTCGGCTGATGCTCTGGGATGGAACCAGAAGCAGCCAGGACTGAAGGCTGAGCTAGGATTGTGCAACAGGGGAGTGGGGAGGGGGATCTTCAACATGTGCTTGCCAGAGGGCTTTACTGACACTCAGGCTCAAACAACAGAATTACAGAATTAGCAGAAGAAAACATTCAACACTTCAGTGAGCGAAGGTGACTACAGAGCTTCTCTCTTGACATGCTCATATTTGGGATTTCATCATCAGAGATGTCAAGAGAACAAGACAGCATCTGGGCTTCCATAAAGTGCAGTCTAAGTTTATCATTTTCAACCAAAAGCATTTTAGTATGATGCACATATGAAACAGAGCTTCAAGGGGCGGGGCAGGGAACCACATTTAATACAAAAAACATGCTTTTTTTGGTTGTTGTTAGATAAGTTGAAAGCTGCCAGATGGGTTTTGAGAAATCTTTCCATCAACTTTTACTTGTCCTGTGAGGCCAACCACGAAAAATGTCAGCTCCCAGAATATATTTAAAGAACATAATTGCTAAGTGCAAGGAAAACACATCCCATGCCTAACTAGAGAGTTGCTGTTGTGACATGATGAATGTGAGAGCCATAATGCAGAAATTACAGACATGCATCCCAGCACTGCTATTATGAAGTTACAGAATTAGGGATGCAGCTAGTGCATCAGCTGAGGTAAGATTGCTACCCTGCCCATGAGCTTGTTTCCAGCTGATCACAACATTACAAACCAACCCACCACCCACAGACAATATGTATTTTTACCATCTCTCCCTTCTGTCCAGGATGGCCCTGCAAAAGAAAGGAAACACATCAGCTTTGGCCACTGCAGACTTTAGATGATGTTGACTTAACAGCTTCTGCAGAGTGAAGTGTGGGTTCATGGAGAAGTCTCTCTTTTGTGCCCAACTCACCAAAAGTGCGGGAAGAACTTGGGTTTCTCTAAGGAATTGCAAATCTCTAAGGACAGCATGGAGGTCTCACAGAGGTCTTTAGGATCCTTCCCTCCTCTGCTGCAGCTCTTTTCAGCACAGCAGCAAAGAGAAGGAAGCTGTTGGCTAAGGCAGAGGGCTGACACCTCAGGGATCTGCTCTGCCTGTCTGATTCTGGGTGGGAGTGCCTGCTAAAGCTTTCCCTGCAGCAGCCAGGCTGCTGCACTTGTGAACTTCTATTTTATAGATTCACTTAGAAAGGAGCAGGCCATACTCTGCCTTCCTTAATCTCCTGACTCCTGTATCTCCCTCAAGGCATCTGTGGCATCTTCCTAGCCTGCCAACCTCCTAATTTTCTTTTAATCCATGCATGTGCATGACACTGCAAAAATAATCCCCTTAAAACACACGGTGTGGCAGCACAGTGGGACCCAGCAGGAGGCAGGAGTTGTTTTCTTACCGGTTTGCCATCCAAGCCAATAGGGCCCTGAAATAAAAGAGGAAAAATGATGAGAAATGCCTTCCCCAGGGTGTCTGCCCACCTGTGCCCCAGGAAGCATCACGTGCCACGAGGCTGCATGGGCTGGGGTGACCTGAGGTGACTCCTTTCCCTCCTGCCCAGTCCTGGCAGGTCCCTGGCCCTCTGATTTCAGACAGCTTCAGCTCACTGTCAGCACGTTTCAGCAGCAATGCTGGACACAGGAATAGAAGCAAGGAGGGATTCATAGGAAGTTTGCAAAAAAAACAAATCTCAGAATTTAAAATTTATTCAGTTGAATATCAGCAGTTTTCTCAAGACTTTGATTTAAAAGGGCACCCACCTTTGGGTGAAGAGGAATTCTTGCAAAAGACAGAACAATAAAAGTGTGCCAGGGAAGAGGTGACACACAGCTCAGCACATGCTGAAGGTACTGTTTGATGAGAAACAGGCTCTGCAGAGCTGTCCCACCCAGCACTTTCTCATGAGCTGGGCTGGTTTGCTTTCTGCTCCTCCAAAAGCCAAAGATCACGAGGTCCTGGAGAGATCTGCTTCTCCTCAGCCCCCCTTCTCACCACGGGCAGAGCCACAGACAGCTTGAAGCTGCCAATTCCTCCTTTTCCAGGCGTGAGAGTCTCCCCTGCAGACCTGCTCTGGCACACCCAGGGTCCTGGAGCAGCAGCTGAGCTGCCTGGCAGGAGCAGGGCTGTGGGGGGTGTTGGTGCTTGCCTCAGGCTTCCTTGCTGTCCAGGGTAAATGCATATGAATAAATAGCAACTGTTCAAGCTCCTCAGCAGCCTCAGCGCTTCAGAGAGTGCTGCCAGCAACTGTTGGATTAAAATGAAATTTGCTTTGTCCTCTCCTGGGCATAATCTGTGCTAGCTTGCAACTGTGCTGGAGAAGAATTCCCCTTCATGTCTCATGTCCTTTCCCTTTGGCATGACCAGGGTGTTCAGCCTAGCACAGTCCCCAGCTGACCCTCAACAGGCAGTTGGATCCCAGGCACTTGCTGCTATTGGAATATCACCCAAAAGCTCAATTAAAGTTGGAATTTCCCCTACCTAGGGGTTGTTTTCTTTGTTTGGGATAGGGTTATTTCTTAGGATGGTTTTCTTTTACCAAACAGATCTGGCTTTAACTATGTTATTTTAACACTTGGAGCTTTTTTTTTAATTAATTTCCTTTCAGCGTTGTGTGGTTTGGTTTGGTTTGGTGGGTTTTTTTTCCCTCCCTAAGTATCGTTTAAAAGGAAAAAAAAAAGCAAAAAAACTAATGAAGAAAAAAATTGCTTTTTCCACTGATATCAGATCAGGTCGTTGGTTTCAGGAAGAAATGATGAGATACAGCAAGCACTTATGAGGCTTCCTAGTAATATCACACATCCGTACCTCATAAATTAAGAGTTACACTCACCGGGAATCCAGGAAAACCTCTTGTTCCAGGCTGGCCCTGGGAAGGATGAAACAGAGACAGCAGTTTAGAGGAACTGAAATGAATTCTGATGGATCCTAAGTCCTCTCTACAGAGCCCTTCCTCCAGCCTCTAACCAATTATCCTCCAACTCCCTGAAGAGATACCCAATTCCCCTCCAAGGGGAAAGTGTCTTGGGAAGGAGGGGAAATCTCTCATCCCCACTCCAATTTGTACAGGGCCAAGAAAATGCTGGAGCAGCTCCAGTTTGGATTGCAGGCAGTTTCCTTGAAGTCTCCACATTAATTAAATGGGTGTCCCTAGCCCATATGTTAGGCTTTTGGAGTATATTCCAGAGGCTGAGCTCATTTTATGGCAATTCTTGCTGCCATAAACCTGAGATGTTTAATGCAGGGTGCTGTTCTGTGCAAGACAAGCCTTGCAGGTCACTGGTGTCTAAATAGAACCATCCCTCTCCTCCTCCTCCCCTCATCTTATGTCCCAGCTCATTCATTTTCCTCACAAATAATTCCGGAGATTATTTTTTTTTAAATCTTCTAGAGTTTTTTTTTCCTTTTTTTTTCTGGTTGGGTTTTTTTGGGTTGGTTTTGTTTCGATGGTTCTTTTTATCCTCTGAGAGCTAAGACAAAAAGGAAAGTTAGGGTGTGTGATGAGAGGAACCTGAGCATCAAGACTTTTCCCCCCACCCCTTCCTGGCTAGCTAGTTGTGGCTACCAGTTTGGGATCAGGTACAGCAAACACTGGCTTGGGATGTGTTTGGCAGCTTCTTCATCCCCTATTTAGGAACACCAAAAAAAGGATAAAATGTCCTGGCTGTTAATTTTTCAGAGTTCTTCAATTCTGGGGGCCTATGACATCCCAGGTCACAGTTACTGTAGCTTTGTTGGTATCCAGGAAGGATATTGCTTCACTTAAGGATTTTGCAGTCTGTTTCCCAAAAAAAGCAGAGAGACTCAGTGAACGTTTAGCCCTGCAGAGGATGGGCCCAAATAGTCTCTTTGCAGGGCTTAGGGATGCCCCCACCACGAAATCTCTCACGTCTCACTGAAGAGTTCTGGTTTTGTACACAATGCTAGCAGGACCTAATCACATCTGCACTGTTTCTTCAGTTCTGCAAAGTTGAACTTGGTCAGCTCTGCTTTGCAAGATACACACAAAACCACCTGGCCCTGTTGGCCAGTGACCAGAAGGGAAGATAGGCTATAAATTAAAGGATCTGTCCACCGCTGGCTTCTGAAAAGGCAAGAAGCAAGGAGAGCCTAGCCAGAATTCATTAATTTTGGTTCCCTGCTGGACACCTCCCTGACAAAAAGTGCTAAAAAAAGAATTAGGGAGAAAAACCTGGAAGTGGTGCAGTTTGGCTTCCTCTGTAGACTACAGACTGTTGCCTCTCTCTCCTCGGAGGAGAGCAGAATGATTTGCACGGTATCACGCCAAGACAACAGTTCAGCAGCGAGCCATTCCAAGAGACTGTTTTTGTTGGGTGGCTGGTTTTTCCTTGTCTCCTTTTTAAAATGTTGATTGCATGCAGTATGTAATCCTGGGAGCTGCCAGATCATGGAGACCGTCTGTTTCTGCCACTATCGGCACACTGTCCCTCCCTGGCCAGGAGTTAAGCAGCTCTGAGCTCAAGCAAAAAACTTCAACCTCCAAACAAAAATCTGGAAACTATTTGTCATCCCACATCTTTCCGAGTGGCCCCTTGGCCAAGGTTTCCTTGTTTGTCTTCAGTGCTCAGCCATCCTTCTGACCTATCACCAGCTCCCCAGGAAACTGGATCATCTTCACAGTAGGCTTTGCAGGGGGAAAGTGTGGAGTTGGGCCAGTCCTGGCACCTCAGGGCCTTGACTGGTGTAGGCAAAACCCCATTTTAGATACCATTTGCCATCTGATTTTTCTGCTGTTTAAAGACACAACGTGTTCTGCGCTTTCCCGAACAGCAGCAAAGCAATCAAAATTGTCCTGCAGCCCAGGCACGTGTCCTTCAAGAAAACTGTCTCCTTTGCAGAACCTACATGGACAGGAACTGATGGCTTTTCTCTCTGATTACTATAATTACTCTGTTCAGAAGGCTGACAGCCAGAGCTTGTGGGAAACAGCAAAAGCAACAGGGCACGTACCCTCCAAAATCTGCTCTTTGTGGAGCAGGGTGGTCTTGCTCAGACTTTGGATTGAGAGATTTGCCAGCCCTTCTTCCCTGCCTGGACACGTGGCCAGGAGCCATCTGCTAGGCATAAAACACTTGGGGAGACCCATTTGGGCCCTGGGCTTTGGTTCTGTCGCTTCTCAAACTCCAGCATCCCCAGCAGGTGGGCCTGGGGACCAGCAAAGCTGTTTTTTATTAGAAACACTTGTCATGGGGCTTTTGGGAAGTTAATTGGAATGCCAGATGTAGCCAAGTGTTGCACTGCCTGGGTCTCTCTCACTTGACCTCTGCCATGAAACAAAGGCTGCCAGCAGCCCATCCTCTCTGCAGGTCAAGGACAGTGCTCTCCACAGGTTAATCACAATCGGAAGTGCCCACTGGGAGGGACAGAATTGAATCTCCAGGTCTTTTTTCATGGAAATCCCCGGTGGAGGCTATGCAGGGGTGGAGAGGAGAGGTCTGGCAGCACAAAAGCAGAGACTTGATGGCTGAACCACAGTGCGAGAAGCACCCAGCATTTAGGGCACTCCAACACTCCAACCCTTCATCTTGGCCTTTTTTTATGACGCTGTCCTTCCAAAAAGTTTTGTCTGGCTGACTCCTTGCACCTTGTAGAGATGCTTTTACTGGAAGAGGGTGCAAAATCCTGCCCTTTTCTCAGCCAGATAAGTGGTAACCATGCTGACAAAGAGCTTCCAAGGTTTTGGGTACAGGACAAAGGCCTCTGAACTACCCTTTGTCTCTGTGAGCTCCCCAGTCACTGCCTTAGCTCCTATCCTCCTCTTCAGTAAAATCAGGGGGCTTGTTCCCTGCTGATTAAACCAAATCAGCCAGGCAAAGGGCAAATTTTCTCCAAAAGTGATAGCAGCCCTGTAGCAAAAAAGGAAATATGCTCCTTCCTTTTAAATGCAGGAATTTGGTTTCCTTGCCAAGGGAAGGCTTCCTCGTTTGTTCTGGAATATGAGCTATAATTTCATTATATATAGTATATAATAGCAGTATAAAACCAAGGCTGGCTCAGCATGGGAACCACATTATACAGGGCTTTTGCTCTTTCCAGCTGATGCTGAGCCTTAAAGCCCCTCCTAAGTCTTTCCCAGTAACTTGCCCACATCCTGCATCAGACCAAAATAGAGAGGGAAGCCACTCACGGGTGGACCACGGGGCCCGATGATAGACATGCCAGCTTCTCCTGGAGCACCCTGCAGAGAGACACAGCAGAGGAAAAGGGGTGAGAACAGGAGGGGGAAACACAAAGACAGCTGTATTCCTGTCAAGGCTGGGGTTAAGTGAGGGTGCCTTAGGTGTGAGATCTTCAGGGCTTATGGGGCAGCTGCTGTTCTGGCCTCCCCCAGCTCCTGCCTGACACTTTGGGAGAAAATACGTCCTTGAGAGCTGCTCAGATGTGCCAGAAAAATGGAAGCTGCACAGCAAGGAGGAATATAAACACATAAAACACTTTCTGGCAAAACAGAGGTTCTGCCCCATTGCAAGTGTGAAAGATGGCCTGAAACCCTTTCTGCTTCCTTCCTGCGAGTTCCAGGAGGATTGTGTCCTGCAGAAGAAACAAAAAGAGGGATGTGCTGGGCTCCAGGGAAATGGGAGCTGTCTCCAGAAAATGCCTCACTTGCATGCTTCTCAAACTCAGTTGAGATGTGGATGAAAACAAAGCAAAGTGCTTGCTGGAAAAGGAAACAGCTGCCTCTCCAACTCCCAGCCACCCACAGTGTGTGATGGGCAGGACATGTCACTCTCTTTGGAAACATGGTGTATTCCTATGAGGCAGCTCCAGAAGTGCCCAGGGCTGAGGAGCTTTGGGATGGAGCATCCCATAAACCAAGCAGCCTGTAAGAAAGCAAAGCACTCTGCAAAACAAAGCTAGGGACTGCCAAAGACTTGGGGCTCTCATGGAGGGCTTCAGGGAAGCAGGGGGAACTAGGAGTGCTTTTTTTTCCCACTGTTTGGTTGTATCTATCTGCTGTCCCTTCATGAAAACTTGGGCCAGAAACAAATTCAAGGATATGCAGAGAAAAAAGCAGAATGGCCTCAGAAATTCTGGTCTGTTGGATAATGTTGGTTTGCTCCAATGTGCAAAGAGTGAATACAAGGAGATACAATCTCCATCCTGCTTTACCCTTCCTTGTTGTGTTTTCCTCTCTATTATGAAGAGGAGCAAATGGGTCTGGTAAGGTACTGCATAGACAACCCTCCTTGTCAGGTAAATATCCAATACCTTTCTTAATTCATACATATTGTTATTCAGGTTTTCAGGAATCCCAAACACCTCCATTTCCCTGTCCCCACAGCTCTGGGGAAAACATACTAACACTAAAATGCCAAACACTTCAAAACAGTAGGACTGCTTTGTAAACCAGCACTTCTTTGTGGGTACAAATCCCAACTCAGTGCATGGCAAACAGTCTGTGAGACAGTGTCCCACAGACTCAAACTCTTAAACTACACTGCTAGATTTCCTCAGGAGGAAGAGGTCCCACTGTGCCAGAAATGGCACTTTTATTCCTTGTTCCCACCTGCACCAGGGATCAGGCTAACCTGGGAGGTTGAGGGGAGCTGCAGGTTGGTTGAGGCAAGCAGAGCTGCCAGAGGGGGAGAAAGTCAATGGTTAAAATCCAGGAAGCCTTGAAGGAAGCCCTGCATGTGCCCACTGGCTCTTAGGCTGTTAGTAAATTGTCATAAACAAGAAACACAGCATCTTTGGAGGCTGACTGGCCTGGAAGGAATTTGGGAAATATACTTGCACTGACACGGCAGATGGGGCAGCCCAGGGGTGTGGAAGCCCATAGCTGGCTGCAGTGGCCATGACTGTGACAGGGAAGCTCGGGCTGGCCCTAGGAGGGGACAGTTTGGGGGTGCTACAGGCTACAGGGGGCTGACTCACCTTCTCTCCAGACTGCCCTTTTAGTCCCTGGGTCAGTGGCAGCCGTCACAGCCACATGCAAGAGAGTGCAGGGAAGAGAGAGAGAAAGGGAGAGAGAGACAAACACAGGCGTCAGCGGCAAGGGCACGCTCTCCCACCCCACAACCCTGGCAGTGGGGCTGGGATGAGCAGGCCTCAGCTCCTGCCCCAGTCCTCTTCCCTCACCATGAGATGCCCGAGCAAGGAGCAGCTCCAAAATGCAGCGCTCAGCCAGGCAGGGGATGGCCCCCTTTGCTCAGGGCAGAGTTATTCGGAAGGAGCAGCTGCCAGTGGCAAGCAGGGGTGTGTGTTAGCAAACCCAGGGTTAGCAAGCCCAGCTGGAGCACGAGGTGGCAGTGGGAGACACCCAAACAGGGGGATGCTGAACCAGAGGAGTGCCTGGAGAGTACAGCAGGTGAAAAAGAAACACCTCCAGCATGTATGTGGCTTGCAGGGCTGCTCACCCTGCTGAGACCAGGGGTGATGTGGGGCTCAGGGACAGTAGTTTTGCTCAAACTGACAAGGGTTATCCTGAAAGCCACCCTCCCCCAGCCCCAAATCCTGGGGGTTGGAAGAGAATGGGAAAGGTGAGGCACACAAAAAAGATGGTTTGACTTACCGGCCGCCCAGGGATGCCCATCGCACCTTTGTCCCCCTGGCAATTAAGGCAAAAATCAGAGGGAATTGGTAACTGGCCAAAAGCAAGGTTATAAAAAAGCACAAATGAACTAAGCCACAGCAGCAATGTGGCTGTGGTGCAATGTCCAGGGATTTTGAGAGGGAGAGAGATAAAGTTAAAGAGTGTGTTTGGTGCCCAAACCTGTCTTTGCAATGCCTGAGCCACCAGCCCATTTCCACATGTGACAAACCCTCACATCTCAAAACAGAAATTACATGCAGAAATTTAGGCAGCAAAAGGAAGACAGGAGTCTCCAGTCAAACAAAGTACAATCCCTATTTCCAACACTTCATAAAATCCAGGTCCTGGGAACTGGCTTCCTGCAGTGGCCAACTGTCACGTTTTTCTCTTTCTTGACCAAAGTCATCTGGGTGTTAGCTTTTTATTTATAGAGTTATCACTTTAAAACACAATTCTCTTCGACTTGAAAATACTGTCCTGTCCAGAAGCAGGAGAAAAATGTGAGAACACAAGCTGACACAGGAAAAAGCACGTCTGGAAGAAGACATATGAGCAGCTGTTTTCAGTGTCCTCTACCCCTTTGAGATACTTCCCAGTGCATTGTCAGCATGTGAGTGATCCTAACAGTGGTTTTGGGAATGACTTTGGGTCAGGTGACACTGGACAGAGCCTCGTAAACACATGAACATAAGACCAGTGACAATTTTCTTCACCCACTTACCTACAAGGCAGTTGGCTGCCTCTTACAGCTAAATTGTACTATGCAATTAAAAAAAAAAAAACAACCTAAAATTACCCCCTCTGCATTCCTGGTTGCCAAAACTGAAGGCTGTGCAGATCTGGAAGACAGCAGCTCATTGCTAAAGGATCTTGATGATTATGGCTTCAGCAGTCATGTAGCTTTTGCTCTATATTTTGCAAAAATGACGTGATAATAATCCCTCAGTTCTGTTTCCAGTGATGTTTGGGGTTTCCTTATGTAAAACAGAATGTTCCTGCCCCTGGCTGACTGTGTCTGCAGACATAAACCTGGTTTTCTGGTTTCTGCAGCTGGAGACACCAGCCCCATTGGTGCCACCTCTTCATGCCTCCCCACACGTTCAGTCCCAGAGCGTGTGATGAACATAATCTGAAATCTCTGGAAGTGGAAGGCACTTAGCTCTGTTTGTTCTTCTGGGTGTACACAAAGCCTGTGTATCCCAAACTCAAACATTATTGCTTGGGATCAAACCATTCCCTGGTGGAAGTTCAGCTACTTCCCTCTGCAGAGCTGGGGGGGCTGTTTGGTGTGGGAGGCATTCCTTTCCATGCAGCATATGTCATGATAAATTGAAGAGCCATATACACTTTGCAAAAGTACCCCTTTCAGATGGATGAAACCCTGAACAGCTGCTTGATTTTAAGTTTTGTTGAGGAGATATTATGGGAAACTGCTTTCTTCTAGGGTTTTAGGTGGGTTCTCAGCCCTGCTAATATCTCTGTGTGCCAGCAAGCGAGTGGAACTCTCGGTGTCGGCATCTGGCCCTGGGATTATTTTATGGCTGCTGGAAAACATAATGCTGAGCTTTCCTCTGCTTTTAGTCCCTTAAATGCTGCTTTCCTCCAGAGTTGAGCCCAGGCTGATTTCCCTCGTGGCTTTTGAGGTAAAAGCTGAATTTGCTTCTTCTGTCTCAGCTGTGGAAGAGCCCAAGGCTGGGGCTGAGCTGTGTCAGGACTCTGATGTGAGTACCTGCAGTGGTACACGACAGCACCGTGCCTGGTATGTGGCTGTGCAGAGTTACAGCCCTCCAAGCAACAGCAGCAAAGGGGGAGCTCCCAGTAGAACAGCAAATAAATGCCAGATGTTTATAAGGAAAGGTTGTCTGTGACAGGGAGCCAGCAAAGAGCACTCCTGGGTGGATGATACCGTGTAGGTCGGGTACAGGGCCATGAAAAGCTGCCTGAAGCTCCCACATGAGAGTTAAAAGAGCATGAAAGGCACCCAGCAGCCTCTGTCCTGAGTCAGGGGAGAGCCAGCAGCACAGTTTACATTTCCTTCACTGGAAACTGCCTGTTAAGGCTCATGCAGTCTCCAGGTGAGCCACAGCCTGGGGAGCAGGGAACCATCACCAGGAAACCACGCTGCTGTAATTCCAAAACCCACGCTCCTTCCTCAGTCATGACTAACTCAGATGCAGATACTGTTGTTATGGATTTTTGCATTTGTCCCAAGGTGACTTAGGCCTTCTAAATCCTGCTGCAACCAGCAAATCCCATCAGCAAGAACACTGAACACTTTGCCTCTTCAACCAGACCTTCAAAGACATCTTCCAAAGTAGTGCTTCCCACACACAGGAGGGTCCATGAGGATTATGCTACTCTTTAAATTTGGACCTACAAAGCTCCTGTTTGGGCCATGTCCTGTTTGCAATATTCTATTCCATGTCACATTTTTTCTGCAAGTCTACTTTCTACCACCTCATGAATGCTGGAGAACTCCTGATCAAAGTACTGCCAGACAGAAAGAATGAGGGGATGAAACAGAAATAGTGAAGTATTTACCAGGAGCTGTGGCCTTTCTGTGAGGCCCTGTAACAAAATATACCAAAACAGCAAAAGCTAGCCTCAGACTCTGAAGGGAGGGCTTGATAAAGACATGAAATCACATGGAATGATTTAAGAAACAGAATGGTTAAAAAAACTGTGCACAGCTCCTTGACCATCAGCCCTGATTGCTTTGGTTTCCTAATCTCCTGCTTGTGAAGTTTTCTCTCCTTTTGGCACGACTCTACCCACAGCCCTCCACACGAGCTCTGAAGGTATCTGCAAGTCCACGGAGAACAAGCTAATTACAGGGCTTTGACTTTCTTCCTTAGCTTCCATCTGCTAAATATTATTTTTTCATGTATGGAATTGCTGCAGTTGCCACAGAAATGTTGCATGATCAGAAATGGGAGAGAAAATGTCCGTGAGAGGATCATTTGCTTCGGATGTGGTCCAGACAGCAAAAGGACTATTGCAGGATTTCATCACTTCCTTCCTTCGCCCCTTTTAGTCCCAATCTCATCAAATACCTTACATGACTGCGGGCTGCCCCTGCCTTCACCAAAGCCTTGCCTGACTTCAGGAATAAGGGTGGAAGCACTGGTTGGGCAAGAGAAGAACATGAAGTTCCCTTCTGCTGCTGTGGTGTAGCTCATCCATTTCCCTGGCTTTTGGTCCTTCTTGTCCTGGACTGGAAGCAGGACTCAGTGCATTTCTAATGAGTATTTCTGCCCATCTCCACACTCAAGCCAACACCAGCACTGGGAGCTAAGCCCTGTCACAGAGTGTGTTGTCTCTTTTTGCAAGCTGGGAAACAAAAATGGGAGAGAGATGTGGGGTGGTCATTGCTTTGGGGTCACTATCCAGAACAGTGTGTATGACAGTCAGTCAGGCAGGAGGCCAGGATGCTGCTCATTAAACCATTTCCATTTCAGTCACAAGAAATATGGAGAGGTGGGGGAGTATTTCCTACAGTGACATATAGGACTCACTCAGCTCCTCAGAGCTGAACTTTTGCTCACAGTGTCTGAGCCAATCTCACTCTCCAGCTGATCAGAAACCCAAGAGCTCCTGAATGAGAAGAGGGTCCTACTAGTCCAAGACAAATTCCACTTTGGCTAAGAACACTCAGTCTGCCCAACTTCCTCTTGTTATTTCCATTGGCTGTAGCATTCCTCACAGCCTGCCCTAGAAGTCTGCTTGCACAGACAGGTTCAGGGGGTCGCAATAAGCCAGGATACAGTAGCATACAATGTCAGCACTTCTCTGGTGGTCCCATGTGCTTCTGCCAGGTTTCAATCTCTCATTACAATATTAGGTTTCTAACCCTTATTGCTGCAGGGGAAGCCTGGAGCGTGCACCTTCCTCACCCCACAAAGGCACTGGCTGCTCTCTAGATGAGAGATCTAGTGATTTCTCACTAATTTCTCACAGCAACAGTAGAAATGCCAACACCACTACCAATTCTGTGCCCACCTCACCCCTTTAGTGCTGACATGTGGGCTGCCCAGGCTGAAGTGCCAGAGGAACCAGCTGCAGCTGCCTGCAGAGAGGTGCTGTCCCCCTAAAAAGCCACAGCTAATGCTGAAATCCATCCACTCCAGCAGCCAGTGCTGAAAGCCCCTGGGATAAGCTATCTCTGAAGTTCTGTGTGCATCAGGGTTTCCAGCTGTGAAATGCTTTCAGACCTTTTGGCCTGGGAGGTGCAACTTTTTGGAAGATTGCTGTCATTAAATAGGTCTGAGCTCGTATATCTGTGGGAGTTCAGTCCATAGCATTTGAGCCTGATGAAAGGGGAAAGAAAATAGGTTGTGCAGCAACTAGTACTCAGAACGTCATCTGCAAACTGTTTAAGACATTTTTGCGTGAACAGACAAAAGATGACTACCGTATGTTTAACTTCTCATGTTCCCTCACAGAAACCCTGAACAGCCCCTCTATTGTAACATGGGTATAAACCATTTCCTCTGGAAGGACCATGCTAGAGACAATGCAGCGTTTCTTTACAATCCTGAGAGCTCCTAGGATTCAGTCCTTGCATTGCTGCTCCTGGTTCACTGTGGGTCTCCTAATAGCTGCAAGAAAATTTCTGCAATAACCTAGCTATTTTCCTGAAGCCCAAATTGTCTGCACTGAGGTTTTACATTAGCTAACATTTGAAAAGGAAGCTGTCAACACAATTTTTCCTCTGAAATTGATAGTTGCACAGCTATCCTTGAAGCAGCTCAGCCAGCCCGGGTGAGTAGCAGGGAACAAGTCCCTCCAGCCCAGCCCCTGCCATGTGTTTGTGATCTATCTTTCCCTTTTCTGCAAACACATCTCGTTCAGCACGTGGCATCCCATGCTTCTAAAACCGTAGAGGTCGGTACTTACAGGAGGACCTGAAAGAGAGCAGAAAAATAAACAATAATTAATTCTTTAATCCGTGATCTTGCAGAGGTGTGAAATGGTTAGTGAGGAAACTACAGCTATTAAAGACATCAGGTACATTTGCCCTTTAATACAAGCAAATTTTCCCCTTTTCTTCTGCCTCTGATCCCATAGAAGCCAACCTGCCTTTTGGAGGAAACTCCCTCAAATCGCTTGGGTTTCTTTTATTTTGGAAATCTTTTTTTTGGAGCCTGCCAGTGTGGAGCACTGCATCTCCCTCAAACAGAATGGTTGTACAATATATATCAGGGCTTAAACAGCACATTTCTTTCATCAGTTCCCAGAAAATTCCTCAAAATCCTGACAGATATTGTGTGTGTGGAAAGAAACCCCTGGACTCACTATTTTGTGGTTTCCTCTCTGTGGGAGAAGCAAGACACACCATACAACTGTCAGAGGTTTCTACATTTTCCATACTTTATAGACATTCTGTTTTCTTTTTTTTTTGTTTTCCTCTTCACACAGAGTGCCAAGAAGGAAGGCTAAGCAGTATAACAGGCGAGCTGACAGATAACAGGCAGCAACCTCCTCTTTGCACAGTGAGCACCTGCAGAATACGTCCTCATCCTGAAAATACCCCTGGCTGAATGTCCGCAAAAGAAACTGGAGACTTGGGATGAACAAACGTTTTCCACATTGGAAATCTCTCACTTAGCATGACTCTCTCACACCAGGTTTGGTGACCTGAAACTGCCCTGTCAAATGTTAGACACAGCTTTCACTGTGGTTGATCACAAGAGGTTACCTCTAGAAAGTAACTTTTGGTTAAAACACAAAAAAATAACAACCACTTCTACGATGGCTGACAGAGCTAAAGTCAACACTCGCAGCTGGAAGGCTCAACAACTCACAACAATTTCAATCAAATTTAGGACAAGAGCTCAGGGGCAACCCAGATTTGGTTGGCCTGGCAATCACCCACCACCAGTGCTGAGGTCACTGTCCTGCTTGGTACACCAGGTCTAAATAACAAAAGGGCTTCTGATCAGACAGTTCAATTAAGAGGGCAAGGTCAGACTGATGCTGGAATTCTAGTTTATGCCAGACTGGCAGAAAAGAAAGAAAAGGGAAAAAAGAAAAAAAAGAGAGTTTTCTGAGTCTGGCTTGGATGACAATAAAGTTCTGTGAGAGAACTGTTTTGGAGAGATTTTGTTTCAGACTGAGTGCCCTGTCACAAGGTCAGTGCTTACAGCTTGCCAACACACCAACTTTATTTCCATTAGCAATGCTACAGACTCTTAATAACCCACCTACCTGTCTGCATGGACTTGGGGCACTCATGGATTCATGAACTGAACTGCTGAGCTAATATTCAAAGAAAAACTTAAGGACATGACTGCCCTTGCAGCCCAAACAGAACCAGCCCAACATGGTATTGCCACACCACTGAGAGCAAACATGAGCTCTTGTTAGCTCCAGAAGCTCTGAGAGGAGTAAATCAGCAATGCCGGCAGCGCTGGGCCACACACCCCACACAGATCAAAGGAGGGAGCAGCAGTGGAGGCCCATCTCTGTTATGTGCCCCCTATAAAATTAATGGCTGTGTGAAGGGGACTGCACAGTCCTGTGTAAACACTCCTCACTGAGCTGCAGGGATGCAGTCTTGGCTGCAATAAGTCAATCCAGGGACTGGGCTTCAAATGCCAGCATCATCCGTGTGACCCAGGAGAAAGCGAAGCCCTCAGACAGAGTCATTTCCAAAAGCAACATCATCTCACATGGGCTGGAGGAGGAGAAGGAGGAGGAGGAAAGATGTCCTAAAGACAGCAGGAAGGGAGGAGGTGCTGCTGGATAAGCTGTTGCAAGCAAAATAAAGCTTCAGCAAAATGCTTTGGTCATATTGTGTCACGGTGATAAATGGCAAGGGGGAGCAGAGGTTCAAAAGCAGTTTAGTCCTTAATACAAGAAGTAAATTGATGCACATTAGAGGAAAGAGTGGGTAAAGGAGGAGGGAGACACTTGAGCCTCTACTCTCAACAGCTCCAACCACTGGCAGTACACTGAGCTCAGCCTGGCCAAAGCTCTTGCAGAGCTGCTCTGACCCAGACAGGGATGCTGACAACCCTGCAAGCCAAGGGAACAAACCCATGAGATGACCAGGCTGCATGGGAGCCTTTACAAAAGCCACAAGAGCCACCACACCACCACTGCACGCAGTCCCTGTGTCACATGTCTCTTGCAGGCCCAGCCAATCTGGGGCAACCATGTGGAAACTTGGCCTGCTTGCCCCCACGTGGGCCAGGTCTTGGTGGTGAACCCCAAACAACCAGGAGCCAACAGTCTTGACAGGCACAAGTACAAATCCCACCTACTGGGGGCTCCTCCTCTCCTTAGAGCAGGCTCTTTTGGGGTGAGTGCTGCACAGGAGATGAGCTAGATTCCCTTTCCCTACAAACAGAGAAGCGATAAAAGCTACTGTGAACGTTTCCATCCTATTCCACAGCAAAGCCCAGCCAGCAGACAGAGCCAGAGCTTCCAGATCACCAAATTCCTCAGGCTTGCACGGACAGAGAACCCACAGCTGCAATTAGCACCTCCAGACCCCGTGTGATTTGGAGCTGATCTTGCTGGGACCGGAGCGGAGCCGGTGCTGGCACGGGGGCTGCAGCACGAGCGTCCGCCCACGGCGGGCTGCTCAGGAAGCATCTCTCCGTGCTGGAAGGCACTGGAGGGCTGTAAGTGACTGCAAGAGCTGTTTATCCAGCTGTGAGGCTTGTGGAGCAGCGGGGGGATGGAGGAGGGGACGGAGAAAACGTGTCAGGAGTGGACGAGTGGGAGGAAGCAGCGGCCTCCTGCGAAGAGGAGACCTCCAGAGCACCTTTGAAACTGAGCATTGAGAAAACAAAGGATTCTTGTAGGGGTACCCAAGGTCCCTCCAAACATATGGCCTCTGGAAATGAGCACCATCTGCACTGTCGCTTCTCAGCTGCTCTGGTTTTTATGCAGACAGAAAACTTCCTGAAAGAAGCTCTGCCTTTCTGTAGCCCAAGCGAGCAAATGAGCAGCCACTTAAGGGCAGGTCCACCTCACTGCACATACTGTGGTGAACAGCAAGGAGCCCTCTGCTCACTTCATCTTCCTCATGGCCCATTCCACCAGCCACTGACCACAACAGAACTGCAATGATTCCTTTTCTCTTACCCACTGAGAGAGATAAAATGCCACCCTCCACGCTCTTTGGCCGCAGAAAAGGAGAGGCTTAGTTCTGCAAACAGGTCAAGTTTATCCTAATCTGGAAAGTCTCGTGTTCCAGACTATCAGATGTTAAAAGCTGGATGTAGAGGAGCAGGTTTGGTGAGAGGCCTTCTGCTGATGACAGAGATATTCTCCAGCTTGAGACAGCAGTGCTCTCTGGACCGAGAGGATCACTGAAATGATCCCAACCACTTAGGGGCATTTCCTGAAGTCTGGAAAAGTGTCCATTCTCAAAAGCTTCCCAAATGCTGTTGCTTGCTTTTTTCCCCTCTAATTTCTTGGATTCAGGCAGTACAGTGTCTGCAATGTGTGTATCTTCCAGCCTGCTCCAAGAACTCACATACAAGAGGTTTTTTTTCCTCTTGCTTAGCGTACATAAGACAAGGAGGAGAGAGAGGGAACACGAAGACATTATTGTTGCTTACTTGGGTCATCCTCACTACACACTCCAGCAGCAGGGAAGATGTAAACATGTAATCCATCCCTGTGAGGAAATCCAGCCATTTCACAGACCCAGAAGCCAGCCTTAGGGAGTTAGAGAGATACAGTTACTTCCTGACATTCAGGGCTATGTTAATTGATAACAAGATAGCTGTGGCCAGGCAATTAGTTATGAAATGCTGATTAAAATGTCTGAGCATGACCTTACCCAGGGTGGCATGGAACCCCTAATTCATGGGCTCCATGGGCATTCAGTGCAGACTGACCCCATTTCAGAGCAGGCATGCCCCAGCTGGGTGCAGAGCCCAAACAATGGGTTTGGCCTATTTTAAACACTGGCCATGCTGCAATTTTCACACTACACATCCTGAGTACTCATATTCTTCTAGAGCCAACTTCCCTTCCTCCACCAGGGGACAAATGATACAAGGGGAGATGGAGGGAACGTTTACTCAGAGAGCTTTCAATGAAAAGGCAAAAATGCCATGTGCCTTGTTATAATTCATTATTATCAGCTGAAAAAAAAAAGACCAAAAAATCTTGAAAATAGTAAGAAAAATTTTAAACGCTGACTAGCCAAAGCACAACCTCCAGTAATTTCACTTCAGGTTTTGGCTCCTCCATCCCTAAAACATTCCCTTCTTGGCTACACCCTTGCAGAGTGGCAAGAGGTTCTTCAAAGGATTGCAGAAATGTTGGGCAGCGAAATGACCATCAGGATTTCACTGCCAAAAAATGTGACCAACGCTAAGCTGAGGCAACAGGTTATGCCAGTCATCCAAGCTCGCCCCCAAAATCAAACCCATGACATCACCGAGACTCGGCAGTTAACAGCAGCAGCTGTTGAGGATAAAAGTCACTGCTCAGGCACTCTGAGCATCCCAGCACACCACCACCACCAGCCCAAGCCAAGCAGAAGGCCACAAGCACAGCACCAAAAAAAGTCCACAGGATGCTATGATCAAAGCAGACACCAAGGTGAATTCTCACAGAAAAATTAAGCATTAGTCTCAATTAGTCTGATAGCAGAGTTTAATCACAGATCCCAAGTGCATCTCCAAATATCTCTCTTCATTTCAAAATAAGGACAACAAGAGCCAGCCAGGCTCCAGAGCCAGGAGAATCTGATATGGTTAAGTGGGCCTTTGGCATAACCACAGCCAGCCCGTTAGGCAAATTAAAGTGCTCAACCATAGACAAGCAGAAATATTCTGACAAACATTTGGGAGAGCCCCTTGCAAAAACAAAGGGCAAGAAAGGGTGAAGAACATATGGCTGCACCTAGGGCAAACAGAGCACCTCTGGCACTGCCAGGGAGAGATGGTGGGATGGCCAATTCTGGGCAGCACAATGCTCATTTTGGGCAGGCATCCATGGGTCAGCTAGCTCTTCCCAAGCAGCAAACAATCACATTTGTCCCTGCCATGCTGAAGCACTTAGCACCACAGAGAGCAGAGAAATCCGGGCTGGGAAAGACTCCCAGGGTCAGATCACCCAGTGGGTTTTCATGCTTGAAGGCCCCCCCAAGGTTTCCCAGTAGTGGTGCAGACCCCTGGATGGTAAATGGAAACCTTATGGTGGCAGGCTCATTCCACTCCACCACCTTCTGCCAAAGAGCCAGCGTGCCCCCAGGCTCCAGAAAACCACCAGCTCAAAACCGCTGTTCCTGACTATCCCCCTTTCTCTTCCCCTTCTGCCTCCCCTGAGCAAACCAAACAGACATTAAAGGATTCCTGTGAAATGAGAGTGACACGAAACTGAGGAGGGAACATCTTCAAAGCAACCAAAGGAACAAAAAGCCTGTACCTAGCCCATTTGGGCAAATATTTCTCTAACCTGTTGCTGTCCTCTGGGGATAGCGACACCACATGCTTCCCCAGTGATCCAGTCCAGGCAATACCCAAGCCCTGATTCATAAGGCCATATTTATTATCTTTCTTAGAGACTACCCAAAATTTCCAGTGTTGTTTAAGTCAGTCAGTGACCTCTGATGCACAGCAAATTCAAAGAGATTTTTTTTTTATTTCTCCCCCTTTTGCGGTTACCTCACGTATTTGATGTCTGCTGTCCTGTTCCTCAGTCTTCTCTTGTCTTCAGACTAAACAAAACCTAATTCTTCCAGCCTCTCCGCAGAGGCCATGTTTTCTGGACCCCTAGTTGTTCCCATTGCTCCCCCTCAGTGGCCTTTTTGCCTCTTGAAAAGTAATTCTCAAACAGCAACCACCTCTCCAGCTCACAGCATGAGTCAAAGGCAGACAACTTGGTGAAGGCAGAAGGCATGGTGTCTATCTACCTTATCCACAGGGTTTTACTCAAGAGGGAAAATGAGCTCCTCCCTGTCACCACCTCTGCCTTGCCCTCATGTTCTGACATGTCACTTATTCTTCAAGAGCCCTCAAAGGCTCTTTTCTTTAAGATGTCCTCACTGTTGTGTGTGACTGGCATTCATGTTCTGCTGAGGAGGACAAGGAACAACTTCAGCCTTTTCTTGGTGTCCTTGACAGTCCCACCTCACCCTGGGCTCCCAGATTTTTATCATGCATAGCCATTCATTTTAAATCCTTCCAGCTTTACTTTCCTCCTGTCTTGACTTTCACCTTGCTGAGGACTTTCTGATATTCTTTAGCTGATCTCTTCCTGTATCTCCTTTGCACTGGGACAACTCCAGCTTGTGCCTTCAACAGTTTCTCTGTCAGACTGCTGAGTTTTTACAACTTCTTCCCCATCTCCTGCTCTCCAGGGCCACTACCCTACCAATTCCCCAGCTCCTTCTGTGTGTTTGAAATCCACCTCAAACACCTGAGCACCAGAAGCACCTCACAACTCTCAGCCTGAAGACACATGTGCCAATTCAGTAAGGCACCACTCCAACAACCTTTGGCAGATGTTTGATAACCTCCCTGGAACTCCCACCCCACATCCCCTAACACATCCTCTTCCACTCCAGGAATAAGAAAGCAGCATCTGAAAGCTCTGGAGAGATCCAAACCAGTTTGAAAACTGCAGCTGGTTGTTCAAGAGGAGTCTCTCATGTCTGCACCAAGGAGCTGGCCGCTTCTTCAGCACTCAGCCAGGCCCTGCACAAGCCCTATTCCTCAGAGAGCTGCAGAATTAGCAAGGAACCACAAGGAAAAAATGGCCAAAGTAAATCATGGCTGGGTAAAGCAAAAACCAAAACCCGTGGCATTTTTACTTCCTGCTGAAAGTTACAATCTCTCTCATAATGTGGTTGTCTGGGGAAAGTAGAAAGTTGGACCTTACTACAGCTAATAATTATTTGAATAAATTCTCTGGTCATGCACTTCAAATGAAAACGGCACACTTTATACACTTGGCAAATTGAGTAATTCCTTTTAATCCTATATAACTTTTGCAATTAACAGCTAATTTTAATAACTAGCGCACTGTTACTTTTTTCTTCCCCTCTAATTCTTGTTATTTTTCTCTCTTTTCCATCTGCTAACTCTTTTCTTCTTCCTTCCTCCTTCCAAAATACTTTGCAACTTTTTTAACAGCAAATTCTGTCACCTACCCAGGGACGAACAAAAGACCATTGTGTTCAATTTATCTTTTAATAGACTCCTTCCTCAAATACCTCACGGACTGCCAGTACTGTCTTCCAGACCCTGTCTCACACCCTTTTGAGTTATGAAAATGTTTGGGAGGGTCTTTCCTTTAGCCCAGACATTCTTCCACCCCGGATGATTGATAGCTCCCAGTTACCACTAATTACCCTATCAGCAGTTGGACATGAGCCTAGCCACAGTGCTCTTCCTCCAGAGGCCAGCAATGCATCCCTGTCGCTCGTTATCCTCTCCTTCAAGGATGGAACAAACTGACTAATTAGAGACACCATAAATTCTTCCTTCAGGCTCTTCCTGATGCCTTGTTTCCAAACAGAGCATGTGGAGGAGAGTGGGGCTGATGCTAGTCCTTTCAAAAGGAAAAATGTGACGGGCTTTACGAGCCTAAGTGGGTTTGCTCAGCGTGCTTTATGGAGCAGAAGAGGAGAGTATTCATGCAGCCAACTCTAGCTGATGCTTTTTAGCACATCTCAAGCTGGAGAGGTTGGCTTGGCTTGGCTACCCCGTGCCCAGTGGGAGCCAGGCTGGGGCAGCAGGCACATATGGAGACAACCTGCTCTGGCTTGCAGGGATAAAGGACTGATGGCTTCCCTTACCTAGAATGAACTGAGCGTGCAGATCCCTTCCTCTGCTGCCTCCAGTGCCAAGACCAGATGCACAGCACACACTATGGAGAGAGCCATCCAAGTGGAAAGGCAAAGAAGGAACCCCAACCAACTGCTGCCTCCCGCTGAGCATGGTCTGGAAAGCACCTGCATCCTCTCATCCTCCCAGCATGGCCAATTTCACTCAGTACATTTGCTAAAGTCTGTCAGAACCTCCATCTTGTTTGAGAGGGCAAGATTTTTTCTTATTTAGGCATACAGGTGGTTATTTTTTAAGGTAGCAAGAAGACCCATTATAATCTCAAAAAGAAAAGGGAACACGATGAAAATGGACAATAAATACTTTCCCTTCTCCCCAGAGCAGAGAAAAAATAACTTGGAGGAAAACCAAGCAAGTTTAGACATGAGTTACTCTGAAGCTCTTCCTCCCAGACAAAAGGAAAGGCCCTGAGGGCACGAGGGAAAAAGGACATTATATTTAGAGAGAAGTTTCTACAAAGTACATGAGCCTGGTAGTACACCTGGTAAAAAAAATTTGAGGCTCCTCAGCCACTGCTAAAGAGGCAAATCCTATCAAAACAGGAAACCCTCAGTGTTCTAGAAATGAAGAGAGCAAAGAGGAGGAATGAGAACCAATGTCTCCAACAGTTTGCTGCATGGGAAAGGCACATAAAAAACCCATGTGGAGGAGTGGGAATGGCTGAGTGCATGCCAAACCACGTGGGCTGGGGATGGCTCATGCCCCACACCAGCCCTGGAGCCAAGAGTCACATGTTTGCAGCTTCCCTTCCTACAGGGCCTGAGAGCTACTTCCCATCACTGTCCCAACAAACTCCAGGACCCTGCCCATTAAGATACAGCTTAGTGCAATAGCAGAGCACAGGGACCTATCCAGGATGGCCTTGGAATTCAGAGACAGAAATACCCACCACCACACTTGGTAACCCCCATCTCCACCTGCTTCCCCAGAAAATAAGCATTTTCTATAAGCACTCAGATCATCCATAAGCAAGAGATCACCACACACATGAACTGGGGACAAACTAAAAAACACAAGGCTACATCTTTCAGAACAAAAACACGTTTCTTAACCCCCCCTCCTCGCCTTCTGTTTTTAAGCCCACATTAAATCACATTGCACAGGGGATGAGAGAGCCTCACAATGCCACAGCTTTTCCCTGGGTTTCAGAGGGGTCAGAGCCAGGTACACTGCTCCCTGTTGAGCAGAGAGCTGACACATGGCTCCCTCCCTGTGACCAGGGGAGTGCCACAAACCTGTAAGTCCTGTGGGCTCTTTTGGGGTTTCAACCCCTCTTTCACGTGTGTAGCACTTGTAGGGTCTAAGGGGAAGTTAATCTGTAGGCAAGGACTGCCATTTTGGGAGACATAACTACTCCCTCTTTGCTGCCAGAATCACTCTAACAAGGAGCTAATATTTAAAAACCAAACAAGAAAAAGGATTAAAAAAATCCCAGCCCATTGTGTTCTTCAGCTCCGTTAGGGACGAGGCCAACTCCCAGCAGCTGCTGTTGCCTCCAGCAACATCTCCTCCCTTGGACAGCAGCAGCAGATGACAGAGGACAAGGACAAGAAAAGAGCAGCCACCAGGATCTGGCTGCATCCACCCAGTGCTGCATTCCAGTACCAGGTTCAGCCTCTGGAAGAGCCCTCCCAAAAGGTCCTCTACCTGCTGCTGGCTGAGCTGCCCAGCAAGGGGAGCCTGGTATGGATGGGACAGCTGGGTGGTCCCCAGCGAGGTGGACACACTGCCCAGAGCAACACCAAATCATAATAAACAAGTCCCTCGAACAAAGCTCTGTCAGTTCAGATTCCAGTTCAGCTGATATAATCTTCATTTTCTCTTTGAAAGAAAGGGAAAAAAAAGCAAAAAGAAAAAAACCAGACGTCCTAAGGGAGAGGAGTGAGGCAAGCGATGGATTGATACTGCCCGTGTGTGCCTCAGCCCCCCATGTGCTGTTAATCAGCTGTCCCACCCCAGGGAATACGCTGATTTAATTACTGCCTGCTCGCACAGTCTGCAAAGCTGCTCGCCCAAGACAGTGCACGAGGGAGAAACAGACACTGAGTCTCGGCAGCCAGGCTAGAACAGGACTGGCAAGCAGAGCAGGAATCATCCCAGCCCTGGTTTGGGGAGTGAGGGGTTGAATTGGTCCAGGGAGCCCATGCAAGCGGGCTGCCACCCAATCCCTTACGTGCAAGAGGTAGATAGCATCAAAGGGCACATCAAAGAGGCTTGGGCACTGCAGAGGGGATGGATGCACCTTATTTTGAGGGGAAAACCACAGACAATAGGCAACAAGGGGGTTTTCAGACTGGAAAGGAGAGAAATATTCAGGTGGTGCAGTAAAGGGCAGATGCCCAGTTACCAGGTGTCATGTCATAGCCCTCTCCTCTCACCGGGTGCATGGCACAGACCCCACACACAGCACATCTCTCCAACCCCTCTGGCTGTCATGCTGCAGTGCTATTCTGGGATGTTTGAGCATCACTCTAACAAATATTTTTCCAGGGCTTCTGCTTCACAATGCATTCATAACGTCAAAGAGGCTGTGCACAGACCTGGCACAGCTCCTGGAAGGGGAGAGCTGCATCAGGTGCATCCACCCTCAAAGTGTCAGACAGCCACTTCGAGGGGGTTCAGCACGAGGTGTGGGTTGCTGCTCTCCCACCCGGGGACAGCCGGGAGGTTTAATAATTAATGGTGAAGGGTAATTAATGGTGAATAGCCCGCGAAGGCAGGCGCAAAAAGCACCGCTGCGTCTTTAACAGCTGCCAGCGATGGGAAACTCATCGGAGTGCGTTCGGAGGGGAAGGAGGTTAAGATGATTAACTGGTGCTAACAAGTTTAGGATGTGGAAGAAGTATTTTCTTGGACGTCTATCAAAGAGAGGATTGAATGTTCCCCGGCAGAGGGGGGGCGGTATATGTTTAACAGATGAGGTTTCTGCCTCCCGAGGCCCGCCCAGCCCCGCATGATGCAACCTCTCCCTTTTACAGGCTGGCTCTGCCCCTGTCCCATCGGCGTACCTGCAGCCCGGCCTGGCACCAGGGCTGAAAGGCGATCCGGGGGAAGGAAAGCCGCCCCTCCCCTCTTCCTGTTGATCTGCGTCCTGGGACACCCTCGGGCAGGATCAGCCTGGCCCCTGGTCCCCACAGCAGGGCAAAGGTGTAGGCAGATGCCCGGAAAAGCCAGCAGGGAATCGGGTATCACCACACTGAAAGCAGAAACCTCGGAGAGGACGGCTCCTCTGCATCCCACTGCCCCACCACGGGGACCCCAAAGAGAGCCATCCTACCACTGGCCAGGCCAGCCCCCACTTTTCACCTCCCCATCGCCATCAGGCACATGGCAGCTCCCACCCCGGCACGGAAGCCTCGCTGCGCACAGCGAGCCGCGGGTGTTTCCAGCATTTCCAGTACTTCCAGCGTTTCCAGCGCTGCTCGGCGGCTGGCGGGCGCCCACGCTTCGCTGGGCCTTGTGCCCCGCCGTGGGGCCTGGCTCAGCTCAGCCAGGCTCAGCCAGGCTCAGCCTGCTCCCAGCACGGGCAGCACGAGGACAGCGGACGTGCGTCAGCGGCTGACGCAAACCAGCCCGGCCATGTGCGCCCAGCCCGGGCCTGGGAAAAACCCTGCAGCCCGGTAGCACGCTGGTGCTGAAGCAAAGCCGTGGCCCTACAGTAGCACAACGTGCTGGTGGGGTTTGCTCAGCCAGCTGGGATGGTTTTGCCTTGCTGTGTCAAGGCGCTGATTTATGCCCAGCTGTACCATATACGCGAGCGCAGGCACGCGATGGTGTAAACACTTCCACCCAACATCTGTACGCAAACCCGTCGAACATGCAGAAGCTCCCTGCTGCAGCCCTCGGTGCCCCACAGGCAAGCCTGCCCTGCACGTGGGGTGCCATGTGCCCTGGATTGTTCCTGGATTGTTCTGGACAGTAAAGGTCACATCGGGATCATCGCCCGTTTTTATCCTGCCTCAATCTGTGTTTTGGCCGGAGCACTTCAGGGTATCTGCTCCAAAATCTTTCCTTCAATGTCTTTACCTTACTTGAGGAACAGGTTAGTTTATCCCAGAACAGCTGTATCAAACAACCAGGGCTGGGATATAACATTTGGGCCATAATATACAAAGCACCATCGAAGTTAATGCTTGTGTCACCAGGACTCGTGCACACCTGAATATAAATGTTTACCTGTTTGCTCCTTTAGGCACAGCTCAGCCTCCAGAAGAAAAGTCCTATAGCAATTCCATGTCTTTGGAGGAAATTCCTCCTACCTTCCAGGCAGTTTAAAATAAAAAGTTTAAAATAAGAAGGCGCATAAAAGACAAAGAGGGGAGCCTTGGGGTGTACAGGAGGCAGGCCTGAGCATGGCAAGTGGGAATTATCTGAATAAGTAAACGGGTGTAAATAACCAGGCCACTGCCCATCCCTGCTCCAGATAACCTTCCTTTTTCAATGCTTTGGCTGTTTCTAATCATATCTTGGACAAAGAGGGAAAGGCCGAGGTGTTTGCCATCCTAACTCTAGTGCATGGTAGCACCACAGGGATGCTCTGAGCTCTCCAACCATTCTGCAGCACAGGCCACGCTCACAAGTGTATCAATACAAAAACCCTCCTGGTCTGCACTGAGGCAACAACAGCAGGTTAATTACAATCAATTAAACACTCCTTAATAAGGTCGTTTAGATCCCAAAAGCAGACTAAGCCGGATGAATTGATGCTTAGAGGTTTAAGGAACATCCTTTCTGCCTCTCCCCATCCCTCAGCCATGGATGTGGCAACATACAGGTGACAAAAGCAAAGGTTGATGTGACTCCTCAAGCCACTCCATTTAAGAGCACAGCAGCCTACATGTTCAGAGAAAGAGAGTTAAGTGACCAAACAAGCTATTTGTTGGGCTTTTTTCCCCCTGAATTGTTCATCCCCTTCTATTCATAACAGCTCACAGAATCCATGGAATTCATTGTGTGGTTTGCATCTTAAAAACAAATGAAACAACAGTATGTCTAAACCAAACAAACCCCAACCCAAAATACAGCCAGCAGCCCAGGGCGCATGAGCAACTTTCCAGGCTGAAGTGTGTATATACTCTGGAGGACCCAAAAATGTGGATGGGGGAATATATTTAAATTTCAGGGAATAATAGAATTCCCAGGAAGACGTCTTACAAAGCAGAGGGAAAAAAAAGGAGGGTAGCATTTAAGCAATGATTATGCTGCAATTTTTTTTCCAGATGTGCTCCGGGGGTGGCGTGCCAGAGAATCCCATTTTCTGACATGGCAATGTGCTGCTGTGGCTGCAGCGGTGCTGGGTGTCCATCTGCAGCAGCCCAGGCACTGCTGCCTCCAGATCCCAGCTCTCTGGCCAGTCCTTCCACGGGAAAACACAACTCAGAGAGCTCAGAGCTCTTGGCAAGGAGCTGCTGCTTGAGACAGAAGTCCTCTTTTCCAATTTTTTTGTTAGCGCTCGTCACGTTGAGCCACTTTCAAGGCGGAAAACACCTTTTGCACAGTCAGCATAGAAAGCCACGCTGACTTACTGTCCTCAAAAGGGGTGAAATAGAAAACCATAACATTTCAACCAGTTCAATGCACCTCCTGACAGTGAGGCCACGGGGCCAAGGGTGTTCCATTGCACCCTCCCACCTCATCCTCCTCATGGCTCTGAGCCAAGCTGACACGGCTTGTGGCTGCTGGTGTTTAAATAGCTGGAGTTGACCTTTCCACACCCTCACCCCACACCAGGGATCCCAAACACCTCCTTCACCTCTCAGGGCTCCCAGTGTGTCCATGTTCTTTATCTCATGGGAGCATGTGCAGCATTAAGACACTGGCGGGGGTTGCACAGAAAAGCCAGGGCTGTCCCATCCCTGGAAGTGTTTGAGGTCAGGTTGGACAGGGCTTGGAGCAGCCTGGTCTAACAGAAGGTGTCCCTGCCTGTGGCAGAGGGGTAGAACTAGATAATCTTTTAAGGTCCCTTCCAACCCAAACCAATCTGTGATCCTGTCATCTGTCCA
This sequence comes from Luscinia megarhynchos, assembly GCA_034336665.1. Taxonomy (NCBI): domain Eukaryota; kingdom Metazoa; phylum Chordata; class Aves; order Passeriformes; family Muscicapidae; genus Luscinia; species Luscinia megarhynchos. The sequence continues at coordinate 34,415,566 of CM067569.1, read as the reverse complement.
AGCAGCCCCAACAAGCTGGAAAAGGATCATGTAAAACATGACAGCAAGAAAATATAAAAGCCATGAAAACAACCAACAACCTGGCAAGAGATGGAGCACCTCAGCTGGGATGTGGGGAGACAGCAGTATTTGGGCACTGTCCCCCTTTTTGGCTCATCTCCTCAGAGATGTTGGGGAGAAGATAACAATTCCCAAGTTAGAAACGGATGCATCCACTTGGATTCAACATCCTGCCTGTCTGCTGCAGGGCCAAGGCTCAGCCCACACTGCCCAGGAGTCTCTCCCCTTGCTCCAGCCATCCCCACCAACCCCTCATCTGCAGCTTTTCCCAGTATTTTTTCCTTCCTCTGCACCTGTCTGTGGGGACAGGCACAGATTGGGATGTGGGAAATGCACTTCCCATCAGCTGGAAGCCAACACCCCGCTGCAGCCCTACACTGTTTCTTGCTGGCCTCATCCTCACCTTGTCTCCTGCAAGCTTCCCTGCAAGAAATGCCAACAGCAGCAACAATTTTGAGCTGCAGCATCTCCTGCTGGTATTTCTGTCAAGTCAGTCGCAGCTGAAGGGTGGCCAAGCAGCTCACTCTGTGCCCCATGGTGGGGCAGATAGGAAACACGGGTGAAATTTTGTGTGAGAAGGAATGCCCAGGGGACATTCCTTTGCAAAGCCTCAAAGACATTCCAGAGAAAACATCAGTTCCTGGCCACTGCCAAAATCCTTGCAGCTGCCCCACACCATCCTCCAAGCCCCTGTAATAGCAGGTTTGTGGCAGGGCTGTGCAACCTTCCTCTGACTGCCAATGCCAGTCCCTGGGAGCCGCCTCCTCCTGCAGCCCAGCTCCCTCCTCTCCCCTGAACTGCCACAGGGAGGGATGGAAAAGCCATTCAGCATCCCCCTGAGCTGCTTCCCTGCTTGCACGGCTGACCGCCCCCAGCACCACAGGCTCCCAACCTGACCGAGGAGAAACCGGACCAAAACAAGCACTGTGGAGGCAGAGGGAAAGCAGCCAGCCTCTTCGTGTCTTTTTTTCTTTTTTAAAGGGATATTGAAGACCAGAGCAGAGAGCCAGCACAGTGAAAAACAGCCACGTGGGGACTGTGAAAATCAGAGCTGAGGAGAGGAAGATGGGAAAGAGCTAATAAAGAGAGTCACAATATACAAAATACACAAGCGCCCACCTCTGCCAGGAAAGCTGTGGGAAGGGATTGTGGTGTAATCCCTGGCTGTTTGAGGCTGCCCAGGCAGACACAGTCTGGATCTGCAACTGGATCAAGATTAGACCAGGAAAGCTTAGATTTATTTTTTTCCCTGTCAACCTGAAACAAAATGCTTTCCCCTTGCAGCATTTTTTTACTACATGGAGGAAATTAAGGGAGGTCAGTTGGCTGTAAGAGGATCCTACAGCCTCAGGTAGCTCCTGACCACATCCACACACCATATGGAAAAGCATCTGCTCAGTCCCAGAAAAATTCCCCAAGTCACATCCATGCATGCAACAACCTCAGACCAAAACCTGTGCTGAGCTCCATGCCCACACTTGGCCCCATCCCAGCACAGGGTCTGGGGGTGGAGAAGAGCTGGGTACAGTCATTGCTGCCATTGAGGTTTTTCCTCTCTAAACTGTACAAAGCAGTCCCAGATCCATCTAGCAGTAAGTGGGGACAGAAGGAATGATTGAGGTTATCTATTGAAGGGAACAAAGTCATTAATTACCCAGACAGGTTATGCTGAACTTGAGGGCTGTGTCCTCCCCACCAAGACACTGCTGGAGAAGCCCACTGTGACCTCTTAAACTCAAAAAACACAATGCCACAGGTAGTCACACCCAGCCCAAGTGATCTGAAGTAGGCGCTTTCCAGTCAAAAGAAACTTCTATTTCCTTATCATTTGCTATAAATACAGCTGTGCTGTTTTCCTGACCATGTTATTTCTAGCATCCTTATCATAGCCACAGCACAGTCACACACTTCACAATCTTCTTTTTCTCCAATTCCCAGCTTTTTCAAACCGTTTATGTTCACAATCCCATCTGTTCTGAAGCTCTTCTTTGGCCCCGGACCTCCACATCCGCACGAAACAGGTCAGCAAATGAACTTGTCTTCCTCTTCCCCTCCTCTGCCATGCAGGGACCTGACTCACAGCTAGGGATGAGCTCAAATGTCACTGATAAACATTTATTTTGCTGAGGAGCACGATGTGTTTATAGGCAGTGAAGTGGGCCAGCGAGAAGCAACAGGCATGCGCCAACTCTTGCAACATCTTGACGCTTCTGAATACCTTGGTCTCCCGCAGCAGTCCTATTGTCTGGTCCTTGGGGCGTTTTAAACACCAGGGGGAAAAGGCACAGAGGAAAAGGATTCCCAAGGTCTTGTGCTGGAAGAGAGACCACGTTGAAACGAGGTCAGGTGGTCTGCATTGCACCAGCCTGGAGACCAAAGGGAAGTACCCTGGAGCAAAGGGTCTAAGAGGAGACAACAGCTGGCTGAAGGTGCCTTTGTTTCTGTACTGCTCCAAGCCAATCAAATCCTCACCTGCCACAACATCAGCTTTAGACCATGGTTTCATTTCCCTCAGCTGACAGGGTGGGAGAGAATTTCATATATACTTTCTGTATCCATAGAATATTTGATGAAGACAAGCGAGTTTGACAGGTAAAAATGAAGCCTCAACCCTTAAGAGACCCTTATGAGACATTTATTACTACTGTCCTCCTGAATCAAAGCTGTTATTCTGCAATACTATGAGTTAATGGAATGAATGGGCACCTAAGAGTTATGAGAAATCCAGCACAGACCGCTGCCAAAGCTTCCCAAGGGATGTGGGTATCTGTAACCAAGTGTTGTGATCTCGATGCTGAAATACCTGGGTGATTAATCTGCTACACAGGTGGTGTAGGAATGACATTCAGATGGCCTCAAAAAGGAGCAAATCTCTTTTTTCTCTGCACTGGATTCAAATTCAAATTTTCCTTCTTCAAGCTGGCTCAGAAACATCAGGAGGACATTCACTCCTGTGGTTTTATGGCATTTATTTGTCAAGTCCAGGCAAAAACTTAAAAATGGAGGAGGGCTGTGATTTGTGTTCCCATTGAAGGGAAAATGCTGGTATTTAAAATCAACTGAACTCAGTTTTGATCTGCTCTTTTGAGAAACGATATTTAGAAAACATTTTATTTGTACCATCTTTTAAATTTAAACCAAAATTGCTCCTGTTGTTTCTTTCTGGGACTAAAAAGCAAAGTCCAACAGTTCTGATCAGGACTAGTCAAATCAGGCTTTTCCTATGTTCTATAAATCCAGATCCTGGATTTTAATTCTTTTCCACCACAAACCTGTACAGCTTTAACTCTTGCTTTTACAAGCTGCTGTGTTGCAAATCCATTTTAGTCTGTCAAGAGACTGTACCTCATATGTCTGTACAAGCCTAAATGCAATGGTTTTCAGACCTTACCTACAGCAAAGACAACCCCTTTGTAATGTTATCCACCCTTATCCCAGCTGTTGACCACATTTAAATACCCTTTGATAAGCACACTGCAGATACTGTCACACTGGACAGCAAAGAGAACCAAAGGAGAAGCCACTGAAAATGGAAATGCTAATCCAGACAACTCTCCCTGCCACCTTATTTGCAAAATGTCACCCAGTTTGGATACACAGATTCAAATTCTCCCAGAACTTCAGCTTTGGATGAGAGTGGTAGCTAGCACTTCTCTATTTTTTTTCCTAGTCAAATGTATCAAAAGACAATGAGGAATGCTGAATGATTCATACTCATGGAATGAAATGCCATTCACAAACGTTTTTTCCATAGCAATTTGCCACTTATTGTATTGAAACCACTTAAGAAGATGTGTCTCAAAGAGCCTTTTGATATTAACATGATTAAAACCATAATGCAATTAGGCAATCCCATAATATTTCTGTATGTTATACGAGTGGGACCACAAGTGACCACTTCATTCAAGCCCATCATAAATGGCTGCTGCTAGCAGAAGGCTGTTAATTCTGCAAGATGCCTCAGATAGTTGTAGAACACCAAGGAATTCAAATCTTCTCACCCTAGAGGCATTTTGGCTCACCAAAATTCAGCTTTGGTGTTGGATCTAGCCTACATTCCAAAATCAGGCATGAAAGATGCACTTCCTAAGAGCTTCTCTGCCCACTTCAAAGCTGATATAAAAAAATCAGTGGGAACACAGGCCCTCCAGATGTATTCTTCTCTCTTTATTGGCATCTAGACATCCACCTGGATATCTATCACTTTTCCTCTTGCTCCTGTCACATGTTGGCATCTAAGTACACACCAGACTTGTTGCCCACATCTCCACTTCACTTTCCTATGCCTCCATCAAACTGCTATGCAAGTGCACATCACTTTGCATTCACACATTAAGGAATCCTTCAAGGAGATGCAGGCAGGAGGGTTTTGTCCCCTCCCGAAGTGGCAGCTGTCCCAGATCCCTACCTGCCGGGCAGTTGCAGCGCTGGTGCGTGTCTCGAACTTCTCGATGTCTTGGCAAGTGGAACTTCAATTTCTGCCAAGAGAGGGAAAACAGAAAAAGGATTCATTTATGCCATTGAAACCAAAGCCCCGAATTCTTGAAGAAGTGGAACTGGGAGGGGATGCTGCCCAAGTGGAGATGGGAGAGACAGGGCAGAGCAGCTTGGGAATGAAGAAAGGCAGTAAAGTTCATAGTCTTAGGGTTTGATTGAAAGCAGGCCGAGGGAGTTTCGTAATGGCCTCCAAATGTGGTCCTCCTGCCAGGCATTACAAAACCAAGAGCCAGCAGTGGCAAATACATGGGTGACTGTGTCCTCGTGACAAAGCCACATTTCTCAGAAGACCCACTCAGTGGGCAGAAAATGAAGATCTGAAGCAGGTCCTCTTCCACCCTGCAGCAGACTCCTCACATTCTTGGAGACACCTGGGTGGACAGAAAGGTCCCACTGCAAGATTGTGGCTGAAGATAAACTGAAAACACCAACAGCATCCCCTGAAATCTTCAGACTCTGTGAAACTTAATTTTTCCCCCAAGGGCAGAACACAACAAAACCAATCAAGAGCTTCCACAAGGTGGAATTTTGTCACAATGTTCATTTCATGTATGAGTTTGGATTCCTAACGGTGCCACTGTGTCAGTCTCCTGCTCCCTGGGGCCATCTGTGTGTCTCTTGAAAGGCAAATACACCACCTGAGGTCACTGCATCTTCCCTCACTGGGAACATCAACAAAATTAACCCATGTCCTGAGCAAAATGTGCTTCAGGAGTAGCATCCTCACCACCCCTCACAGACTTTATAGAATAACCGTAATTTAGTGGAGAAAATACAAATCAATCTGACTAAGTTATTCATTAATGCCTGAAAATCACATTTGGTTAATGATTTGGGAAGGCTGAGCTGCTGGGGTTCCTAAGCTCTGGAATCACTCTTTCTTCCCTCCTAACCTTCAAGCCCAGCTTCCCATCCCAGTTGAGCCCTCCTATTTTTGAACTACTTCACAAGTGGGTCAGTATTTCAAAAGAAACAGCCTTATATAGGGCACAACAGAAGCCCATGCTCAAGATCATATAGAAATTGCTTAATTTTCACAAGTAATTGAGCATCTACCTGCAAGAAGGCATCAGTTTGGGGAAAAATTCTTTTAGAGAGGATAAAAGTAAATCAACTTGTTTCTGCCTGGGATGAAGGAAGGCAGAAATGGCTGGAACATTTCCATTTTTTCACTCTGAAAGGGCTGGCTTCCTCACTGCAAGTCAAAAGAGTAACAGTTGTTGTGACTGACTAGAAATTAAATATTTTCAGAGCTTTATTTTGCATGGTAGACTGAAATGTTTTGATAGCAAGTCGATTTGGTAACAGGGTGAGGAGAGGGTTTTAGGCAAGGAAAACTGCCAGTTCCCATAGAGCATTTCACTGGTGTTTACCTCCTCAGCTAAAAGCACAGATATGTGAATCTCTGCATGCTGGGCACATTCCCACCCTGCTGCCAGCCCAGATGGCACAGCTCTGCTCTGCAGAACTGCCTGCCTTCTAACTGCTGGTGGTCAAACATGGGCACAAGGAGGACAGCAGAGCCTTTATTTGGACACTCACGCTGGTGTGTGGACACACACAGCCCCATTCCCACCTACACACGTGCCAACCAAAACATCCCAAAACAAGACTGCCACATTTGGGTGGTGTTTGGGAGTCAGGCTCAGACAAGGAGGGGGTGATGGTTTGCAAGGGCAGGAGCAGAAAGCCATTTCCTAGCCAACAAGGGTCCAAACACCCTGGCTGCACCAGGGGCCTTTAACAGGACACAAATCTGCAAGGAAACATGGAACAGATCCCTGCCCCACCAAGTGCAGAGGCACTGGAGGGGCTAAGGAGGAATGACAGAGTTAGGCTGTGCAGGCTTACAAAGAGAGGAGCAGCACAACTGGACAGGGAAGTGATGACCCAGCAGGACTTGAGCACAACTGGGAACGGAACAGGGCCGATAACATTTCCCTGAGGCTTTATCTGCAGGGTCAAGGCACTGGGAAGACCTGGGACAACTGAAATAGCCTTCTCAAGGACAGGGGCCCCTGAGGAGGGAGGTGCTGGTGCTGCTGGGCAGGCTGGAGCACAGCCCTGTGCACCATCACCATGCAGCCATCACACACTCAGAAGCATTTGGACATTCTCCCCCATCCCATTTGTCTCCCTCAAGCCCGGGAGCTCTGCACATCCCCAAAGGGCAGTGGTGCCATGGGATTGCTCTCCTTTAGTGGGAGGCAAAACCTACCAGGGATTTAGGATAAATGCCATTTAGCTTGGCATTCATTCTCCTGCAGAGTCTATTAAACAAACACTGCCACAGAAAAAATCCTTGGCTCTTGGAGACCTCAGCTCAACTTTGGGTGGAGATGGTGAAACAAAACAACCCCCCCCAGCCTTTTCTGCTTCCCTCATTTCCACTGTGCAAAATATTGCCTGGTCCAACATAAGAAGCTGGCTTTGCTCAGGAGAACAAACCAACTGTACATCGTGCTAGAAAAGTAAGTTTCCAAGAGAAAACTTTCATTCTCAGGCAACAGAAAACCATTCAATTTTAGGGCAAGGTTGGCTTCTGCAAGCAAAATTTGGAAGAAGGTAGGCTCTGGGAATCTAGTGTATGCAGTCTCCTTCCTGGGATCTGGGGTTTGCTTTTTCACCTGGGGGATACCTGGAGCACGTAACATCAAGAGCAGCAACAGAGAAGTTGGAAGCACTTCCTGTGGAGAGGATTGCTTTCTCAGCAGAGCCAGCTTGCTGTCGTCTGTCACTTTATTCAGTGATGTAACAGCTGCATCTCCCCCCTGCACCACAGCAAGTGGCTGGAAGAAAGCCTTTGCCAGTGCTGGAGCCACAGCTGATCACCTCCGTGGCTTTCGGGAGCCACTGCACATTGCTGAGTGTGAGGAAAGGGAAAATCCCTGGAACACCTGCTGGGAACGGGCAGCAAAGTCAGCACGGGCTTTCCCCATGGCTTTTGTTAACTCACCACAGGCTGACAGGACAGGGCTGACATGGGTGGACAAAGCAGCCACAGCAAGACCATTTCTGACACTAAAGGACCGTGGCTGTGGTCTCCTAAACCTTGCAAGTGCCTGTTTTGGATGGGCACTTGAGATTAGGTGAGAGGGAGGGCACTCCTTCAAAGGGGGCAGATTAATAGCTCTTTAGCATTCCCAGTTGTTTGCAGTCACCCGGGGAGGTGAAATCATTTCCCACCACTATCTCCAACAGCTAAGAGAAACACATTTTAAATAGATAATCTATTACAACCATCAGGAGGATTTCAGGGGTGGGTGGTTTTGTTAACTCTTATTGTTTTACCTCCAATTTGCCCGTTTTTTCTTAAAGGCCCAGCTCCTGGGATCGTGGGACCATGTGGCACAAAGCAAAAGCGAGCAGTGAGTCCTCCCAGATGGAGGAAAAAGCTTGGAAATGACACCACCTGGGCACAGGGATTGGCAAGCAGCTGAAAGGAAATGGGACTTAGCTACCAGAGAAGCTGAAAGAAAAAAGCAGATCCCATGATTGTGAGCTGAAGAACACTAAGCTGAAGATGTAGTCAGGGAATGCTTAGAACAAGCTTGAAGACTCTAGGAAACAACTGTGCAGTGTGCTCTGAGACATGGAATTAAAAAAGGGGGGGGAAATGCTTCAAGTCAGGAGGGAAAGGGAGTTTTCTGGTGTCCCTCCTTTGCCTTCATAAGTAAGCAAAGAGTTCCAGGGAAATGAGACTACTGGGAAAGCAGTGAGGATCAGTGCTCCCTCCCCATTCCCAGGCACGTTCCTGAATCCCTTCAGAATCACTAAAGCCACAACAAACACCTTCAACAGAAGCCCCTGAGAAGGCTAAAGGGCAGCTGATCTTCCCCCAGGGTGCACAAGATTACCTGCTGTTGCATCACACATACACATTTCTATCTCTACAAACTCACAAATTCTGGGAACAGCACTGAATCCATCCTGTTCTCCACCCTGATGAGTTTCTGGCAAGTAAAACAGCACCAAATGTTACCCAGCATGGGAAAGGACCTTGTTTTCTTCTTTGGAAAGCTTTGCCTCTCTTGCAAATGCCACTAGTGAGTTTGTGTTCCTTGCATGATTTTATGATGTCTCATAAATGCAGAGGAATTCGAATTCCTTCGTGGAGTTAAAGCTCTCCCTGTACTACCTGCTTCTGGCCCATCCAGCACAGATGTTTTTACAAGAAAACCTAGTCAATTTGAGTCTGGCAGAAAATTCCCTTGTGGTACTCGCCTACACCAGGCAGAGGTTTACACAGTAGCAAATGAAGCACTGGTCAGGCTGCTTCTGGGAAAGCATCAGCCGCCCTCTCCTCGCTCCTCCTGAGCCGAGATGGAAACTCTGCCACAGCCAGCCACCAGTGCAGGAAAACCAGGCTCTGAGATGGAGAAAACATCCCCACCAGCTGCCTTCAAATGAACATCTAAAGCAAAGCAACCCAGCTCCTCCCCCTGCTTTATTTGCTTTATTTGTGCATCTAGAAGAAAGGCCCCTCAAAGGACTTTGGCAAATGGCACTTCTCTGTGTGGTATCCCTCACAGGCCCTCGGGAACACCCTGGGCACAGTCTGCAGGGCATTGCACACTCCAGGTTTTGAGCACAACCTCAGAGCTCCTCTATCAATCCTCACAGACTTCACTTCTTCACATCCCTCCAGCTCATCAGCTCATCGCCACAGCCACCAGAGCTAGAAACGTGCTCCTGTGCTGTGCCTCCCCTCCCACCTCCCCACCCATCTCTGACCAGCTTTTCCTGAAGCTGGGGTTCCTTTAAAGCTTTGCTGTTTTATTTTGTGATGGATAGCACTGAGCTGGCAGCTGTGAAACCCATTAAGGTTGAAACACCAGGAAGCTGTGAGGATGTGGCAAGGAGAGGCGGCGAGGGTCTGAGCAGGGGGAGATGAATATCCCACTTTCACGTCCATCACAGCAAACCCATCTGCAGCCCCTCTCCCCCAGCCAGGGTCAGCACAACTTATTCTGCTTTCCTTACTTTTTTCCCACCCATCCTTTCCTTGTTCCCTTTATCTACTCTGTTTTGCTCCATCCTTGCCTCTCACCAGTCAGTCCATGGCCCCGTTTCAGATATAATGAAAAGGAGGACCAGAAGGATTTTTCTTTCCTAATCAAAAGCCTCACATGGCACAGCACCATCTGTCCACCAGCAGCCCCTTGCCCTGGACCTCGAGCTGCCTGGTCCATGCCAGTGTGTCTGGCTGAGAGTGGAGATGAGGTTTAGATTCTCAGCAGAAGTGGGCAGCAGAGCTGGCAAGGGTCTCCTCCCCAAGGGACAGAGCCCTCCTCCCCCATGGGCATCAGATCGTCACAAGTATAAAGGGACAGGAGATGTGGGTCAGGCATCCCTCCTCCTCCATGGTCTCCAGCACTTTTTTCCAAGCTCTTTTTGAAGTTGTGGCCCAGGATGGAGCTGGTAACACTGGTGGTACTCAGAGCAAGTGCTGGCCCCTCAAGTTCCTGTCCTACAGCTGCTCCCCACCCTGGCTGCAGTGGGGACTGTGGCCACCCCCAGGAGAACAGGAGGGGCTGCTCAGGAAACAGGGGTGCTGAGACCCCCATTCCCTTGCTAAGCTGAGCTATAAAAAGGTGTAAAGGTGCTGGTGCCAGCAGGGCCAGCAGGACACGGGGCCATCCGGCCCCAGGCACCAATTCCGGGAGGACTGAGGTGGCACTTCTCAAATCGCAGTAGAGATAAACTCCAACTTCCCAGCAGACTCATGCCAGCAGCAACAGAGGGATTGCTGCACTCATCCCCTGCCTGGTGGCAGGGAAGGAGTCCTTGCATGAGAGTACAACCACAGGGCACAGATCCAATCACTCACAATGCTTCTGCCTCCCCAAACCCCTTTTTAAAGCAGGATATTGCCCCATGGACCCTGTCTTTCCCTTATTCCTCATCCAAAGAGGCAACTCAAAACCGTATCTTTCAGCTCCTGCAGTGTTTGTTAGCTGAAGGTTCACAGCTTTTGGCTGCATACCCCAGCAGATCCAGGGACTGCTCTCACAAGACCCATAAACAGAAGCAGAGCCTGTCAGCTGTAGGTTTAAACTCCTCACCACAGACTTTCACTGCTCCTAGAAAGCAGGAGGGGGTCCAGGTCACCCCAGGTGCCAGGCAGCACTGCCCGAGGCAGGTCCCAGTAGTCAGCACTACTAGATCATCCCATTCCTCACCTCATTTGGCAATAGCAGCCCATGAGGGACTTTTCTCAGATACAAAGCAGTTTTTGGGCTAGCCCCAGGGATCTCTCCAGCATGACTCAAGCCAAAGCTAAGTAAACAGAGAAAAGGAGAGGTGGGTGGGAATGGCTCTGGCCCTGAATTTCACCCCCAAGCCTCTCCTAGAGCTGTGGGAACAGGTCAGTGGGGACCTGTCTGGAGAGTTCAGAGACATGAGCCACCATCTGCTCCCTGACACATGTCAACACCACTTCAAAGCCCAACAAGGCAAGGAACACTCATCACAGCCAGGGTAGAGGAACACAGACAGCCCCCAGCAGCATCAACACAGCAAAGTAAAAGGTGTCAGCCAGAATGATCTGCACTTCTGGGCCCTCTTTATTGACCTGCTGAAGCCAGTAGCAGCATTCCCCCATCATCAGAGGAGAGCCCACAGATCCAGTGGAGTTTGGATGGGACTCAAGTGAGTATAACACAGCCATATGCTCTGCATTGATGCCCTGGCAGTACCAGAAATCATCCTGGCAATGCCAGTGTGTGTCATTTTCCTGAGCCAGGAACTGTGGAAGGGGTCAGGGTTGGTACAGCAGCAATGCCAGCCCATCACAACACTGGTGTGCTGGCAATCACCTCTTCCCATAGCCATGCTGGCTGCAACATGCCTTGGCTGTCCCTCTCCTGGGGCTCAAACCCATGCTGAATCCCCAGGTTTAACCTCTAGCTCTAATGCTCTTTCAGCATGCAAGACTCCCAAAGAGAAGGGCTGGAGGTTTTTGCCTCCCCACCAGGACCAGGGATGAGGTTTTCCTCTTTGCAAAGTGCAGGTTTCAGCCACAACATGGGCTGAGAAGAAGAAACTCCAAGCAAGTTTGAAAGGTGGGAGGGACCCGAAGGAACAGGGAACTCAACCTGGCGGCAGCATCACTTGTGAGGAGATACATTTTTAAGAAAGGGGGAAGAAAACGGAAAACGTGACTACGCAAGCCTCCACGTGCCTAAAATCGATAACACCGCAAACTACACACGCAAAACGAAAGAACACCGACCTCATTGAGCAGTTGGTCAACTCTTCCCAAAATAGCCGTCTCCATTTGGTCTGCTGAGAGCCAGGCGGGGAGCTGTGCGGGTCTGCCCGCTTCCAAGTGGGACACGCGGGACTGCAGGTCGGAGGTCCGAAAGTACAGCAGGAGGCTGAGCACCAGAGAGAGCAGGGACACGCCGGGCAGCCCCGAGCCCAGCAGCAGGGGGAGGCGGCAGCATCTCTCCCCATCGCCGCTCCTGGGGGGAGCCACACACCCCCTGGCAAAAGCTGCTTTGTCGACGCCTTTCCAGCTCTTCTCCTCCAACATTCCCTCCCTGTCCTGAGAAACAATAAATAAATAAATAGAATAAATAAAGCCTCACTCCTGCTCCGAGAAGCACAATCCAGAAGGCATAGGAAAAGAACGTCGAGGGGATCCCGGTGGCAGCAAATCACAAGTGACAGCAATAATGACAAAAGTGGACTGGGGGGGGGTGTCTTTAAAAAATAAAAACAAACCACACACACATAAAAGGGGTGCAGAAAAAAGGGATCCAACTGCAGCAAAGAGTGCGAGGGGGAAAAAAATAATCTGATCGAGATTGATTTTTTTTTTCCTCCTGTATTTCAGTCTTTTGGTTCGCTGATAGGTTTTTGATTCTTTCTAAGCTGTCAGTTTCAGTTCCTTCGCAGACTGGCCAGGAGCTCGCACATGAAAGTCCCCATTAGAGAGAGGTAATTCTCAGCTGCTCCGGCGACGCTGTGCTCTGGCTGATCGTGGCTCCCCTGTAACATGACACACTCCCTCCGAACTACGGGGCTGGGATGAGCGAGCTGCGCGGCTTCCCAAAGTAACCTCCTCTGCTCGCCCTCTCTCTCCACCTCTCCCTCGCTGCATGATTTATTTATTTATGCAAAGCGCCGGGGTGGGATCGGGCAGTGGGACGCCCCTGTCCCGCTCGGTCCCCAAACCACCTCTCCGCCGCCAGCCCTTCCCTTTGAAGTGACTCTCGCCGAGGTTATTTATAGTGGCAGGAAAGAGATTGTAAAGCAGAGGCTGGGCTCGCACCAGCCTGCGTCTTCCTTTCCTCCAGGCAGCCGAGAGCGCTTTTATGGGATGGTACAAACGGAATGCCGCGTCCCCCACGCCATCCTGGGGCACCGCCAGCGGGGTACTCGGACCCTGGTATTTTGAGGAGAGCAGCCAGGCAGGGCGAGAAGCAGAGGGAAACATCTGGAGACAAGAGCTGGCAGCTGAGGGCTCTGCAAGAAACAAGAAAAGGGCAGCAGGGAGAAACACCCCAGGCGAGCTGCAGCGCAAGGGGGGAACATCTGGGGGCTGATCTGGGGGTACAACCTGCCAAGGGCGTTCAGAGGAACTAATCTGCTGAGGCCCTCTAGTGAAGCAGAACTTCCCATCATCTCCGTGTCCCACCAGGCACGGGGCACCAGACAGACAGCCCCCCTTTGGCAGGGAGCAGTCTCCCCAAAACGTGCCGGAGGGCAGCTCCGAGCCATGCGTCTGGGAAACAAAGCCTCCTTCTGTTCTCCACGAGCAAGGCAGGGCCACCTCTCCCAGTCTTCCTGAGCAGGAGATACAATATTTTATCCTGCGGGGTGACATGCAGGCTCTGCTGAGCCCCTGCCTGTCTGTCTGTCCATTCTTTCGTCCTCTCCTTGAGCACGCTCAGCGGTGAAGCAGCACAGAGCTCACGGTGGTGCAGAGCCATTAAAACCCAGGCAGCAAATTGGTCTCTTAAAATCTGGCTCCCTTGTGGCTCTTTCGCTGTCATTTACACGTTTTAAATGAAGATTTTGCGTGCAGTCTGTGCTGGAAATTAACTGGCAGAGAAAACTCATATCCATCTCTGGCTTGGTCTCTGTTTCAGGGGGCTGGAAGAAATGGATCTTCTGGGAGCAGGTTAATGCGAGCCGCTTCTCCTCCACCAGACAAACTCTCTGAGGGGCCGGTAGCACACAGCCCCAATTCTCTGAATGGCCTCATGCCTTTCACAGCCACTCACTTCCCAAAATGGGGTTTGGGCGTCTGCAAGACAGGAAATCCTTTCTTTATTTCTTTTGGTGGGTTTCTTGTCATCTCGCTGCTCAAATTTGCGCTGCTGTTCCGGCACGCACGGAGAACACCCCTCTGACGGCTGCAGCCTTTCAACAGCTTCTCATATGAGCAGGGCAGAGATGTGCAACCCACAGACCCGGTGCACAAAGGGTGCCTATTTGTTTAGGAGGTGTAGCCACCCCTTGCCCAGTCTCTCCCTGTGCTAGCAACCTATTTCTTTAGAAAAAAAAAGAGAAGTCTGGCTCTGCCAGAGGTAAGCCACAGTCCATGGGAGTTACCCAAGATACCACCTGCAATCACAGCAAATAAGTAGACAGAGAGAATTGAAAGGGAGATGCTTACAGGCTGATGATACAGGGTTTGAAAAGCAGAGATCTTCTCGGGAAAACACCAGCTAGCAAGTGGTGCAGGGTGTTCTCGAGAGTGCTGCAGTACACTGCCTAAAGCCTGGGGTTGAACTGCAGCTACCTGCCTGTGTTACACAAATACCTAAGGCTGTCCCTCTTTCCCCCCTTTACACCAACCCAAGCACTGGAATCACAAAAAATCAAGCTAAAAATGGCAATCTGCTGGGTGTCTACATCTCATTTCCCCACACTGGCTGGGGAGAGCTCCCTGCTCTTTCACACTGATTTTTGATACAGATCCCTGCTGTCCAGACACGAGCATCAGAATGACTCTCTAAGTGCCTTTTCCTGCCTCCCCGCCAGCCCCCCTCCAGCTGATCAGCTCATTTAGAGGGTATGTCATAGTTGCTGTAGGCTGGGGAGCTGCACTCAGATGGGTTTCATGCAGAAGCCTTAGCTGCAGATGTGCAGGAGGGTAATTTTTCTACCCATGAGATATTAAAGGAGCCCTGTCATCCCATGCCAATAAAGATGGACTAATTTAGCCACAAACCTGAGCCAACTGCACACATTGAGTCTGCAGCACTGCTCAACAAAAAAGCTGCCTCCAGAGACAGGCCTGGCACAGCCCAGACTTCAGCTCTCCCAACAGCCCAGAGGAGATGAGCACTGGCCTGAAACCAGTCCTCCTGCAACTTGGTGACTCTCAAAGTTGGTCGAGTAGCAACAAATACTCACTTGCAACGAGGAGTGATCTCACTGCCTGGTGACTCATAGAGCGCCCTGCATGCCCTGAGCTTGAGGATGTATCCCCTCTTTCCTCGGGGAGGTTGATGGAATTCCTTGCAAGGACAGTAACCACACACTTCTGTCGCTTCTAACAGGTCTTCCAGGGCGGTTAAGGACCTCAGCACAAACATACAAACAACTGCAGCAAACAGAACTTGTATATAACCTCCCAAAGCAGCTGGAACTCCTCTGTACAACGAAAAAGTTTCACATCTAGCACGTGGCACTGGGTGAATTGATCAGGTACAAGCAGGTGTGGCAACTCCAGCTTGGTCAGTCCTGAGCTGGCACAGGCACTTTGTCTTTCTCAGGGACATCTGTACATGGGCAAAGCACCTCACAAAAAGCTCAGCACTGCTTTGTAACACACACAGTGCTCACAACATGTGGGCATTCCTCACAGGGCGCAAAGTGGTCGCATTGCAATAGACCATAAACCCTCTTTGACCCAAGGCAGGTACTGTGGACATGAACCACAGGCCAGAAATGGATATTTGGGCATGGATGAGGTTCTTGTTTCTATCAGCACAGCTCAAGTCAATGAGGTATCTACAACAGCTCTTCACCTGAAAAGGGACAGATAACAGCAGCAGGCTTTCCTCACCTTCCTTCACTTAAAAGAAAATCTTCCATTAAAAAATAATGTGTACACTAACTGGAAGTTGAAGCCAACTGCCTGGAGATGGCCATGTGCTCAATCCCACCACTAACCTTCCCCTTTTCAGACCATTTACCAGGGAGAAAAACCCCACTCCAATTCTCTTTCTGCTCTTCTGCCTCCCCCCCACAGGAAACATGGGGGTCTTGGTGTGCTTGAATGAGCCATTAACCAGCAGCCAACATCTCCAGCTATTGTAAATACATTAACTCAAGGCCTTTCGCCGCATTTATTAGACTCAAGAACAACATCTGGAAACAGATGTTTTGTGAGCAGAGAAGAGGGGAGGAAGGAGGGTAACAAAACAAGGGGGTGGGAAGGAGTCTTGCAAGTGGAAGTACATGGTCTGCAGACCATCCCTTTTGGAAAATGCTGCTCAGATGGAGCACTGCAAGGGCTGAGGCAAGCACTGCCACGTACCTCCAAGGCAAGGCAGTGAGAGTAGAATATCTTAGGGGTGGGCTGCCTGACAAAAACAGCAATGGGGGAGGAGGAAGAACTCACATCAGCTTTCAGGGCCCTTGAGAGGAAAGGTCAGAACACTCACACAGGGGATACTGTGACAGAGAGGCTGTCAAGGCTTGTAGTGGGACAATGTCAACCCCAGAACAGCTTGGCAGCATCTGCCAGTGGCCCCATGGTGTAGGCAAGGTCTAGGGCTCCCAAAATATCCTGTCTGTCCCAAGTAGCCTGCTCTCAAAAGGCAAGCAGAGAGGAAACCTCCCATGCCAGGCACTCTGAAGAACCAAGGGTCCTGCCCTTATGTGGAGTCTTGATGACATGGCTCAAATTTAGACAATATTTAGAAAATCATACAGTGTTAACTAGGAACAAAAAGCAAGCATGCATACTTAAAAATATCTCCCATGGTATTATTGTGAAACTCCATTCTCAATACACTCTGGCTCAGGTACCAGAGATGTCTAAGGTACAATAAAGGACTGAGATCAAAGCTTCCCTGCATTTCTTTTGTGGGAAATGCAGTTTTACACATACACATACCCTCACTTTTTATTAAAATAAAAGTAAAGCCAATGGACAACTCCAAAAACTAAAAGAGGAAAAAACCAAAACCCCACAACAAGTATTTTGCCATCTTTAACCTCAGGTTCACAACGGGTATCTCCACCCTTGCCTCTCTGAGATGCAGTTACACATATTTTGCAAGTAAGGTCAGCAATATTGAGTATTACCTACCTAATTTGGTATTTGTTTATAGGAAGCATTAAGTGGCCTATGGAGCAGAACAATTCCCGCCCGAGGAGCTGCTCTAACCCATTGTGGAGTTATAGAATAAAGACACATTTGATCCTTTGGGAAAAGGGTTATGAAAATACATGGAAAAAAATGTACTGTCCATGCATAGTAATATCATGGCTGTTTTCAATCACTTGGCCTCCTGCAAAACAAAGGGGCTCACTGCACAATATGAACTCCTAGCACTGGTAGCAGCAAAGGAACTAAGCAAGAAGCAAAGTTAGTGGTATCTGGTTAGGGTTTTATATTTCCATAACCCTAAAATGCCTGAGCTCATTGTTGTCTCCCTCCCAAGAAAGCCAAACTGGCTTCGTGCAGCTGCAGTGGTGGGAACCTGTCCCCAGAGCTGTGTGAGAACAATCAAGCAGAGCTGAGCTGCGTTCCAGGGTGGGAGCCTGGCCACCAGCAGCTCCTGCTGAGGTCGGGTCAGAGCTTCCAGGGGAGGGTGGAGCAAACACAGGTTTTGCTCCGTTTGGGGCCGCCCCTTCTCTGCACACCCCGCAGAGGGAAGGCTTTGCCAGAGGAGAGCAAGCAGTGGGGACACACTTAAACTGCCCACGCTTGTCCTTGTGTTCTCAACTAACCCCTCACCTTTTGTTCAGATGATGAGGGAAGTGGCTCTGAGCAAACCAGGCTCTGCACCCTCCTTCATGGAGGAACTTTTTTCTCACAGCAGAAGCCCTCCACGGCCAAGAAGCATTTCACAGGAAGAAGCTTTATTTCTTTGCAGCAGCTGTTTGGGTTTTGGTTTGTTGCTGGGCTTTTTCTTCCTTGTTTGGAGCTGATTTTTAATTGTCAGTGCCACTGGAGTCTGCAGAGATGGTCATTTCTGCTAGCCTGCTTTTTGCTCTTATCTTGGTTCCTGCAGAGCCTGGGTGGGATGTTAAATTAAGAACATTGCTACAAAAAGAAAAAGCCTCCATCCCATCAGCACTATTCCCCAGCATCTTGCAGGCCTAAGAATTCCCACAGCAGCCTGTGGGAGATTGGTTTTGCTCATGATAGAGGTGTGCCTACACTGGGAGAGCTCCTTTGCAAGTTCTTTTTTTGGTGAACCTGGGAAATGCTGGTGCAGAGCATTGCTAAAGGCTCTCAGCACAGCTAGAGCAGTACAAAGCTTTAGCTGTAGCAAAGAGGTTCTTAGACTGAACACTCAAAATCTTCTCATCCAGGTAGAAAAATAAGGGTGAGATTTTCATGCGTGAAATCATCAGGGCAAAACGTTCTCCATCCCAAGGCTGGGGCTCTGAGGAAAAGCTCCTCTGTTCCCAGCAGCAACTCCCTGGGCCCCTTGCTGAGCAGAAAACCTCCCTCTATTAAAACCAAGCTCAGGCATTGTATGCTCAGTTAGTTACTTGTGCAGTGAGGTGTTTGCCAGAGTGCACTGGCACGCGTGGGACTGATAAGCCAGGGCACAGATTTGCATCTAGATTTGCCATTAAACAGTTTAGTGAAGAGCTACTGCTGAGTGCCCTCAGCCTCACTGCACAGCTGGGCTATTCCATCCACCCCAAAGCCCACCCTCCCCCTCACCTCTGCCAGGCAGAGGGCTCCTGTTAATCCTCCACTACCTGTTTCCACACACATGGCTGAGAAAACCCCTCCTCAGCTTTGGCAGGTGCAGATCAGGCTCAAGCTGCCACCAACCCCAGGACAACCAGCCAACACATGGAGGGTGAACACCCCTATGGGATGAGCTGGGAACCCCAAAATCTTGGGGCTAGCCCAGGGCCACGTGCCATGGGGGAGGAGGCAGAGCTGTGACACAGCCCTGTCTAGGAAAACCAAACCCCGGGAAACCCGCAGCAGCTTTGCAGGAACTTTGAAGTTAATGAATCAGAGCTGGGAGGATTGGGAAACCCAGACTAAGTGTCAACTGCACTGGGGGGAAGCAAAAGTAATGAAGCAAGGCTCCCCCTGAAGACTGATTGTTTTGGAAGCCAGAAGCGAAGGAGAATGGATATAGCAAGCTCAGGAAATTGAAAACAACTTTAGGTAAATACTTCCCCTCATTCCAACACTTGGTCTTTTATCAGAGCTGGTTCAGAGCCTGACAGCAGCGTGCAAGGCAGCTCTGCTCCATCCTAATGCAAAAGACAGGCCCAGAGGACGAGAGGTTAGTGGCTAATGGAGCAGAGTCGGGTTCAATTTCCCTGGAAATTACTCGTGGAGGAAAGCCAGGAGACAAGGAGCACTGCTAACATCCTTCTGCAGCATCACTGCTTCCCCTGTGCAGGGCAAAGCCCTCACTCCTGCCCTCTGCCCCCCACAGGTCACTCCTGCACCCCAGAGGGGGAGGAGAGCAAATGAAGCAGGAAGGATGTGAGCCTGGGAGCAGACTGACGGTGTCAGAGAGCAGCATGGCTCCACGGCAGAGTTTTCCCTCCCAGCACTGGTGCCTTCATAGCACCTGATGTAAATCCTCCCTGGCAGGGGAGTTAACCTGCTTTATTAAAAGCAGCTCTATCAGTAAACTGTCAGCCATCTATTGAGTCTCTTCCAGCTTGCTGGGCTTTTAGCTGCCACTGGGGGCTTTACCTCCTTGCAGCAGCATCACAGGGGAACTATGGAAAGATGCCTTTCTATCCCAAAGGCACACTTGGCAAGACCAGCTCACATGATGGCTGCAGTACTCCAGGACATAGCATCTCCATCAGGCTGGGCACCCAGGGGGCATGTCTGAAGCTCAGTGCCAATAAAACAAACTTGTTTGAAGAGAAAGGGTCCAATCTTTTTCATTTGGGACTCATTAAAGTCAATGGAAAAAAAAGCTCTTTTCAGCTTCCTTAGTCTTGGCCACTTAGGTCTTGTGCCAGCCCGACATCAGTGTAGTCACTCTAGATTTATGCCAATCCAGAGAAATTTAGTCACATGCTGCTACCAATATAGTGACTAAAATAAATTTCTCTGCTTTAAGAGGGGTCAGCATGGAACCCCTTGTTTGCTGCCTACCACACACCTTGCAAATCACAGAATCATTTAGGTTGGAAAAGACCTCCAAGATTACGGAGCCCATCCTTTGTCCAATCACCTCTTTGCCAAAAAAAAATAAATCATAGCACTAAGTGACACAGTCATTCCTTGAAAACCTCCAGGAATGGGGACTCCACCACCTCCTTGGGCAGCCCCTTCCAATGCTGGGAACCCTTTCAGCTGAAGAAATTCTGAACTGCCCATCCTGCCTGTGCCAGTGGGTATTGCAATGGATCAGGGCAAAGCCCCCACAACCCACGTTTATCCACAGAAGTTTGCCTTTTCCTGAGGGCTCTGGTATGTGCTGGTGAGGAAAGAGCTGTCTCCCACTGGTGCCCCAGCACTGGGGAACACTGCTTGGCTCTGCACACAACTGTCCCTGCATATTTGGAGCACGGGGCTTTACTGCAGGGGCTGAAATATCACGCCTATCAGTAGGGCCCCGTGGACAGAAAATAGCAGAGGATCTGGTGGCAGTTTCCTTTCAAGACATACAGGAATAGCAGCACACATCTCTGCTGGATCATGTGGGCTGAATTCCTCAGCTGAACTCCTCTGGCTTTGAATTCTGCAAACCAATTTTTCCCTCCTTGGCTTGTTTGTTGTTTCAGGACCACTAAACTACCAAGAATGGTTTACATTATATAACCACCCTGTCCTTATTGCATTTCGAGGAGGAGACTCTGACAAACAGCCAGATCTAATTTGTTCTTTAAATTGGCTTCTAGGCCAGACAGTCATGCCTTCCAGATGGAAAATCCAGTTGCACTCACCAGCGATATCCCAGTGCATTCAGGTCCCAAACCAGCTCTGTCCAAAGCATGCTCTGGCATGCAATTTGATTTTTTTACACCCTGTGAGTAGCTAATGGTCACTTCGGTCCGTGGTGAGGCAGCATCGCTTTTTGTCACCTGTACCAGCTCAGCTGTCAGCTCTGTCCTGTTGTCCTGTTATTTTTCCTAGAAGCCTGACAGCTGCAGCAGCTTTATAACTGCCAGATTTGCAATTGGTCTTCCTGGGAAAGTCCTTTCAGGTTCCCTTTTCTCTCTGCTAGGCTTGGTCAACCTTTTCAACACCACTCCAAATCGAAAACAATTTTAAGAAAGCAAATGCCGTGCTGCATTTGGATTTGGATTCTCCTGCCAGGACAGAATCAAGGATATGTTCAAGGCTGATTTAGGTTACACCCAGAGCATGGCCTGTGGCACGCTGTGCATGGGACACTAACACTGCTGACAGCCAGAAGGTGTTAAAATCCTGCCACTGACAGCAACAAGCCTGGGCTGCCATTTGCTTTGTTAGGGGCTGGTGAGGCAAGGTGGCAAGTGCCCTGAGACAGCCCCCAAGACACTTGGGCTGGGATCAGTCTCTAGTTGCACTGTCCCACACGTCTAGCTTGGGGAGCTGGTGGGAGCAGCAGCTGGGGCTCAGACACAAACTCCATCCCACAGGCAGGGGCTGACCACTTGCAAGGAACCAGCACTGCAAGATGCCCATCATCTGCAGCAGGGAGAGGAGTGATCTGCATAAGAGGGTGGCCTCAGATACACAGTCTGTGACTTTCTCTCAGTCCCCGTGACATTTTTTGTTCTTTAAGCCTTTTTGTTGCAAGGCACGTTGTCCTGGTTTGAAGGACAGGTGTCTTCCAATAAAGGCAGAAGCTTCTCTTTGAAATGGAGAATGTAAACTCCCCTCCCTCCAAATTTATTATTATAATTTTGAAATTAAGGGGCTCTCAGGCAAAGAGATGGGGAATTAGGAATAACAGTTCTTTACTAGGAAAATTAAAATAGAAATGCAGTATTACAAAGAACAACCCCAAAACACTGACAGAGTGAGAATACAACCTGACACCCCGTCAGTCAGTCAGGGTGTTGGTAGCAGTCCCATTAAATGGTGGCTGCATCCTCCTGCAGTGGCAGATGTGGTTCAGCTGGAGCAGTGCTCCTGTAGAAGGTGCAGTTTTCCTCTGAAGGCCCAGGGATGATGTGGAAAGGTTCAGTTTTCCTCTGGAATCCAGTGGAAAGATGGATAACCTGCTGTCCAAAATCTCAGTTTTTATCTAGGTAGGAAAGGCTTGGCTCCTCCCCCTGGCTGGAGCATCTCCCAGTGGGATGATGTAATTTTATCAGTCATGCACTGGGACTGAATGGGCCAGCAGCAGATGATATCTTCCTGGAGGGAGGATGGGCTGTGGAAAAGATAAAGATGATTGCCCCAGCTGGTTTAAAGATGGCCCATGAGCAGATAATATGTGCCATGGTGATAAGGAGATCACTGCAGATGGTGACAGAATACACATTTCTGGCCACATCCTGTATTGCAGCCCAAGACACACGTATAATCCTAAGGCTCTGTGGCCTGATGGATAGACAACTTGCTGGTTTTTCCCACCTCTGCCACTCTATTGCTTGGTGGCCTTTGGTGATCAATGAATGCTTTTACATTCTTGGAGTATTCCTCCCTTTCCTCCTCAGGGAAACGAGGCCAGTCTAAGTTACCTTAAGATAAACTGCTGACAAGGGTCAAAGAAAAAAAGAGAGGAATAAAGTGAGCCACAGGGAGTTCCAAGGCAAAGTCAGCAAGCCCTTACTTTGCAAGTCCTGAATCTCATGGTGCCCACGAAGGCACCCTCCCCCAGGTCTGGAAAAGTTCCAGTCAACCAGGACATCACTTAAAAGCCTGTTTATGTTCAGCACACACCTTCAAGACACGTGTGCCATGTGTCATCCAGGGAAAGGCAGTGGGTTGTGCTGAGGGTGACCCGAGAAGCCCTGAGGGACACCAATGAGGATGCCTCCCTCACTCTCAATGCTTTGAAGCTGACAGGAGAACCATTCCATTGCAATGACTCTGTGCCCTGCCCAAATCTCCTCCATGTTTCCAGGGGCTCTGCCAGCCTGGCAGCATGCATGGCACTGAAATTACCTCTTTGGGGAAAGGTTAAGAACAAGCTTTCTTGGGGCCATCGTCTCTGGACAGCCAGAGCTTGCAAAGAAGGTCAGAGCAAAGAAATGTAAACCACCATCAAATCTGAGTGGTTGCACTTTACAGCCACTTCAGCTCAGGCCCAAACAGTTGCAGGGAGTCCACACTAGCAAAGAACGAGCCGGTGTATCACTTGAAAGGAATGGTTTGTTTTGGTTTCACTTCCCTGCCCACACCTCTCTCAAACTGCCCTCTGTTTGTCTGGGATATTTGCAGGCATGCAGTGTTTCCCTGGCTGACTTCACAAGGGACACTGTGGTCCTAACAGGCTGTACCTTTGACTCCTGTGCTGCTGTGGCCAAGTCCTTGGATTCCTCTGTAGAGTAAATCATATAACGTGTGCAAAAGCAGATGTGATAAAAATAACATATGCAGAAGAACTGACAAGTTAAACTATGAGCAATAACTGCAGGTGTGCAAGGGAGCTCCAGGGCTGATGCTCATTGCTTCACTGGATTAAAAAAAAAAAAAAATTAAAAGTCTGCAGGACCAGGCAGCTAAATAATAGGATCCAAGTCAAATTCAAGCAATTTTCCCCAAAAACTGGCATTTTGGAAAGCATGAGGACTGCAGCACCAACACTCTCAGGTTATAAACAGGTCCCACCATGCCCTGTCCCCTTTGATTCTCCCCTTGCAAAGGACTGGGAGGCCCAGCAGCAGGGACTTGCAAGAACTGGTTTCTGAAAATAGGGAAAACAACTTTCCTGAGGGAAGAGAAAACTCACGCTTGTTTCGCTTTGAAGGCTTGTTTGTTTGGTGCCTTTGGAAAAAATGAAGGAAAACAGTGATGGCTTTGATGAAAAGCCCAAATGCAGAAAGAAATAATGAAAAATTAAATATGTTTTTTGACAAAAACATATTGCCTGACCACACTGCTGTGTGTCTGTCAGACACAGCTCAGAATCACGAACACTGCTGGCAAGAGCCTTTAAAAATCCCACCCTGGCCTGGAGCTCACCCCCCTGCTATTTATATTGAATTGTATGCAGTTTCTAGGAATGGTATGGTCTCAACAGCAGGCATATTTATCAATCTGTTAATGCCAAGCTGTTGCCTACCCCACGCCAGGGTCACCAGCTCCCTCTTCTTGCCCTGCCTCCACCTGGACAAAGCCCAGTTTGCAGGTTTTTCCACTCCCACCCTACCATGCCAAAAAGCACCTGCTGGAGATGAAAGCCTCTTTCCGTCAGGGAATCAATTTCCTAAGTAGATTTCTTGGGGCTACATTTCCAAAGAACCATGCAAAGGTTGCAGTGAGGAGTGCAGAGAACCACAGAACGAATCCTAGCATGATTTGGACTGGAAGGGACCTTAAAGATCATCTCATTCCAACCCCCCTCCCATGAACAGGGACACCTCCCACTAGATCAGGTTGTTTTAAGCCCTGTCCAGCTTGGCTTTGAACACTTCCAGGGATGGGACAACCTGTGCCAGGGCCTCATCACCCTCTAAGAAATTCTTCCTAATCTAGACCTGTCCCCTTTCAATTTGAACCCAGACACTAAGCAGTTAAATATTGTTTCTGGTGGAAAAAAAAACAGAGCTGTGCTAACAGCACATCAGTCCATCGAGCTGCCTCAGGCTCACAAAACCACAATGAATGATCCAAAGAAGTAGTCGTCAATATCCCCTTTTAGCCCTAAGCCAACTAATCTGCACAGTCATGAACTGTACACAATTCTGCAATATACCGGAGGGAGGGATACCTTTCTTGGCAGAGCCGTGTCTCAGTTTACATCACAATTGCAATAAAATCGTGTTATCTTCATTTAACTTTGCACAGATCTACCCTACAGTCAAAACTGATTGTCTCACAAAATACACGTTATCAGCTGCAAGTGCCAAAGCAACTTTTCTCCCTCCTTTCTTAGACAAAACACTTTCTTGCCCCAGAAAATGAACACGTCACAGGGTTCCTTACAAGGAAAGAGAAACCCGTGTTGTCATCAGAGCATCTAGTACTCTGAAACTGAAAATCCACCCAAATGCTTCCCTTGCAATGAGGAAACAGAACTAAAAATCTCTGTGTGGACCCAGCAGGGCTTGAGCTGACCCCTCGGGATCTGTCACTTGAACCCTCAGCCATACAGATAAAACTCAAATTTCTGGGCTCGCTTTCCACCTTTTCCTCATATAAACGATGTGACCCAAACTCAGGCTGTGGGGGTGCCCAGCTGTCACCCGCAGAATCACACTTGTCACCAGGACAAGGAGAAAATTGGTGGGCGCGTGTGGATTTCCAGCATGGCATCGCCTCTCCCAAATTCTCCTCAACCCCCTGGCGGCTCACTGGGCTGCTCATCACTTTTCTTCCCCTCATTCCTCTCTACTTTCCAGCATTTTCCTCCTTCCTTACCTCAGTTTTCCCAAGGCGTCGCACCAGCAGCTCGGAAGGGCCGGGCTGAGCCAGAACCGGCTGGAACCGGCCGGACCCGAGGAAGTTCCCGCCTCCCTCAGGGATCCATGAACGCTGCCGCCATCCCTGGGCATTCCTGCTTTTCCTCAGGTATTCCTGAGTCCCACCGCCATCCCTGGGCATTCCTGCTTTTCCTCAGAGACCCCCCTCAGCCCCACCGCCATCCCCTGGGAATTCCTGCTTTTCCTCAGGTATTCCTGAGTCCCACCGCCATCCCTGGGCATTCCTGCTTTTCCTCAGGGATTCCTGAGTCCCACCGCCATCCCTGGGCATTCCTGCTTTTCCTCAGGGATTCCTGAGTCCCACCGCCATCCCTGGGAATTCCTGCTTTCCCTCAGAGATCCCTCAGCTCCACCGCCATCCCTGGGAATTCCTCATTCCCCTCAGAGACCCCACCGCCATCCCTGGGCATTCCTGCTTTTCCTCAGGGATTCCTGAGTCCCACTGCCATCCCTGGGCATTCCTACTTCCCCTCAGAGACCCCACCGCCATCCCTGGGCATTCCTCATTCCCCTCAGAGACCCCACCGCCATCCCTGGGCATTCCTGCTTCTCCTCAGAGACCCCACCGCCATCCCTGGGCATTCCTGCTTTTCCTCAGGTATTCCTGAGTCCCACTGCCATCCCTGGGCATTCCTGCTGTCCCCTCAGAGACCCCCCTCAGCCCCACCGCCATCCCTGGGCATTCCTGCCTCCCCCTCAGAGACTCCACCGCCATCCCTGGGAATGCCTGCTCCCCTCAGAGACCCCTGAGCCCCTCAGCCATCCCTGGGCATTCCTGCTTCTCCTCAGAGACCCCTGAGCCCCACCGCCAATCCCTGGGCATTCCTACTTCCCCTCAGAGACCCCTACCGCCATCCCTGGGAATTCCTGCTTTCCCTCAGAGACCCCTGAGCCCCACCGCCATCCCTGGGAATGCCTGCTCCCCCTCAGAGACCCCACCGCCATCCCTGGGCATTCCTGCTTTTCCTCAGGGATTCCTGAGTCCCACCGCCATCCCTGGGCATTCCTGCTTCCCCTCAGAGACCCCACCGCCATCCCTGGGCATTCCTGCTTCCCCTCAGAGACCCCACCGCCATCCCTGGGCATTCCTGCTTCCCCTCAGAGACCCCTCAGCCATCCCTGGGCATTCCTGATTCCCCCTCAGAGACCCCTCAGCCATCCCTGGGCGTTCCTGCCTCCCCCTCAGAGACCCCTCAGCCATCCCTGGGCATTCCTGCCTCCCCTCAGAGACCCCCTCAGCCCCACCGCCATCCCTGGGAATTCCTCATTCCCCTCAGAGACCCCTCAGCCATCCCTGGGCATTCCTGCTTTCCCTCAGAGACCCCACCGCCATCCCTGGGAATTCCTGCCTCCCCTCAGAGACCCCTCAGCCCCACCGCCATCCCTGGGCATTCCTGCCTCCCCTCAGAGACCCCACCGCCATCCCTGGGAATTCCTGCCTCCCCTCAGAGACCCCACCGCCATCCCTGGGAATTCCTGCCTCCCCTCAGAGACCCCACCGCCATCCCTGGCACCTGCTCAGCCTCGGTGGTCTGGATCCCTGGGATAAACCAGCACCTGTGCTCAAGGAGCAGCCTGTTCTTCACAGGAACCCCTGAGGGCTGTAGTGCTCACTTCAGCCGCCATCCCCGGGGGTCTCACCCTGCACACAGATGCACCCGATGCTCAGCACACCCCTCTCCCCACCTCAACCCAAGTTGCACAAAAATGACAGCAATTACATTATAAACACTGCCGTTCTTTCCCTCCCACCACCTCCATGTGTTTTCACTTCGGCTAAACAGCAGAAATATTTCCTGGCAGCTGTCTTCAATTGAGGGCAGGGAGGGAGGTGAGCTGGTGGAGAGGAGACCTGTGGAAGGGACACGCTCTTTAAGGCTCTTCAGAAGGAAAAAAAAAAAACAACAACAAAGGTAAAGGGAGAAGGAAAGGTGTCATCACTCAGTTTTTATGTCAGTAATGCTCAGGACAGCCATGGGGAAGGCAGGGAGTGGATACCAGCCCCATTACTCAGGTTCTGATGGCAAAGCCTGTGCAGCATGACAGCTCCTGCTGGGACAGAGGATCTTCTTGAGAGAAACTTTTCAGAAACCTCTCTGGAATAGGAGCTTGCTGACAAATCCCTCCAACTGCAAGAAACTGGATGATTGTAAAGATGGTTTGCTTTGAGGGGGTGCTTTCACAGAATACTTCCCAAACCTCAGAAACCTGAAGTGCCCCTGAAATGCCTCTTCCCAGCTGGCAATCTCCTGCACGAGGTGTGTAGAACCTGCAGCAAGGGGTAGAAAGTCTTTATTCACAGAAGGCAGGCATTGCAAGCTGGGAGATCAGGACTAGAAAAATCAGGGACTACAAGGTGGAGGATCATGATGGCAACTTGCTGCATGTCAAGGAGCACTTGGAGCTGGACAAAAACTCTACAGCTCCTCTCTGGGGACAAGGGCTTATGGCATCACTTTCCTCTGCAGAACTGTCCTGCACCATGAGAGAAATACAGTGATCTATCACCTGTAAGCAGGCAATTTCACCTCACCTCCATTCTCTCCATGCACATAGTGCTTATTTTCCTCTCTTTCCATCTGCAGTACATGAGGTTCTCTTTACTATTACAACACGTACAGCTGATCCACTTGTGCTTTTTTCATAACCTCGCTGAGACATATTAGAAATAAATAAATAAACAACTCAGTGCAAAGCTGTTTTTCATGGCATAACTTCCTGGCTTCCCTTCTTTCTGTAATCCCAGCTTTTCTAGGACGTCGTACCAAAAACTGACGTTTATTTACGCTTGAAACACACTCCTGCTCTGTGTAATTGACAACCATCAGAACCCTGGTGGTTAATCACTCTGCGTGAGCTATATTTGCACTTGCATTTTCAGACAGCCCCATTCCTCCTCTATTGATCACCTCATCCATAAAAGCCAGCCCTTTCCAGGCTACTCCAGCATTTATTTTGCTGCACCACAGGCTTGAAGGGCAAATGTGCTTATGCAGGTTTCATTATGCCATAAAAACAAAAATATCTCAACTGAGCACTTGCTTCACTTCAATATCCTGCAGAAACCCTGAAATACACAAAAATGTGCATCGCAGTTGAAAAACAGCCAGCCATATTCAATACTTAGAGCTCTACCTGCATGGGAGCATCCAGAAAATCCCAATTTACAATGTCCTCTTTCATCTTACTCTAGGCCCCCAGTCCCATGATGGGAGAAGCTGAGCCCCACCTTGCCACACAATCTCTTCTCAGTCCTTACAACAGCTTGCAATCAGGAAGGTTACTCTTGCTGCCACGCTTCCTGGTGGTCCCAATTAATCCCAGGGAGTCACAACAGAGCCCATAATCAGGAGCTTGCCCACACAGTCAGCACTAGAAGCCCCAGACACACTGTATTTATCTGTAAATCAAAGTGAAGCTAAGCAGCTCCCTGGCCCTGACAGCATTGGTGTGTCTCCCAGAGCATTTTACAAATTGCTCCTATGACATGCTCAGTGTCTTTCCACGTTGGACAACATGTTTACTCAAGGGTTTCTTCCGAAAAAAATGCCAAGGACAGCCTGTTGGGACCAGAATAAATTCAAGAGGATATAGTGTTTTGTTTTATTTTTTACCCATCAATAGCTATTGTGCTGTTTAAAGAATTCAGAAGAGTTTTGTTACTGGAAAGCTTTTCAACACTTTGATTTCTACTTTTTTATCCTTCTTTCTCTGCAAAATGCCACTTGCAATTCCTCCCCCCCCCTTTTTTTTGGGGGGGGGGGTGATTATGCTAAAACTTCTGCTCAAAGGCATTTGGCCAAATGTTGCCCTCAGATATGCACATTCAACTGCCAGTGAAATTAGTGGCTTGTTTGCATGCAAGTTGGAGGAAGGAATTTGGCTCCATTGGCAACATTTTCCGAGCAGTCACAGAGGGCATGCACACCAATTTTTTGGACACCACGGCCAAGAGGCAGCTAAATTCCCAGACCACCTCAAGCAGCATACCAAAACCTTCACACTGGTGAGTGGAGCAGGAAACACGCTCTGGCCTTGGCACTGGGGGGCTGTGACATATCCCCATGGAATGCCAGCGTGAGCCAGATGCTGGTTTTGCTCTCTGGGGCCTTTCTGGTCACAGCAGGTAGGGTCAGCATGGTGTTAGGCACTAAAAACGTGCATCACCCACACGTTGAGGATCTGCCTGAGGTTCCTGGTGGGCTTGTGAGGGATTCACCTCATGTAGGAGCAGCTCCCTTGCTCTCCCACTGGTTACAGAGGGAGATGCGTGTCTCCGTGCACTGCTTGGAGTTATTTCACCAGACATCCACAGGCTCAGATGTCACATCCCATCAGATACCCCCCACAAAGGCAGAGTGGAAGGAGGCTTGCTTTCATCCCTGCTGGCATCTGGAAATGTAACAGCTGCTCTTTGATCATCTGCTCCCATTCGGGTTCGTACCTTCCATGTGTGGAGGCAGAGAAAAGGACCTCAAGGGTGGCTCTTCCAGTTGACCCCAGCAGGAAGAACAGGTCACAGAAAGGACTGTGGCAGACTCAGGTAGCAACTCAATTGACTTCATGCCCAAAATTCAGATGAGACCAAGATCAGACCTCTCCCACAGACATATGTGCATTTAAATGTGAACACACTCACACATTTAAATACATACAGACAAACAAAATTAACATCTCTCAGCCCTTATTGATTCTGGTGAAAAGGAATTAGCATGCAAGCTAGCCTTGTGTTGGGATCCTGGCGTGCCCAAGCTGTTTTGGGGAAGCTTGGCTCCTTTCCTATGGCTGTGTCTGCCTGGTGGTCTTCATGGACAAATCTGCCGCTGCATGGAAATTGGGACAGAGGAAGCAGCGCTGTGCAAGGCTGGTCCCCTTGTTATTTTGGTTAGTGGCATTGAATGGTAATGAATTCCAAGATGGGTGGAGGGTGGAAAAATGAACCAGCCCAGCCTTAATCCCTTTTGTTTGTCCAGCTAACAGCATAATCTCCAAATGTCCGCACAGACGGTTCTTCAGAAAAAGGAGGATAAAGAGCAAAGGATGTAACATGCACGAAACATTTCCAGTCCAAAGGCCTTCCTGGTACTTCTGTCTGTGTTCCAAACCACTCCATGCTGAGATGGTGTTTTTTCCTCTATGTATCTCTCACCCAGGGCCCAGCCAATGTACTTTTCAAACTTGATTTTTCCCTCTCTTGGGTTTTAGGAACCACCCTAAAACACACCCTGAAATGGGCTGTTTGTAGAGATCTCCCAGGTTAGCTGTTGAACAGAAGACAAATAAAGGCATTTCTAGTCTACAGAATTGAATCCTGATTTTTGTCAACAGGATTTCTTAACATCAGCACCTCCTTCCAGAAATATGCAAACAACCCAGTCATTAAAGCTGCTAAATCTTTCAGTCATTCAGTTCACTTTCTCAGCCCTTATCCTGCAGTTCATGTTCCCACTGACCTCCACGAAGCTGATCATTGAACAAACACTCCTTGCCATCAACAGGAGCATCAGAAGATGACTTTGTAGGAACACACAGAATTTGCAGACCTATTGGGATGGTGAAAGACTTTCAGACCTTCTGCCCAGACAGTGCTCACAAAGAGACTGCAACAGCTTTACTTTGATTTTTGGCCTGGAAACATTTCTATTCCTCAGAAATCTGTCTACCTCAATAAATGTAAGGGGGGTGTTTTTGGGCTGAACTCGTCCTCTGGCATCCAAGTAGTCCCAGTGGATCTGAACCAAAAGAAACTTCAATTAACTGCTCAACTAAAAGAACAAAAATAATTGCCCCCAAAGGAAGAACCTCTCCAGTGTCGTGGCTACACAATGCAGTGATAAAACTGGTCTCGGTCTCTGTTGACTCCTGAGACCTGGATGGATTTTGTTGCCATCACTTTGAACTGAAGGACACAAAAGACCTCATTTAGTCTTACCTCTTCGTTCCCTGCCATAAAAGCCAGGAAATGCAGTAATATGGCATTTCCAGTGCCATTTCACTCACTTTGTGTCTGAATTATTTTTATTTCCCAAGGCAAATGGGGAAGCGTGAGACAAGCACCCGTCCTTAATTCCAAATTTCCTGCCATTGCCCAATTTAAACCATAGATTTAACGTTGTTAGGACAACATTTTCTTCTATATGTGTCTTACTATTGATGTTAACCACTTACTGTTTATTTCCTACAGCAGCTGGGAACATGGAAACATGGACTGAAGGGA
Organism: Luscinia megarhynchos; assembly: GCA_034336665.1. Classification (NCBI taxonomy): domain Eukaryota; kingdom Metazoa; phylum Chordata; class Aves; order Passeriformes; family Muscicapidae; genus Luscinia; species Luscinia megarhynchos. The sequence continues at coordinate 34,384,074 of CM067569.1, read as the reverse complement.
CTGAGTCACCTCCCTGTTGTCTCGTGCTAGCCTTGCACAGCTCAGTAAAGTAATTTTGGACTCCAAATTCAGGAGCCCCTCGTTGTGGCTGAACACAGACCTTCAAAGAGAAGCAACAAGTAGCAAGGAGCCCTGCCAAAACAGGGAAGGCCAAACAAACAGCGAGCAGGGATGGACAGCAGACCTCAAATCCCACTAAATGCAAAGCAAATAGCACTGAAGGAAAGGGATCTCCTGCTAACTCTGTGTGGTTGTCAGAACAGCCAGATTTCCAGCTCTTTGTGGAGAACAAGGGCTGGCAAGGATGGGGGAGAGCCTTTGTTTCCTCCTCAGTTTACACTGCTGGCTGCAGGCAAGCCCCCAGCAGCAGCCCCTGGCACCAGCCTCAGGACCCCTCCGTGGACTCAGCCTGGGTTAACGACATCCATCTTCCCTGGGAGCTGGGGATTTGTTGTGGAAACCCTGCCAAAAGAGCCTAACTTTGGCTTTTCTTCCCAAACATTTGTGGAAAGGCTGCAGAGCATCTGCTAGGGCCCGAAGCTGAAGATAAGCCAAAGGCAAGCATGGATAGATATCCCACTAGGATTATAATTCCTTGCAGAGATGTGGTGCAGCATCAGACCCTGGGTGTCCTGGTAAGGGTGGGCAGAGGATCCTCTTCTTCCTTCCCTCCTTTTTTCCAAAATCTTCCTGCAGAAAAAAAAAAAAAAAAAAGGAAAGGCTAAATCTAGGGGGCCCATAGGCACCAGGGGTGAGAGCCCAAATGTTCCCTTCTGCCCACACCACTTTTCCACATCTCCCCTGGTAAGGAGAGGTAAGCAAGGGTGCAAGGAAAACATAATTACTTTGCTATTTTTTTAGGGAAATAAAGGAAAACAAAGATGGAGGATATGAGATTGCCAGCAGGAAACCAGGTCTTGGCAAAGCGAGGTGTAATGAACAGAAAACACCAGTCCATAGGGCTCTCCACAGGGGACGGTCACAACTGTAATGGAGCCATCAAAAAATTATTGTTTTCCTTACAGTAACACCTCAAGCTCAATTTACAACAAAGAAGAGAGAGCTGTAAAAGAGTTGGAAGTCTCTTCATACACTGCTGCTTCCCAGGGACTGCATGAGGCCAGTTCAATTTGCACCTTTTATCACCCCCGCCTGTGTTTCACTTGTTTGCAGGAACCCTCACCCCTAGGCAATAAAACCAAAATTACTGCAGAAAGCAGAGTGTAGAAACTGCTGCTTGGAATCCAAAGGGGCTTTACTGAGGTGAGAGCTGCCAAAAAGCACTGTTGGGACCATCTGCCCCCTCTGCTGCTCTGTCCCAGCATCCCTGATCCCACTGGCACCCTTCACACAACACTGGAGCAGTACAAGATGAGCCCCCCCATTTCCCCAAGTGCCTTCCCATCCATGCTTCTCAACCTCCACTTGAAAGCCTTAGCCTGACAGGAACCTAACAAAAAAATAAAAATAAAATTTTTCCCATGTCTCAGGGAGCCACAGTGCCCATTTTGGGTTGAGCCCAAAACACAGGACGCTTACCAGCTCTACTTGGTTTTTCAGCTTGCAAGAAGCTTTTCCCCCACCTTGGCTGCTTGCTCCTGTCATGGAAGTATAGACCAGCCCTCCAAATTACAGCCTATTTTAGGGCCCAGCTGCTAACCACGAGAGCAGCAAGCCCCTCTCAAGACTTTTTCCATCATTTGTCTTCTGCATTTCTGGGAATTAGGGTCCACAGGGCTCCCTGCCTCTCTCCCAGTGCAGCACTGCTGAGGATGTGAATTGCCTCCAGGAGCTGGTGCAGTCATCAGCCAGGACACATAGCACCTGCATGGAAAGGCAGCAACAGGGGAAATAAAGCTTTTTGCCAGGGGGTTTGATCAGGGTGGATTTTTAGGGGCCTGACTGTGCTTCTGGCTGCTTGTGGATCATTAACAATCTCCAGCTAGCTCCAGGATGCCAAAGGCATTTTTGCCTATCATCTGCATGGTTCTGTATAGGCAAGAAATTAGAAATACAGGCAGCCCTGCTTCTGTGGGCTGATAATTGCTGTGAGCTGATAAACTGCAGCTCTTCAGGCTGCTGTGACCTGCCAAGCACCCCTTCCCTGACCCAGAACTCCTCTCCCACTCAGCTTTGCTTTCAGGAAAAATTAGGCTGAGTTTCAAGCAAACCTGGGCTGAGCTTCAAGTGAGCCTGAGCCAACTCCTAATTTATGCAGTCAGAGTATTGTTTGGGGTCAAAACCATGGGACACATGGAGGCTTTGCCTCATTTCTGCTCCAACCTGCAGGCACATCTGAGACATCCTGGCTGCAATTCCCAGCCAGCAGTGCTCGGGATCACAGCACAGGATTTAGCTGGGAGAAAAAGGCATCAGGAATCAAAGGCCAGGCTGGAGCAAAGGGTTAATGCAGGGAGAGGGGCTAGTCCAGCCCAGGCAGTTGTTTCAGCATTATGCTTCAGAGTGATGAATTCTCAAAAAAAAAACACAAAAAAAACCCAACACCCCAAATCTCACTGCAGGGAAAGATGCTGTTACTCTTAATTAGGCAGAGCTGCACCTTTACAAGTAACCCTCTGCCTGTCACCCCCAGTTAGCAGAGTGCAGGGCCAGGGCATGGAAGGTAAAGATCAACTAGGAAAATGCTTTTTTATGTAAGGGAACTCCAGAGATTAGTTGCATTTCACAGACACTGGGGTATCATAGGGGTTATCATACATGTCTGTTAAACTGCAGGCATAAGGTGCTGATGATATTCAGCTTTGCCCCTTTTTCTCTCCTCCCAATCCTTTCTGATGCACGAAAATTGACTCCTCTCCTGGTCACTTCTTGCAGGGCTGGACAGAGGAGGCTTGCACTGGAAACAAGGGCCAGGAAAGCCACTGACTCATTCCCACAGCAAGAGGAGGGATGCACATGCAGAGCCCCTCTGCTCCCCACAGGCTGACTCAGACTGCTTGCACCACATCACTGCTGCCAGAAAGGCAGTTCCAATGCAGGAAAAGGTCTCTCACCTCATGGCAGATCTGCCAGGTGAACTGAAGAGCAAAAAGTCAGCCTTTGTCCTTTTGAAACCTCTATTCCACTCCCATAAAATTCACAGAGAATGATTTGGCACCATAAAACCCCCAAACCACCTCAAATTAGCAAAAAGGGATGGTAAATTAAACCAGTATTGGGGCACTAAGGTAGGACACCCCCATCCTCATAAATTTTAGCAACAGCACAGCTGGAAAAATTGGTCAAGCACCACCAAGAACATCAGTTCCATGCAAAAATTCCCATATATGTGTGGTATATTGGTGTGACATGCAAAGTACAGTCAAGCCACCTCTTTGCAGCATCAGCACAGGAGGCAAACCATGGTCTGCAGTGGCAAACAAGGGATCTGTAACTGCCTTCACAGCAAACACTGGCCTGGAAGTGGCTACCAAGGGTGTCACAGAGGTTGCCATCTCAGTGGAGGAGGACAAGGGGAAACAGCTTTTCCCCTCTGAGAATTTTGCTCATTTCTATGAGAAAGTTTAGTCTTTCTGGGAGGTTGCATTTATATTGTGGCTGAAGGACTGCTCCAAACTGGAGACCAGTAAATTAAACAATCTCCCCAGCTTGTCTTTGTGCTGCAAATATGTTCCACAGCGCTTCAGCAGTTTGGGCAACAGTGGGGCTGCGTGTCATGTATTATTTCTGTCCATCTGGAAGAAGCATTAACCACAAATAAGCAAATTTGCTTGTTCTTTACTGCAAAGAAAGAAGAGCCTTGCCAGAGCAATGCTCATTTCCACCAATGACAGATGTTTTGGGCATGCTGGGGTACCAAGGGCTGCTTGTAAACCCGGAGTCACCCTCCTCCACCCCAAGGAACTGCCAAGTTTTATGGGCTGAGATTCTGAAAAACTAGAGAGAGAGGGAAAGGAAAAGATCTTTTTTAAAGCTGACCTTTTCATATTGTTTAAATTTGCTTTTTACCTGGTGTCCCTGTGGAGTGAAGCTTACCCAGTGGGTCTCCACTCCTCCCTTCCCTGCCAGTTTTTGCAACCTGGGGCAGCTTGCAGGCGAGGTAGAACAAGCTGGCCAGGATGCCTGCCTAGTTGAGGATGGAAGCACAGGCACAAAAGCAGGACCCCCCTGTGGACCATCTCAACTGGTGCCTGAGAAAGAAGAAAAAAACAAACAAAAAAACCCCTCCAAATCAGGGGATTGCAAACTTCAAGTGCCAGCTCCACATTCCCTGTATCCATTCACGCTTTCTCCCCCCCCCATACACATACAGGCCACTGCTCTCTCTCTTCCAACCTCCCACATGAGCCAGGGGGATGAAATGAAATCAATAAATAACCACTGTTAGCTCCTGCATTTTCAAAGTGGTGCTCAGGGATTTGAGGACATGCAGCTTTCATTAACCTCATTTAGAGTCAAAAACGTAACACCTTGGCCACTGCTCTGCAAACACTGAGACCTTGCTGCAAGCCACTGGTGCTGGCAAGTCCTTGCTGTTTCTTTGCCCAGACCAAGGCTGAGGTTTGGGGTTGGTTTTTTTATTATCATTGTTTTGCTTGGGGTTTTTTGGGTTTTGTTTTGTTGTTTTTGGGGTTTTTTTTCAAAGAGGAACATTGGTGTCCTGAATTTCTCATTCCCCCATTATTGTTTTTGATTGCTGACATGATTCAGAGGGTGATCCAAGATCCAAGACCATCACATCCCCATATGTCAAGGTTTCAGCAGCAGGCTGACAAAGTGCTCTGTGCTTTACTGCTAACTTAATTCTCCTTGAAGGGATGTTCAGACAGTCTTGTTTCTTGCAGAAGGTGCCCCAAAATTGTGCTCAGTGCAGGAGAGGGTTTAGGTACAGACTCTGCTTCCTCTTCCAAGGCTTGCACATACATGAAAATAAAACTGACAGGAGGTTGGGGCTTCAGAGCCTCCAAGACACTGCACAGTCACCACTGCTCTTCCAGGAGCTGGGAACAGGTACAGACACATTAGACTCACAGTGCAGCTTTTGGAGAGCACATCCCTCTCCCATTCCACAAATCCAGAGGATTTCCACAAAGAGCACTGACAGCAAGCACTGCCAGAGCAGAGGGCATCACCCAGCTCTGGCCATCAGGAAAACACTGCTGCATCCCAGCAGTTACAAGCATTTATCATTCCTTTTATCAACAACCCTTTCTTTACACCAGGTAAAAACCAAGGGTTCATTTGCTGCAGGCATTACTGAGAGCAGAGGATTTCTGATTCCTGTATTTTCCCAGCCTTGATAGGCAAGGTATGCAATCAGTAAATTAAAGCAATCACAGTGTTCCTTGTCTTTACTCTGAGTGGCACTGAGCAGCTCTCCAAACCACACCTCAGGAGCACATTCCTGTAAATTTACACCCTGATCATCCCAGATCTTTGACTGTGCATTTTTTAGAGAAGCTTTAGAAAATATGGGCAATTGTCTTCCTTTTTGGGAAGTCCCTTCTAAGAAGACTTATTTCTAATCAGGTCTGGGTGCAGAAGAAAGGATCCTTCCACAGAGCAAAGAGCCATCAAAAAGGCTTCCAAAATGTTCAGCAGCAAGTCTGGGAGGCAGGTGAATTGTTCACAGAAACCTAGAGTGGTTTGGGTTGGAAGGTTCCTTAACCATCATTGTGTTCCACAGGCAGGGACACCTTCCACTGAATGACATTGCTCCACCTGGCCAGGGAATTGCTGCAAGGTTTTCCTATGTACTGATTTTCTCTTCTTATCTACTGGAAAGTAGGCAAGAAAAATAGAGAAAATGTGGATTTCCCTAAAATGACAAAACAAAAACAAACATTTTTGTGAGAAAAATGGCAAAGAAAGAAACATGTACATGTAAACTTCAAGTAAAAACCCTGAAAACCCTACTCCAGGTAAAGATACTTCCATAAGCTCGTTCCCATGGAAAAAAAACCCCCAAACATAAAACATTTGTAACACTTTCGTCAGAATGTTTTTAAACAAATGCCTTTTGTTTAAAGAAATTCAGCTGCATCTCGAGCAGTTTAGCACATGTAAAGAAAGTGTGCAGGCTGTTGGCAAAGTTATTTCTCTGTCAGAGCAGTTGCAAGGATTTCTTATTAAAGAGAGCAGCTCTGGGCTCTTTTCCTCTCCCTCAGCATCAGCAGTGTGGATGATGAATCCATGAGCTAGGTCAGTGGAAAAAACTTCATTATTCTATATATTACCTTAAAAAAATATAAAAGTTGTTTTTCCTCAGTGGATGAGTTGTCTTTGGTTACACTTCAGCAAAGCTTCCAGGTCCTGTCTGGAGACGAGCGAACAAACCCCAAAAATCTGTATTTGTACACATGGATGCACTTCCATACACCTGGAGATAAAAGAACAGGGCCATCTACGCAGAGCAGAGCCACTGGCACAGGAAGGTCCATGCTGGTGTACACAGCTGTGGAGCAGTGGAGTTTATGAAACCCCCTTTACTACATCCTCAGACATCTGGCTTAGCCTCTCTGGTGCCTGATACAAGTTGTACTCACACAGTGTTCCCCTTCAGCACATGGAAAGATTGTGCTTTTTTTAACCTTTTTATAAGGTCACCCTTTTTTTTTTTTTTTTTCCAAACCCTAGGAGAAGTGAAAAGCCTTGGGGTTTTCTCCATCCCTGTCCTCAGCTCAGGCTGAAGCCAGCCAGTGGGGAAGACACAGACTGTGCACAGAAGTAGCTGGCTTCATTTCTGCCAAAAGCTGACCAAACCCATCACCAGGCAGAGCTGCGTGTGAACACTGAGTGTCTGCTCAGTTCTGCACCACATCTGGATGCAGAGAGGTGTAAGTTAGAGGAGAAAGCACTACCTGGGGTTGCAGGAGCCCACACCTCTCACCATCAGCCTTCTCCTCGCACAGCACAGCACGGGATCTGCCAGCCTAAAAATAGGCAGCCTTTTGACAGCTGATCCCCGCACAAAGGGCCCTCCGTATCGCAGGGATTCCACAGGCTGACAGACAGGGGAGCAGCCCTGCTTTGTGCCCGAGTGCCGCTGGCAGCCTGTCCGTCCCTGCCGAGCCGCGCAGCATCCCCACAGCTGAGCTCGCCGCAAGCCCCAGCAGCCCCACGCCCCCGCAGATGCCTGTCCCCAGACAGCCAGCATGGATTTACACCGGCGCATAACAACTTGGGCTTTTCTCATTCTTATTTCCACAGAAGAGATCTTTCCTTCTTCAGCCTAAATCTGTTCTTTCCCCAAGTCATTGTAGCCTTTACAGCATCCGTGCAAACTACTCAGGGCAGGAACCAAAGCCTGCCGAGTCCAACAGCAAGCTAGGAGACAAACCCAGACCCCAAACAGCACAAAGCTGCCTGAAAGGCATCCAAGTGGTGCCATGGGCAACGCTATGAAAAGTTACGGTAGTTTTGAAAATAGCCAGCAAGTTTGGAAAGGACTTGCTGCCTGCTGGTGCTGGCAAAACATTGCAACACCTTATCAAAGCCATAGCATCATTAGGTCAGTGGTTTTGTTCCTACAAAATGGATATGGAGCATCTGGGGACAGCAGCACCTCAGGGAGCAGCACAGCCCAGCCAGAGAGGGAAACAGAAGGAAAAGCCTAAGTGAGGCTGCCAGTGGGCAGGAGGACAAGCCAGGACCCCACGAAGAGCCCAGGCACTCTGCAAGAGCAGTGGATAAGGCTGGATAAGCCTTGACCTGGGGCTGCACATGGCAGGTATCACCATAAATTACAAGGGATAGAGCTGAGGCAGGCAGGGCACCTTTTTAGGACAGCAGCAGCCTTGTGTAGGAGCTGTCTGGGCAGCCAAGGCAGGAGCCAGCAGCTCTGGGCTCCAGCTGGGGGGTCCATCCAAGTGCCACCTGCTATGGCCAGTCAGCACGGCTGAGCGAGCCCACTGCAGTGGACAGAGCTCCATGAGGGGCTGATAAATGCCTTGTCTTGTCATTACACTCTCCATGTGCACTTCAGCCCTGGAGCAGATTTCTCTGGCTCCCCAGGCTGGCCAGCAGAAAGGTGTGAGAGCTGCTCTGACACCAAATCTCTTTGTTGTCTATTTATACCCTGCCCTCTGGGAACGGCTCACCAGCGGCTGTCACTCGGTGTCTTATCTCCCCTCGCTTTGCAAACTGGCTCCTGGCAGCCCACAGCAACCCCTGCCACTGCCTGGGAGGCTGCTCCCTTCCCTCTCACTGGTTTCTTGTTTAAAAAAAAAAAAAAAGATCATCACAAGGCTTTACTCTTCTTTGTCAAAGCATAAGGGTTTGTCAGTGATGCCAAAACCCAAGCCTTTGCCTCCATCTCATTCTTGGCATGCAGGAGTTGATGCCTCCTGCTGCAAAAGTGGGTACCTAAAGCAGGGCAGTAAATAAAATTCATCACAATGAGCTCCAGCCATCCCTGCTTGCATAGCCTTAGATCTCAGAGTCCTTTTAAAAGAACTGCTGTATGGTTATTCTCATTTTGTAAAAGGCAAAACAGAGGCACAACAGAATCAAATGGCTGCACATAGACACTCCAAAACCATGATCCCAAAGCCTTTGAGCTTGTAAAGGTCAGCAGTGACCCATGGATTCACACAGCACCCACATCCCTTCATGTCCCTCACTGCCAGCATTTGAGCCCTATTCTGTTCACATCTGCAGGGACTTCCAAAGAAGCCAAACCACTAGCCACAACACAGAATTGGACTCAGCCCAGAGAAATTTCCCATTAAACCCTCTCTCCAGCATGTCTCATGACACAATCTCCCTGACAGAGCAGGCCCACAGTGGCCTCAGAGCCCAGCACCACACAGGGATGTGTCCCAGGGAAGGACTGTGGTACACCCTGCTGGGAACCCGCCCCCAAGCCCTCTGTTAATCCCCATTTTTCCCCAGTTCAGACAGCAGACAGGCATCCAGGCACCAGGACTGACAGGCAGGGGGTTTTATGAGCAGCCCATGTCTCTGCACCCCAGGGAGCCTCCAGCTGTCTCTGGAGCTTCTTGCAAAGCCACAAGGCCAGAAAGTGTCAGCTGGGGCTGGGGGAGCCCTCCCTCCCCGGGTCTTGTTGCACAGTCAACTGGTGGGGGACAGAGGAGGATGAGGAGGATGAGGAGGGCAGCCATGGGAAGCAGCAGGGCTGTTGGTACCTGCTTGCCACAGAACAGCAAAATAGCCAAAACAGGGAGTGAGTAGGAACAAAGCAAAACTGGTGCTGTGGCCCAGGTGAAAGGAAGGCAGTGGAGTGCCAGAGATGAATGATCCCACCACAGCAGCAGGGACATGCACAGGAACAGAGAATCATCACAGGATGGTCTGGCTTGGCAGGGACCTTAAATATCACCTGGTTCCACCTTCCACCAGCCCAGCCCACAGCCCCATCCAGCCTGACCTTGAACACTTTCCAGAATGGGGCATTCTCAGTTGGGCAACTTGGGCCAGTGCCTCACCACTCTCACAAGGAAGAATTTCTTTCTAACATCTAATCGTAAGTCTCTCCTTTCTTGGTTTGAAAATGTTCCTCCTTGTTCCACCACTACTTGCCTATGTGAAAAGTCACTCTCTCTTTTTTGTAAACCCCCTTTCAGTACAGAAAGGCAGCACTGAGCATCACTGGGGACAGACTTTTCCATCAAGCAGGAGCCACTAGAGTCACTGTTGCAGCTTCCTGAGTACTCTCTTCCTTTCACCCAGCCTGGTTTTCTCTCCTGACTCAGAAAGAGGCTGGAAATGCAGCCCCAGCTCCGAAAAGCTGCTGCCATCTCCTGGAAAGAGGCTCCTTCCCTGGAGAGTGGCAGGAGCGCTCTGGGACACATGCCAGAGGGGACCTGCAGCTCCAGGGATGGCCTGATCCTCCCACACCGTGTCACACCTCTCATCACCCAGGGTCATGTCAGAAAACAGGATTGCAGGCTTGTGCCACAGGTGGGGACCAGCATAGCCTTCAGGAACAGGCTCCTTCCCAGTAATTTTTAACCAGCACAAACTAGGCTCAAGGCACAAGGGTTTCCTTCTCCCCCTCCTGAGTGAAAAATCAGAGCTTTTGAGGGAAGGAAACAGCACAGGATGATTCCTCCACACCAAAAAAAAATTAAAAAAATCAGTGTGCTCTCTGGGTCTCCTTCCCTCTCCAGCACCCCACTATGCATAGCTACCCAAAATATAACCCACCACTTCCACAGCTCCACACAGAGATAACTGGCAGTCCCAGAAGCCTCTCTCTGGTACTGATATGCATTTTCATAAGCACATCTGGTGTGCAAACAGTGCTAGGATTGCCTTATTTTCCCCCTAAAAAGAAAAAAAATCTAAGCCATCTCTTCCTGATGCTGCTAGACTGAGGAGTTCAAATTGCCTTCTCTGAGAACTGGTGCCTGCCAAGGCACAGCTGATGGCCCCACAGTGGGCTGCTAGTGCCCAGGAGCTCTGAGCTGGCCCAAGTCAACGTCACTGCAGTATTTATATCCTTTTATTACACTTTAAACCACTGGGGAGAAACAGGTGCAGAGCTGTCTGTGAAAGAGTGGCCAGCAGCTATTCTCCCCCCAAGCCCTGAGCTGTTCTATACACCAGCACACAGGGAGGACAGAGCTGCACCTCTTTGAATCCCTACTGAGTGCCAAAGTCATGGATGGAAATCAGGAGGAGGACACACACCAACTCACAGTAAAGATCTGATGGGTAGATTAAACACAATTAATCTGACAAGGACACCCTGCTTCAGCCCTGGAGATACCCCCAAGTGCCTAAGAGAATCTCTTCTGCCTTCTTCAGTGAAGAAATCACTGCTGCCCTTCCACTGCCACTCCAGCAGTGCAGTCTCAGGGGGATCTGCTGTCTCAAAGATGCCCAGAACAGGGTGCAAAGGCCATTTGACATCCTGCAAAAGCTACCCATCTTTTTTCCTTAGAAGGAAGATGGAGGGCACATTTCCTTGAGGAATCTCCAAGGAAATACCCTCTTACAAACCAGAGTGGAGCCACAGCACCCTCCAGGGAACCAGAACAGAAGCATGGCCAGGGTGGGTAGGTTATTGCCCTCACCCCAGGCAGGGTGTCACCATCTCACCTGAAATAAACCTGACCCAGACCTTCCCAAGGTGAAATTAAGGGACAACTGGAAGACATCAGTAGCTTTTTAGCCTGAAGCCAGCTGAAACAAGAGTCAAGATCTCTCACTGAGCAGATCAGCAGTGCCACAACTTGGGATGTGTTTGGGGACACCTCCCAGATCTGTCCAGCCAAAAACACATTGAGAGAGAGCACCAGGGGATACCTGCAGGTTCACAGCTGGCTGGCCCACACCCACTTTTCCTTAACACAGATGAAGGGTGGTTTTAGGATTAACAGTGTCATAGCCCAGTGCCTGGCCTGGGGCAGCAGATCCAGTGGAAGCACCTGGATTCAACTGGTCTGGTTTTCACAGGAAGGACACAGGAAGCCTTGGGCTAATCTATCCAGCATTAATACTTCACTGCTAGAAATCAAAGCTGAGTTTAGCTTTGAAACCCAGATTTTATGGGTTAGAGACGTTACCCAGTGCTGCCCCATACTGAATTACTGCAGAGCAGGATAAATCCAGGTGCCACTGTGACAACTACTATACTGAAAATGAGCCCTTTTTCCTTCCCTTTCTTCCCAAGCAGGGGAGATCAATGTCAGGGTCCACCCCAACAGCCTGGGCTTGCAGATCTATATAACATCTGGCCCAGCAAGGGGAGACCCCAGTCCTCTGTGTCACTGCCATGGGGAAAATGCTTCCTCTCCCTTCACACACCTCCCCTGGGAAACCAAAGGTCAGGGGAGCCAGAGGGAAATTTATGGGCTTCCCCTCCTAAAAGACTTCTCCAGATGGGTCTCCAGTGGTGGATTTTTTTCCAGGTGAAGGGAGAGAGGAGGAGGGAAGGAGATGTGGGGAGATGGGTAAGGGCAAGACCACAGGTCACACTTTTCTTCTGACAGAAGCACACTGGGCAGAAGGACCAGCAAGCAGCCAGGCTGCTGTTCCCTCTCAAGCTGTGATGACAGCAGAAGATGTCAGGGCTCACAAGCCCAGGCTCTGCACTCCCAGCTCATACCAGACCAACAGCAGAAATCCCCATCACAGCAGCTGGAGTCACCCCTGGAAAAGCTCCTTGTGCACACAGCAATGTTTTGGTGATTTTTAGCTTCCACTGGGAGCCAGCAGTGCCCTGTGCAACACCCTGCCTCTATTTCAGCCAGACCTGCAAGCACCATCCTCTGCAAACCCATTTGGGCAGCAGGGCCAGGGGTGACATTATTTCAGTGCCCCTGCTCTTCATAGCTGGCACAGCAGGACCAAAAGCATCACCCAGCCTCCCCGGATTGCCTGTCAGGAAGAGGAAATGCCACGCATTTTCCAGCTGCTTGTACCTGCGCCAAGTCTAAGTGCCACCCCTAAAAATACCCAGGGGGAGGAGAGATGTCGCTGGCCACTCACCCTCTGCAGCCACACGGTTATTTTCAAATGGGGAAGCGGCATGAGGCAGCTGAGAGAGACCCAGCCCGAGCTTTTGCTCCTCCCCACACGGGTCAGACGGTGACAGCCCAGCCTCACCCACCACAAGGCAGCAGCAGAGCCACGGTAACACACTCATGGCAGGAGGCAGCAGCCCAGAGGCTGCTCTCAGCATCCACAGGGATTCTGACCTCTGCTTCTCATGAAATTAAGCTCCTCTGACCAGTCAGCCCTGCATTGCCTTAGCCCAAAAAGTTTTGGTCCCTCTGGCAAAGGATGCTAGGCACCTCGCTGGCTTCCTCAAAAGCCACAGCCTCCACCCCTCGGTAGAGATGGGGCAGTGGCACCCACACAGACAAAGCTGCTCTGTTTGCATCAACATCCTGCCACAAAGAGCACTCCTCAGCCCCAGACTTGTTCATCCAGTAGAGCACAGCCTGGCTGGAGCAGCTCTCCTGATTTTTATTCTTTTTTCAACTGAATGGTGCCTTATTTCCAGCTCTGGCTTATTCTGGATAAATCAGGGTGAAGCCCTGCAAGTCACTACGAATTACCCTCTGGTTTTCAGCTGCTTTCCTGCCCCTAACAGGAAGGGATGGTTGGGACAACTCAGGGAGGCATTGGACACCCGGGCTGAGCTGGGTGTCACCTCCCTGCAGCCTGAGCCGTTCCTCTGGGAGATTTGCACCTCTCAAAACCTGGCACAGTGCTGGGCTACCACACTGCCAGCACTGAGCAGGCAGAGCTCAGCAGTGCCTCTTGCCTCCCCTCCAAAACAGCTGGTGGTACCCACACAATTCTCCTGACATCACTCTGAAAGGAGGGGGAGCTTTGCTGGTGTTGAAGCACAGATCAAGATGCAGGGAGCATCCACACACAGCCAGATGGACAAAACACCTTGGGAGTGTTCCCAGGGCCAAGAAAAGCAACAGCTGCAGCTCAGCAGCTCTTTGAGGGCATCATCTGCAAAGGCAGCAGAGCCCACCTCTGCCTGCACCCAGGATACAGCACAGGCAAAACTTTGCTTCTTGTAATACAGACAATTTAAGAGTTTAAACTTCTAGAGCTTAAATGTCAGGCCAGATAAGCAGGACTCCACAGTGGTTCTTGAGAGCAAAATAATGTACTTTTTCCTGTGCCATGCATTTCTGTCACCTCTTTGAAGCCACCTCCAGCCCTGCTTGAATGTCTGAGCTCTGCAAATCCACCTGATGCCTGTGAGCATCCCAGGACAAAAGGCTTCTGTGAGGATGAAGCGGGTGTCCAGAGGCCACCAGGGGCACATGTGCAGCTGCCCCAGATCCAAAGGGACACACCAGCACCATGGGGAAAATTGATGGTGATGAGGGAAGTCCATCAGGCTGCGTGCTGGCCCCGCAGATTGATGGCCTCTGCTACGAGCCCCACATAATGGCCAAGTTCAGGCTGCCCTGGCTGGGAGCTGAAAGGCAGCAGCCATAAATAAACCAGGAAAAAGAGGGAAGACAGATAGCTGGCAGGGATAAATAAATACTCATGCTGCAGCAGGGCTGGGGGTAGGCACAGGAAGCAGAAGAGTGGGATGGAGATGCTGCCACAGAAGGGGCTGTTTTGGGGTGATGTCTCTCCATTTCACAACACTGACTTGTTTTCTCCCCAAAACCATCTTTTCACTCAAAACCACAGCCAGCTGCCAAGTGGGGGTGGAGTGTCACAAAAATGTGGTGAAGGGGGACAAAAGTGACCCAAGAGGCTTGGGACAAGGGATTTTAGGGTTATAATCCCACTATTCCCAAAGCTCCAACTCAGCCTGAGATTTCCAAGGTCTTGGCATCACAGCTTTGCTCATCACCTTCCCCAGCCAACAGTACCAACCTCAGACTGTTTCCCCTTTAGTTATTGCCCAACAATGAATAGGGGAGATGGGGGTGGGGGGAGCAGAGATGGAGTTTTCCCTCATTGTCCCCCATCTGCTTCATTCAGGACAGTTCCTCTCCTCTGGTGTAAATAAACCCTTTGCATTTTGTTGTGGTCTTTTCTCTCTTTTGCTCGTCTCTGCTGTTTTGTCAGGAAAAACCTTGCCCAAAGAGCTGCTGTGATTTACTGCTGCCTTAACAAATGGCAGAGCTCAGGAGCCTTGTAGGAACTGCTGGCTGGCAGCCTGCCTGGACAAACATACTAAAAGTCAGCCCTGGCGTGGATACTTGAGGAATTAGTGTCCATACAAAGATGCATTAAATACGGGGAGAAAGATGGGGGGTTTTTACAACAGAGGTTTGAAAGCTTCCTCCAGGCTGTTTAACATATGGTGCTTCTTCCCTGCACCTGCCCCTCACCAGGGCAGCTCCTGATTCCTGTCCTTGCCACTTCACCCAAATGTCCCCAGTGGGTGCTGACTGCCTGCAAGGTGGGGGTTTGCACATCTCTGTGTTAACAGGTCATTTTGCCCCAACTCTCTGCACCAGACAGGCTTTGCTGGTAGTGGATTTATAGAGCAGCCCCTGCTTGCTTCCAAAAAAAATTATATGTTTCTAGTACTATACATAGAGAGAAAAATTTTTCAAAAATCCATACATCACACATTTTGCTCATGAAAACTTACATCCAGCCCAGCCATAGGAGAGCACAGACCCTGGCAGGGAGAAGCATCAGGTAAACAGAGACACAGTGGCAAAAATAACAATGTTTAAAAACTCTCATCATTTCCTCAGTGGCTGCCAGGAGCTCCTCAGCCCTGCCTGTGTTTGGCTGGACCCTTGCTGCCTTCAGCCCAGGCCAGCCATGCATCCCACACAGCCCCCACCACTCTGTTATTGCCATTTTCTCAAATCCCAGGTGCTGCATTAGAGAGGAATACTTTGCATATGCGTTGTCTGTATGTTTTAAAAGTTAATTCCTCCTCTGCCACCTTCTGCTTAACAGATTTGTCCAGCATCACTGTAGAAAGCAGCCCTGTGCCAGGAGAGACACACTCAGCCTTGCAAAGCATGGCCAGGCAATGTTCCCTGGCTGATGCCAAATTATTAAAAAAAAAAAAACAGAGTATAGAAAAATATCATGACCTAAAATTAAAAAAATGAAGTAAAATAAATACCCCAGAGGATTCTCAATTGCACAAAACCTTTTTCCCGAGCAAAGCCATCCCCATATATGCTCTGTCTAGGGGTGTGGCTGTGCATATATGGGAATGGCTTTGCTTGGGAAGCAGAGGTGGATGGGGAAGGCTCTGGAAAGGCTGTTACAAGAACCAATGTGCTGTAAATCTCCTGCATTATGTGGGATATCATAACCCTTGGTAATTTAGCAACTTAAGCATCATCCCACTGACCCAGCTGACATGATGTTACCTTAGTTTACCTCTACATTCTGCTTCCAAAGCAGAACTCCTCACCCATCAGGCAAGACCCACAGGAGCAGACTGGAAATGGAAGGAGAAGCTGGAAATCTCTCCTGGGTATTTATGCAGGGAATGGATAAAAGAATCCCTTTCCCCTCATCACACACTGCATCCTCCCTAAGCCAGGGCAGCAGAGACAGATTTAAATAGAGCCAGACCATGGTTTTAAGGAGGCTGCAGGTGAGGCTGCTCAGGGTCATTAGTACAAATTAATGGCTTGACACAACTAATAACTATCCCAGGGGTCCTGTCCTTGCTGGGGCTCATCCTTGGGGGACCTCACAGATCTGTCTGCCCCTAAGCTGTGCATGCCCCTTGCACTGTTTCACCCTGGTTAATCCTAGACCCAGCCCCTCTGGAACAGCTGGATCCAGTGCAGGATTGATACTCCCAGACTTTCTTTGCCCATCCCCACAGAATAGTCCAAAGCCACCCTTGCTCTGCAGAGCCTTCACTGGCTGAGCCTGCTGTGGTCTGGTGTAGCAGTGGTGGGTGTTTTTCACCACTTAATTAGTGGTTTGTCTCAGTCTCTCCTGCCTTCACTCAGAGCCAGGACTTAAAAAATACATGAAGGAAATGGATTTTTCTCATGTTCAGGCTTGATTGTTCATTAAATCTTATCAAAAGTATAGAGTGTTCAGCAGTACTTCTACCTACCTGCTAGAAGTGAGTAAAACAGAGAAAGATCCAGCTGCTACAAAGTCTCTTAAAGCCAAACGTCCAATAGAGAATTAACACCTGTATTATTTATGCTTTTAACCCAATAACTAAATTCCCATGGCCCTCAGTGTGGCACTGACTGACCAACCAGAAACTAGTGCCTGAAACCATGAAAGGAGAAGGAAGATGAGCACTGAAAGAGACACCACCCAAAATCCTCCATCTTGTCCCATACCTATTACTATACTGTAAACCCCTCAAATTTAAAACCCTTTACCATGTGAAAGCAGACACACTTCTATTTAACTACACACCTGTGATTTTAACTCCATCACTCATATTTTGAATCCTTCTCCAAGGCCTCAGGTCAAAAGCAGTGTTCTCCAGGGGGTCAGTGCCAGAAAGCACAAAAAGCTCAAAAACCCCAGGTTTCTGGCATCTAACAGTTTATAGGGCAGAACCTCATGGCAAAAAACCTCTTTATTTGCCCTGCCAAGCCTACAAAGCTCAGCTTTGGCATGAGTCTAATCCTGAAGCACGAGGAAAGCTCTGGCTGCCCTTCCTGCTGCAGGAAGCTCAGCACCACCAGCCCAGGAGCCAGCTGGGTTTGGCACATGCCAGCATCACCAAAGCCACCCCTCCAGCCTGCCCAGGCTGTGGCACCTCTGGCTGACAAAGCCCAGCCTGTTCCTCACCTTCCCAGCTCAGATCAGCCCTTGGTTTTTCCATGGGAGGAATGAATGGGTCCCTGTTTTCGGGAGCCTCTGCAGCACTTCAGGATTTTATGAGCCCCCCAGCCTCCCTGATTCTGGGAAGCTCTAAAAAGAGACTTTGATTTCCATGGTCTGGTTGGTTTTTTTTAATTTGGGAGTCAAAATACCTTTCATCATCATGCACAGCAGAGCAGAGTTACAGAAAACAGGAGGGGAATTAAAGTAATTGGGGGGAATTACTGGAATGTGCATCCCTGCCACGGGAAAGGAGCTTCAATCCCAGCTCACTGTGGCAGGAAAAGCCCTGGCTGTCCAGTTAGCACTTCTCAGCCTTTTGGGGATGTGGAGAAGCCCCTCTGCACAGACCCAAGGCAGAGATGAAGTGGGGAGCCCTTAGCAGAAACACTGCCATTTAGCCCAGGTGAAAAAAGTAAGAAAAAAAAATCCTTAGGAGCACTGGCTGGAGTTTATAAAGTTGTGAAAGCCATATAAAGAGTAGTAAGTGTTGAGAAAGGGCTCTTTAATTTCTATTTTGACATAAATGTTAAACCAAAAGTACACTGCTGTGCAATAGTGGTTGCAGTACACCCACCATCAGGCTGTTCTGACAGAGGTCATGCAGTTTGGCTCCAGAGAGATGAACCCCATGGCCAAGGACTTTTTTTAGAAACTAAATTCTTTTAAAATCTTGTCTGTATATATTAAGATATAAATAACTGGGAAAACTACCTGGCCTCTAGGAATATGAAGATGCCTGGGCCAGCGTGCTTGGGAATAGTGCAAATACAAAAACTGAGCAGTTTGATGGAATAACAAAAAACTGACAGGTAAGAAGATGAAGAAATATGTGGGGAGCTGCAAACCATCTCTGGTGACAAATCTGGGCAGGACAGGCACAGTCATGCCATGGCACAGACCTTCAGGCCAGGAAATGGTCTAAATCAGGCTTCTTCCCTGCAGTGTCCTGAGCTGCTTCCTGAGACATTGTTGGGTTTTTTTCACCCTCTTGATGTATTGTCCTGCAGCATATTCGGGGGCTCCCGGCGAGTGCCAAGAAACCTCTGGCTGTGACGCACCAGCAGCTCCTTCCTGCAGGGCTCCGCTGGGTTCCCCCACCCTCTGCTCGTGGAAACCTGAGGCACATGAAAATTGGCTGAAAACTGAGGGAAAGAGGGCTGTGAGCAGCATCTCTGTGACCCTGCGAACTGCCTGGAGCTGTCTGCAAAGCAGAGCCCGTTGTGCTGCTCCGAAGTGTAAGGCATCCCCTGGGTTTTCCCTAAAGATAGGGAAGGGAAAAAAAAATAATAGAAACAAGCCACACCTTTCCTCAGCCTGGTTCCCAGGCAATAAAAATATCTTGGAGCAGGAGCTCTGGCCAGTGATGCAATCGTGCTGTCACCTACATGGCTTGGCTTTGCTCGTCCACAGGGTGGATTTTGAGGATCCCAGTTCCCAGGCAGCATTGGCAGAAGTCGTTTGAGTAAGGAAATTAATGGTCTTCCCTTCCCAGTGCTCCCACAGACCCCTTCTCCTCCTCCTTCTCCCCGCCCATCACCTGCTCTGAGCACTGGTGAACCCCTGCAAAAATCCCAAATCACTCCTGGGGACCATACACCCGGGGGTACATTTTTCCAAGTGTCTCTCCAAATATATATGTCAGCAGCAGAGAGGGGAGGAGAGCAAGGGAAAAAAAAAAACATTTTGTGAGTATCCGTCTGTTTGCACATCATTAATTCTCCCTGGGGAGCCCCAGAGCTCCTTCATCTGCTTTTTGCTAAGTTTAGGTCACAGAGGTTTTCGGGTGCAAGTGCGGTTCAGGGAAAGGCAAAGGCGCTTTGGGCATTAGCAGATCACCGAGGAGGAATTTGGGCAGGCAACAGGAAAGCTCTTTCCCCGGCTGGGAGGCATCCAGTCGGGACAGAAACAATCCTGGCTGCTGGAGGCTTTTATAAAAGTAAGAATAGATGTTTACTCGCAGGAAAGTGAGGAACGGAAAAAGTTATCAACACCATTGTTTGCCACAAATAATTTCACCTTCTCCAGTCAGACGGTGCATTCAAAAAAGCCCTGCTCTTTCGTATTTAACATCTCGTACCGGGGCATTAGTGTAGTCCTTAGGTACGCAATTAGGTGATTGTTCCCATCACCTCCCCATCGCTTTCCTGCTCCCCAGCGCCTGGTGGCCAAGCCGCCCTGAGCTGAGCTCGGGTTTTACGGAGCGGCTGCGTTTGGGGGGCTGACAGCTCTGTAATTGCGGTTTATGAAACACCCTTCCACAACCTGGAGAAACTTGTCAGTGCTCAGCTCAGAAACCCTCCCTAACACATGCTGGCTGCAGCATGGTTTGCTTGGGGTCCCTTCCCCTGGCTGCAGCGGGGTTTGGGGGTTCGTGAGCGAGCTTAGGGCATAGAAAAATCCCCAAAACGCTGCTCTTCAGGCAGAAATTGGGGTCTGTCCTTCTCTGAGGGTTGTTGCCTTTCTGAGCCACGGCTCCCTGCTTTTCCATCGGCACCTTGTGGAGGGTTCCCTGCCCTCCTGCCTGGCCCAGCATCGCCTCCCCCGACCCCTCGCAGCCCCCGATGGCTCCCTGGAAAAGGCAGGGCTCCCAAATCCCGGCCAAGGCCAAGGGCGCAGGATCCCAGCACCACCTCCTGGTAAAGCGCTGCCATGCACAAATCCCGCAGCGAGCCTGGGGGACCACCTGGAGAGAGAACAGACCCCGATCCTTCCGTGTCCGAGCACGGGCATCTTCCCCGGTCCTGGTGCCCACCCTCGCATCCCGCGGTGAGCGGCAGCTGCCTGCTGCGGGGTGAATAGCGGCGCGCCTCGCCCGAGAGGGGACCGAATTTAATTCGAGATGAATGGGCACCTCCCTGCAGCCCGTGACATTTTCATTGCGGGCTAACAAGGGGAGAAAAATCCAATTAGGTGACAAAGAGGGTCCCTAATCGGCCGTGCAGCCCGGCGTGGGGCAGCCGGGACGGCGCAGCATCCCACAAGCCAGCAGGGACAGACCATGGGAAAAGGAGAAAACGCTCCAAAAGGCTCCTCTTGTGATGGCGCAGAGGCCGTGCTGCGGGATGGCAAGTGCACTCAAAAAAATGGATTTATGGCCTTGCTGTTTGCACCCCCAGGGCAGGATGATCTGTCAGTCTCCCAGGTCACTGAGATAAAGTGAGCTGGGCAAGGCGGGGACATCTCCCAGCTACAGATTCCAAGGGCAGGGGTAAGTAACCTGCAGCCAGAACCATGCTGCTCCTCAAAGAAAATACTAATAAATTTGGCAGACTCCTCCCATGGCACTCACCCAACACCAAATAAATGTTCAACAAAACCGAGTTCCACGAGCAGGCGGGGATGAACCACATCAGGGTTTGTTAAGCAGCTTTTCAAACCACAGTCGGTTTTGGATAACCTGGGTTGCAGTTTCTTCCAGCAACAGGTGCCTTTCCATGGTTTGAAAACATACAGCCAGCAGCACCATTTATCTGCGAGCTCTGGTGCCTCAAGTGGGGAGGACTGATGGTGGGACCCCCACACATGCAAAAACACCCCCCTGCCAGAATGTGGGGACACTGGGGCACCACGGGATGCAGCGAGGGCATAGCACGAGCACTGGGAAAGGCGAGGGGGGCACGCACATAAATAACAGCTGGGGTTTGGAGGAAGGGTGATAAATGGCAACGCTGCTATCCCTCGGGAATTATTAACGCTGGGGGAGGCTGAAACCTTGGCTTTGCCCCAGGAGCAGGGCTGTGTGGAGAAAGCTGCTGGGTGGGAGCAGGGCAGGGGGGAACAGATGGCTGGGGGAGGCACAAGGAGCTGTGGTGAGCTCCAGCAGCTGCATCTGCCCCAGGACACAGCTGGGCTGTGCGGGGGGAAGGACCCCCCGTGCCCTTCTCCTCCCTGGAGCCCCTCAGGTGGCTCCAGCCACAGCTCCAGGTGGCCACCGCTGAGTATTGACCCAGTGCTATCTCAGCTCCCACCTTATCAGGGCAAGAGCCAGCTCTGGGCACCAGCACCTGCCCCATTAATCTTCCCCCTGTCCCGCAGGAGTGAGGTCTCAGTGCCTGAAACAACCTGCTTGTGCCTGGGCCCTGGGGTGATGGATTGGTACCTAGGAGGTGACAGGGAGAAGGTTTCTCTTTTCTCCTTCACCCTTTATACCAGGGCATATTGGTGGCACTGAAACTTGTGTGCTGCAGACTGAGGAAGGGGTGCCTTGAGGAAGAGAGGAGATGAGCTCTGCTTGTGAACGCAGGGTGGGAAAGAGGGAGAGAGAATTTCTCTGCAGTTTCGAGCTGAAATAACAACTGAACCTGAGCGAGCAGCTCACCCACAGCCTTTAGGCTGGAGGTGGGAGATGTGATTCCCCATGCCAGGCAGAGCTGCACAAAGTCCAGCCAAAATCACATCTGAGGCCCCAGGAGAATGAGGTAAAGCCTCACAGCTCTGGCTGAAACGAAAACAAAAGGCAGCGATTCTTCATGGCTGCAGCTGCACAACCCCTGGCTTCAAGGGCTAAATGCAGTCAGAAATATCAGTGGGGACCACTAAGCACGAAACTTCTGTTTGTCCCTCACGCTGAAGGGAGAGAAGCTTTGACCAGGCAGAATCCCCAGCGGTGATGGGGGTGGCTGAGGTGATTCCAAATGTTTCATCCCCAGCATTCTGCTCTCACCCAGCAAACACAGCTCTGGGGGTGAATGGAGCATAGAGGGGCAGAAAAAAACTCCTGCTTGCCCCAACACAGGTTTTCTAGGGACATTCCAGGTAAGAGAATAACTGGGGAGGCAGAGTGACCCAAGCAAAGGCGACACTGAGCTTTTCCCCCCAAAAAAAAAAAAAAAAAACCACCAAAGGACGCTGCGTGTCCAGGGATGGAGAAAGATGCTGGGGGTGTTATCACACACCTCTTCCAAGGGGAAGGAAGAGCAAAACTAGCCAGCCATGGACTGGGATTCACCTGCTCAGAGATAAGTTTGGTGCTTGAGCAAGGCTTAAGGTGCCTTAGGGGTGCTGGCACCCAGTACCACACCCCTCCTGCGCTCCCCGTCTGTGCTGTGCAGACAGGATGGAGTCTCCCCCTTCCTTACACAAACTTGGGATCTCCTTTCAGCCACTGCTCTTTTTTTTGCATTGATTTTTTAAAAGGGGGCACTGCGGCTTTAAAGAGCTTCCCAGACTTGCCTTTGTGACCGGAGGAGAGGGTGGGGTGGTGGCGGAGGTGGGGACCCAGAAGAATGAAATAAAGAGGAGTACAACAAAAAGAAGTTAAAAGTGTGAGTGACAAGTTTTCGGCAACAGGCTTCAGCCCCTGTGGGGTCGTTTGGGCGAAGAATGGCTACAAATGAACAAATGAGCTGGATTTTCATGCTTGGTGGACGGTGAATGAATAAGCATCTTTTAAAACCCTATCAGGAACTCTTTGGATTGTCATTATAGCTGGGAGGAGCGGGGGGGAAAGGCAGACTTTTGAAGGCTGATCATGTGAAAGAATCCCGATTCTTCGCCTTTTCTCTGCCGGCTCCACCGAAACGTGCGGGCAGTGCAGCCGCAGCCGAGCATCCCGGCCGGGCGCAGGAGCGCTCCTGGGGGACGCTGCCCTGCCCCCGTGCACTTTGGAGGAGCTCAGAGGGTCTCTGCTGGGCTTCCAGGAGCCCCCGCTGGCTCCCGGTGCGCTGGGCAGCGGATTGCAGCCTCCTCCTCCTCCTCGGAGCCCGACTGCAGTGTCAGAGGCAGACAATGTGAGAGGGCAGGAAGCAACTCACTTAAAGCCTTATTTAGAGCGCGGAGTGGAGGCTGAGGTCAAAGGAATTGCCCTGGGATTATGGGAATCACCTTCATTTTCTCGCCAGCCTTCAGACACGAGGGAGCTGAGCAGGAGCGAGGAGGAGGGGGATGAGTCTGGTGCTGAGGAAAGGACCTGAGGGCTTTCCCCTCCGCTGGCCCTGACAATGAGCCTGGCCTCTCTGAACCGCGCAAATAATTCACAGCCTCTGTTTTCAGCTGTTTGCTATCCTCAGTCGCCCGTTTTAACCTTGACTAGAGCAGAGCATTGGTGGGACAGTTGTAGGAGACTCAGAGTTCAGCAGCCACAGGGGAGAGGGAAGACTCAGAGCGAGACAGGTATAAAATCTCCTTATTTCTGTAATAAATGATAATGTCACATACTCAAAAAAATCATAGAACTGTGGGACTGTCAACGTTGGAAAAGACCTTTAAAATCATCAAGTCCGACTGGTGTTTAGACTGTCTTGTCTAAACAGAACGAGACACAAAATTGAACATTGAGGGCATGAAAACACCAAGTTGCAGTGATGCGAAACCAGTTCGCCTGGGGTGGGATTTCACCAACCAAAGGTGTCAGGGCCCGGGTGAAGTTGGTTTTCATCCTGTCACCTGCGAGTACGCGAGGGCACAAGCCCGTGCCTCCCAGCAGCCACCTGTTTCTCCCACATCAAAAAGTCCGGAGCACATTGCAGCAGCCGAGCTCATAAAAGCCGGGCACTGGCGCTGGGACAGCCCCGTCGAGAGAAATGAGACCATCATGCACTAAACATAGAGAAAAGATAAATGGAAAAGGACTCTTTCAGTCTTCATTATCAAGTTTCCATGGGTTTGCCAAAACCATAGCAACCGGTTCAAGCAATGATTAACCTAATAATGTGGAGGCAAAGAGAAAAAAAACGCATTCAAGCCCCTAAAGAAGTCACTAGTTCTCTAGAGGTAGTAAATCTGCCCCCCCGCCCTTATCCACCCCCAACCTACAGCCCCACGGCTGGAAGACCAGAAGCATCTTAAGTCTCCAGAAAAGAAAAAAAAAATATCTGCAATATTGTAAAACCCACTGTGGTGATCCCTTTCTGAAAATACAGCAGCACAGACATCTTCGTGAACTTCTGTAATACCTGCACTTCACTGCCGTGCTCTTCTTGCTCCTTTTCTTGCCCTTGCCCACCCTGAGCTCTCTTTTGCCATTTTTTGCAAGAACGCTGCTTCTGGGGATAAGTGAGTGTGTTGTGATCCTCCCCGGTCCCACGGTACATGCAGATAACCGGGGCAATACGATACCTCCTGTAGGGAGATATCGGGCTGGAGCTGCACTAGCAGGGAAAACATTAAATGATTTTATCACCCAAATAATGACGGTGTTTCTCCTGTGGCCACACACAGAGGCCTTGGAGCACTTTGCAGACTGTTGGAGTAGGAAAACAATACACAATTCAGCCAGGAAGGGGGGAAGGGGCAGGAATACTATTAGGTCTTTCATTCTGCCTATCTGATCTACGACACAGATAGATCACGTTCAGGGCTATAAGAGTACACACAGAGCTAGGCGCACACGGGTGCGAGTCCTCAGCCTTGCCCCGTGGCCTGTGCTTCCCCAGAAATTCGGGTGTTTCTTCTCAAAGCAGCGAACAGGGGGGCTTGCATAGATGGACAGGTGGCAGGAGACAACAGAAAGTGCAGATCTCCAAAAAAGCTCAAGTAGAAAGCGAGATCTGCTCACCTTGCTTGTCAACACTGGCACCGTGTGCCCTCGCTCCTTTTTCCAGGTGTGTGGGACACCTGCGGCTCCTCTCCGTGGGACTGTTTGTGCATCAAGTGCACGAGTAAGAGCTCGCTGCTCCTCCAAAATCCACCAAGCCCCGTGCGTTCTCTGACCTGCAGAGTTAGCACCAGAGCCGTGCCGGCCTCTCCCTCCACCTGAACGGACAGCACCCCAACAGCTCCGGGCAGAGACACGTCGGGAGGGGCTGGGGCAGAGCCCGGAGAAGCGCTGCGTGCCCCCGGCCGGCCTTCAGCACCATGGCCAGAGCCCGCGGGATGGGGACGGGGACGGGGATGGGGACGGGGACGGGGCCGGGGCCGGGCGCGCATCGCTCCCGCACCCACCGGCACCCAGCCCTGCCCAAACCACCGGCTCTGCCCCCCTCCAGCCCCCCTGGATGGCGCAGGGAGGGGTTCCCCATGGTCGCCTCCCCTTGGAAGCGGCGAATCGAGCGCCCCAGGTTCCGCTCTCTTCTCTCTTTGCGGGAAGGAGAGGTTGTTGCGGGGGGTGTAGAGTTGTTTGTGCGTGCAGCTTTGTTTCCAGTAACCAAATTTCTTTTGTTCTACAAATTGCCTCAATAGCTTCTCTTTGCCGCGGGCAAACGGGCTCAGCTGAGAACAATTAGCATCACAATGGGCTTTTGGCCCCGCGGGCCGCTTTGTCTAGCGGCGGCCGCCCCGCCGGGGCAGCGCGGAGCGGGGAGGCGGCCTGGCCGTAAATCTACCAGCTACAAATTGAGTCCCGGCAGGAGAGCGCCGGGAATTCATGCGGGTTCTCTTCTCACCGTGGTGGTGAGGTAGGGCCCTTCCCATCTCCTGCGCTTTTAGCTGGCCTGACGCTTCCCCCCGTCCCCGCTCGGGGCTTCAGGTTCTGGCTGCTGCTTCTGCCCCCGGCTAAACTCACCCCCGCGGAGGGTGGGCTCGGCTTGGGGACGTCCTTAAAACAGCCCCGCAGCCGCGCACACCTCACCTGGAGACGGTGAAAAGGCACCTGCAGAGTTTTGAAATCGGTTTTAAATCCGAGCGCGGGCCTCGACTGGCGCACAAGGAACGACAGAACCCCGCAAGGGAGCGACCCCGCACCTGGCACACCGCACACGGCACCGAGCCCCTCGGTGATAAAAACACGGCGTGGCACACTGCGAGGTCTGGCCGCGACACGCTTTATTTTTTTTTCCTCTTCTTTTTTTCTTCAGAAAACTCAAAATATAGCTGGCGGCTACAGACAGCTGGAGCACCGCTGCTAAAAATACTCTTATATACAAAATACATATTTGTTACGAAATATAATCAATAAATACCGATAGCGACAAATTAATATAATTTACCGTCAACGAGTACAAAACCGTGATTTGTTTTTTTCGGCTGCGCTTTCCAGCCGGGCGGGACGGGACGGGGCGGGAGGGACTCCCGGCTCCTCGAAGGCCACAAGCGGGGGGACAGCGGGGGGACACCGGCGGGGCAGAGGGCTCAGAGGAAGGCGGGGAAGGCGGCGGGGCCGCGGCGCAGGGCGGCGGGCGGCGGGGCCGCGGGGCAGGGCGAGTCCCAGGGCCCGGGGGAGGCGGCGGGGGGCGGCGGCGGCGCGGGGGGCTCGGGCAGGCTCTGCTCGGCCAGGCGGAGGCTCTGCGTGAGCGCCCAGATGTAATTGTGGGCGAAGCGGAGCGTCTCGATCTTGGTGAGCTTGGCGTCGTCGGGGAAGGTGGGCAGGACGCTGCGGAGCGCGTCCAGGGCGGAGTTGAGGTGGTGCATGCGGTTTCTCTCGCGGTCGTTCGCCTTCATGCGCCGGCTCCTCTTCTGCTTGCTGAGCAAGCCCTCGTTCCGCGCCTTGCCGCGGCCCCTCCGCGCCTTCCCCTTCCTGCGGGCCGCCGTGTCCCGCGGGGCCAGCGCGCTGCGGGCCGGCGAGGCGCCCCGGCTGCCCGCGGAGCCCCCGCCGGCCCCCGGGGAGGGGTCCTCGGCACCCCCGAAATACGGCTGCCCTTCGTCCGGCGAGCGGTCGCTCTGCGGGGCCATCCTGAGAAGCCAACCCCGCTTTGGCCGGCCGGGAGAGCCCCGTCCCCCGCGGCTGTGTCTGCTGAGGCTGCGGGGCACAAGAGCCGCTCCCCGCTGTCCCTGGAGAAGAGGTTTGTGCCGCCGGCACACGACTGCAGTTAAGCCCCTATATATAGGGCGGGCGCACAATGGGGATTTCCCGGCCGGGCGGCGTGTGCGCCCCCCCGCCCGCACCCACCCCTTGGCACGCTTTTATCTTATCAGCCCGACGGGAGCGTGCCGGCCGCGGCACCGCCCGCTGCCCCGGCCCCGCCACGCCAGACCCCGCTGGCTCCCACTCCGCGTCCCCCCGCCCCTGCCCGCCAGCCCTCCCCGGGACGGGACCCCCGCGCCGAGCCGCCCACCCCGCCGGGGGGCTGAGCCGCTCTCCGGGGTGCAGCGGGGGTCGGGGCGGGGTGAAGGGGCCCAGCGGGGACAGAGGGCTTCCCAGATCTCGGCTGAGTATCGCGGGGAGCGCCGGGCTCCCGGGGTGCCCTGGTCCGGCCGTGTCTCCTCCGCTGCCAGACGTGAGGGTCCAGCCGGCACCGCTCCCCTCTGCACAGCCACAGCCACTTCCCGCTGCCCCGGCGCCGCGGGGCACTCCCGGCACATTCCCTCCGATCCCTTCTCCTCGCCCCTGCAGCGCCGGGAGCATCCCCGCGCCCCCCGCGCATGGACCGGCGGAGCCGCGGGCGCTGCGCTGCGCCGGCACCGGAGGGAACAGGACGCCGTTCTCCAGCTCCCACACGCGTAGTGATTTTGCCCCCACGAGGGAAACAGAGGCTGGATCCCGCGGGGGAAGGGCTTTCCCAAGGCCCGAGGCCACCCCCGCCCCGTCGGCCCGGCGCTGGGCCAGGGAGCAGCCGCGCTCCCACCGGAGCTCGGTGCGCAAAACTCGGTGCGGGGACTTTTGCGCACCGGCTGCGGCGGGCGGAGGGAGCCGCCCGGGCCCGGGGCTTCTTTCCCCGGCGGAGGGCGAGGGACCGGGAGCGGCGGGGCCGGGCTCCCCCTGCACGGCAGGACGCCCCCGGGGGCGCGGGCAGGGCTCCGGGAGGGCGCAGCGCTGGCGGGGCGGGAGTCCCCCCTCTCCCTCGCCAAAGCGGCGCGGCGGAGCCCGGCCGGGGATCCCTGTGCCGGGAGCGGCCGGAGCGGCCCCGCCGGGCAGTGGCGGGGCGTGGGGCAGCTCCCCCTGCCCGGGCCGGTCCCTGGCCCCCCGGGGTGGCCTTGGCCGGAGAGATGAGCGGCGGCGTGGGGCTGTGCGCGCTGCCTCTCCAGGAGCGCGGTGCGGCGGGCGGACAGCCCCGCCGGGAGGGCGGGGGAGGGTGCCGAGGGGGGCCGGCCACCGCGGCGGCTCGGGCGCCCCTTCTCGAGGGGCGGCTCGGAGGGCAGCGGAGGATGAATAGGAAGGGCCCGGCGGGGTTGGGTTTTTTTTTTGTGCCTGTGCAATTGGATGACAAAAAAATCTGGCGAGCGAGTTTCCAAGCCTCAGACTGCCCACTTCAAACGTCCTTCAAACAAAAGCTGAAGAGGAAAAGAAAGCCCCACCTGGTACCGCTGTTTGCTAAAATAATAATAAATAGATTTCGTTTAATAAATAATTACAAGAGATTGTAAAGTGGAGTACTTTGGGAAGCATTAATCATGGGGTTGGGGGCAGACATCACCTGCTGGCAAACAAGACAACTTTATTGTTAAATCACCTTCCCACTGCCACTTTCCGATAACTCCCTCCCGTCGCCACAAAGCCCGGCCGGGCATGTTTACTCATAGTTAGCATAACAAGCACCATATTACCACGAACGTGATAAAAACCTGCGGGGGCACCGCTGCGGGCTCCCGCTCACACCTGGCCGGGCCGCCCGGTGCGGAGCTGGCACCCAACGGCCCTTCCAGGAGGGGCCCTGCTGCCGTTTACATTGGCCTGGTTTATGCTGCTTTATAACAGCTTTACTGCAATCCCTATCTCCCGGCCCTATTTGTCTTATTTTATTGAAAACATATGGTAACCAGAGCGGCCCCGGCGCATCCCTCGCCTGCCAGGCGTCGGGAACGTTTGGCGAGCCGGGGCACGGCCGCAGCCCGTCCGCCCGCCCGCCGGGGGCTGTTTGCTCGGCAGAGGGGAGGGCGGATAAGGCTGGACCCGCTCTCGGTCCTGGGGGTGACCCCAGGGTCCGGGGAGCTCCGGCCGCTCCGCGCCCACCACCCAGCCCGGGACCGCCGGTGCGCTCCGGAGATGCGGCGGCAGCGGCGAGCGCACGGCGGAGGCACCTGCCCCGTCCTTCCCCCGCTCGCTGCTCAGGAGGGACCGTGATTTGCGCTGCCATATGTCGGGCGGGTCGGCGGAGCAGCTGCTGCCCCGGCCCTACCTACCCCGCTCATAATACCTGGGAGCCGCAGCCCCGCGTCCCCCTTTTGAGAGGGCAGCGCGGCGGGGCCGGGCCCGCGCCGCTGTTTTTGTGACTTTATTGTGGCGCCCAACAGATGCACGCCGGCCCCTCCTGCCCCTCGCCCCGGTGCGAGCGCGCTGCTCGGGACACAAGGAGCACAGATGCCAGGCGCAAGGTGCACCAGATGCCCCCCTTTGTGAATTCAAACAATATTTCTCCCTTCCTTCCCCCCCGCTCCCCCCTTTTCCTACAGGAGTGGGAGAAGAAGGGGCGCAAAAAGAAATGTATATATATATGTAAAAAACAACAGGACTGGAGAGGAAAGGCGAGGCAAGAGGCGGCTGGAGCGCGTCCCCCGGAGCTTCCCGACGGAGCGCACGGCGGGCGCAGCAGCGCGGCCCCGGGGAGGGAATCGGCCGCGGGCAGGGACCAGGAATGCTCCCGGGACGGAAGGAGCCGCCTCGGGAAGTCGCTCAGAACCTCCTGAGCGCTGACCTGGACACAGCAGAGCGCGGTCTGTGCGTTTAATGGGCAGCGCGGGGGTGGAAGCTCCAGAGTGAGCCGGTATGACCTGTCCTCAGCACCTGTTACCGCGCATCTGAATGCCCCTCGGGGCCACGAAAATGCTCCAAGGGAAGGGAGAACCTCTGCTATGAGACAACCTGAGAGAGCTGGGGGCATTCAGCCAGGAGAACGGAAGGCTCCAGAGAGAGCTTAGAGCCCCTTAGTGCCTGGAGGGACTCCGGGTGAACTGGAGAAGGACTTGGGATAGGGCATGGAGTGACAGGACACAGAGAATGCTTCACACTGACAAAGGGCAGGGCTAGACGGGATGTGGGGAAGGAATTCTTCACAGTGAGGGAGGTGAGGACCTGGCACAGGCTGCCCAGAGAAGCTGGAGCTGCCCCATCCCTGGAAGTGTCCAAGTTGGACAGGGCTTGGAGCAGCCTGGGGTAGTGGGCAGCATCCCTGCCATCCCTGGCAGCAGGGAGTGGAGCTAGAGGATCTTTAATACTCCTTCCATCCAAATCATTCTATAATTCTATGATTCTGTGCAAGGAGAAATAAACCCTGGGATAAGGGGTGCTGTCACTTCACCAGAAGAGGAGAAGCCCTGATAGAAAGCCCAAGAGTTTTCAGTGTGCAGTCCCACTCTACAACAAACCTCTCTCCATGCTTATGTGCCCTCAAAACAGGCAGACAGGAGATTTTTCATAAGGCTGCAAGAGCAGACAGCTGTTCTGAGACATTCTGGATCAGAATGCAACACAGAAAACACCTGGATTATCTCTGGATAGGAGAGAGGAAAGGAAAAGAAATACCATGGAGAGGAAAGGCAGGGAACAAATATAAGTTCACAAGGGTCAGTTGGGTACTGGTCTGTGATGCTACAGGTGGCTCCTGTGAAATCTGTTACCTTAAGGGATTTCTTCACCCATCCAAGCATTTTCCCAGGCAGAGAAGGATGGCCCTCACTTCTCTGGGAGCCACAGTCCTCCTGTCACTCCCAGCCCTGCCAGGCTTGCTCTCCTTCCTATTTGTGGTGAGTGGCTCCCTGCCCCAGCCTGTCTCACCTGCCAGAAAAAAAATGGGTTTTTCCTCCACCCTGTTGCCAGCCTGGGCAGACAGGGTGGGTTGCACATCTCCCTCACTTAGGTTTTCCAAGTTCTTTGAATTTCACAGCAAGTTTCTGGTGAGCTCTGGCAGAATCTCAGGCTTCACCAGCTGGCAGTGGTCTATTGACCAGCCACCAGACTTGGGGCTTTGGTATTCATTTGCATCAACTCTCCTTTGGCCATCAGGGAATAATTACAGGCCATGGATATGCTGAGCTCAGGCTGCCACTTTTCTGACCAGCCCTTCATTCCTATAGGGATAAAAACACAACTTCTGGCACTTTGATGCCTGATGGGGTTGGAAGCACAGCAAACTGGCCGTATGGGTTCTCTCTGAAACTCCTCACTCTCCAGCTGCCCATCAGACAGACAGTCCTTCCTGGCCTCCAAACAGAATTAAAGATGTGCTTTCTTCTCTTGATTTAGAAGTCAGACTTTGAACACAGCAGAATCAACCTGGCTTTTGAGAAGCCAAGAAGTTGCTAAAATCCAGGAGTTTGGAAGGAAATACCCTGTCCCTTCTGGATAAAAGGGACTCACACACCTCTCATCCCCCTACAGAGCTTCACCAAAGCCCCCAGCAAGAGACAGGGCAAGATGGGGGTGGGCTTTAACCCCTTCTTTGCCTACTGAATTTGGTGCCAACACAGAGAGCTGTGCCCAGCGTGATGCAGGGGTCACTGCTCAAACCAAACCCCTCTGCCAGGAGAGATGTTGATGTTTGCTAACTCAAACTTGTGGTGTGGATGATTTCCCACTGATATCTCCCACTCACACATGTGCTGGTAACTGGTTCATGACCCTCCCACTGCTGTTTTCAGCTGAGCCATCCACATTTGTCATCCTACAGTGCTGTGATGACTGGCCCACAGGGTTTAATGCACTTGTGGCCCCCACACAACACCCACACCCCCAGTGCATGACCCCATCTCTTCCCATCTTCTCCCTTCTTTCAGTCTCAGGAAGCACCATCCTTTCCTCTGCTCTAGCTCTGCCATTCCCTTGCTCCCTACCCCACATCTTTTACATCCCCCTTCTGGTCCATGCTGCCCTGGTGTCCCTGTGGGGCAGGTGTGGTGCCCCGTGGCAGCTTTTCCCCATGCCTGCACCCCTC
Organism: Luscinia megarhynchos; assembly: GCA_034336665.1. Lineage (NCBI taxonomy): Eukaryota > Metazoa > Chordata > Aves > Passeriformes > Muscicapidae > Luscinia > Luscinia megarhynchos. The sequence continues at coordinate 34,352,191 of CM067569.1, read as the reverse complement.
TGCCAACCCTTCATCCAGCACTGGGCTCCATCTGCCACACTCCTAACCTTTGATTTGGAGCCTTCTCCTGCCCTGCACTACCACGATTTTATATCCAGATGGGACCATCTGCTTCCCCAAGCCCAGGTGTATAATGAACCTGGGGAGCTCACAAGCAGCACAGCCCCTCCTGCTATCTCATGTATTTGCAACATTAAAAAAAAATCAATGTATTTTCACACTGCAGCTGTAATCCAGCAGTTTGTTTGCAGCCCAGCCCTGCAGGACAAGCTATCACCAGCCTGACTGTGTGATTTTGGCAAGCCACGATTTAAACTCGTGCCAGCAGGTTGCAGTGGGAGGGAGGCAAGGATCTCAAGGCAGGTAACAGCAGGGAAACCTCGAGGCACTCGCCAGAGCACTGTCACCATCTGCCCCAGCTGCAGGGAGGGCAGCACGGCCTGGGGGGATGCTCCAGCCCAGGTCCCCAAGGGTCCCTGCAGCTTCCTGGGGTTTAGCAGCACCCTCCTCATTTTGGCTACCAGCTTTTTTGGGGGGTCCAGCAAAGCCCCCGTGCTCAGGGATGCATTATCTGACATCCCCTCATCATCTGACATCCCCTCAGTCCGGGGGCTACGCCTCCCTCCCCCAGCTCTTCACCGTAATCCCCACCATTTTCCACCATCATTTAAGTTCCTGAAGTAATTTCTTTTTTTTCTTTTTTTTGTCCTTAAAGCAAACCATCTACCATATGTTCTCCCCTGAAAGGGGCGATTGTTAACAGATCATTAAAACACCGTGGCGAGTGCTCTGAGATTCCTTCCCTCGGTCTTACGCATTATCCCGTCTCTGTCACCCTTTCAATGCGGCTTTGAGGGCTCTGCTTTTCTAACTTCCTTCTGGGGGGGAGGAAAAAAAAAGAAAAAAGAAGAAGAAGAAGAGAGAAAGAGCCACTGAAATGACCCTCTTCACAGCTCTCCTCCTTGCTTTTCAATGTCCTTTGCGACACCCAGCAATAATTGGGGCTGGCGTGCCCAGTGGTCTGGGCTAGGACAGAGAGAGGGTTCCTTAGAGACCCCGTTCCCTCAGGTGCTTTCAGCAGCAGAAATGCATTTTATGTAATGCTATAATATAAAATAAACTAACAGCTGGCTGGGAGTGAGCTAAGCCCAGAGATGGAGCTGTTTGGAGGGGGCTTGGGTATTTCAGCTCCCTCTCCTGCAGAACTAACGCTATTTTAGGAAATACCAAATGATGGGGAGATGGAGATATCAGAGGATGGACCACTTCTGCCTGATCAATGGCCTTGGGTTGAGGGACACTTCCTGCAGGCTCTGCCGTGATCAGGAGGGACAAGACTTTTGGAACTCACACAGAAGTTCCTTGCCTGCATCATCTCCCTCTTCCACCACGGATTTGGCAAATTTTCCAGAGGATCATGTTCCCTGACCCATCCAGCCACGCTCCAGGCGTGGTTTGCACCTCTGCTCCACCTCTCCCAGCAAGCAGCACGAGGTGAATTGGCACTGGAGTGTGCTGCATGGCACCAGAGAGAGCACGGCACAAAGAGGGGGAGCTGTCCCACTCAGCAGAACCCAGTCATGCTGGAAAAAACACAGAGACTTCAAAGCCTTGTGCACAGGCTTCTCCAAGAACCGATACCAGGACCTGCAGGCAGCTCCAGGGACCTCAGAGGGCTCCACTCCCCCTGTGCCCTTCAGCCAGCAGGTTTTCCTCCAAACCCCTCAGGGTTTATTTAAGTTGGAGGAAGCTGGAGGAGATGCTGCTGCTTTGCCTTTGCCACTGCAGAATCCCTGAGCATCCTGAGAGCACTGAAGCAAAGCAATGCTCAGCTGGTGCCAGGAGCTCCCTGTGCTTCCCCAGGCGATCTCTCCCATCCCAGAACCCACAAGGGATCTCCAAGCAGGGATGAGATCAGAAAACCAAAGCCCAGGAGGATGAGGTGGCTTTGTTCTGCTCAGCTCCTCTCTTCTCCTTTCCAGGACAGCAGCTTTCAGTTCTTCATCAAAGACAAAACTTTCCACAGAAAGAAAAAGAGCACCCTGGAAACCCCACTTTGCTGAGGGCATTTAGCAGCTGCCTTTGCAGAGGGCTCTGAATGCTGCTGTGGGGCAAAACTTTATCCCTTGGGCAGAGAGAAACTTCAGGCCAGCAGCTGAATCCAAACCCAAGCAGAACTTTTATCTCAAGTGCACAAAGATGGAGAGCTGTGTCACTTTTAAGCAGCACCATGCACTGAATGTGATTTTGACAAGACAAACAGCAGCAAGATGAAGATGCTGCCCTCTCCCCCTCCCTCCCCCAGAAGGCACAGACATGAAATGATGGTGCAAAACAAACCCAAAAAAGTTTCTGTGCCACTGGTGTTCCTGTGGTTGAGGTGGGAGCACCTGCCCTCTGCTGCTCAGCACATTATTCCTCACCAAAAATCAATGCCTGAACCCACACAAAATCCTTTGAAAAATCAGCTGGTGCAGAACAGTCAGGAACGCTGGGAAGCCCTAGTGAAGAAGCTTTAGGAACTCTACAAAACAACTCTTAGCTAAATAGTTTTTACATCTCAAACACTGATGGTTTTTCCCCATCAGGGAGAAATTAGCTCATCCCACCTCCGAGGAACGAAGGTGAAGCTGAAACCAGCTGTATCCTGGTTATCCTCACGATAATCCCTGCAGAGGTTTGGCGCTATCAAAGGATTTCCTTGGACACAGAGCTTGAATTCCCAGCGAGCAGAGATTGAATTAGTGCCCTGCTGTATCCGTGCCACCAGAGGGAGACCTGCCCGGCTTTTCTCCTCCGGATCTGCGCTAATCAAAGGGTTTTCCCGAGCAGCACACACGGCAGAAACTGTGCACGATGCTCCAGCTCGCCAAGTGCATCTGTGGCATCATGAAACAGAGAGGTAAATCTCTTTTTCTGAATGGTGATGGAAAGCAGGAACCACTGGCAGCTCACAGTCAAAATCACACACACAGAATAATCCATAGTTCTGGGAATTTGTGGCGCTGTCTCAGTCTTTTAAGGAGCAGCCAAGGAGCATTTTCTTAAATCAGGTTAAGGATGCATCTGTGAGCTGCAGGCCACAGCTGTAGCTGCTCCTGCCGGGAGGACAGGGATTAAATTAGATCAGCATTCCTCACCCATCTGAAGACGGTTTTCTCACCAGCCCTCTGGAGAAGGCAGCTGAGCAGAGAATTGCTGCATCCCTCTCCTCCAGCCACCTCCCAACAGGCATCATCCCTTCCTCCAGTCACCAAAAACCAAAAGCTAATTTCCTCAGATCCTAGGGAATGGGGAGGGTCAATAGTTTGTGAATCCATCCTTTATTAAACAAAATCACAGGGGGTTTACTTTGTGATTGTCAGGTTGACATCACTCCCACCCAAACACCAGGGTGAATGACACCAGGGATGGCTGAAAATTCAGTACAGCCCACAAATCTTCTTCTGAAGGGATAACTGCTCTCTTGTATGCCAAAATACTCCCCCTATTTCATTTAAACCACCTTAATTTAACCACAGTGCCTTCTGCCACCTCCTGGTTTCTGGGCTTTATAAAACACTACTAGGAAAAAAAATTACTTTTGTCATCAAAGGACAACTACCTTTGTTATTCCCACCTCCCCAGCCCAGCTTCTGCTACAAACCAACTTCAGTTTAAATTTTCCCACCCTTCCCCAGCAGTCACCTCCATCCTGCCAAGCTGCCCCTCCTTCCTCTCTTTCTACAAAAAAAATTCATCCTTAAAACACACCTTGCTTCTCAACTTATCAGAACACATTACTCAAGGCAGAGACCAGGAAAATTTGGATAAAAATAAATGAGTTGTAGCCATGTGCAGAGCCCAACACTAGAGTGTGCTGTGCTGCCCTGGCATCTCTCCCTAGAAACCATCAGGAACACTGAAGAACTGGGTGAGTCCTTTTCTGGCTCCTGGAAACTCACAAAGTTTGCTCAGAAATTCTTGGTGGAGGCAGAGAGTCAAGCAGCAAATACTGAGTTTTGAAGAAAGCAGAAAAAATGTCCAGGACAAAAAATTTAAAAAAAACAAAACCAACAACAAAAAGCATCAAGGAGAAAATTAAATCAGATGTTGCCCCGTTTTTCTTAGTAGAGTGCTCGGAAAAGCAGAGATTTACATTCAGGATACAACCCTGCTTTATTCTCATCCTGACTTTGGTTTAATTGAAATATTATGATAATTAGGTTTTGCATTTTGCCTGGAAGCCTGGCTGGGGCTGGAGAGACTGCAGAGAAATGCTCAGGACAAAGGAACAGCAACAAAAACCCCAGAGCTCCTGGTGGACTAAGAGAAGCAAGGGAGGCACAGATGTTCAGATTCTGGCACCCAAGCCAAAATCACAGCTCCTGCTACTCCTGCCTTTTGATTCAGTGTTTGAGGGACAGGCTTAGCCTACATAAGAAAATAAAAATAATTTCAAACAAAACCCATGTGCTTTTTTGTAAGAAAAAACAACTCATTGTTTTTATTTCGACAGTAAATTTTAGAAACATCTCGACATACAGAACTCCAAAAAAATATAAAGTCATCAATCACCTAGTTAATTTACTAAAGGGGAAAAATACAGTACATCCAAGACTCAAAACATCCTGTACAAAGAGCCAGACAGTAATAAACGGCATTAAAAAAAATCCATCAAGCATTACCTGATTTGACATTGGCATTTGCCCCATTATTAAAAGGCACAGAAGACTGAGCAATGAAAGTGATCAGCATCACATCCATTATTGTCAGGAAATTCATCATGATTAGCACAAAACCCTGTGATCAAACCAATATTAAACATGTTTACAGAAAATTTATCATGATTAGCACAAAACCCATGATCAAACCAATATTAAACATGTTTAATATTAATATGTTTAATATCCACCACGTCGATCCGTAAGAAATCTCTCAGGAAGGAGGGAGAAAATAAAGTTGGAAAAGGACAAACAGACATGAGACCCCAAGATGCAAAGAAATCCTAGAAATCGACGTCCAAATCTTCTCCAGTTTTTTTTTTTTTCTGGCTGTGCCACGGCTCAGCAATCACTCTGAAGGAGATGCAGTGATCCACAGACCCCCTCTGGGCAGCCCCTCTGCCGTGCCCTGGGTCTCACCCACCAGACCCCACATCTGGAGCAGCCAGCAGGGAGCAGAAGCTGCTGGTTTTTGCTGGTTTTTGCTGGTTCCAGCTGCACTTTGGGCCCCCAGGTCAGCCGGGGTAGCACATGCAGCAGTCAGCTCTGGCGCGCTCGGGGGCGGCTCTGGGGCGCACGTCCTCCCACAGGCTCTCGCTCAGCTTGTGCTCTGTGATGATGTCCTCCACCCTGGTGATGTACAGCAAGGACAGCAGCACTCCCAGGAACTGCCAAGGGAAGGGAGCCCCACTCAACAACTCAATAAACAAACCCAAAAAATCCCCAAGCAGAAGCAGATTACCTCGCCAAACCCCGCGACGCATCGCTGCCGAATCACCAGAATGCCGCCCCAGTTATGCTGAATCCCAAAATTACAGCCAGATGGGATTTCCCACACCCACAAACCAGGTGTCCCCTCTCTCACCTGGGGCACCAGTATGCCCAGCAGCACAGCAGCCATGATGGTGTAGTTGTCCAAAAACCAAATGAGCACGGCGTTGGTGCAGCCCCGGACGTAGATAACGTGCTGGACGCTCAGGCGCTGCCAAACACCACAGGGAGGGGGTCAGCAGGGGTGGGACACCCCTGGCAACTCAGGGAGCCACAGCTGGGTTTGCCTTTCAGCCCACTGAGCTGAACAAAGACCTCAGCAGCAGCTCTGTTGTAAAGCTGCACCTCGACAAATTACTCTGCTTCTTCAAAGTTATTCTTTAAAGTTATTCTTTAAAGTTATTACACCCAAGTAAATTATTTCATCATCTTAAACCTGTTTGCTGCAGCTGTTTTCCAGCAAGAAACACACCCAATTCTCATTTAGCACCACTTGGAAAGCAGAGAAGTCTCTCTCTAGCTTTCATCTCAGCTTAAAAGTTCGAAAACGCGGCAGCAGAAAAATATAAATTGTGGACCAAGTGCTCTGCAAAAAGACCCTAAAAAAGGAGAGGAACTAGAGGATTTTGGATTCAGTCCTGCAAGCTGTGCTGCTCTGTGACCCCAGCCCATAATATAGAAAGCACTTGAGGCTGCAGAGGGTCCTAAGCAGATGAATGGGGCAAAGTTAAGCATAGGCTGAAGTGCTCCCTGTCAGAGCCCACAGGTGATTAAGCCACAAATCAATGAACCTAAATGAAGGCAAGTCGTATTTAGAGATAACCAGTAATCCCAAAAACCAACAACTGAAGCTGGCATTGTGCTCCAAGTGCCTCAAATGAGCTGGGGAGAGGAGCTGCCCCCGCCCAGCCCCATCCCAGAGCTCCAAAGCCAGGAGTGGGGAACTGAGGGCAGATCCAATTACTGATTTCCCTCCTTAATCACTCTGCCATCACTGCCTCGAGCTGGCAGTGTCTCCTCTGGGCTGGTCCCAGTGACTGGGGAAGGATGAAGGAGGAGGCTCCATCCCACTCCTGGAGAGAGGAGCAGGCATCCAACACAACCAGGGATTTCCCACTGCTCTTCCAGGAATACCAATTTTAGGCTTCAAAATAAAACATTCACTCCTGGGACATAAAATACTTAGAAACAGCTAAGTTGGTTTTATCAAGGCAAATTTTACTCAGTGAGAAACTGCAGCTTTTAAGTACTACTACTGCAATTAGCTCAAGGAAGTTGTCAACAAACAAGGAATCGTGGAAAATACAAAGAAGGGAAGAAACACTAATCAAACAAGATTAGTTTTTTCCTCATATATGGAAATAGAACCATTTTAATTGCTGATTTTACTGCCTGGCAGATCAAAGCACACAGAAAACACTTTTATAACAGACCAAAATAAAAGCAGAGAAGCAGCACCCTCTGCCATGGCAGGGTGGGCACTGGCTATGTTACCTCTTGGTCAATGGTTTTGTATCCACACATGGTGTTGATAATGTCTGTCTGAAAAGAAAACAACAAGTATGAACTGCAGCAGGAAACTAAAATCACAGAACTATTGTTTTTACTCCGTGTTCACCCAGCTCATACAAAAGCCATGGCAGGGTTACTCCCCAGCCCCAATGTCAGATTTAGTTAGATTTTAGAGGAATGAGTACTGTCACTGTGTCACAGGACATCTGAACCATTTCTATCCAACAACACCAATGTGAGCTGTGACAGGGCTGTGTGGCACAGCTGTTTCCACAGAATGAGCAGCTGGATTTCCTTTCAAGGCCTTAATAACTTAACACACCTTATTACTAAAACCAGGGGTTAACACAGTTTTTGTGCCAAAACAAACTCAGAAATATCTTCAGTTTCAAATAGTTTCCAATGCTATGAACCAAATTAATTACAATATTCATGCAATACCATTATATACATGAATATAAACCCCATATATTTAAAAGAGACTGAGTGCTTGCATTCAGCACTGATTACTAGCTCATTTTCTGTAATGCCTTCTGTGGGTTCCAAGGTTCTACCCCTGAAAGCCAACCTGAAAATACCCCTTAAAAATCATCCAATGGCATCAAAGGAAGCAGTGAATAAAGCCAAAGACACGGAGGAAAATGAGAAGGTTTTTCCCAAAACATGTGACCACAAGGAATGCAGTCCCATCTCTTAACTTTAAACACAGAATTTGCTAACAGGATGTCCTGGCATAAGCAAATGTACACATGAGATAAACCCATTGGAAACAGAGGATTATAAGGCACTTGGGACTAATTTTTATCTGCTGCACTAGAGTAAGTCTTTAATAAATAATTTCACTTAAATATAGCTCCTTTGGAGCCCCCCCAGTAGGAGCTGGCTGGTGTTAGCAGGAGGCTTTCACAGAGGATCAGAACCCAGGCACTGACATTAGCAGCAGTTTTCCATGACTACAAAGCCCATGAGTAATCACAAACCATATCTGCAGCTCTCCAGGACAGAAACCAGCCTGTATTTGGAAGGGTTTGTCAAACACACAAGATTGATGCTTCTCCTGGCTGGTTTTCCCCCCCAGGCAGGCGTGCACAGCATCTCCTCCTGCAGCACCTGGGTGAGCCACACTCCAGCTCAGGGCTTCTCCTGCCTCCCAACTCACTGCCCTGAGCTTAATTAACACTTTGTGGGCTGCAGGCAGCCTAATCTCCCCCCTCCCCAGCTGTCAGGGAATACACCTCCCGTTTTACACCAGAGAAGTTTTTTTTTCCCTTTCCTGAAGGCAAAATCCTGAGTTGGTCTGCTCCATCCAGCTGCAGATCTTTCCCTCAAACACCCAAGACTCAAATTGCCCAGCTTTGGCTTCTGAGAGTAAATCAAAGCCCATCAGAGATTTAAACAGACCCATTCCCACTCACCAAAAAACATAATAAACACCTTCCTATGATACACATTTCTCAGCAACACCTAGCAGGATTACTGACACAACCATGGCATCTATTTTTCCTTTTTTATTTTTTTTTAATTAGGCAGATGTTGAAAGGGCAGCCCAAAGCAGGATATCCATCATGAGCTCTGCTCTTACACACACCCAATCTCTCTGTCTCATGTTCAGACCAAAACCCATCAAGGCAGGGACTGCCTGCACTGGAGCAGTTGAGGAATGGCTCTTTATCAAATCCAGCATTATGTGCATCCCTCTAATGAAGAGCAGTGAATTACAGAATTAATTAAAACACATTTGCATGAAAATCAATGCCTGCTCCTAGTGCTGCCAGCACCAGTCAGAACCAGTTCATCACAGACTGAGAAACTGGTTCAGTCCTTCCAGGATTTTAGTTTTCAAGGATAGATTGGTGCAGACCTGTACCCACAAGCATGCCCTGACCCTGAGGTCAGTTACCCACATGTTTTGGATTATTCTGGAGGTGATAAGGTCATTCTGTTTGGTTTTCAACTCACACATCATTCTGATCCCCATCCATGGAAGCCACCAGGCTCCCTGGCAAAGCTGGAGCAGCAAACCCTAGGGGAAACACCAGCAAAACTGAATTTTAAGCAGTTCAGCATGGTTCAGAGAGTCATGAGATTAGTGCAGCTCCCACCATCCCTTCTGGGCTGGGAAGTGGGGCAGTAAAATGGAACAGAGCCAACACATCCTATCCATTATTTTCTCCCTTTCAAGCTGTCAAGACCCACAGGTCCATTAGGGGAGGAAAGGACCCATTTTCCTTCACTTTTTACCCCAGATTCCTAAAGTCAGGCACCTTTTTTAAGTGATGCTGAGATGCCAGGACTTACTTTATTTCTGATGCAGCAAGTGTAGGGCACCCCACAGGCCAGTGGTCCTGGAGCTGCACAGCTGTGATACACATTTTGGGACCAATCTCTATAATCCTCCCCACCACAGCACTTAAACTGGAAAGAGAAAAAAGAATAAAAAATAAAGACACAAAACTCAAGGATCTTAAAGGTCTTCTCCAACCTAAATGGAAAAAGGAAAAAAAAATTTGTACCTTAAACTCTTTGAACAAATAGAAAACAAAGTAAGAATAAAAAAAATTTAAAAGCCCTGAGCTCACAAAAAATTCTGTCATTTTATCAGCAAGTCATGTATATGATAAATACAATTTAAAAGAATTTAAGATATAGGTGATATTCCTCTGTCATTGATTGAACTATAAACCCAGCTGCCAAGTTTCACCTCCCATCTTTTCTGAGTTGAAAAATTCTCTCTCCAGCCCTGGACATCATTAAGCTGTTTTTTTTACTCTGGCTCTACCCTGACCTGTAATCCACCTCTGCAGTTGCTTTAAGGATTATGACTACATTTCCAACTGCATCTAAAACACAAAAACGTTGCTATAGGGCATAAATTAATCTCACCAAAACACTGTGGGTGCAATTTAGAAGAACTGAAAGCTGGGCAAAGGAATACTGTAAGTTTACACCGACTTAATATAAATATTCACTTTATAATTTAAACTGAGGGAAAAGGAGGAGCTCATTTAATGACTAACACGTACATTTGCTGTATGAATCCCTAATTTTGGGCAGTGCATGGAAACTTTAAAGCATTATGAGGCCCAATGACAGAATTTCCTCAGGATGGTCTGCTTTTGACAGACTTTCCATGCTGAATTTGTTTTTCAAATCGAGCTGCCATCTCCATAACGATGTCTTAGAACACATGTATCACTTCCTAAATCAATTTTTTTTTAATAACCATTACTTGGCATGGTCATGCACAGCACATGGGCCCTGACATCACATTTCTGAACACTTCTTGCTGCTTCTACAAAGAACTGCACGGCAGAACTCTTCAATAACCCAATAAACATCTCAACAGATCAGCCTTATTAAAATAAAAAAGGCTGTGAGTCAACCCCACGTGCCATTAAGTAATGCCCAGCTGGGCTCACCACAGTTTGTGAATTTTAATTACAGGTTAATTATCTCTTCCAGTGGTGTTTCCTCCCAATAACCACCTTGTTAAAGAGCTCTGTGCCCTCCAGCAGCCACACAAAGGGCCAGGTTGGAGCAGCCTGAATGTCACCTCTTTATCCATTTCTCTTTATCCAAAGCCTCCTACTAACAAGATGCTTCTCAATCTCTTGGATCAGCCAGAGTGCAAGGCCACAGGCTGAATTTAGGCTGAATTTAGGCTGAAATTTGTCTGAATCCAGCTGTGGGGCCACCAGAAACCTACAGGTCTGTAGGATCTGACCTTGAGCATTTGAGCTGCACCTGCCAAGGCCAAAGCTGCATTTTGGCCCTGTCTTTTTGCAGTGGTGCAAGAGGGTTTTAAATGCCAGCCCTGAGCTCAGTGCAACACCATAAGAGATGACACACAAGATCTCATCCCTCACAGTGACAACTTGATTGTCACATCACTGGAAAAGCTCAAAGCTGCTGCTGAGTTAGTCCAAGGGGAAAAAAAAAACCCAAACCAACAAACCTGCTTTTGAACAGAATCCATGATGTTCTTGAAGTCTAAATCATCATAGTAATTCTCAATCCCTCTTCTAATGTTGTCATTCAAAAATTTGATTGTCTAGAAAGCAAAAGGAAAACAAGATCCATGGGTTGCACAATGGGCACAGAATTAGAAGAGCAGGTTAAAGTGACAAGTGTAACTGATGAGCTTTTTTTTTCATATTCTTTTTTTTAGAGAAAAACCTAAACACTGGTTAAAAACAAATTTTAGCACAGCAAAAACAGGGACTAATCACAGCCAGAATGTAACAACTTTCAATCCAGATGCTGATATGGAGAAAGTCAAAGACTTACAGGTCAGAAAACCTGAAATACACCCACTCATCTTCCCAGTATTACATACTGCAACACTTACAAATTAACCAGAACAAAAAGGATGAGATGATATCAGTGATGAGAAATAATACAGGACCCTCCTAATTGATTTAGAACCCCATTTAAACTCAATAGATTTGAAAAGGAAGCAGAGAAAGAAATGGAAAAAATGCACATGACAGGCAAAACAAACAGGCTACTACCCAAAGCTTCCATAAATACCTCCTTGTTCTCCCCATACAAACCCAAACTTCTCCACTAACCTTGAAATACAAGGCAAGAAACCTGTCCCTAAGTGTAGCTGTCCTGCTATAAATGGAATAGACATCTAGTGCTTGCCACATACAATACCTTTATGCTTTAAAGCATTTCTAACTAAAAAAAAAAAAAAAAATAGTCTGATACTTTTTGTGCAGAAAAATCAGGGGTTTAAGTTTCAGCATGCTTGTCAATGATGGAGTATCCTATATAAATTAGTTAAGTTGCTTATGGATGTGGGCAGGGAAGGGCTGTCCTTTAAGTGAGGCAAAACATTTCTGGCCACTGAAAACCAACATTCTCCAAACCCATCTGGAAACTTCTCAAATTAGCAGTCAGACCCAGATGGCAAACAGAAAAAAAAAAGCATTTTGTCATCCACGAAGAGCTGGAAACTCATTCTGCCTGTGCTGCACACTTGTAGCCCCCAGATTTTCTCCAAGTTCTTTAACCTGGAATTGGTCTCCAGAATGATGACAAACCTCACCACCCCTGAACCCTGAAAAGCAGGATCTGTCCCCAGAGCTCCATCAGTGAGTGACAACCTGGACAGCTGTTTTTTATTTAGCTTTTATTTAGCTGTTGTTTGAGCACATCAAACCTGAAGCAAGCAGCTCACCTGGTTCCTGAAGATCAGGGCCACCACTCCACCTGTCAGCTCAATCAGCAAGCAGATGCCAAGGATGTACATGAACTGCAGGAAAACAAGAGCAAGTGAGTCACCAGACAGAACTCCAATTACTCTTTCCACTAGTTCTCTTAAGTCTAGCATTCAATTGCCCATAGACTTGGCTTTCAGCATGGCATTTTAAAGAAAATAAAATGATGGGTTTGTTCTTATAAAACTGTCAATGCCATGAGAAAAGTGTTTTTTCCTCACTTAAAATTATTCTGGGTTTTGCCCAATTGGCAAGCACATTATTTTTCTGCTCTGGATGGATTCAAAACCATTAGATGCAATTATCCTGCCAAGACACTCCTTTCCAGAGCAGCATTTTGATGGACTGCTACAAATCACACCACACTCCATGTTTTGATGCTTCCTACAAAACCTGTTACCTTTCAGTGAGTGGATAAAGCAGCACAGCTTAAAATAATCCAAACCACTTTCTACTACACTGCCAGTGCTAAATCAAAGCAGAATTCCAGGCTTGGTACCTTTCAGTGTGCTGCTTCCCACATTTATTTAGCTGTGCTCACAAATGCACTCACACACAGCCACGTGTGCAAAATGTGAAAATCATGGAGAAATCCACTGTGAGAGAGCTGCAGCATGTTTTTTTTCCCTTGGCATGTTTTTTTTCCTATCCTTCAGGCATAAAAGATGGGTGTTAAGCAAATTCAGGTCTGCTGTGTAACAATGAACTCCATCAGGAGTGGAGTTGTATGATCCCTTGTCTGGAAATAATCCCTAATGCTCTTCTCTGAAAGCTGCTGTAACTCCTGTGCATAACTCAGTGTCAGGAATTCACCAGACAGGTGAATTTATCTTTTCTCCTGCTAAATCTGGCATCAGGTACTTGTTTGTTGAACACCCAGCTGGGTTTGCTACCAGAATGGGAACAGAAAATGTTCCCAGCATCCGACACAGCACCACTCTCAGTGGGAAAAGTGGGTAAAATTCCAGTAGAACTTCAAAATCCATGGTCATTTCAGGCTTTGCCCTCTCTAACAAACCACATTTTTAGCATTTTGTGAGGCTGAACATGATAAGGACAGGTTGGGTCTTTGGGTTTTGAGCAGCCTGGTCTAGTAGGAAGGTGTCCCTGCTCATTGCAAGGGGGTTTTAAAAGGTCCCCTCCATCCCAAATTCTGTGTGATTCTGTGAAAACAAAGTTTGCACTCTTTAATTTTGATTAGTCACACGTGCAGCTTCCACTTGCAACCACAGGAATTTCCCTCAAATTCACCAGGAATAAAAGTCCCAACACTTACTGCTTGCAGCAGGCACAAATTGTCCCTCAGAGAAGCCAGTACACCCACAAAGGATACCAGGAACATCACAATGCCCAGAACTATTAGAATAATTGCTGGGGCTAGAAAGGCACTTTCTAGAGTTTTGTACTCCTGTCTTTCAATTTCTGCATAAATCCCAACAGCAAGGACCAGGGCTCCAATCACCTGGAAGGGAAACAGGAAAGCACAGATGTTATTCCTTCTCCCAGTAAACACAGAGATGACAGGCTGGGAGCACACAGGAACCTGGCACTGCTCACTGCAGGACTCATTATAAACAATGAAACACTCAAAGAAGAAGCTTGGATTTAAAAAAAAATTTAAAAACCTCAAAGACTGAAGCGAAAAAAAGAGCTGAGTTGGAAAAAAAAATTGACACTTGCTCATTTTAAAAATATGTTTCATCATTTTTTAACATGCTGAAGGTTAAACTAATCAAAATATGCATCACTGCCTGAAATGTAATTTATTACCCATCTGAGATCACATACATCACATATATGAGCATATATGAGCATCCTGTGTGTGTCTGTCTGTCCTTCTCTCTGTGTGCATTAATATATAGAAATATATATGTGCCTCTAACATAACACAGTTTCTAAGCTGGTCTGCAAATAGCCTATCTGTCCCTTTATATTACCTCCTACTGTAATTAGGCTCAGTAAATACAGTCAGATATTTCCTATATCTCCACTCCTGCCATTAGGAGAAAGGCACCAGATTAAAAACTTTAAAAAAAAAAAACAACAGCCAAATTTGAAATTCTGTCACTTTCTTGAGCAGCTACCAGATAAAGCTGACAAGTAAAATAGGAAGAGACATATTTCATTTAACAAAGTAAGGATATTTCAATCCAAATAATTAGTTAAGTCAAAATCATTTGGCATTAAAACCACGGCGTGCTGCAAATCACTTTGAATTATGCTGAATCAATTAAAATTAAAAATAGCCCACAATATTTAATTACAAAAATTGTGGTGGAAAAACTTTCCTGCTGACTCCAATGGCCAGACACAAATCAATCCTTTTGGCAACGTGATAAACAACACTCCCCTTTCCTGAGCTGACATTTCCACAGGAAACATGAGTCTGCTCTCTGCACACCAGTGCTTCTAAATCACACTTCTGAATTCTTAATTTCACTTCTTAATTTTGGATATGACACAGTATATCCCAGACAAAGGGCTAGAGAGACACATGATTGTGAGTTTGAACTGTTGAAATTTTATTTTTTAATTATGGGGTATCTTAAAATAAATAGCAACTTAGTGGAAGTTCTTGATTTTCTATGGAAATAAATAATGACATTAAGCATGTAGGAGATGCCACCAGTTTGTCATTTAAAGAGAGAAAATTCTCAGAAGGGTTCACCCATAAAAAGGAAATATACTGAAGTAATTTAAAAAGCAATTAAAATTTGATAGTGACCCCAAAATCAGATTCTCCTCAAACACTGAAGTGCCATTAACAACAAGAATTCTTGCCTGGTAGATCTCTTGTTTAAAAAGCAAAAAAAAAAAAAAAAAAGAAACACTGGGCATAAACCACAGGTATTAAAGCTTGATAGGGATTATCAGAATTTCAGAAGAGTGCTGTTTCAAGATTTGAACTTTTTACTGAAATGTCCTTTTCTTAACCACAATTTTCTCATCAAAGCAGTACATTTCAGGGGGATGTTGATTAAAAGGTGCCTGTAAGTAAAATACAAGGTGCTTCCTGCTTTAAGAGCTTAAAATACATAAATATAAATAGCATCTTTATACACACATATCTTCACCCCACACCCTCCAAGATTTATGCACCCATTATCTTCTATTTTCTTAAACATTTAATAAAAACCTTTTAAACCTTTAATATGGCCAAGCCAACAGCAGCATTTCCTTATGGACACAGGGACTGTTTACATCCTGCATCCTCCACAACAGCTCCCAGTTGGGCAAATTCCAGCTGTGTCTGAGGAAAAATGAACTGCCCTGACTCACACTAAATGAGCATCCACCAGCAAATACCAGGGGGATTTCTCTGGGGCTTCTGCACACACACAGAAGCTGCTTTCCCAAGAGAAAGGAGAAGCATTTGTTTATTTATTTATTTATAAGCAGAAGATTTAACCCTGTATTTACAGTTCTTTTTCTCAACTAAAGCTCAACAACAGCACCTTCAACAGAAGGTGCAGGGCAAAAAATCACATTACACCCCAATCCTCCAGCAAAAGAGTTGTCTGGAAAAGTTGCAGCTAGATTTTAAAAAAGCTCTGTGGGGGACATGGGAAGACCTCAAGACATCCCCTCCAAAGCCTTAATTTCCTTTCTGCTTTGGATAAGGCATTGGTATTGGTGTTTATATATAATGGTATTTATTATTGGCATTTATATATATTGGTATTTAATTCCTGGGGACTCAAATCTGGGACTTCATCACTCATAAAGTACAAGAGGGACAGCAGGGAGGGAATGGGATGAGCTCAGCATCCAGCACGTCAAAGCCCCAACCAGCAGAACATCACAAACCACCCCAACATCAAGAAAACCAACTCCCACTGCCAAGCTTTACTTCCATTTACACTGAACAGAGAAAAAAGAATAATAATTATTTTTTTTTAAATTCCTGCGAGAATAACAGTGCTGAAAAGAGAACTGACATTTACAGCTGATGAGATCTGCTTGGCTCAGCTGGAAGAAAAGAAAATTCCGAGCCCACGAGCCTCACACAACCCGGCACGTGCTTGCTCCCAGTGCCAGCAGGATGCTGCCCAGAGCCAGCCTGCCCAAAACAATTCCCTGGCATCCCCTGTCCTTCCTCCCCCCTCCCAGAGCAAACCCTCTCTCCCAACAAATGGAAGCTGTGGCTGCTGAACGAGGGCAGAGCATTGAAAACGCAGCGCGAGCAGCTACAAAGAGTAAATAAAAATCCTCGGGCTGCCTGAAAGGGGCTTTGTCCTCCCGGGGTGGTTTCAGAAGGGCCCTTTCTGTGCCACCAGATGAATGTTTACATCCCACCAGCAATGCTGACAACGCTGCAAAAAAAAAAAAAAGGGGGGGGTTGAAGAATAACGCAGCAAATTCTGATTTCCCTCTTCTGAAACTCACAGGGAGCATCAGGAGCCTAAACCCACGGGTTGGTTTGTCTGCTAGGGGGGGACAAAATAGATCCCAAAAGGCCTGAATTGATCCCTCTGCATTTCAGCCTTTGTTCATTAAATCATAGGTGGAATCTATCAAGCCTCTTCTCCCACGCTGCAAAGCAAAAGCTTTGTGCTCCCAGCTGGAAAATACAGACAAAACCAGACCAGCCAAACCAGCGAAAAAGGCAGATAGAAAAACCCTCCGACATCAGCACCAGCATGAAAAAAGCGCCTTAAAAAATCGTAGAAGAGCACTCGAGGGCTCCTTCCAGCCCATTTATGACCTGCCAGAAACCAGCGGTGATAACCGGGACCCTCCAGCGGGACCCTCCGGCTTCACCACTGGATGAGGGCAGCAGGTGGAAACCCGGCAGCCTCACCCTGCAGAGGGCATACCCGGGCAGCAGAATAAAAGAAAGGGGCAAAGGCTCTGACTGCCCATCTCCCCAAAATCCCAACACCTCGCGAGTGCCCATCCGCCAGAACCAGCTTGCCGCGGGTGTGAGAGCCACGGGAACATCCGAGGGAACATCCCCATCGGGCTGTGTCGGGTGTGCCAGCCGCGGGCACACCGCCACCAGCCTGTCGCGGGTGCGCCACCCCCGCGGTGCCGCTCGCCCCCCGCCCCGCAGCGCTCACCCAGAACGTGGTGGAGTAGGTGATGAGCGACAGCTTCAGGCACAGGTACGAGAGCCGCCCGCAGTACCGCGCCTGCTCCGGGTCCCCCGCCGCCATCCTCCTCCCGCCGGCGCCCTCGGCACCTGCCGGGCCCTCCGCCCCTTCCCGGAGCCGGGAGCGGCCGCCCCGACGGGCGGGCCCGGGGCGCCGCCGCTTCCGGCCCGGGGAGCGCCGCGCTCCGACCGCCCGGGGAGCTCCGCGCTTCGCCTCGCTTGTTGTTGGGGTTTTTAAATTTTTTTTTTCCTTTTTTTTTCTTTTCTTTTTTTTTTTTTCTTCCTTTTTTTTCTTTTTTTTCCTTCCTTTTTTTCCTTTTTTTCCTTCCTTTTTTCTTTTTTCCTTCCTTTTTTTCTTTTTTTTCCTTCCCTTTTTTCTTTTTTCTTTTTTCATTCCTTTCTTATTTTTCTTCCTTTTTTTTTTTTTCTTTTTTTCTTTCTTTTTTTTTTCCTTTTTTTTCTTTTTTCTTTTTTCTTCCTTTTTTTCCCCTTTTTTTTCTTTCCTTTTTTTTCTTTTTTTCCTTCCTTTTTTTTCCTTCCTTTTTTTTCCTTCCTTTTTTTTTTTTTTCTTTTTTCTTTTTTTCTTTTTTTTCTTTTTTTTCTTTTTTTCTTTTTTTTTCCTTTTTTTCTTTTTTTTCTTTTTTTTTCTTTTTTTTCCTTTTTTCCCCTTTTTTCCCCCTTTTTTTCGCCTTTTTTTCCATTTTTTTCTTTTTTTCCTTCCTTTTTTCTTTTTTCCTTCCTTTTTTCTTTTTTCCTTCCTTTTTTTTTTTTTTCCCTTCCTTTTTTGTTTTTTTCCTTTTCCTTTTTTTTTCCCTTTTTTTTCTTCCTTTTTTTCCCTTTTTTTTCTTTTTTTCCTTCCTTTTTCTTTTTATTTTTTCCATTTTCCCCCCCTTTTTTCCCTTTTTTTCCCTTTTTGTTTTCTTTTTATTCCTTTCTCTTTTTCTTTTTTTCTTTTTTTCCTTTTTTTAAATCCCCTCTCGGCATCCCCAAACCTCTGCCATCGCCATTAAAACAGCCATGATTTAAAAGAAATTAATAAATAAATAAAACCACCACAACCGTGGGAAGCCACTGTGTGTACACTCAGTTTTGTTTGGTGGTTTTTGGTTTTGTTTTTTTTGTTGTTGTTGTTTTTTTTGGGGGGGCAGTGTCCAAAACATGGCAAAGCAGAATTCCTGCACTGTGGAGGTTCTCGGACCTGCTCTGCTCTAGGCACCAACTCCAGAGCTGTAGGGCTCCTACTTCAATGGGTTATCTTAAATAAGCAAAAGCAGCTAATAGTTAAAAAGGTTATTTATTACAAAGCACATCAGTCTCAACAGGCAAGCAGACAAGCAACAGCAAAGCAGTGGCAATAAGCAAGTGGCTAAAAGCACCAACTCTCCCCAACACAAACTCTTATATAGGATTTTTCCAACAAGCTAAGATGCAAACTCAGACCACCACTCCTTAACCTATTAGAATTCTGGTTTCTTAGCACACCAGGTTACATATAGAACTATGCATAAGACCTATCTTGTTCTATCTAAAAACTGTAAGCAATAGTTTTTACTATAGCTCTATTATGTCTAAGTCCTGTCTACAGCTGTGGGCCTGGAGCCTCTTGCTGAAGATATCAGTGTGTTTCAACCTTCACTAGAACTTGCTCTGCTACTCTGGCATTTGAAACCTCATTCAAAGTGGCAGACAACTGTCACAGAGTTGGTTGTTTCATCCTGGCCCCGAGCAGACACAGACAGCATTGAAAATCAGTGTCTGGTGTCAGAGGAGATGAAGTGGGGCAGCATTTGTCCTGACATTACCTAGCAGAGAGACTGGAAAAACTCCGAGCTGCACGTGAGAACTTGTGTATACACTCAGCCACAGGTCATTCCTTTAGGTCATACAGGTCACCGAAATCTCATTCCCTGGATAATTCTATTATAAAAAGTACCATTGGTATCACCTGCTCCTGGAAAACAACCCAGCCCACCTCTCATGTTTCTGACAGCAGTACAGTGTCCTGGAGCGTTCATCCCCTAAAACACCGACAGCTCCAGTTTTCAGAGAGATTTGCAAACACCCCTGACACGTAGCAGTGGCATGCAGGCTGGAAATCCCGTGGCACGCAGTTGCTGGGAGTCCTGTCTCATGGGTGTCATTCACATCCAAGCATGTTCTTGTCGCTGAGGCATCTTCCTTGTTTGAGCATTTAACTAAATTCATTGCTCTGGTTTGACTTTTTTAGTGCCTTACCTCGTCCTTTGTGCTGATTCCTGCACGTCCTGCTGGACGGGGAAGCTGATTAAAGGAGTGCTTGTTTTCCTGTTGTTTTCCCTCGGAACTGAGTCAGTGTATCAAAACAGGTTCCTGTTATGGAACTGCCTGACAATCATTGAGCAATCCCTTTCTTTTCCTGAAGCTCTGACTTTATCTATACAAATGGCAAGATTTCTGGACACAACGTCAGTTTAGCAGCAAACGGTGGTTTGAAGTAAGATGTTATGAGCTGCCTAAGGGTCCATCCTTATTGCATTCTCTTCCCCTCAGCCCAGTGCAGCACAGGGCTGCAGTTTTCCAACAAAAAGCCTGGCAGATTGCTCATTACAGCATCTGCTCCTGGGACCATCCAACAGCACAGCTAGCAGTGTTTCTGTTCATTTTAAGGATCAGTAACTTCCACATTTCCTCACTCATAGCCAGGGGTTGTCCTAGAGACCCCAAAAGCTGTGGGCTGCAGAGCATTTGCCCCAGGGCTTCAGGAAGCTCAGCAGAAAGAAGTGAAGCACAGCTAGCCCTGCACCAAATTGTGTCAGAAAGGCCCAAAGCTCTTCAGTGCTACCTGGGGCATTTTTGCTGCTTCCCCCCAGCCCACATCTGGCTGATGAAGCTGCAGGCCAGCTGCACTTGGCCCCACCAAGGTGGATGCTCATGGTCCTCATATCCCTGCTCCCTGGACAAAGGTTCTTCCTCCAAAAGCAACTTGCAATACAATTAAAGCCTCTACTGCCTGTTTACCTTGCATGGTGTTTCCAAAACACAGAACACCCCTCAACCACCCTCCCTGACCTTGCAGACCAGCATCTTTTGTTTGCATCCCTCACCCTTTGCTCAGGCCTGGCATGGGTGACTCAGCACGGCAACGTTTGCCCTTGACAATCCTGCCCACAATAAAAACAACAGTGAAACCACCCAAACTCAAACCCCCTGCTCCCAGGTAGTCCCCATCTCTGGTATAACTCCAAAACCACCGGTGAGGTAGGTTTTACCCACTGTCTCAAGCAAATGTGACTTCCCTAAGGAATCTGGAGCCTGGCCTGTGTCAAAAATTGTCCCACTTTCCAAGCAGGAAGGCTGATAGCACACACTAAATTGCTGGCTGGGCTCCAGGACGATAACTTTGTCAATGCACAACCAGCAAAGGAATAAAAAGTGTGGGTGTGGATGCAGGAAGGCAAATCCCTCCTGATCATACGATAAAATGTTGACCAAAGGGTGGCTGCTCGTCGATTATCACCTGAGTAACAGATCAGGGACCGGGGCAGATGGTTCACAAAGAGGCTCCTAAGAAACCTGAGCACCTTGACCATCTTCAAAGTCAGCTGAGGGAGGTTACAGCTTCACCCTGGAGGGTCAATAAGTGCAGCCCTTTTTCTAAGCACTTGCTTCCATTCTACTTTCCTTAACTGATAAAGCACTTTGGTCCTCTCCCAGCAAAATGTATGGAGGCTTTTGCTCCTATTCTCCTTCACATTTGCAGGGATTTGAGACAGCATATTAAAAAAAAAAATTGAAGAACACTATCAGCTCACATTGCAAGTCATGAACAGCCCTCCTGAACTGTGTATGGAAAGTGGAAGGTCTCTATGCTCTTTAATGAGGTGTCAGCATAAGACTTTGAAGTAGCACCTGGAAAAGCTTTTTTCCCCTGGAAAAGCTTTGCAATGCAGGTTAGAAGATATGTGCAAGTGTAACTATTCAGTTCCTGGGGAGGGAAGTGAGAGGGATTACCTGCAGGGAAATCTGTTGTGAGGAGAAGGAGGCATCCATCACATGCAGGACCACAGGGGTTAATTTCTTTAAAAGCAACATTTGGTCAATACTGTAAAAACCTGCTTGGAAGAGTTGGTTAGGTGATGGGTTAACTCAAGGCTGCCTCCAGAAATCAGTGAAGGAAGGATTCCAGGCTGGGCTGGTGCAAAGGATCCTGAACTGATAAACACTGCCCTGTTACAGAGCCTGGCAGCAGCTGCAGCTCCAGGAGCTGGAAAACTCCTGCCATCCCAGCACTGCAGGCACTTCTGAGTCCTGAAGGCAGGTTTTCATCCCTGGAACACCTTCACTCCCAGTGGAGCAGGCATGAGTCAGTGCCAAGCACTCCTGGAAATCTCAGCCTCATGTTTATGCCCTCTGCTTTAAAGCTGACAGTGAGCAGAGTCAGGGGTTCCCCTTTCCTACGAGAACCCAAAATTTCTGCAAGCATGAGGTCACCACTTCCTACAGCACACACTGGGAAAGGGGATGCAGCCATCCAAAAGGAAGGATCTTGCTGTATTGCATCAAATATAGTTTCCCTTTTGCTATGAGAGTGCACTGGAGGTCAGGCAGGGTCCTGGAAACACGAGGATTGCAGGACTGGTAAACCTGGCAAAGTGACTTGCACACAAACCTGTAAAATTCCTGGCAGAGCAACGTGGCCATGGCAGAGGTTATTCAAAACTGAGTGGAGCAGGGGGGAGAAACTTCACATACCACTTTGCCACGTTTCATTTGATGTCAAATTGGTTGTTTAGGTTTCCCCTGCAAGAGACTCCACCTCCTTTCAAAGCCCCCTTAAAACCTGTTGAGATTTTATCCCAGTGCAACTCCTGCCTCGGGCTTCACAGTCACACAGGGAAGGAACAGCAAACATCCTCAGTCCCACTGCAAGGGATTTGGACACCTGGTGCTTTAGAAAACTGCTGCCCTGACAAAGAATTTCTACTTGATTGAAGTAGTTTTTGGCTTCCATTTATGTTTTCTTGTCACTAAAGGGGACAAGGAAGACATCACTTGCTGCTGGCCAGGAAAACACCCTCCTTTCCCTTTTCTTCCTTCATTTTTTAGAGGAAGAAGGCACTAGGAGAAGGGAGTTGCTCTTTAGTTTTTGCTCTTCAGGCACAGGTTAAAATGCCAGGGAGGAAGGAGGAGGCCCTTGGCATCGCTCACCTCCTCCTGGAGCTGCGTTGCATCACTCGGAAAGCAGAGGACACAAGGCAGCTCATCCCCGTGCCTTTCTAAGAGCACTTGGTGAAATGCATGGGGATTCACAGCAGCAGCACCCACAGTGAGGAGATGAGCAGGCACCAGCCAGGTTTCCCTCAGCCTGACGGGAGGTGAGAAGCCATGGGCGCGTTCCCCGCTCCCAACGCCAGCAACGTTTCGCAGGCTGGCTCCCTGGAGCACGGTGACAACTGGACAGCAGCCACCCAGTTCAGCCAGCCAGGGTGGAGGATTGCCCTGTGGGCCATCACCTACTCCCTCATCGTTGTCACATCCATCGTTGGCAACGCCACTGTCATCTGGATCATCCTGGCGCACCGCAGGATGAGGACGGCCACCAATTACTTCATCGTGAATTTGGCCCTTTCAGACCTGCTCATGTCCGCCTTCAACACCATCTTCAACTTCATCTACGCCAGCCACAACGTCTGGTACTTTGGGGAGGAGTTCTGCAGGTTCCAGAACTGGTTCCCCATCACTGCAGTGTTTGTGAGCATTTACTCCATGACAGCCGTGGCTGCCGAGAGGTAAGGGGCCAGCGGGGGAGGTGAGGTCCAAAAAATATCCCATCAAAAAAAAGAATAAAACCACTGCAATAGTTGGTGCATTGGCCCCCACTCTGCCAGCTGAGTGGAAGCAGTGTGGGGTTTGACGCTGACTGTGGCATGATCTGCTCTTTTTTATCTCCAGGCTGAACCACACCCAAATCTCTAAAAAGTGGAAGGGGCTGGTATTTCGCTGTTCCCACATTATTGATCACAAATTCTTTCCCTGGAAACTGTTTTGTGGCTTTGTTGGGTTTTTTTAAACCAAGAGACAGATAGATATAAGGATATGTATAAGGAGAATATGCTGCAGGCTGCTGAATCTATCAGCAGCCCTAATCCTGCTGTGAGTCCAGCAAACCAGCAGAAATAATGGGAATTAAATTAGAAATGGCAGAAGCTGCTGCCCTGGTTCACTAGAATGACTTCTTCTGAGAGGGAGGGAAGTAATTACAGTGATTCTGTTTGACTTCTGGGGCAGTTTGGTATTTTCATACAATTCACTTCCAACTGCCAAATCACTTTTACTTAAGCTTTCATTTCTGGAGTCTGCCTGTGTTTACAGCTCATTGTTAAATAGCATGAAATTGTTTTCCTTCTTACTAGAAAGTGGCCCAAAGCCTCTGGGAATTTCCTCTCTTAAGGGCAGTGCTGTGTGTAAGAAGCAGAGGAGGTTATTTCTCCTTTAGGCTGCCTACCCTTCTTTCTATTTTATAGACATTGTCTGCCAAAGAATATTCTTTAAAAGCCCTTTCAGCCTGTTGTCATGCCTTCATACTCTTGTTCCTTGGGGATTTTTGGTGAAAGCACCTATATAATAGCCAGAATCTCTTTAAGTCACGTGGCACAGATCAGAAAGAAAACTTGGCACCTCACTGCAAACCATATTTAGCTATTCTTTGCTTAGCCTTAAAATAGACTCTGACACGGTCTCCTGGAAACTCGACTCTTCCATTTATTGTTGAGAGAACTTGTGTCCACTCCAGCTCCAATGTTTAACTTCAATAAAAACAACATCTTCTGAAGTGGCTTATTTTAAGGAAGGAGGCTGAGAAGTGATAGCTCTAAGTCATTTCTGTGTGCCATGGAGAAGTCCCTGCTGCTGTTGCTCACCCTTGTGTTTAGGATCACTCAGTTCCCCCATTTCCAGGGCAGCTGCTCCCACTGCAGAGCTCCAGGCAGAAACGCAGTCTGATCCACCAGCTCAGGTTTCACTCTCTGGCTAGCTAAGGCTCCTGTTTGGAAAGTGCACAGGAGGGTCCAAAATTCAGCTTGTTTTGTCTCCATGGATGAGGAAGAGCCCTGAGATTGTGCCCAGCATCCTGGGATGTCCCAGGGGCACTGAGAGAGGGCACAAGGAGCACGAGGGGCAAAGGCTGTGCTGCCACACAGCAAGAGGGGAGATCTCAGCAGGTTTGGTAAATCTCCCCTAAAATCACAGCTTGGCCTGGGGGTGCACCCCTGGCAGAGTGGGGAAGCCTCACCCAGCCCTGTAACACCTCTGATGTCTGCAATGACAGCACAGTGGCTGGCATCATTTATTCCCATTTATTCCCATTCACTGAGGGCCACAGGTCATGGTTTCAGGCACTTGTGTGGGAGATTCTGGAGAATATCCACCAGTGGATTCCTGCCTGACCTGACTCGAGCACTGTGTAACACTGCCTGTGGCAAGCTGAAGAAAAGCGAGGTGACATGAAAATTTTATAGCTAAATAAGGCCCTGCTGCTGTGCAGCCCTGGATTGCTCACTGTGCTGCCTGTCCTGCAGCAGCAGCTAATACCAGCAGCCTGGCCAAGAGATAGCACAATCTGTCAGATTTTTGCAATGAAAACTAGGAGGCAGCAGGCATTTCCCACTCTATTTTGCCTTTGTAACAACCATGAAAAAGAATAGGGGAAGCATGACAAGAAATGCATAATTGATTATGTACTTGTTGCAACACAGTGTGTTTCCACACAGGGAACTTAAAACCAGAGAGTGCCCCAGGCATGTGAGTAATCCAAGAGTCAGATGTGAGGGCTGTGAGCAGGTGTGGCATGGAAGGGTCAGCCCTTCCCTCCTCTGCCAGCACAAGCAGTCACAGACAGCACCAGCTAAAAATCAGTGGGGAAAAATCAGAGTAAAAGGATACTCAAGACCCCAGCCTGCTCTTGTGCTAATTGAAGCATCAGGGATTGACATGATTAGGAGGAAAAAGCTTGGCAGGGTTTTTTTTTGGTAAGGCACTTGCAAAAGTAACTTAAAATTTTAAAAGGTGAGAATACTTTTTACAAGGGCCTGGAGTGACAAGGCAATGATGGAGTGCAGGGTTAGGTGGGACATTGGGAAGAAATTCTTCCCCAGTGAGAGTGGGGAGCCCCTGGCACAGGGTGCCAGAGGAGCTGAGGCTGCCCCATCCTTGGAAGGGTCCAAGGCCAGGTTGGATGGGTTTGAAGAAACCTGGGATAGTGAAAAGTGTCCCTGCCCATGGCTGGGGATTGGAACTAGGTGATCTTTAAGGTGCCTTACAACCCAAACCATCCTGGGATTCTATGAAAAATTCCATAAGGGGAACGCTTGCAAAGCCCATGTGCAGAAGACATCAAGGACTGCTGCCTCCTCACACCAGAGGCATCCATACATATGGGTTTATTATATCCTGCCGTAAGATCTGGAATAATTCTCTTCAGTAAGGATTTAGTTCATTTTTATCTACAGCCTGGAAGGTGTCGAGATGTCCATATCAATAAAGCCCACTACGCTGTCCCGGTGTGCTGGGGAGGGAATATACATTGCTGCCTTTGCTGTAGAGATTCCAGTGTAAAAGCACTGGCTGTTCCTTGCAGGTACGTGGCCATAATCCACCCCTTCAAGCCCAGGCTCTCAGCTGGCAGCACCAGAGCCATCATTGGGATCATCTGGCTGGTGGCATTCGGGCTGGCCTTCCCGCAGTGCTTCTACGCCGAGATCACCACGGACAACGGGGCCACCAAGTGCATCGTGGTCTGGCCTGATGATGCTGGATCCAAGCACCAGCTGGCGTAAGAGACACCACAGAACCCCCCATGCAGGCAAAAGTTAACCAGGGAAATGATTTTTTAACTCTCCAAGATGTTGGGTGTGGAGAGTGCTGGGAGAGAGAGCAGGAGAATGTGGGGCTGGGGCAGTCAAAACTCAATTTAAAAGCTCAGGGTAATCCTGAACCTGGCATCCTCCCCTGCTTTGAAAACTTGGTTATAATGTCTAGAAACCCTACATAAAGGACTTGGGAATTCAAGAGAAACCAGTGCAAAAAACCTCTAAACAATTAATACATCCTAGTATCAAATATTCTAGATTTTCTTCCTCCATCAGGCAGGAGGAAACTGGGTGTCTTTAATGCTGAGAAGCCATGTGATTAGTTAAAAATTACTGCTGCTCTTTGTGGGGGTAAAAGGAAAATAAAACCCAAGAGCAGCCTGTTCCAAACAGCCTGAAGTTTTATAGGCACATTTATCTGGGCACACATCTGCACTCCTGAAAGTCCCCAAGCCTTTTCCTCCTGCTTGAAAGCAAGATTGTTCAAGCAGACGAAACAAGCGTGTGGGGGATCTGCTGTGATTACTCATCCTTCAAAGCAGGTGGTGCACGTTTGGGAAATTCATCCAGCAAAGCATATTTATACAAAGTAGCAGTGGAAGAACTGAGGAAAAGGAGCAAATCAATTAACAACGTGCAAACAAATTTTCTAACCAAAAACCCACCTGAGGGCTTTTGCACTTGGGACGTTTTCCCTGCTCAGTCTGGCAGACAGCTGGATGCCTCCTCAACTCAGCTACCACCAAACTGACTGATTTTCACACTAATATGTGTGTAATTTTGGTTTTTATGCAATTTTGGCCGAGCAGCAGAATGTTCAGACAGTGTTCCATTTGTTCCCAGTTGGGCAAAGAGTAAAATCAGGCTCAAAGCCTCTCATGCTGGGTGATGCTCCTCCTGGGGGCTCCTTTTTGGTACCCTTTGGATCTTGCTGGAAAACAGTGTGCCATGCTCCTGTTGATTGAGGAGGAGAAGGAAGGAGAATAGATAATACATGAGTCACTGATGACTGTTCCATTCAGATGAGATTAATTTCTCCCACATCCACGGCACAGAGAGGATTCAAATGAGGTCCCCAGGGTTGGAAAGGCTGGTCCTGAATGTGGCAAGTGGCAGGGCAGGTACTTTCTGGGATCTCCAGCTCCTGACCACAACTCACCAGCTCTCTCTCCCTGAGCAGCCTCAGAGCCACAGGGTTTGGGATCTCTCTTAGAAAGCAAGCTGGAAACGTTGCTCCCCAGAATTGGTGCTGAGTGGTGGATTTGTTGGGACAGATGCCTGCAACACAGACCATGTGCAGTCATTCATATACTAGTCCAAATGACAAGGAAAAGAAATACTGAGAAACCCAAAGAAAAAACAAAAAATAATTGAGAACTGGGTTCCTGTGCTGACTGTGTGTCCTCTGAATCCTCTGCAGTTGGAGTAAACCCATCTTTCAAGATTTCTAGGCTTCAGAACTAAGGAAACCCTTTTCTGCAGGAAAGATGTGTATAATTATGACAAAAATAAGTAAAAAAAATAATAAAATAATAATTTAAAAAACCCTAAACAATGTACTACTGACTACCAGCACCTGAAAAATAGTGGATATAAAGGACATAGAAGTTTAACCAGAGTAAAGAACCCTAACCAGAGAGGATTTTTCTTCTGGTGACAGATTAACTTTGCAGCAAAGTAGAAAATCTACAAGACTAAAAGTTTCTTTTTACTTGTGCTCAAACTTAGGCTCTCTTCCTCCCAGGATGGGAACCACATACAGTGTTAGACCTTCAAAAGAGGAACTGCTTTGAGCTCAACAGGAAAATGTGGAAGACAGGCAGGGACAAACTCACCACATCCCACAAATATAATATTTTTCTTTATGCAGCCACCAGTCTGGTATTTGCAGCCCCCCAAGGAACAAACACCACTGTGGGCCCATTTCAAGAGAACTCTGCAAAGCACTAATTGAGGAGCAACCCCAGAGCCTTGTCAGGCTGAGAAATACCATCTGTACCCACCCAACCTTTTGGGGTCACTGCCAGCAGCGTGTGCCAGAGCCCTCCTGCCTAATCCTACTTTTCACACTGTTTATCTTAATTTGGCAGCTGCTGTAGAGGAGTGAGCAGGTTGTTCCCTTCCCATAAAAGGTGGTTGCTTAAACTAACCAGCCCCCAGCATGAGGGAACCAGCAGAAGTTTGTGGGGTGCCACAGAAAACTGGAAAGGAGTGGGGTTAAAATACAGCTAAGGGGATGCCAGTGCTTCCAGCTGGAGCAGTAACTGAGTACCTGTTGGTGGTACATTAACTGTGGGTGCTCACACAAATAAAGTAAAATACACACAAATGCAGGCCACATCCCTTCCTCACTATCTGCATCTTTGTGCATCCAGATGCAGTGCCTGATCTGGCTTTTTTCCCACTGTTGCCACTACTGCACTCATCAAGTTCCTCTATAGGTTTTGGACTGTACTTTTCCTTTACCTGTGATTTAAGGGCTTGTACTTTTACCACCATCTCTCTCTCTCTCTCTCCTGGCTGCAGTGGGATAGCAGGTGGCCCAGGACTGCAAGTCTGTGTTAAAAGATAAATGATGAGCAGGGAATCCAGCCCAAAGACCCCTCATCACACCATAAGGGAGATGAGAAGTTTTGCTCTTTACACAAGTCCGGTAACAATAATTACAGGCAAAATTTTTTTCTTTGTGGTTTCACTAATAGGAGCCAACACACATATCTAAAATTT
The DNA here is from genome assembly GCA_034336665.1 of Luscinia megarhynchos. Taxonomy (NCBI): domain Eukaryota; kingdom Metazoa; phylum Chordata; class Aves; order Passeriformes; family Muscicapidae; genus Luscinia; species Luscinia megarhynchos. Next base: position 34,323,315 of record CM067569.1, on the reverse strand, counting down.
CTGAAAGAGCTCTCCAAGAGCCATACTGACTGTGAAACCCTGCTTGTTCTTCTCTTTCAGGTATCACATTGCCGTGATTGTGTTGATTTATTTACTGCCTTTGGTGGTGATGTTTGTTGCATACAGCATTATAGGAATTACTCTGTGGAGCAGCTCTGCTCCAGGCAACCACCTGAACAGAGTCCACTATGAGCACCAAGTGAAAGCCAAAAAAAAGGTCAGAAGTGAAACTTAAGTATAATTACCCCCAGCACACCAGCCCTGCTGGCTCCAGTTCCAAAACGGAGCTTGTGTTTGATACAAAATCTTGTGGCATTGGGTTTGAAAGGTTAACAAAATATTTTGGGTAAAGGGCATCAGCCTGCAAGTTTGAAAAAAAAGTGGTGATTGCATGCACCAGGCAGCCTTCAAGGAAGAAAGGCTCACAGCAGCAGGATGGCTGCCAGCAGCCTTTAGGGAGCAAAGCCTGGTGTCCAGAAAACCCACACACCTCAGGATAAAACTGGGCAGAGTGGAGCAGACTCAGTGTAACAGCAGTGATCTGTCCCTGCACACCTCCCTGGTGCAGCCACAAGCAGCTCCTCTGCAGAGTCCACTCAGAAACATTTTCTTAACCCCTGCCCTGTTCCCATCACCAGGGCACTCCCTCCCTGCTCCAGTTCCCATCACCAGGGCACTCCCTCCCTGTTCCCAAGTTTCATCACCAGGGCTGGTTCCCTTGCCGTGGCAGTCCAAGTCTACATTCCACACACTGCACTGGGGGAGGGCAAACCAGCCCCAAAGTGAAACCAGCACCTCCCACTGCCCCAGCCAGCCCAACCACCCAGAGCCCAGGAGTAACCCCTTGGTTTGGTTTCCCTAGTTTGTGAAGACCATGGTGGTGGTGGTGATCATTTTTGCTGTCTGCTGGCTGCCCTATCACATATACTTCATCCTGGGGAGCTTCAAGGAAGACATCTACCAGCAGAAGTACATCCAGCAGGTTTATCTTGCAGTCTTCCTCCTTGCCATGAGCTCAACAATGTACAACCCCATCATATACTGCTGCCTGAACCAGCGGTGAGTAATGTGAACATGTGTGCACAGAGAAAACTAGAATCTCAGCCTGAAAAAAACCACAAATCTCTGGAGGTGAGATTTTAACTCAGCCCTCAGTATTTTCTGTCTCTGAATAAAGAGCAGGCAGCAGGCACAGGATTAGCACAGCCCCATTTGCACTCATTCCCACCATCCTATTTCCAGGGGAGGAATCTGTAATCCCTGCATTGCATCTGCTGAGCTAATGCTGGGCTGGCTCAGCCACCTGCTCTTCCATGCCAGCCCAGTCCTGGGCTCACCCCCGTGGCTGGGGAGCAGAGGCAGCCCACGGGTGGCCTGTGAAGGTCCCAGCTGGGGGAGCACAACCCCATTGTGCCAAGAGATGTCCCTCTTGCTCTGCGCTGAGGGCTGCACAGTGCAGAGCACAGGGAGCTGCTCTGCCTGCATCCATAACCCCCATCCCTCTCCAGCCTCGCTGCCTGAAGTGAGCTTCAAAGTAATAAATGGTTATCAGCACGTTTCCTGCCCCAGCCAAATGTTTGGTTCCATTTGAGCTCCCTTGAGCGTTTCAAACAGCATCCTTCCTGCCTGTGAGCTGGCAAAAGAAGAGTTTTGCAGCCCATTCACCCAAACTGCATTTAACATGGAACACACAAACATGTCCTCCCCCTCTTGTCTCAGAAAGCAGACAGCTTCCTCATTTAATTATTCATAGTTTTTTTTTTTCCAAAAAGCTCCCGGTGGGTTGACATGTGTATTTTCCTCACATGTTCTGTGTCTCACAAATGCAGCTACCAGCATGGTCAGCACCATCAAACACCCTGCCATTTCACTGCCCTTATATGTTTACTTAAAATACAAGGAAATCTGATCATAAACTCCTAATGCACCTCCCTCCACGGTTTTGTGCCTTTAGCTTTTCACCTCATTCCTTTGACTTCAGGAGAAATATTTATTTCCATAGTCACTCACAGGTAGGACCAAGTCATGAGTTTGTTCATTCTCTGTGCAGTTAGAAAGATCATTTGACCACTTAGTTTCTTTTCCCACTTTCCCAGGTTTCGTTCTGGCTTCAAGCTCGCCTTCCGGTGGTGTCCGTGCATAAAAGCAACAGAGAAAGACAAACTCAAACTTAGGTCCCCATCTCTCTACCAGACAACCTACAGGAAGTCAAGGACAAGTTTCAACACAGAAACTCAGCTGAATGAGAAAGAGAAGCCATCATTTACCCTCACCCAACTAACCCTTTGATTCCCTGCTCCTGGCTCTATCCCCATACACCAGGCCTGGTGTTTTTATCAGAAGCAACTCTTTCCTACAGGACTTCTCTGGATGCCATCAGCATTGAAGGCAGTGTGTTGGTAACACTTATATCCATGTAGGTCCAAATATTACCCAGGATAGGAGTTTAGCCCTTCCTCACATCAACAACTGCAACACAGGACAGACATCAGGCCCAGGAGGTGAAAAAATCAGTGGAGTGGATCTGAGGCAGTGCCAATCAGTAGAACATAAATTATTCTCTTCTGCATTGGGATCTCCTGATTTCTGTTCCACCAAGACATCAAATTCAGGAAAGGGGTGATGGAGCAGAAAGGCTGGGGCTCATGTGGCTGTGTGGGCAGCTAAGTCCCACTGCTCAGCAGCCCCAAGGCAAGTAAAGCTGTGGACCAAAGCCTGTTTACAACCAAGGCAAATACTGACACATCCAGACTGAGAAATCCAGCCTGTCCTCAACATTTTCTGAATTCTGGGATTTTCATGCCTGCAATTTCACCAGCAGAAACAGTTCCTTAAGATGTCCATTGCATGGATTTCTATAGCCTTGTCCCAAAATATAATGGTTTTTTTCCTATTAAACTGTGCTCAAGTGATTTCTCCTTCACATTAATTGTGGTGCCTAATTTGGAGATGCCCAATGGCTTGGTCAGGGCTCATGGATCCAATCAAAATCCACTTTTTTTACATCCTTTTAGTCCTAACAGCAGTGGCCCATCGTTGTCTTTACCCAGACAGTGCCTTCACCTTCCCTTTCCAGACTTACCCCATATTTATCCTCACTGCTCTTCTCAGATATGAAAATAAAGGCTGAAATATCTTCCCAGCCTGAGGCATTATGTGCAGGCACACAAAACAGGGAGAAGCTGAAATATAAATATTATGCAAAACAACAGACCATTTAACAGTGGTGTGGTATGTTAGCATCTTGCAATCACCTTCGCCTCTCATGAAGGTTTATTTTTTACAGGTTTGTAAATAATATCACAGAATCAAACCTTACCAATTAAAATGCAATGTTGACAAGATGCAGTTATTTGAAATACTCTCCTTTGCTCTGTGAAAGGCAAACTACAAAGTGCTGCCAGGCTTAAATTCTGCAGTAAATCCAGAGAAAACATTCATGGCTTGGACTGAAAGAGGACTCAGGGACACGATTTTCCCAAGCCTGTCTCAATACAGGAACTAGATACATGTCCCTTCTCCACTTCTCCACCTCCCTGGCTCTGTGGAGAACAATCATCTTATGCAACAAACTTGTCCCACTATTAGGACAAGAGAGCCCAGGCCCCTGTGAAAAAGTTCAAGATCTGAAATCTTGAAAAAGTTCAGTGAAAAAGTGAAAAAGTTCAAGATCTGAAATATTCCAGCAGATAGTTTCTACTCCAGCTGTTACCCTCTCTTCCCACAGCTGCACTGCTGGTGTGTGTGCTGGGCAGAGGGAGAGCAGTGAGAGGCATTTACAGCCAGCCACCACCAAGTCATTCTGCCACAGGGATTGAAAACCATTTGGGAGGGATGCTCTGCCAGGCACACATCGCTGGGACCAGGCTAGACCTGGCTCTGAGGAGCTGACAGACACCCACTCAGATTTCAGTATTTGACACATGTGAGCTGTACTCCCCCTGCCCAGCTGGTGTGAGTCTAAGCCCTTTAAACTCTGCAGCTTTCTAATGCAGGGCTTTTTAGACCAAACAGGCCTGTCTTGAGCATCCCACCTTCCCCCTCCCTCTCCCATCACACCTGAACAGCCAGCCAGAGCCTATTCCAGTGCTGCCAGTGCATCCCCCGTGCACCAATGTTTTCTAGGCATCTCCTTCTCTTGTTGGGAGCAGAAAGCAGAGGATGATTCCTTGCAAAAGGAGTTCTCTGTGCCCTGGTGGACTCACAGTGCAGATCCTGAGGTTTCATCCCAAAGAAACAGCAGGAGTTAAGGAAGCAGAGATGATCCCAGCCCTTGTTATATGGAAGGCAGCCCAAGGCTACATCACTCCTGTGATACATGAAGCAGCAGGAACACCATGCTCCATGGCAAGTACATGCAATTCTTCATGTAAATATAGACAGGATTAAATAGCACACAGCAGTAAAGACACCCAGGTCAGCAGTAAACCCCTTCCCTGTGTGTTTGCTTGTGCTGCAAGTAGCAAAGCAGTCCCTGCAGTCAGTAAAGAAAAGCAGTTGAAGAATCTCATTGTCATGGCAAGGGAACGAACAAAAAGCACAGAACGGGGTTCAGAAGTTCAGAAACACTTTATTTTGCCTTCTGCTATTTTCTTAAGAAAACAAAACAAAACAAGGTCTGCTTGTTTTAAAACCCATTCAAAAGGCTTCTGAGAGAACCCCAGAGGAGTAAGGAGCAGATGACATTACAACAGTGGTATGCAAATGGTCTTTTCCCCAGGAAATATAAGATTTTTGTGTTCATATTGCAGTAATTACAGCTTAACAGTTAAGAGGACTGTGATTTTATTCACCAAGCCTAAAAGCTTTAAGAAAGACATCTCAGTCATTGCTTGAGTAACATCGGAGACATTTCTTCAGACAGTTATAGCTTGTGATTCACTTGGAACAGTTTCCCAGGGGTAAGAAGTAGTCTGGAAATGAAAATCCCACCATGTCTCCCTTTGGAAAAGAACTGCTGTGTCTTATCAAGTACACCAACCATGGTCCACGGTAGGAAAAGTTAGAAACACAAATTCACTCCCTATTTGTTATGAGCTGGATCCAATAAACAAAACGACCTATGCCAGCATCTCCAAAATTCACAGTCACCCTGAGACCAAGTTTAACTTGCACTTCTGGTTCACCCTCTATCCTGCACTGAGCCTGGCCCTCAGGTGCCAAAGAGCTCCAGACCCAGGTCCCCAGGCACGGCTCACACCACCCCTACAGCACCGCCGACGGCAGGCACAAGATCTGCAAACCTTCAAGCAATTCAAAATGCAACGTGTCCCCTGCGCCCAAAAAAAGTTCCTCACCTTCTTCTGTCTCCTGTTTGGGGTCATAGCTGCACATCAAGGCTGTCAGAGACTATTGAAGCTGCAACGTGAGACGGGTTATTGGAGAAGCACAGCTTTAGTGTACGCACAAGGGGCTTTCATCCACCACAAGCCCAAGCAGCGGCGTAGGAGCACCCGACACCGAGGCTCTGCCAAAACGAACCCCACACACACGGGGAGCTCACGGACACGCCGTATCCAGCACAAGCTGATGGAGCCACACAGCCCCCGAGGGTTTCCTGCACAAGACATGGCATGAGGAGCACCCAGACAAGCCACACGGCCCCTGAGATTTGGGCGCTGTCAGCGCTGTGCCTCTGCTGAACTACGCTAGGAAACACGAGGCACGGGGACCTGTGTGAATCTGACCCCGAATGCCCGGGAATAAAAACACACACACAAAACACAGGCACCACTGGGATTAGGTTGCAGCTCTCCCTACACAATAGCTCTTCCCAAAGCACTAAGCCACCAGCCAACAGCACCTCTTCCAGAAAGAACCACTAAACACCAGTTAACGCACATCAAAAAAGTTTAATATTTTCACAAGTATCACGTAACACTAGTACCGGAGCTACTAGTGTGCAAAGTAAAAAGACCCTCTACCCTTGCAAAACCAGTTAGGCATGCAATTTTTCAGGTAGACACACACTTAAAGCTGCAATGACTGTTTTGTGACTCACAGATTACTTTACAACATTCACTCACAGTGCACCATAATGCATATTGAAATGTTATCGATGGGTAGGGCAATCCAAATCCGTGGGAGTGGAACGAGAACAGAGAAGAGTAGCCTGCAAATTTCCATCTACTTTCTGCAGGGAAAGGCAGCAGAGAAAACCATGCGGACACCTCAAATTCATTTTTGGTAGAAGAGTGGGAATTAAGAACTACTGTGTGGTCTCCCTCTTTGCAGAAAGTGGTGTGACTTACAAATGTTACTCGATGTGTACCTTCCTAACTGCTTCTCGAGTTAAGTGATGCAACTGGTATGCAAATATAATAATGGCATTGACTGGACAGAGGACAGGGTACACCACATGTAAATGATCTGCTGTTGCTTTCGTCCTTAGAAAAAGCTGCACCCAATTTCGGCTTTCTGGGTCGTTTACACACCCGGGTCCTCAAAGGCAAGATGAAAACACAACCCTCCTCCTCTCCCTTTCTGCACACTGACTCTGAGTGTTTGTGTTCTGAGTGGCTGCTGAACAGCACTAAAGATTAAAGCTCTGTGTGGAAGCAAATACCCATTATTTAAGGCGAAAGACTGAAGGAGGCGCATCCGGAGGACGCGGCTGAGCTGCGGGTTTGGTGGAAGGGCAGCTGCAGCACCCTGACCCAGACTAACAAGAGAGAGGAACTATTTTCTCTAAGAACCCTCAGACAGAAAGAAAAATACAGCACAGCCACGTAGGGACTGTAGATCTACCAAATTCACAGCTCTGGAGATTTGGATTACCCCAGTCAACAGCCACTTGGCTTCGCTCTTTAAGGGATTTCTCGCCGAAACGTGACGGATCTCACCCAGTAATACAACACTACTCACAGAAGCAATGGGGAATACCAGTGGAACCAGAACTGTGGGACAAGGGTGTTTACTTTCACCACGACAAGAAGAGGCATCAAGGAAGCGAGTAAGTGGCGCTGTCGAGTCCCACTATAGAGAGTTACGTGTGCACGGTGCTGACACACCAAAATGTTTTCACGACCGCTTGAGACGAAACAACAGCAGGTAGATAATGCAGGAGGGAACTGTTGCTTCCCCTTCACTTAAAAAGCATCAACACCCAGGTCTGGTGGTCAGCGTGCTGGCAGTGCGCTTAACAGGGATGCTGCAAAGAACAGGTTTGGTACGATGCAACGGGAGCTCTCAACGCACATCACTTGGGGGCAATTCTCGTCTCAGACAACAACTGATTTTTTGACAACTGCAGAAATTATAGACTGGCTTTTTCCATGACCTACAGATGGGGAAGGTACCAACAAGGTGAGTAAGAAACATGCAGATCGGGGTCCAGAAACAGGAGATATTATTAACAGCACACATTCTATCTTGTATCCTATTTTTTTATGTCATTAGTTGTAAATTATTTTTTTTTCCCCCAATAAAGCAGTGAGTTCTGGGTTTTTACCAGTTCTGACTAGGCAGTCGCTGCTTTATGAGAAACACAAGACAGAATTGAGGCCAGGATTGTGGAGTTCAGTTCTGCTCAGCCTCACGAAGCCTGCATCCCACCGCTGTGATGAGCGCTGCCCCTTTCCCGCTGCCGTCCTCCGACAGCAGGAAGGTCACATCGCAGTTGGGCGCCAGGTCTTTGACTGTTTGGTGCATGATCCTTGAAAAGCTGCAAAAGGAAATGAGGGCAGTGGGTGAGGAAGGTCCTGCAGCAACTGTGGAGTGGAGCACTGCCACGGGCATCTGCACTGCGCCCCCTTTCATCGGGGTAAGAAGGAAAATGCTGGGAACCAGGGTGGATTAGAAGCCTGGGAGCAATAGGAGTTAAAGGAAAAAAGCACTTGCATCCCACCCCTGCCTGTGTGAGGTTAACTGGGATCACTGATCCACAGCAAAGGGAAAAGAACAGACCACATGAGTCTTCTCCTTCCCACCCATCTCCCTCCAAGCACACTAGAAGTGGGCACTAGTTCTCCTCCTGCCCCCAGCTCTTTTAGACTCCTGCCCTCACCTGCATTGTTCTGCAGCAGCTCTTCTCCGCTGGACACTGAACAGAAATATCCTCCAAAGAGGCACCGGGCATTTCAGCACTGCTCTGTCATTGCCTGTCCAGAGCTAAGAGATCCCTTGCTATACAGCTTCCAACTCACTTGACAAGCTGTGTCCCCTTCAGCTTGTCACCACCTCAAGAATCTTTCACAAATCATTCTTGATCGTGTCATTGCCCTTCAGAAAAGCCCAAGCCTCTGATTAAGACTTTTTCTCTTCTCCTGGCTCTTATCCCAGCAAGTGGAGCGTCAAGAGGAAGGACGCACACGCAACGCACAAACAAACGCTGAGAAGGCAAATACTCACTGTGGGTGGAGTTTGTAGAGAGTGCCATCCACACCAACTGTTATCTCCAGGTGCTCCAAGCCTCTGTTCTCCCTAATTTTATCTACAATGGCAGCCATCCCAGCACCACACAGCTGAGCTGCTCGCCTGGACACCGCCCCGCAGACCGTCTTGACGATGATGCTGTCGTCGCAGGTGCTGTTGAGCCCCAGCTGCTGGAGGATGGTTCTCACCTGCAGCAAGGCTAACCTGTCACTGCAGGAGGAAAACACCATGTTACAGGCTTGCCCCAGTCGAGCCACAAACCCTACTGCACTGATGGCTGCAGCCATGCCTCTCCTGACAGCACAGGGAATGCAAATTCAGTCACCTCTGCACTGTGCTGTGGTGCAGGAGAGGTGTGCAAGCAGCAACAGAGGCTCCAAGTCCAGCTCTGCGTTACCTCCCCTTTTCTTTTCCAGGAAAAAATTTTTACGATGATCTTGATGTTTTTTTCCCCCGTGAAGCCTCAGAGATTGCTTTAAAACACAGAGTCCGAGCAATAAAAGCACAAAAACACCCAGTAAGCAGTGCTCCCTCAGCTAGCATTCATTCAATTCCACAACTGCAGCTAAACACACACAAGAGGCCCAGGAAAATGGCTTGATTTCCAAACATGGAAATAAAATGATAGAGTGAGGGAATCCTTGACAGCCCTTCCCAGGGTTTAGAAGTGAGCATTGCTAGAAATTCAGTTGATATTGTAAAGAATCCTCCTGCACACACACAAACTGAAATTCAAATTCTCTCCAGAGATGCAAGCAACGCTCTCCAGCTTTCTCTCCCATCCAGCAGTGTCACAGATGACACACTACACTATACTATTTCACTCCAAGCAGTGTCAGTGCAGTGCTCTTACCTTTCAATCTGAGAAAGGAACTTGGTTTCAAAGATATGTCTGGTCTTCAGTGTCTCTGAAATCTGGCCTCGGAACAGGAAACCCCGTTTGGTGAAGTCGATCAAAATATTGCGGACTATTTCCCCCAGGTACATCCCACTGATCATCTTCTCATACCTGCAAGGAAAGACAGCAGTCCAGCTCAGAGGGAACCTGCCCATGTTTTCAAAGGCAGCTTCACAGGTGTGTTAGCAGCCACAGGGCTGCAGCTCCAGTGCTAAGCATCACTCCTGGGACACTCCTTATCCTGTGCTGGACAGAGATCTGCAGGTGGAAGATATTTCCTCTCTCTAGCTCGAGGCAAGACTGCAGGTGGGAAACTTGGGTCCTGTCTGCAGGGGACTGAGAGGGGTTCAAGACAGCCTGGTTCCTCCTTGGGGTTTGGGGACAAGTGGTTTCCCACTGGAAATCAGGTGCTGGGATTGACTGAAGAGCATAAACCAAGCCTGGACCACAAGCTTGCCAACTTGCAGGTCAGTGGTCCTGTGAATAGGCTGGACGTGGTTTTTCCCATCCTTTATCTTGCACAGGGTTGGTCTCAAAGTGCAGGACTCCCTTAAAACCACTGCATTTGCAGTGACTGTACCTTGTGGTTTCCCTGTAATTTTGCTGCATGGAGCCACTGAGCTTTTTCTATTTGGAGGTTTCAGCTGTGTTTTGCACTCTCTCCCTTCCAGAATCATTCTGTCCTGAATGGAGCACTTTGGGGCCTGTAGTTGTGTCCTTACCAACAAGAACTGAACAGTTCCATTTCCTGAGAAGGGCACTCAGTGATGCATCCTTTATTTCAGCTCCTGAAGCTCTACAGCAGGGTTTGTGCCCTGGATTGGGCAGAGCCCAGCACACCATCCTGCTGGAAGCAGGCCACAAAGTCCATTTAATACCATGAACTCTCTCAAGCTTGTACTCAGCAAGTGTCCTTCCTTCTGAGTGCCTAACTATCTCTGGAATAAATTATTCCCCTGGCAGTCTCCTTTGGCTGCTTACTCCATGCCAACTCTGCTGCTGCATCAGGCTCGCTCCACGTCTGCCCCCTGCGTTTGAGCCTCAGCTTCTAAAGAGCTTCCCATGGGACTTGCCAACTGGTCTGTATTCCTCAGGTTTTTGTGGGCAGATTTACTCTAGTCACAAAATCTCTTTAAAAGCTCCTGGCATCAATGCACTGCTGCAAAGAAACGATGAAAAACTGTAGTCCTAGCAAGCAGCAGTCTCAGCCAAGTTTTATCAGTGCTGGCTACACACCTCCTTGTCAACCTTCTCTTGAAGGGGACAGGGAAGCAGTTGCCCAACAAAAGCTGAGCCCCAAAAAGGGGACCAGACCCCAGGAGCACAAAAGGCAGGTCCTCTAACATGGCCTATCCCATCCAGAAAATGGTGTGAAATAAGAGCTGGCTGCAATTGCTAGAGAGCTCCTGACTGTTTTACAGTGAACAGCTCCAAGCTTTAACCACGCCAGCTGATGTAAATTCAGGATTTCCACAGGCACAGCCCTCTACAAAGAGAGTTCAGCTAAAAGAGATTAAACTGAGATCCAGAGTAAAAGAATGACTAGCCATCTTATCCTCCTCAGTACAGCACAGGATGAGAAAAATGGGTTTCTTCATTATTTAAAGAATTTTGAAGTCCTCACCAAAAGCCCTGCTGTGGACTCCCATGGCAGCAAGTAAGTCACAAAAAAGCAGTGTCCAGGAACAGCACAGAAAGGGGAGATCTCACAGGATAGCAGGACTGTGGTCATTTCCCACTCTTAACCATTCTCATCTGGGAGAAATCCAGTTCTCTCTTAAAAGCACTTAAGGGCAGCCTGGCTGATATGCACAGCACACCATCTCTGCTGCAGTACCTTTGCTTCCCAGCATTCAGTGAGAAGTCATCCACTGCTTTGTCATATATTGTCCTGATGTCATCCAGGCACCCGTTGTCCCCGAACGCTCCCCACTCCGTGTTCACACACATCCTCCCCTGCTCACCATCCACCATCTCTATGTTTCTCATCTCCTCCATGTAACAGGCATTGCTGCCCGTTCCTGAAAGAAACAAACACTCAATTACTCTTTGGTTGGAACAAAACAACACTAAAGCCAGTACCACAGCCCTGACAAACTTTCTGGGGGATCCTGATCGGTGGTTTTTTTCTGAAAGAAGTAGTTGAATCATCATTTGAAACATCACCAAAAAAACCCAAACCCTGACTCTTCAGCAGTCCTAGACTGAAGGAGAACATTACTCCTGTGGTGCACTGCTCAGGGTGGCTCAGAGAGGAAGCTCACCCATTCCAGCTGGGCTGAGGGTCCCACACTGCAGGGAGAAGAGCAGGGCAGCACACAAAACCTCACATGCTTCAGACTCCAAAACTGCAGGAAGCAGACAGCTGGATTTTGCAGCTGGGAACCACCTTCCACAAAGCCCACAGACCCCACAGGATTCAGGGGGAAATGTGCTGGACTGAAAACTCAGCAAAGTTCTGAGGCAGCAGTGGTTTTACCAGCTGATTGCTTGGGGGGGGCTTTCTGATTTTAATGGCTTATTTTCTCCAGCAGGAAGGTTACTTCCATGTTGAGATGAGGCCATATTTGGTATTTCTTAAAAAGGATCCTAAGGAGAGTGGCAAAGTGCTCCATGTACGCAGAGGTCTTTAGGGAGTAAAGCTTTATTAGCAAAGAGAGGCAGCTTTAGCTGCTACCAGGGCAAAAGTTCTATTGAAGTTACATAACTCCCATTTAATCCTGCATCCCAGATTATCCATCAGTTGCTACAGCAGGTCTGTTTCCCTTTGCCATTTTTTTAGGCAATTACATCAATACAGTCTGAGCTGAAAGAGATCCTCCCACAGTACTCCCCTGCTGCAGGAGAGCTGAGCCACAGCACAGGGTTTGGCAGGGGGAATGTCTGGGTTTGCAGGCTGAGAGCCAGGTCTGCAGGACCAAACCAGACCAAAGCCAACCTCCCTCAGGTGCCATCAGCCAGGCAACCCAGGCAAAGGGCAGAGCTGTCAGAGCCCTGGGGCTTTCACTGCCATTATCCCAGAGGTAGGCAGGCCACCCCTGATGCCCTGCTCTGCACACAGACATGCTGGCTGCACAGCAGAGCTGGGGACAGTCCCCAGGGGGTGTCCCCAGCCCCCCAAGGACACGCTGTCCTTGCTGCAGGGAACTCTGGCTCCTGCAAACGCCGCGGCCGGAGCTGCGCAGACACGGCCGCGCTGTGCTGACTCATCCTGGACCTTTTCCAACCGTCTGCAGGAGAAATCCGTGCAGCTCCATGTTCCTGCAAGCCACCTCACCACTGAAAGCACTCTTAAAGCTTGCAGGGGCCTTGTTCCCCTTCTGTGCCACGGAAACCTCACTGCTCTGGAGAGCCCTGGGAATTCACACTGCCCCGTGACTCAGGCTCCCCAAACGTGGCATTTGCAAAGGCATCAGCAGTCATCTGTGGAATTACTTCAGCTGTCTCACTGCTGGGAAGGGAGCTGTGAGAATGAAGCTGGCTGTTGAATTTTGCTCTCTTTGCTCCTAGATATCATAGCTTTCTTTTCAGTTAACCACAGGGATGCCTCCATGGGAATACAGACAGATGTGTGGACGTGCTGTTTAATAAAAAGCAGCTCTAACACGTACCCACAATGAGTCCCAATTTCACAGTTTGGATCTTCATAAGCACAAGTCATCATTGTGCCCACTGTATCATTCACCACAGCCACCACATCCAAATCAAATTCCTTTGGGAGAGAGAAAACAACAGTGAGAACTCTGGGCTAGGGGCAGTCCCTCACACCAAAGGGGATGCTGTAGAAACACCCTGGGAACAAACAACTGAAATCACCAGCCTGATTTCACATATGCAAAAACAGGAACCTAATCTACCAGCAGGCAGCAAAGGTATATGTTTAAGCACCTATCTTTTACATAGGCACATGGTATAAACATTCAGTACCACAGCAATCACATAGTAATTCCAGTAACAAAGGTTTTAAAACTTCCTTTTCATTGGCTCATAAAAACTGTGCAAAACTAACACTCTTCTCAGGGTATTTTTCTTCCCTTCCTAGAAAGTTTTGGCTAAGCTGGTTGAGGCTTTTTCAAGATCAAGAAGAGGAGGAGAAAACTGTCCTTTAGGGTGCACTGAGGTGCATTCCTACAATCATCATTTTGAAAACTCCTGCTTTCTCCATGCCTGTGGAAATTTCCACAGAGTTTGAAAGAAGCCTTGAAAGTTCTGACAAATGTGGGAAGTTAGAAGCCTCTGGGGAAAAGGAATCTTCTGACAGGAAGACAGGAGGCACGGCCTGTGTCTAAAAGGCACAAAAATCCTGTGAGAGGGAGCCAGTCTGACCCACAAGGTCTGTCAAGTCTGGAGAGGAGTAGAATGAGGAAAAAAAAAGAACAACAGAAAAATCACCTCTCTTCTTTTAATTCCTTCTCTAAGTAAATATACCACATCTTCTCCCTCACAGTCTGTAGCTTTGAAGCCTTTTGTCCAATTGAGAAGGATACCCTATAAAGCAAGAAAATAGGTTATCAAGTTGCCAGGACTCAGATGTCATTCTGTACATTTAACATTTCAAATACTTCAGTGTGATGTTTCACAGAAGAGTCTCTGTGAGAAAGAATATCTCCTCAGTATGTTGAATTTGCATCTAAAACAACTAATTGTGATTGGGCTCTAAATTTCCAGAGCAATGGAACAAACTAAATTAAAAAAAAATTTGCAGCAGGAACAACAAACCCAAAAACCTCAAAAAGTGTTATAGAAAGTAAGCCTTTCTTAAAAGAAACCCCAGCTAAGTATACAGGAAACTATTAACAGCTGCAGAGGTTGGTGTAAGTATGTGGCAGCAAAGAAGTTAAACATGTCAGTACAAAGAACACAAATCCATTTGTCAGGGATGTGCTGCAGGCCACACTGTCACCCTCAGGGTGACACAGCCCACAGACTCTGGTGCAACCACTCCATCCAGTGAGACAAGAATAGGCGCTGGCAGCAGGGATGAACTTTTGCTTACTGCTTGCAAAACCAGGCAAGAGTCACAGACCAGCAGCTTAACACAGTTGGAAAAACATAAAGCCTTAAAAAAGGGATATGACCACCATGGAAAATTTAAATGCTCTTAGCTGTCACAGCCACAGGCTGAGCAGCATTTGCATGACTACCCTTATAGGAACTATTAATAGGAGCAGGTGTACTGGTCAGGGTCAGCACACAAACCTTCCCCTGGTGCGACCTTCCTGTAAGTGTCACATGGATGACACAAGGGCAGAGAAACCAGGCCTGGCAGAAGCACAGAAAGAGATTCAAAAGATACTAAGGAACTTACAGCATCCAGACTGGTCTGCTTGCAGGGGAAGGAAAAGGTGAAGCCAAGAGGAAGACGTGCGCCTTTTATCCCCATGTAATCCAGGAAGTCGGAAATGCAGGTAACGATGTGATCAAACAGCTTTAAAGAGAAAAGTCATCTTATTTGAAGTCATACATGTTATGTGCTCTTCAGCAGTTATTTAGAAAGCAGCAGTGCAGCCAAAGAGAAACACAAATACCTCTTCTCCTGTTCCCTGCATCACCTCTATGGGAATGGCATAGATCTTGTTGTGCATCTCAACCGTTCTCCTTTTACCGCTGCGGATTTTCACCAGCAAAACTCTAAAGTTTGTCCCTCCAAGGTCAAGTGCCAGAAAGTCTCCATTCTCTGCAAAAGAATAGTATGTGTTTATAATATGTGTGTATATTCCAAGAACCACAAGCAAAATCTGAAGATATGCTTCTCTCAAAGTATTTTGATAGAAAATCTCCCAAAAGCTCAGTTGGGAAGATCTTTATCAATGGAGGATTTTAGATGCTGCTCTGATTATTTTGTTTTCCTTTAAATCAACAAGGCAAAAAGAATCCATGCAACTGTTCTCTGAAACAAAGCTGAAATTTGGCCAGCCACCTGAAATGCAAAGTACCCAAGTGTGTTGGGTTGATGTAGCCAGAAATATGTATTCTGTCACCATCTGTTGAAGCCAGGTGGGGCAGTGATTCCCTTATCTCCGTGGCACATATTATCTGCTAATGGGCCATCTTTAAAACCAGCTGGGGCAATCATCTTTATCTTTCCCACAACCCATCCTCCCTCCAGGAAGATATCATCTGCTGCTGGCCCATTCAGTCCCACTGCATGACTGATAAAATTACATCATCCCACTGGGAGATGCTCCTGCCAGGGGGAGGAGCCAAGCCGTTCCTACCCAGATAAAAACTGAGATTTTGGACAGCAAGTTATCCTTCTTTCGACTGGATTCCAGAGGAACACCAGACCTTCCCACATCATCCCTGGACCTTCAGAGGAAAACTGCACCTTCTACAGGAGCACTGCTCCAGCTGAACCACATCTGCCACTGCAGGAGGATGCAGCCACCATTTAATGGGACTGCTGCCAACACCCTGACCGACTGACGGGGTGTCAGGTTGTATTCTGAATCTGTCAGGGTTGGGACTGTTCTTTGTAATACTGCATTTCTATTTTAATTTTCTTAGTAAAGAACTGTTATTCCTAACTCCCCTATCTTTGCCTGAGAGCCCCTTAATTTCAAAATTATAACAATAATTTGGAGAGAGGGGGTTTACATTCTCCATTTCAAAGAGAAGCTTCTGCCTTTATTGGCAGACACCTGTCCTTCAAACCAGGACACCAAGTAATGTGAACAGGCCTCGTACGGGTTTGGGTTTAAGATGCCAGTTGTGGTTTTCTGCTCCCAGCTGCAGCTTTCTCCCTTCAAGCTGTGACTTTGCTTGGACCAGGCTGCCAGCAACCAGCACAGGCCAGCAGGGAGATCCCCTTTGCACCGCTCAGCCTCACCAAACCCCACACTGGCAGCCGAACCTGTGCCATCCGGCGTGCTGCGGACGAAGGTGGGCAGCATCTTCACTTTGGCGGTGTCGTGAGTCTTCTTCTTCAGCCCCGCCTCCATCTCCGCCCTCATCCTCTTCTTCA
Source organism: Luscinia megarhynchos (assembly GCA_034336665.1). Lineage (NCBI taxonomy): Eukaryota > Metazoa > Chordata > Aves > Passeriformes > Muscicapidae > Luscinia > Luscinia megarhynchos. Next base: position 34,307,080 of record CM067569.1, on the reverse strand, counting down.
CCTGCAGCAGCTGCTCGTGGGTGAGCTTGAACTCGGCCAGGGTCTCGTCGATGAGGCGGTGCTGCTCGGCCAGCCGGTACGCCACGGCCGTCACCATGGCCGCGCCCTTGCCGCTGCCGCTCTCCGACAGCAGGAACCGCACCTCCGAGTCGGGCACCAGGCGCCGCGTGGTCTTGTGCAGGCGCCGCGCGTACCTGCGGGAGGGGAGGCTCAAAATCTGCGCTGAATCCCCTCAAAATCTGCGCTGCATGCCCCCAAAATCTGTGCAACATTCCCCCATCAAAATCTGCGCTGCATCCCCCCCAAAATCTGCGCTGCATCCCTCCCAAAATCTGCACTCCATGCCCCCAAAATCTGCACTGCATCCTCCCATCAAAATCTGCGCTGCATCCCCCCAAAATCTGCACTGCATCCCCAACACTGCAGCCCCGCCAAATCTGTGCTGCATCCCCCCAAAATCTGCACTGCATCCCCCTCAAAATCTGCACTGCATCCCTCCCAAAACCTGTGCTGCATCCCCTCAAAATCTGCGCTGCATACTGTCAAATCTGTGCTGCAACTTCCCTAAAATCTGCGCTGCATCCCTCCAAAATCTGTGCTGCATCCCTCCAAAATCTGTGCTGCATCCCTCCCCAAATCTGCAGTCCACACCCCAAAATCTGCACTGCATCTCCCCCAAAATCTGCGCTGCATTCCCTCAAAATCTGTGCTGCATCACCCCAAAATCTGCACTGCATCCCTCCCCAAAACCTGCACTGCAACCGCCCAAATCTGTGCAGCAACTGCCCAAATCTGTGCAGCATCCCCCAAATCTGCGCTGCATCTCCCTCAAATCTGCGCTGCATCTCCCCAAAATCTGCACTGCATCACCCCACCAAAATGGAAGGGGAGTGGGCAAACCTCACCGTGCTCAAACTAGCTACAGCCTCCCAAGTAGGAAAACTGTCAGGGAAGAGTGGTTTTTCCCCACAGCCTCCTTCCTCCCGAATTTCTAAGCAAAGCCAACAAAAAGCAGGGCAGAGCATCAGTCTCATCCCCTGAACCTGATCCTGGATGGGACAAACTCCCTGGCTGCAAAGTTGCTGTGATTCCCTGTCCTGGGGTTTCCTCCCAAACTCACTGGTTTAGATGGTGTGGGAAACAGTTAAGAAGCCAAAACTGCCCGTGTTTATTATCTTAACAATCCCCAGACCTTGCCCAATCTGGAAAAGCCAACCAGAACAGCATTCTTGGAAACTTTTTTGTTTGCTAAAATTCTATGGTTTTCTTCAACAGAGGAAAAATATCTTTTTCAACAAATAATGAGAAACTGAAAATGAAACATTAAGCACACTTCCCCTTTCAGAAATTCCTCCATAAACATTAATTTTCTGATTTCTACATAAATTTATATAGCTGTTTCACTAAAAATGTAACTTACAAGATGGGGAAAAACAAGACAAAGCTGTTTTTTTAAAGGCTACAGAAATCTAAGCACTACTTTTTTCCCCACCCTGGTTTCCAAGTGTATATTCAGAAAAGACTGGCCAAAATAGGGCTAGGCATGGGCATTAAAATGGAAATGGAGATGAAGGTGAATTAATGCAGGTCTCCTCACAGCCCAATCAATGGGCACAAAGAAGTATTTTGCACAAAGAAACTCTCCTTCCAAGAGATCTCTTGGTGATATCTTAAGGCATCTACTCAGACCACCACAGTTTTCCTTGACATTGCAGTATCCAGTTACTCAGGGTAACTTTGGGCTCTTCTCTGTGTGTTTTTGAGAATCCCACACAACTTCTTCACTTAAAAGACATCTCTCCTTTCCCCCAGTCTGCCCAGTTCAGCCCTAAACCCCCGGGGTCATCATGTCACAGCCTGCCTGGGTGACGCCCTGCGATGACACGCTGGCCACGCTCAGAGCAGGTGGGGTCAGTGGTCAGTGGCAGGAGCAGAGGGACTTGCTGGAGTCAGTGAGTCAGGGGTCTCTCTGAATTCTTCGGAGAGAGATCAGAGTGCAGGGACTGGATAAGTCTTAGAGTGAGTTCTGATGTTTTTAGTGAGTAAAAGGTCTGGATTCCACAGTAGCAGTTCAAGTTCTAGTGAAGGTTGAAACATACTGATATCTTCAGGAGAGGCTCCAAGCCCACAGTTGTAAACAGGACTTACACATAATAGAGCTATAGTAAGAATATTGCTTACATTTCTTAGATAGAACAAGATAGATTGTATGTGTAGTTCTATTCATAACCTGGTGTGTAACTAGAATTTTAATAGGTTAAAGAGTGGTGGTCTGAGTTTGTATCTTAGCTTGTTGAAAAAATGCTATATAAGACTATGTATTCAGAGAGTTGCTGCTTTTACCTACTGGCTTTTGCCAGGGCTTCCAGCCATTCACTTATTGCTTATTGCCATTGCTTTTGCTATTGCCTGTTGAGACTGATGTGTTTTGTAACAAGATGTGCTTTGCAAGAAATAACCCTTTTAATTATTAGCTGCTTGGCTTATTTAAGATTGCCTGACAAATAGGAGCCTATAGAGCTCCACGGTTTAGTGCCTTATGTGGGAGTCCAGAGTAGTCCTCTGGCCTCCCTGGGGGTCTCAAAACCCCCCTGACGAGGGTCTCAAAGACCCCTGAGTGAGACCCTGGTGTCTCAGATGCTGAATTCAAATCCCTGGGGGAAATTACCAACACAGAGGGAATGGGAACAAGCCACATTAGTAAAGTGTAAATTAGATTGTTAGAACGTAGATAAATAAGACTTTTGGGAATGTTTGTGATAAGGGACACGTGGCCAAGATGGAGAATTTGGGGGTGTGGATACCTCTTCCTCCTTCTTTTCCATGTCATCCATGCTGGGTGACATGCTGGCACTTTTAGATTGGATGGGGTCAGAGCTGGACCGTTTAACAAGACTGTACTGTATTGGAAAATTGTTATAAACACTTAGCACATAATGTGGGCTATATAAGATAAGCCCTGCCTTCACCAGGCAGATTCCATCCTGGATGCCTGGCTGGGAAGACTGCTGTTAGCTGGGCAAAGAGTTCCCGAGACAAGAAATAATAAACAATCCTTGAAGCCTTTGAAAACAGTCTCTTGCAATCTCTCATAGGCGGCTTTGGGAAAAACCAGGATTTGAACCACTGCATGTCCTCCTGAGGTGATCTCAGGCCTAACCTCGGGTAGTGACATCTTAGAGCACCCGGGGGTCAGCAAGAACCCCCCCATCTAACACCCCAGGGACTCACTGTGGGTGCATCTTGTAGAGGGAGCCATCCACGCCCACGGTGGTGCGCAGGCGGCCCACGCCCTTGTTGTCGCGCAGCTGGTTGAGGATGGCGCCCAGCGTGGAGGCCACCAGGTTGGCCGAGCGGAAGGACACGATGGTGCACACGTGCTGCACGGCGATGCAGTCCTCGTGGGAGGGCTCCACCCCCAGGCGGGTCAGGATCTCTTTGGCTTTGTTCAAACCTTCCTTGCTCCTGCAAAGCAAAAGGGATTGCTTAGCTGGCGTCTACTGGACTTGCATATCCAAGCATGGGTGTCCCTGCCTGGGGTTTGAGAAAGTTAGAAAGAACATTTCTTAGAGATCTGGACTAAAAAGCTCCATGAGGCTTGAAATAAAATGCTCCAAAGATGATGGAAAAGCTTTCCATTAAAGCCTGGTGAAAACATGCCGCTGTGTTAGGTTGATGTGGCCAGAAATGTGAATTCTATCACCATCTGTTGAAGCCGGGTGGGGCAGTGACCCTTATCTCCGTGGCACATATTATCTGCTCATGGGCCATCTTTAAAACCAGCTGGGGCAATCATCTTTATCTTTCCCACAACCCATCCTCCCTTCAGGAAGATATCATCTGCTGCTGGCCCATTCAGTCCCAGTGCATGACTGATAAAATTACATCATCCCATTGGGAGATGCTCCAGCCAGGGGGAGGAGCCAAGACTTTCCTACCTAGGTAAAAACTGAGATTTTTGGACAGCAAGTTATCCATCTTTCCACTGGATTCCAGAGGAACACCAGACCTTCTCACATCATCCCAGGACCTTCAGAGGCAAACTGCACCTTCTACAGGAGCACTGCTTCAGCTGAACCACATCTGCCACTGCAGGAGGATGCAGCCACCATTTAATGGGACTGCTACCAACACCCTGACTGACTGACGGGGTATCAGGTTGTATTCTGACTCTGGCAGGGTTGGGATTGTTCTTTGTAATACTGTATTTCTGTTTTAATTTCCCTAGTAAAGAACTGTTATTCCTAATTCCCATATCTTTGACTAAGAGCCCCTTAATTTCAAAATTGTAATAATTTGGAGAGAAGGGGTTTACATTCTCCATTTCAAAGAGAAGCTTCTGCCTTTATTGGCAGACACCTGTCCTTCAAATCAGGACAGCCACCTACAAACAATGCAAGTCCAGGTACTACTATAGGGAGAAACTGGAGGAAATAAAATGCTTTTTCATTACAGTGATGCTTTAAACTGCAAACAGTTTCTGTCAAGTATGAAGCACCAGCCCCACAATTCAGCAGACACCCAATCCCACCCTCATTCCCTAGCATGTCTTGATAAATTAAGCCCAGTGCAAAAAACAAAACCCTGAGCAAAGGTTGCCTAAGCAATTTCATCCTACCAGGTCTCTTTTCAGGCTTTTACAACCCCAGTCTGAATCTCTGCCTCTTGCATTGTTTTTTTCCTCATTAGCACCCAGCCTGAGAGCAAATCTTCTGGCAAAACTTCTCCTTCTCCAGCTCGGTCATTTTCCAGACAAAAAAACAAGGGATATATATCTTGCCATCCCTAACTGCACTCCATACATCTTTTTAAGGACTCTTGCATCTTGCTAGCACCAGCTAGAAATTTGAAGCTGCACAGGGATGTGCCCCCCTACTTATAACCAAAGTGTCTCTTCAGGAAGTAAGGTGGGATTTCAGGGCAAATTTTTCCTCTTAATATCTGAATTTCTCAATAATTACTTTTTTCTCACTGCTTTTCAACATTACCTTGGTCCACAACACACACCTCTGTGGTTAAGACAAATGAATACACACATTTAATGGAAAGCTGTCCAGATAACATGGTCTGCAGGGACAGGAGTAAACTGTGGCAGGAGGAGCAGGCATTATAGAAGTTACTGGCTGTTCCCTTGGTGTCATATTTGCCATTTCAAAAAGAAAATCCAGCCCAATGACTATGGTACAAACTATCCCAGTGATGTGAATTTTAAAAACACGGGGGAAAGAGCCTGTAAGTGCTGACCAGAGGGGTGATGACACTCTTAGAAACCAACTGGCACATAGCTCAGAGGTCAGCGTGCAGCACCCAGCACTGCCTACGAGACTGAATGCTCTGCCTTGTCACACTTGTTCTCCTTCTGCCCAGCAATCCCAGGGAGACAGCAAGGAGCAGCACAAGTATTTGCTAGGAGGCACTAAGCCAACTCACTCCCGTGTTTAGCTGCAGGGTAGCAACTCTGTGAGCAGTGAGAGAGGTACGACAGCTCGGACGCTGAAAGATGCATGGACTGGCAGACTTTACAGCTCTTCCCAATGCAGAGGAAGGGAGAAATCTTGGGGAGGGGGGCACAGACTGCCTGCTCTGCTCAGGCAGTAGAGAATGGCAGCCACCCCCAAAGCAGCACACCTCTCCACAAAGCAAAAAGAGCAGGGAAATTAACATTCAGAGTCACTGTGAAGCCCAAGGAGTGAAAAGGGATTGATTACTCACTTTTCAATGGCAGAAACATGCTTTGTCTCAAACTTCCCTTTGGTGAGAAGCTCAGGGGTGATTCTCCCCTCAAAGAGCAGCCCCTCCTTGGCCATCTTCACCAGGATGAGCCTTACCAGCTCCCCCATGTACAGCCCACTGACCATCTTCTCAAACCTGCGGGAGAGTACAGCAGTCACCCACGAATCCACGGACAATCAAAAATCACGGGAAGCAGAGCCCAGCTGTGCCACCGTAAGGCAAAGCTTTATTGAACTGCACAACTCCTAACACAAGTGGGAAATGGGGCACAGAGCAGGAAACAACAGAACAAATGCTGACAGATGACTGCCTCACTCACAGCTGCTTCCCAGGATTAAGGGACCCACGGTCAATCTCCCGATCGAACTCGGTCCTGATGTCCTCCAGCGAGCCGTCGTCTCCGAAGGCTCCCCACTCCGTGTTGATGCACATCCTGCCCTCATCACCCTCCACCAGGTCGATGTGCCTCATCTCCTCCATGTAGCAGGCGTTGGTGCCCGTGCCTGGGGGGGAAAGGGCAGCAGGAGGTGCTGAGCAGGCCGGCCAGGCAGAGGCACAGCAGCCCCGTGCCCGCCGCCGGGCCGGCGTTACCGATGATCAAGCCGATCTCGCAGCGCTGGTCGTCGAAGCCACAGGTCATCATGGTGCCCACAGTGTCGTTCACCACAGCCATGATATCTGCATCGTAGTCCTGGGGAGCAGCAAAGCATTACTTGGGCCACAGGGCTCCTCTGGAAAACACTGCTCCTTTTTTCAGCAAGTAGTTTCACAAGGAGACAAATAATCTGTCTGAATACCACAGCTCGTCTTTTAAAATATTCCACGTTCTGTCTGCCAGCTCCCCATCCCACGTACCCGAGGAGGCAGGGAGAGCAGACTAAGCAGTGAAGCAGCACGAGGATCACTCCAGAGAGCACAGACCTGCCCTCACAAAAGCACACTCAGGCAGGAAAGAAAAGGCCTGCACATGAGGGAACTGAAACGTCATGGAATGATTTGAAGCAGCTGCTTGAGGAGTCAATCTAGAAAATATTTCTTACAGAGTCACTTAAACCATCAACGTGTTTTAATTTCAAGTGAAGATTTTAATACAAAAATAATGCAATTAAATAAATGACATGCAGCCATTCATTTCCATGTTCTTTATCATGTAATTCTACCACATCTAATGATAGCAACTGACTCCAGTAATGCTGTTTGGTGACAGTAAAATCCAGGTTTGCTTGAGCCCATAAATGCCCAAAGAAAGCAAATACTTCACAGTTTCCAGTGAATTTTTGGATGCTGAGTAATCAACATATGACCTGGCTGCAAGAACTATGCAAACCCAAATTCATTCCCTCTCACGCTCAGTGCCTTTTTATTTGTTTAAATCAGCAACCTGGTCACCTTCACTCTCTAGAGTGTCAACACTGAGAAACTGCAGGGAGCAGCAGCTCGCTGAGCCTGAAATCCCCTTCTCTTCTGCTCAGCTCCTCTCCTGCTCCCACGCACAGCAGGTGCACAGCTGAGCTGAGCCCAGTCCATGAGAAACTTGTTTCTCAGGAATTGGGACGTGTTGGCATCACTGAAAAGCCACAGCACTGCCACACAGCACTTTGAAGAGTAATAAAATCACTGAAGGTTGCCAGCGAAAAGCCAGGACACAGCAACTCAGTTCTGAGCTGTGAGGAAAATCACAGTTCCACACAACTCTGACGCCGCTTCGTTTTTCCTAGCCCACCCACACATTTTCATGCAAGAAAGCAGAGCTCCAGCACCACCCAGACCACCTGCTCAAGTGAGTGACATGAAGAGCTGTCCCTGACAAAGCTGAGATCCAGCTAAAAAGGAGAAAGAAGTGCAATTTACCCCACGTTTCTTGATGGCCTTGTTAAGCAGCCTCACGACATCTGCTCCCTCCACGCCGCTCGCTTTGAAGCGCTTTGTCCAGGTTATCAGAATACCCTGATAAAACAAGACAGCACCATTCACAATAAGATACACACAGTTATTTTTTTTCCCTTAAAACCAAGATTTTATATTTCAAATGAATCTTCAGGTCTCTTTTCTCACATGACCTCTAATAACCCAACCTGAGACAGTTGGCGGTCTTAGAGCTGAAAGATAGAATTCTCTTTACCCCTCCCTTGCTAGAAAATGGTGTGTTTGCATTTTGTATTTTCAGCCTACTCTTCTCCCTGCTACTCCTCGACAGTTTTTCTTGGAAAACCATTTAATCCTTTTGGGCCATGGAAATAGACTGCTTTCAGAAAAAGCTGACTGCACAGGACTGACTACAGAGCAGGGATATGATGTTGGCATGTCCAGCACTCAGCTGCAGTGGGGATCAGGCTGCTGCACATTTTACTGCCTGGAGTCCCATCTGCCTGGGCTTGTTCAGCTGTGGGATTGTGTTTATGGGTTGAGGCAAATGAAAATACTGGAGATGTAACAATGCATGTCCCTACTTTACAGCACAGATTAAAAAGGAAATCCTGGTATTGAATTCCTTGTCTGCAAACCATCATGAAGAGCCTGCAAATCCCCCAAGGTAATGACTACACTGATTTCTTGCTATTTACATAATGCCTGGCTGAATCAGAGCATTCAATGTACAGGTAAATAATAATAAAAGAAAGAAAAGAGCATTGATGGTAATCAACTGGCACAAAGAAAACTCAAACCAGCTCAGCTTTCCATACCCACCACAATACTCACATCTGTCACAACAGGAGTTCAAGAACATAACAACCAAAAAGCAGAAGCCTGTAGGCACAAGCAGCCATTGTCCAGGTGTATGTTTACCCATATCTCATCTTAAAAGTCAAATTTTCACTCCAAACTGAAATAGCTACAGGGGACAGAGGGTCAGGGCAGCTCTTTCCAGACCAGGAGATACTCTCCTACCCTAGACCATAAACTCAGTTTGCTTAAGTTTTGCCAATGTGCTGCCCTCATGGGCATCACTTAGAAACCCAGCAAAGCCCCATGCTGTTGTGCAGGGAAACTGTGGGCAAAGGCTGCTCTGCTGGCACAGCTTTCACAGGAAAAAAGGGCACCTTGTTCCACAAAACTTTTATAAGAAAGTGGTCAAACCACACTGGCAAAGAGCAGCTCCTCTCAGCATGACTGGCTGCTGTGCTGGAAGGAATTTTTCCTTCAGCAGCAAAGCTCTGGGCAGCAGTAAGGAGCCCTTGGAATGCAGCAGGGTTGAGTGGGGCTCAACCATGCTGTGCCCATCTTATCACCCCTTGGAGCAAACAGGGACCACCTTGCCTCCTCCTGCTCACCCAGCACATGAAAACAGCACCCAGGCAAGCACAGCCTCACAGAAGCAGCAAACCTGGCCCACAGAATCCAGAAAAAACATATTTTTCAAACACTCAAAAGGCATCAGCAAAACATTCAATAATTTTTTTTTTTTTGCTGGCTTTTCTCTTTAAGGGACACCCTCCCCTGTCTTGTTACTCCACTTTGCCACTGCTCAGTGCCCCACACAAGCAGAGTTCCCTCCCAGCTGGCAGGGGCAAACCTGCCCATAAACAAGCACCTTTCACCATGCAGCTAAGCAAACCTTCCTAAGGGCAGCTCAACTTCACATCCACATCCCCAGCACAGCTCTGCTGTGCTCAGGAGCCTGAGCCTCACCATGCACCAGGGCCAGATAGGACAGCTGCTCCAAGATCAGCTCATCCCTCCTGATCTGATGCAGGTAAAGGCAGCTCTCTGCTCTGAACTGCTCTCAGACCCCGAGTTACTCAGCATCCTTGGGTTCAGCTCTCAGCACTGCTCCAGAATTATGAAATGCAATGAAAATCGTGCCTCACCTGGCCCTCCTCAGCACCAGCACCTGGGGGGCTGCTGCACCAGGCTAACCTAGAGACCTGCAAGCTGGAAAAGCAGGTTGTGCTGTCACAGGGCAACCTTTTGAGTTTTGTGCAGATTTAACTTTCCTGCCTTCATTTGCTACGCTGTTGTCATGGCAATGCTGGACCGGGAGGAGGCTGCTGAGTCATTTGTGGCACAGGAGCAAAAGGAGGAAAACACCACAGCATCCTTGTCATGGGAATCTCAGCACAAGGCTGGTTATTCCCATCCCTTTGTAAAGCAGGCTGGCTCCAGGTGACCTGGCTGATTGCTCCTGGTGGCAGGGACATCCCAATCCAAATCCATGTGTACTCACGAGGGGCAGCTCAGCAAAACCCCAGCAAACCCTGCTGGGCTGGGTCCTTCCCAACCACACCCCGTGGAGAGGGGAAAAAGGCTGCACAGGAGGCAGGGAAAACCACTGCCATGTTTAGAGGGTAAACACCAAGGAGCTCAACACACAATATCAGCTGTCTCCTCCCTTTGGTTACCCACCAAACAGGCAGAAACATAAACACAAACACATTCTGACAGTGAAATATAATACTCATTTATCCCCAAAATGAGACCTGTCTGGGGTACTGCTTTCATGGCACTGTTTTAATAACATGGCAGCTCTTCTGTGCATTAAGAAAATTGTGAAATCTTCTTACCTCATCTAGCTTGGATTGTCGGCAGGGGAAGGAAAATGTAAACCCAACTGGCAGTTTCTTGTCTTTGATTTGTTGTTTCTCCATAAAGTCTCCCAGGCATTCAGCAACATGATCAAAAAGCTGTAAGAAAAATAGAAAACCACCATGATCAGAGATACAGCTTCAGGGAGAAAATGTTTCAAACTCCACAGGAAAACTGCTCTGAGTGAGGGGAAAGGGGAAAACAGCTCTCCTGATTTTAAAAGATGTATAAATGACATAGCTATGAAAATACTCTCAAGCAGGGTGTATTAACACCCTAATAGTTAACACATTATGAAATGCACTGTCCTTTTACACACCTAATTCTGCAGGCATCTTTTCCATCCATATAAAAACACTTCCTGAAACAAGAGGCTCCTGGCTCTCAAGCCAGCTGTAACCCTTCCATTTAACATTTGATGAGAACAAAAATGTTCTTTTAACCTTTCTATAACAGGAAGGAGCAAATCAAAAGAACATTTGGAATCCAGTCCCACAGGAGGTTTGAGCACTTTCACAGTGATGTAGAGAAGACAACAGCTGCTTCACTCAAGCATTGCTGAGATCAGAGAACCCAGCACTTTGCAGGAGCCACCCAAAAGAGCATCATCTCTCAAATCTACTCCTACAGCACACAACAAACAAACAAAAAGGAAACCCGAGGGATTCATCTAAATATTTCCCATGTTCTGAGAAACAACTCAAAGTGGGGATATTTTCTGTGTTTTTTTAAAGGTTGAACCATACAGGCAGCCTGCAGCAGGCTTGTGGGTACCAGCTCCCACCCAGATGCCTTGATGGCACCTGTGTCCCTGTCAGCCAGGCCAGAAACCAGGGAGGCACAAAGGCCTCTCACACTGAGCCCCTTGGAAAACCCCTCAGGCAGACTCAAAGCTGAAATCAAGCCTGAGCAATTAAAACAACAAAAATGCACGTTTGTGTTTACCAGCACCAAAAAGCCAGACATGCCTTCAACTGACCCATACCACAAATGGATGGCAAGATATTAACAAGACACTGCCTGCTCCAGGATATAACTCACATTTTAACTCCCTGAAAAACAAAAACCCAAACAAAATAAACCCAATCCAATCTGAAGCATTGGTGGGATGAGAACAGGTAATCTGCCTAGAAGACTGGGGATAACTGGGAGGGAGTACACAAAGACATCTGTTGGTTCCAATTAACCCACACATCTTTATTAAGAACAATTTAGAGTATTGGAGAGACAGGAATGTACTACAGACAGACTGCAGCAATTACAAATGATGAACAGGAATATTTTGTCCTTCAAAGCAGGCCAAGAAGCAGTGTGTGTAATGTTACAATTAAACTGAACACCTTAGACTCATGCCTTAGATGAGGTCAGATTTGATTAAGGAAAAGTACAGTGGTTTCCCAGGGAGAATGCTGCTGTTCATTGTCCTGGGCAAATCAAGGACATTTTTTCTGAGCCCACACAGAGAAACAACATGGGAATGCAATGTACACTGCTGCACTTCTGGAAGACAATTTTCAGCTGCCCAGATGAGGGACAGAGGAGTTATGAAAAGAACTTTATTAGTTTTGCTACCTCTGATGATTTTTCCTAAGGAGATTCAAGGAAGAGTCTGTGTGTTCCCATGCCTATGTTAAAATCCTAAACCTTACCAGTGCCAAATGACTCTGACTGGATAGGAGAGGCAACATTACAAAGTTCCAGAAGAATTTCATTAAAGTCAGGAAAGTACACGGAGGAAAAATCAAAATCTTCTTTTACATACGGATTTGCAGCAGGGAACAGTGTGAGCCAAATATTTTATCATATGTCAAAAAGGTGGACAGAGAGAATGCCACAGCCAAGAGGAAAGGGCCAGTCTGATTTACAGACTTGAGGCAATACAGCCTGAGACCCTGAGCAGAATATCAGGCTTAATTCCTCTCACCATGAAGTCAAGCTGGGCTCCAACAGGTCTCCACAAGGATACATTTGGCCAGCAGACAGGAGACTTGGACAAGCAACTGAAGATCCCAGACCTAAGCCCCTCAATGGGGATGATTTAAGGAGCAAGGAAAGCACAGTTTCAGACCCAGAGAACAGCCACAAATCCCTAAGTTACCTCCAGTGGTGGCAGAACACAAAAAGCAACACCAAAATCAAGTTTCAGGCACATTCCCATTCACTGAGCTGACACAGGAGACAGGCTTCCTACAAATTTTACGCCTGAGAGTTTTGCCCTTGACCTCAACAGAGAACTGTCTCTGACTGGTGAAACTGTCAGCCCATGCCTGACAGATGGACAAAACTGGAAGTTTGAATGCCATGAAGTAGAAGATATCAAAACAACCCATGTTAGTGAGATGTGAAGCCATAAATCACAATCCTTCAATAAGCTGATTATGCACTAAGCTTTAGGAGTGTAACTCAGGAAAGTTAATGACACAGCTTGCTGGAAATCATTAGTAGCCCACCCTACACAGGCAGTTCAGTCCAAGTATTCCACAAATCTGGCTCAGACATTTCAGAAAACCCCAAGAGTAGGCATCAGTCATAAGCACCAAATCATCAGCTGCCTGTCTGCCTCCTGGGCAACCCCCATGCTTCCCTCTGAAGGCACTCAGCAAGCCCTGGATACTGTCATGGAACAACTTCAAACCCAAGTGCTGTTCTGATAATGCTTCCAAGGTCTGCTCTTATTCTCCTGGTACTTAAATCCTGTGCCCATGGGGTCAGCAGAAGCCTTGCTTGCCTTTCTCCCAGCTTAAAAGCCATGACAAAGCCTATCAGCCTGAGCTCCACACTCTGCTTCCCAACAGCCAGATGGCCTTTGGATATTGAGCAATTAAACCATGGAGATGACAAAGGCATGGGAAGAAAGCAGACCTGATGTCTCCCTTCCTTCTCCTTACCACCCTTATCATGTCTCCATCTAGAATCCCCTAAAGCCAGCCTGCCCTGCCTCCCCAGGACATCCATGGTAGAAATGCTGTTCCCATAATTTTTCTTTTTCTCCTCTTTTGCTTATTCTTCTGAAACAAGCTTTAAGTTTCCTGCAGGTCTCACACTCCTGAACAGCACTTCATTCTAATAAAATCTTGCTGTTTCCAACAATGAAAATTACTTGTTTTGTCTCATGCTGACACAGAGACAAATCTGCCAGTGTAATCCACTTCCTGATCATTAAAAAATAAATTCTTTCAAAGAACTCAATTCAAAATCCAAGTGAACACATACAAATATTTTCTACTCTTGGAAAAGGGAAGACTGAAAAAAAAACCAACCTTTCAATTACTCAGCAAAACTTAAGTTGAAGCTGTGCCAAAACATTCTATCAGCTTCCTGTAATTTTTCTAATGTACTTGTACTTTTCATGAATGCTGAGTTGCTCAGACTGCCAGCACAGAGATGTGGCTGCCATGGGGATTTCTATCCCTCATCTAACACTACAATTGCAGGGCTGGTCATGTTCATTGCTTACAAAGACTAAGTTGTTTTCCTGCTCTCCATTTGTACTCATGGAAAGTAAGTTCACTACAAAAACCAGAATTTTTTTTTCACTATAAAAGCCAGAATTTTTATTTCTAAGCCATTTATTCCCTAACTTATCCAGAAGTCTCCCACGTGGTGACAGCAGGTTTGCAGCACCCATGCATGCTCTATTACAATAAGTACTGCTTATTGAAACTGAAGTGCAGTCTGCATGCTGTAGCTACAAGTGTTTAGGTGTTAAGCTCGTTTTTGTGGGGGTTTTCTAAAATCTAAGCAGCTAAACTTCAGAGACAAGTGCCAAGGAAGAGGTGCTTACCCTTGTTCCACTCCCATGCATGATGTCTTCTGGGGTGTTATAAATTTCACTTTCCATCTGCACCGTCTGCTTTTTCTCGTGCGACACCTTCACCCGAAGAATTCGGAAATAAGAACCACCAAGGTCCAGTGCAATGAAATCTCCTTTCTCTACGTGGAAAACGAGACACAAGGGATTAAAAATCGTATGCAACACAAATCAAGCTTGGTTAAGTGCAGCACTGAAGAAAATGTCCAGTCCCTGCAGCAAGGAAGTTCCAGCTGCAGGAAACCCATGTGAACCTGACTCCATCAATCTGTTTCCATAAAATTTAACATGAAATTGGTGCCAATGGCAATGCCAACCACCATTGATACACAGGAAACTGCAATGAAGGTTTACCCAAAAATGAATCCAAAACAGTGGACAGTCTGTATCCAGATCTCATGATGAAGCTGGCAGAGCAAAGATTTCAGGAGAAAACCAAAAGAGATGTTGAAAATAGAGACAGTAAAATGAAGGGATGCCAGACCACTGACAAACAGCCTTTTGCTGTAAATAAACCTCTGTCATTCTGGCAAATAACAGTGAATGGTGGCTGATCTACAATCAACAAATTGTTACACACAGATGTAATTAAAGCAGGAACCACCCCTCATCTCGTGTCCAGAAAGGCTGCGATTCACTGCAAACTGCAGACAGGTAAGAGAAGTCAGAGAAATGACAAACTGAAAAAACAGCCCTGTGCTGCTGCAGGAGTTACTCAGATGTTGTGATGCCTTGCACAGAGCTCCCAATAATAGGAGCCAGGAAAAGAGTTGGGGTACCTCCATCTCCCTCTGTGCTGGAGAGAGATGAAGCCAACCCAGTATCCTCCACAGAGTCCAGGCACATGGCCTGGCTATCTGAGGAATGACACCTTCAGCACCCCTGGAGAGCAAGGAAAACATCATTCACCAACCTGCTCGTGCTATCTTACCAAAGAGGGAGCAAAGACAGTGGTTGTCAAAGTCTGCAAAAAGACAGTATTTAGGGAAGCAGTGTGCACACCTTTCTCACACAGGAGTGCATGTTCAGGCTGCAGATAATCAGCAGGGCTCTCAGCAAGAATTTGTGTCCGTGCATGGCTCACCAGGGCTGCTCAGAGAGCAGCAGAGCAAAGGCACGTAGTGTTTTCTCATCTGCTTCCTCATCAGCTATGACTTCCAGAAGGCCATTCCCAACATTGCCATTTTTCCATTTCCACCTAAATTCAAAGTGGAGAAACCTCTAGCAGCTGGGAAGATTGTTTTGACAGGTTACCTTGAACACACTCGGCCCTCAGAGCCTTCTGACCCCACATTGTCACCAAAATTCCAGGTATGCAATTTCTCCACGAGGATTTCCATAGCCATACTTGCCCCCTGAGATTACTCTGTCCAATCTCATATCAAATCTCCTAAAATCTGACCAAGTGAGCTGCTCCTCCTCATCACCCCATGCACCTCTGGGAGCCTCATCCCACTCAGCAAAGCTGATGAACTGGACAAGGTATCCCTCAGGACAGGATCTTTACACAGAAACAGACCAAGAGAGGCAAAAACACACTGCAAATGTCCTTTTGGTTTTCCAAGGTTGCAGTGTAATACAGAAACAAAACACTGTCATGTGAGAAACCACAAACAACAATAAACTGCATACAGAAAAACATAGCAAAATTACAGTGGGAGCCCACAACTTCTAATACACCTCCTAATTTTACTGCACTGCAATGCAGCTTCTCCTTGCTGCTCAAGACACGGGCAAACTCAGTTTGCCAAAACACAGATCCTGCTTCCCTACCTGTTTCTGAGCAGTGTGGCTTTAAACACTGCTCTGCACCAGCACAAATGTCATTTAAAACACGAGCATACACAAACTGGAGGTGCAGCTCCCTTCATTTGGCTCAGCATAAAAAAATTTCATCACCCACTTCACCGCAGCAAGTCCGGAAGTCAAACACCATCCACGAGTTTCTCATTAAGCCAAATACCCAAATAAGCTTTATCTTATGGGTATCATCTGTTGAGTGCAAGCCATTACCTCCAATAACTAATGGGAAAATCAACATTGGACCATATGGCCTTCTTTCAAGCCTAAGTGCATTCCTCAAACAAACACTACACTTCAGAAATGCCTTCCCTGCAAATAAATTAACAGGTTAGGGTGTTTGATTTCCATCAAGCTCAAAGTAAAAAATTATTAAGAATCATCCTTCACCCTTTAAAAGATCTCTGAACTAGAGTGCAAAGCTTTCTGCATGCAACTTGAGTTTTCTTTCAGTGTACTTGAGGAATTAAACCCAAGCAGCAGCATTTGATCTGTGCTTTGTAACACCAAGGTACAATCAAACCTGCTGTAAATTTATTTGGCCTTTGAAAGCATTTTGAATTAGCCTGAGGTACCATTCTGGGCACTGTGGACAGAAAAACCTCATGGCTTTTGTAAATTAAACAACTCTGAATGAAGGGGGGAAAAACTGCTAACATCAACACCTCCAGAGTCTCTGGAATTATTGCTCACAAACTCCTTGTTGAAAAAGAACGCAAGCACAGATCTGAAACTAAACAACAGTATTTTTCTGAATAGTCAGCTCCCATAATAATAATTGGACTCAGAGGAAAGAGCTTACAAGGCAGTAATTAGAGACAGGCCAGAGAAAAGGGCAGGCTTTCAGCCTCTGGCTTTCACGGAGGGACAGCTGAAGGCAGAAATTGCCATCTTTGGGCACATCAACACAGCCACATCCATGAGGGCCCCCCAGAAGCTTTTGGAGGAAGAGGGAAGGGGCTCTGTGCCCGTCCTGGCTGCACCCCTGCGATGGCCAGGCCACACATGACAGGCACACACGGGTGAGTCAGGGAAAGAAATGCCACAACACCCCCTCACAGCAAATATTGCTCATAGCTGGGGTCAGAACATGCCCTTCCAGGCAAAGAATGGAATGGCACCGCCTGCTTTTCCAACACCTGTGCAAAGAGGCTGCAGCCACCTACACGTACCAGTCACCACTGACTTCTATAGAAACTGTCCAGGGCAAAGTGCTGCCTTGCTCTAATCCGTGCTGCAAAGCAGTGTGCCCAACCTGGAGAGGCTGGCAGCAGCCAGGCAGGCACAGGACCAAGAACTGAATGCCCTGTACACAATACACCGGGTTCTTTTTTAAGGAGGTGTGTAATGCATGATCTGCAATTAATGCCTTGACACACAGACACGCCCACGCACAACCAGAGCTACTCACTGCCCTGGCTCATCCTCGGGGCCAGCAGTGCTCAGCAACCTCCCACACCTCTCCTGGCCATGTGCAGATCCCCCCTCTCCTGGGCCATCTCTAAGGCTTCCCAGTTTGTACGATGAAACAATTTTCAAAATTATTTGACTCACTACAAGCAGCTCAGATTTGACACCGTGCAGTGCCCGACAAAGGGGAACTGGGGACAGGTCACTATTCAAATTAATTCAAAATAAATATGAATGGAAAAAGCAGGGATTTTGAAGCTAGTAAAAATGCTGGGATTCCACTCAAAAGCCCTCAAGTCACCTCATGTGCAAACCCTTAGTGCAACCTCTGCCTGTGGCCCAGCTGTGTGTGGCAGCTTCTGGCTTTCTCAATAGGCTGCAAATTTCAACACAACATTTCAACATAACAGCCAGCAATGCTAAATTAAGGGAAATACAGGATTCAAACACATTCTCCCTTTGGTTTTTTTGAGACAGCAAACCATATTTCACTAAAAAGCTTGAGATGGCAGAAAGCAACAAAAGCAAAGCAAAGCTATCAAAGGATTCCACCTGCCAGACAGCAGCACCAGGTTACAAAAAGCACCTGGCCTCATGTTCTTTCACCAATAAATTCTCAATTTTAACTCAAAAAACAGAAAAAAAAGATAGCCTCAAAATAGGTAATAATTGTTATGCAGTTCTTGCAATTTCTGCACCAAACTAGTTAATTTGTGGCAGGCACCACACTAGTTAACCAGCTTGTGCTACATGAGAGGGAAACCCAGTGTTACTAGTAAATAATAAACACTATTACATAATGTTTATAAATGTATTTAGATACTCCATATATGGTATTTTTAAGAAACACAGTAGTAAGTCATAGAGGCAATCTGGGTCTCAATTACCAACACAACACCTTTTGGTGTCTTATAGCAGTTTGTGCATTTTTATCTGGTACAGTGGGCATGGAAAAAATGAGTCCTGCATCTAGATGGAAAAAGCTTGGCACACCACAGCAGCAGCTTTGGAGCCACATGCTACATCCTCCTTGAGTTCTGTGAGTTTTCCCCCAAGACAGTCTGGAAAAGGAAGCTACAAAATGCAAAATGAATGCCAGGAAACTCAAATTCAGACTGTAATGGTTCATACTTCCACCGGGGGAAAAGTAAGGAGAAGAGATGCTAAAGGAAACAGCAAATTACTAATAGCCACTGTATTTAAGACTCTAGGTCACATGGGTGTGGACTGCATGAATCAAAAATCATTCTGTGTGAAGTACTGATTGTAGGCAGATGGGTTTCAGAGTAAATGTACTGAGTGAGAGTGAACTGAGTGCTAGGAAGGGCCTTTCCATTGGCATCCAAATGGCTTTGACAAAGGAATCACAAAATCTTCCAGCATGTGCGGGAACAGACCTGTACACAGAGGGGAGGCTGCCTTCAAAATGTTGCCTGGGCTTGCCAGAAGTAAATCCCTCCTGCTCTTGGTAGGACACTGTGCATTTCTAACAGGTTTCCACAAAGCACACCGTGTTCACTATGGAAAACAAGCACCCAGCTCCTTACCTGAGCCATCAGGAATGGACCTCACAAAGGTGGGGAGCATCTTCACTGCAGCTGTGGGGTTAAAATCCCTGGAGAGGCCGTTCTTCATCTCCCTCCTGAAGCGAGCCATGACGTCCAGCAGCGTTTCGTCCGAGAGCCGCATGGCGTAGAGGTACTTATCAATCTGGGGGAGACACACCAGCCCAGGGTGAAAGGCTGCCCTGGGGTGCCCCACTGGGGCTGCACCTCTCATTAACTGCAAGGATAGTGTGCAGCCCCAGCATGGCTCCAGGGCTCTGGCCAAGCTGGCAACATGGCCACACGCTCCGTGCTTTATCTTCTGACTCAAAATCACGGAAAACGTACAGGTCTAGGGCCTGCTGGGGTGAGCTCCATCCTACTGTCTTCCCAAGGCACAACCCAGTCCCACATCACTTTGCATCCTCTCCTTCACACAAAACCATCTGCCCACAGCCTCAGAACACCACCTCCAGCCCTTGTCCCACTTCTCAGCTCTCCTGACTGTCCATCAGGTAAGCAGCTGCAGCTAAAAGAGCTGGTGCTCTTCTGGCACCCTCTTTTGTCAGAGGTCCTTTGGGTTTAAAGCCTTACATTGGGAAGGACTTGCCACAGTAGTTTTGGGGCTACATCACAGGCTGAGAAATTATTTTCATGTAGCAGATCACTTTCCCTATCCCACTCCAAAGACCAGAGGGTCTGGAAAGACAGAACTTGACTGGGAGCAGGTGGTACCTTCCTTCTCAAGACAAAACATCAAATTAAAAGTTGTTGACTTCTCCCTTGTGGCTTCCAATGACAGGAGCTTGCTTTACCTCCCTGGAAAAAGGAGGCAGTTCTAGTTTTCCAGCAATATTGCTTTCCATAACATTACAACCAGCTTCGCTGTCAGGAAGGCTGAGAGATGCTTTGATGCCTGAACAATACAACATGGCCTTGAGGGGTTCTTGCCAAACACACCTCCCACCCTTTTTACCTCAGCTGCCAGTCTACTCTTGCCTTGTTTCTTTACCTGCCTTGGAAATTTGATTCTGCAAATGGCTCAGATCGAAGCCACACCTTCGGGATCACTTCTGCTCGCAGCTTAGCAAGACTGAAAAAATAAAGCCCTGCCCATGCTGTCTGTCCTCAGCAAAACTGGAAAAGCCACCTCCTTTTAAACCCCAGGCCAGCTCTGTGCCAAGGCTCCGTGTGTCTTCTCTCTGGAAGCCTGGAGAGCAGCTCATCTCCAAGCTGGCATCATGCCTTACAAGACCAAGGCCACAGTAAAGCACTTTATGTGAAATATACGTAGGCAAGTGCTCCATATACCGGGGACTTTGAGATGGGAAGCGATGAATAATGCCCTTCACAAAGGAAATGCAATCAAAACGTCATTAAACCCTAAACTGGCCATAAAACAGGCACCAATTTAATTGCTCATACAGAAAGCACTCCAGCCCACCCCACTCAAGGTCTCCTCAAAGACAGTATCTCCCTGAGCCAGACACCCTCCTGCCATGACCCAGCACTTATTTACACAGGCAAGGCAGAAGGCGTGGAGAGTGCTGCTGGGCACAGCTACCCAGCCTGATCCCCAAGCAGGCAAGCCTGGACCACAGGGGACACAGCCAGAGGCTGCACAAGCTGTGAACTCCCCAATGTCACTGCTTGCAGAGGAACAATGCCATGATTGATAACACCAGGATGAAATGAGACCGTGCATTTTCCCCACGAACCGGTGACGTGACGGTGCCGGCGTACAGCTGAAGGGTAGAAGAGCTGAGCTCAGGTTCTCTGCAACACAGGCCAAATGCAAGACCCCAGGGCAGCATCCCCACGTCCCTGTGCTGCCCCTTCACAGCAACAACCACAGCCAGCCACTGGCATCATCTCACTCCAAGAATAAAAACCTGGATGGGATGTGCCCTCTCTGCAGCCCCAAAAGCTGTGGGGGTGGATGCAGAGGCTGGAGTCTGGCTAAGCCAGGTCTCTCCTCCATGGCAAACCCTGCCATGGCTTTTTTTAGCAGAGTGTGTAAAGCCATGATGTCAGAGCATGAGGATACTCCCTTTAAAAGGAGAGAGGGAGGGAACCAACCTCTTTTTTTCAGGCTGAGCTTTCAGCAGCCCACGCTGCCGCTCAGAGGGATGATTCCCCAGATCTCCCAGTGAAAGCTACAGCAAACATCACTCACAGTCACCGTGCAATTAATACACCCCTCTAACAAAGCCCCGCTGCTGCATCCTCCTCCCAAAAGCAGGGCGGAAGGATTCCCGCTCACCGAAAGCCCTGTTGTGAGCGCAGGTTGTGGCGTTTGCACAGTCAGGACTGACGAGCCCATTCTCCCCACCTCTGCCCCTGTGCTGCCCTCAGCAGCGAGGCAAAACGGGAGGGAGGGCTCTTTCTGCCGCCGTGAGAGACCAATGAGCGCTGCCAGCGCCCTTACATAATTGGGCTGGACCCTCCTGCACGCAGGGAGAGCATCGCGCTCCATGGCACCCAGGCCATCCATCCCCACCGCCGAGAGCCCCGGGGCGGGGACACCGAGCCTGAGCCTGGAAAAAAGTCACTCCCGTCTGTTACAGCTTCCAAAACCACGAAAAACTAGGGGGGGGAATAGGAAAAAAAATAGTTGTTTCGTTTTGTTGGTTTGGTTTTTTTTTCCCTCCCAGGCGGGAGGAGGGGTAGTTATTCCAGCAGGGAAAACTCCCAGCAAAGAGCCATAAATAACTTGAGGCGGGGGGGAGCCGGAGGCTGGATTATGGGATGGAGGTCTAATAGCTCCCTGCTCTGCCGGCAATAAAAGCCGATCACAAGCAGATCTCAGCCGCATGCACAGGGAAGCTGGGGAAAGGCAGGAGCTGCCGGCAGCACCCAGGCAGCCCCGCTGAGACAGGTGCCAGCCCTTCCCAGGGGATGGCACAGGGCAGGCACAATTCCAGACAGGCAGCTGTGTGGGCAAGGAGCAGAAAACACTCCTTTATTTAGCTGCCACCTCAGAGTCACCCCCCGAGGAAGGGCATCTTCCCAGACTGCCACTACGGGAGTCCTCCAAGAGCTCAATCGCTTTTTTTTCCCTCTTTTTCTTAAAAGAAACCAAACCAAAACAAACCAGAGACGGAATCTGTGAGCAATTTTTTTAAAAACAGGATTTTGTCATCTGAACCACATTCACGTAATTCTTCCTGGTCACATAGGAAAGATGCGGTTTGTACTTGGGGAAAAGAAGTTTCTGAAAATCCAGCCACTGCAGCAGTTGTGAATAATTATAAATGAAACAGGCAGCACTAAAGGTTTAAACCTAACGGTCATTCCTCAAACACATGCCTCATTCCGTGGACACTGACAGCAGTCAATGGTATCCAAGAAGGGAACACTCCCACAACAATTTCAGAAATCATTAGCGCCTATTTTACTGACACAGCCTTCATACCAAAACCCTTCACCACCAAAACATTTTTCTGCAGAGCTAATCATACTCCTTTCAGCATGAGGAAGATTAATCAGGAGCCAAAGCATGTTAAAACAAGCAGTTTAAACATTTTGAAATTGTTTGTGCTTACTTATG
The DNA here is from genome assembly GCA_034336665.1 of Luscinia megarhynchos. Classification (NCBI taxonomy): domain Eukaryota; kingdom Metazoa; phylum Chordata; class Aves; order Passeriformes; family Muscicapidae; genus Luscinia; species Luscinia megarhynchos. The sequence goes on along the minus strand of CM067569.1, from coordinate 34,284,708 downwards.
ATTTATCAGATAGGTTCCTAAAAAGCCTTTATAGGGGCGGGTCACCAATACAGGCCTCTTCTTGATACCAGTTGTTACATTTTATACTCCATTCCATCACTTTTTTTTTTTTTTTTTTGCCAAGGTTAAACATCTACATGTCACTCCTTGATCCCAAGATCTTTTTCTTCACACAGGTAAAGACAGCAAAAAGCATATTGTTCCTCTGACAGACAGAAACCAGGCAACACCTAGAGGCTCCCTTTGCTGGGGCCAGCTAGGGCAGGTGCAAACCTGCTGGAAACAAAAGGCAGTTTTACAAAGCTCTCCCGCACGCTGGCTGCTGGCACAGATGCCAGGGAGCCCCCAGCCCCTCAGGATGGGAGTCAGCTCTTTAGGGAAATGGGGAACACGGCTGAGTTTGTCCGAGCGAGGACGCTGAGCTCCCGCCGCTGTCCCAGGAGTGTCACAAACACTCAGGGAACAGATGCCTGCAAAAACATCTGGATAATTTAAGCTGCTTGGACCACACATGTGTTCACACAGGGCACCACACGCTGCTTGCTGCTGCACACCAAGGTGAGATGGAAGTGCCATTACGAGTGGAAAATGCTCCCTTGCAGGGGCCACAGGGGTCACGCCATGAACAACCCCTTCCTTCAACACCTCCTCCTGCTCACCACGACCCATCTCAAAAAACATTCCAAAAATGACACATTTGAGAAAAAAAAACCACACTGAAAACTGAAGGGGGTACACACAAACACAGCAGAACCAGCACAGTTCTTAGATGCAGGTTATCCCCAGGGCCTGAAACCACCAGCCCCATCCATGCCCCTCGACAGGCTTCCCACCACAGAAATGAAGCGCATTAATGCTACACAGAGATGGGAATTCAAAAAAAAAGAAGAAGGAAAAGAAGGTCACAAGAGAAGAAGAATGTTCAGCCTGGGCTCGTGGGTACTGTCAACCTGCCCACACCCTTCTGTGCCCCACAGCAGCTTCCTGAAGGTGACCTGCCAGCTGTGCCACCAAAGGCTGAGCTGACGGCTGTGACGGACCAGCCAGGCAGAGGAGCAGCCACGGCACCCAGGAGCCCCACGGGGCAGCACAGAGAGCGGGGACAACGCCTTGGTTGGCAGCCCTGAGCCACAGGCACGTACCAGCAGAAAGTGCTGCTCTTCCGGGAGCGGGGAGGAGAGGGAGGGACCTTGGCACGAAGCCGTGCCGGCACGTATCCCTGATGGAGCACAAACCTCACAAGCAGCACGCTGAGATGCAGCAGGAGCACTTCTGCCCCACGGGGAAGCAGGGGATGGAGCCCCACCAGCTCCCAGCAGCTGCAGGGCAGCAGAGCCTCTGGCTGCCACAGACATCCTCCCCACAGGACAGCCAAAACCGAGGAGGCTCAGTATCCGTTCCACAAGGACGCAAACAGGAAAAGATGTCTTACGACCTCTAAAAACAGTAGCCTGCTTTCTTGACTTTTCAAGTGGGTTTTATTTTCTTTTCCCTTCACTTTTCCAGACAAAACCAGGTCGATCATAAGAATGCTTTACAGCAAACAGTTTCCCATGCTGTCAGACAATAGCAGCCCCACGGTGCCAAGCCAGCCTGCAATAAATAACCCCCAGAACGCCGCAGGGTTTCCCCCCTGTGCCTTTCTGCCACTCCTCGGCCACCAGGCACACTCACGCTTATCTGGGCGTTCTAAATATAACACACACAGCGAGACAGAGAAGGCCTTACCCAGGCAAGCACGCCTGGCACCAGCAGCACTCACAAATCCTGCAGGGAAAAGGACACAGCGGGCCTGGGCAGCAGGGAAGGAGAGCCACGTACGTGGGGCCGGGAGGTGCAGAACGCCTCTGGCTCCTCCCGAGAGCCGCTGGGCGGAAAAGAAACAGACCTAAAGCACACGGAAGGAGACGTGGAAACCATGGGAAGCTTTTTTTTAAGCTTTTTTTTCCAGGTTTCTCCGAGGGAGGAGTGGGCATGGGTGAGTCACCCACACACTGGAGCTGAGGTCTCCCCAGGCACAGTCCAAAGGGATGAGGTGATCTCCTCCTGCCGGGGAAGATTCTCAAGCCCCAAGAACACTACGAATCAGTACTACTAATGCTGTCACTGAGGCTTTCCCGAAATATTTCGGGGATGCCTTCAGCCACACGCCCAGGTGGGTCACAAGGCAGCGCCTGGGGAGGTGGCAGAGGGGAAGCCTCTGTTCCCTGACGTCAGCCCGACTCACCGACATTTGCAATTATTCTCCCAATTTGTGCCCCCACATCCCAGCCCCAGGCTCCCCGCAGCTCTGCAATATGCTCAGCCAGGACCGAACTGCCATGTTTTTATTTATCCTGCGCTCCGCACCCTTTTCCTTGTGGCAGCGATCGATCCCAGGGCTGTACCAACCACACAGCAGCAGCCACCCGATGCTGAACGAAAAGAGGCCTATAGAAATCCTTCTTTTTAAAGACAACTGACAACCATTTCCTGTACATTCCGATCCTGCGGCGGCACATAATTCAAAAACTACCTGCTCCTCGCCTGCTGGAGCGGGGATGCTCACAGGCATCCTTGGAAAGAAGGGGAAATCCCCTTTCCGGGGAGAAGCCATCGCCCGCACCCCTCAGTGCCAAAGCCCCTCAATTCCTGCCTCTGCATCCATCACCCACACCCCACTCCCATCCCCACCGGCGATGCTTAAACCCGGGCTTATCCCTCGTTTCTCCCGCAGCTGGCTGCCTCTGGGGACAAAGCAATGGAAGCAACGTGCGGAGGGGGGGGAAAAAAAAAAAGGAAAAAAAGAAAAAAAAAAAGGAAGAAAAAATTTAAATCAAAGCGGGGCGGGCGGGGGATGCGCATCTAACCTTTTTGACCTGGTCCTCCTTGAGCTCCGTGAAGTAGTAGGCCAGGAGCTGGGCGGCGATCATCCTGCCGGCTGCAGCGGCGGCCGGGCGCACGCAGCGATGCGGGGCGCGGGGATGGCCGCGCCGAGCCCAGCCGAGCCCAGCGCCGCCCCTTCCTCCTCCCTCCTCTCCTCCTCCTCCTCCTCCTCAGGGCCGGCCCGGCCCAGCCCGGCCCCGCCCGGCGGGACGTGCCCCGCTCCTCGCCCTGAGGAGGAGGAGGGCGGGGTGCTCCCGGAGCCCGCAGCAGCCGTGGGGACGGGCTGCTGGAGGCTCCCCTGAGGGCGAAAAGAAATAAAAAAATCCTTTTTGGTGGCGCTGGCCTGTGGCGGGATGGTGTGGGCAGCAGGAGCTGGGCAGTGAGGGTGCAGGAGTGTGTCCAGAGAAAGAGTCTGGAGCACAAATCTGGTGGGGGAGATGGGGTGTTGAGCCTGGAGAAAAGGGGGTCAGGGGGACCCTCACTCTGTGCAGCTCCCTGCCAGGAGGCTGTGGGGATCAGCCGGCAGGACACAGCTCTAAGCAGGAATTTCTTTATGGAAAGGGTGATTAGACATTGGAATGGGCTTTCCAGGGAGGAGGTGGTGGAGTCACCTTCCCTGGAAGGAAGGAAGGACTGGATGTGGCGCCTCATGCCCTGGTTTAGTTGACATGGTGGTCAAGGCCTAGGTGCGCTCAGGCACATTCTGCAATTCTTACAGCAGTCCTGGGCAGGGCCAGGAATCAGATCCTTGTGGGTCCCTTCCAGCTCAGGATATCCTGTGATTCTATGATGATGTGATGATGGAGAGGGCTTCTCCTCCTCCCATGTTCTGCTCACAATTTGCCATGTTAGAGCATATTCCCCAGCACCCCAAGGAGACATCCACCACCATGAGGGCTCTGAGAGCCACACACATAAACCAAGTGACACTTGACCAAAAAGCTGAAAGCTAAAGGCCAAATTCAACGTCGAGTGACACATGTCAGCAGCCCATAAGCTCTTGCCTGCACCCTGTCCATGCACAGGGACAGGAACACACACCCATGCAAAGGGTGGTGATGCTGGAGGTGTGATTTGCATACAGATTGTCTACCACGGCCCAAGTGATTAAAAATCTGCTTCTTGAATTTCCGGCTTCCTTTTCAGCGCTGCTTTAATTAAATGGTTTCACTGGCCAAAATCAAGAGCTGCTTTGGCAGGCACATCCTCCTTCAGACTGCCCTAGTCACTGCAGGCAGGGTGGGCAGGATTTCCTTCCCTGGCTCCCAGCTCGGAGAGATTTTCAACAAGAGTTTCACTGCGCTGCACGTGTTCCCCCTGCTCATTTGCTGGGCAAGCTAAGGAGCAAAGCCAGCCGTGCTCCCCAGTGCAGCCAGGCTGCCTCGAGTGCCCTGCCACCAGGGCAGGAGCTCACGGGTGGCACAGGGACAGGGGCTGAGCTGAATCATCCCAGCCTCCAGCCACGTCACCAATCCCTTGCACAGACTGACCAAGCTCTCCCTCAGATGTAATTCGCTGCTCAGTCACGCTCCTCCTCTGCTATCTTTAATTCCCAGCCAGGCTTGCTCCTGTTTTCAATCCATCTGTCATCTGCTAAGCCTTATCTTTCATCTGAAATCACTCTCCTCACTCTATAAATACTCTGAAAGTAACCCTACACATTCACAGCTTTTGCTTCACTAGGTAAGACAGACTTAGCTCTTTGTGGTCTGAATGCTGCCTGATGCTGCTCCATTCCCACAGGTTTGTTAGTGGAGCTGCCTCTACATGAGGTTTACATGTGCTACTATCTATCTCCTCCAGCTCAGACACCTTGAACCCCACCTACAAACCCAATACTCCCCTCAGTTACCTTGCTGCAGGAATGCTTATTCATTTAAAACACTTGCACACAAGCTCGAGTTGTTGTCAACTAGTCTTTGACCAAATGGAAGGAATTCAAAGCATCCCCTCTGGCTCTCAAGGAATTTGAATCAGACAGCTAAAACACTCGAAGTGGTCTTCTCTTTAACATGACACCGCTTGTAAGAACATGCAAGAGAAGGACTTTGTTTTCTTTGTCTGCCCAAATTGTGACTTGGAAGTGAATTAAGAATGTCATAGATCACTAAAGTGGCCTCTGGCTCCCTGATCATTTGTATTACAACATATTTCCAAACTCAGAAACAGCAGTCTCAGGTTTCCTTTAAGCTGCAAGAAATAAAAAGTAAGTTCAAAACATCACTAGACAAGCCCTCTTGGATCTATGCAATGAAAATAAAACCTGCACACATTACAATCTCCCAAATAAATTCAAGAATTAAGTCTAGACTGGAGCAGGAGGGGGTTCGTTCAACAAAGTCAAAAGCAATTAAGGGATGGTTAAACAAGTATTGCAAATAATTGGGTTTGTCTTCAGTTGCTGAGCATGGCATTCAGGAAAAATGAACTTGACAGAGTAAAAGCCACTAGAGAAAATGTAACAATCCATCCAAGGCAAAGCAGCTGCAATATTTAAACTTGTGGTATTTTTAAACTGCTCGGTGCAAGGATAGGAGCGCATGACCAGCTCCAACACTGTAACCAGCCCTGGGATGAATGAGCTTCCCCCTGCCAGAGAGCTGGAAGGGCAGCCAAACATCCCTGTGGACACCCCAGCCCTCGGCAAGCCCTCCTGGCGCTGCCAGGCCAGCGGTGAGGCACGGGTGTTATTTTTGGGAGGAGCTGTGCCAGGCAGAAGCAGCCAGCTCTTCTTCACCTCTGCCTCCGCGAGTCTCCTACTGCCCCAGCACCCAGCCCTGGCTTTTCCCTTCTGCTTCGCTGGAAGGGATCAATTCAGCAGCCAATTAATTACCAGCACCTCACACAGTCTGCCAGGCATCCAGCAGGCTATTTTGAAAGCCACTGTCCTTTAAGACAAATTACTGGAGGCTGAACGTGACACTTGATGACTTGCAGCTATTTTGATTGAGCTCTAATCTTATTGGCCCCATTTAAGGCTACCCAAGTGTTTCAGCTGACTGAAGTAACTCTTTGAACCAGCTCTCCTAGATGTGGGCAAGATTTTTTTCTCCCCTTTGCCCATTTCTTCATTGAATGTTCACTGCTCTATACACGTCTGCATTCCAATTGAACTGTACAATGATTGGATTTCTTTGTTTAAATCTTATGAGGTAGTTTTGAGGTACACAGCTGATAGATGCTTCTTACTTTTGTAAGAAAAAAATTAAGTTGTAGTTGTGTTTGCTGGGGTTTCTTTTAGGTATCTGGAAAATGTCTATCTCCTTTTCTCCCATTTTCCTTCCAGTTCTCAAAGCAGTGTGAAGGAAAGCAGCATCTCCAATAAACACTAAGTTGCCAGTCCATGACAGCAGTTCTGACTAACAGGGAAAGCTCCCATTCCAGGTGCTGGCACAGAAGGAATCACCATTCCTTTGTGCTGAACTCAGTGCAGAAGCCACTAAGAAAATCTAAAAGCAGCAGATCTATCAGTCTGATGAGCAATTCAGTCGAACAAGTTTAACCACATTATATGCAATTTCACCTTGCCAGGAGGCACAACAAGCAGGCATTACCACACAGGATGCTTTCTGTCATGTTTTCCCTGTGAAAAAAACCAAATTAGCTAGGAATGCCTTGAGGGGAGCTCATTCCATGCACAGAAAAGGCCACTCCACATGTAGGACAGAGCACTGTACACTTAGAAAGTGGTTTTTGTGCTCCTGGTACAGCATTCCAGTAGTATGTTTCCAAAAGATGTTTTAGGCATTAAAGAATAACAAGGGGTTTGTCCCATTCTTTGGAGATGCTCCAGGGGAAGGGTGAGCTACTTTTTAATGAAGTCCCTTTGGAAAGGTTTTAGCACTGCTCATCACATGGAGCATTTGAGGGCTGAGGACGATACACAAGCCTGAGGGTTTCAAGATTTAAATCCCTCCAAAGACAAGGCAGTATTTCTGTGAGGTGTGCACTATGCAATTAAGGATCACAAACAGCCATGTCTAGACTCTGGACTCTGGCCATGATGAGAGGACAGTGGAGAAGGAAACATATCCAGCAAAGGAGAGGTGTTGTCTACTGCTTCACATGGGAGCAGACACTCCTGGGGGAGATGGAGATGCTCCAAGCCTCAACTCCCCATACCTGAGCATCAGCCAGTGCTGCTGGCTTTTATTTCTTAAACCAGCTGCTATTCTTCAGCATCAGATGCAAAGAACAGGCCCCCCACAAAACCAAGAAAACCAGAAAACAAATAAACACAAGCCCCAAACTCACAGCTTACAATTAAGCCCCATTATTTGGAAGGCCTGGATGATGGTTTCTTTCTCAGCCTCTTAGTGACTGCAAGGTTCATTAAGCTGAGGACAAACCAAATTTCTCCATCTGTAATTAACTGCTACTTCCCAAAAGCCATGGGCTGCATGAGCAATCCTGCAAAGGACCTGCACATCTGTGGGGAAAAGAGGAAACTGCTTCCTGGGGTCACACCACCACAAAACACAACCTCTAGCTCCTGTGTTGCACAACAGAACTGTTCTATGCTGCTTTCCTACCCCCTGAGGTTTTCCAGCTCAAGTCCAGCCTGCTGACACCCCTTGGCACTTTGCACACAAGTCCACTCACTTTGTTCTTCCCTCAAAAGTGAAATACGAGTACAGCCCAACCAAACTCATCTCCTTCTTTTTTCCCTTCCTAAATATTCACCACTTTCCAATATTCACCACTGCACCTTCTTCTCTCCAGTATCAGAAAGAAAACTGATTTTACATCTCTGCAAAGGAAAGCAATAACAATTCCAGTTTCCTGACTCAGTTTGGGCCCTGCACTAGTTAAACATTTTTCCCATTGAGGTGAGAACTGCTGCATCAAGCAAGCATTTTTATAGTGCAGTAAATCATTATTGCAGCTCATGTACCTATAAAGCAGACCATACACACACATATTTATATGCACACAGAAATATATCCACAAACTCAGCTTGTAAGGCAATAGTGTTAGGGGGATAAACCCAATGTCAATGAAGTGCCTTTCCTGACCAGAAGGTGAACCATTTGTCCCATTTCCTAAAACATCTCTTGACTCTAGCAAACCAAAATAAGCTCAAGTGAAGATTTCTTATGTCTACTAAATGTCCAACACTAGTAAACAATGTTAGAAGAAATTATGCTGGAAAAAAGGGCAAAATATAGAGTGCAAACTGGCTTGAAGTTTCAAAAGGGGTAAGTTTAAAGTATTTTCAGCTGTTTGATTCAAATGTTATCTTCAGAAGAGGCAGTTCAATGCCAGTTAAAGGATGGCTGCATAACCAGCAACTCACCTAAGTGATAAGGTAGTTACAATTATTTAAACAAAGAAAAATATAACCTAATTTACTGCACTATATGGAGACAGTTTTCCTAAATCTGCCTTCAGCTCCTCACAGATCACTGAGTTGGTTTGTCAAAGTTCAGCTCTAACACACCCCCCAACGTGTGGGAAGGCTTTCAAAAACAAAGCCAGCCCTTCAGCCCTGCAAAAAGCAGTTACCCTCTGCAGACAGCTGGTTTCTGTGCACTGTCCCAAGAAGGTTTGAAGGGCAGACTCCAAACCAGTGCCCTTTAACAAAAATGCACCTTTGCTGTGTGAGCAGCAAATCCCTAACCAAGAGCTGTACTTTCAGCACAGCCTGCCCCTCTTTTTTGCCTTTCCACTAACACCAGACAAGGTGAACCTCTCCACCCAGGCTGAGAGGCCAGTTTCCACTAAAGATACACTTTTCTCCTTGACCCAGCATTTGATGCTGGCAAAAATCATTTTGTATCACAAGTCCCAGACCCACAGAGGTCCCGAGGGCTCAGGTTTGTGCTCCTTTTCCAGCCAGACCCAGTGTAAGGGGCTCTCCTCCAAGGCCAGCCAATATTCTCACAACATGGGGTTCTGGCCCTCCACCCTTCAGCCCAGAGTGGTGTTAAGCAGGTACTTACCTGACACAATGGGGAGCAGCAGGAGCCAGGTACATCCACAGCATTTGGCTCCTTCTGTGTGGCCATAACAGGAGCCCCACTTGCTACATCACATGGTCATCACAGGGCACTGCCAACAAAAAAAAGAGGCAGAATTGTAGGTTTTCACATCTCCCTCCACAGCCTCAAGGTGTCTCTGAAAGCCATACACCCCACAGGTGCTCTCTTAAAATCCCCTCCAGCTGCTGGGATACAGATGCACACTCACAGCTAACATCACCCCAAGAGAGAGAGGAAACTGGGGACACGTGGGCTGTGGACCACAAGTGTGACCCAGAAGAATGGTGGAAATAAGGAATATGTCAGCTAGGCACTGGCCCTTGTATAGCCCAAGATACAGTGGTGCCCTGAGATTCCTGCCACACACAGAGAAGAGGGCTTAGCAAGAAAATGTGCAATAAAGCACCTGAAAACACAATAAAACTCCTATTAACAGTTTGTTATTCCAATTAAAAGAACCCATAAAGCCTTGAAAAAACCAAAATATTCACATTATAAATCAGTACAGGAAGCCAGTCACAGATGCTGGGCTTGCAGCTAAGCATCATCCAGGAGCAACTGCAGACTTTGAGCTGCTTTGTGATAATCTTGTGGTACTATTTTTTTTTGGTTAAAGTCCAGAGCTGTCTTAACAGAGGCTGGAGGCAGATGCAAACAGCACCACTGAGCAAAATTTTGGCTTCTTCAACTTATACATGGTTGCTGCCATGAAACATTTTAAAGTGGAATCAGAAATCTGGTGGAGTCAGCCCCAGCCCCAGCCAGGTCCTGGGGCATCTGCGTGGTGTGTCTGGGTTGTTCCTCTCTCCCCACTCCAACATTTTTTCCCTCAAGCCACTCTGGCTCTCTCAGGTTTTTTGGGGTGGCAGTGGAACTGCAGGCTGTCTGTGAGGAACAATCCCAAGCTGGACTCTTCTGCTGCTGGAGTTCCCTGGGAAGACTGTGGTGGCACAGGTATCCATGCTGGGGGATACTGATGCTCACTAATAACACTTCCACACTGGGGAAGGTGTTGCTTTAATTTTGCCTTTGTTTCTCACCATCCAAATCTATTTTAATTAATATTCCCCAACTGGAATCACTTTTTCCCATGGTGACCCATCTCCCATCCTTATATCCACCCATGAGCTTCTTCCTCCTATTTTGTCCCCCATCTCTCTCAGGAAGTCTGAGAGGCAGGCTGGGTGAGTGTCAGGGAGCCCCACCAGGTCAAACACAAATCCAGAAGAGATTCTAGACCCCTATCTTCATTCTCAGATTTTTCAGATGCAAAAAGAACAGCAGGGGTGGAATAAACAATTTTCAATAAACAAAACCTTGTGTATGCATCGGAAAGGAAGTTCTTGTTTTAATTGAAGAGGTTTCTCCATCCTGATATGAAAACCTGATCTTCCTTGCACAGCTACAAAAGATGGGTGATGGAGACTTTTACTTTTTGTCATATAAAAATAACCTTTTCTTGTCATCTCAGTGCTTTAAAAGGCTCTGTTGACTTTCTGGCCAACAGCTCTGCCCCCAGTACTCACTGAGACAAGGATAACCCCATCCTGCTTGTGATTCCCTTCCTTTCTTGAAGACAGAATTTTTAGGAAAGCAGGAGTTTCCTCACAAGAGCCCCTGTATCTTAGGCCACTGCAGCTCATCCCTGCTGGCCCCTTGGACAGCTGCTGAGCTCCTCAGTCCCATCTGGGACCTGACCCAGCACTGACAGGCCCAAGGGCATCCCTGCCTGCCAGCAGGATGTTTCTACTCCAACATTTGACATCGATACAAACAAATATTTTAATCACAAGTTTTATCTATAACCTTGTTTTGGACCGATAGCAGCAACAACAGCCTGTGGCTCTCAGTCAGACCCAGAAAATACCCTCAGCTGCTCCATCACCTGCCCTGCCCATCAGCTGCTGTGCGTTCAGGGTGCCAGCACGAAGTTGGTGGCACAGGTGAGGAGCTCTCATGCTCTACAGCATCAGCCTGGTCAGCCCCTCCCCTCCCCTCCCAGCAGTGTCACTGCACGTGGTATCCATGCTGGGGGATACTGATGCTCACTAATAACACTTCCACACTGGGGAAGGTGTTGCTTTAATTTTGCCTTTGTTTCTCACCATGCAAATCTATTTTAATTAATATTCCCCAACTGGAATCATTTTTTTCCCATGGTGACCCATCTCCCATCCTTATATCCACCCATGAGCTTCTTCCTCCTATTTTGTCCCCCATCTCGCCCAGGAAGAGCCTGCAGGCAGGCTGGGTGAGTGTCAGGGAGCCCCACCAGGTCAAACACAAATCCAGAAGAGATTCTGGACCCCTATCTTCATTCTCAGATTTTTCAGATGCAGCAGGTGCTCCCCTGGCTGGTGGGATGAGCACTCTCCTTTCAGAGATTTGTCAGCACCCCAAGTGCCCTGAGGGGATTTCTTCCTCACTCTGCAGCACTGGGTACTCAGAACAACAGGGTTTGACTTGGGCTCTTAAATTTTGACTAGAGCTGGGACAATAAATCCGAACTGACTTCCAACTGCACAAGAGGAATTTGCTTTTAGAAAACACTGAATTTTTCACATACCCTTGGCATTATCTGGAGAGCAGTCTGGACAGTAAGACACAACCACCAGCACAAACAGGATCCCAAATATATTTGAAAAGCAAAAGAGCCTCTCTGCAGTCGAATGACGATGGTGCTTCATTTGGATCTGCTTTCCAAACACTTCCACAGCACCCCCTTCCAATCACAACATGCCACTTTGAAATGCCAGTACCACTTAGCTCCTGAGCCTATTAGACCATGAAGCAATAAAACCCAGAGAAACAGAAATAACCCAGATACCTACTTCAGCAGCCAGCTGAGTAGACAGGTGTTATCCCGAGGGCTCCGTGGCAAAAGCATCCTCAGAAATGCTGTACCTTGGCCTTTGCACAATGGGCATCATGAAGCTGCTCTCCAAAAGCCGTGGGGTCTTCCCAAAAGGTGCTAAAATTAACTGTAGCCCTTTGTTTCCTTGCACTCAAGGTTTCTCCCCGTCAGCTTTCTGGCATTTGCCAGCGTGGTGCACGCTTTACTGGGCAGATATTGAGCTGCAAATTCCTTCATACTTCTCTATCCACAGCATTCTGCAGCTGAAGCTCTAGCCGGCCAGCAGATGAAAATGCCACTTACTGCTTATTCCTGCTGCAGTTTGTTGAATTAAACCCTCTTTGTTTGCAAGCTGTAAACAAATTCTTCTTAATCTTTCAATAAAAAATGTCAATTATGCTCTCTAACAATGTAACTTCATTGTGATGAAAGAAGGCATTGCTATTGCTCTAATCGTGATAACATATCAGCTGCTTTTAGAGTCAATTCCTTTTTGTGCAAAATTTAATGACCATGCAATTATTCAAATTTCAGACTAACAGACTGAGCTTTAGCCCTACAGCTCTGAAAACCCTTTTTAGACCTTGCTCTGAAAACATACACTTGAAAGGAACAAAAAAGGCTCTGGAGGAGAATTTCTGAGTTCAGAGCACAAAACACCTTTACAATTCCTTCAGCACAGCCAGACTCAGGCCCAGGTTAAACACAGCTACTTCATTGCAGAGCCTGGGAAAGAAAGCCAAATTCTCAGCAGGCTGTCACAGGCTCTTCCCAGGCCCTTGGCTTTCAACTGGCTTCACTGGGAGCTGTGTTCATGTCCAGTTTCCTCGACTCTCTCTGGTTTCATTGCATTTCCTGCAGAATCGCTGGCCACAGCAGATGTGCCCTTCAGGCATTTCGACTTTTTTTTTTTTTTCTCTCATGCCAGTATTTATCCCATTTGTTTCCAGAATCAGCTGCTGCTCCCAAATCAGCGTCCGTAACTTTCCGCTTTGAAGTATTCAGGACGTGCCTGCTGGGAAAGCACCTTCCTTGTTTACCTGCTCAGACCCTCACAGACTTTTCCCTCCATGCCTTCCCATTTTCTCCTCCTTCTGGGAGCTCCCCTCTACGACCAGGTTGTCCACCACCAGCTGCTCTGCTCCATTAACCACTTCCATCCCAATCCTCATCGTGCTTGATTGATGCCCCAGGATCTCAGCTCACCCACAGGTGAGCGCTGAGAGGTTAAGCTCAGCCCCAAGGGTCTCATCCCCTCCACACCTCCCTGCTCTCCAACTCTTGTGGCAGCACAGAGCAGCCTATTTTAGCTCCCAGCAGGGGACAAGCCTGACACGATGAGGACAGTCCTTTCCAATGGCCTGGCAGGCAGCAGTCCCTAACCAGATGGCACAGCATCCCTGGCCAAGGCAGCCCTATGGGAAACAGGGGCTTCCCAGGTGCACAGAAACCTTTGGCAAGCTGAACATCCCAGCAGCAAATTGAGAAGAACAAAAACAGCCCCCAGAAAAAAGTAAAGTGAATCAGTAACGCCGGTGGGTTTGAGAGCAGAACCCCGTTCTGAAATGCCTGAGGCTGGGAGCTACATCTCACCTCCAAATCCAAATAAAATGGATGCCAGTAAGGCAACAACCCCACTGCCTCCCCCACCAATTAACAATAAACACATTAACTACTTAACTCAGTTAATTCCCTTGGAAAGCCTTTGTAATTAACAGCTCTTCACGTTTCACACCTTGCATTGCTGTCATCCTTTTTCTCCAACTTAAAGTTGTTCTGATATGCAGTAACAAATTTATGAGGAAGTTTTGACTGTTGATGTGCCATACTCTTCACACATCTCTCCTCTTTTTTTCCAAACAGCCTTTCTCCTTTCCAGCAAAAGAAGGAAATCTAATATAGTGGCAGTGAAACAGACTCAGTCTCCCCCTCATCTCTTTTGGTTGTTTTTGGTTTTTTTTAATGTAGCTTGGTTTTGTTTGGTTTTTTTTTTTAACTTAGACTTTTCTAAATAAAAATAGGAATTTGGGTTGTTTTGGGAGGGCTGGGTTGTTTTAGATTTGGGATTTTTAAGTCAGGAAAGTTCAAGACTGAAAGGACCTTCTTCCTCTCCTCCCAGCAAGATCCTGCTGAGATTGCCCAGCATTCAGCTCTTTAGCTCCTGAAGAGGAATCGTCCCACCTGGAGCCCTTTGTCCATTTTCCTGTAGCCAGTTCCTTGTGCCAGTGGGAAGAGCCTTCTGGAAAAACCCATGTTTACCAGGTTTCTTACCAAATCTGTTCTCTCTCCACAGAACAAAGCTTTTACTGACTCTAGAGGTGCCTGGGCTGTGCAAGGCAGATGAAGTGTAATGCTGAGCAGGGATGGGGCTGGCATCTGGAGGGTGTTAAAAAAAGCACACAACAAGATCAAAATTATTTTGGCATTCCCCTCTCAGACAGACATGACCCATCACGCTTGCAGCACCTTCAGTGTGCACCTGCAAGGTGATAGTATCAATGAGAGAAAGGAAAACATTAATTAAAATTTTGGTGGTTTTATATCTTGCTTTGCACATCAGCTTTACAGTGGATTAGGTGCTGGGACAAAGAAGACATCTGCTTTATTTCCTTTCCTCCTATCACCTCAACAGGCCACCTGTGTACTGGAATAGGTCCCTTATATTATTATTTTATATTTATCTATGTATTTATCACTTGGCAAGCTACTGACTTTACAAGTCTGAGAAATGCTCTAGACAAGCCCACAGTGACAGCTCAAGGCAGTGGTGGTCCTTTCCAGAGAAACTCTAAGTTTATCTAGAACAAGACAACATTCACCAAGTCTCCTGCTCTCCCTCCACCTAATTCCTGTGGTGACCTCAAACCCAAGCCAGCTCATTTCACCAAGCACAAAGAAACAAATCAAGAAAGATGCAAGAAACAATGCTTGCATTTTGGTGTTACCTGCATTTCAGCCTCAGATTCCTTCACACTAATCTGCTAATCCCGTGTAATATTGACTCCTCAATAAGGGAGATCATGCTAATCAGGATTTCTGAAGGATTTCCACATGATCCTATGTTTACTTTTGAGCTTTGTCAGAGTGGCAAAGGGAATATGTCACCACTGAGCTGCTACTGCATTTTCTCTTACAGGTTATGAGTCAAGGGCCAGCACTGTCCAAATCTACAGCCACCAAAATATGTCTCTAGCTGGCAAAACAACATACTTAGGAGTATTTTTTCTCCATGGATGAAAAAGCAACTGCAACCATCTACTGCGAATTTCTGAAAGGCACAAACCTTATTTCTTTCTCTCAGTAATACTTCTGTCACACCTGTGATTTAAGATCTTTCAGCTTTCCAAATTACATGTGTGACCCAGACGTGAAAAAAGATGTTCATGTCCTCAAGAAGCATCAAAACAAAACTGATAAATTCAAGCACTAAATGTATTAACTGGAGGGAAAGCAACACAAAACTATCCAAGAAGCAGTAGGCAAGTAAAAGTAGAAAAATAAAAATCTAAGATGTAAAACTGGAACAATCCCATTTTATTTTATATTGACTAACAATGCCATGTGATGAACTGCAGCCCATACTGTTCACACAGGATATGCTGTGTTACATTTAATAGAAGGCCTCTACTTTTATTGTGAGCTAGTGAGCTGAATCACCATGGTACAGATAGCAGAGAAGTGTTTGGCTTCAGCAGTTCAATATCTGCACAAGGGAGATTGCAAGTTTGCACCAGTTGCTGAGTTTCCACATGTTGACAGGATCAGGAGCTTGATGCTGCATCATTACCCAGGTGGGGCAAAGTTCTGGGTTAGAGAGAGTTGAAGCATTGCATGGTTGTGGGATGCCTGTGAAACCACAAGTGAAGTTTGTATCCCTGGTGGGATAAAAATCCCACAGTGGCCAATCCTGCCCTTCTCCAGGGCTGCCCAGCAAAGCTTTGCTCATATTCCCTTTCAAACAGTCCCTCCCAGCTCAGATGCCATCCCACAGACTCACCGGAGGAAAAAAAACCTGCACATGCAAAAGAATATTATTGTGTGGTCCTAATCTACTGCAGAAAAAGAATAACTGCAGCTGAGGTGTAAACTGACTTTGTGTGAGTATTTCATTTCCCAAAAAGACTAAAAAGAAAAATCAAAGCAAGATAGGATTTCCTTCTAGATGTGAGGGGTTTACCTTGTTTTGTCACTGATTTGCATTCCAGCTGTGCAGAACAGGTCTTTAGAGTGGAAGGGCAAAAGGTGTTCTGCACCATACTCAGGTGGCCATCCTGGGGCAAGTCTGCATCACCTCATTCCAGGTGTACAGGGACATTCTTCATTCACAGGTGCATTTCTGCAGATTAGCAGGAATCCCAGAATCCACTCCCCCAAAAAGGCCCAAAACCACACAGATTGTACAAGATTTCAGGTGTTGAAATCCCTGTTTCTCTTTTTGGGGCCTAAAACAGTCTAGAAGAGCTCTTCTAGGCCCCACATAAACTCAATATCTGTTTGGTTTTTTTCCATCTATACCCAGCCCCTCCAAATTTAACTTGCTCATCACCAGCAACAAACTTCTATACCAGATAACTGCCCTTACACATAGGAAGCTTTGGTTTCTGCAGCTCTGTGGATCCTGAAATAAAAAGTAAAATACTAAGATTCTTGACAAAAGGAGAAAAACAATAAATGTAATATGAGTTCACAACTTGTCTGTTCCCAACTGCTCAGCACAGCGAGCTCAGCACCACAAGGAATTCCTTCAGAAGTGAAAATTAGTCTCAAATATTTTCTACCCATCCAGTAACTCCAACACAGACACAGAGCTGTTGACACATTTTGTTGGGGTTTTTTTTCAAAAACTACAAAACAGCAGAAGTCTGTAGCTTCCAATTTTGAATTTGTGATTGCTAAATTTAAACCCAGCAGCAGCCTTGTTACAGATTATTACATAAAGCCAACTGCTTATCCCCCTGCACCACAGTCACTTTTTGACCCAACTAGGCTTAAAGCACATTTCTTGGCCCCTCTTTCTGCTGTCAACCCACAAGGAAGCAAATACCCACAGAGAGAGGATTAGAAGAGATACAGGAATACTTGAGAACAGAGAACAGGCAGGACAGAGATTTGCTGCTTCTCTGTACCACATTATTGTTTTGGTTTGTTCTGGGTAAATCAGGTCAGTGGCATTTGGTCACACAATGCCATGAGCTCTGTCCACAATCACTGAAGTGCTGCTGAGTACTCTTACAGATTTAAAGAAAGGCTAAGGTTTAAAGATTTAGGTTTTAAGAAAGCTCCCACTTGCCTGCATGTTCTTCCCACAGCTCAGAAAGATCCACTGCACAGAGAAGCAAAGGCTCACAACAGCACAGATTTATTTACAAACAGACTACAAACAGGCAGAGCAGCAGGCAACAGCAAATGAAAACCAAGGATAAAATCCTTTGCACAAAATGGAAACCATTCTCTCAGGAACATGCAAGAAGATAACAGAGGGAAAACAAAGAGGAGACTTTCAGAAATTCAGGTGATTGGTTTTTTCCCCTCTACAGAGCTGTTTTGGTGCCTGTTTGATACCCTCTATGCAGCCCTGACACAGACATTGCAGCTCCTTCCACATTCTCCCTTTCCTTCAGTACCAAAAGAATCACAGTCAGAATCCATCCAGCATTAGTTTAGCTTTATGTGACTCAGATGCTGACATATTTTGACACAAACTGATATTCTGTGGAATCGTATTTTTTTTCATTTACATTGATAAAGGAAATTTTTCCTTTACATTTTTGCTTTGCATTACACTTGCAACCAGCGCAGCAGCAGGGGTGGCGGGGGGGGCATCACTGACCAAAGTCCATTAATTTATTTCACCTGCAAATTTATTGTAAAATCAGTGAAGCACTGAACAAATATGTCCACTAGATAAGATGCAACATCAGAATTTCAATATTCTTTGAGCCAGGCCAAGACAAAACTAAGCACATGAATCCTAAGAAACTGCTGATAAAATCAGTTGTGGTGCACAAAAAGACACATTTGGGTTGATTTTGTTTTGTTTTCACTCTCCCATGTGCATTAGAGATGCATTGCAGGAAGTACAGAACTGAGTAGGCTGTGGTATGCCAAGACATAATGCCAGTGGGGAGCAGAAACACCTAATGCAAGTTACCCAAGGACAAAAATCCATAATCCTGGTTGGTCAAAACCAGCTGCTCCCCAAAATAAAAGGTACCTGTGTCTGGCAAAGCTATCCTGAATCACCACTCAGCAAACCCCTACTGCACACGCCCAGCAGGGCTGAAATTACTTGACCACTCATTTCTACTTCTGTCCAACATTATGCAGTCTTTTTGCAACTGCAGTAATGAGGGCAGCTCCCTTCCCACTCCCATCTTCAGAAAGCATGAAAGTCACATCACACTGGGGTGCCAGCTCCTTCACAGTTTCCCGCAGGACCGTAGAAAAACTGAAAGGGAAAGGAGAGAAGAACAGAACATTTTAGCAGCTGCTTTCTGGTCTGAGATCTTTGTATTCACCTATAAGCAAGGAACCATAACCTCAGCCTCTGCTTTCTTTGCTTTTTCTCCTATTCATGAAAGATACAGGTTTCTGTATGCCATCAGATTCTAATTTTTATTTCTCCACTTTGTTCAGCATGATGCCACACATCCCCAGAGATCATGAAGGAGGTTCTCTTCTCCCAGCTCAAAAGTTAATGCATCTATTTCTAGGCCTTGCTCACAGAATACTGACCCAACTCCAAAAACTCAAGACAGCTTGCCATCTGGGAGACACAGATATTGTAGAAATCTGCCAAACCACTGGAAAATAAGTATGAGGTTCACTCAATATCCCAGAGAAAAGAGCCTCCCAGTGGTAACTGGAGCTGACACTGCAATTTTTGGTCCTATGGCTAGGAAAGGGAAATGACAGAATGCAGGGAAATGTGTTTTTAATCACCTCAGCAGAAAGCTTGGTATGTTTTCACAGTGCAAAAGAGCAAACAGCAGAGGGAAGTGGCACTCACTGTGGATGGAGCTTGTACAGAGTCCCATCTACACCAACAGTGATTTGCAAGTGCTCCACACCTCGGTTCTCCCTCTTCTTCTCCACAATAGCAGCCAGCCCTGCCCCACAGAGCCGGGCAGCTCTGGTGGAAACCACTCCACACACCTCCTTGACGATGATGCTGTCGTCACAGGTGCTGTCCAGCCCCAGCTGCTGCAGGATGCGCCGCACTTGCAGCAGGGCCAGGCGGTCACTGCCACAGGGAAGCACAGGGGGGTGTTAGGGACAGCTCCAGCAGCTCACACAGCTGTGGGCCAAGAGAAATGGGGCCTCTCCAGCTCTTTGAAGGCTGAATTCTGTCTGAATTCAGGGGGAAAAGTTGCTCCTGCCATGCCCGTTCCTTGGCATGAACAGCAGTCGTTCATCTAACTCACAAAGTCAGGAGGGAGCAGAGCCAGATCAGCCACCTGACTGACTTTAGATCTCAAGGCTGAGACACTCTTTCAGGGCTTTCCACAGCAGAAAGAGTTTCAAACAGCCTAGAGACCATTGCAGTCATGCACAGGTATGTATAGCTCATATCCATGTGCTATAGGTATAGGTAAGCACATACACATCACTGACTTCCCACTTTCTTAAGTGCTATTTTAAGTCCCTCAAGAATCACTTAGCTTGATGGCTAAGGCATCTGAGATAGCCCAGTTGTGTGGACAGGAAATGATAATCCATATAATTACAAACAATAACTCTGTAACTCCTCCAGTTTCTCATTCTTAACTTTTATTCTGGAGCCGAGGGATGCACAAAGAAGTAAACTATAACTGACATAATTGGCTTCTTGAAGGAAAGGGCTCCCCACCCTTGCAAAAGACTGTTTTCTAGGTGTCCCAGAGTACTTGAAGGATTTAAACCACGTAAATCTAACAACTTTACCTCTCAATCTGAGACAGGAATTTTGTTTCAAATATGCCTCTTTTCCTGAGTGACTCCGAAATGTGTCCTCTGAACAGCAGCCCTTGTTTGGTTAAATCAATCAAGATTTGCCTTACTATTTCACCTAGGTACATTCCACTGGTCATTTTTTCATACCTGTTGGGTCAAAAGAGGAATAAAAATGTTCATTTAAAGAAATGGCTCTGTTCAGCATGATTGGTTTGTATATGCCCCATGAACTCCAAAAAAGCAGTCCAAGCTTGCAGAGCAATAGCCATTAAACTCCATTTTTCAATCATCAAAATCTGTTGCAGTGACTTCAAGTGCAAACATTAATTACAATATATTTACCTATGACAAATGGTAACAGAAACAGAAAAAAAAACTTGCAATATTAAGCAGAACATAGTGATAAAGCCAGAGTCCATACTAAAGTGAAACTTCTGCCTGTCCCTGCATGCATTCCCCAGTGAGTCACACCTAATCAATACTGTCTCTACCCAACAAGGAACAGTCAAGTTCAGCTTATGGTCTTGCTTGAGTTGTAATTTGCCTGTGAAAAATCACCCTAAGAGGAGGAGCAAAGTATGGGACTAGATTTTGCAGGGGAATCTTAAAAGCTGCACTGTTTTAAGGCTTTAAGACAAAAACAGTGCTGTGGTAAAAATCGCTTGTCTTTGTTTTTTCTTCTGTTTGTTTGTTTGTTTGTTTATATCTAGGTTACTTACCAAGCAACAAAAGAAATGCAATATTAAAATTTCCTTTCTGATTATTCATTCATTTAGCACATTTTAAAAAGCAGCCAGTGTCTCTTGAAGACTGACTTCATCAGGCTCTTGGCATCAGGACCATCACGTTTACCTCTGTTTCCCTGGGTTTAGTGAGCCTTCATCTACTTCTCTGTCATATTTTGTCCTGATGTAGTCAATGCAGCCATTGTCACCAAATGCTCCCCACTCTGTGTTAATGCACATTTTTCCTTCATTCCCTTCCACTATTTCTATGTTTTTCATGTCCTCCATGTAGCAAACATTGCTGCCTGTTCCTAGAAAGAAAGAAATGACAAGCTGGAAAAGTGAAGGAGCACCAGAAACTTATGGAAGATGATTGCAGTGTTCATCTTAAAGTTCTCTTTGCCATATCTCAAATTTCAAGGTCCTTTCCAACACAGGCCATTCTATGATTCTATGCTTAGATATATTTCTGGATCAAAACTTGGGGGAACCTATTGGGGGAATCATCTAGAAAGCCCAACAAGAATTCATTCAGATTTTTAAAAATATTTGCTTGTTCCATGGTCTGTGACCTGGCTACACAGCAACTGTGAATGCACTTGTCAAAACAAGAATTCATCTATCTGCTTGTTTTATTTTACCCTGCCTACACTTCAGAGATATGACCAAAAGTCCAACAGCTACAGATGTTGATAAGTTTCCTGCTGAATACCATACAAATCTGCCAAGAACCCCAAGCAACTAATAACACCATATATCAAATCCAAAATAAAGGTGCTGCTTTACAGATCCCTGCATAGGTCACAGTGGTCCCTTGACCATCACTGTACCTGCAATAAGGCCAATCTCACAGTTTGGATCCTCATATCCACAAGTCATCATGGTCCCAACAGTGTCATTCACCACTGCTACAGTGTCCAAGTCAAACTCCTGGAACACGAGCCACAATCAGTAGTGGAATGCCAGAGGAAGAGCGAGGCTGCATTAAACACACCAAAATGTGCAGAAAAAAATAGCTCACATTTCTTCTCCTGATGGCCTCTCTTAGCATATCAACAACATCTTCCCCCTCACAGTCTGTTGCCTTGAATCCTTTTGTCCATCCCACAAGTGTTCCCTGAAACAGAAGAGAAAGTAAGTCATAAGTGAAGACAAAGAGCAGACTGTACATTGCAAGCATCAGCTTTTTCTTGCCTCCCACCCCAAAGATTTTTTTTTATTTCTTTTTTTACCAAATAATGTATTTCCCTGGACAGGTTACTGTGGGTGTCTAGTGCAGGCTGTGCATGAGTATCTTTGTTACTCAGCTGCTGACAGTAGTGGCTTCAAGTTTACTCAGCTATTTATCAAGGCACTGCACTCAGTGCCTTCTAAATCTCATTTGGAAAACCTCATCTCACCTCTTGTGCACACAGCCATTGTATTATCTGTGAGGGAAAGACTGCAAAAAACACTTATGGAAATATGTAAGGAAATTCTTGTGTTATTAAAAATATTCTTGAGTTATTAAAAATATGCACTTCATCTTACTGTCATGAGGGCTTAATAGGACAAAAGCAAGTCATGTCCACCACTTACCAAGGACAAGAAGTGAAAGTTCTGCCTCCCACAGGATAACATGGGATGATAACTTTCTCATGAAACACAACTAATTTGCAAAGCAAAGCAATAAATTTTCCAAACCAACAAGTCACCCTTGCCCAAAAGAATGTCATGTACCAAGCAGATGCAGAGCTGCCACCTGACCCATTCTGTGCTGCAGCTCTTACCTTGTCAATGCTGGCTTGCCTGCAGGGGAAGGAGAAGGTGAAGCCCAGGGGAAGCCGAGCACCTTTAATCCCCATATACTCCAGAAACTCAGCTATGCACTGGACAATATGGTCAAAGAGCTGGCAGGAAAGAAGAACCATAGAAATCTCACAAGTAATCTCACACAATTGGCTGGATCAGTTAAAGCAGTCATTTAAGATTACCTCTTCTCCTGTCCCTTGCATGATCTCCAAAGGAATGGCAAAGATTTTGTTATACATTTGCACCGATCTTCTTCTGCCACTTTTGATTTTGACCAGCAGAACCCTGAAATTTGTGCCACCAAGATCGAGGGCGAGGAACTTTCCTTTCTCTGAAGGAGAAGAAAGACATTTCATTTTGGTACTTCTGGTTTGCCAGTCAGGATGACATACCAATAGCACATTTGATTTATGACATGGGGCTGAAGACAACAGATAATATGGCAGGAAGTACCAGTCCGACAACAGAATCACAGAATCACAGAATAATGAGGTTGGAAGAGACCTCTAAGGTCATTGAGTCCAACCTATGTCCTAACATCTCAACTCAGAGTCTAGACTATAGCACCAAGAGCCATGTCCAACCTTTTCTTAAACACATCCAGAGATGGTGATTCCACCACCTCTCTGGGAAGAGCGTTCAGTACTTTATTATTCTTTCAGTGAAAATTTTTTTCCTAACATCCAACCTACACCTTCCCTGATGTAGCCTGAGACTGTGTCCTCTGGTTCTGTCAGTTGCTGCCTGGTGGAAGAGACTGACCCCCACCTGTCAACAGCCTCCCCTTCAGGAAGTTGTAGAGAGCAATAAGGTCACCTCTAAGCCTCCTCTTCTCCAGGCTAAACAACCCCAGCTCCTTCAAACGCTCCTCATAAGGCTTGTGTTCCAAGCCCTTCACCAGCCTTGTTGCCCTCCTCTGGACACGTTCAAGCATCCTTCCTAAACTGAGGGCTCCAGAACTGAATACAGAAATCCCCCTGACATGTGCCAGATTAATTAGCACATTCCCTCCCCCCAAAAACAGACAAGCAACTTTACCAAACCACCTCCAGGTGACCAGGAGCCAACCTCACCTGTTCCATCCGGCGTCCCGCAGACGTAGGTGGGCAGCATCTTCACAGTGGCCTTGCCTTGCGCCTCCCTCTTGAGCCCGTACTCCAGCTCGGCCCTCATCTTGTCCCTCACCTCCCGCAGCGTGGAGGGGGGCAGCAGGAAGGGGGCCAGGGCGGCGTCGAGGCGGCGGCGCTGCGCCGCCAGCCTGCACGCCACGGCCGTGACCACGGCGGCGCCGCGGCCGCTGCCACCCGCCGACAGCAGGAACCGCACGTCGCACGTGGGCACCAGGCGCCGCACCGCCCTGTGCAGGCGCTTGGCGTACCTGGGGGACACGGGGCTCTCCTCAGCCTGCTGCGTTGGTGTGGCCAGAAATGGGCATTCTGTCACCCTGATCTCTGTGGCACATACTACCTGCTAATGGGCCATCTTTAAAACCAGCTGGGGCAATCATCTTTATCTTTTCCAGGAAGATATCATCTGCTGCTGGCCCATTCAGTCCCACTGCATGACTGATAAAATTACATCATCCCACTGGGAGATGCTCCAGCCAGGGGGAGGAGCCAAGCCTTTCCTACCCAGATAAAAACTGAGATTTTGAACAGCAGTTTATGCATCTTTCCACTGGATTCCAGAGGAAAACCAGACCTTTCCACATCATCCCAGGACCTTCAGAGGAAAACTGCACCTTCTACAGGAGCACTGCTCCAGCTGAACCACATCTGCCACTGCAGGAGGATGCAGCCACCATTGAATGGGACTGCTACCAACACCCTGACTGATGGGGTGTCAGGTTGTATTCTGACTCTGTCAGAGTTAAGACTGTTTTTTGTGATACTATATTTCTATTTTAATTTTTCTAATAAAAACTGTTATTCCTAATTCCCATATCTTTGCCTGAGAGCCCCTTAATTTCAAAATGGTAATAATAATTTGGAGGAAGGGGGTTTACATTCTCCATTTCAAAGAGAAACTTCTGCCTTTATTGGCAGACACCTGTCCTTCAAACCAGAACACTTAGGCTCCCACAGGCCTTTCATCCCTGTCTGCAATCAGAGATCCGATCACTTTGGGACAAGAGTTGGAGAAATGTTGGATCCCAGAAACCTGGGGTTTTTGATCCTTCTGTGCTTTCTGGCACTGACCACCTGGAGAACACTGCTTTTGACCTGAGGCCTTGGAAAATGATTCAAAATATGAGTGATCAAGTTAAAATCACAGGTGTGTAGTTAAATAGAAGTGTCTGCTTTCACATGGTAAAGGGTTTTAAATTTGAGGTTTTTATAGTGTAGTAATAGGTATGGAAAATATGGAGGATTTTGGGTGGTGTCTCTTTCAGTGTTCATCTTCCTTCTTTTTCATGGGTTTCAGGTAGTAGTTTCTGGTTGGTCAGTCAGTCACTCTAAGGGTCATGAGAATCTAGTTATTGGGTCAAAAGTATAAATAATGTAGGTGTTAATTCTCTATTGGACGGTTTAGCTTTAAGAGACCTTGTAGCAGCTGGATCTTTCATCATTTTCCTCGCTTCTAGCAGGTGGTTAGAAGTTCTGCTACACTTTCTGTACTTTCTGATATGATTTAATAAACAACTAAGTCCAAACATGAGAAAATCCCTTTTCATCATGTAGTTGTTACTTCTGGCTCTGAGTGAAGGCAGAGGAGACTGAGACAAACCACTAATTAAGTGGTGCAGAACTCCTGCACCGCTGTAACAGGGAAAAGTTGTCAGTTTGGGAAAGCACTGGTTCAAAAACAGGGAAGTCATGGAGGGAGGGGGAATGAAAGAAAAGAAAAAACCCACAGTGAACTGCAAGTGGCCTAGAGGCCCAGGAGTCACTTGAGAAATCAATTCCATTTCCTCCAACACCATTATTCCAGGGTCATGTTTTTCCAACCCCACTCCAAATTCTAAAGCTCCTGGGGCAGCTTTGCAATAATTAGGCCAGTTAGACCTCACCCCAAAGCTGAAGCAACATGGCAGTTTCTCTGAAAAGCCACACACACATGCAGACGGAGGCTCTTAGCAACAGCAACCAAACCCTCCTCAGTTACTCACTTGGGGTGGGTTTTGTAGAGCCCCCCATCAATCCCAACCGTGGTTCTCATCCTCAGCAGCTTTTTGTTCTCCCTGAGCCGGGTCAGGATGGCTGCCAAGGCGGCGGCACAGAGGTTGGCCGAGCGGAAGGAAACGATGGTGCACACGTGCTGGACAGCAACACAGTCCTCCTCAGAGGGAAACAGGTTCAGCCCCGTAAGGATCTCTTTTGTGTTGCTCAGACCTTCCTTGTACCTAAGCCCAAACCAAAGGAATACACCACCAAATGCAAAAACATTCAAATCAATACCCTGGCTCAAAAAGAAATGAGAGGGCATCACGGCACAACCTATCAGACAGCATCATAATTGGTTCTCATAAACCAGTATGTGCTTCCCACAGCATTCCCAAAAGTACCCAGGGGAGACAGGCTGCTTCTGGGGTTCAGCATTTGGTGAGACCAATCAGCTAGTCAAGAACAGAAGGGATAAAAGACTCCAAAAAAGGAGAGCATAAGAATGGATATAGAGCTTCACTCAGTACAATAAAGAAAATAATTCCTTGAGTGACAGTGAGGAGCAGGATTCCTCTTCAAAACATCAGAATCCGTGTTTTTCCATGCAGTCATCCATTAGCTAATCTGTAATATGTACTACATCTCCACAGCCCCAGTATTCCCACATCAGAGAGGCTGAAAACTGCAGCAATCATCCCACACACTCAGGCCTCCAGAGGGGTTATTTAAACAACCTGCATCTGGGATGTTTACCAATACATTTCTTGCTACTGTAGTACTTTGCTAAAACTATCTTACACCAATTCCTACTCACAGAAAGGTCAGCTTTTCTCCTAGACAAAAGCAAAATCAAGTTGAACAGTTCAGGACTGCTCCCAGCACTCACAGATTTTAACTACACTTTCATTATCACTGCTGTGCTAATGACAAACTAACTTTGAGAGTGGCTACCCTCCAAGAAGTTCTTACTTTTCCATTGCAGACACATGTTTCATTTCAATCTTGCCCTTAGTAAGCAGAGCTGTTGACACTTTCCCATTGAAGAGCAGGCCTTCCTTTGTCATTTTTAGGAGAATGAGTCTTACAAGTTCCCCCAAATACAGGCTGCTGATCATCTTCTCAAACCTGGAATGGAGCACAGGAAGGATTTCAAGACACTCTTTAGCCCTCCACAGCATCATACCAGAGCAGCCACCTGGTTTTAACCACACACTTGGCCTGGAGCAGGGAGGTGTTGAAGGTGTTCACCCTTCCCAGAAGGGAAAGAGCTGGATTGACAGAACCAGCATCAAGTCATCTCAGTTAAGAGAATTCCTGTTCCAAAGGGGCTCTTGGCAAACACTGGCAAAGCACTCTGAGAGGTCAGTCAGGGATTCACTTACAACTGTTTTCCAGGATTGAGAGATCCCAGATCCAGCTCCCGATCGAACTCTGTGCGGAGGTCATCCAAAGCACCATCATCTCCAAAGGCCCCCCACTCCGTGTTAATGCACATCCTGCCTTCATCCCCTTCCACCAGGCTGATGTGCCTCATCTCCTCCATGTAGCAGGCATTGGTGCCAGTCCCTGTGGGTATTGGATAAACTGCTGTTTGTTCCACATCTGTGGGAATAAGTCAGTATTTTGTCTTTGGAAGAAAATACAAACACATAACCCTGTGGCACAGGATGCTAATACAGGCCACCTGCACCTGTGAAATCACCATTTCACAGTGAATGATAAAAACCTGAAATTATTCCAAGGCTTGACTTGTTTAAAAACATTTTTTTCTTTTTCAAATGTACTTCTGTGTGCCTAATAAAAGGCATCATGGTGCATGAAATGGAGAAACTGTGGAAAGCATAGCTGGTACTAACTACCAGACGTGAGGGGAATTCAGCTTTCTCTGGACAGACACAGTAATTTTCTATACAGTCAGCAGAAAAGTTTAGTATGCTGGTCACAACTGAGCCCAGACAAAATGGGGACACTGTGGTATTTGATGGCAATGTGATCAGCATAAAAACAGCTGCTTTACAGAAGGCAGCCAGGCTTGAAAATCCAACAATTGTTTTTTCCATTTTCTTTCTGCTCTTTCCTGTATTGTGAAACTGCCTCCTACTTCAGATTTGTAGTAATTCAACAAACAAGAGGGGAAAAAGCCCTTGATGGTGAACAGGAAAAATTACCAATTATGAGTCCAACTTCGCAGCGCTGGTCATCATATCCACAAGTCATCATGGTTCCCACCGTGTCATTGACCAGTGCCAAAACATCCACATCTATGTCCTAATAGCACAAAGATGAGTGATTAACAGGGAAAGAAGCTCAGAAAACCTCCTGTGAGATAAAGCACAGCATGCAGGCACTTTGAAGGCCTCATTCAGGAAAGCAGAGACACTACGTCCTTTTACATCACTCTTCCAACAGCCCTGTAAGGTTACAAATATCTCTGGATTGTCAAGTGTTTCACCAGTCTCTTTGGTTGAAGGATTTGTTTTCCCCAAACCCCACCTCATTTGACATGGTATTGGTGAGAATGTTGTGATGCTGTGCTTACAGGCTGTGTGGAAGGATAACATCCTACCTACCATCTGAGCAAAGCCCACCAAATGGGACAGAAAACACACAGAAACAAGTACAGCAATACCATACTCAAGTAGAAAATTCTTCCATCAAGGCTGTGCAGTTTCCTCTTTACTATGAAGTCATCAAGAGATGGAAAGATGCCTTCTATTTCCTAGCAGGTGCTACCAACAGCACCAAACATGAAAAGCAAGGCTTTCCAAAGTATTAAAACACAGTGCTGTTCAAACGCTAGGTGCTAGTCCAAGGGCAGATTTAATCATATCTTACTGCTGACCTTAAAAATTGCCATCAGTGGCTCCATCCTACAGACTGGACAGACAAGCCCTGGGAGAGTTAAGTGTGCCAACCTGAGATGACAGTTTTCCCCTATCCACCTTCATCCCAAAGCCAGGCTGTGAAACACAGTGTGTGAAATTACTGAGTGTTTTATATCTCAGTGTTGTGTGGCTTCACAAGAGATTCCCTTGGGCTGAGACAGTGACACTGGTACTGGGACAGCCCGAGTTACAGCTGCCAGAGAGATTCAGATCTACCAAGCATGCTGGGCACTTGCTACTGACCATCCCTGCAGGATGTCTGACAGCTCTCAGAGGCAGCCACACACCAAGAGCTGATTTCCCAGGAGGCTCAGCCCCTGCAGGTACAGAACTTGCCTGGTGCTTCTGGAGGGCCCTGCGCAGAGAGCTGACCACGTCTGTGTCCTGAACTCCTCGGACCCTGAAGTGCTTTGTCCATGCTAGAAGCACCCCCTGAAAAGTAACAGTGCAGTGACCCAAAAGCACACAAAGTTTAGCACACAATGCCAGCCAAGACTAAAGTGTGTGGAGAAGTCCACTATGTCTCTCCACACATTCAAACTGAGCAAAAATAAGTCAGAGCAGAACATCTTACCTTGGGGTGCCTGTCAGTACCAACACAACCAAAAAGGTACAATCATAAAGTCCCAATTCTGTAAATGTTTCTCCCTGTGCTTCATTTAAAGCACATGTGGCTTTCCTATGCTGACCACAATCTAACAGCATTAAGCAAAAAGCAGTTTGTAGGACTGGAACCCACAGCACAGAGCCCTAGAAATAAGAGAGGCTAGAATGAGAGAACACAAAATAGTTCCAACCAGCCCTTCATTTCCCCAAGAGGTGTCTCAAGCAGCTCAGTTACAGGTATTTCTTATTCAGAATCAACTCTGAATAAAAGAAACAGAGAGTGATTAAAAAAATTAAAATGTTTCAAGACACAAAAATCTATTTCTAACAGTGTTAATACAGGAGCACATGTTTCCTGTGGAATTGGGTACTGATAAAGCAGTAGAATAGCTTTAGCTTACAGATCATGCTGAGAAATGAATGGCTGAAGGGGTAGTCAAGTCTAGTTAAATGCTCAAAGTCACCCATGCCTCTTTCAGAGAGCTGTGTAAACACGACCCCACATAAAAGCCACAGGGTAAGACCTGTATTCAACAGCTTCTCCTAGATTCTGCAAGGAGCTCAGCTTGACAAGAGTATTTCTTTATGCACCTTACCTCTTCCAGTTTGGTCTGTCTGCACGGAAAAGAAAAGGTAAAGCCAAGAGGCAACTTCTTATGCTTCAGGTTTCTGGTCTCCATGAAGTCTGACAGGCAGTCAGCAATGTAATCAAAGAGCTGCCCAAAAAGAGAGGCCAGTTGGGCTGTGCTCTGCAGGCAGGAGCTCCAGCACAGCAGCAGCACAGCAGTGCCCTACCTCGGCTCCACTCCCCTGCATGACCTCCTTGGGTGTGGGGTAGGACTTGCTCTCCAGCTGGCTGCTCTGCCTCCCATCATCAAACACCTTCACCTGGTGGGCACGGAACTGGGAGCCACCCAGGTCCACAGCCAGGAATTCACCCTTCTCTGCAACACAAGCAGGCAACCATCACTGGGGATGGCCACCAGGCGTGGCTCGGGTGCCAGGGTTTGTCCATCCTGCTCCTTCCACAGCAGCACATTTTCGAGCTGCAGAAGGATGAGCTTTTCAGCAAGAAAGGCCCAAATAAATGCAAAGCCAAGCAGAGCACACAGAGGCTGCAAAACTGTCACCTGAAATGTGGGACAATCAGAAGGTGAGACCATTACCTCTATCCAGTAGAGGATTTGCAGGCATATGTTAAGACACAGCTTTTGTGCAGAAGTCAAATTCCAAGTGGGACAAAGCTAATTTGCTGCCCAAAGTCAACCAACACAAACCTTTTCAAATGTCTTTTGGTATTTCTGTGAAAGTATCATTTTATTTCACAGGCTTGCTCAGATACACACAACTCCAGCAGCAGACCTCAGATGGAAGGACAGTTTGGCCTCACTGCTACAATAAAACAATTGTTTATCCCACACACAGGAAAATGCCCTTCCCAAAAGGAAAACACGGTGGTATGTGCCTAGCCTTTCATGATCTTTGTTCCATAATCCAAACATGTGATTACATTTTATTAAATCTGGTCCTGGAAGGGAAGGAAGCAGGAAATTCTACCTGTAATAAATACCATGGTCAGCTATCAAAGGTGAGGAGACAGACTGGGTTACTCAGTAAACTGTGACATTAGTCAGACCCTAAACATTAATCCCTAAACAATGAAAAACTGAAGATGCTCTATATGAGTCGTTTAAGGCAGCAACACTGAGGGCACAAAAAAAAAATCTCAAAGTTAATTGCTATTGTAAATGGAGAATAACCATCCAAGTTTGAGCTGTTTAATCCTGTTGGAAGTTTTAACCTGTCTGGAAGCAAAATAACCAAGAAGGATTTTTTCAAGAGAGCAAAAACAGAAAAATCAATGTGATACTTAGAGCAGGCAGTGTGTCAATAAGATACAGCCCAGCTTGATGCTGCAGCATGTCCTTGACACATTGGAAAGGCCACGCAGGCCAGGAGAGCACTGTCCTTGAGAAACATCCACTCTTGAAGCACTGATGACACTACATGCAATTTTCCATGTTTCCTGGCCTCAGGGGCTCCCTGCTGTTCCAGGACAGCATCAGAGACCCGTGAGACCTCAGGACCAGTGAATGGCACTGAGACTGCAAGGGTTAAGAAAGTACTTCTTTCTCTTTGATGAAGCTAGCAGCAAAGGAAGAGCACCTCCTTCCATCCAGTCAGCTTGCGTATAATTTCTCTCAGACATGCCTCATTTCAAAGGACTTGCCTTCAAATACCTTCTTTATGCCATTAAAGCTGTTATTGATCATTTAACTGCAGAGAAATTACCATCAGAAGGAATAAAGTCACGTGGAAATAAGGTGCAAAGCTAACATTCCAGTTTCTGCACAGCTAGTTTACACAGAGTCCTGACCTAGGCCAGACAGAGTCCTGCACAAATTAACTTCGTTATATCCAGGAAAAATGTAATTTTCTGTCAGGCTGCACTGCCAGGAGCCAGCTGAGGACTTATTTTGGATGAGCATATTCCTCCTAACAAGATGAGCTTTTAGTTCCTATCTCATGTCACATCCTCCCAGAGGACACCACTGCACTTTCTCCCTCTCTGTTCAAGCCTCAGCTGAAGAAGCAGAGCAGATTATTTCCTGGTAGATCCCCATGCAGAAGCAGATTTTCTTAAGGGAGAAGGCAAGGAAGGGCAGGCAGAAGGAATTAGAAAAAGCAGAGTTTGGGGATCACAGCTCTGAGAGTGCTGTCACTTGGCCATTTGAGGGGTTTCACTGCAGCATCCCTGTAGCTCCAAGAAGGGCAGGCCACACCACCCTGCACTGCAGGCTCTGAGCTGTAGAGGCTGCCCTTGCCATGTCCAGCCACAGCTCCTACAGCAAGGCTTGCACTCAGAAGAGATGGGAGAGGCTGTTCCTGAGCACTTTCCTCAAACACGCAGCATTCGGTCAAAATCCACCCCGCGCAAGGAAAAAAATTCTGTCAGCAACACCCACATGTGCTTTCTCAATGAGACAGGCAGGAAGCCAGAGGCACTGGCTGCCCTGTGTCTGTGCTGTGAGTGCTGGCAGCAGCTCCCTTTGCTGAGGCAGCAGAGGGGGACCCACCTGAGCCGTCGGGCAGCGAGCGCACGAAGGACGGCAGCATTTTCACTGTGGCCGTGGGGTTGGTGTCTCTGCCCAGCCCCTTCACCATCTCGGCCTGGAACCGAGCCATCACATCCAGCAGCACGTCGTCAGAGAGGCGCAGGGCGTACAGGTACCTGTCAACCTGCAGAGACAGAGCTGTCACTCACGGGAAACAGCTGCTGATCGCTGCTTTCACTTCCAACCTCTCCTAAGTTCTGGTGGCTGTCAGTGCAAGCAAGCTCCAGGTCATCATCAGGACATTCACTCTTCTCAAACAACTTTGTCTTGAAAATGTTTCATGCAGCCTCGGTGAATTACTGCCCAAAAGTTGGCCATCTTTCCTGGATGGCTCAGTAACTTGACAATCTAGGTAAGCCTGTGAGATCTGCTTGAGACCCTGACAAGCTGTTTGCACACCATCCTCTCCTGCTATAATGTAATGAACTAGAACTGCAAAGTGTCTCAATCTGGAATTTGACCTCTCCGAGGCAGGTCCAGAAAATGCCATCAGTACCCAAGCGTGTCAGCCACAACCCAAAAACATCTATTCAGCTACTGCTTCACTCCACAGACAATTAACTGTGCTGGCATGCCAGGCTGGAACTCAAAGCCTTTTTCTCACTCCAGCTCTGCTCTCCATTCTCTTGTGATTCTAGGATTACATCTAAAACACATTTTTGGGTGCAATCAATACCCTTTGTTAAAGGTCTGTAACTCACAAAATACATCAATACAGAAGCCAGTTGAATATAAAAGAATTCAAAAGTATCTATGAAGCAGCTCATTCAGATAAACTGGCAGAGAAGCTAATCAGTGTTTATGAACAGCTTCATCAGGGCAAAGTGGAAGGTTTTTTCCTTAAGGACCACATGCTGCTGGCATTGACACATACCTGCAGGGCTGTAAGTAGTGTGGCCTAGAAACTACATAGCTGGATACAACAAAGGATTAACACAAGAAAAAAGGATTTTTTTTTTTTTTTTTGTCATAGCTTTGCTACTACAGACACTCAGCTCTTGCATCATGGGCTATGTTGCCAGGGTGCTTTATCTGCTCATCAGTCAGAGCATTTCATCAGTCCCATTCACACAGGGAGGTCTGGAGGGTTGGAAGGACACAAACCAAGTCCCACCAGAGATATGGCAGGATTTAAAAGGTTGCATTGTTTAAACAGAAGGCAATGCAGGTTGTAGATAAATTGGGCTCTGCCACGATTTGGACTGGCCACCTGTTTTAATGAGGCACAAACTCATTACCTATTCACAGCCCCATTTTAAACTGAAGGTCAAAAATCACCCACCTGAAAGAGTCAGGATCCTGAAAGTCACTTGAGCATTTATTTAACACACACAGAGGAGAAAGTGTTAAACTGCAACACACAATTGTCCTATAGCAGCAGCTGCCTTTGGATACAGCTGTGCCTTGAAAAGGCCATTATTCAGATTTGTCTTTGTAGCCCTTGTCTATGCAAGTACTTCATTTCCTCCAAGGGTTTTTTGAGGCCCCACCACTGTGTAGGATCCATCATCTTAGCCTATGCATCCATACTGATTTTTTGGAGAAAATACAGTGACTGGAGATATACAGCACTCATGCCCTCTGACACAGGCCCAAATAGCCTTGTGACAAATCCCTGTGGGGGGAAAAAAAAACCCTCAAGAGTAATAAAAACTGCCATGTCTGTTTGCAGAGAACATGCACTGTTCCCTGCTGCTCACAGACACTGCATTCCCCACCTTGTTTACCTACAGCCATTGGAGCAGACAGCCCTTTCCAAGGAACTAGATAAGGCAGAGTCCAGGAGAGTCTGCTGGCTCTCCAGCCTGATCTACAACCAGAGCAAGGCTCTGCTCTCATAACCATTTACTTGTAAACACAGGAATGGCCAGGCTGTACTAAACCAAACTGGATGCCCCCCTCCCATGGCACAGGAACAGTGCCTTGCCTCATTTATGGAAATAGCACTGTTCTCATGGCAGGCAGGCTCTTGGTTTTGCCACCACAGAGTAAATAAGCCTGGGGAGGGAGAGGTGGGAAGACATTCCTTCTTTCTAATAAAGAAGAAATCAATTCTGTTCTGTACAGCCTATTTAACAGAGAAGTCTGAGGAGCATGTGGTTTCTTGCCTTCACAAGGGCTGGTTTGCACCTCACAGAAAGACTTGGATTTTTTAAATGGGTTTGCCAGAATTCCTCTGCTCCCTCATCTCCACTGTCCTCACTCAACTACAAATTGGATGTTTCTCTACAAAGCCCACTACACCCAAGCACTGCTCCACAAGGTCTTTCCCTTTCCTAGTAAAAAGAAAGAAGAAATAGTACAGTCTAGATAAGAGATCAGCTCTTCACAGAGGGTAGGGGCAGCTAGGCCTTTTTCTGGTCACATTAAATCCTAGGGATGACTGAGTCAGAGACTCTGATTGTGGAGATACCAGTACCTCTCTTGGAATGCCTCTCTCCAATAGAGAGTTAGTGGAGGAAGTCCTCCTTGGAACAAGCCACTCCATGTTTTAGGCACAGGCAGGAGAATCCTCCTGAGTTGCTCATTTTGCTGATGAGCTCAGTGATGCAAGCAGATCTGTGCACCAGGACCTTGGATCTCCCACCATGCAGACAGCACCACCTCCCTCCTTTCCAGCCCCTGGCTGGAAAACCAGAGGATGGAGCCTGGCAGCAATGCCACCTGACAGCACTCAATGAAGACACCAGGAATACAGAGGGGCCTGCAGGGGACAGGTCCAAACACCAGAGGTCCTCTGACCCATGAAGCTTACACATCTCACATGGTCTTATGATGTACATAAGCCAAAAACCCTTCAGCATGGCCATAAAAGAAGATTAGGGAAGAGCAACCAGTACTGATAGCTTTAGATCTGAGCCATCTCCAGCTTTTCCAAGTGCAATTAAAGGTGACACCTATAAACATCAAAACAATTAGCCAGTTCTGGATAACCAGAGATGAGGCATAGGAACCCCAACACCAGCTGGAAATCTCTCCCAAATCTCAACAGACTCAGACCAAAGACCACGGGGGTTTTCCCTATCCCTGCTACATGATTGACTCCTGATTCCCACTCAGACTGAGAAATCCCATCATTCATGCTACACTTGCAAAGAGACTCAGCAAGAGCCATCCTTTCTGTCCTCTGGGCTCTACCACACCATGCCAGGCAAAGCTTAAACACTTTCCCTTACTGAAGAGAATTTGCTCCATTACTGGGAGAGCATTTATAACTGTGCAGGGAAAACCAGACCTACTTTCACACTCATCAGGTGGTTTAAGGTCTAATTACCTCCTACCCCATTTGGCTGAATGGTCTTAGTGGATAATGCCATTAGATGGTCTGCATTACTTGCCATGCACCCTTCCGTATCTGGGTAACACAGTTCTTAAAATAGCAATCAGCTAACGCTGCATCTTACCTTTTTTATTTGATCCTCTTTTAGCTTTGTGAAATGGAAAGCTAGCAAGTGGACAGCAAACATTTTCTTGAAGCAGATGGAGGAGTCAGTAGTGACAGAGGTGCTGTGAGTAACTCCAAAGCGACAGATCTTTATTCACGAAGAAACTTCAGCAGAGGCATTTTCCCCAGTGTAGAATAGTGGAGTTCCTGGGAAATTGAGTCCAGAAATAAATCCATCCAGTGTGATCAGGTCAGTGATTAAACTTCTGCCTCTTTGTATCACACCCCCCCCCACATCAACCCAAAGTCCCTCCCTCCCCAGCAACACACTTCATTGTGCCCAGAGCAGGCACCTGGAGAGCTGCCAAGCTGAAGGGGAGAAAAATCGATTTTGTTACTGCCCCACTTGGGAATTGTTACCACTTCTCAATGCAGTTGCTACGCAGCCTGCCCGCTTCATTCCAGGGGCTGACAGGCTCCCAGCACCGCTGCGGGCAATCTGCAAAGTTAAAGGGTTTCAGGAGCCTCCTTCCCTCTGCTCAGCGCTCCCACTTGTGAGACAAGCTGTTCTGCATGAATTAACTTCACTCCAGCTCTGCACAGCGCACCCTTATCTGCAGTTTTGTACCAATTAAGCTTCAGCTGTGTAAAAGAGCAGAGACACACCGACCCCTGCCCCCAGCTGGAATGCCTCTTGAGCAATTCCCAGCACAGAGGTTTTGGACTGATTCTTCTCCCTCCACCCAAAGCTTCAGACCAGTGAAGATCCTGCAAAACCTGGGGAAAGGACAGATTAATCTGCAGTGTGGGTATCAGACTGCTCCACTGGAAGGATGCCTTTAACTGGCAGCACAGAGCAGCTTCCTTACACCATCAGATTTTGGCACAGCCTTTAACCATGGCTCTCAAATTCACTCTGAATACACAAGTGTTTCCAGGATTTTTGTCACTGTATCAAGTGATATGGACTATGGAAACATCATCAGAAGAAAACTCGGTGAAATGCTGACACAAAGGAGAGGGGGGAAAAAACCAAACAAACCAGGCACTCTCATGGGGTAATTAGAGGCTCACTCTCAAACTACACCTACACACAATGTGTTTCCCCCCCTCAGTTACTGTTCAGCTGAACTGAGCACAGTTACTGCAGACAATTGTCACCCCAAATTTTGCAGAACGAGGTAACAATTCAAAATTATTTTGATAGGTTAGAAAAACAGCAGGGGGAGAAGAGGAAAGGGGGAGGGGTGTGCCAAGTAATGTGAGGGAACACAAAGAACTACTGAGTGGTAGGAAATTGTCCAGAGATCCAGAGAGGGGCAGAGGCAGCAGTCAGTGGAAAGGATGTCTGGCTACATCAGTTCATAGCCTAGAGTGGACCCAACGACCTCAAGCTATTGTATTAAGAAAAACAGTACAACTTTTTGGTATATACAGGACTACAGTCCCCAGGCACACAATCCAACACAACTCCATACTCAGCACCAGTCTTGGAAACAGGACTCTGCCCAGTCCTGTCAGCTATCCACATCAAGAAGGCAGGGATCAGGGGGAGTTAGCTCTGCTGAACATCAGTAGCAGTGACAGGTCACATTTTTTCAGCTTCTGATCACGAGGAAAGATTGAAAGAGCTGAGGGAGGGGAACTCCCTCTGCAGAGACAAATCATACAGAACCTCTGCTAGGAAAGGTCTTTTCCTTTTCTTCTCCTCCTGCCTTGCATCAGGGATGAGCTCTGGACACTGGGAGATCCTGCCAGCTCTATTTATTTTCCATTATTCTAGAACAAGAGTAAAGCAGACAGAGTGGCTGAGCAGTCCATAAATAGGGCTTGTTCTAAAATTAGGCCTTTGATCTTTGAGAGAAAAGAGAGAAAAGAAAGAAGAAAATAAGCCACACTACCAGCCAGAAAGCACGGTTCACTTCTCCTCTATTCATCTTTTAATAACTGCTGGCTCGTTAAGTCAGACACTGACTCCCAAAGGGACTGTCTCTCTCCTCATTGTTTACCCATGCCATCCGAGTCACAACCCCTCTGGCCAGCAAAATTGAAAACATCACCTTTCAAGCTCCATCCCACTTTGATCCAGAGCTCATTGTGTCTGTAATACAGTAGATTTATTTTTCATTCTCTCCTTTCTTTCTCTCTCTGACGGACGCCACTGGAAAAGGGTCTCAAAGATCTGAATGTTCCTAAACTGGCAGCAGGCTCTGTGAAATACCTGACATGTCAGAATCACTGCAGAACTTGTTCACTCAGCCCTGCTGCATCCCAGCTTCCGGCAGGCTGCTGTGCAAGAAAAGACAAGACATTATCTCATTTCCACACAGACACCAGCTCAGTGGACCAAGGGCCCAACAGCCAGAAGTGTTACAGGCATTTTGTACATATCCTGGCCAGGACAGGAGAACCAATCCAGATCAGCTCCACCTGCATGCAGCTTGGAAGCTTGTGGGGTTGTTGTTTTTCCCTTTTGTTAGAGCTGCACCCAATCTAAGTTATTCACAAACCTTCCCTCCCCACTTTGCAAGGGCCAACAAAGACCTTAAAACTGTAATGCCTCCCTCTCTACTTTGCTCTCCTGCAGTTCTGCCCCCAACATCCATCTCATGGCACAATGGAGAATGCTGAAGAGTCTGGTGCTCATCTGCCTCCCACAGCCTGCAAAGAGAAGAAGCTCATAGCTACAATGGGGAAACTCATAAAAAAGTCTAGAGTACGTCAGCTAAACGTGCCCTTGTTACCTCCAGGAAGAGGTACTGTATCAATCAGTATCTTACTGCAAGATAAACTCATCTATCTTTGGGGAGGTATCAAAGGCAGCAGCAATGCTGGCTGCTAAATTTTGTGCCCAGCTTAACAAGGAGACACTGGACAAGGCCACTAGTGAGACATCAGAGGAAATCCTTCTTTTTCATAGTTTATGATTCCAAGACCAACCCCTAGAACACATTCCTCCTTCCCTGCAGTAGCAGCAGGTTCACTCCCCATTATATTCCCCTAAGTTCATCAAAGCTTAGAGAGAAAGGGGTCCCCACATTCATTCTTCCTGCATATGCCACTCCTAGTGGATATAAAGTAAAGCAGAACACCTGAAGGGACTGATGGAAAAAAATCAGAAGAGATGGAAACAGCACAGACAGAACAGAGCACACCAGGCTTCAAAGACACACGGATTTTACCAAGCAGTGCTGTTACAATCAGCACTTTACATTTGAAGGTCAGCAAATAAACAATTAATGAATAAACTTCCAAACATCTCTAATTTCAATGCCTGAAATTAATCTGGAAATCTGAAATAGTTTTGCAAACCTGATTCCCAGATCAAGTGTCGTTGTTGCTTAAAAATAAAGCTTCAGCACAGCCCCATAAGGCAGGTTAAAGATGGGTAGTTGGGGTAACTCTGCACCACACCAGTCCAGATTGTACCACATGGGACCAATTTGGCAGCCATTCTAATGGGAGTCAATGACAGCCACACTATTAGCTCAAAAGAAAAGAAAACTTTCATAAAGTCAGCCTGGAAACGCCTGAATAAACTTCAGAGCTTCTAAAACAGTTACTATGGAGTCACTATGGAAACAAGCAGGGAGTTAAGCAAAGTGCTAATCTCAGCAAAACACAAAAAAGAATGCTTATAGTCATTTAGCTTCTTTATTGCAAGGCTTGGTGCTGAAACACAAGGCTGGCTTATACCCTGAAGTCCCAGACACTCTTTCCTTGCTCAAAAATATACACTAGTACTCAGCTTACTGTATGATTAAAGGATAAATTCAACCTAACAGAAGCAAAGCACATGTCAGTGTGGGTCTCCCACAAGCCAACCTCACACACACTGGGAGGAGAAAACAAGAGTTGTCATGGTGGACAGCCAAGGTGGTTTTAAAGAGTGGTTTGCAATCCACCCTGGATCTGGGGGAAGTGCAGTCCCAGGGGTAAGTGGGACAATGCATGTGGTCAAAACCTGCAGGCTTTGGCAAGTACTGCTTCCCTTCCAGTGAGTGCCAAGAACAAGGAGCCAACTGATACCACTGCATCACACAATCCACATCACACAGGCTGTGTGATAGCAGCAGATGTGACATATTTGTAAGGGTTAATGCAAGCTTGCACTCTGCAAGGGGTGCTGCTGTTCAGCAGGACTCTGGGAAAGCAAAGCAGAAAATCCACAACACTCACATGGCCATTGCCACACACAGAGCTGCTTGGTTTTTCTTGGGGAAGGAAAATGAGATGTGGCTTTGCAGGGGAAGGACCTAAAACTCTCTTCCCACCAGTACTGTACTGAAACCAGCAGGAGATCATGTGGACTAGAAACATTCATGCACTGCTTGCTTTTTAGTAAACAATGAGGGAAGAGTACATGAACTACACTGAAAACAGCTGCAAAAACATTTTTCAAACTGCTGCAGGTTTCTTTCTGAACAGTAGCACAAAGGATTGATACCAAGAGAAAGAAAAGGATTCAGAACAAGCTTTCAGCCTGCAGAGAAACACAGATCAAAAAGTCAGGTATTTGGTAATGAAACTCAACCTGGATTTTAAAGGTTTGCCTGTTAACATTAACACAAGTAGGACCTGTGCACTTGTACACAGCCAGTGTAGCATCATTCTCCTCAGGTAGCCCAGCAACATGTAAAGTGCTGAAACCCATTTCTGTAAATACACAGCAGTTTCAGCATCTGATTCTTTCCACTCTCCAGTATCCATACTGGGAGCTCAAAACTGCTCACATAAAAACCAAATCACACAGCATCATAATCACCCCTCAGATTAGAGAACTGAAATTCACTCCAAAATTCTTGTGGCTAGAATTCCATCACTCCTGACATATTACCACAAATGCTTTTCACCTCCTTCCACATTTTCACAGGACACAATGATTAGAGGCACATGATTCCTATCACCATTCTAAGCCAATTTTGTTCCAGGCTGTTCATTACTTGTTTGTGGTCTGTTAAACTCTGCTCTTTGAGAAGGGGTGGAATGAGTAGCTAATTCATTACTAGTGAAATATCTGACATTTATTGATGATGAGAGGATATCTTGCAAGAAGACACCAAGTTCAAATTTTCACAGAGCAGCAGATCGTACACTTAATGCTGAACACCATGATTGAAAGAGTGCACAGCTGAGTGGCAAAAACAAACTTATGGCCTCTGAGCTTTTAAGAGTTCATTTCTCTGAGTGCTTCACATTACTGGTCACAGGAGAAGGAAAAACATCAAGGAGCTGCAGCAGTGTAAACATGACATGTCAAACAGGTTATTAAAATAGTATTTTATTTTATGAATAAAAACTAAACAGAATTAGGACATGGTTCTATTTTCTCTTTTTCCTTGTTTCCTTTGAACTATGCTGATCATCTCTTTTTGAACCAAAGCCATGTCTACCATTCCTGTGCTGATCCTGCCACTCACTCTCCAGCTGTCTCAGCATTTCCTGTGTCAGAAGTCCCTCCTGCAGCAATCTGTTGGCAAGAGATCCACGTCCATAGCTTTTCACATCCTCCTGCCTGCTGCCAAGCCGAGAGAGTCTCGAGTTCTTCGCTCTTCTCAGTCCTGCAGCCTCCACTGCAATGGACAGGGCCTCTGTGGAGGCTGCACTGGAAACTGCCCTGGCATCCTTCTGAGTCCTTGAGAGAGGAAAGTCTTCTGAGACAGCCTCAGCTGTGCCAGGAGCAGCTGCAGACTGGGATGCTCGGATCAGCTTGGTGATGTTGCAGACACCAATCTGGATAATGTCATCCAGTTTTTTCTGAATGTCCCTTACAAGGACAGCGTCAGGGAACATATCCACGAAGCGGTAACTGAAGAGAGGCAAAAGAACACACAATCAAACCTTCTC
Organism: Luscinia megarhynchos; assembly: GCA_034336665.1. Classification (NCBI taxonomy): domain Eukaryota; kingdom Metazoa; phylum Chordata; class Aves; order Passeriformes; family Muscicapidae; genus Luscinia; species Luscinia megarhynchos. Next base: position 34,243,617 of record CM067569.1, on the reverse strand, counting down.
ACTGGGACAAAGATGGGATATACACTAAGTAAAAAGAAGATTTATCACAAGCTGCATGGGAAGGTCACCATATTTTAATTTGTATTTCAGCTGCTCCAGTCCAGGATCACCTTGTTTCTGCCTTACTCTTTCTGTCAGCCACAAACTGCAGCACTCACTCCCTCAACATTGCATTGTCAAGATCCTCTAAAAGGCCAAAAGAGCCCATCCTGCACCATGCACATATGGGCTCCAAGACAATGCACTTCTAGGACTGTAAGTCATAAATAATTGGGGAAAAAAAAATAAACAACCCATCAGTTTTCAAGCACAAAGACAATACCTTAACCACAGATAGAGGTCAAAAACATCGTGCACAGCTTCAAGGTGCACAAGTTCCTTGATGTTTTTTGGAGCAGCTAAGGGCCACTTGGTGTGCCGGCAGAGCCAGTCGAACGTCAGCGGCTCGTTTCTACTGAACTGTCGTGCAAACTGAAAAACAAGCAGATTCAGTCAAGTCCTGTTAGCCAGGAAACAAGAAATCCCCAAAGAGTTAACTTCCCCCAAGTCTGTATACATCGAATACTCCATAAAATACCTGCTTTGTTTTACACAACCCAAATGCCACACATTCTTTTACTTAATTACTCAACACAGGAGTCACCTCTCCTTTCCAGGGCCTCATTAACACAATTTGTCCATGGGCCATGAACAGAGATCAGCAACAAAAGCACAGAGCTATCCAGAAAAGCGTAACACTGAAGGCATTTGATTTCATCTAGCAAAGCAGATGGACTTTGTGTCTTTTTAAATCCTCCTTCTCCTATTTGGCTAATTATCTTGTTTCAGGGTTGCCAGGGTTCAGAATTTTAAAAACCCTAGTTTAGGAAACACACTACCCACAAACCAAACAGATTAGTCTGCACTAGAAATCTGCTCTTCTGAAACCCACACATCTCAGCTCTTCAACTAACAGAAAAACAAGTCAAGTAACATTTAAATCTAAAATTTTCAAGAATACTGATGACTTGGAATAACTGTTTCCTATTTGGCTGATACTAAAGTGGGTTTTCTTGGCCAAGAGATAGGGCTTAAATTCACACAAGCATTCACAACAGCCTACCTCCCTCTACCACCACATTATGCCCCTCTGCACCTTCACTACTTGGAATCCAAAGCTCAGCATTTTCCTAATGAGGCACTTTTTTCAACTCTTTAATCAATCGCTCATTTTTTAAAGATTATTAGCCATTTTTGAGAAGCAGGGTTCTAATATTTCTGACATGAGGGCACCACATCAGTTTCATTTTTGTATTAATTCATTTTAGAAGTTTAATGCAGTCTTTAAAAAGGGAACAATGGCAATACTGTCTAACAAAGTAACAGTCCCAAGTGACATTATTATTAAACCTGAAAAATCAGCTGACTGTAAATTCCTCAAAATAATCACTCTGGGGGCACAGCAAAAAACAATTCAGCCAGGCCTGAAAAGTAAAGTGACATAATTCTGAGAGCAACTTACAGCTCTGTGTTTTCAGGGGTTTAAATTCTATGTAACTGTATTATAGCATCAGCAATTACCCTTAATTCTCTCCTTTTGTTGACAAGCCAACAGCTCAAAGGAGCAGTAACTTGGTTTTTAATGACTGCTTTTAGGAACACTAGTGCAAAGCTTTGGGGAACACAAATCTCATCTCTCCCAGTTCAGAGCTAGCATACAAGGACAAGCAGCAGGATCTTCAGAGGCAAACAGCAGAAGCTGTCCAAACTTCAACCTACATCATGATGATCAGTTTTCAGAAGTTAAAACCTCTGGTCCATAAAAATAGTGAAGAATTCAACACATGTCCAGCTATTTTATGTACCTTATACTACCTGTGAGCACTTTAAGAATGCTCTCAAATGACCTGATAGGAAAGCCCACAACAAATATAGCAGCTAGATACAGTCCCAGTGCACCAAAACCCTCTTGGTCCAATAAAAACACCACATTTTTTGAAGGAAAAAAATAGCTGACCTTCAACAAAGTGGTACACACAAAAGGCTCTTTTCTGTTCAAGGGGGCAGTGCAGAAGACGTATCGTGATCGCAGATTTAGTGGAATGTGCTGAATCATATCTGCCAGAAACTTAAAGTCATCAATATTGCAGACAAAGTACATCCCATCAACTTGTGAGAGGCTCACAAAAATATCCTGTGAAAATAAAACCAAATGTCAGAATGTTATTACAGGAGAGGGTTGTTAAGCTTTGCTTTACCAAACCAAAAAATCATTTAGCATTTGAAAGAGTAGTTCTACTGAAAGAACAATTAAAAGCCATCAAATCTGACCACAGTAATAAAAAAGCAGGCAGGGGAGTCCCTCCTGCTCTTTCAGCAGAATTTGCATTAAATTCTCCCACACAGGATCAGAGGAGAAGACACAACACACTACACTTTATTTAAATGCTTTCAGTCAGTCTCCTAATTAACAAAGTTCTGGAAAGGTACATTTTAGGTACAAATAACAGCATCACAGGAAGCTGTTACCACTATGTTTAGAAATTTCTCCAGGTTCATCACTTAGCATGACCCAAAAAGCTAACTTTACAGCATGCAATTCAATAATTGAGGTATTTTTAGTTCAGTGTCAGGATCAGATCTATTTTAGGAAGAAGGAAAACACATGCTAAATGAAGTATTCCAATAGAGGAGTTCAAAGTAAACATGGAGAAATGGAAGATGCAGTGCACCCTGCAGGGGGAATTTTATGGGCCTCCAAAATTATTTCTCTAACATAAATATTTTAAAGATTTTTTTTAAAATATCTTTAAAGAAATGCAGAGCTTCTTAATTAAATATGTGACTGAATATTTAAGAGATCAAAAACAACACAAGGTTTTCATCTTAATACTACTGTGCTAGCCTAGAAATTGCTAATTTAAAAATTTTAAAGATGTGTTGTTACCCTACCAGGCCAAGTCTTCCAGGAGGTCTCCAGGTATCATCTTTTATTTCAAGGTTAGAAATATACATTTTGCTACATAACAGCAGATCAGCAGGAACAATAATGCACATTTAAAGCCATGAAAGCTGCCAAGGATTTCTCAGTTTACTAAAAGCTGTGATAACATTTTTTCAATACAGTATTGGAATCTAAATATGCACTTTATAATGTTTAGGTACATCCAAAAGATCTACTATCTATCTAAGGAGGAGATCAAAGTGATCCCACAAAATCAGTTTTCTAAAAGTTGCAAACACACTGTTTCACCACAAAATTCACAGAAACAAGAAAAAAAGATCAGGTAGCTTTCAGATCTGTGGAAATCTGACACGGCCAGCTTCAACAGGAATTTTCAAATAATTTATCTCAATTTAAATCTCTAATATATTTAGCCTCAGACTGAAATGTCTACATTTAAAATTCAAACAGCTGGAATGAAAAAGCTGCTGCACATTTTTAAACACTATGTAAAAATGACTGACATGTTTCAACAGCTTTCAAGTTTATTGTAGCACAGAAAAGTTAAACATCCTAAACCTCTCTGCAGTCACTTGTGTGGCAGAGAGAAGAATCCAAGTGATAAAAAAATACACAGTCTGTCTGTCAGGTCTCCCAAGGGCAGGTTTGCACAAAGCAGTGACTATTAGTGGTACTTCATTTTGAAAGCAGAAGGTAATATTTTGATCATTCTTACAATTAAGTTGGATAGAGTGGCATCAGGAAGATGATAAGCAAACATTTCTATCTGCTCAGGAGTAGGGTGTAGGCCAGCTGCCTAAATGGAAAATAAAGAAAAAACCTTCCATTAATTCTCAGCATTGTTTCAAAGTTAATGCACCAGAAACAACATATTAAAAGACAAAACGTAAGAAAACAAAGCACCCTGCAGAGTCCAGTTTATTTAGCATACTTAGCTAAATAAACTTAAGTTAATAAAGAACTTAAAGAACTTTTAATTCTTAAAAGAGCAAATTCAATATAAAAGCAACACTGCAAGTCTCCAAATGGATAAAATATAAAATTTATCCAAAGCCACTCTGGCACAACACAACCCATTTTCATTACTAAATTGCAACCAGACAGAAGGAAAGAATAATTTGGGTTTAGAATACCACAAGCCAGCCCCAGAGCACAGCTGTACAAAGTGGCACTGAGGCTCTCACCTTGACAGGGGGCACAGCATCACTCAGAATCCCCCTCAGCTGCACGAGATCCTCGCGGTGCATGGTGGTGACCTCGCCCTGCTTGAAGGAGGAGCCGAAGCGCCCAGCCCTGCCCGCGATCTGCAGGGCCTGCGAGGTGGTGATGGAGTCTATCTCCTTCTCCCCCTTCTCATTGACAGTTGGCTTTACTATGGAGTTAAAAATGATCCTTCTTATACACCTGAAATTTTCAAACAAAGACCAATCATTGCTTGCAGATCACTTCCAATGTGAAGAATTAAAGCTCTTGCTTTTTTATAAGCTTTTTATCCTCCATAAATTAGGGTATCACAGATACTACTTATGAACACAGCATAGTCTAAAAGGCAGGAGAAGGCTACTGGCTAGCTGAAGAAGAATGATCATCCCTGCACACATCAATCATGTCCTAATCACCTCCCAAACCATCCAGCACCACCTGCCTCAGCACTTTGCAGCAATGTGAGTGTATATCGTTCACCAATTAAATACATCTGAAACTGGGCTGAACGTGCTCTGCATTTCAGAAATGCAAGAGAGTGGTAACTCTGACAACCTAGCACATTTCACTCCAGCTGATCCAGTGGGCCCTGTCACCCACAGACAACTATCACCTTAATTAGGCCAAGGGAGCAATTTAGTTCTTGAAAGCAGTTTTAAAATTAGTTCTGCCTAACCAAATTGATCACTACTTCAAAATCGAAATGTATTTACTGCATTGTCTAGACACAGCAGATACTTAGATGAGTTAATCAGACTAGGGAGATAAAAAGTAAGGAAATTAATGTGGCAGTCACACTCAAAGGAAAATAAAAGTACCATAACCTGCTGCAAGTACTTACAAATTGAGTCCCATTCCAATTGCATCTGTAGCAACTAAAATTTTGCACGGATCATCAGGATCGTTAAATTTCTTTGCCTGTTCAAGCTTTGTTCCTAAAACAGAATGACAGAACACTTCACATAGCAAACTTCATACAAAATAAAGACAACCCATCACTAAGTCTAACATCATCATAACAGGCTGAGGAAAAAAAGAAATAAATTGGTATTTGATTGGTGTTTGGCCACAGATGGGGGGAGGGGGCAGGAGAGATTTAAATCATTCCCAGAGCTGTGGATAGACCTCATTTAATTATATCTATCTGAAGATCCAAATTAAGTACATAATAAAGGTCTAATCCCAAGATTAAAACACCAGTCAATGAAAGCTGATTACTTTCTCTAGATATATAGGGAAGCAAATCTAGGAAACTTGCAGTGCTTTGTTTTAAAATCAAGAAAGCAGTACAAGGGGGCTTTCTCCTAAGAAAAGCAGCAAGAAAAAGAATTCCCCTTAACAATACAAGCACAAGTGCTTTACCTGGAGGCAGACTGCCATATATGACAGCACATTCTAATCCTCTGGCTTCAATCTGCCGGCTCACAGAGTAAATGTCATTCTTACTGAAACAGACAATGCAGTCCCCAGGCCGGAGGTTATCCAAGGACTCCAAGGCATAATCCAGCACAGTCAGAGGAGTCAGTCTCTCGTAGTTTCGGACCTACAATTGAAGGTGTCAAAGATGGTTCTTTCTAAACTCAAATTCCATTGTATTGAGACTAACTATCAACACATCCTGTAAAGTCAGCAAACGTGAGAGCACCGTGTCCTCCTGGAAGATCAGAACTGTAAAAAATGTCCATAAACAGCTGTAGCAGCTGCAACATCCCCTGAAAGGAACTCATCAAACCATGTATCTTCTTTCAGAAAAACAGTACCACTATTTAAAAACAGAAAGGACTTTGCTTTACAGAAACTGAGACACATTTTAACAAGGCTTCCTGCAGGACAACTTTGAGCAGTGATACACCCAAAAAGGACCCTACATTTTTTACCCTGTTTTACAGCAAAGAGAACCTGATGTTCTGTTCATAGCTTCTCAGAATTACTTACTTCAACTTCCTCCCCTGTAGTGTACATGAGCTCTGTCACCAAGTCAATAGCAGCAGGTTCTCCACAAACGTGGATTTCTTCTGCACAGAGGCCTGAAGAAGGTCCAGTGAAACAAAAAGCAAAATGTTACTTGTTTAGATACAACAGTAACTTTAGCTAGCTCTTAAGGTATCAAAAAATTGTATTTTGGTTGCTAAACACAATCCTTCAACAACCCAAACCTCCACCTAAAGCCTCTCCCACAACACACTATTTCCCTAAACTGCTCTTGATCTCTTACCAACAGGTGATATTGACAATTCATTGGTGTAATAATCAGAGCAGCCAATACCTCACTGCACCCTCTTGGCCAAAATGAGATAGCCTCAGCCACTGAACAAATGGAGCAAAGCTTTGAGTATGTTTTATTTAGTACTCATGTTTTACTAACTCCCAAACCACAGCAGGACTGAGGGGTTTTGTTTTCTGCATGAATTCACCTCTAATTCAGTCAGAACAGAAAAGGGAAAAACAGGAAGTAAAGAAGTGTGACAAATCTGCTGAACTTAGAATCAAAAGCAACAAAAGGAAGGGTCAAGAGGGAATCAGATTCCAAATATGAGGCAAAATGTTTCAAAGATTCCTCTAGAAAAAATCTAGAATTATCAAAAAAAAAATTCTTCTAAGAACATAACAGATTGATGCAGCTCTGTAAATGAGCCATTTGAAATTAACACTATAAAATAGTTAAAGATACCATGATTTGGCAGAATCTACTGAAAACTGGTGTTGTTTTAATTGAATGGAAAAGCATACTTCTTGGAAATAGTCAATGTAAAAGAACAGCAAAAGGGAGTAAAGACTCCCTATTAGCCAAGGAAGGAAAAACAAGAGGCATCTGGAGAAAATTTTAAAAACCCATTCATTAAGTAAAGCACAACAGGCAGCTTCCTGTCATGCAGACAGATCCTTTGAGGCAGAGTATCTCTCTAACTCCCTGTGAGAAGACATGAATTAAAAATACCTCTATTTTGCATCACATAATGACTATACTGAGTGCTAAGCTTGAATTTTATGTGCCATTAAGCTAATTCTTTGCCAACACAAACACAAGCTTACCTAGAAGGGCTCTTGTCCAAGCCCAGCCTCTGGCAGGATCTCTGATCATCTGAATTTCATCTATCACAGCAACTTCATCTTAAAACAAAAAAAGAAAAATATGATTCACCAAGGAAGAGCATCTGGAACAGCAGCACAAGACATAAAGGAACTGAAGGAACTCACAGGTTTCCTAAAAAAGGTTGTTCAAATAAAGCTAATCCTCTATCAGCAAAAAGCTATTCTGAGATGATCCAAGTTCCTTGAACTGCTCTATCATAGTTCAAATAAGAGTGAAAAAGAAGAGCTACTTTTGAGTCCAAGCAATAACACACACAAGGGTACCACAGACAGACAGAAACAAGTATGTGTACTTACAAGGTGTATTAGTGCTGCACATTTCAATGGTACAAGCAACATGAGGGGCCTGTCTGGCATCTTCATTGGCAAACACACGCTCTTCTCCTGTCACCAGGTCACATGGCACGTTCTAAAGGCATGCAGAAATCTCAGGTCAAGTTTCTTCAACATTAAAGAATCAATCTCCTTTCCAAAGAGGACAAAAGCAGGTTCTTACAGTAGCTTCTAGGACAGTGTAATAGAAGCTACCCAGGGAATAACTACTCAGCCTTGAGAGACTTGTGCCTTGTATTTAAGTCCTATCAGAGTGGAGGTTTAATGAAGAGGGGGTATCTGTAACTAGATGCTTTCCCCTGCTCCTGCAGAAGGTTACATCCTCCCCAGAGCATTTCAGAGCTGTCACATCTGCCACAAAAGAACTGTTAGAAGAGTGCAAGGGACTCACAGAGCAAGGCCCAGCAGTGAAGGAGCCTTGTAAGTTCCAGCCTGCTCCAGCTCCTTTGGCAACTGCCCTATTGCCTTGTACTCACACAGCAAGAGCTCAGGAGGATCAGCTGTGAGCTAAGGCCTCCACCCTGCCAGCCCTACAATCCTTGCTGCTGATGGCTGCTCCATCCATACCTACAGCCACCTGCAGAGCCCTGCTGGAAGCCTGTTAACATCCCAAGAGCCTAAACATGGCCCAGGAGCCAACAACTGGAAAGTTCTGACACACACTAAACACATAGAAGTTCCACTTTCCTCCAGCAAGAAACATCACTGCATGGTACCCACAGTCACTCTGTGACTACACATGGTACATTACAGCTGTCTCCTAGGACAAGCCAATCTTTCTGATGTGTTGCTCAGACAGACTGGTAATAAGACTTACAGATTCTACATCAAAAAAAGAGAAATCACACCACTACTTTACACACACACTGTGCTAACATGTGGTATGTGATTGTAGTGCTCCAGAACTGGTCTGGTTTTCTGCAGCTGGAAGCTCACTGGGGAGGAGCCTCCAAAAATATGCCAGAAGTAATATAAAACACTAATGAGAATTTCCTCTAGGGATGTGATACACAACACTGCTCTTCAATTCAACACATCTGCATCTGCAGAATTTTTCAAGGATGGTGAAGTGAAATATATTTATTCATTGAAGAAGATGGTTGAGGGGAGTTAAGCAAAGGGAAATTTTTTGTGTACAAGCTATAATAAAGGTCAGGGGCAAAAGAAGGCATGGTGCCAATGCTGAAAAACCTAATAGTAGAGCCTGGCTAACTCAGGGAGCAACAAATTCCAGAAGACAAGAGGCAGGTTACAGGGATGACTGCATAGCACGTGCTCTGGGGACAGCACTGTTCCACTTGGGGAAATGATGCTCCATTCTGCTCCTAAAGCAGAAATGCACAACTGATTTCACATGAGCTGACACCACTGCAAAGCAAAGGCACCTGGGCTCCAGGGACAACCTGAGGCCACTACAGGACTTCACAGACATGCATTCATGAGACTGTTCAGGTACTAAGGATGTTGGTAAGTAATATGACATACTGACAGCATCATTACTCTTTTGGAAGATCTCATGAGCCAGAAGTTTTAGTGGACCGCAGTATATTCCAGATTTGGCTGACAAAAATCTCTGGATAGCATGGTAAGTTTTTCCACTGTTTGTAGGACCAGCATGGAATATTATTTTTCTCTGAATAGCCCTGGCATCTGGATACCTAAAGCAAAGACAAAAAAAAGGCAGATCTGTTGAACATTTATCTGGATTCAGGAGAAACTGGAAATTAGCTTAAGCATTTATTTATTAATAATTTTAATGAGTGTTAAAAGCAGAATATCAAGTTCTTAGAGACAATATAAAGAAGTTACTGTATCTTCCACACAGATCTTCTAAGTCATAAAATGCTTTTAAAGACTCAGAGTAAAATTCACACATTGCATTCAAAATAATTTTCATTTTTCCCACAATTCTCTCTCCTTGAGCTTATCAATATTTTAATGTTTTTATGTGCTACCTCCCAAATATATTGTTAGAAAAAATCTTCCTGGAAAAGCCCCACCAACTGCAGTGACTTTCGCAGCTGATATAATTTTCATTTTCTTATTAATTCATTGTGATGTATCTTGTAAAAAAAATACAAGAGTTCCTGACACAAATTATTGTAAGAACAGAGAAAGAACTGAAAATGTAGCACAGTTACACAGAAGTGCACAGCCTATGAAATTCTCTGAACTAAGGAAGGAAAGCATGCAGGCACTTCAGCACACTGACCAGTTGGGTGGCAGCCTCAGGTCGCTGATCTTGCGCAGATCATCCATGCAGTCCAGCATTGGAAAGATCTGCTTTGCGTGCCTCAGGAAAAATGGGAACAGATCATCCACGTGGCCTGGAAGAACAAAACCTTTTCAGAAAGTCTGTGTGCTTGTCTGAGTGTCTACCTTCAGAATAAACTTTGAAAAAAATTTTTCTACTACTTCCACCCCGCGCTTAAGTAATCCTTTCAACTTCTGGCTCTCTGCAAAGTTCAATAATTATCTCAGTGGCAAAAAAGGGAAACTAACACAAGTACATGGACTCATTTAGCAATGGAATACAAACACAAAAATATGAAAAAATGCATCTCATTTCAATATATTCGCTCTGCTCAGCCTACAGAACTTCTAAGTAAAAATGAGAAACTTTGGAAAAGCTGGAAGAGAAATAGCTTTTCTGTCCTAAGATTTTAGCCCATTCTTCCTAAATTCATGAGGAGAGAGAAGAGAAGAGAAGAGAAGAGAAGAGAAGAGAAGAGAAGAGAAGAGAAGAGAAGAGAAGAGAAGAGAAGAGAAGAGAAGAGAAGAGAAGAGAAGAGAAGAGAAGAGAAGAGAAGAGAAGAGAAGAGAAGAGAAGAGAAGAGAAGAGAAGAGAAGAGAAGAGAAGAGAAGAGAAGAGAAGAGAAGAGAAGAGAAGAGAAGAGAAGAGAAGAGAAGAGAAGAGAAGAGAAGAGAAGAGAAGAGAAGAGCTTTTAAAGTGTTTTTATGAATAAAGACAGAAAAACAGATTTGCAGCTTCTCTAAGCTAACGAGACTTAGGATGCTGGTTCCAAATTTTAAGTTTCCAATCCCTAGGAGAGAAAATAAAAATACTAAAATCAACTAAGAGGAGAAATCCAGGTTCATTCTTCTGAATGTTTGCAGAGTAGACATGTGGGCCTTAAAGGTCTCACTCATTTCAGGTCACACCCCTCCTGTCCAGCTCTCACAGAATTTCTAAGAACTATTTTGATCTAAAAACCTGTTATTATCAAACATACACACACAAAAAGAAAAAGCAGTGGTTTGGGGTATGTTGGAACATCTTTGTTTTGTTGGGGGGGGGAATGTTCTATTTTGGGGAAGGTTAAATTAAGAATTATTATTCAATGAATAAACATTCTTAATTACTGTAATATATTTAATTATCATTTTTGGACATGCAAAACTCAAATTAAAAAAGTTTCAGTATTTCTGTGTTTGAGTTATAAGGCATAATGCTTATATATAAGCAAATAAGGAGTGGAAATGAGAAAATCCTGTGGAACATTCTATGCACAAGAAATATAATGAGACAATTTCCTAAGATGGCCAACATTTAAAATCGACACATTTACATTTTAAGACAAAAATCCCATCCTTAAAACACAGACTGTGCAGCTTGAACCCTGGAGAAAGCTGATTCTGCTGCTCCCAGCTGGCATCACCTCTCAGTTAAGTGCTGTTAATCCCAGCACAGGATGCACTAAGCAGGCAAACACCTCTGTGAGTGCCACAGGCAATCAGAGCACTGTCACAAAGCTGCCCCTAAAGCCACCGGCTGGGAGAGAGCTCTCCAAGTGCCCCCTAGTGACTGCTGGGTCTTAAAGAGAGGAATAAACAGCCACCAGTGTTTTCATTTCAGCCCTCATCAGATGCTGTACAATAGGCTGCTTCTCTTGCTAACACCACCACATCTTTCATTTCCACTTCAGAAGATTTAAGAAGTGAACATTCCCTAGGATGGGCACAAATGTTTCTGATAGGGAAGCAGATATTTTTAATCCCTCTCATGTACATAGGTAAGTATACAGGGCAAAAACCAGCAAAAATGCACATTTTATTTTACAAGCATTCCAGATACTTGCCTGCACCACAGCATATATCATTGAGAATAATATGCAAATCAGCACTCACAGAACTGGACTCCATGATATACTTCCTAAAGCTTATAAATGCTTGGTGAAAGAGGCGAGCTGCAATAAACAAAAAAAAGGAACAAAATTAATGTGGCCAGGATCAGAAAAGTCTATTTGTAAACACCCAATAAAACACTGAAGCAGTTCATTAAAAACTTATACCTTAATATAAGCTATTAAAAGTAAATATAAAGGTTATTTGAACTAATGTAAAGAAGCAGTGTTGTGATAAAAAGATCACATCTAATACCATATTTGAATTAAAACAGATTTCACATTAAAATATGATAAAGTTAAAACATCTTCTTACCATCTAGTCCATTTTCTGCTCCTAGTCTTTGAATTTCTTTTCTTTTGTAGAACTTGTTTAAGTTTTTTAGGACTTCACCTGTAGAAAAATAATAACTTTTTTTTTCCAGCTTTCTCAAAATTAAATCACATTATCCTGGCCTAAAGATCCTGAAAAGGATGAGAAGAACTTGACAGGAAACCATAAAGATGGGAACATGCAAGTAACAAGCTATGGAACAAATTAATTAATGTTTTGGGGTGGGTTTTTGTTTGCTTTTTATCAGCACCTATCAGGAGGTTTTAATCTGAAAAGCAAATCTGCTTGAACTACTTGGTGACAGCTTTTAATCAACATCCTGAGGCATGTTCTTCCCTCTACCCTGCTTCAGAAAGACAGTCTTCAGAAAGGTCAGGTAAACCAGGCACAGCATTCTTTCTCTTCTCAGGTTAAAGAAAAAGAAGAAAAAACAGAGTTTATTCATGTGTATCACAAATTACTCAGCTTTCTTTGAATAAATTCTCTTACAAACTTATTAAGAAACACTTTCCCTCCCCTACAAGGCAAGTTCAGTGTTGCAACAAAATTGTATTTACTCAAGTACACACTGATTTTAGTTCATTAAATGTTAGTTAAATGACAGTGCAAAAAGATGTGTCCCCTTTCCATCTACAGCAGATCAGAAATTCACAAAAAAATCTAGCAAATTTCATGAACACCTACTCATGAGCTTACACTATTAAAACTCGAGTCTATGAGTTTTACAGCATTATAATATGCTAGGAGTGATAAATGCAGCACATCCCTGGTGCCAGCACAAGTCACTGGACACAACAGTGTCAAGTCCTGTTCTCTGCAGCTCACTCTGACACTGGCACGACATGGAAAGCTTCCCATGAGATCAACCTTAAATTCCTGGAAGATTGCCTCTAAAAAGCTGTAACAGCAACAGTCCACAACATAAATCACCAGCTGATAAGAATATGGCAAATATAAATGCAAATCCCATACCCTGTGCATAGCTACAAGAGTCTCTTGATGGATTAACTCATGTTCTGGAATGTCCCCAAAGGCAAGAAGCAAGGGCACTGGCAGGATTGCATTTCCTAGGAAGGCATCCACACTCACTTTCAGGGCTCCAAAATCAAAGACACGCTGGAAAACTGTGCAGTATAAGCAAGCACAGGGCTGAATGCTCTCCAGAGAGTCCCTGAGAAGCTCCAGCAATTAACACATCAGCCACACAGCTAAATTCACAGCCCATTGGCCTTACTGCAAGATTAAAAGGTCAGTGCCAAAACTGTTTCTATCCAAGGCAACACGACACTGGGACCACGCTGCCCCACCACAACCAAGGTCACAATCCTTCCTAAGCACAAATACTTGTCCTCACAATAAGATGAATCTAAACAAAACAAAGTTGGCATTGCAGCCCACAAGGATAAGGGAGCTTATTTTAGAATTCCTCCCCAACTATTAGACTCCCACTGTCCAGCCCAAGCAACCTTGATCTAAGCCCCTGTTCAGGTATCTCTTATTCCTGCCAATACCTGGTCCTTCCTGACTTGCACTTCCCACAAGCAAAGCACAGCCCCATGGTCTGACAACCGAAGCCACAGAGCTGACATTCTGTGACAACTGATACAGAAGGGACACACCCCAAAATTGAAAGCATTCATCAGCAATCACAGGTGTACCCTTCCTATCAAGTCGTAGAAAACAGAAGCAGTGAATTAATTTCAGTTCTGTCATGAAGTTTTTACAAAACTGGCTTTACAGAAGTAAGCTTCTAAAAAGACCTTTAGTCTTCCTAGCAGTGTTTGACTAGTGTGAAAACTATAATCACTCTCACTCGAGAAAGGAACCAGCTAACAAGATGATTCACACTGGAATTATGCTCACTAAAAAATTTTCTTCCCAAGCTGGAACCAGAAAGCTCATAAATACACATATTTCTTTATTGAATCTACTTTATTACTTGGCAGCAAAATCTGACAAATTTTCACTTAAAATATAAAAAACCCCAGATGCATAATACTGTGTGTGGTCAGAACCTAAAAGGGGGAAGCAGAGGAAGAAGATTCATTTCATTTTTTTAAAATAGCTACATGTTAACGAAGGTCTTGTCCAGTCTTCCCTAACTTTATTGGGTTGCAAAACACCAATACTTTTAAAATACATTGTTGTTTTTTCAAAATACTCTTGACACAAACAAAGAGAGCACCAGAGGCCAACAAACCAGATTAGCACCACACAGATCTCCTGGCTGCTATTCCTTGCCAGTCTCACATGAAAGAACATCAAGCTGTCTGAAGTAGTTAATTTTCACCTGTGTGGCACACATAATTTTAGCCAATCTGTTCTCTCTCAACAACTTAGCAAACACCAAACAGAATCTATACTTATCTTCCCAGAGCATTTTAGTTGCAGTTTGGAAGATATCCAACATAACTGCTCCTCTAATAAGTGAGACAACAGGTAATGTGCAAGTAAGATGCCATCATCCATCTTTATTGGCATCTAAAGAATGCACTAATCATACAAAAGACAAGTCTGACAACACAGATTTTTGCATTACAGCTGTTCAGGGTTCTTCATTACTAGAATTTTTTTTAGCTTTCAAGGCCAGATATTCTATTCTCCACAGTTCTGAACAATTAAAATCATTTGCCTATGCTCCTATACTCTGGAGTTAAGATATAAATAATATGTCATTAGAACACTTAACTAGGAGAAGATATGAAAAATATTTCCCGTTGCACCCTTAATGCTTTCGGCTCAGCAAACATCAAAAGAATCAAGAACTTATCTCTTATTTACCAAATCTTTAATGATCATGGAGTCACAAGATGACAGAACTGCCTGGGTTGGAAAAGACCTTAAAGACCATCTCACTCCAGTCCCTGCCACGGGCAGGGACACCTTCCACTACCTCAGGCTGCTCCAAACCCCATCCAGCCTGGCCCTGGACACTTCCAGGGATGGGGCAGCCACAGCTTCTCTGGGCAACCTGTGCCATTACCTCACCATCCTCATAGGAAGAACTTTTTCCTAATACCCAACCTAAACAACCCTCTGTCCATTTGAAGCCATTCCCCGTTGTCCTATCACTCCACCCACTTCGGCACTAGGCACTTTTACACACAATCTCTTCGGTCTGTAACACCAACATTTGGAGGAAACTGTGCCTTTTAAGTTCAGATACGTTCCGGAATGCATGAGATTGCAGTTTGGAGCACCTTTACCCTGACCGCGCCAAAACAGAGAATAATGGAGGAAGCACAGGGCACGCCTATCGGCCCCAGTAATATTCTGAGCTGGAAGGCACCCACATGGATCATACCCTGCACAGCACAGCCACACGAATCCCACCACACGCAGGTGCCATCTCACCCTACAGCTTTTATTCCACTTCACCTTTCGGGGGCACAATCAGCTACACTGGTCAGACACCCTGCAGGAGGGGTCTTTGTGACCGCAGGAAAAGCCCCGAGAGCAGCAGGAGCCAATTCCCTCAGCCCTCAGAAAGGTCACAGAATCACGGAATCAATTAAGCTGGGAAAGATCTCCACGATCATCGAGTCCAGCCTGTGACCGAGCACCACCTGCGCACCAGAGCAGAGCACGGAGTCAATGCCGTCAATCGAGACGGCGACTCCACCACCCCGCTGGGCAGCCCTTTCCAATGTTTAACCATTTTTTCTGTGAAAAATTCCTCCCAATGCCCAAGCTAAACCTCCCCTGGCACAGCCTGAGGCCGCTTCCTCTCGTCCCGACCCCCATCTGCCTGCAGTCTCCTCAGGGAGCTGGAGTGAACGAGGTGTTCCTTGAGCCTCCTGGCCGAGCCCCATCAGCTTCCCCAGCCGTTCCCCATCCGATTTTCGCTCCAGCTCTGCTGCCCTGTTCTGGATTAACTCGAGCTCCTCAACGTCCTTCCCGAGCCGAGCGGACACAGCGCTCGAGGCGCGGCCTCACGGTCGGTGCCCGAGGATCGCCCCGCCACGTCCCCTCACGGTCCCGCCCGCACTCACCCTTGTCCAGGGGCCGCGTGAGCTCGGCGCCCACGTCTTCTTCGGCCGCGCCGCCCAGGCCGGGCTTGAGCGGCACGGGCACGAAGAGCGAGGTGTCGGGGGCGCGGGAGGAGGCGCCGCCGTCCCCGGACGATGCGGAGGAGGAGGCGGCGGGGCGCGCTCGGCGGGTCGCGGCGGCAGCGGCGCCGCCATGGCGGAGCGCGAGCCCCGCGCGCGCCGGGAGCCGCCGCAGCAGCGGCCACGCGCAGCGACTCATCCGCGGACAAGGGCGGCGGCGCGCGGCCTAACGCGTCATCACCCCGCGCCCGCCCCGCCCCTGCCGCGCGTGGGCGGCGCCGCCCCCCCGCCCCGCCCTGCGCCCTCAGGGAGCGCAGCGCCCCTCACACACAGACAAGGCGGCTTTAGTGAGAATACAGCTGGTTTAATAATTCAAATAGCAGCTTAGGATGTTTTCCCCCCGCTCGTTATACATGTTTGCACAATCTGAGGCTGGTTAAGTACAATCAAGTTTTTGAAAATCATCGTTCCCGGGTTTACGACATGCAAGTGACCATGAAAATATTTGGCTTTTTTTTTTTTTAACTTTATTCTTTTAAGTTTCTGAACAGGCACTTACATGAGGGAGTTGGATTTGCTCTCAGCCGAAGATATCCGCGTTAGGAGTATCCTAGCATAAAGTACACAGAGTCTTTGCTTTATCAAAGTGCCGCAGTAATAAAACAGTTCTTACAGAAATGTAATTCGATTATTTACTTACTCATAAAGTAAGGTTACCAATGACACTTGCACCTGAGTTGAGAGGCCTTGGCTGGAAGGCCAGGTGAACTCCAAGTGCAAGCTGCCCTCCTCACAGCAGGCTGCCATTTGTGCCTGACAACAGGCCCACGCTCTGTGGTGAACAGATGAACACTAACTCCTAGAAGCTACTTCTTCAAACACTAAATGCCTACGAGATGATGAGAAAGACAAACAATCTGCTGTGCCAGGCAAGCTTCTGAGTTGTAAGGCTTGCCTGGCCTCAAACACCTTGGCAGAAGACACAAAAAGCTTGTTTGCCCTCTGACAGGCCCTGTCCTTTGAGGACATTTTGCCTCGCCCATCAGGACAGTTACAGAGACTGACTGTGAAGAGGTGGAATCATGAAGCCAGGAGGAAACACAGTTTCACATATTTGCAAAATAACCAATGTTACCAGCGTTTATAACTATGTTCAAATACTTTACCCTGAAGGTGAACACATGACACCCCTACAGTCACTAATTATTGGGTAAGGAGCCCCCAAAAGTTAGGTGCAGCTCGTGTGAAAGGCTTAGAGAAGTTTGACAGAGAACTGAGGGAGAGAGGGCAAAGATGCTTCCCAATACTCTTTGTAACTTGTTACAAAGCCTCTTAGAACCGCTGGTGAGGTGTCTGAAGGCTCCAATCATAGTGCATGTACATGCAGCTTCAGTTAAACCCTGTCTAATGTAGTCATTAGGAGATTTTAGGACAAATGCACCATAAACCTTGATTTTTAGTGTGATTTAGTCAATTGTGTCTTAATGCAATTTCAAAACAAAACAAAGCAAATAAGCAACATTGGAAACAAACATGCAATAAACAACATGAGAGACGGGAAATGCTTTAGTCTACACTGTAGAGGTGAGCAGCAAAAAATCAAATACACCAGCCTACCATGCATGGAAATAACTAGATTTAAGCTTTTGCATACCCAAGTGCATATAACATTATCAAATAAAAGTAAATGTGCAGTATAAAATAGTAGCTTAAGAAAGTTCCAGTGTTTGAGAAAGCACTTTATTTTAAATGTATATACATACTTGAATGTTTAACTGAAGAACGCTTTAGTAGTATGGTAAACGCAGCACTGCAAGATGAAGGAAGACAGTTGTAATGGGAATTCTGGCCTTCTTTCCCCACAGGCTGCTTGCCATCTTTAACCTGCTGAAGCACTGCAAAGTTTTTCACCTTAGACCAGTTCACATTTCAGGTTGCTCAGCAGATGCTTGTGACTCTGGAGATTCAAATCGCTGGTGGAAGTTTGTCCGTTGTTTCCTCAGCTTCTCAGGAGCTTTTCTCCATAAAATTATTTCCTATTTGAGGAAGAAAACACTCTTGAAACTAACTCACCATTAAGGCAACAGCATCAAGTATCTTAAGTTCCTGATAAACTAACATTTTCAGGAAAATAAAAAAGATAACCAAACACAACAGCCCACCAAAAAAAAACGTATCCACACTACTTATCAGTGTAGTTCATATAACAGTAACAGAAAGATACCACCATTAAGTTTACATATTTAGATACTGCTTGAATACTTGCAATCTTGAGCAGTCACCCCTTCCTCAACTATCCAACCCTCAATTTTAAGAGCAATAAAGAGCTCAAGAAATTTTTTTCCTCCTTTTCTCAAAAATCCAAAGCCTACCATAGCCACTGTATGCTCCAGCTACCTCTTGCTTTCCATGTTTAATTATACTGTGTCTACTTTGTAGTAGGAGGATTCTGATCTAATCCACATAGCTTCTTCCAGTGACCCTTTTGGCTACACATGTCCTCAGCACCACCTCATCTTCTCTCACATTTTCAGTCAAACACCTTAATCCTTATTAAGACTGTGGAGTTTTGAACCCAGGCTAATGCAGGCAGAGGTTTCTCTGCAGGAGCTTAAGGAAGCAAACAAATGCACCAATAGCTCATTTTACCCACACAGTGTTTTGGCTGGGTACTCCCAAAGCAAGTTTATGGTACTGAGAACCCTGTCCTTGCTGGAATAGCACCCAGCATCCCCCCTGGCTCCTTTTCTGCAAGGTAACATCATTTACAGAGCTGCCAACACACTTGCCAGCAGAAATGCTTGCACCACACATGAAGCACAGGTGGCTTCTCAGCTGCTGAAGGTTCAAGGCAGCATGTAAAACAGCCCAGAGAATTCTGCAACAGGACTGCTAGAGATCATACCTGCTGTTTGAAGTATCGTCTGTCTTCTTCATCCACAAGCACCAGATTTAAGAAGTACCTCACTGAAAATTTTTTGTTCACATCCCTCATTGTTGGAGTTGGGTCGTAGCCTGCTAAGAACAGTCTTATAGGAATTGATTCACCTGCAAAAAACAGAAAGCTTAAATTAGTTCCTCACAACTGGAATAATTAATACAGTTTCAGAAGACATGCAAAATAAAAGCAGTTTCCCAAGCACTGTCTGTGCCTGTTCCTTGCTTTAAAAAAAAACCAAATGTGCACAAGACAAAAAAAAATACCCACCAATAAAACAGAAACAGAACACTGAGCACAGAAGCAAGTATGAAATGTGAGAACCCTTTCTCAATGCAAACACGGGAGCCAGGAAAGCCAGAAGGATCAGTATTTTGAGCTCTCTGGAGCTGGTCTGCACCATGGAGTCAGGTTTGATGAAAGAATCAGTCATAGAATTTCCAATGGTAAATAAGGGTAGAAGTTATTAAGATCCCAAGGAAATGGCCTAAGTCCATAAAAATGTCTTCTCCAAATAGAAAATGCATCAGCAACCTAAGGAGAAGTGTGGTTTCTCCAGTTAAAAAAAAAAATGTGTAAGTCCTCTCTTCTGCCCCAGATCTTTTAAATGGGATTTTAACACTAAATGCTCACCCATTAAAACAATCACAGATATTTACCTTTAACTGGTGCACCATCCATTATTTCATACTTTGCAATGGTTTCAGTCTCTGTTGTGGTACTGGGTCCTGGGGAAACAAGTTTTCACTGTGAGAATGTTTCTGCTTCCAAGCCGCTTGATATTTCTATATAACTGATACTGTCATATTTGGGATGACAGAAAATGATATTTCTAGAACATGACTACTGATTCATGCTAATGTTTACCAAACCCCCTCAACCAATTAATTCCTGTAGAGGCAAGGGGGTCTTCAGGATGCATTTTACACCTCCTCCTTTGTTCATTATCTATTAAGGCTGATTAGGCTACTGTGTATTTATGCCCAAGTTCCATTTACAACAGTCCACATTTGTGAATAGTCACAACCCCAGAACAACTAAACAGACTGACAGTGTTAACTACAAAGTATTATTGCCAAAGCACAAAATGCAAAAAACAAAGACTAGTAGTTGAACACCAGTGAGAAAGAAGCTGGTGGAGCACTGGTTTAGCCAGAGCTGCAATTACTGACTACACCCTCCAGGTCTGCACAACACAAGTTGCCATTTCATTTGGACTTTGTTCCTCTTACCAATTCCAGTAATTTCCTTTTTGATCAGCTGCAACTCCATGTGCTGAATTTTTATTCTCACTAAGAGGAAATAAATTTTTCCAACAATCACATCCTTTAAGTGATACCTTCAAAAGAACAAAATGGGGGGTTTTGTTAGAGAATAAACACCAGTTTTATACCTTTTTGAACACGAGTTACACAGGCAGTTATCTTATCTGCCTGGAAACTACTTGGAGCTTACTTCCCCACTGAACTAAGCACCTCAGCCAGACCAGAGCAACTACAACATCTCCATCATTCCATCAGTACCAGTAAAGGAAGTGCTATTAGTCATACTGAAAAGAGGCAAATGCAAAAATTAAGTCTTAAATATTTGCTAGCAACCTTCCTGTTAGTACTGAAGACAGAACAGCCAACTGTAACTCAAAAAGGCCTTTGTGCAATTAGTACTTTACATTTTAACTCTCCAGAAGGTGAAGTTGGTCACCATATATTGTTTTTATGCCAAGTTATTTACCTGAATGCATTTTGCTCTGACACTTACTTTGACTTATTGTATTCAAACTCTATATGGAGACAGTCCTCAATGCCTACTTCCATCTTGATGGAGTTGTTCACATCTGGGTATGTAGCAAGCTGGTGAACAATCAGATCATATTCCTTCACCAAGTCTGACAGCCGTCTCACGATTGTCACTTTTAGAAAATACCTAGGAACAAAGGCACCAATTAGCCAGAATTATTCAGCTTCACTAAGCAGGAGCCCTTGTGTTCTGAAGTACAAATACTGTTGGAAAGATCAGTGTACAATCTCGTAAGACTAAATAGCAAAGAGTAAGACACCAAAACACAAGACAAAACACTCACATGTGGGAGTGTTGTTGTGGGTATGTTTGGTTTTTTTTTTTTAAAGGAGAGACATGGACTGTCTTCCCTAGATTGAATTGAAGGAATTTTATTTATACAAACAGCAGTGAGCAATTCCAAATTAAGTAGAAAAGACCACATTGTGTTACAATCTCCCCAACTCCAACCAAGGCACACTAGCTGCTGGCTTTCACATGTTCAATGTAACAACTAAAAGGGAGAAGAGGGGGCAGCATAATTGCCAAATTATTAATTCTCTGCAGGGGAGGAGAGGAGAAAAAAAAAAAGGTTTAACAGTTACAAACCTCAGTCTGACGTTGGCACCAATATAGGATTCATATGGCTTTTCAACCTGCATGAATTCAAAGTCATAGTTTCTGCTTTGGGTCAGTTCTCCAGGTAAGGCCAGTTCTTTCACTAAGTTTACAAATTCATGGGTATTGCTTTTGTCATTGAAGAGTTCTAAGGTTAGAAAGTTAAAGGAAAATATGTTTCAGTGTTTATTTTTAGCAAACAAAATTGTCTCTAATTTGGCAGGAGCAGGTGGGAGAGTATAACAAAAGCAATTAACTTAAAATGCACATATTTGACCAAATGTTTTATTCAGGTTTTTGAATTACCTTTAGTTCTAGCAACCTACAGTTAGCATCTCTAAAGAACTAACTGGAATGAAGAGAACACATTGAGAGCTCCACTAGCATTGCATTGCTTTTTTAATGACAGTTTAGCTAGCTTTAATAAGTACTTCTTGCTTTGCATGCTCTGTAATTAGCATTGCCTGGTTTTGGCTTCCAGCATTCATTGCTGTAGGGACAGAACATAAGCAATGTCAGGACTGCCTCATTTAGGACAGCCCAGAGATCCTAATCTAGTCTGCAGATTAACAACATCTAGCAAATAATTTATTATTACTACTAGTCTACAGTCAAATGACTTATTATGACCCCTGGTTTCACAGCCACAGCATCTCCTGTCCCCAGAATAGTGTCAGTTATTCACTCCTGGATCTGTGTCATGCAATTCTCACCACAAATTACCCTAAAAATCAAAACCCAAACACTTCAGTATCTAAAAATAAGCTTCTCTACCATTCAAAACTGAACATCAGCATTCGTAGTTAGTGTTACACAGCCTGAAGTTTTTCAGAAAAGAATAAATGAACTTAAAAGACCAACTCCACGATTTATCACTGCCAATATGGTAGAAACTGACATTAATTAATAACTCCTATTTTCTAACAGAACCACAAATTATCTAAAAATGTGCTTAGTTTGCTAGGACAAGCATTTATCTAATACATAGTTTATGTAATGCTGCATATTGAATACTTTTAGTGCCAATCAGTCAGAAAAGCTGAAGAATTGGTTTAAAATACATCTTTGATATGGAGTTAGTCTGCAACTCCATATTAGTTCATGCAGAGAGATCACACTACTGCAATGCTTTCTGCATTTCTATACTAAAGACTTGGAAGGATGGAAGAAAACATGGACAAGTACAAAAAGCAGTAGTTTAAACCACTTCTGCATAATTCTGTGGACTTCTGAATGTAGCATAACAGAAAATCCCAGAAATGCATGAATTTCAAGAAACACTACATCAAATTAAATTCATCTAGAGAATAAAATGTGTAAGTCAAGAGTAGATGAAAAACAATCTGTACAGCTATTAGAAGAGACTAAATGAAGCTGATGTACCTGAACTCTTTTTTTTTCCTCTGTCTATATGCCTCACTCCCATCAAAGTGCTGCTTTACTCTCAAAGTTTAATTTTGCAGCTTTACTGATCAAAACTTCAAAGCATAAAGCAGCAAGAGTCTCAGTCACATCTGCTACACCACACTTCAGACACAGACTACTGGGAGCCTACTGACTGATGAGAAATAGTGAATTTGTGAAATTCCATTTAAAGTCAATTGTAGGAGGCTGCAACTTGAGCAATTACTTCCAAGGGGGACAATAATGCAAAGAGCTCTCTGAGGGAAGGAATTTTACCATCAGCCTAAGGGCTGCAGAGAAATTACCTGGACTGCTAAGAAGTTAGATATAATACAGATTCCTCATAGTTCTAAGAAGGCTTCAGTAGTTATAAGAAATTTACATTTCTAATAGATGCCATAAAACCAATTGCCAGAGAATTTTTTTTAAAGTATTTTGCTATAGACTGTCTCAATTTCTCTTCTATGCCTCTTCTCTTTCAGAGAAGATGGCAAGTTTAGTTTTCCTAAATCTTTAGTGGCTATTAATGGAACTCTTAGCTAGTCTGAGACAGAGTGAATACTCACCTGCCTGGTTCTCCCTCACATGTACATAGTCCCAATGACTTTCTGAGTAGCACAAATCAGTACATGACTTGCTTTACAGTAAGGAAAACACAACTTTCCTCTGGCCCTTATCATCCACGGAGCAGAACAGGTTGCATTATTTAATGTGAACTGATAATTACAAGTGCCAAGTTCCATAAACCACAAGCACCTAAAATTCCCTTTATAGCTTAAACTCACCAATTTGTCCTACAAATTCAATCCTAATTCCTTGGTGCTCTAGTCTCTTCCCATGTTTAAGGGAGACGTTCACCTATCAAGGTAAAAAAAAAAAACAACAAACAAACCAAACACAAGTTAAATTTGTTTTCAACATTTGCACTCTAATATGATCTCAGTAAAAAGGAAAACACATTAGTACATGCCTATGAAAAGCAAGATCTCTTCTTGACAGCCTTACCTGAGCTTGAAGGCAGCCAAATCAAACAGCTGATCATGACATTAAGCATTTCCAAGGCACCACAAAAACATTCAAGAAAAATCTAATCACCCACGAGACTGAATTTTACAACTAAAATTGCAACTTTCAAGTCCCAAAATTAAGTACCCAAGCCAGAGCTCAAGCAGAGCCAGTTGTGATGCTTCAAAGGATCTTCAGACAGTCACATCTGGAAGTTCAAAATGAACTGCCATGAGACTGATTCCTTTCAAGCCAAGTCAATGAAAAATAACAGATAAGGAAACCTACTATGAAGACTTTCATTTGTGACTCTGATTCTCAAAAACAGACAAGAAAGGATTCCACAAGGTTACCTGGTATAGAAACATGTAAATATTAAGCATATAGAATGTTTTCTTATAAGGCAGTGATGACCAGAGAAATTCCTGTGCTTCAAAATCCAGCACACTGTCAATTAACTGAGTAGGAAGTAAACCACTGGAACAATCCATCTTTGTGGTGAAAAAAAAGGATGGGATAGAGGGAAGCTGTCCAAAAAACTTCTGGTCTCCCAGACCCCCTCATGCCACTGTGCTTGTGTTAGCCAAAACTCATCAGGCACCTCTCAAGTGTCACAGATACAAGCCAGCAGTGCTCCAGCCAGTGATCATAAGCTTCTCCCTCAGCTTCCTGGGTCTGAGGCTCACCCTGTGGCCCTTCACACCCCTGGAAGGATCCTTTCTAGAGAAGCAGGATCTTTGTAAGGAAAGGCATCACCAGAGCAGGAAGATGCCCAGTGATACAGGGCAGTCAATCTCAGAACCCAACACCACCCAACTCAAGTCTTTTGAAGGAAAAGTGAATCATAACAGAAATACTCAGAGTGAGAAGGGCTCCAGTAAAATAGAGTGATGGCAAGGAGTTCCTAGGTGCAATAGTGAATGTAGAGAAATCCCTCTGGCAATCTCAACTTCATTGTCTTTTCTCCCAGTAAGAAAAACTCTTGTTGACTCAGCAGTCAGCTGCACTTCATATGTTGCTCTTCCCTCTGTTGCAATCCAGAAACCACTTCAGGGCATGGAACACAAGGCTTATCTTCAGGGTATGCAAATTTTTGACTGGCCAGCTAAAAATTACTGTTACCTGTACTGGACTGTGGATTTTAGGAGTTCAAAGGGAAGGAATCAGTTCTCTCATCAGAAGCAATGGTGGGATGGCACATCATTGCACAAAAAGCTCATTCATAAATATGAGATGACCGGAAATAAATAAACAGTTACTATTTAAAAAATCTTGAGTTCTATCAGCTGCCTGAATAACTGTGGATAAAAAAATTATCCATAGCAAACCAGTTTCCTCTTTGAATAACAACACAAGCTGAAAATTCAGCTCTTACATCAGTTTTACCTTCAAATATGCAACTGCATGCCAGAATCAGAACAGTAATTAATAGTCACTTTTAAATAAAAATTTACCTTTCCTGAAACAGATTCTCCATCGTAGAAGAGAAAATGTTTTTCTACTTTACCATCTTCTGTTTTGATTTCTGCTGGTTTTCGTGTTTCAGCATCATTAAGTACAACATCAATCTCACAAACAGGAACGAAAAGGTTTCCTAGAAAACTCTGGAATAACAAGAATTGGATACATTACTACACAGTGGACACTCCAGTTTAAATGTTGTGTTTTCTTGCAGCTGTACACTAAACACTGGGGAAAAAGCTTCCACGAAGTTACAAAGCCATTATGTATCAGAGACCCAAGAAATAGTGATGACAAAGGACAGCTGCTCATCCAGTAAATAACTGAAATCAGGTCAGTAACAAGCAGTGATAGCTCTTACAAAATATCATGTTTGTAAAAAGCACACAGCACAATTACCATTACTAATTTAAAAAAAAAAAAAAAAAAAAACAAAAAAACAAAAAAAACACTAGAGATAAATAGAATGGAAAGAAACAACAACAGGGGATATGATGCAAAGCCCAAAGCATCCCACTGGCTGGGGAAGGGGAATAGGGATTTTATTTGCTGCCTACACACCACAGTTGTCTCAGCAGACAGCACAGCAGCTTTGAGAGGCTGCAGCTCTTCACACAGCCCACCTGAGCTGCACAAGGCTGCCACCAGAGTGGGTGTCACAAGGTTACCTGTAACCTTCAGGCAGTGTTTGTCCTCAGCTCTCCTCAGCATTCCCTACGCCCGAACTTTTGACCGGCACCAAACACAAGAACCTGAGAGATCATCCTTTGATCTCACACAAACATTTCTTGCAAGAAGCTGCAAAACATCTTAGTGGCTCCATGGGAAACTCAACAAGATTAGTACAAAAGCCAACATTTTCCTCCAAAGATTTAGGCACTAATCTGCTTTGATGTACTAAAGCAGACGACACTTCACTAATTCAGTGCCATTTTTGTGTGTTTTTTTAAAAATTAAACCATGTTCTCCATGAGAAGACCTGCTTCAACCAGATGAATTTCATACACATGAAACAGCCTGTCCTGGTTTTGGCTGGAGTTAACTTCTTCTAGATGCAAGTTCTTCTAGACTTAATTTCTTTCTCAGTAGCTGATACAGCACTGTTTTTTGGATTCAGTCTGAGAATAACACTGATAACACACTGATGTTTTAGTTGTTGCTAAGTTGGGTTCATTCTAAGTCAAGGACCTTTTTTGTGCCTTGTGCTGTGCCAGTGAGGAGGCACACCAAAGAGCTGGGAGGGAGCATGGCCAGGACAGGTGACCCAAACCAGCCAAAGGGATATTCCACACCTCAGAATGTCCTGCCCAGTGTATAAACTGGGGGAGTTACCCAGAAGGGACTGACATCAGTCAGCACGTCGTGAGCAACTATATTATACACCCCTTATTTAAGTGTCTTTTTTAATATTATTATTGTTATTATTATTTACCATTACTATTATAGTTTACTTTGCTTCAATTCTTTAACTTATCTCAACCTGCAAGGTTTACTTTTGCTTCTCCTCCCCATCCCACCAGGGTGGGGAGATAAGCAAGCAACCATGGGGTTAAACAATATAATCATTGCCACTTCACCAATTTAACATTAAAAAAAAAACGTAAGAACTCTTTCCAAGACATTCTGGGGTCCTGAAGTTTGAAATGCAGCATAAAAAACAAAGATCCCAGGGGAAGATTTGGTCTGAATGCTACTGCTTAGCAGCAGGAACACAAAGAGAGGACACAGAGCAAGCTGGAGCTATAGAACAGTGATTCACACAAGAATAAACTGACTTTGCACGAGTTCAGCAACTGGCCCCACTACAATCCACAAAGATGCATATGAGTCTAACTAAAACTGTGTTTTATCTACCAGCATTCTGAGGGGAAATCAGCAGCAGATGACCAACAAGGCCATCAGACAAAAATGTCTTCCAAGTCTCTGCCAAGCATAGATTTGTATGGACTGCTGAAAAAATATTTTTGCACATTAGAATCATTACTGATTCTTGGTTTCTGCGGAAGGGCAAGAGAAAAAGAAGAAAGTTTCAACAAAAATTCTAAAATTGTAGACTATTTTAAACACAAGATACTTTTGAGCATGGCCACATTTTTTTCCTTGAAACTGTACTTGTTTTCCAGATTATTCTTATATTCCCCTCTAACTAAACAAGGAAACACATTACCTTTAAGAAAACTATACAGGCTGCTCTCACAGTACCTCCTGAATTACAAGCTGACTATTTAAATGGTACCAAACATTGGTAACACATCACTCCTCAAGAGACTGTAAATATTTCAACTGCACTCCTTCCAGATTAGCTGTGATCTCCTCCAGAAAGGACAAGAACACATGAAATAAAGAAGTCAACAGCTGGCATCTCCTCCAGCTGCTATCAAAGACACTGCTGCGGGGAAACTATGCAAAACAAGAAGTATTTTAGATAGCTATCACAGGGCTTATTATGTTACAGTTTAAGAGAATACAGACAGAGAACTGGGGTTTCCAGAAACTGGCCAAATGCCAGGCTGCACTCTTGGTTTTGTGCAAAAGACAGACGCTGGAGATTCTGCTCCATCAGGCCCAAAATGAAGCTGCGATCAGCCCTGAAGTGTGATAGAAGGACTTGTGGGAATGCAGAATGTACAGAGAGTACAGAAACCCCAGCTTCACACGGAGCCCTCAGCAACTCCTGCACGAGCAACAGAGTCGGGGAACCCCAGAAGCACGAAGCCATCGATCCAGAATGACTTTTTTTTTTTTTTTAACCTCCTCATCAGAGCACAGCGAGCACTTGGCCCAGGCTGCCCGGGCACAAACAGCTGCCGTTTCCTGGAGGGATCGCAGCCCTCACGGCACCGCCGCAAAACCAGCGCTAACCCCGGGTCCGGCCGTGCGGGGCACACGGAACCCGAGCTCCACCACCAAACCCCGCCCTGCCGAGGTCATGCGGGCACTGGTAATCCGCAAATAAAATTAATAACCCCCTCAATCCTTGCGTTTGGAAGGAAGGAGGGGGAGAGGAGGCACCGCCCTGCCCAGGCCGCCGCCGCCTCAGGCGATGGCGGATCGGCGCTGCCCTCCCCCCCGGCCCGCACTCGCCATGGTACGCGCCCCTCCGCGCCCCCTGCACGGCCCTCACAGCCGCCACCACCGCGGCCCCCCCCGCCGCGCACTCACCATGGTACGCGCCCCCTCCGCGGCCCGACACCGGCCCCGCGCGCACCAGCACCAGCCGCCCCCGGCCGCGCGCCCCGGTCATGTGACCTTACGGGGGCCGGGCCACGCCCACCCCGCGCCGGGACCACGCCCCCGCCGCACGTGACCGCCCCCTCCTTGCCCGCCGCGGGAGGGCGCCGCCTGGCGGCCGGGAGGCGGCAGCGCTGTGGGGGTCCCCTCGGGAAATAAGCGCGGTAATAAACCGGGGCTTTCGGCAGGATTTCGCGCTCTTTTTCGGTGTACGCGATTGGCTGACTGCTGGAAAAGTGCAGGCGGCTCCCAGCGCACAAAGGGTTGGAATTTATCCCCTCAGAGCACGACGGCTTTCCCTCAGAGCTGGCTGCGCACCCATCACTGCTGTTCCCCCCATTGGGACGGCTGCTGCACGCACATATATAAAGAGGCAGTTCAGACCGAACAACAAGGCTTTCAGTAAGTGAAAACAGCAAAGATCTTAAGGCAAAGTTTTTATTGATGCTGGTTTAGAACCACTTCACGGCTGTTGGGTCAGGCTCTGGGGAAGAGGCGAGGGAGCGGCGCATGAGGACGGCGTCTCCAGCCCTAGAGGAGCAGATCCTCCTCCGACAGCTTTTCCTTCAGCTCGGAGCCTCGCAGGCTCTCCAGGAAGACAGGCAGCTTCGCCTCGGAGAAGCTGTCATTGTCACCAAGCCCCGACCCGGAGGCTGGCTCTGCTTCCACCACGGTGTTGGACCCAGAGCCGGAATCCTCATCCGAGAGAGGGAATATGTCGCCCAGCTCCTGGTATCTCTTCATCCTGAAATGCAGAGCGGCAATTTTCTCTCTTAAACACATCAAAGCCTCACGTTACCGTGGGCAGGCCACGCTGTGCCAGGACTGTCAAGGCAGGAATAATACGTTTTGGGGTGCTAGCATTAGTGGCAAAAGAACTCACAAGGACGGGTCTGCCATGGGAGGAAGGATCCTGTTGGCCCCGCCGGCGGGCATGTAGAACCAGGGCCCCTTCTCCTCGATGCAGTTCGCGGACCAGGCGTCGGGCCGGCACCTCACCCTCTTGTACCTCGCCCTCTGCATGGGAGCACCTGGTGGAACCAGCCACACATTGTCCATGAGGACCAGGACATTGCCCACCAGGTCCTGTGAACCTCATGAGCACCCTAACAAGGCTTAAAGGAGCGGGTCGAAGCGATTCGTGTGGCCCTGATTGCTCAACCTCCGGAAAAATAGAGTTACCCTGAAGACTTTTTTTAAAATGGCTGCTGACATCCTAAGTGATGGTAATCAGAGACATCAGGCACATCTCGCACACAGCAGCAGGAATCCATGAAAAATCCCAGGGAATCCCCTCACACACAACACCAGGAAGTCCATGGGAAACCACTGCAGTCACAGCAAGGCTCATCCCAGCTCGCAGTATGGCACCTTGAAGGTGGAGGTATGTGAAAATAATGTGAAAACCTCTGGGGACAAAGCACCCAGCAGAGAGCTGGTTTCTGTGCTGTCCTTCCTCTGTTGGCTCCAGCTCTGCCCTTTCAAGTTCAATGGGCTGGAGATTGGTGAGGAGGTGGAAACTCAAGGTGTGCCACGGGAGCAAGTCTGGGGTTTATGTAGGCTCTGGGAGCACTGCCCAGAGGAGAGGACAGTTCAGGTGTCTCCTAGACACAACAAGGTTTTGTAAACCCAGGTTTTCTGGTGCTCCCTAGGTGCCTGATTGGGCTGTCACTGACAATGTGGGTCTTCAAAAAATACCAAAACGACAAAATAAGGATCAGAGCAGTGACATTTCATCCTTCCTCTTTGTCTCGTGTAATTAATTTGTTCAGAAACCTCCTGGTGCATTCTCAAACTGTTGGCATTTTATCTATTTTTTTTCCTCACTTTCTTGGGAATATCTTTCTGTAATTACACTTCTCTATTGCCCTATATATTTCCATAATGTACTGGATGACTTTCAGCTACCTCCTACACTCTTCTGTAAAAGAGAAAAGATCTCACGGGTGTAATTTCCTGCTGCTTCTACAGTATATTCCTTTTTCATACTTATTTTCTTCTCCTCACCTATTATTAAGAAGGTTTTTAATAATAACATTGGCAACAAAATAAACAGCTGCAGCTGAAAATTTTGCAAATACGTAACATAGAACCAGCAGGCCGTCATCCCTCAAAGATCAGCCTCAGGGTGGTACTGCATAGTGAGAGCCTATCACTATCACAGCATTGGTTTGTGGACAAATTACACTCTGCAGGCTTGAAGAGCAGTTTTTCTCTCACAAGAAACAAATCAACAGGGCATGGCATCATGAATCAATATTTCCCTTTTGTCATTTTAGCAGCGTATGGTGCAATATTTTACAGAATAAACCGTTTAGTTTCCTCATACTCACAACTAGTTTCCTTTCCTGCTCCCCCCAGAAAGCAGCCCGTAGGAGTTATGACATGGGAACTGTTACATACAATGCCTGTAACCCCCTGAGTAACAGCAGTAACCAGACCACTATGAAAGGGACATTTAGGAAAATACATATTGAGATATGTAGACTGAAAACATGCATACAGGCAACAACATATTTTATGAAGTCTTTTCTCAAAAATTTAAATGCTCCAACTGCAGAAAGCACATTTTCTTGCCATTCCCCCTCCAGAAAAGGAAACATTAGCAAAACAGACTTTCTGAGAAGATCTCAGTACCCCCAAAAGAAGGCCAGTTTGTAAAATTCGGAGGCTGCTCACTTGGCTTCCACTGCCTAGCCCAGAAAGAGGATTATTGAGAGAACAACCGCCCCGTTTTACCTTGTGCTGTGTATCCCACAAAGAGGATTAAACAAATAGCCAGGAAAATCCTCCCGTTGCATCTGATAAGGAGCTGCATTTTGGCTGGCATCCCTCTGCTCGCAGCCGCCCTTCAGCACAGCTTCACTCCTCAGAAATAAGACGGGGCGAGGAGATCGACTTTTAGAAAAAGTTTCCAAAACCTCAAAGCCAGCCCATAACCTGCGTCATCACTTCCTGATTGACGGGAGTGAGACATGAACAGAAAAGCCCAGCACTGTGGCCTTCCTGCCTTCATCAATCCAAACTAAAAGTTCCTCTGCCTTTATCTCCTGTTTTGCCCGAGGAGGAAAGCAAACCCAGGACCCAGCAGCTGGACCGAAGGTGGTGCTGCAGGCAGCTTGTGGTCAAGGCACGCATCCCACCCAGCCTCTGCCCGATGCTGAGAGGCCTCCAGGGTGAAAAAGCAGTGCTTAATGTTCCCTGATTTTCAGTCAACTGCATTTTTGCATTGGCACTGGTGCTGCTTTTCCCTGCCTCGAGCCCACACCAGCCCACCAGATGGGTTAGAAGCCAGCTACTCACAGTCACTACATGTTTCACTGGCTGGGGAATCATCTTTTTCCACAGAAGTAAATTATCTCTGGAATCTCGTGCCAGGCTTGGGTGGTTTTTTGTTGTTGTGTTCTGTTTTGGTTTTTTTCTTCTTTTGAAGGCAGAATCATAGATATTCGCAGTAGAACTGAAAAAAAAGGTATTAAGTTAGGTAATATATTCTGGTAGAAACATATCAACTCCTTTCTGGAAGGGCAGAGGCAATTTGCTTGGCCAGATCATCATTGTGTGGTGCAAATGCCCCAGGGAATGTGGCAAAGGGTTTGGATCACATGTGGGTCCACAAGGCACACATCTGAAAAGCCATGAAAGCTCTTATATAGACGGTTAAATAGAAGCTGCCTTTCAGCTGGCTCATACCTTTGGCTGTGATTAAACCAGGGTGAGTTCACTTAAGAAGAAATGACAAACAACGGGGTTATCAAAGCAGTGGAGGAGGTTTTTCTCAGTTGTATGGAGTGCTGCTGGATTAACTGGGGCACTGACATGTGCAGCACCCTGGTCTGGTCCTGGGGCTGACAGAGTGCAAGTTGTCTGTGGTAAATCTATTTTTATGTGGTGGAAAGTCCACAGAGGCCCCAGTGAGGATCTGGGCTGAGTGGTGACTTTCCCCAGGGCATGGTGTTTCACCAAAACCCCATGAAGCATCAGAAGAGACTCCAGCAGCTCCCTCCCCTCTCCAGGCTGGGATTTACCACTGGGGGCATCAAGTTGCAGTTCAGCTTTGTGAGCCTCTGCACACGGGGTTTTTTCTCTGGCAGGGGAAAATGGGAGACTCAAACCAAGCAGGTGTGAAGTGGTTATTCTTACCACCCTCGTTTCCACTTTGTATTTTTAGCACCAACTCTTTTTTCTTTTCTTTTGTTTGAGGCAGTGCTCAGCATCAATAGGAAGCTGTGCAAACACATGAGGGAGATGATCAGCCTCCACCTGCTGAAGGCTGTGGAAACCTGCAATAGCACCTCTCACTTTCCACTGATCACAGGTACACACTGACCCTTTCCACACCCCTCCACTGTGCACAAACAACCCCCGTGGGGGAAAGCAAAACTCCACTGGCTATTTCTGCCCTTCCCACCAGCCCAGGGCATTTTCCACCACGGCACTGCAGATGAGGTGCAGGCAGAGCAAATGCCCACCAGGTCATGGGAACTGGGGGTTCTGCAAGAACCAGGGGAGCTGCAAATTCCCTATATCTGGCAGAGGATCTAACAGAGCTGAGTTATCTGTCTTGTACCATCAGCTGATGAGAGAACTCGTAGCACTGGCAGTTTTGCCACGCAGTTTTGTTATTTTTTTTCTGTGTCTGCAGCACACCCCAGGAAATGAGATTTCTTTACAACTGGTAGCTGTGAGAAGTCCAAAACAAATGTTTCACCCCTATCTTACAAACATCTGTGTAACAGGGGCCCTGAAGGCTGCAGGGAGGGTCAGCCTGCACCCATCTCCTGCCCTGCTGCATTCTGCCAGTGCCCACACCCCACTGTGCTTGGCCAGTAAAGAGTTTTCCACCTTCTTACAAACATGGAAGTGATTGGAGACCTGGATCTGAAAGAGTCTGAGATGTGCAGATGTTAAAAGTAAAGCATGCCCTTTGTGGAGTGTTGTGGGATGCCCAAGGAACACTGTCTGAAGCCCACTCAAGACATACAGTGAAAATAATCAGCTCTGATTTTAAAAAATCTCATTTTGGGCTAGTGGCCACACACTGCTGAAAGTTACAAACTTTCTTTTTTTTTAAACAGAGAACAGCACATGAGCTAAATTGTATTGGAACACTAACCTTGAAACATGCCATGGCATAACTATCAGAGTTTAAGAGAAACAGGATATTAAGTTAAATATTTTAAATCTGCAGAGGAGAGCGCTGTCGCCATACCAATGTCAGCTACCTCAAATTTGCCTTCCATAAACTGTGAGGAAAATTCACAGGATAATGTTCTTCCTGCATAGATCCCATGTATGCAAACTTAAAGATTAAATATCCCAACAGAACAGGCAAAAGAGGCAAATAAATGAGGAGCAGGTAGTTGAGAGCTCAGTTTGCTCCTGGAGCCTTGCTTAAAACTCCTGCACTGAAGTGCTGCCATTATTTTCAAATCACATGCAAAGGAGATTTCTTAACCTGCAAAGCTCTTGTTTATATTTTTTTAAAGCATTAATTTGGGGAGTGGGGAGCAGGTGGAAGGAGAAGGCTGCCTGGACACTGAGCACCCAGACCCCTGAGCAGACACCCAGGACTTTCCATTACGTGCCTGAAAAATCTGGGAGTAGTCTTTAATTACAATAAACACTTCAAAATCTAATGTGTTGTATCTCCCAGCTGGCCTCAGGAGTAATCACTAATTTAGTGACATCACTAAATGTGGACCACACTACAGGAATGCCTGACATGAGGACATGCACCCTGCTGAGGAGGGCAGAATATAGAGCTAAAGAAAAACCCAGCAGAAACCCAGAGGGGCATCACAGGGACGTTTCAGCCAGTTCTTTGGACATCAGTCCTTCTCTGCTCCAGCCCAGCTAAATGCTGATGGAGCAGATTGGTCCAGAGGAGTGGTCTGGCACAGCAGTGTCAGGCCACTCCCTCTGCTGCTTTTCCTCAGCAGGCAGCACAGGTTTACTTTGCAGCCTGTATTCCTGACAGGCAGCCAGATGGACAGAGGGACTCCCATGGGTGCAGGGGCACCCAAAAGTCTTGGTGCTTATCAGTGAGGCTCACAGGCAAGGCACTATCTGTCCGGGCAGGGTCCTGATAAAGCAGTTTCCCATTGACAACTGCTCAGCAATCAGATAAACCCTAACTGCTGTGGGGTTGCTCTGCTCTCAGGGTCAGGTTTTCCCCTGCCTTAGCTGATAGGAGCTCAGCCCTGGCTTCCATGGGAATCCAAGCTGACCCTTGCAGCCCTCAAACACTCATCTCCATGGAGCAGCAAAGCCAGCAGCCAGCTGGAGGGATCCTGAAGCACTGGGCTCTGCCTGTGATGCTCAGCTCTTTATTTGCTCTGCTGAGAAAGTAAAGTACATATTTTGTACAGGTCACTGCTCTGGGGAGCAGCTGGTACAGAAAAGGCTACATCTAATACAAGGAGAGCTGGAAATGAGAGTGAAAAGAGAATGATGGCAACAGAAAAAAAAAGAATTGGGGACAGACAGAGCACAGGGGAGAGTGTCTGAAAGGCAGCTGGGTTCAACACAAGGAGCATTTGTTCTGCCCATCTTGCCTTTTGGGAAGGCAGAACAGTTTTCTTCCCTGACACTCACTGCTGAAGTAGGATGAGATTCATGAGACCTGGACATCCAGTGGGCCCTGAGCACGTTGGTCCATCTCAAGGAGTACCCATGCCCTGTTAAATGCCCTAAAATCACCTTTGATGCCCTTCAGAATTGAGCTCCCCTCCAGACAGGCAGTCCAGCTAAAGTTAAGGATGCCTTTTGCCACCAGCTCATGTTCAACCAACCAACCTGTGGGAACTGAAAGCAAAAAT
Organism: Luscinia megarhynchos; assembly: GCA_034336665.1. Taxonomy (NCBI): domain Eukaryota; kingdom Metazoa; phylum Chordata; class Aves; order Passeriformes; family Muscicapidae; genus Luscinia; species Luscinia megarhynchos. The sequence goes on along the minus strand of CM067569.1, from coordinate 34,208,283 downwards.
CTCTCCTGCTTCAAAGTAGCAAAGAGCTGGAAACCCAGAGAGAGAGGTTTGGGTCCAGCTGGGGAGATTTATAAATCCAGCCCTGAGTAAAAATTAATTCTTAACCCTGGGTCACATCTGAGCTCAGCACCTGACCTGTGTTCACCCCTGCACCCAGAGCATCATGGCCCAGGCAGCACAAGGGATGCCTTGGCCTCTTGTGCCACCACCTCCCTCCTCTGAGGGCAGTATCAGGGCCTGCTCCATGCAGATAAGATTTGGATCTTGTAAGGAAGCACCCACTGTTATCACAGAAATCAGGCACTCACTGCCATCTAGATCTCACAGAAGAACAGCCCCTCCTTTCTTCCCATGGTGAAAGTCAGCAAGTGCAGGGGGAGATCTTTGCTGGAAAGCCACAGCTGCGTCAAGATCAGGCACAGCTGCTGACAGACAGGAAGCTGCCAACGACCTTTCCCCATCAGCAATCCCCCTCAGCAATCCCCCTCTCTCCCAGAACCCTTAACCAAGCAACAGGCCTGTCCTTCAGGTGGAGAAAGCAGCTTTCCTTGCTGCTGGGAGTGCTGATGCTTTCTGCTTCCACCTGCCAAAGCACGGTGCAGCAGGAGGCTTGGCTGGCAATTTCAGGACTAGGCTTTAAAAGCAACAGCTTGTTAAGACACGGCACAGCAACCAGTATCTGGTTACTGATTAGGGAGGCAATTTCAGCAGCTGACTGTCCTTTAAAACTCCATCCAGAGCAGCACCAGCCCTGCAGTGCAAGCAGGACCTGCACAATGGAGCAAGGGGTCATGCAGGATTTGTTGGGAAAATGCCCCTAAACCCAGAAGGAATTAACAAGGGAAAGAAGGGTGGTGGGACAAAGATGTTTTCAAAGCAGAGCCTGGTGCCCTGTTCCTCCACTGCTTCTCAGGGAATGTGTTTTCACTGTGAGCCTGTTGGTGTTGCTGCATATGTTACTGGTTCAAGCTCAGCTACCCAGGAGTTAGATACAGCTTATTTCAATCAGATGGTTCCTCCAGCACAGGACAACCTCACATGAGTGGGCTACTCAGCAGCTTTTACATCCTTTTTGTCAGCCCTGGGCTCTTGCCCATAGATCCACCCCAAGCAGCTCACCTTGCCTCTACTGCCTGCACAAGTGCAAAACTTATTTCTATGTACAAGCAGCACTGGGGACACAGACAAACTTTACCTCATGTGACAAGGACATCAGTAAATTTTGGAAAATGAAGAGAACAGGAAGCAGTGATTCTCCTGTGGAGGTCTCCCCATGAACCAGGCCTGCTTCTCCCATCCTGTGTGTAAAGTGGAACAGAGCTGATGTTTGGGTTCCACTTAACCAGCCTGGAGTCGTAGTTTTGTGATATTCCCTGAATTGTTGTGGAAAGAGGTGAATTAAAAGAGAACAGGATTTTTTTTTTTTTTTCCTATCAAACCAAAGGAGCTGGGCATTTCTTAGCTAATTCTAAGCACATTTGATTTAGTAGAAGCATCCTTTTGTTTCAAAATGTGACAGATGACAAACATGAGGAAAAGCAGGAAAATCAGACCTGCCACAGGAGCCTCTCCCCAGCAGGACTGGCACTCCACAGTTCTCCAAGCTCGTTTTGAAGAATCTGCTCCATGCTGTCTGCGTGGATGCTGCTGCAGCACAAAGCAACAGGCTCCAAACTGCTGTTCCTCAGGTTCAGAAACTGCACTGCTGACGAAGCTGCTCTGCCCCCTTTCAAGATGAGCACATCCCTTTTGAAAAACATAACTTGCATTAACTAAGAAAAAAAGATTTTCTGTCTTTTCTTACTTCCAGGACTCAGGGGTCAGTCAGCAGGCAAAGCTGAAGCCTGGGGCAAGATTCACCTCATCCAATATTTCCAGCAAAGGGAGCAGCAGGAAAGCCAGGACAGGCTGCCCAGGAAGGTGAGAGTCTCAAGACCCTTGCACTTGCAATACCTTGTGCCTTTGCAGAGAGAAGCAATATATGTCTTCCCATGAGCCCTATGTAATTTGGCAGCTCATTACCATAAGAAAACATTAAGGCAAAGCACATGGAGGCTGTGGGCAGGCAGGATGGACAGCAGTGTCTGATACTTGTCAGGTGTCATGCACAAGCCATTGGCAAGTATTTGATTTCAAAATAACTTTTCTAGCAGGGGATTATGTTGGGATTTTTGTCCCCTCCTCGTCTGCAAACTATGTGGTGGCAATCAGATGCAGTATCTCAATTTCTGTCTCCTTGTCTGCACTAGAAATCACTCCTAGGGCATCACTACCTCTATTATTTAACAGTCCTGGCATTCTGGTGGGAGAAGGCTGCTGTGAAACTTCTCTGGTGTTAGCTGAACCCATTGGAAACCCAGAGATGCCTGAGTGTTTTGAGACCCTGCCTGGGAACTTCTTGCTCTTGCTCCACTCCAAAACACTTAAGTATGCAGAAAATAATTTTGTCCATTCCCTTTTTTGTTTACCCCATGCATTTCACCCACTGATCTCAGAGTAACTCTCTGACACAAGCACTTTGTACTCCTTTTACAGAATTTAGGCTAACACCAGCTCACTCATCACATGCCTATCCCAGTCTTTCACTGATCACTCATCCATTTCCTCTTTGCTTCTGCAGAAAAGTGAATTAAAAAACTCAGATAGAGAAATCATTGTATCCCAGTCCAATGCCAACTAGTGAATCTCCTTCACAGCAACAATGAGCACGTAAAAAAAGACTCTGCTGTATTTTATGCACACCAGATGCCAAAAATTCAAGCACTGGCTATTTAAAACATTGCTATAAGCACCCAAATTATTAAAACCTTTGATGTTAAGGCACCAGTTTTTCAGTCACTTCTCCCTAAACAAACAGCATCACTGACATTTTCTGTTCTGAATGGAAGCAACACATTTTCCAAAGTTGCTGTGTTTCATATCCCAACAGTCTGCCTGCCTCTTCAGCTGCAAAGGCACAGCCAAACAATGGTTTTGGAAAAAAGGCAGCCAGGCAGATGGTCCTCATCAGGAAACTGCTGGTTTTGCACCTACCTGTGACAAGGAAGAGTTAGAAACCACCAAACTGCAAAATGAAAAAGCACTAGGAGGCACTTTGGGCAGAGCCCGTGGGAAGTACGTAAAAGCACTTTTCAAACCAAAAATTAATCATTTGTAGCAAGCTCTAAAATAGCCACAATGATGTTGCAATACAAGATTGACAAACGCTTCTCGCCACAACTTTACGCACTTGGCTTTATTGTAACAGTCTTTAGTTCTCTAATTTCAGGACTACAGAAGGGTTTGCCGCCAGGCTAGCCAGGTTCTCCTTTGCAGGACTGCATCTGGGCATCTTATAATGAAAAGTTCCACAGAAAACATCCAGGTAACACCAACTATCTCAGTCTTTTTATAGAAACACACAAGTAAAGGTCATCTTTGCCCTCTCAGTGCTGAGTGAGAGGGCTAATCAGGCTCCACAGCATTCCTGGATGTGGAAGCACAGCAGCAATCACACCCAGCACGAGCACTGCACCATTGCACTGACACATCTGCACGTGCACACAGAGAAGGAAACCATCCACACCGAGCCCGTGCTGAGGCAGGACCAAAACTCCCCACCTAGGAGCTCTCAGCAGCACAGATGAAGGAAACAGCCCCGGGAGCTTTTGCCACACCCCTTGCAACACAGGGGACCTGCTTTCCTGCTGCTAAGGGGAAGTGAGGGCTCGCTTCTGCCCATGCCCCGATGCTTCACGTGTCTTAAGAGCAGCAGAGGTCACAGCATCACCTCCTGCTGCTTCCTCCAGTCCAGGCCCCTCGAGAAAAAAAAGCAAAGAGCCTGCTCAGACACCCTTGTAGGGAGACAGATTCTTTTTCTCACAAAATACTGAAGCACAGCCATCCCCATCACTCCATTTCATAACACCTACTGTATCTCCAGCCAGCATAAGAATTAAGTGATTCAATGAAATCAAAACTGGTTTTAACCAAACCAGACCACTTTTCATGAGTCTTGCACACTGTTTGAAGAAGTACACTGATATAGCTCTGATCTCATACTTGACAGGAATTCTGCACAAACTTAGACTTCTTGTAAATCTTGCTGCTTTATGCTGCCTAAGGAGAAAGAACTAGTGGAACAACAAAAAGGAGGTTTCAGTTGTGAGACTTTTTTGCTGTACAGAAAGAAATAGAAATGCAAGTGAAACAGAGTTCACAGGAACCTAATCTTCAATTAATCTTTGAAATAAATGCCTGACCTCACACATACTTTACAGTTAAAACTCAACATTCCTGAAGGGAGCTTTGCTGCCTAATCCAACAAACTCTCCACCTCCTTTTTTTTTTTTAACTAAATACACAATCTTACATAAGTTCATTCTCTCAAATCATTGAACAAACAGGAATTATTCAAAGGGTTTCCTTAAAAAGACATGCCTTAAAAGAAGCACAGCATAGTACTTTGTGCTGAGCATCTGGCACAATGCAGTCTCCAGTAATAAAATATAATTAGCTGGCAGAAGCCTTGAACATTTAGTCTGGGAGATGAACTGGCATAATTGGTTTCTCTAACTCCATATGCATTTATATGAAGTATATTTTTAAAAAAGCTGGAAAGCCAAAGTGTTCTGGGTATCTTCAGAGGAGAGAGCTCTCCAAGCCACAGTGCCAATCACATTGATTGACTGAAAAAGCTCTGATCCTTTTTACATCAGGCCTTCTTAACCATGGACCTACTCTACTCTGTCTGCTGAGGTCTCACTGTGGTTTCCATGGATTCAGGGCATTTTTCTGTAAACCTGATGATGGTTAAAATGGATACATCAAATGATCAAAAAGGGCTACATCTGATGGTTAAAAAGGATAGATCACCCTGTACTTCATTCAGCTTTGCAGTTACCTGAAGATAACTTTTCACACTTAGCTCAGACCAGTATTTGAAGGGGGGAAAAATTATGCTAGGATAGCCCACGAACTATCCTCCAAATTACAAGAAAGTAATGATGAGGCAGGCAATCCATGCTCTACAAAATCTGCTCAAAAGGCAAAAGTATAGAAGGAAAAAACAGCAACTACTCCAAACACATATTGCTGCCTTCTACTTGAATATGAAACTAAAAGCTAGTAGAAAATATTTTAACCTTTTTGTTTTGGTGAAAGTGCACACTAGCTTCAACTGAAACCAGACAAAAACAATATGCAGTACAGCCTGCTGAGAAATGCTTCACTGAGAAACTAGAGCTGTCTTACTTTCAGGCCACAGGAAAATTTGCATCAAAAATCTGACTGCAGAAAGGAAACTCCTAGAGGCTGACTAGACAATTATTTAGTAAAACAGAACACACACAGGCACGTGCACTCACTCTCTCCCTGATGCTACAGGCACACAAGGAGCTGGTCTAGTTTTGAGCTTTGCTGCTGCTCATTTCCAGCACACATTTGTTGGCCTATTTGTTTGTGGTTAGCAGTCTAGTTCACAGAATCCTGTGCAGAAGAGATTTTTGACACACATTGCAGAAGTACATGCTTCTCCTCACATCCTTTAGGCAAACATGATGTTTCCTCCCCCTCAGTTTTCAGAAGAATCCAGTTGTTTTGACTATTCTCCTTCAATCCCCTCTAGCATTGGTGAACACCTTCCCACCCTGTCACTGCTGCACAAAGTCACACTGTCCCTTCACTTGCCCCATGGCCATCATCTCTTACCATGCAGCTGGATCATGTGCTGAGCCTGTATTTCATCTTAAACAAGTCCAGATAGGTCTCAGTTGCAGCTCCTCCTCCATGGCATCAAGCTGTATTAGGCAAATGTCTGGAGCACAGGACCTGTAACCTATGAACACTCTACAGTGTATTAAGAGCAGGGTATCTCCTCCCACCACAAAGGAAAGTCTGCTGCTTTCTTGCTCTGGCTTCTGGCACTACAACTGCTCATGTGTTTTTTACCAAAGACACTCTCATGGAATCACTTTCACAATTATTTATTTTGGCCAAAGTTAAAACATGTATCTTAGTAAGACAAAGGAAAAAGAATTCCAAGGACTCTGAAGAAACATTTAGCCAAGCTAGTCCATTTATTGAGCCTCTATCAACTAGGTTTTGGTTAACAAGGGAAAAGAAGAACAAGCAACATACAAAATAAATACTGAAAACAAATTCCCTTCACATTGATAAAGTTTTCTGGGGACAAACGTTAGAGGAGATAAAATGCATTCTAGTTGGAAGAACGTGCCTCAGATTTATTAGAAAAAATTTCTCAGAGAAGATTCTCTTAAAATAAACTATTTCCATACAGCACGACACTGAAAAACTGAATCATACACCAAAGAAAAAGCTGTGAGGGTGAAAAGGTTTGTATTTACATATAGGACACACAGTACAAAGCATTAGCTGGACTTATATTTTACATTTAGAGTTTATACCATTAGTGTGGGTGAGCTACGGACCAGGAGAGCTCTGAGTTTTTCACAAGGTTACACTAGTGCAGGCTCTAGGTGGATGTCCCTGCAGACACCTTACTTCTATCAATCAGTACAGAACTTGTGCCACAGCACTGGCTTGGACAGGTAACTGTTCTGATAGTGCCTTCTGAAGTATTTACACAAGTGAGGACAGTTTTGCTCTTAGCCTCTCCATGCTTGCTGGAAGAAGATTCACCATCTCCTTACTGAGTTCTAGTTCAGTTTCAATGGCAGGGACAGCATCTGGATACTTCTCACAATAGTCTACCAGAAATGTGTAATACTCCAGTGATGTCTGCATATTTTCCAGTTGCTTTTTACTATCTGAAGTAATAAGCTTACCATAGAGTCGTGCAATATGAAATTTAGCCACCATTGCAGGGCGAAGAACATCTTCCTCGAGTTTTTCAGGAAACACCTTATCAGGGTTCCTCAAAGAATCCAAGAAGAGTTCGTAATATTTGATTGCGAACTGAGCCAGAGAATTAATTTTTTTCACTGTGTGCGAGTCTAGCTTCTCTAACCTGTTCCCAATAGCTACCTTTAAATCCATCATCTCATAGTAGGTGTCAGCCAGCTCACACTGCAGCTGCCTACGGATCAGCAGGTAGTACTGGGGGTTCAGGTCTGTATAGATGGGCTCCAGCATGTCTATCCTACGCTTGTGCATTTTGCAGCGCCTCTCATAGTCTTCTTCAAAGAAAGCAAGCACCTTAAACAAAGCACTGTGATCCTGAACAATTTCAATATGGTCAGTAACATAGCCATCAACCTGAAAGAACTCTTTTGCTTCCTGGACATAGTTCTGACCAACCAGGAAGATTTCTCTGGCTTCTTGAAAATCTAAAGGATACACGCTGCTCACTTTCTCCTCCATGGCTAAGACAGAGTCACATATATCACTTGTCCCAAAAAGGACAGCTTTTTTCCTGCCCTTCTCTTTTTCATCCTCTTCTTTTTTCCTTTGGGCTTTAAGTTCCAATTGCCTGTCTGGATCCAGCTCTCCTATGTTATCCTGAAATGAGAAAGCATGCTAATTAAAAACAAATCTGGTTTATAAAGAGAGACTTCATTTGAAGTATAAACTAGTGAGCAACAAGAAAAAAGAGAAATCATTGATATACAAGGCCTTATATTGACAGAAGAATCAAGGTGGTTCAGTCTCCCTACCCGTGTGACAAAATAGCCAAAAGAATAAATGTTAAGCCCAAAGGCTCTGCTTCACAAAGCATTTCAGCAAATGCTGGTTTAAACATCTGAAGAAATACTTAAATGAATTAAGTGAACTGAATCAAATCTGAATTAATCAAATGCTTGAATGAATGAGAACATCAGCACAGAAAACTGTTGCATATTAAGACAATGTTCTTACTAGCAGTTAAATAAGAAGAAATCTGTCAAATCAAGCAGCAAGAAAATTTGTGCAGTTGCTGTAAAAGCAATGCGCTGATCACTCTACAGAGTTGATCCTCTATCTGTATTTATTCTTAAGTGCTGCATTTAAGTCAAAGCATGCCATGAAACACTTGCTACACTGCAAGCACTTGTTGTTTTGCTCACTGGGCAATTTCTAATTCCTTGTTACCGAACTGCAAATTGATTGCTCTTGCAATCACCAAAGCAAACTTAGTTTGCTGTTAGACAATGACAAGCACAAAACAGATTTTCTGTTACCTCAAGCAATTTTCGAGCACTTTGCAGAAGATTCAGGCAATACTTAATCCAACACCTTGCAATTTCAGCTTTTCTCTCTGGAAGGTCCTGTTGGTCTGGCTCTGTTTCATCTGCTGAATGGACATAAACACATGAAAACTAAGAGAAGTTCAGTATTCCAGCAAGAGCCTCAAATGTTACATGCAAAGGATATCCTTGTATTTAATTTTCCTCATGGCTAGACAGAAACATGTTCTCCATGTTAGTTTATGCAACAGTTTTGTAAACTGTAATTTCTGGTAGAAACCTGTATAGATTAACATGGATTTGCCATGTATGAATTCTGAAAATAAATAGATCATAATGTATCTTTACAAAGACCTTTTATCTTCAAGGTGCTTTACTGCAAAAGGTTTCCAGGTCTCTTTGTAATAAGAGAAAGAAATCAGGATAATTCATTTTCTGAGGCTGAGCTGTCTGCCCAGGAATTGTTTCTGAGGATGATATGGGCATTTGTACTGCAATGGGCCCCAGACTTGATACCAAAAAAGGGAACAAAACAGGAAAAACTGCCTTTGGTTAAGCTACCTAAAATACATAAATACATAAATTTATTAGCTCTACAACCTCTGTGTTTTTCTTCCCAAAGTCTCCCCACCTATCACGAATAGCAGCACTGCTGATGTCTCAGGATAACATTTTCATAAACCAAACAGATTTCAATGAAAACACATTTCCCAGTGTCTATGCAGAAGGCAGTGACTTAGCTGAGCAATGAGAGGACATTCCTACAGGACAGCAGCACTTCTGTTCACCAAATAAAAAGCCAACTTCAGACTCAGACCCACTGCACTCATTATCTTTCATTAGAGCAAATCACTTTCTTATTAAGTAATTAAGAATTGTTGCTAATCTAAGAAAAGGCACATTTATTAATTATGTCTGTGTTAGTTTATATTCCAATTAACATGATGAAATGAATGCGCTTGAGAATGGTCAATGCTGCCTGTGTACTGGTTTTTCTGTAAGTTAGAACCTTCTGCAAGTCCACAGCCCAGCTCTCTGCACCATGAAAAGGCAGGGAAGGTAGGAGATAAGCAATTATTCACCAAAACAAACAGGATATCACTACTTCTATGTGAAAAAAGTCAACGTAGTTGACTCATACTTGCTCCCTCTCCACAAATTAAAGCTCTATCAACTGGAAGCTTCCACTTGCCCAGGACAGACATAAAAGTTTGTGCTGCAGCCTAAAACAGAGCACTGACACTATCATGGAACCAACCACAGGTCCTTAAAACTACAATCAGCTCTCTAAAAGTTGCTTCTATTGGTATTCACACTGGACTGCCAAGTTGTTCCTTCGCATCAATGCCCAAAGAACAAGGAGGGCAGCTACAACTCCAAAAACAGCCACTGATGAGGCTGCAGCATCCAGCAACAAAAGACAATTCAAGTACCTTCTGGATTTGGGGTTTTAGAAGCTGCAGTTTTGCTCCCTCTTTTAAAGCTATTCCCAGGAAGCATCTGGTTTGGCTCACTGAATGACTCTGATCACTGAGGCAAACTGCATTTTTAACACATATACAAAACCAAATGGATGAAAAGAGACATTGCCACTGTTGAAGTGGATATTGTCTTAAATTTCTGGTATGCTTTCTCAAACACCAGAAACAAGCACTTGACTTTTTCTCACAGAGTCTACATGTAGCCAATCTTGAGCTGTAGCAGCAGTTGCTTTTCAGAAACAAATTAATTGAAAAATATTTAGAAAATTAACGCTGGGTTAAGTTTTATACATGTTGTTAAACTTCAATTTTAAACATTAATACATAATGATGCTTAATTCACAATCATTTCATTCAAAACTTTTTTATAAACTTACCATCTTCAGCAGATGGCACCTGCCCAGCTTGGCTAAAGATGACACTGGCTGCTGCTAAACAGTGTCGAGCCTCCATAAAGCACTCCTGAGTGAAACAGAAACAGAGCAGCATTTAGCACTGGTGTGAGCAGCTCCAGCACTGCTGTCACTTGGCCAAAGCCCTCACCTCAGAGAGTGAGCATACATGACCACAAGGGAAATGACAGAACTGACAGGCTCTGGAAGACAGCACAATTTTTCCACACTATCACTGAATATTTTCTAACTGTTTTTTCTGTACAGCCACAACACCAAGCCTTGCTTTTAATATTGGCTATGCACACTGAATGTTTTGATTGTTCCGCTGCCCTGAGGTGAAGGAAGTGATGCCTTGTGGCAAACACTGTCATGGAGTGTTGGGTGGGAACCAGCTAAACAACTCAACACCCTGAGTCAGTGCAGTGTTAAATAATTAGTGCTATCAATGCATCAAAAAGACATGGAAATTAGGAGTTACTATTGAAATTAGCATTAACTGGCTTAGGTAGGGCAGCAATCTTTTTAATCATCAGAAAAGAGCATCTAAATAGCCTGGAATGTAGAAATTCCTAAATAAAGCTGAAGCACTTCCTAACAGTAGATTGTTTAGAGTCAGCACCTGGCAAACAGCTAACAACTCACATATTCACTTTAATGTTCACATAGGATCAAACAACTCTTGAACACGTGCTAAGCTACAAAGGACAATTATCTATAGTAAACAATAAGCCATACCTTGGCCCTTAGATGCTTTTTGTTTTCAAACTTTAGTGTAAGAGAGCAATATAAGAAAGAATTTTAAATTAAATTATTATAAACCCAAAGTTTACTTAGGAACACAATATCACACCATTGCTAATATTTCATTAACCATAGAGCTTTTCTCATGTTTACACCTCTGCTCATCTTCCTCCCACTGCCATCACCACACCACAGGAAAGCCACCGTGTCCTCTTCACAAAAAAACCTGACAGATGCTTCATGTCAGAAGACAACTTGTGGTTTTATAGGTGCATATTTTCAATTCATCCCTGGAGCCTTGTCTCAAAGAGCTGTTCAAACAGCTGGTTTAGTTGGCAGTTACATTAATGGCACAGCTACAGCAGAAAAGCACTGGGAACGTTACCTTGGAGAGATAGTACTGTGACAGAGTGGCAGCATTGCGTGCCCACTCCACTGGGTAGTAGCCACAGTACTCCAGCTGGCGTTTCAGAGTAGTATGGCAATACTGAGCAGCCTTCTCAATCATGTCCAGGTGCTGGTACACTTGTGCCAGGTAATACAGAGTATGTGTGTAGGCTTTTTCAAACCTAGAAAAAAGCCAACAGTCTCTTTAGATTTCTCGTTTTTTTCCTCCCTAAACACACCCTCATAGTTTTTTTAAAAAGTAATAATAATGTAAGTATGCTTCTTAACACCCACCTTTTGGATCTTTCTTGGTCTGTGAGTTTTTCTTCCTCTGCCATGAAATGTTCACTGGGATCCAGGGGAGGATTTCCATCCTGCAAGGGTACATGACACATTCAGCAAACTACATTTCTTACTCTGTGGCACAGTGCTCCCTCTCCTGGCTGCACATCATTTACTATTTGCCAATCCCAAATTCAACAAGGCTTTGTGTAATCACCTCAGTGCCACTTCTCTGCAGCAATTCCACAACACTCAGGAGATTCAGAGGATGAAAGTCACAATTCCACACGGAATGACAAGGTTCACAGCTTGCAGGAGATTTCTGATTATGTACTTTAAAGCAATGCATGCTGCCTGCACCAGAGATACTCAGCCTGGATTCTACAGGAATATACTGGGCACCTTTATTTTGTACAATTACACACTGGGTTTTGAGGCATCATTTTAATACCAAGCACGCCTTCAAGTGTGAAATATTCGTTTGGCCAGCTGCACTGATCAGCAGCAAGAAAACATCCTGCAGGAAGTACTGCAGAGAACATGAAGTGCAGAGTGCTCAGCAGAGCTGCTGTGAAGGGACTCTCAGTATCCATGAGCTGGCAAGATCATTTACTCAGACAGACAAATGAGACAACACACAATGTCTTTGGAGGATGAAGCTGCTAAACCTTCCTATCAGGCATAACCTACATGCAAGTTATTAAATGTGGTAGCTCCCATCATTAGAAGCACTTTTTGGTTCTTTAAACCACAAGTTCTGTCAGAATCCTTACAGGGACAACTGTACAGCTTTTGGCATTGCTGTATCCAAATCTGCCTTAAGACAACTGTCAATAATGTTACCAGACAGCTCACAGGCAACCCCAACAGATTAACATTGTTTATGGCACAGCTTTATTATCCCATTTCCTTTGCAATTGTGAGTAACTTCAGGTGCCACTTCTAAAACACTTCAAATGAAACCATTTTTCAAAGAGAGCTTTTTTCTCCCATTACACAGTGCATCCTGGAGGGTGTGCAGTTTGTCTAGCCCTTTCCTAACCCCACTTCCTTTCCCAAGAAAGTAATGCAACAAATAAAAATCAATTTCAATAAATACTTTTCATGAGTTAATACAGACTTAGGCAGGAACAGGATCGAGGGCAGAGAATACACTCCCTTTACAGGGAAGAACACATACTATGTTTGTACTGCTTCTCACTAAAAATCCCTGAATGGATTTGTTTACTTGCTTTTAATAGAAGTGTTTTACTCATCTTAAAAAAATTAACAAATGCACCTGAAACACATAATGACAAATAAACTAAAGCATGTTTAACCTAACAGAGGCATGTAGATTTTTGTATATGATCTTTTAATCTGCAGGTTTTTGTTTACGCCTCATTAGTTTTTAAGAGGTGAATTTATAACTCTTCCTCTTGTTTCCTCTAGATACAAATGTTCCAACAAGATTTGAAGTAGAGCTACTCCTGCAAAGAAAAGAGTGAAATGACACAGTAAGCAAAACTCTTGCCTCCCTTCTTCTATCTACAGATCTATTTCTGATATCAAAACTTATGGCTTTGCTTATCCTCAGAAAGAGCTGTCCAACTCTCCTTTCTAAGTGGATTTCATTAGCCCAAGGTCCTTGCCTTGGTTTTGCTTTAGAGGGAAAACCACCCTATCCAATTTGTAAGTTAATTAGACCCTGTCAGAAAACAACTAAAGCCACCAGTACAGGAAAATGTCTCCATCACTAGCAGTTTACCAAAGACTCCCTGACAGGAAGGCTTCCTGACAGCCTAAAAATGAGGAATGTTAAGAAAATTATATTCATATATTTATAATTTGTGAAAGACAAAACTTGACATCATTGTCTAAATCTGTAGTTTCTTCTAAAAGAAAGACTTAAAGCATAGTTACGCTTGACTACATAATGCCTTGAACTGTAAATGGCAAATAATGTTGGGGGGAAAAGTGTGGCAAGCAATCATGACATACATATAACCCTAGTCAGGCAGCAAAGCCCCAGAAGAAATATTCAGTAACCACTACTAACAAAAATTTAAAGTTTCAGAAACGTCTGCAGGCCAAATGTGAAGTACCTGGCAGCACTTTAATCCACTATACCATAGCAGCAGTTTAATTTCATCATCACTGGAGCAAGTACCAGAAGCTTTTGGAAGTCATGTGATAGCTGGGGCTGGGTATAAATACCAAAGTTGATATTTATCAGGAATTAATTAGAGAGTTTGTAGAGAGTTGCAGAATCTCTGGTTAGCCCAGCTGATCCAGAGGGCAGGAAATAAGGTGACCAGCTTTTCAGAACAAGTGGGGCTTTCTTCTGGATCCATCACCTCTCCTATCACTACAGGCCAGCATGGCTGCAAAGGTGGAAAGAGGGCAGTAACCAACCAATAAAGACTTGCCCATTCTAAAAATCTTTACAAGTATGTATTCTAAACCAATTTCATGGCAAAACCTGAATTGAACCTGTAATTTCATGAAACTAAGGTCTGTCCAACCCATTCAGCTGTCCTGAGACACAGCTACTGCTTCTTGAAGGCCACAAGTGTTTTTAACTAACTGTCCCTGAGGCAAGTCAGTGTAGGAACAGCTTTGCAAAGAGCTTAAAAATAGCACAAGGGAGTCTTTGTAGGACACACAGCAGAATCCACAGCTCAAAAGGTTGTTTAATATGCATGAGAGGGTTAGCTGTCTGTGAGATTGTCCTCTTGGATATGGAACTAAACTACTTGCCCCTGCAAAACACTGCACAGTCAGAGCAAACCATGTAAATATTAGTTTTGTTTCCTTTTCCCACTAAAAGCAATGAACATTTTTATTGCATTTCCAAGATAAGATTCAATAATAGTCCTCATTAAAGCCCAAATTCTACCAGGCATCAACTTTGGATTATTAAGGGGCTTTCAAAAGGGAGCAACATTATTTTCTGTTTTGAAATCACTAAGTAATGCTCTAATTTGCCTTGCCCTATCCTGCAGTACAACTCATAACACTTGCCAAAAGTATCACAGCAGCCAGTATAAAGCACAGGAACTCAAAATTCCATTGCATGTTTATTTCAAAAAGTACTTAACCTGCAAAGTGGCAAGTAAAGTAAGACCTGCCATGATATTAACACAGTACCTCTTTCATGTATTGATTATACAAAGCTTCTGCAGATTCCAAGTAAGTTTGTGCAGTTTCAATTCCATCCCTTTGAGACCACAGGATCCCCAGGTTGTTCTAAAGGTAAAAGAAAAAAAAAATAGTCACATTCCATTTACATCACACATTTTTTTCCAAACAGCTGATCACTCTTCATCCTTACATATGTGTGTGTTCCAATATAATGGATTTCAAAAAGCAGAAATCGTCCCCACACATTTCACTGTGAGTTGCTCAAAAGGGAGGGGGGTTTTCACACAGCAAATTTCACATAAAAAATGCACCTCACAGTCCTCCTCTGTTTACTCTGCTAGATAAGGACTAGTGTGTTCAAATAATCAGCTTTTTCCACAGAGTATGTTCTGCATCCAATTCATGCAGCTTTTACATCACCTACAAATATCACAAAAAGAGACAAGAAATCAGAAATTTGTTAAAATTACTCCATAGAAAAAAAATTAACAGGAAAAAAATAGGCTAAGAATGAATGTTTGTATATTTTCGACAGTGCAAAGAGATGAAAAGCATCTCTGAGATCCAAAAGTTATAGAGTACTGCCTTCAAATTTAAGTTAAATCAATGTACATAGCAACTTACTGCATCTGTAAACCCAACTTTGACAGAAAAGTGCCTCTAATTTTATTAGTAAGATGAAGGTGTTAATAATAATCTATGTCTGATGTGCTAATTTAAATCCCAGGCAGTGTTATTGCAAAACTCAAGAGGGCTAAAAAACACTCCCAAAATCTTCAAAATAATTAGAATGTGTAGCTGTATGTCAGCCCTGTATCCCTTTCAACTCCATTCTACTATTTTTATAAGAAAGCACATCACATGTTGTTTATGAACTGAAACACTTTGCCGAAGGCCAGGCAGTGGAACAGACCAGATTCCATTAGACAGAAACTGGGAAACACACTCTTATGCAAAAAGCTCAGAAATCAGAAGTGAGGCTAAAGAAAGAGGCCCAGCAGGAAAAAGGAGTGCTTCTTCCTACAAAATAGCAGTCAGTGCCATGGCAACACACTCCAGACATCCCAGAAGATGAAGAAGTACTGCCACTGATGACAGGCATTGCTTTTAAATCAGAAATGGTTTAAATTAAGGACTCAAGCTCCACAGCTTAGGACAGTGCCAGGTAACAGCAGATCCATCACTGTGGGACCAGAGCACCTCACATGCATAACAAACTTCATCCTGCTGCTTCCTGAAGGCTCCAAAACAGTGAAGCTCACACAGACTTTGGGCTAATGGACAGAAGAGCTGCTTTGCAGCACACCAATTCAGAATCTCTGAGCCACAAGAGCCACACCAGGAACATGTGGGAAGATGCTATCTTATTTCAGCTGGAGCAATCTCCTTACCTTACAAAGGGTAACAGAGTTGTAGCAGTGTATCCAAACCCTCAGGCTGAAGGACAAGGAGCAGATGTAACCTCACTGTTCCAGACAACTCAGCTAATTCAACCAGTGTAAGACAAGTCATCCTTTCACTTGCACCTTTCCACGTCAGCCCACAATTCCCTGACAGTTTGATGAGGAAGCACAATGAAATCTTCTCTAATTAGGGCAACCATTTTTGACAGAGATATCTAAATAACTGCTCTATTTAATGTAATGTCTAGAGTCAGATACCTAACTATACACCATGACAGAGTGATCAAAGCCCTTCTGTGAATCTGCACGTAGCAAGAACTAATTTTGGTAACAGCATTCCCTTCTTCAGAATAAAGGGAAAATATCATTACTTCAAGCACCAACAAAATTGTATTTACCTATCTGGGACAAAATGCAATACCTTAAAGTATAACAGGCAATGCTAAAAAACTAACAATTTATCATTTCAGGATAATGCATCAATAAAAGCATCTCCCACTGTCACAGTGACAACCAATGAGCTAGGGAATCACAAATAAATTATGGACGTAGTGAGATCTTTTTCTAATTTATTCTTGCACAGCTCTTACAAGTTTTATCTCAGTCTGTCCAGAAAAGTGTTGCCTGGAAAGACGGAGCTGGAACAGAGCAAAAGGAATAAAATAGGTATTTATTGAAAGGATACATTCTGGGCAGTGCAAGAGCCTGGCCAAGGCTACATCCAAATCAAATCCAAGCTGAATCCTGGTCACGAATTTTTACACTGTTATAACTTTTGGTTCATCCACATATTGGGGTCAATTATCCAAGCACAGCCTCAGGCTATGAAGTCTCAGTCCCCTGGCTTACCCCTATCTCTTGCTGTTGTTTCTGCTCTTTGGGTACAGGTTGTCCTTGATTCTCTAGCTAGAAAGGAATTGTTTTGTCTGACTACCGTGTGAAGAGACCTCACTAACACTTAATATGTGAAGCTTCAGAGTTGTACACTAAGCAGCAGAGATTCTGAAAAATATAAAAGCTAAAGCCCAAGGCATCAAGAGCACGCTGCTCTGTCAACACCCAGTTTCAACGAGAACACCCAGAGGCATCGGCAGGAGGCTCAAAACAGAAGAGCCCCCCTCCAACAGGCAGCAGCTGTGAGTGATTCCCCCCGGCAGGAACCGAGGGCCAGGGCTGCTGTGCTCACTACGGTTAAACGAGCGGCAGCCAGGCCGGGGGAGCGCCCATTGCAGAGCCCCCGGCACAGCCCGCACACCAAGGCCCCGCTCCGCCCCACGGGCACCCCTGCGGCTCCCAGCCCACCTGGGCCTGGATGTAGAGGGACACGCAGTCCGGGGAGAGGCGGTGCGGCTCCAGCAGCTGCGTGCAGCGCTGCAGGTGCTCCTCGCCGGCCGACAGCTCCTCGGTGTCCGTGTGGTTGACGCCCAGCTCGTACTCCAGCACGGCCCGCCGCACGGCCAGCACCGCCTCGCCGCCCTCCTCGGCGGCGCTCAGCAGCTGCTTCACCTCCTGCAGCAGCGCCCGGGCGCTGTACTTGGAGCGGTACGGCTCCGTCTCGGGGTCCTTGAGGGACTCCACGGCCGAGAGCGTGCGGGCGGCGCGGAACTTCTCGCACACCGCGGGCCACCCTCCGCCCGCCGCCGCCGCCATCTTCCCGCGCGCCCGGCCCGCCCCGCGCCGCCTGACGCGCGCCCGGCCCCGCCCCCAGCCCCGCCCCTCAGGCGGCGCCGTGAGGGGCCGGAGGAGCGCCCCAGAGGACACCGCCGCACAGCTGCGCTCAGGGGCTTCGCGGCCGGCTTTTCCCAAAAACGTTTATTCTAGAACCCGGTTTTTAACGCTGCTGGAGAGGCAAGGCGTGTCGCTGTCCCTGTCTGGATGAATTTTGTTCGCTCGCAGTGCTGAGTTTCCAGGCTCAGAGATGCCCTTAGGGGCAGCAGCTACTTAGCTGGGCAGAAAAAAAACATCTCCCAAAACACCAGTGATTTCAACATACATGATTTTTCGCCATCCTCAAAGACAGGCTGCTTTATCAAGGAATAAAGACAAAGAGGAGTGTCTAACAGGCTTTTACTGTCTTATAAAATTCAGCTCAGTCCTGTTATCTGGAGCGAGGTTAACCGAGTGCTCTGTTAAAGTCCCCGATTTCCATTCTTGAACCAGCTGTTTCTCTTGAAGTCTCCTTGCCTGCTTTTTCCGAGCCTGGAGAAGCCTCGTCCTGCCGCCTCCTGGGGAAATTCCTCCAGCTCGGGCAGCTCACTGGCCACCGACAGCTGCCAGCGCCGCGTGTCCCTCCACTGCTCCTGAAACAAAACCCACAGACGGATAATCATCATCACATAAAGGCACCTGTAGCATCACAAGCAACACTGAATGCAAAGGTGCTCCCAGACAAACCCCACCCCTGCCAAAACAGGCCATTGGATGCCCCTTGGGAGACACTCACAGTCCTGTGGCAAAGGATAAACAAGCACAAGGGACAAGAGGGAACCAAGTCGGCAGAAAATTGGTGAACTCTCAAATACACTGGAGAGGCCAAAAACCATAGAATTTTGTTTAATGAAATCTGGTAATATCATGGGAATGGAAATGAAAAGAGGCATGGCAGGGTATTTTCTAACAACTAGGCTGTGTTCTTCCCAATCACTCTGTTGCCTATGCAAAATCCTTATTAAACCACGAACTTCCTAAACCACCCCATATCCAACCTTTAAGGCTGTTGCCAATTTTCAAATTGCCAGGTTTTAAAGCCAGCTCTGGCTACACAAACATACCTGTATATTACTCAGGTCATCTACAGGGATATCAAAGCACACGCCCTAACAAAACAAAAAGGCACAGATTTACAATGAAAGAATAAATAATCAATATTATTATTACCAATAACCAACCCCACTACATATATATTTCTGATGCTTTCTCTGCATTATCATTTAGGAGTAATGTCTCTAATAAGTCTTTTAAAGCACTCAACTAATATCAATGCCTTTCTTTTTTTCCAATAGCATAAACAGCATATTCATGATAGGCTGCCATTTCCTCAGAAATGAGACTGAGTAGGGATAATTACTTCAGACCTCCAGCCTCAATCCCTGCACAAACTGGCTACATGTGAACACACACAAAGGCCCAAATCCCTTCATTCCCAATGCTGGGCCATCTTACCATCTTCCCCTTGAGGAAACGGATTGCAGACACTTTGTTATCAATTTCCTCCCCAAGCTGCTCCTTCAGCCCCCGCCAGGCATAGCCCATGGTGTGCATCTCTATGGAACACTTCAACACCATGGTCACAAAGCCCTGCAGGAAACAGAGAAAAATGTTTAACAAGGCTAAACTTGGTCAAACCTACTGCTAGAAAACATTTTTAAAACCCCCAAACTGATATAAGGACCACAGTTCAATCACATGGTTATGTCCAAAATTTTTTCTTCAGTCAAGATCTCTTTGAGATCAGCCAATCACATGCTATACATGCAATATGACAAATGTAGAAGATTCCTGGTAAGGGGGAAACTACAATAGCACAAACCAATCTATTTGCTTGTAAAATGTCATTAGTTAAACTCTCTTAGAGCATCAAAGTCCGGTGTCACTTCAATCTCTGGAGAAATTATTTTAATTTTCATCACAAAAAAAATTTACTGATTTCAAAATTTTCCTGGGAAGAGCTGGTTTCAGCTAAAGACAAGCAACACAGCTGGAGCCTGGGGGTAACAGCTATTCAGGAACCCAGCTGAAAAAGCCTGGGAAGGAGATGCCACACAGGGCCTGGACAGAAGCAATTCCTGCATCCATCCTTGCTACCAGGGGTGCATCATTACTTACAGCTGTTGAGTTGAGCAGGGAGCGCTGCTGGATGTGAGCTGCCCCAGAAATGTGTGCCAGGGCTGCAGCCAGGGCAGCCACTGCCCCCTTCTCATCTATCAGCTCCTCAGCTGATTTCCTGAAGTAGTCTACTGCAAAGGGAGGAACAGCCTCCAGCAACCTACACAGTTACAAGATGGGTTTAAAGAGATAAGAAAAGGCCATTGTGAAGTGCAGCCATGTTTAAGACATTGGTTATTTCTGAAAAAGGCAGGGGGGAAAAACGATACGAAACTAAGAACAAGCTACTTCTGTAATGCTATTTCTGGTACAACAGCTCCCCCCATCATTTTTCAGTACACAGTGAACCCAAAACCATGCCCATCATCTGTTTTACGTT
Organism: Luscinia megarhynchos; assembly: GCA_034336665.1. Lineage (NCBI taxonomy): Eukaryota > Metazoa > Chordata > Aves > Passeriformes > Muscicapidae > Luscinia > Luscinia megarhynchos. The sequence continues at coordinate 34,188,144 of CM067569.1, read as the reverse complement.
GGTCAAATCCTTGCCAATTATGATAATCTGCTTCAAGGCAATTTCCACCGCAGGGGCAGCAAATGTAAACAGAGCTGCACGGAATAAAAGCCCACAACCCTCAGAAATAATACAAAGAAACACATGCCAGGGCTAAAATACACTCACTGCTGCAGAGCAACTCCTCATGATACCAAGTATTACTTTTTGCACACTGCTTCCAACCACGTCATCTGAGCAGACAAAATCAGTTTCCCCTCACAACAGTAATTCCCTCTTTTGTCACTTATTTCTGATTTTATAAACAAAGGTTATTTTTTTGCAAAAACTTAGAGAACATTATGTTCTAGGAAATGGTCTATGTCCAGCACACAGAGATTTAATGATACCATCTTACATTGTCTATACACAAAGCAGCTGACTTCTACAACACAGGCAAAGCCATGCTCACATACAGGCCTGATCCCTTAAAACTCTGAATTAAGCTCGAAGTATCTAGAGCAATATCTCTAACCCTTTTTTAAGAACAGGCAAATAAACTTACTTTTTGGCATCACTACTTGAAGCTTTAATTACATCTGTAGCAGAGGGAACGCCTACACGCTTAAAGGTAATACCCTGAAATCAAGAAAACAAATTAAAGGTATTTTCAGCAGTCTACAATTCAATCCTGTCTAAATCACATTACTGAGATCTCTACTTACTGTTTGCAAGATCAACATACTCTTTACTAAGTCATTTCCAAAGCTAAAATAAAGCTTTTAAGTTCTCAGCTTTGTTAATCTGGAGCTACTTTACTCCAATGTACATGCAGACTGTGATGCAAGGCATGGTCTGCCTCGTGCATTCCTGTCCCAGCCTGCCTGGTGACGCCCACAGAGGACTGCCAGCATGGGGAAACTCAGGCAATGCAAGAACAGGCTGATCCAGAAGCGTGTACAAACACCAAATATCAGCACTTTAGGCCTGCTAGCCTATAGACTGAAGAGTCCCATCCTGGACTCAGCAAGCCATGACTACAAAGTCTAAGAGTGGCAGGGCCCTCTCAGGAGCTGATTCATTTCCTGAAGCAGAGGTCTGAGGTACAACTGACCGCTTTGTGCTCGACTTGTTTCAGAAGATCTTCTTCTCTTCTCTGAAACAAACAAATGCAGATGCCGGTGCGGCCAGCTCGACCCGTGCGTCCCGAACGATGGATGTAGGAGTCAACATCCTTCACAAATTCAGATCAACAGGAGAAAACCTTGTTATTTAAACTGCTGACATTTCACATTCAACACAAATTCAAATTCAGAAGCCTAAGGAGTGACACATTATGTGTTTATACCCAAACTTATAACTACACATAAACTACTCGAGTTTGCATGGGCTCCCCCACCCAAAGTACACTGCTCAGCTTCAACCCACACTGCTGACATTTTAATTCTTTTAAATAAAAATTTCCACTGGAGTTTTGAAATATTAAAAAGGCAGCAGAAATATTTTAGAATGTTGATGAAACGCAGCAACATTCAGAAAGAATTCAGAGAAATTCCACAATGTCAAAACCTGTCTTACAAGTTTCCAGAGTAAACAAAATCCAAGACTTCAATCAAAGCTCAAACTGTAAAACTGTAACTATGAAATTTTAGGCCTGGTGTTTACAAAAAAATTCACTTAATTTGTGAATTGGAACAGAACATACTTCTGACAAAACAGAGAAATAACCCACCATTCTGGCTCAAAAGAATAAAAAAAAATTAGTTTCCTTAATGACTTACTTTTGGTGGTGAACACTGTATAACAAGGTCAACCTCAGGAATATCCAAGCCACGGGCAGCTACATTTGTTGCAATCAGCACTTCAAAAACACCATTTCTGAAGCCTTTTAATGTAATTTCTCTCTGTTTCTGTGGAATGTCACCATGCAAGGACTGGGCATCCTGTCAGTGCAAAAAGCCATCAACATGACATTTAATGGGAGTCTAGGCTGCAGCATCTGAAGATTAATGGCAAACCCCAAAACACTGTGCAGAGCAACAAAATATAATTACATAGCTGATACCAAAGGAATATAAAGCATCCTACTTGGTTTGATCCTTCTCTGGGATTTACTGTGAAAGCAGCATGGCCAAGAGGCAGAAATTATTGCTGCAAGTTTTTAATGTGGATGGTATGTGAGATTTCTCTAATATTAGGCTAACCATGTATTCCCACCACTGCTAGCTCTCCATAAATTAGCATTTAGTATCAAACAGGATTTTCTCTGAAAAATATGCAGCATTTTTCCTCACATTCAGAAAAAGGGAGGTAATTCCAGCAAGCACAGAAGACCTGCTCAATAGATCACTTGCATTCCAAACAAACTCTTGGCAAACCTCCCAAGGGCAACAAGACATTTCTTTCTACCATATTAGTTGGATTTTCCTCAATGACTGTCCAAAAACCAAATGCCATTAAGAGATGGGAATCCAAAAAGCACACTAATACAAGATGGGATGTGTCCACTACACTAGCCTCTGTTTCTTACAATTATTATTTCCTGGTTATTCAGCATAGGCTGCGTATTTCCTGATGATCCATGTCCTGAACTATTTTAAAGCCACGGGAAAAAAAATTCAAAATGTCTGTCAAGAGGATATTTTACCTTCAAAGTTCAATTTTTAATAACAAATTTCACAAGTCTTAAAACCACTCCACACAGTTGCAACCTCCTATTTATTTCAGGGCGTTCAACCCCTGGCTGTCCCAAACACTGCTCTGTGCTCAGCCTCAGTACCTGTTTGAGAGAAGCATTCATAGCCAACTCATTTGCTTCCCTTTTGGTCTCACAAAACACAATGGTCCGCCCACGGCTGCCACTGTAGACCTGAATGATGTCCCCAAGAACTCCTGCCCTGTGAGATGAACGACACTGAATGGCCAAGTGCTGTTTGGGAGAGAAACAAGAAACCCATGTTAAATCTAAGCTATGCACAGGACACACAAAATGAACAAAAAAAGCAGTTTAATTTTTTTTTTTTAAGCTTGCAAATGACAGCTCCCCACATGAAAGCTTTGCCTACAAAATCTGTGTGTCAGCTATGTGAAAAGTCATTCCATATGCCCATTTATAAAGTCAGTGCATTATCCAGCAGAGTAACTCACTTCCACAGTTGTGGCTGTCCTTTGAGTCTTCTTTCCAATCAGGTCAATCTGTTCATACTCATCTCTCATGTATTTTTTTGCCACATCATAAACCCATCGAGGACAAGTTGCAGAAAACAGCAGTGTCTGCGGGTTGTTCTCAGAGCCTGGAAGGAAAGGCCATCAACTTCAGACATCTCAACAGACCATGGCACTTGAGAACTGATAAAAAGCAAGAGCTGCTCTCACACTGACAGCTTTCTATGTGCACTAAGTCTGTACAAGATGTGAGGAAACACTGCCAGCAATCTTATTTCCAGTAATTCAAGCCTTTTCGAAAATCCTGGCATTAGTGAAATGTGGCAAGGAGTTTCACACATTAAAATAACCTCCTTCTGCACTGTACCAGGTACCTGACAGCTTTGCTGAACACCCACTACATCAGAAAAGAGCAAACACTCCCTAGTTGTCAGCTTTGTGTGGTGACAAGTGTACAGACCATAACCCTAACCCTCTGCTCAAGTCACCTCTCTCTGGATGAGGAACTCTAGGGCTTAGGGAGTTGAGTTTGCTGCTTTTTTCACTTCAGCCTTCTGTCACCTTTCTTTGAACCTTTTCCAAATCTACCTGGCCCTTTTCTAGCATCACACAAAGAACTTAAGTTCTTAAAGTAGCATAACTGCATTCTCTGCATTGTCCGCCATTCCTCTCCTGATGTCTGAGTTCACCTTTCTTGTAGGAGGATCCCAAGATTTCTTCCACTTGCTCAGCAAAGCCCATGTCTAACATATGATCCACTTCATCCAACACAACATGCTTCACGTTGGAAAGCTCCAGCTTGCTGTTCTGAATGTGGTCTTTGATCCGGCCAGGAGTTCCCACCAGAATATCGATGCCACTTTTAAGGAGATCAACTGGAAGACAGAAAAACAAGGACAGTGTCAGACTGCTAAGAGACAGCATGATAAAAAGTTAGCATTAAACAGCAACACTTCTCATTTTAGAAGCAAAAAGCTGCTGCCCTTTAACCTCAGAATAAAGCACAACACCCAAAGGTAACAGACACAGAAGCTAATTGCAGTCCTGGCTGCTCTGTCAGGAGTACCAGCCAAACCTCATTTAAGTTACAGGGAAATACACCAATTTCCAAGTAAACAATCAGACATTGGAAAGCTTCAGAGCTTTACTACATGGAAACACTTCACTTTTCCAACTAAACTTTGTCCCAGCTATCTCTGGAGACACATAGGCACATACATAGTTCTCCCATTTCTGTCACCTAGTCCTGGTCTATGTCCACACAAAAACACAATAAAGAAGAAATTAACAGGACTAGACATTTCAGAGAACTACAACCATTCTTTTCCATAAAGATTTACTGGAACTAAAATAATTCAACCCAGGCTGTGTGCTTCCTTTGAAAGACATGCCATTTGAGTTCCTGACCCAACTCAAACTCTGAGGGGGGAAAAAACCCATTTTTATTTATGAAGTGCATTTGGAGAAAGCTCCAGTCCATTAGTAATTCCTTAGCAGTTACTTACGCTGTTCTTTATATGAAGCTCCTCCATAAAAACAAGCAATTGACAGTTTCTTTGTGAAATTCTTGAAGTCTTTGGCTACCTGAATGGCCAATTCCCTGGTTGGAACAAGAACCAGCACCTGAAGGGAGAGAAAAACAGACAAAAATGCAGCTGTGCTTGGGAGAAGGTGTAGGAGAAAAGAGCTTACTTCATGTCAAACAGCTTGCACTCCCATCTTTACTGTACACTTGTTGCAGAGGTGCCCACAGCTTCCCACCATCCCAGCAATATTAACATTCCCTGCCTCCTGGGGCCTGCAGGAGCCTCAGAGCCAGCAAGAGGCAACTAAACAAAGTGCTACAAGGTAACTCAGACTAGAACAACAGTAAATTTTCTTTCTTATGTTAAAGCCAGATAAAAGACACTTGAGCAACATTACCACGGGCAAGGAAGGTGCATCTCAGCATTAAAGGGTAGGAAGTCACTAAATCTGGTGTAGTAAGATTTTAAAAGATACACAGCGTGACACACTCCAGCCACACATCCTTCCTTTTCTCCACCAACCTGCCTTCCTCCAGAATCTACCCTTCTCCCAATATTTTATTTAAGAATGAATCAATAAAACAAAGAGCTGAATTCATCTCTTAAAATCTTTCATTTAGTAAGATTTTAAAAATTTACATTGCCTTCACAGTTAATAAAACAAAAGGACAAAGCAGGCAACAAATCTGCAGACTCTATATAGCTCTGCAGTCTAATGATAAATATCCTGATATGAGCAAAGTATTCAGCATTACAAAAACCTGTAAAGGACAAAAGTCCCCAAAGCAACAGTAAAATCACTCTCAAAACCTGCCACGCTCTAAGGTTGTGGAGAAAACTCTTAAGTGTAAGTTACTTTTGGTGCACGGCCTCTTCTCCCATCCAGTGAGACACTCTGAAGTTTTTCAATCAGTGGAAGAGCAAAGGAAAGGGTTTTCCCAGTTCCTGTTCGAGCTTGAGCAATTACATCTTTGCCATCATATATGGGCTGGAAAGTCCTCACTTGCACAGGGAACAGGTATTTTACACCTCGAGCTGTAAGATAATTGAAAGAGGTTTCTCTTAAAGGTGAACTAACAATTAGAAACCCTCATCTATAAATATGCAGGGCACACCACCTCAAATTCTGTACACAACAGAAATTGCAACTTAGAAGAAAACCATGCATCTTTGTGGTTTATTCCTACCCACAGGGTGAGTACTGTGTATCCACCATGAAATACAGTCTTCTTTGTGATGTACAGTTTAAGACAACAGGAGAGGAAGTTAAAAATGTGTTTTTTCTGATACAGCTCAAGATTTTGTGGTAGTTGGGTTTTGAAGGCACGAAGGTGATGGACTTTGTTTCAAAACATTCTAAAACTTCAAAGAGATTTTGTACAGTGGAAATGAAACAAATAACTCATCCAAAAGAAACTTCAGAGCAAAGAAAACATGAAACAACAAGGAGAATTTTTTCTAACGAACAAGAATTACACATCTACCCAACACAGGGGACAAGATCCCTACAGCAATTACTTCCTCAACAAAATGAGTCACAAAGAGATATGAAAATGCCCCAAACTATGAAAATAACCCCAGACAATCTGTTCACTCAAGGCAAACAGTCTTCATATACAAAACTCCATTAGGCTTGTCTAAGAAGCAATATTGCAGACAGCAGACACAGAACAGAAGATATACCAAAGTTAAGAACGATGCTGATGAGAAATGTCTCTCTAGAATGTGTATCTAGGAATAACCACTCCATGAAGAATTATTTAATTTTAAGTCATCTGAAACTGAACAAATCAGAAAACTTTTTTCTACTAACAACAGCAGATTCTCTGAATTTAGAGTGCCTGGTCATGTCCTACCTACCATACACATGTAACACAATTTAGTACTATTTACCCTTGGCTTATGAAGGTAACAGAGCCCAATTCTGACCAAACATTTACAGAAATGTCTTTTACCACATGAACTAACCTGTGAGAAGTTTGATAGTGTTTTCTGAGAGAGGAAAATTAGAGAAGGCGCCTTCTTTTGCATCTTCTGTTAGCTCCTAATAGGATAAAAAAACCAAAACAAAACAAACTAAGTAGTACTCCAAGATTAGCATAGAACACACCATACACAGTCACACAATAAAAGCTGTGCGTTTGCTGTACAGCCACAATTTAACCAGACACTTTCTTCCTAGTCAATCAAAAAGAAAACCCTCTTGATGTAGGCACTACCTGCTCGGCAAGTCAGGAAATGGAAACTATGTGACAGGAAGAGCAGCACACGTGAAAACTGCTCCACTAGCCAGTCACCTTCCCTGCAGGACACCAAGCGCTTGGAGTTTAACGGGAGGGGGAAAGCACGTGGAGAGCAGCTCCCACGTGTCGCTGCCGGGCGGGATGAGAGACATTCTCGACACCCAGGACCAAGCACATCCAAGGCAAAACGTGCCTAGGACAGATCCTCGTGCTCCCACAGTGTCGCAGCTCAAGTCTCCACACTCCACACTAAACCCACTAATTACCAGCAGAACGTTAATTAACCACGACTTTGGTGGCAGAGCATCCCCACCTCGGCGTCGCTGTCCTGCTCTCCGCTCTGGGCAGCCGGGGCTGTCACGCTGCCGCTCGCAGCGGATTTCACCGCGTGCTGGGACGCCTCGCTCTCTCCCGCCAAACCATTGCTCTTCTCCTTGGCCTTTTTCGTCTTCTTGGGCACGGGGGGCTCCAAGTCGCCATCCCCCAGCCCGTCCTCCTCGGGCTGCACCTGCTCGGCCTCAGCCTTACCGCGCCGCTTCGCCTTCACCTGCCGCTTCACCTTCTTCTCCGGCGTCTCCTCCTGCAGCGGGAAAGCCGCGGTCACACGGGGAGGGAGAGCCGCGGGCACACGGGGAGGGAGAGCCGCGGGCACACGGGGAGGGAGAGCCGCGGGCACACGGGGAGGGAGAGCCGCGGGCACACGGGGAGGGAGAGCCGCGGGCACACGGGGAGGGAGAGCCGCGGGCACGCCGTGGGGGAAAGCCGCGGGCGCAGGGAGGGGAAAGCCGCGGGCGCACGGAGGGAAGCCGTCGCTCCCCAGGTTTAAGCCCCCCAAGCCCGTACAAAATGGCCGCACCCGCGGCCGCACGTGGCGCTCCCACCTTGACCTTCCTGCGGCGGCCGCGGCGCAGCGACTCGGCGGCGGCGGGCGCCTGGGGCTCGGCGGGGCTGTGCTCGGGCTCGGCGGCGGGCATGGCTGCCGGCTGCTCCCCGGGCAGGTGCTCGGCGACCGCGCTGCTGCCAGTGCCGGGGCCGGTCTCGGCGCGGCGGCCCCAGGAGGCGCGCCCCGCCCCGGCGCGCAGGAAGTGAGGCGGGCGGGCCGGCCCGCGGGGCAGCGCCGCCGCCAGCAGCAGCAGCGGGCCCGCCCCGGCTCCGTACAGCCCGCACAGCCGCCGCCCGCCGCTGCTCGCCGGCACCGCCGCCCGAGCCGCGGGGAGCCCGAGCCGCGCCGCCCGACCCCACACGGCCCCCATGCGGCCGGCGCCCCGCTCCGCTCCGCGCCGCCCCTTCCGCCGCGCCGCCCGCGGCTCCTTCCGCCCGCTGCGCCGCCGCCATCAGCCGGGCTCGCTGCCCCGGTTCACCCAAATAGGCGTATTGGTCTAATACCGATACTCAACTGTGACGGACAAAAGACTCTCTAACACTTTAAAGTTAGAAAGTGTATGTTTATTCAGCGCTGGACAGCGGCGTGAGGTAACCCTCTAACACGCACCGCAAAATCACAGGTGATCACAGAGTCTGTTTATTGACAAAAGAGTCAAACAAATACATATTCACAATAACAGCCCCTCCCATCCCACGCTTCCTACGGTAATTAGCTTGAATAGCTATTAAGCATTGATTGACTTCTTAAATTAAGTCTGGGGTCGTTCTCGTGGGTAGGGGTCTAAAAGGAAGAAGTAAGGCGAGTGTTCCTCACCGTAAACTCTTCACCTTTTCTATCAATGACAATACAAATGATTTCTGGAGATAGTCCAATTTTTCAATGAATGGATTTCTGGTTGCATTGTCTATGTTTCTTCGGGTCTGCTCACTAGTTTCGTCTTTTCCCATTGTAAGCGCAGCTGAGCAAACATAAAATGACAGACAATAAATTTCAGATAACTACTCCCTTCTAACTTGTAATTATTTTCAGCAAGGCAACTAAAATCCTAATTTTCTAAGATTAGTCGGGCTTCTGGCGCCATGCACGGAAATTCAGGGCTAGAAATGTCCCTCGATAAGAAATTTTCAGGGCTAGGAATGTGCCTATCACAGCCCCTCTATCGGGATTTTCCACTCAAGTTAAGTAATCCCAGCTAACTTCTCCACGTGCTCAGAAGGGTCTTGACCCCCAAAGTAAGCGTCTTTCTTAGTTGTAATACTAAAACATCATTCACCCATAGGATACATGGACCTTGAGTATTTTGCCAACCCAGCAGTGTACACAGACATCCATCAACATACTGATTTACTGCATCCTTAAAGCTTGTCAGCTCCAGGATGTCCTTGAGTAAGGGCTGCTGCTATCCATTGCACTGGCCAGGCTTGAAAATACACCAGGATCTTACACTGAAGAACATCCCTACCTATGACAATCAAGGGGTTATGGGTCTTCCTCCGGGGGCTCCCCCTCTTGTTTTGGAAGCTGCCTTTCCTGCCCCCTTTTATAAGGAGTCACAGTTTGGGAAAGAAACTAAAAACTAGTAAGATTTAGGGAAAGAAGAGCTTCATTACAAATCCACAAAATAAAAACAAATCAGATTTATTTTTCTTTCAAGAGCTCCAGCTGCCACACTTTCCAATCTGGCACCTTCCCACGTCTCCACCTGCAAAATACTGCTTCAAATACATGACAACAAAATATGAAGTTGTAAAATAATATTTAATTTTATCAGAAAATGTACAGGTTTGAGCAGCAATTCAGATCTATGTATTATACAGTGAACCAGGCTACAGTTTTGAACGCAACAGACATATTATGGAAAGAGTCAAATAGCAATATGAGAAACAAAAGAAACAATTCTTTTTTTCTTGCAGACTTTTGGGTTGCCTTTTTTTTTCCTTTGCACTCTTTTTTAAAATGAACAGAACCTTGTTTATGAGCAAAGTAGTACTGACAAAAAAAAGTATCTTAATGAAGTATTTTCCCCAGTGGTACAAACACACAGAAACAGCCTAATGTAATGTAATATAAAATACTTCAGTCCCGTTTTTTCTCACTTCTGGATTGCTGAAGTTAATGTTCAAATGCTCTGCTGAAACTTCGTTTCTGGCCTCTGCTCCTGAATCTGTTTCTCCCAGAGCCACCACGCCGACCATTCCTGGAGCTCGAGAAGCTCCGCCCATTCCCTCCACCACTCCCTCCTCCTCCTCGTACGGACTCCACCAGCTCTGGCAGTTCAGTCGCCACACACAAACGCCAATGTTTTGAATCCTCCCACTTTGCCTATCGGAATAAGTCAGACACAGCAAGTTAAATCCTACGAATACAAACACAGTGTATGCTACAATTATTACATTTGCTCAACTGAAATAGTAAAATATGGGATTCAAGCTTCTAAATGAAGGGATCAGTAATTTTGGTGTGGTAATGCTAATGACCACCAGCAAAAATCTGAATTCACCTTACTGTGGAGAGAATTCTGGGTGAAACTATGAGGTGGGGAATAGAGAAAAGGGGAATAAAGCTTGCTGCCTACAAAGATGAATCCAGCACCACTTTTCTCAGTGCAAAAGTTTCAAGTTAGAGACTTTTGGTCACAGTGGAATGCCTTAGAAAAGAAACACTGTGAGCTTGTTCTGTTGTTCAGTTCTTTCCAAGCCATCCCTTTTGCCACTAGGAAAGGCAGGATAAAGGTTTTGAGTCTAACCCATTCCAGCCAGCTTCATCTTCAGCCTGCTGTACCCAGAATTTGCAATGAACGTACCTCTATTTCTTTTTGGTCTGCCACAGGAACATCAAAGCACACACCCTAATAAAACAGAAAGAGTAATTTTAATGCATACATGGTAAGCATTTTAAATGACTGCAACTAAAAACAAATGTACATCTGAGAGGCAGGCACTATCAGAACTGACTGTCCTAAGAAATGCTTTTCTGCTTTGTCATTAAGGCAGAGTTAACATGCCTCACACCTTGTACCTGTTCTGCTATCCCCATAGCCATGCATTATCCCACCTCCTGAACATGCCAGCAGAGCCCTAAGCACTAAAAAAAGACTGAGGCCCATCATCAACAGTGCCTGGAATAGGGAAAAAGACCAAATAGCTCCCCTGACAATTGCTAAGAAAAGGCTGCCATCAGAAAAGCCCAGTATCAAAGGAAAAAACCAAAACCTTACCATTTTACCCTTGAGGAAGCACATTCTGTTCACCTTCCGCTCAATATCATCACCCAACACCTCTCGCAGTCTTCGCACGGCATGGCTCATGCTGCTTATTTCTTCAGAGCAGTGAAGTATCATTGTAACAAATCCCTAAAATAAACGGGGCAGTTCCACTCAGGCAGAGGAACAGCAGCACATACATCATCAGCACATACATCAGACAGGAGAAACCTGCCAATTTACAGCTTATTAATGAAATCTTCAAGTGGGTATTGTTACACCAAGTATCTTTACAGCTACTATTTGGCTGCTTTTAACAAAATCAGTAGTTCCTAGTGGCTTAAGTATAGTTCTCAAACAAAAGGGTCAGGAGACAAGTAATTCTCTATTCAGACAACACAGTGGTGTGTTGTCTCTTTCCAGTTTCAAGGCAAGCATTAAGTCATATCCCCTCCCTTACCGCATCAGAGTTCAGCAGTGAGCGCTGTTCAATGGAAGTAGCACCCGAAATATGGGCCAGAGCTGCAGCCAGAGCATTAACTGGTCCCTTCTCTTTTATTAGCAACTGAGCAGATTCTCTGAAATACTCAATAGCAGTCTGAGGAACAGAATCCAGGCACCTAAGTAGTTAAAGCAAAAAAAAAAAAATTAACAATTTATACACTAGTAGGCTCTGGAATAGAAAAAAAAACCCCAGGAGTCCAAGATTTCAACAGTATTCAGAAAGTTCAAAGAGGCAATAAAGAATAATTCAAACAGCCCTTCTGAACTGGGAAGGCATCAAGGAAGATGCAACAGGCCTTGAGTTCCCAAACACACCTCATGGCATCTTTGCTGGAAGCCTTTATAATGTCTGTTGCAGTAGGAACACCAACACGCTTGAATGTAATGCCCTGAAATTCAAAAGGCAAAAGACAAATAAAAATTGCAGACGATAGATAATTCAGTTATAAAGAAGTAGTATTGAACTCCAGCACAACAAGCATTTAAGTCTGTAATTTTTCTTCTTATTTTCACCTTTTAATTTCCAATTTTTTCCTAGTGAAAATTGTAAGGTTAAGCTTATAGGAAAATGAGTAACACTTAGAAGGCTTTAATGTATCAGATCAGTTTAAATGATTCAGTGACCTTAGACTGGAAACAGAAAACATTTTCATTTATTTCTGGGGAAAATAGTCCTACAAATTCTAAATTACTACTTTTAGTCTGATAGATTTGGATTTAATTAGAAATTACAGAGCTTTAGTCTACATGTAACACTGCTTTCTGTGCCAGGAATAAACCATCTCATCACAACCACATATTTAATCGTTGAGGAAACTACCATATGGAACACTGCACAAAGTGCAAAAATGCAAGTAACAGCTCTCAGGAAAGCTGGACATGTGCACATCACTGATCAGATGACAGCCAGGGTGAACACTACACTGAAATACTGAGTTTTTTCTCACTTCCACAAGGACAACCTCGCTGGCATTTGCTGGAAAAGTGTGGGTGTTAGAATCTGCAGTGCTCTCCCTGCTCCACAGTAACTAACACTGCACCCACCTTCCTCACAGTACCCAAACCTCCTCAGGGTGCTCATAAACTGCATTCTGTAACTGAACAGAGTCTTGCAATTAGAAGAAAACTGTACTTTACCGCTTTTCTGTTCCACGTGTCTAAGCTGATACTCCTCCTTCCGCTGATAGAAACAGATACAGATGCCAGTGCGCCCAGCTCGGCCTGTGCGCCCAGAACGGTGGATATAGGACTCCACATCCTTCAGAAACAGAGTTGAACACAGCCTCATGAGTTACAGTTAAACCTGAACAATGCACAGTAACTGCATCGTAGTATTGAATTAGAAAACATTGTTTCACTGATATCGACTAAATATGCTCTTCCATAACCATCTAAAAATCATGGCTTGCAAACCAGAGCCACAGCCATGAATCAGCTTTTCTCTATGCATCACCTCACAATAGGACCTCCACAGCAATCCCACTCGCCTCCTGCACATCCACTAGAGCGTGGTTACTGCAGTATTAACAGCACATTCACTTTGTTTCTTTTAAACCCAATTAAGTTCAGCCACAACCAATGCTCTCAGGGCTGTGGTCCATACCACATTCACCCCATTCAACAGAATCATTCTTCCCTCTGCTCCCAGCCTTGCAAACACCACACTCAGCTTCCAAGAGAAGCTTCATAAGAATACATTTTGAGGAAAATAATCCTTAAACATACTAGGGATTGACACAGTCCCAAAAAATCCTCTAAGAAACTACTTCTACATATCTGGACATATGCTGATGAACTCTGTGTGGTCAATACCATCAGCTGACAGCATACACTACTTGAAAGCAAGACATGCAACATAAAAGTCTCCTACCTTTGGTGGTGAGCTTTGTATAACCAGGTCAACTTCTGGGATATCTAAACCACGGGCAGCTACGTTGGTTGCAACCAGAACTTTAAATGTACCATTTCTAAAACCCTTCAGTGTGATCTCTCTTTGCTTCTGAGGAATGTCACCATGCAATGACTGGCAATCCTGGAAAACAGTATTATTTTAGAACCATATCAAAATCCAAGACAGTGCTTCATTTTATGGTCAGTTTTGGGTACAACATTTTGGTATTTGATAGGTACTGTGTGGCAAGATACAGAAGAAGAACTGAATTACCCAAATTTATATTTTAGCTGTCTTACACTATGTACTAAGTAATTCTTTATTCATTCACCTCCAAGGAAAACAAAACTGCAATGTGTGTATCAGCTCTACCTCTAATTACTGTGACATATTGAAAACTCTGCCCTAATTTGCCATCCACACATCTATGCAATGCTTGGCTGCTGCAAAATTGTAATCTATAATTGTTGTTTCATGTCCACGAGAAAGAGTCAAATCCTATCTGACCACACAGAAAAGCCTGCCCTATGCACTTGGAAACTGTCTCTTTAAAACTTACTCAACATAGGGTTGATTCATCTCTGACAAGTTTTGTTACTTAATACACATGATAAAACACCTGTTTCATTGAAGCATTCAGAGCCAGCTCATTTGCCTCCTTTTTGGTCTCACAGAAGACAATGGTCCTCCCGTGGCTGCCACTGTAGACCTGAATGACATCTCCAATAACTGCAGCTCTCTGAGACCAGTGACACTCTATTGCCAAATGCTATGGAAAAAAATTCCAGTGATTAGCTTATATCAAGTTAAGATTCTTTTAAAATACACTTGGAACTGTTAGATACAGAAATAGTGAAGAGGTATACAGTTGTTCCCTGATGGGGAACGATCCTGGAACATACAAAATCCATAAGGCTCCTATGCCCATAATTACTCTAATGTTCAACAAAATAATTACAGTAAGAGAAAACCAAGCCTCTAGCATATATGTATTATATTCCTTGCTATGGTTATTACTACACAGAAAACAAAGGCCTACTGAGGTGAGATACTACAGGAAGTTTTAAAAAAAAAAACTGTCTTTTGTACAGAATACCAGAAGTCTACTGCAATGTCCATGGAGATTTAAAAGCAGCAGGCTGATGTTAATGCATTTTGCTTACAACTTGGATAAATTCAGGCACTGCTTTTCCCTGAAAACCCATAAAACTGACAAGTGTCTTGGCTTGCAAAGCAGGATGTAATCAAAAGTATGTATTCTATCACCATCTGTTGAAACCAGGTGTGGCAGTGTTCTTTATCTCTTCCACATCCCCTCCTTTCTCCAGGGAGATCTTCTCTTAATGGCCCATTGAGTCTCACTGCAGGACTGATAAAATTACATCATCCCATTGTGAGATGCTCCAGCCAGGGGGAGGAACCAAGAATTCCCTTACATAGATAAAATCTGAGATTTTGAACATCAGAACAGTCTTTTTCCATTGGAATCCAGAGGGAAACCGACTCTTCCACATCATCCCTGGACCTTCAGAGGAAAACTGCACCTTCTACAGGAGCACTGCTTCCAGCTGAACCACATCTGCCACTGCAGGAGGATGCAGCCACCATTTAATGGGACTGCTGCCAACACCCTGACTGACTGACTGACGGGGTGTCAGCTTGGATTCTGACTCTGTCTGTGTTTTGAGTTTGGGGGTTTTTTTGTATTACTGTATTTTTTTAATTTTATTTTTTCCCTGCTAAAAAGGGGGAAAAAAACCTCCTGTTATTCCTATTCCCATAACTCTGCTTGAGAGCTCCTTAATCTCAAAATTACAGTAATTTGAAGGGAGGGGGTTTACATGGTCCATTTCAAGAGAGGCTTCTGCCTTTCTTAACAAACACCTGTCTTTCAAACCAAGACAACTAGAAAATCCTCTCTCTACGTGCAGTGTGAGAAGACAGATCCTAAACCCAAAAACAGCTTGACTAGCTGCAATGTGCCTTATGTTTAGAAAAAAATTCTCAAAACAACTTCCAACATCACTGTGATAATGCACCTTAGGAAGAGTAGCATAAAAGAAAAGGAAAAAGGCCTGAAAATGTTTCACTTGATATTACTCACTTCCACTGTTGTAGCAGCCTTCTGAGTTCTTTTCCCAATCAGGTCAATCTGCTCATATCTAGTCTTCATGTATTTCTTAGCCACATCATACACCCAGTGTGGGCAAGTTGCAGAAAACAGCAGTGTCTGGGGATTGTCTTCAGAATCTTTAAAAAAAAATCCCAAAAAACAGAACAACGCTTCACAAACTTCATACATTTCACCTAACAGATGTCCACAAGTTGATTATTCAAGTGATTAAAAATGAGGTTAAATATCAGTACTTAACATAAAGAAGCCAATCGAGCTTTTTTAATTTATGCATTACCAACACCTGGAGTAAAAAATACTCTAGAAAGTCTAAATAATTTCAAGATTATGAAAAAATTACTATAGCCAAAAAATCCAGTCTGTTTTCAAGCAGTGAAAAAGGAAAAAAAGATAATTCCTTTTAATTTGAAGAAATCCAAGCACAGTTTAAAGACAGGTACCAAAGACAGTTACAATGCAGACCCCTAGATACTGAACTTCAAGCTTTGCAAAGGTTCTGTGAATGATGCCCACACATTCAGAATATGTAATATTCAGTCATTTCCAAAGTCACCTTATACCTGAATTTTAGCAAACTAAATAATTACTAGTATTTCCTACTATTTGTTTCAATATTGAGATTACCCTTCTTGTATGCAACTCGTAAAATGTCTTCCACTTGCTCAGCAAATCCCATGTCCAGCATCTGGTCAACTTCATCAAGCACCACGTGTTTCACCTTGGTGAGGTCCAGCTTGCCATTCTGCAGGTGGTCTTTAATTCGACCAGGTGTGCCAACCAAAATGTCAATGCCACTTCTCATGAGATCAACTTGTAAACAGGGAAGTCAAGAGTCAGCAGTGAGGAAAAAAAAAAAACAACAAAAAAAGCTTACCTCCCTTCCCTTTCCCTGTGATTTAAAGTAGCAAGGATAAGCTTCTTTTAATATTTTTTAGAAATGGTCAGCTCTTCTCAAACTATCTACTTTAACTGGAAACTTTAAAAAATTTATTTATTTAACTATCCACATTACTGAAATCAACCCGTTTTTGAGGTTCTGCAGTGAAAAAAAAATCATGCCTAATGTCTCAAGATGTGTCCCAATGTAAAAGCTCATTCTCATTCTTTGTTTACAAACACCAAGAAAGTAAATTGTGCTGTCACAACAATTTCTTCTTCACTTTACAAATCCTCTACATATCCCTTACCACATGAAAAAATACATACCTAGTCACAGCTGCTAAACTAATAGTATTTAAAGAAAATGGGTTTTCAAGAACCTAAACCCAGATACTGTGTGTATACTCTGTTTCACTTTAAGGTACAGGAGTACATAAGTTACACCAAGAATATAACTGAGAGCCATAAGAAGATACACCTTGAACTGCTAGTTTTCCCATGCATAGTCTCCAGCTCTTGAACTGTAAGTGTGTGCTTGGAAAGACCAACTGCATTTCCTAAATATGGCAGTCAATCAATATTTCAATTACGAGTCCTAAGAGTCACTTACTTTGTCCATTATAGGGAGTTCCTCCATAGAAACAACCTACTGACAGCTTCCTTGTGATGTCCTTGAAATCTTTGGCAACCTGATTTGCCAGCTCTCTTGTTGGACAAAGCACTAGAACCTGCACGGAAAAAAGACAAAACAGATGTTTTCTCAGCATGGCTTCTGCCAAGAAACCACCAGACCTCTGATCATTAATTTAGATCTGACCATTTGTAAAAAAAAAAAAAAAAAAAAAAAAAATTTAACTAATTATGTAAGCAAAGGCTGGAGAAACACACTGCTCAAGTCTCTTGTTACATCATTAATTTCCTTTGACATATACTCATTTAGGACAGGCTAACTTTTTTTTAAACAGGCTAGGAGAGATTTAGATCTTATTTAAACTTTAACTCCTGAACAGAACAGCTGGAAGTCCTCTTCTACATGTGCATATGCTCTTTGAACACAAAACCAAAGGATGTGGGTAACAAAAGCTGGGTTTTTTTTTTGCACCTGCTCAGTACTGCTTCACAGCCCTGTGAGGTGTAAGAAAGAGCTATCAGCTGTCTCTTGGCTTCCTTTTGGCTCAACGAAACATGTTCAGCCTGCAGAGCTGCTGTGCTAATCCATATCCCTGCAGAGGCAACCAAGGAACCATCCTCTTCTCCAATATGCAGCCCTTTTTGCAGGCTGGTTAACTATTGGAACTCTGGAATCCTTTATAAGGTTATGGCTCCCGTCAAGAAAGCTCTTCTTCCCCAAAAGATTGTGCCAAATCTAGAGACAGCATTGCCAGTCAGCCAGGCAGTGTGATGGGCAGATACATACCAAACTGCTAGTACTGGCTTTGGAAGGCACTTCAGGTAATCTGTGAGAGGGCTGACAAGATAAAACAAACTGACAAAAATTATTAATGACGACACACTCAGATTTGGCTTATCTAAGTTTTTTTGGAGGCATCATAAGAATTCAGTGAAAAACCACACGTGGAGAATGAACACATTTTTGCAGAATGAACACAGCTCATAATGGATTTGGATTCTCTGGAGCAGAAGCTTCAGCATTTGGTGGTGTTCCTAATGAAAACTAAGCCTATTTTTAGAACCTCCCACTGTTTATATGTTTTAGAAAGAAACATGTTTGAGTAGACAGCTTTTATCAAGCTGTCAAGTTACAATTAGCAACTAATCTGTTTGCAATACAGGAGAAAAAAAAGCCAGCAGTAGCCAGCAGTCCTGACCTGGTAACCTAACTGAGACAAATTAAATAGGAACACGTTGACCACCTGTAGTTCTGGTCTCCCTGTGGCAGAAAAAGGAACTTCACAGGATACAGGCAAAGCCCAGTGAACACAGCTCTCAAATCACCTTTAATGTGGGTTGGCTTACCTGAAGAGCTTCTCCAGCAGCTGAAAAACCTGAACCACTTAAATGTAAGACAAAACAAAATCACCATTCTAGCCAGGCAGTTACCTTTGGTGGACGGCCTCTCCTTCTTTCCTGTGAATCTCCCTGAAGCTTTTCAATTAAGGGAATAGCAAAAGAGAATGTTTTCCCTGTTCCAGTTCGAGCTTGAGCAATGACATCTTTGCCAGAGTACACTGGGTTGAAGGTCTTCACTTGCACAGGGAACAGGTACGTGACTCCTCGAGCTGTGACAATTTCAAGACATTACCTTAATATGGTCATTTTACAAGTGTTCCTTCACACTCTTCAGTGGAAATTATTCCAAGGAGAACTCCCATTAACTCTAAAGTAAGTCAGGACTGTATCATCACCTCCACTGATTTGATCAGATGGGTGATTTGCAAAGAGTGCCCTGGGACTCTCCATTTTATCCTCCCACTTCACACCACCAGACCCAGTGGTAGGACAGAAGAACTTTTTAGACGTTATGAAAGACTTTCAGTACTGTGCCTTTATTTATGCAATACTCCTCAGCTATCTGTGAAAATCTCTTCCTTTCAAATAATACATATCTCAAAACCCCTTCTGTTCTTCTTTTAATTCATACTAATTCAGGTATAAAGAAACATCAAAGATACTAAATATAATTGGTTTTCCTTTATTCCCACCAAAATAACCTTTAACTGAAAATTTCTCACACATCTTGTTTTTTTTTCCCTTGTCATTTAGAATTTTACTGCAAAGGCTGAACTGGACAACTCTGCAAACAGCAAAGTTTGTGTTCAAAGGTTTATTTAGAGCAGGCAGTCAATGTTTTCTGCACAGCATCCATGCTTGCATGGGCACAAGCAGAGCACACCTCAAAGTTACTGATCCAGGGTATCGAGCATCAAAACACGACAGAGATCACTGACATTCAACGGTCACACCCTGCCAAGAAACTTACCTTGAAGAAGCTGGACAGTTTCTTTGGAAATAGAAAAATTGGAGAAAGCACCCTCTTTCTGTTCTCCAGTCAACTCCTGTTAGGTAAACAATAACTCAGGTTAAGATTCCACATGGCTATCACATGACTGTCAGTAAATTCAAGGTAATTAAAGTAAATTCAGCATAGGCACTGGTGTCAGACTCTTCAGTGACAGTGTCACATCTGCACCTAAACAGCCTCCTTTATTTTACCATCATATTTCAAATATGGACAAAGTTAGTAAAAGTCTTCTGTAGGTTAAGGCTGTTTCATATATAATAGCACAGTAAATGCAAAACCCTCAAACCAAAGCCGAAAACTCTTAATTAGAATCATTGAATATTATTATTTGGAAGGGACTCAGAAGGATCAACAAGTCCAACTCCTGGCTCTGTACAGGACAATCCCAAAAATCACAAACACCTCATGATGCTGAATCATATTAAAGCTCCATCTCAGTGCAACTTGTCTGTCCACCACACCACCAGACTGCTGAAGTGAGCAAGCCGTGGAGCGCTGATCCAGCACTCCAGAACTTCTATAATTCAAAATTCTTACAAATTCTTGGCAGACTGAACGATTCAAGACCTTTAAGTCTCGGAAATTTACAGCACTTTCGACTGATTAGGAAAGGGCATACAACCCTTTCTAAACGTGGCCGTGCTGGAACGCTGGAATTAAGAACACATCACCATGACTAAAAGCAGTCATTAGCTTTACCTGATCCTGCTCGCTATCACTCTCGCTCTCACTTGATGTTTCACTAGAACTACTGTGTCGGCTTCTGCGGGAGGAGGATTTGCTGCTAAAGGACAATCTCGATTTCTCCAGGCTTTCCTCTTTCGTGTGACCGTTCTGTTTACTGACACTCTTTGATTTCTTCGGGTTTCGGGGTATAACGCTCCTCATCCGATTCCTCGCTTTCATCTGTCTGAGTCTTGCCCCTCTGAAACTTGTCCCGGCGTTTAGATTTCTTCTCCTTTTTTTCCTTCTGGCAAGGCACAGAGCAAATGAAAACACACGCTCGTGGATCCAAGCGACACGGAACAGAGAAGAGGGCGCAGAACAGTTAAAGCTCGAGGTGCACGTTCTAGTTACTGACGGGGGCGGTGGCTGACACAAGGCAACAGATCCCTGCCGGCCGCCGCCGCTCAGGAGACACGTTACCGAGCACGAGGCAGCCGGGCCTTCCTTTCGGGGCTCTCCCCCGCTCCGGGCGCCGGGCCCAGCGCGGCCCGGGCGGCTGCGGCTGCGGCAGGCCCGGCCCGACACGCGGCGAGGCCCGCGGCCCGGCCCGCCCGCGCACGTGGCCGCCAGGCCCGGGGCCGCCCCGCGGCCTCGCCGCGCTCACCTCGCCCGGCGCGCGCCACCGGCGCTGCGGGCGGCCGCCATCCCAGGCCGGACTCGCCGCCAGCGTGCGGCCGCGGCCAGGCCGTACCCGGAGCCCTTCCCCGGTACCTTGTGCCGCCGGCGGCCGCTCTCCGGGACCGCCTCGGTGTCCATCGAGCAGTCGGAGCCCGACTCGGCCCCGCTGCTGCTGCTGCTGCTACTGCTGCTGCTGCTGCTGCTGCCGCTGCTGCACCGGGTGGCCTCGGGCATCTCCGCTCGCCGCCGCCGCCGCCGCCGCTCCGCCACGCCGCGCTCCGCACCAGCCGCGCGCCCGCCGCGCGTCACGCTCCGAGCGGCCGAGACGCCCGGCGGCCAATGGACGGCGGATGCCGCAGCGCGGGGGCGGGGCCGCGCCGGCCAACAGCCAATCGCCTGCGGCCGCCGCCGTGCGACTACAACTCCCGGCGTGCCCCGCGGCACAGCGTGGGGACTGCGAGTCCCGGCGCGCCCCACGCGCTGGGAGGGGGGCGGCCGCCATGACGGGGCCGCCATGAGGGCCCGGCCTGCTCTGCGCCTTCCCGCGACCGAATCTCCAGCAGATTACAGACTTTACCCTCCGTAACTACCGCAGAGAGGTGTAAATAGTGAAAAGTCTAAAGTAGGAAAGGACAGTGTGACCAAATGACTAAGATAAAAAACCCCCAATCCTGTGGTGATACGCAGCATGAGCCCAGCACAATTTGCTTGTAGCTATGGGGATAAATCGAGAGGAAGGAGTCAAAATCAGCCTTAGGAAGTAAAATCCGTGAAGCAATCCTGACAGCTGCCAGGATGTTGATTCCTGATGGAAGGGGAAGGTCAGGATCAGCAGGATCAGAGCAGGGCCTCTCCCACAGCACTGTCACTGGCCTTAGCTCTTCTGCCGCCAGCACGTTTCCATTTTCAGAGACTAAACCCTGCTTGACATAGATAGAAACACACCAAGCAGATTGAGGATGGCTCAGAGTGCTGCAGGACACTGTCAGAGAGCCTTGGGACTGAAGGAACTTTTGTAGCATGCAGGTGCGTGTCTAGTTCATTTGCTTTGTTTTCTGGCAGGGAAGGTGAAGGACGTGCTGATTCCTGTGGCACAAGCAGGAAACACTTTGCAGAGTTAGACTGTACAACAGCCCTGTCCAACTGCAGTTCCTGCTAGAGCAACACAAACTCTTTCCAGAGGCCATTTGTAAAGAATGCCAGTTCTCACTTTTATTTTCACAAGAACACACAAAAAATAATTAAAGATGATGGCAAACAAAATGCACGTGACCTCTCCAAACACTAGTGTCAAAAGTTTTAACAAACAGCTTTGATTTAGAGACTGCCTCACTGATTTGACCAGCTGTATTTACAGTATGGTTACCTTGTTACAAGGGGAAAGTCTACCAATCTCATTTTAAAAAAAAATCTAATATTCATGACCAGAGTTAGATGAAGTAAGGCATTTTGTTGAAATTATCCTTTCACTTATCCTCCTTTTTGCATTGTTATTGATACTTTTAGAATTTGGCAGGAAGCTTCATCTTCTTTTCAGTCCACCTAAAATAATATAATTATTAGAAATCAGACTTCACATTCCAAAAATGAACTGAGTTAGTTTAGCTTTTAGTGCCACAGATGACATCAGTGCAGTAAAAATGACCCTCTGAAATACATTTTGCTAAAGATTTCAAGTCTTTATGTCCAAGTAATATACAGGAAATGTGCTTGGAAGGGTTCACAGCCAAAGGCTGCTTAAGGGAAAGGTTAACAATCAGCAGGATTCCCTTAGAAACTGCAGTTTGTGGTTTGTTCCTTCATATAATGGCTTCTCAAGGTGACAGGACAAACCTAATGAGGACTCCAATGGTTTAATTACAGTCAAATACCTCTCATTTAAGATATTAAGAATATGCATTGCTGTAAAAAAAAAAAAAAAAAGGATGTGATTTTTTAAGCTTAAGTTAAGTTTTAGAGGTCTCCATGTACAACTGTGTAAAAGATTGTTTCATACCAATTTATTTTCCATGAAGGGATTTTCAGGTGTAACTACATGCACAATGTAAAACTGTGAAAGCTCAGGTGATGTACACATTCTGTCTGTTGTAGGCAAGTCAAATGTTATTTTCTGCTTTCAATTTCTACTGGATCTCTATTCTTCATGTACAGCTAGAGAATCTCTGGCAATATCTAATGTCACACGGGGAGATCTGTGTGAGCTGAACCTGCCTGCTAACAGGAGCTTAGCAAACACCATGTTTGATAAACTCAGTGTTAAACACCATGTTTCTTAACATTTCTGTCCTTGGTCATCTCTGCCTGCAGGGCATGTAAACAGCTCATGCTGTTTTCCTGCCTCGTGAAAACAAATGCAAATGCAGCAATTCAGGGAGAATGTTCACATAAAAAGTCTTAGCAGAACGATACAGTTTGAGTATTTCTGGATCATAACACTGAAGTTCAAAAAAAAATTTTTGTTGTTGTTGGGGAGAGGATTTGTGATTTACTGCAACATTTCTGCCTAAATCTGATGGTCAATTTTGAAGGTAAAGCATCTACCTTAGTGTCACATGTTTTCTTACCTTGGAGAGTCAATTCCACTGTCTCCTGTAATGCTGTGGTTTTCTGTCCCGTCTGAGTGTTTCTGTTCTGGGATCACAGCGCAGGAACTCTTTAAAAGCCACTCTTTTTTCCCTGGAGGGTCCCTCGTTTCTGTGATCCGTGAGCCCGGAGCACAGCGTGCTGCTCCTTCGCCCGCCTCACGGGCGGAGTTCTGCAGAGCGCCAGCATCAGCGTCAGCCTCGGCAGCACGGCAGGAATCTGCCACAGCTGAGCCCTTCCCGCTTTCTCCATCCTCCCTGGGACCTTTCAGAAGAGCCTGGCTGCACAACCAGTTTTCTTCTGTGCAGCCTGGTTTTGGATGCTCCTTTGAGCCATCGGGGCTGGCACTTCCCTTGTATCTGTGCTCTCCAGAGTCGTGTTTATTTACAGTTTTATCAGGGCAGGTACTGACCTCACAGGCTTTTATGGACACAGCTGTGCTCCAGTCGGGTGTGTCTGAAAAGGCACGGCCAGGGGACAGCTGTTCAGAATTCCCATCCAGATGTGACAAGCTACAGGTGTCACCATCATGTCCCTTTCGGTACAGAAGATGGAAGTTATCAGTAAACCCTTCACTTCCCAGCTCCATTGATCCAGGATGGCTGGCACAGGCATAGTCAAATATAAGTTCACTCTTTTTATCAGTCTTTGGTCTGTATTTCACACCATTTTTTGGGGCCAGATTAACACCGGCTGAGTAGTTTGAAAGATGAACATTTTGAAATTCACTGGCTGTTTGATCTAACAGCTCACATACAGTGTCACTTTTGCATCTGCAGTGCTCATCTTTCAGGCAGAATGGAAACTTCACATCATCTTTGCACATACCTTTATCTTCAATGTAGGAGCAAGGGAACTTCTTTTTTACTGTTCTTTTGTAGACATTTTCTTCAGAAATATTACTCTCCAGGAAGTATTTACTTCTGTTATCTATTTGCAGATCACTGCCTTGTGGATAACTACCATTTTCACTCAAACTGCCTTTCTTTAATTGAAGGCCAGACCTATTAGGGTGGAGTAGGTTGCTTTGCTTAGCTTTGTCAGCCTCACTCTCTGCACCCAGCCATTCAGTTTCACAGCCAAAGGGCCCTGAGGAGACCAAGGACCGTGGCCTTTGGAAAGCCCTTCCTGGCTTTGGAGCCTGGCACTTGAGCTGCCTGTTAACCACCCCTTGGTGCCCTCTTGCATGAAAGCTGCGAGGTCTCCATGGCAGACCCTGGAAAGGATTCTTAATCTGCTTCTTGTAGATCCCATGGGATTCCACTGCTGCATCAGGTGCCTCCCGGTTTTCCATAGGCAGTGAAAAGCTCTCTTCTGTTTTGACACTTGTTGGCTTCTGTATGTGAGATTTCCTGCTGCTCCTGCTAATCTGCTTTTCTTTCTTAGATTTGGTTTTCCTGATGTGTTTTGCAGTTTTACCTGGTGCCTTTTCAGCACAATCCTTTGAAGGATGGTTTTGCCTGACTGTTGGCACTTTGGCTGAGGTACCGTTACTGATGTGTTTTTTCTCTTTACTGGTACATTTTTTCTGCTCCTCAAGCTTCTGCATTAATATTGTGTGTTTAATCAGATTATCAACTGTAAGAGTAGGGTTAATACGCTTGATGAGTTCATGTTCAATATCACGTGGAATGTTGTCTGAGTCATCTTCATCCCTGACTGGCCACTCCTGGGGAGGAAACTGGGCTGAAAAAGTGGAGTAGTCCTTCTTGTGTTTTTCTTTTTTAGAACCACTTCTCCAGAAAAGGCCAAGGCCAAACATTTTGCTTTTCAGTTTTGCTTTCACAGATGTCAGGGATTTGATGGTGTCCCAGGAATGGTCCTCAGCAGATGTGGAGATGCCTTGAGTTCGAATTGAAGGCTTCAATTCGCTGCAGCCTCTCTTTCCCCCTCCATTAGATTCATGGCTCATTACCTGCCCATGTCTTTGTTCACAGAGCATATTTTGGGCAGGGAAACAATGGCAGGATCTGTAACAGGATACTGTAGGAATGTTTTCTTTCACTGCACAAGGCTTAATGTTTACCAGGTAAGTGATGGAAGGCGATGAACAGCAACAACTGTCCTCCAGCAGGATCCTTCTGCTGTCTTCTATGGCAGCACTTGTGATAAAGTATGTGCTTGGAGTCACAATGAAATATCCTTCTCCTGTATGATAGATTTTTCTTTCCTTAATTAGAGTGCCAAGGATATTGTATAATATGTTGTGGGAGGGCACTGCAATGCCTACAACAAAGAGACAGATACTTCAAATCAGAAATAAGTTTTCAGATAAAATGGGTGCTGGCCAAGAGATCTCTTTCATACAACAGCCCTGAAATCAACTGAAAATGCAATACACAAAGCATTTAGGTAAAGGCCAGCTGTGTCTCTGGTTGTCAGTGTGAGGGAGCAAAGATGTTGCCTTTGTGTCTGTCGGGATATGATATTCATGAGAGAGACTTTCTGCCAGGTACAAACCAAACAAAGTCTTGTTTAAAGCATTTCCCTCCTGGCATGTTATGTAACGGGGGCTTTCATCACTCCTTGAAGTTTCTGGTGCAGTTTGATCAGATGTCAATTTATTACCTCACTGAGACTGGTCTCAGCTACTGTTTTCCAGGTGTTACAGCTTACCTCCTGCCCACAAAATTGAAAACTTCCAGCAAGGTGGAAGCATAGCAAGGAATACCTTCAAGACCCTGCAAGCTTTGAGAATGCTACTTCTGGCTGACCTGCAAATTCTACCTTGTGGTTATCTCAGTGCCCTTATTGACTGCAACACATTCCTGGCATGGTTCTGTGCCAGTTTGTGGGGTTGCATTAATATTATCCCCACTGGTTAAAATGCCTACCAGATCAGCCTATAACATTCACAGAGCTGTAAGGTAAAGAGGACTCAAGAGCAGCAGCTCAGTATCAAAAAAAGCAGCCTCCTGAGAGGGGTAGAATGATTCTCTACAAAATCTCAAACACAGTAACACTTTGATACAGCAGATCTAAGGGAAATACAGAAAACATTTGAGAGAACTGGGCTGCCACCCCATCAGAATCACAGAATATTCTGAGTTGGAAAGGACCACAAGCATCATCAAGTCCAACTCTGAAGTGAACAGCCCATATGAGAATCAAACACACAACCTTGGCATTATTTGCACCATGCTCCAACCATTGGGGCTAGAAATGAAGAACTGAAAATCACTTAGTGTAAGTAATTGGCTTTCAGGAAGGCAAGGGCTAGAGTATGACCAACAAACCTGGATTTGGGGCTGGGGGCTAGAATATGACCAACAAACCTGAATTTTAGGCTGGTTATATTTTTGGATAGCAAACACCAGATGTAGACTCCTACCCAGTCCCTTTGCAAAGTCAGCCGTGTTCCTGTCTCTTAAAGGAGGGCTTAGAGTCTGATCTATTTTATGCTGTTCCATATCTAGCAGCTAAATAGCCCTTCTGTGCTTTCCCATCCTCTAGAAAGGGCACACTCTCATCATGTTCCTACAGTCAGTTCCCTCTTATTCTCAAAGATTTATTGAAATCTGTGGAGAGGCTTGCATCCAAGTCAATGTGGGTTACTCACAGATTGATGAGAAGCAAGCACATTCACGTGTTCTACCAGTTGTCTGTTAACTTGTACTCCTTCACCTTTCCCAGCTTTGCTTGTAAACATTCCCTGAACCTTGTCCAATATCAGAAGCTCAAACCTGATGCCACAGCCACTTTTTAAAGGAGGGACAAACCAACAAGTTACCTGGATAGTTTTTCACTAACTGCTCCGTTAAAGTTTGCTGAGTGACCATCACATGATCTGCATTCATGTCTGATATGGTCTGGCATATTCTTTCTGCCAAAGGAACAGAGCACAGCTGCGAGAGAGGATTCATGAGAGCAGGGGTCACATCACCTGAAAGAAAAGAAAATTATTTGCACGGAATAGTGTTTCTTTTTTTCTACGAGCTGTGAAAGACTTCCACCAAAAATTTCCCTTATCCTCAGCTAATTTTCTTTGGCAAATTACTCGGAAAATATTTCTGAAAGGAGGGAAGTGGTGCTGGTACTTGTCAAGAGCCTTTGTAATAAAGGAAACAGAAGGTGCCTTAAGCACATAAGTTTGTTTGGTATAAAATTCCAGCCAAAGCCATCCTTTAGATCAATAAACAGGGAGCTGAGAGAGAGAATTATTTCTGATGACTGCTGGTTTTTTAGAAGACTGCTTACATGTTAAGCCATGCAGAACCTGTACTTCTCCAAGTAGCTAATGGGAAAAAGGTCAACATCCAACGATCTAAGTACAAAATGTCTTCACCAAGTCAGAGCACAAGGGAAAAAAATACAAGTGATAGGTTTTGTCCCTTGTCTAGCACCTAAAATTGAATAGAAATGGGAAAATGCCACTTTTAGACTCTGTTCTAGAAAAAGATTATAAAAGATACTGGGTAGAGAGCAAAAACTCTTACTACAACTGCATGCATTTTTTATCTGTCCTGGTAAGAGACAAAAATATTCTTATTCTGCATGACAAAAGCAGAAGTTTGGAGAGGCCAAGAGTGAGGTCCATCTTCCCCAATAACTCTGCAACCCCAGCCCAGGGGACTGAAAAGGGTCTTAGTCCTTCACCTCAACTCCCCCATCCATAAAGCCAGATAAACTCTGGCCTCTTCCCCTTCCCAAGGTGGCAGAGCCAGTAAGGACAAGCCCAGCAAGTACTTCTGATACTGTACCTGTGAATGATGTAGCTGAATTAAGTTTTCTCCCTGACGTTGTTGATGACAAGGCACGAAGCAGGGACTCACCTGAGGTCTGTGCACACAATGAGTTGTCTCATACACGTTCTCAGACAAAACAAAAACAAACAAAAAAATCCCTTTCCTCTTGTTTTTTAGTTGGAGGAATGGTCTGTTCCCATGACCAGGTGATGCTGTTGCTCCCCTGTTCCGTGCTGCACAGAGAGCCCCTGGCTGTGCCCAGGAGGCAGCAGAGACTCCTGGTTCCTCCACAAGGCATAACCCAGTGTTAAACACTAACAGGAATTTTCAGTAAAAAGTGACGCTTTAGATTAAGCTACGTTCACCTTTAACTAAACCACAGTTGTCTATTGGATGGCACTGTAACCCAATATTTATCCTCTAGGCAGAGAGCTACAACACAAACACTTCTCTGAGTAAATGTAATACACAACATGGCTTTGAAGAGCTTGAGTTGCTCTTGACCTTTGTTTTACAACTGCTGCTATATTCAACAAAAAGAACTCTGAAAAGAAAATCCTGGCATACAGTTTCCTCAGTGGTGTTGCTAGGAAACTCCTTGCAGGTGCAGAAACCATTGCAAGCTTTCTTTTTCTGTGGGAAAGGCCATCAGCATTCAGTAATGACTCTTGTGAATAGTTTGCTGTCTGAAATCTCTGCTGTGGGCACACCGTGCTGCTGCTCATTTCACCATTTGTTCCTGCAGAGCATCAGGCTGCTAAGGAGTAAAATACCAAGTGTAATTAAAATTTATTCATTATCTTTATAGTTATTATCCTGCTGTTGTCTGTATCTGTTCTGCAGCATCAAATCTAGTGTCTCCAGGGAAGGCTGTTTCTGAATAATATTTAAAGCATTAAGCAAAAGCTAGCTTGATACTGAAGGAATTTTTAAAAATCTAAAATCATGTTTGAACACAAGTCTACAATGTTACAGAGTCAATAGTGCACACATGCTAACAACATAAATATTAAATATCATTCTCTCCTGACTTTGAAATAAAATCTGAAATTGTGAAAGCAGGATTTAGATCATTGGCAGCATTGATAAGCAATGTGGGTAAAGGCCCAGGCAGCACTCTACAAGTGTGTTTATCAAGTTCTTAGTAAAAACTTTGTAGACTTACTTTGCATAGCTAAATAACTGTTGTTGCACTTCAGATAGTCTCCCAAGTTTGTTGGAAATACTTAAAAGCTGCATCCCTTAGATTTGCACGAGGAGAAGACTTACCAGTTTGTGCAAGCTATGCCTCATGGGCCTGATGCAAAATCACACCACCATGCTCATTAAAGCCCCTTGGTATCTGTCCTCTTACAGCTCAAAAAACGCCTGCAGGATGCCCTGCCACTTCCCTACTCGACATAAACCTGATGACAATCACCTTCCTGCTGCCTTCACAGACCTAGGAGGGCCTTGCTTACACCTTTGTGCAGCGGCCAGCAGTCAAGGAGCTCAGCTTCTCCCTTGCTGGTTTAAATAGAGCCTCCTTCCCTTCCACACTCTGCAGGTTTTGCAGAACCACATCAGCTAAAGCCAACCTGGGCAGCTGGCCAGGGCTCAGGCATTCTTACCCTTCAGTTTGCTTTACAGGTCTGCTTCAACTCTGCTTGTTACCTGGACACCTAAAACCCAAGAATAGCCTTTTTGGAGCACTTATTGATGGCAGTGTGGGAAGTCATCTGTAATATGAGCATTGGCTAACAAAACTCAGTGCACAGAAAAGCCTCTGGGTATTCTTGACTAGCACAAAGTGATTTTGTTCCATCTCTGTAATGTGAGCATTATCATTTTTCACTGAGTTGTTCAACAGTTGCAG
This sequence comes from Luscinia megarhynchos, assembly GCA_034336665.1. Taxonomy (NCBI): domain Eukaryota; kingdom Metazoa; phylum Chordata; class Aves; order Passeriformes; family Muscicapidae; genus Luscinia; species Luscinia megarhynchos. The sequence goes on along the minus strand of CM067569.1, from coordinate 34,158,306 downwards.
ATTTTCTGCATCTTCAGGCTCTTCAGAAAAATTACATACAAGACAAGTTTATCTGGGTGAAACCCAGGCTAGTTTTGGGGAAGTGAACAGAGAGGCATTTATTCCAACAGCACTCCATTTACTTCTTAAAAGTTCAGGTAAACTGTTTACAGAACAAATAAAGGGATAGGAGTAAATCCATTCCAGGAAAAAATGGATTTTTTTTACTCTCTTGGGCAGAGTCGACACAGTATGTTGAAATAGAAGATTGATGTTTCTGGTTTGTAGTTGGGAGAATCTCATGGAGGGGATTATACAAAAGATGCCACAGATTCTGTGCCTCTCTGCACAAGAGCCTTGGCTTGTTTGATGTAATTCACTTTTTGTAGAATTGTACCAGGAAGATCATAAGGAAGAGCAGTACTGCTACCAACTGCAAGGCTTTTCTATAGACTAGAGGGCATCATGACCACACATTTTATAGCAAAAATCACATTTATAAAGAATTTTAAGGAATAAAATGTCAATAAGAACATAATAGAAAATTTGGAACTCTAGCAAAATCCTTTTTTAACATTAATGATTTTACAATATATGTTCTTATTAAAGAATAAAAATTCTATGTAAGTTATAAAGGCAGTTAAGATTAACATTTTCTATTTTAAGTATATAACAGAGAAACTATTTTGGCACAAGTACTCTGTATTAGGGCTGTACTAGGTCCTGTTTTCAGAAACATCCTTTTACTGAAGCAAAGGTAAATAGTTCAACTAAATGAAACGGGCAAATTTTGTAATGTGACTAATCTATTACTGAAACAAACAAAAGCTCTCAGGAACAGCAAGGAATATCTGTTGTTTGATTATTTTGTACAACTCTCAGAGAAACAATTAAGTGTCAGTGTAAGGTCACCAACACTTCTTCAGTTGGCATCAAAGAAGCTACAAACACATGAAAATGTCAGATTTGTGTACCTACTGATTCCTGCCAGGACAGACATTCCCAAATCAGGACATTTAGGCAAAGAGTGCCCTCCGTTTGGTTGGTCACAAGTTCTGGTTTTTACAGTCCTCAACTTTCTATGATTATCTAAGCTTCACCAAGTTCTTAGTAACTTTTTATTCCTTAAAATTTTCAAAGGACAATGCCATGCAACTTGATAAGAAGTAAACAAAACCAGCAAAAAACCAACCACTTTTTCTGCCTTCCCAACAGCACATAAAAGCCTATTCCCAAATGCAAGTGTTAAGAACTTTTGGAAATACAACCTCTAAGAGGTTTCTACCTAAGAGCCATCATGAAATCCTCACTCTAATTTTAGTGCTAATGACAGCCCACAGCCATAATTTCTTTCACCTGCAATTAAAAACCCCCACTGGCAGATATGGTGAAAACAAAGCAAGATTCAGGAAGAATAGGAAAAGCTCTTTCCCAGCCTTTGCCCAAGTCCCTGGATAGGAACAAGGAACAAGTCACACAGCAGACACCAACACATTCAGTGTGGTACAGTTTTCCTTAAACTGAGCACAGTGGGTAAGGTTTTGCCTTTGAAATGTGTATCTCTGACCTTCAAAGAGAACCCCTTCAGCTTTTAGCAAGGCCACTGACCTATCCACTTGGATGCTCCAAGAGCATCTCAGGAGCAGGTTTCAAGCTCCAGAGGTACTGCTTGAACACGTTGGCAAGAACACAGCTCCAAATGCACTGTTCAAGAGAACACAGCCTAAGTGTCCAGGGATCTTCCTTCCACCCACAGCTGGCACAGCAGCCAACAAGCTAAACTGCATAAGTACAGCCACCTTTGGGGCATTTGCTGCAGAACTGGCAGAAAAATTCAACTATGAGCACTGCAGATAATTATTTTTCATATAGTGTGGCATACTCATGGCTTTTAAGTCAATTCATGTAGGCATTGAACATACAGAGCACAGCTGATAGCAAGGAAGGTTATCTTTAACCATTTCAGCATTCAGTGTCAGGCTTAGCAGTAAAAGGCAGACTGATTCAAAATATTCATTGAAAGGAGATAAAAAATAACAAAATTCAACAGGCCCAAGCAATTGCAAAACAACCGCTATGGAGCCAAACAACTGAACAGGGATAAACGAGCCACTGGCAATCTCTCTGACTCCTTTAACTGTCCTGAGGTGCTGCCATCCACTGCTACAGGAATTTGACACAAGCACAGCTTTTCCACTTGGAAAAAGTCATCCAAAAAATCCCCTTCACAACCTTGGCATTTCCCCACTAAAATTGCTCTGCCTTTTCTTTACTTCCAGCTGTGCCCTCCCTTCTGCAATAAATCTCAGAAATTCAAATAGCTCTTTAATGTCCAAACCTTTGTTCTAAGCAGCAAGCTGTAAATAGGGGTTGGCTAGGTACTTACCTGTAGAGTGAAAGATTGACTAAAAAGGCACTGGGATGAAGCAGTGCATTCCTGTGCCTGCACAGCTAAAGGTCAGCTCCAGCTGCTGCAGCATTCCTGCTGCCTCCTTTGCCATTTTTAGGACAAATCCCATTGCAGGGAGGTTTTCCATTCAGCTGAGAGCAAAATTTTAATGGTATAGGGGCAACTTCACAGCTGCCTGGGATGTTGATGGATGTGCACAGCCACTTTTTTCCTTCCACTCTCCCTAAATGGATATCCAACTTTAAGGATGTCCCCATTGCTAGAAAATAACTTTCTGCACCCTTTCATTAGGCTGAAATTTATAGTCCACAGGGAAAAGCAAAACAAAACAAACCAGTTTAGAAATGAAAAGCAGCATCTTTACCACCACAAGAGGTCTCAGAGGAGTTGTTTGGACACTGCACACTAAATTGCACTAGTCTGAACTTGAGGACTTTAATCTGCAGTTCCCAAACCTGTGTCCACAGCTTTAGTGCTATAAAACACCCTTCCCATGTTTCAGGTCATCCAAATTTCAGCCAAAAGGATTTCACAGAAGACCAACAGTGCAACCAAGCAATGCCACTGTGTTACAGAAGACTCAGTAAATGTTTTTTCAAAAGCCAGTTTAACAGAACCTTTATGGTGAAGATACTGGGTTGTTGAATCCCACAGACAATTTCCTTTGAAGCCTCCAAAGGAAATTACAGAGATGTGCACGTGTCTGTGGGATGTTGAAAATGTGGAACAATTTCAGGGGGACACAAGTGGGCAGTTCTGGAACACCTGCCCTGGGAGGCACAGCCAAGGGAATGGCTCTTATAGAACCTGGAGAAGAAATAGCTTTGGAGGGACCTGGCAGCAGCCTCCTGAGAAGATGGAGCCAGGCTCTGCACAGCAGAGTGTTGTGGGACAATGAAACACAACAGACACCCACTGCAACAGCAGAGGTTCAGATTTGCTCTAGAAAACCTTTTCACCTCTAAGGACAGCACAGCTGTGGAGCAGCGTGCCCAGAGAGCTCGTGCAGTTCCCAGTAAAGCCCAGAGCGAGCTGGTGCGACCCCAGAGCTGACCCCGCTTGGAGCAGGAGGTAGGATTGGAATGAAAAAGTGCAGCAGGCATCTGGTTCAGCTGGAGCTGGTACCTGTACCTCCCACAGCCAGCCTCACCCCCCAGCTCGACCCCCCTGCTGGCGGAAACCCAATGCAAGGGCACCTTTGACCTCCACCAGCTGTGAAGTTTGCTGGGTAACACCAAGTTAAAGCAACAAGGTTGCACTTTCCTCACACTGGTAATGAGGCCGTGCCAAACAGCGTCTGTGTGAGAGAACTCTTGGTTTTCTCTTCAACTCCAAATAAATAGCTCCTGTATTCCTGACTGAACTTCAGAACTACAGGGCTGGTGCTCTCCAGAGCAATGGAGTGGATGTGTGCTAAAGCAAGGTGGCAGTATAGAAAAAGCTAAAAGTAGCCTGGAAATGAAGTCTCTGATTCTATCAAAGACCACAGCAGAAGCACTACAAATTAATGCAACTGTTTTCACTAACTTTGTGATATTAACACAAACTGTTGTCTTTTCTGAGACAGAAAAAAATAGGTGTGTTCAAATGACTCTCATTCTAAAAGAGCATTCAGGCAATTAAGATCTGCCTTTCATGATTCAAGGTTCAAGAATTCAGAAGACTGAGGATGTAGCACAGCTCAGACTTTATTAAAATTTTTTCTTGCCCAAAAGACAGAAGCAATAACTTTTGCTGCTGAAAGTCTTTAGCACTGAGAGATACACAATACCTACCAAGTTCTTTCCAACTAATCTGCTTAGAGATTATTAAAAAAAAATCAGAGTAAATTAAGTTGAATGGAGCTTATTATAAAAAAAATTATACACTTCTGTTCATTGGTACTTGCTAAACAGTATGATTAGAAACCACTGCTGGGGTAGTATGAAAAAAACTGCATGCACAATTGCTTTTACAGATTACACCTTCAAAGAAATTCAATCTGAGCAGATCTGGTAAATGCATCAGGATTCTGAAGAACATCACAGGCCTTTGTACCTTGCTGCTGTGAGTTCAATCAGTAGTTTGAATATAGCATTTAGAGTTAAAGCAATACATATTTTACTGAGAAAGGGCTTTTGTAATACAGGATTAACACCTTAGTAAGGGTTTTATATGAAAATGCATTAAATGTGCAGGGGTATTATCTTAAACCAGTGGTAAGGGCTAAATGCCAGCTAAAAGTAGGTAATAAACATTATGAAATAATATAAGTTTTGCACAATCATTACACAGATAGAATTAGATCAAAAGCAAATAATAGCAAGGTAGATGAAAAGCTCCTTCAAAGAGCACAAATGTTTTCTTCCCTTTTTCCTCCTTAAAATGTATCAGCAGAGTCAGCACTGGAACAACTGTGATATCAGGTAAAACCCAGTTACAACAGAATATGCAAGTTAGTAAGTTCTGAATCAACTACCTTACTGAAAATAACTTTGAAAGTATTGTTTGACAATAAACCAGTCAGAAATTCAAACTGTTCTTTATGTTTGGCAGCCTATCCACAGCAGTGCAAAATAAAGCACCATTTTAGGTCATCCACACTTTTCAGGCCTCCTAAAAATAAAAAGACACAGAATTCTAAATAATCCCAACCAGTTCAATGCAAAGCATGACCACATGCTGTGACTTACATTTCACAGAAGCCAGCACCATTGAACTACAAAATTATTCTCCTTTGACTTGCAAACTTACATCCCTGTTTGTGAGGCAGGATGAAAGACAGTGGAAGAAAGGGACTCCAAAAGAAAGGAGTCCCATGAGACACATCCCCAGCCTCTTGCTGAGCTGCCATCCTCATTAAGGTTGTGTGTTCCTGTGTGTAACTGCAAACAATATCCACTCCAGAGTCACGACCTTTTGTAGGCCAAACAGAAATCAGCTGCTCACAAGGCCATAGTTTCAACTGTGGCTTCAATAAACATGCAGCAGAACCGTGCTGATACTGACATTCATTGCTGTGAACAAATTGAAATTATTCAAATGAAAACAAACCTGTCCTAAAAGCTTGCCAGGTAGCTTGGGGACAGAAATTTCTCTCATTTTAAGCGATGCTGGGAATTGCTGATAAGCAGGAACTGCTCAAATACTCAGCTGTACCAGGGCCACAGTGGCATTTCAAAACTGCTCCCAAAAGCTGGTACCAACATGCAGAGAAGCTGAGCATGAGCACCTCCACAGCCAGGCAGCCAGTGCTGAGCTCACTAAATAACTTACACCTGGGAGTCATCACCAGGGAAATAATACAGCTCCCCGAAGCTGTGCCAGCTCTTTGAAGGTTAGTACAGCCCACAGGTACAATGGAAGTTTTGCTCCTTTCTCCTTAAGCTGTTGCTGAACATTTTCAGGAAATTCAATTCCATCCCTCTCCTATCACAGGGATTCTGTTTTAGTATCAAAGCAACTTCAGGGACTATCTGCCCATTTTTTAGCTCTTTCTCTTCTCCTTCTGTTCTGTGGGAGAGTCGCACAAGGAAAAGTGAGGAGCTAGACGTATCAGATTACTTTACAAATGCACAAACAAGAGCACAAAACAATTCCTTGTCTGATCTCATTGCAGTTCATTCAATCCCTCCAGCAAAAACGTATAAAACTTGACACTTCACAGAAAAGTGTACTGTCCTTTCAATGTCACTCTTCAATAGGATATTTCCCAAGAGATATAAATTTCCAGCCTGCAGCAGAGCCCTCGTTGGAAAAGGTGAGCAGCACATTACCTGTCCACAGAAAAGTCTCAGTCTGCATGCTCATCCCAGCTTCAGCCTTACTGGAAAGGACATTGCTTTCTTAGCTTTCCTTGTATAATTTGTAACTCTGCGACTAAGATAATGAACCGACAGCAAATTCAGCCTCTACAGGCTAAGTAAAAATGTTTCATTTTGATATTTTCTCTTCTACTCTATAGGAATCACAAAGAAAGAGTCGGGCACAGGGAAAGTGCTGCTGTCACGAGAGAAGGCGGGCTGGGGATGGCAGAAATGAGCTGGTGACTACCAAGGACAACAAGCAAGCAGCTACTGAGATGCATTCTGGACTGTCACTTTCTCCAAAGGCTCGGGAGGTCAGTGCGCTCAAATCGAGTATGTGCAGTTGTATCTAATCTCAGCGGAGAGTCCCCATCTCCTCTCCCAGCAGCAGCCCTGCATGCATCCCCCCGGGCAGTACAGGAAAGGTGGGAGGGAGCAGTTTGCCCCTCGTTTGGTGAACAATTGACTGAACAACTCAGCTAAGCATGGGAGATGGTTCACAGAGAAATGTCGGCATTTCCACAGAGTTTGCTTAGTTATCAGATCAAAAGTTTTTAAAAGTTTTAAAATTCACCCTCTGAGGGAAATGTTAGTTGCCGTGATTTTCCCCTTTTCTTCCCCTCCATCTCCCAAGCAGAATATAAAAGGTCCTACCCAGTCCTGTGTGTACCATGCACCCCATGAGATCCCCATCTGAAGGGACGAGAGAGACATTTTGGGTTTTATCTGGGAAGAAACACAGCAGGGCGGTTTGTGTTAGTTAAAAGATTTTGGGACTGGATTTTCCCTTTATTTGACTAAATTTCTGGTGACCAATATCAGTCAAGATGTAGCCTGTCTGTAAAGTCAGGATATCCAGCAACCCAGTGTGTTTAGAACAAACCTCATTTGAACTGCTTGGATAAAGAGCAACAACCTGTGGAACCTCAATATCTTCTGTTGATAAATGACAGCAGGAAGGCTCCTTGAGGTGAGCAGTGAGGAGGAGTTCTGAGTGCCGAGGGTTTTAAATCCAGCATGCAACAGGGTCTGGAAAATTCTTCGCTAAAAAGTGATTTTGGCAAAATCAACGCTGCGGTGCTGAATGCCCCTTTGCTTCTCATCTATTGTCCAGCAAACATAGTTGTGGATTTAAAAGGAAAAACCTCAAAAGCATTAGCTCATTATTCCCATGAGTCTGAAAATTCGTTCCCAACTTTTCATGTACCACAACCAAGGGTAAAGATAAAGGCTAAGTGATTCCCATCTCTGACACCTGGTACACCCAGATGTTTGTGAAATTTCACCAAATGCTGCTAGAATTTGCAGATACTGCTATTGCTACATATGCAGGAAATATTTCCTAAGAACCACATTGCTTGGTTCCCAACATCCCAGCCTTTAGTCAGGAAACATGAAAAACCCAAGTAGCTTGAATTTCTTGTTATTACAGTTACATAAGAGCAGGTAGATTAAAAATGCAGTCAAATCTCTCTATGTAAAATACAGACAGCAAATCTTAATACCAAGAGCTTAATTCTTAAGTATTGTAATTTCTTTAAAAAAAACCTCAAAACCCAAGAAAACACTGCCCTTTGCATTTTAGTTGTGTACTTGCTACTTGCTTTTCTAGAGCAAAATATATATACGAAATAGGAGAAAAGTAATCTAGAGCAGAAAATGGCCATTATGATGACTTTTAGAAGAGAAGGCATAGAAGATATACTTTAAAATCAGAAGAATACCTAAATAAAGACACTCAAATATATTTTTTTTCAGTTAAGCTTCCAGAAATTTAAGTAAAATACTGAAAATATCACCTCAACATTAATTGTCTGAAAAAGTGAAATTCACAAAGACAAGCGAGAGAATTCTAACTTGTAAGAAATCCTTTTGGCTGTTACTGCAGCAAGAAGCAGGACAATAGGGGAAATAATATAATTAATTTACCAAAGTAACTTACATTTGTATTCAACTAGCCATCCTATGCATCAGAAAAGAGCTGACTGGGAAGCAGGGAGGTAAAAAACAATGGAGCCAAATTCTCTAAATCATCCCCAGGAGACCAGCAGTAACACTGAATTTTTAATCAGTGATCTAAAACTTAACTATAGTAAGAGATAACCATTCCCAACATACCTATAGCTGTTACTGCTTTTTAGGTAGAGACTAATAAACCACTCATGTTCCTTATAACCCCTCTCCTGGAGTGAGTTCAGAGGTCAGTGGGTTAATTTGTGATTAGGGAAGATGAACTCCAGCTGGAGCTACCAGATGTTACCAGTTCTGCAAAGTTATCAGAGTGCCCAAGAAATCACTGATGAAGAGAGAAGTTTTCTAGTCAGAAAATGGGGTTGAAACAGGGAGTGGCTATTCTGTACAAATTATTGGGAAAAAAATAATTAAATTATTTAAGTTAAGGAATAATAAAGAGGTTTAGCTGGCCAAGGATATCACAGCCTAGACATCAGATATTGTCCTATCAAATGTTTTGAAACATATAATTAAGAATTCCTCAGATCTTCCAAAAGTTGGCAATTTCTTCTGCTTTGAGACAAAGTGCAGTTTTAAATTCTTTCTTGAAGAGTTGCTAAAAGGTTCAACAAAAAGCTTTTATGATCTAATTGTATCCAGGTCTGCTTGAAATAAGATAAAATGCACTTCTAGATATAGTTGTAATGAGATAAAATGCACTTCTAGATATAGTTGAATTAAGATATATGCATGAATATGAATTAAGAATATGAGTAAGGATACCATTCATCCCTAGACAGAGAGGATTGCAGAGCTACAATCAGGGAAAAGTACAAACATCTCTATTTGACAGCTATGAAAATCCCTACTAACCTTTGGAAATCCAACTGAAAAGAGATTTGTTTGCACCTCATCAAGTACCTAGTAATTACTAGGAGCTGAATGTCTCCACTGCAGCATCTTCTGGCCTTTGTTAGCAGCATTCCTGGTTGGATTGTTAATGCCTCCTGCCCTTCAGTCTTGGGAAAGTTAAAGCACAGAGCGCTTCACATCAAAACGTTAAAGCTGATATCTGAGCTGCCACAAAGCAAGGACTGCACTGCTCAGGTATCACTTACCTGCATTGGGCTCGATAATTGGAACTTGGTACTCCTGTAGTACCTTCCACAGAGAGCAATCCTCATTAACCGTGCCCAAACCACACAGAAAATTGCAACAACTGCAGAGGTCCTGTGGTATTGTCTCCCTTTGCTAAAGGTCAGACAAAAACAGCCTTGGACGAACCGACACAAGCCCCAAAGAGACTCCAGGATTAATGACCCCTGCATACCGAAGTCTGCTCCCCCTGCAGCAACTGCAAACAGCAAAGGGATTTCCTGATCAAAACCAATGCCCCGAGTGAAAGCTGAGGAGTTGGAGGGCAGCAGTCAGTATCCGGAGCAGAAATTTAATCCGACCCACAATTGTGATGCTGGTGGGTGTATTCTGCAATCACATTTCAGGGGACTTTTCGTGGCAACTTGCATTAAGAGCACTCGATAATCCCCAGCTGTACTTTCTGTGTAGACCAAGCCATTCACTGCAGCCTGGTCTCTTCAGATTGCAGAGGTCACTAGAACAGTCAATTGCAAATGTACTAATTGCAGGTAGCAAATGAAAATAGTGGATAAATATTCACCAGTATGATGTAGTTAGAATAATTAGATATTGAAGGTAGCAACTGGAATAAGGAAAAAGGAAGAAGGAAGCCTGATTCCTTCTTAGATATTTCATCATGATATTTAGACATTATATATTTAGATATTTCATGTCTACTTTTATAAATTTTTAGGAAAGGTTTAAAAGATCGCTTTGTAGGTTTTTTTGGGGTTTTTTTTGTTGTTTGTCGTGTTCCCCCCTCCCCCCGCCCCCCACCCTGTGTGTGTGTGTGTGAACATTTCAGAGGATGTAAGATCTAAGACTAAAAGCAGCTGCTGATTTCAAGCGATCACATGGGCATTGGGCACACAGTGCCTGCCCCATCACTCCACCCACAGTGCCTGCGCCCTCCACCTTTACCTTCTCCAGCAACAGCAGCACGTTCTGCAGCTCTTTCTGAGGAATCTTTGTGCTGACTCAATCCATAACATCCAGCCCCAGCGCTTTTTCCAGTGCATGATGCTTGGCTTAAAACATCCACGAGGAATGAAACTAATTCGGTCTTCCCCTGGTTATGAATGCACCTTCCAGTTCATTTCACTCCCAGGCTCCAGACACATTATATCCAGCCAATTCTTCCAGGAAACATTACCTGCAACAAAACACTGGAACCAACTGGCACACCTGCTTCCTACCACATTTTTCCTAAACACCGAGAGCCCAGTCTGCCTTGCAGTGGACTCACCAGGTCACCAGTGGCTCGGCTGCAAACCAGAATGTCAGCAAACCCGGTTTGCCCCAGTGTCCGACTGAGGGGGAGGCTGTGCCTTCGGAGAAAGCTGTGCTGGTGATGCTCGGCTTGCTCGCCACTTTTCTGCCAGCCTGGCTACAGAATTTTTGCCTGCCAGGATGGCCAACCTCAAAATGCCAGAGGCAGGAGTTAACCTGCCCTGAGAGAGTGGTTTGGTACTTCGGCTGATGAGGCCCTGACAGCAGCTCAGGCTACTCTGCTAGACTCAGCCGGCAGCTCCACAAAACACAGGACGTCACCATCGGGATCACACACGCAGGCAGCAACGCAGATAGGGAACAGCCAAGATGGAAGCAAATCAATTCAGCGACACCGGAGGGCTCCAGCACCGGCTCCGTGCCTCTGCCACTGTGGCCGAGCCTTGCCCCAGCAGCTCGTAGCTCCGGGGCGGGGCACTCTCCCTCGCGAAAATCCCACGCCGGGCTTGAGGAACCTGCCTCTGTTTTGCACTAAGATTTCACTGGGACAAAAGACTCCCTCCCCCTTCTCCCCCAGGATCAGGCTCTTGCCGGTCTCAGGTTACACTTCCACGAAGCGAGGGCTGGCAGAGCAAAGGAGGCACCAGCACAGGCCCCGCTCCAGCCCTGCCCTGCACGCTGCTCACAGTCACTTGCACAGGTTGTTCCTATTCTGCACAGCTCTGCATCCTCTCATCCACCCTGCAAAACCCTTGACAGACAAGGTAAGGCCATAGCTTGCTTTAGAACCCGGTGCTCACAGAGGGATCCGGTGTCCAATTCAGTGCACTATTTAGGGAATTCTTGTAGGTTCTTAAATTCTATGTTGCATTAGAATAATTTTTTCAACTGTCTTCATTGAAAATAAGACCTAAAGTGGATTAATCTTCCTTTTCTTTAAAATGTGAAGTAAATCACAACATTAATTCACTGCTCAGAACATCATCTGCACAGCCACCTCTTATGAATCCTACATATTCTGAGCCACTGTTACCCAAAAGTCACACTATACAAATTCTGATTTTGTCCATGGACCACCAGTATTGTACACCATGATCCTCACAAGTCCCTTTTTGTACTGTCTATCACTACATGCCCAAATCACAAGACTGGAAATGCTGACTGCACATTCCTTACAAGTATATTACTGGATCCCATGGATGGTCTGAGAATTATAGATGTGCTGCCATCCATACATGTCCCAGTACTAACAGTCACTTATTTCTCCTTTCCTTGTTATAATGAAAATATCACACCCACCCCCAAGAAAAAAAAAGTTGTTCTTAGCTTGATTTCAGAAAGAAGACTAAGACAGAAAAATCAGGTTCAATATTGGTAAGCAGCTAATCTGTATTTTCATCTGTTCAGTCACATTATAATATGGCTTTCTTATACCAGAGGGGTTACTTGACAAAGGCAACATTATTTAGGAATACCTGAAGTTGCTTTTGGAAACTCTTCCCCATGATTTACAACTTGTACCATGAATGTTCTAATAGTTACATTTAATGTTGTGTATTTAATGAAGTATGTAACTCACCTGAATAGTTCTTAAAAACTAGGCATGAGGAGACTGAAAAGCTGAAAAAAGCTGAAAAGGAAAGTTTTTTATGGGAGATGCAGACCACCTCTTGTCAAACAGACAGGAGTCTTTCCAGATGCTTAAGAGAACTTCCAGAATTCTGTTGTTTCGTACTGAGTGTCCAAGCTGCAAGTGTAACAGTGCATCTTCCCAGCGCATACCTGATACTTAGAGGGAAAATTGCCTGCTCTCCTTTAACTTGTCCTCTGCACACATGCAGTGGACTGTTTTACAGGAAAGCAAGGTTGGTCTGTGAGACAGGTGTGGTTTTGAGACCAGCATTGCAAGGTCTGCCTCCAGCTGCTCATTTCTACAAAACATGTGGCAGCAATTTCTGCTTTTTTAGATGCTGATCTGCTGGCTACCATCCAGCCCTGCAAAAAAGGGACCAAAAATGAAGGCTGCAATCCTCCAGCTGGCTCTACCCCTTGCATGATAAAACAGGAATGTAAGTGGATGATCCTGTGTCAGGAAAACCAAAAAGATTTAAGCAATACAGGGAGAAACCCCTGACTGACACTCAAATCCTGCATACCATGAAAAAAGTTGCAATGAAGTAATAAAGCAAATTAGTACTTGAAAAATATCTGCTGCAAAGCAGAGTGGGGAGATTGCAGACTGGGATTCCTTGTGGTTTTTCCTCCTCGCCACTCTTCCCCTCTACCCAGCTGTTTGTGATAAAATGTGAATAGCAACTCAGTAAATAGCATCTTTCACTTGTGTCCCTCAGTAGGCTGAGGGAAAAATAACCTGGGAATCAACTTCCTGTCAGAACACCTGGCATTGGGAATCTGTCACCTTGGCTGGAATCCAGCTCAGGAAATTTCTACAGATAAATATCAAACTGCAGCATGTAACAAATAGATCTACTCAGCAGCATTATTCTGCTGTCCTTTAAGAGAAGAATAGAGAGCTGAACTAATATTTGACTATATATAACTTGCAATAGTATAAAATCACACCTGCAAAGGTACTGGTTCTTACACCTGCTGTGGGGCACCTGATCCAAATCCTCAAACCAGTCAGCATTCACTTGTTAGAGACAATTTAAAATAGCAGGATACAAGAAATCAAAAGCAGCATTGCATTTTCAAGACCAGTTAAGGTATTAGATACCTAGAAATTAAAAAGCAACATTCCAAAACACAATTACACTGCTACCAAACACACAATGTCAACTGAGATTCGGTGTGTTTATACCAGCTCTAGTTTACACTCTGGATTGTTACACCGTGGATTATATGGAGGGTGAATAAAGAAGGGCAATTGGTTTCACTTGAAAGCAATGCATTTTGTTATTCGAGCTTTTTACTATAACAACTTTTGTGCAATACATCAATGAAACCCAATATGCAGAAACATAAAAGCTTGTTGGGAAACAACTGGCAATTTCAATAGCTGACTAGAAGTATCCATTATTTATGGCAGCTTTATTGTCCATGGCAATATGCAAGTCCCAGAATTTCTGCTTGACCCACTTCTGCTTTCTGGAAGATATCAGTGTATCCAGAAGTGTAGTGACTATGCTACCTACACATTTTGCAATCTATTGCTGGCTGTAAGACTCAGTCACTCAAAATGAATGATTTTATCTTTTATATTTTAAAATAGAAACTGCACTGAACAAATGCATTCAAGATAACCTGACCTGGGTACACAAACAGTACAGAAAAGCAAGAGAAAACACATTTTGTGCACATTCCTGACGAAATTATCAGTGAAAGTTAACTGTTACATAAGTCCAAACATATTCACACAGCACATTACTCAGCAGAAAGATGGACTGGAAGCCATTCCTCTCTCTCAAAGCAGTTAAACATTGAAAAAGAAGTTATGTTAAAGGACTAGGCTTTATAATGCTAGATACTGTCAGAACTCAACTGTAAAAGCTGGATCCATGGAAACCCCGACAGCAGAGAGAGAATTCCAACTTCTCCATTGTACATTCAGGGCATTCCAGACTGAGGCAGAGGACATGGGACAAACCAACAACTGGGAAGGCACTCTGCAGTCCAGGAGTCCTTCTGCAGCAGAGCCTGGGCATCAAGCACTGAGTCAAGAAAACCCTGGGTGTCTTCATGGTGGCACAACATGCAGCAGTGCTGGCAGCAGCCCCATTTCCTGCATGCAATCCTCAGCATTACAGAGAGCTGGCAAAACCTCACCAGTGCCAGTTTCTACGTGGCAATGAAAATACACACCTGTGTCTTTCCACTGCCTAGCAAAAGCAAAGGGGCCTCAGGAGAGCCTGTGCTACTCTGGATCTGTTTGCATACAATAGCACTTGGATCTTTCTTCCCAGCCTCATTCATAGACATCCACAGGGCTGAATATAATTTTGTAAGGGTTAAACTCATTAACTTGCCCTCATTAGACAAAATAGCAAAGGGGAGGGAAATAAATCTATAAACAGAGATCAGATTCCATTTACAGGCCTGCTGTAGCAGGGGTTTCTCTACAGAAAAAAGCAGTTCAAGATTTACTATTTTCTATAGAGCATCTGAGATGATTTAGTAAATCCAAATTAGTGGGATGCCAAGGCTCACTTTCAGCAGCCTTTTGCCAGGAACTGGGATATAACAAATGACCATAAGGTGGGAAATGCAGACATGAAATACAGAAACTTTGTTCATAGATCAAAACAGACAAAAGATTGCTTCTCCTAACCTCCATTACTGATACTCTATTCAATTTTCCTTAGAATTAGTTACATTTCTGGGAATAATACTAAGAAACTTTAGCTGATAGACACCATCAATGTGGGTTGTATACAGAACCTTGTGCTGTTTGGCCCAGCAAGTCATTCAGTCTGTAAGAGATGCCTGTTCTTCCTCAGATTACTTGTGCTTCAGGAGACTGGTCAAGCTCTGTGAAGGTTGTAAAATTTCTCCTTGTTTTTTTTTGCCTTTATTCTTTACCCATTTAATTTCCTTTCCAACATAAACGCAGACCGTACATAACATCTGAAACACTGTTACATCAAATCAATATAGAGAAAGGTTACAGTCATTCTAACAAATTTTTTTCTTAAATATTGTAAAAATCTGTATCACCTAGCAACTGTCTCACAGGGCCCCTCACTGAAGAACAAGATGAGGAGGCCTGCTTGTTTCAACAACTGCTTTCAGCTCAGCAGTTTAAGGTAAAAATACCCAAGCAAAATATTTCAGACGTTTCAGTGTGCCTAAAATGTCATTATCTTAAACTCTAGATTTGTTTTCTTGTATGTTCACACATACTGCTGAAATTCAGGAACAAAGTATTTCAGATGCAATTCTTTCAAGTCCATTTACATAAATGGTGCTCAACGTCAAAAATTAAACATGCTGTCAACAATCTGTACAAAGGTAAAGGTGAAAAATATAATCTGATTACAAAAGAATTTAACACCATCTGTACACCACAGATAATGCTTTTCATAAGATAAATTTATCACCATCGTCATTGAATCATTCTGAGATGTTATCTCCCAATTTCTAAAACATGTATTTTCTGTGTACTTATATACAGTTAGTGTTTTTATAGTATTTCCTACTTGACTGTGAACAGTTCAGGTATTATACAATGACTCAAATGAGATGAATGAGGGGGAAGCTTATGCATGTTACTTTAATGAAAGATATTTCACTTGTCTAGCTCCAAAAGAGCCAAGGAAGGTAAGTGATGAAAGCACCAGCTTAGACTCCTTTGAACATAAATTCAGGCATTTTAATGTGTATCTCATTAAAGCTACATGAGTTTCCATGTAGGTTATTCATACATTTTATGGCACTTGGACTTTCCTAACAGGTATTTAGTTACCTAGGACATCTAGGCTAAAAAAGAAAACAACTGCTAAAATTAACCATTTCTGTAAGAAAACACTTCTGTCCCAACTTGCAAACCCCTTAATCTTCCTGGAAGTTGCACCAAAATACAACTGTTGATATTTCACATTCTTTGAGTACGTTACCTTTGACAAGGAAGTCACATGAACTCGTGAGTTTTGATCTCTAGTGATTTGTGAACACAAAGAAAGGCCATCGTACCCATTCTCAACAAACCAAGTTGTGTCCTGCTCCTTTGTAACTACAATATGCAGTATACATACTCTTGGATCCATTTTTTTGTTGGACTGAAGCCTTAGCAGTAATTACACACTTTGCACAGTGGCAGCTTTTTCTCTATGTAAGGCATTATTATTTTGACATCTACTCCCCTGCCATCCAACCATACATCTTGATATACTGCATTTGTTATTAAAAAGGAGTATATGTATTAATCCAAAGATAAGAACAATTTAATGAACACAAATGACACACATTTAAAACAGGCCCATGTATTTTCATATAAATCTCACAACGCTACCAGTATTTTGGTAGGTTTCTATTGCTTTCTTAACTCATCCAAACTACTGTATATTACAAGGCTTTAATACAAGCAGCTTTGGGGAAGAAAGTTATCTTTGAAAGGGAAAAAAAGTTGTGACAAGTGAAAACAAAACAAAACAAAAAAAAATCCAATAAGCTTTTTTAAAAAAACTTTACTTGTAAAATTAAGCAGCATGCTATTTTGTGATTTATATTCGAATTTAAAAAGACTAATTAGACCAAAATAAAGACAAAAACCTAAAAATGGCAAGTCTATAAATAATGAAAATTTTGATTTCACTAGACTTCAATGAAAAACATTTGGTAATTAAATACTTGCTACTGTTCATTACGTTGATGAACTTTATTAGGGTTAAAACTATAACAAAGTTCATCCTAAAACTTTTCGCAATGCAAAATTATTTTCACTCGAGGAGTGTCTCAAATTGAATGCTAAGAATTACAAGCAATCTTCTGGAGCACTCACATTCATAAAACTTTATACATCTTTTGGAACTAAGATATTTATACTACTAAAACCAAACATGCATCACTTCCCATACATTCTGGTATCATGATTTATATTACATTATGTAACACCATTCTTCTAAACAGCAGCAGTTTATCATACGTTTGCTCCATTTTCTTTGGATTTCTGGTCTTTATCTTCGTTCTTCACGATGTCCTTTAAAAGAAAAAAGGGAGAGGATGAGAGGAATTGTAGCACCTGTGGTTCTCATGTGAACTGTAAAGCAGCATGAGACACAAATACTGTTTGTATCTCTAAAATACTATCTGAACTAGCATCCTACTCTGTTTAGTTACAACCAATTCCAGTATCTTCTTGAAAAACTGAGGGGTAGAAATGCCCTGGAGCTTATGTGTTTTGCTGAAAACTCCTTTTACTGAGATACCCTCACCATATTGAAATACTTGAATTCTGTCTTGAAGTTCTCTTGACCAGACTGCTGGGCATGGACAAGATCAGGACAGGAAAACATTTAGATAGTTTGAGATCTACATTAGTATTTATACTTTTTTAAAGACATTCAAGTCCGGAACAAATGTTGCAGGCTAAGAAAAAAACACATTTAATTTGCTACCTTTAAATAATCAATCCAACATTAAGCATCTTCTCTATGTATGTTCAGACACCGCTGCCCTGAATTCATTTCAAAGTTTGTTTTTATATTGGACTGTTTGTTCCGATAATTAGTCTACAGATGTTTGCCTACAATAATAAAAAAAGGAATTAAACAATTCTAACCTGTTTGAGAACACTCTGTATGTCTTCCATAACAGTAGCTAAATTTTTGATTGTCTTATTCAGCTGACCCTCAAATTGCAACTTTTTATCATCTGAAGTCTTCAAATTTTCTTGCAGTTGGCCAAGGTCCTTTTTTACTTCTTTTAGCTCCGCAGTTAGACTTTTGTTAGAATTCTCCAGCTGCAGTATAGTTTTTTCATCCTCATCTTAGGAAGGGAAGGAATGAAAACATCAAGTCACTTCCAATGCTAATATTCTATTTGTGTGCAACCTCATAATACTAACTTTTAAAGAACATTAAAAACTGCATAGAGTTACCATTTGATAATTCTTACTGCATTGAAAGTCTTGCATTCAACTTGAATAAAATTTAGGTCACAAATGTTACCCAAATTGATTTATCTACTTAAAAAGTCTCCGTGTCTTGCACCCCTGTAAGACTGCCTTCAAAGTAACACCCCACCTGTTTTTTCTTCTAGTAGCTGCAGCTTTTGCTCTATCTCTGCCCGCACCCTCTCGCTCTTCTCCAGCTTCTGCAGAAGGCTGCCCACATCCACCATGGCCCCGTTGTACACGATGAGCCCCACGTTCTCCTCCACAGCCCTGGACTCCTGCTTCACCGCGGGCGAGGGCAGCAGCAGCCGGTTTCCTGCATGGGAGCCAGCACCAGCAAACACCACAGGGTCATTCTCCAGTGACCAGCCTCAGAAACTCCTCAGAGGACAAACACACATTCAGCTTTGCTGGTCTACCCCTCACACTTCCCTCCTTCCCCCTGCCAAAAAGCAGCATTCTCTTTCAAGAAATCATTCTACGCCTCTTTCCAGTCTTCAAATCTCAGGCTCTATTCAACAGCTGAGCCTCCTGACCTCAAAACTAGTGAGAAATTATGTTCATCAATATTGAACATTAACCTCTGTCCTCCTTCCTGTTCCAGATATCAAGATTTATCCTAGAATTGCAATATTGCATGTTGGAAGCACAAAAAACCCTGTTACTTTGGAACTGCTAAAGATTTACTTTTCCAAACCGGCTCGATTAGTTTCTGCAAGAAATCAAGTACTTCAGAACGCTCATTATCACACAGAAATAACTCTGGAAGTTTGTGGCAAAAAAAAGGAAAAAATTACCACCTAACATATCTTCCTGTAGCTCTTCAGACTCTTCTTGGTTTTCTTCATCTTTAGAAGTATCTGTTAGTCTTCTGTAAAAGCAAGATTCTCGAAGCACTACTTTATTAAGCAGCTTCTTGACCTACAGCACATGGGAAGAAATAATGGTTAAGACATCCTGTTACCTAAACAAGAATGGTTTAGCTTGGAAAATTTAAAAGAAATTGCATAGCTTTTTGTACTTTAACATATTGGGGCTTAAAATGCAAACAAACTAGGAAAATAATAAATACAATTTAGAGGTAAAAGCTACATATACAGTATGAGCATATTATAAGCTGCCAACTTCACCTTTTCACTCCAAGACAATTCACAAAAGATTAAACTCTTATTTCATTGTAAACACGAAGTGGCTGCATAACAATAAGAGATCAGGTATGTAAGCAAAGCCTTTAGAAGCTAAATGACAAGTCTCCCACTTCAAACATTCCTGTAATGTTTTGGAAGTTTTTTTGTAGTATACAAAACCTGAGCACGTGACAGGTGTAGTCCAAGAGTGTACAGGATCTCCTCCATGTCCTTCTCCAGAAGGTATCCACAATGACTTTGATCAAAATAAACAAAAGCCATCAGGAGATCCCTGTTAACAGTCACCATCTGGGTTTTGTCTTTCTCCTACAGAAAATTGATTATGGGATCATTAGGGAGTTAAAATATAATTCAGAAAAAACACCAACTTCTCTCACTTAAAGTTTTTTCTCTGTTCATTTTATTGTAACTTTCAGTCAAGCAATTAATATTACTAGCATCTACCAACTTACATCACATTATTTAATACTAATTTAAGCTATGTAAGACAAGTAATCTTTCAGTATTTAGAAGAAATACACCATAATGGATAGTAATAGCTGGTAGAGACGACTTCCTTTTGTTCATGCTAGTATGTAAAAAATGGTCACAGAATTAACCTGTGACCAGAATTAACCAATTATCAAATAGAAAACATCCCTTCTGTCCTCAATCATTTATTTAACAGCTGTTTTTTCAAAGGCAAAAACAGGTCTTAAAATAAAAATACAGCTAAGCTGTAATTAGGACACCTCTAACAAGCTCTATGCAGTTGTTAAGAAAGGTGTTAATTACTTTATCTTTAGATGCCCTCTCTTTACAATGCTTATTTCCCTCTCTTCTGTCCTCTCGTTTGTTCATTTCCTCTTCATCCCGGTCTGCAAAACAGAAAGAAAATTCAACATACACACAGCAAATGATTATATAACCACTACCAGAACACATGTGGCCACTAGAAAAGTCCACACAAACTCCCAAACATCTGCAATATACTTCCCTGAAAAATAATAAAAAATGCATTGAAGTGAGCCCTGTTAAATTCTGATTTTTTTTTCCTAGTCTTATTTTAATACAAGCCATTTACAATCCTTTCCTGTGTTTGTTTCACACACAGGACAGAAGAGCTGAAACAAATGCTAACTAGGCTAAAATGAGTTCTGCCAACATCTCCATCCATTTAAGTGGTGTGCAGGAAATTACCACAATTCTCCCTAATGAGGCTTGGCAGCGTCTGCACTCAGCTATGCTTATTCCTATTCAGATTCAGTATTATTTACTCTCAAATATTTCATATAATAAAACCCATATAAACGATGTAATTAAAACCATGTGTTTATACTCATATGTTGAGTGAGAGATTAAGGTTCCTACGACTTAGATTCTCCAAGAAGTTACAGATCACATCACTTCTCAGATGTGAATTACAAATGGCAGGGTTTTTGTCTAAAGGTAGGCAGTACAGTAAAACTAGACTGAAAGAGAGAAAGGGATGAGGAAACTGCTGGGATGGATTCTGGAATGCAGCTCTGTACCATATGTGCAAGTCTTGGGTCAGAGAATCATGTGCCCAGTTCAGCTTTAAGCTCACCTTTCATGTGAGGAAAACTTTGGAAAAAACTATGTATTACAACACTTGGCTAATTTTGCCAACTCTTTTCTGAGAACCAACTGCTTTCCCCTGCACCTCCATGGCTTGTTGGGTTTTTTCAGCAACTCTTAACTGGGAATGGCACAGGGACAGATTATGGGAAGCAGCAGCTCTTATACAGAACAGACAAGCCCAGGCCACCCTTACAGACAAATTACAAGCAAATGGGAGTTATTCTGCAAACCACAGATTAACATCAGTTTTGTAAGGCTGGTGCAGTACTCTGCCAAAAATACAATGGAAAATGCTGGGACTGCAGTATCCACACAGCTCAAACCCACATCTCTAGCAAAGCCTCTCCACAGAAAGGCAATCTACCCCAAAGCACAAACCAAAGAGCACTCAGGGTGTTTTACATCTTTCTGAATCTCTGAGCAGGGAAAAGCTGCTGCCATTGCCTGCAAAGTCCTCCAGACCCTTTCCCTATTTCTTCAGGCTAACACAACTCCACCCAAACAAAAACCAACTTCTTGTAACATGGGCTAAAGAGCACCCACACTACCATTCTGTCCTAGCTAAAACCAGGATGACCTTCCAGAACTGAGGAGTAGGAAGTCAGGCACGTAAAAGTGGCTTGGTTTTTCAGAGGTGCTGAATACTCACATCTCCTACTGACTTCAATGGGAGTTGCGAGTGGTCTGCATTCTGAAAAAAATAAAACCACTTCTATATGCATGCCTTACTTAGAGCACCACAGCTAGTTTTTATTTACTGTGTTCACACAATGCCTAGCATAGAGGTACTTATATTTTACATAGACCTGGTCAGAATTGCTAAAATAAAATTAGTTTAATAACGCAATTTTAAATTGTCTAGTTCCAGGGCATTCTCCAGCTTGAAAGAATATAATCAGTGATGATAAAAAAAAAATTGTGAAAGGTCACAAAATTCATAGTTCAAGATACCTTCATCTTCATCTTCAGCATCTTCTGCCTCCATTGGATCGTATTCTTCTTGATTATTGTCCTCTTCTGTTTCTTCTTCATCTTTAGCATCATCTTTCCTTTTATCTTCCTTCTGTAACAAAAGGTCCTAAATATTTATCTAGTCAGACTCAAAACCCAGCCAAGTAAAAACTCGACTCCCAGTCATTCAAAATTTGCCTACATTTATGCTTAGTCACCTAAGAACACAGATATAAATCTGTGATACAGCTGAATGTTAAAACTCTCCCAATACACCTGTAAAATCTTTAAATTACTGAACATAATTGAAGCATATTTAAATAGATCAAAAAGCCAAATCATTCAACTGACATTACAAGAGCTGAATTTTTGAAAGAAATAATGTAAAACTGAAAGAGAAACACTTCAGTATTGATCCAGACAGGCTAGAACTGCATATGAGCTAAGTGCAGACCTTTTTTTCATCTCTCTCTTCTTTTTTATCTTTATCGTCTCCAGATTTTCTTCTCTTAGGTTTTGGATCATCGGTTTCATCATCTTTCTCTTCCTTTTTTTCTTTTCTCTCATCTTTTTTGCTTTTTTTGTCCTTTTTGTCCTCTCTCTCTGGGAGAGAAATCAGTGCTTTGTAAATTCTGACACCAAAATCTCTCTGAAGCATTTCATTGAAGAGTTCTGCAAACAATGATACCTGCACATAAAGAAGAAAGAAAAGTGATAAGAAGTTCTAAAGCATGTATTAAAAGTGTATATAATTATGAGGTGCCATCTTAACAACTTTCATCATATCAGAATTTTCTGGTGTGTCAGATTTCTTACCATCTGATTTGAATATGGAATCCTTCAACACCTTTACAAATCCCATTCCATATCTGAAAACCTGTGTATTCCTCTGGATACCATTACTATTGTATCAAGTACCAAAGACTTGGCAAATTACAAACTTTCCACACGAAAACGAGAAAGAAACAAGAAGAGCTAACTGTAAGTAGCACTGCTGGGTTACCTCAAAGGAATGCTCTTTATTATCTTCCAATCTGTAGTCCAGCAGCACGCTCAGGGACATGATGCTGCAGTCAAACTTGCCGCTCTTGGCTGCCCAGTTGGGGTGCACGATGATGGCCGGCTCATCCGGCAGGATGTAGCGGCGCTCCCGCCGCTGACGCTCCAGCTCCTCCTGCCGCTTCCTTTCCTCTTCCTGAAAGGGGACAGGAAGCCAACATGGACCACATTCCAAGTTTCAGCCTCTACTTTAGCTTTTAGGACTCACTGCTCTGAGGAAAGCACAGCCTAAGCTGCTGAAAGCAGCGCACAGCTGTACAGAACACTGAGCTGTTCACTCCTTACAGAGGAAGAGAAAGGCTTCCATGCCTCAAAGATACCCAACAGAGCTTCAACAATTATCTTCAACAATTAACTCTTGATTATGGGAACTAAAATCTCTCTAGATATACCTGATGCAAAGATGAACAGAAGGGTTACAAAAGGTAAAATGCCACCATCTTACTGAAGTCTACTGACTACAAAAAAAGTCACGGCAGAGCTTGTGCTTTATAAAAAGCCAGCACAATCTCAGCTCCCCTCCAGTCCTAAAGAAAGCTGTGGCAAGAAACTCAAGCTAGTTGAACCCCATCCAAGCTGTGGGAGAAGGCAGCAGCAGCTGACAGAATTTGCAAGCATGTGGCCTGTCCTCCTGCAAGAAGGTTTACAGACATACATAAAAATATAAAACTTTCAATCACCCCATACAGGTTAGCAGGTAACACACAAATAGATAGGTTTAAAAAGCAACTAAAGCACAAGCCATTCTCCAGATGTTTCTGCCACTTTTCTGAGCTTTGGCATTAATGCACAGATTTTGTTTATCTTTGTGAAATAGCAAACCACACTAAGCACTGTAACTATGAAACTGCAAAACTGAAAAACTCCAATCCACAGCAAGTATCAAAAAGCAAAAATTAAAGCTACATAATGTGGGAAAACAAACCCAAGCAAACCATCTGCCACATGAAGAAGCTGGGCTGTGAGATACAGAGGCCAACAGAACTAAGCAACTGCTTTTCTTGCAGGTTTAAGGAGTTAAAGTCCTGTTAGGTGTGTTCACTAGTCTTGAGCATGGTTTTTCCCAGGAGGCTCAGATTTTTTCCTTACATTTAAGGTCAAACATTAATTCAGACACCCATAGTGCAGTTGCACATTTGAGCTGATTTGGCTGATATAAAGTAATTCAAACTGGCCAAGATTTCTCCCCAGTTCAGCAGCTCAAGGTACAGCAAGAGTTCCCAGTGCAGTCAACTGAGAACAACAAAATCCCAGCACAAGTAGGGACACCGCCTCTACTTTTTATGCTTACAGAGGTTTATATAAATGTTTCATATATTTAATGTATAATTAGGACTTAAACCAAGCATGTCCAAATCCTAACCTCTTTATCATCTTCAGATTTCCTATCCTCCTCCTCTTCCTCTTCTTTCTCAGACTTCTCTAGCTCCTTTTGCTCTTCTTTTTGTTCCTCTACTTTCAGCTGCTTTGTCAGTCGAGCTATCAGCTGAGATTTCAGTCCCTTAGAGCTAAGGGTTCGACTTTCTAATTCTTTGCGAAGGTCATTTACCTGGGAAATAAAAGCTTTGTGAGTGGTATCAAGCAGTGACATCACAAAACATTTGATTAGTAGAGAAAGTGAGATAAAAATCAGCAGCACTGAAAAGCCAACTTTTAGTATGTGCTGAAAAACACTAATAGCTACTGATACAAAAAACATATTACATTTAAAGTGATATTTTCTACAAAAAACTTCTTTATGAAGAACTTTTCAAGAGGCAAGGAAAGGATTTTGTTACAGTAAAATAGTTTATTATTACTATTGCTTTTGAGGAAACTTTTTATTTTATCTCCTTGACATAGTTCAAAAAGGCGGTAATTGTACAAAAATGTATCACTTGAGTATTTTAGACCCTATGTTTATCCATATAAATGGTAATCTGGCCGATTACATCAACATACAGCAGAACAGTTTTCCAGTTACTGTATCATACATGATATCCTTTAATTGTATAAAGTTCAGAATAGATTCAATTAGCTGTATTCTCTTACTACAACCAGGAGTCATCCCTGCACACTGTGATACCACTTCTAGTACACATAAATCCAGCAAAACACTACTGAAGTTTTTTTTGCTCAGTTAAGGAAACATACAGCTGCATTTCAGGTCATGTCTTAAAAGTGAGAAAGTATAATGGAATCAAATTTTAATAAGTGTTTGTTACCTTCATTGTTTTTGGATCCAGTTTAGACCAGTGTGTAGGCGTAGAGATCTCTTTAGCTTCCCCATCATCCTTTTCCTCTTCATCCTGACAAACAAAATTTAGAAATTATCATTCAGAAAGCTTGAAAGCATTTCAGTTATTTTTTAAAATTCTGTTGCTGATCTGTGCAAGGTCACAACTGTTTCAGATAGTCTTCTCCTAAAGTTATTATTTAGACAAGTTCACACACACATTCTACCACTTTATAAATGATCACAGTGCCACTCAGCCAATACAAGCCAGATCTGTGGAACACAAAAGGGTGATAAGCAACACCACAAAGGATATTGGGGTTACACAGACACTGCTGGTCTCCAGTAACCACACAGTGGGTGATCTTCCCCCACATTTTAAATTCCCCAAATTACTCTTTGTTCAGTCAGACCTTCCCTTATTCCAAGATGTTGATCAGCCACGTGGCCTGAAATTCAGATGTTTCAGACTAGTGTTTGTTCAATTTCAAATATCACAATTAGTACTGGCCACAAGAGAGAATTTAGGAATTTCAGAAAATGGCAAAATGTTTGAAGACAGCTATTCATAAACTGAATCTCACTCAACAACTGGTCCCAGATTCCAGCAACTACGTCTACGATAAAAAATTTTCTGCGCATCATAAGCACAATTTAATTCCGTTTGTGATATCAGCATACACATTTAAAGTTAGTGAACTAGCTGAAATAAAAATCAAAAGCAACATTCACTACACTGCTGAAAGCTGGTTTACCAGTCATTGTTACCAGTTATGTTCCTCCTGTGTATGTATGTTGTGTAGTATGTGGTGTGCATTTTGTGCCTGTGTTCCTGTGCCTGTGAGAAGCAGAAATAGAAAAAGGGATTAGCGTTCAGTGCCTGTTCTCCATCAGCCTCCTTGCGTTCACCCTGAAGCTTCTCGACCAGCTGCTGCTTGTATCCTCGGGAGAGGGTTTCCCACTCTGAGCGGGTGGGAAGGCAATGCCAAACATCCGGGAAAAATAAAACCACTGTCTCCACATGAGCTGGAACTGTACGCCCCTTGTGGGTCTCCTCAGGGCGATGGTAGCGAATCTCTGCAAAACGGTACCTGTTGCAAGGGAAGAAGCATGTTGGAAAAAAAATTCTACAATACATTTTAAAGAGCCTAGATCACTTGTAGCACATCAAGTAAAGAAATTTTGCTGCAAGACCTTGAGGTTTGTCTAAAGAAAAAAATTATGGAAGCCATATTTTCTCTTTCGGCACGCTTGTAAAACGGTATCGCAACTGAAAAGGAGGAAAACCAACAAAATGCTTTTTGTACAACTTGTTGTTTAGCCCACGTAGCTTTTATGTGCAAATAGAAGTTGCTGAAGAACTTCAAATTTAGAGTACAATAGGCTTTCCTGGTATTAGTACAACTAAAGTGAGTGTTAACGCAGGACAGAAACTCATCAAGAGAAAATATGGCTGTATAACAAACGGCTATTTATTTATAACAAAAGAACAATGAAATGAAGTTCTCTTGACGATCCTCTCCAGCTATGCACAAAATGAAAAATATTTTCAACACACGTTCATTAAAAAAATTACAGTATAACATGTCAAAATAAACCCAGAACTTTTAATTAGTTCTTAATGGAGTATTCAGCACAGTTGGCACCAATCAAGCTTATTACGAAGCAGAACATCCTTTGAGTAGTTTACCTGAACTACCAAGAGTAATTGACAAAGAAAAAAGGGGTTTCCAGCTTTTTTTTTCTTTTTTTTTTAAGTCCTGGTAACAGACAATAAGTATTTATATCTACAGTGTAGTTGGCTCTGCAGTGCAGTACTTACCATTGCGTGCACACACTTAAGTCAATCCCTGTAAGAGCCTTGCAACAACGAATTGCCGTCTTTATCAGCACCGAGGGGTCCTTTTCTGGATCAGGTCCATCCAGTGATGGGGACCAGTGTCCTCCAATAGCCATAGCTTCATCTTTGCCTTTCATACCCACTAAAAACTAGACAAAAAGAGGCTTCTGAATGTTCCCCTGCTAAGGGTAAAAAGTCATTTTCCCAAAGTGCAAAGAATATTTCATAGCACACACACTGAAATCCGTGAGTAAACCTTCAAATTATTTTGAAATCTGAAAATGAAAATCAGTCAAGAAAGAGTTCAGTTGTTTTTTTCCACAGATTATTTCAGCAATGGAATAGGTTTAAAACATCATCACTCATTCTTGCTTTCAAGATTTTCCATCAAGTTTGTTTATTGGTATAGGCTTGTTTCTTTGCAATTAAAAGCTTTCGAACCCAAAAGACAGAATTTAAACTCTGATATGCATTTACAGATGCGCCTGCTTAAAAGTGATGAAGAAAAGCTACAAAAGGTGAGACCACAAGAGCATCATACCTATAAATTAAAGTATTCCACAAGTTAGAATTAACTGGAAAGAACGTCTGTTGTCCTGAAACACCACAGCACTTACAGCTTGTTCAGTTTAACGGTTAAGTTTCACTCAAAAAAACAGCTGTTTAACTGTTGCTTCATGTATATTCTCTTCACATCTGAGCCCTTACAAAACAAAGTGCTTGTAAAAAGCAGCAAACAAACTTAATTGTTTGAGTTTAAGTTGAACAAAGCAGTAAATGTGAAGCTCCTATAAAGTGGAAGAAGAATTGACATATAAACTAGGTCTCTTCAGAGGAAAAATTAAGTCATCATTCAGCTGTCTACAAGCTCCTCTCTTATTATCAGAAATGGTAAAGCTCTGTAACCAACCTTTATTGCCAAAAGTGTCTGGCATTGAAGCATATTTACCTTTACAAGTCTAGCAGGATGCTGAAATCCATCACGAAGTTCCTGGGGATCCTCAGCCAGAGCACATGACTTGTGGTAGAGATCCTCCATGCTAGGACTGGCCATCAACATCACCTGTGGTGCAAGTCAGAGCAGTCTGTGAAGGTCTCACTACGACTGATCAACAATGACCACAACTTGCAAACACACACACCAAAGCTTCACAAGGTGCCTCTCTCCCCTAAACAGCAGTATGATAAAACAAGATGCGCCTTCTCAGCCACTATGTTTTGAACCTCGGCCTTCTAAAAAGCAGGTCTTGCTCTGCACAAACAGACTGAAAAACCAGGATGTCTGATACTTGAGGAAAGGCTTTACGGTTTTTGTACACAGAATGCAAATAAGTTAAGTCCATCTTTATCTGAATGTCAAAATATGCTGCATCAAGGGCTATAATCATGTATAAAAGACCCTTTTATCAAAACATTTTCCTAAAACCTGTTCCATTTGAAGTCTGTCATTAAATCTGTCACTAAAATAGGTCTGAGATTTTTAGGGCAATGTGTGTTAGTAGTATTACATGTTAAAGATAGGTCTCAATGTACTTCAAACAAAACAATAAATATTAATAAGAACAAAGGAAAGAAAATACCACTAAATAGAATAACACTAACTGCACAAAAACTATCCTTGAAGGAATAAAAAGGACTCAATTAACTACTCAAAATGAATTGCCTAAGAAATCATTCGGAGACCTTGCAGGAGCTGGCTCTTGCCTATAATCACATCACTGCAACTGGGTGCAGAGAATGGAAGACCCCTCTGCAAACAGGTCTAGTAACAGAAAAACAAACTGAATCTCAGTCGTGATTCTTTAATCTCTATATACTAACTTCTTACTGAAAAGTTTAAAATGCTGTATTTTGCTCAAATGGCTGCAGAGTATTTTCAGTTCGCTTACACTCACTTCTGCACTCTATTGATAAAAACAATTTCTAATGAATAGTGGTATCAGTGGAAAAGCATACAAACCTTAGCACTGTAGAGATGATCAGCATCAGGTGGATCAAGGACAGCAGCGTTCTTATCTATAGGATCTACTTCTCTATGCATTACATAGAAATTACAGTAGTTTCCCAGCTGAAATGGTCTAGACATAGGAAAAGCATCCACCCATGTAAACTGAGCATCAAAGAAATCGCTGGGGATATACAAGTTCTGGTAACGCCTCCTCAGCTCCATCATATCACAGCTACGGCTGAAAGACACAGCATTATTTGAAAGATACAGCACTAAAGAACTATTAATGAAGTACATAATTAGAAGTATATTAATTGGCAATACAACCATTGTGTATTTGATGTTGTATATATAAAATCTCAAGAATGTTACATTTGAATGTCATGGATGAAGTTTAAAAACAAGTAACTATTACAGACTCTTCCAACTCAGGTTTCTGCATGCTAGGGAACATTCATTAAACAACACTATAAAGCTATTTTATAACAGCATTCTAAAGTAACACAGTACCTCCAATAAGTTTATCACAGAAGGTTCTTAGCCCTTACATATTTGAGCCTTGTTTAAGGTCGGGATCACACACACACGCGTGGGCTGACAGGGCTCAGGGTAAGCTGTGCCCACATGAGGCGAATGCAGGCGACCACGTGGCACTGTAACACGTACCAGTCCAGTGAGAACTTGGAGAACTGAACGGTGTAGCGAGGCACGACGCGCCGCGGTCTGCGCGGGGACCTCTCCCTCTCCCGCCTGGGCGAGCGCTCGCGGGAGCGCTTCCTCTGCGGGGATCTCTCCCGGGACCGCCGTCGCTCTCGCTCTCTTTCGCGACTTCAAGAACACACAGAAAACACAAATCTTTTTGCAGGCTGCTAACACAAAATGATTTCTAGCGCAACAGAAGCCAGACCTGTCAGACACAACTCAAAAAAGGGAAGAAGCTTCAGCACGGCTCTTTACAAGAGAAACTGATTACACAGCTCCTTACTTTCAGCTAGATAAGAACTCTTCCCTAATTCCTAAGGGTAACACCACAATCTTGCTGACTCACTCTGGAGCGAGCAGCTGAGCTCTGGGTGAGGACAGGCCTCTATGGAATGCTTGGATCACAGTCTGGTCTCCGTACCTCCTATCATCTTTTCGGTTTGGCATAGGGTCTCCGCCTCGGTCATTCCTCCCAGAAAATCTGGATGGTGGGTCTAGTCTTCGAGCTGGCTGTGGCTGTGAAACCAGACGGACTGGGGGCTGCAACAAACCACCTGAAACAAAATGTACAGCATCAATAGAGAATAGGGGGCAACTGTCTACACTCGGCATTCACTGCTGCTTACAGCTCTTTCACCTCTGTACATTCTCTAACCTAACCCTATAGTCAAATTTATCCACTATTAACACCCACCCAAAGAAACTCAAGAGACCTTTTCTCCACTGAGGCAAACTGACACTCTGGTTAAGTGAAATTGATTTAAAAGCATCTTCTTGAGATGGAAGCTAATATAACCTAAGCACAGAGAAGCCATCTTAATAAACAGCTAAGCCTTCTTGAAAACTTAAAATTAAGACAAATATACTAGCTACTCATCGAGCTAAAGGAAAACTGAAATCCTCATTTTAAGGCTATTCATAAAAAAAAAACCAAACTGGCATCTTGAAAAATTATTCCTAAATCAATATATTATACTGCTACATCAATCCCTCAGCACAACCCTTCATTTAACTAACTGCTATTTAAGCAGAGCAAATGTTACTAAACACCAATGCACAACAAGGACTGTAGTAAGCATTATGCAAAACAATTCTGCTTCAGTTCTTCCACACTTGTTTTTACTGTGGTAAGACCAGTCCTAATATTATTGCTTCTATCACTGATTCCTCAGCCACTCCAAGCTGAAAGAGACTTCACAACCTTTGTTTTAGATTTGCCATGTTTGGCAGTGTTTCTTCTCTCAGATGCCAACCTGGCTAATTGAAATGAATAAACAAAGAAATAACAGCTTTAACAATACACCTGCAAAACCTGATTTTGTGGAACACTGCAGAAGATGCTGAAGAACTGCACTGCTAGTAATACTTTCAACTCCCCAACTTGTCAGTGGAAGAAGAAAAACCACATTGAATTTGCTTTCTGATTACAAAATCTTAACATGAAGAGGAGTCCACGGTGATTTCACTAACCAGGTGATTTCTGAGCTACTGCAGGCAATGTGCCTTGCACAAAGCTGCTGGAAGACATATTCAATCTCAGTCCTCTCCATGTTTTCAGCTATTACTTCAGCCTTTTGACTAACAAGAAAACAACCACCACCCAGTAAGCACCAGAGCGCCCCCCCAAAAAGGTGTGCACCGAAGGAGCACCTTACCTTTCTGCTGTGGCTGCTGCAGCAGTGGCTGAGGCTGTGTCTGGAGCAGAGGTGTGATGGAAGCTGCTGAGATCTGTGCCTGCAGCAGGGACTGTGGCTGTGGCTGTGCCTGGACCCCGAAGGTCTGCTGGGCGATGGGCTGCAGGACGGCCGGCGG
This sequence comes from Luscinia megarhynchos, assembly GCA_034336665.1. Taxonomy (NCBI): domain Eukaryota; kingdom Metazoa; phylum Chordata; class Aves; order Passeriformes; family Muscicapidae; genus Luscinia; species Luscinia megarhynchos. Next base: position 34,126,986 of record CM067569.1, on the reverse strand, counting down.
CGTCTTCAGCAGCGGCTGCGCCTGGCTCTGGTTCTGGCAGCAAACACAGCGAGTCGGGAGCGAGCTCCAGCCACAGGAGCCGCTGCCAGGGACACTGGCAACCCCACCTACCTGGTTTGGCAGCGTCTGGATCCTTTGGGCGTTCCATTTGAATGGCATGTTCGGGTTGTAAGTAGCTTCTACCAAAACTCTGTCACCCACCTGAGGTGTCTTTCCTTTGACAGCACTGCAAACGTTACAGAAAATGAATGTGAGAGTCTTTTTGAGCTAGGTTTTCTGCACGTTACATTTAAAGATGGGAGAAAGTTCATTAAACAAAGCTTACAGGAAGAGCATCTACCCCCAAATTCAGCATTAGTACTACTTGCTTCAGTTCAGGGTATGCACAGGAACTTAGTAATTCCCTGTCTTTGGCCCCAAGGCAAAAGTTCCTCAAACAGCACCAAGTTAAGACATGCAGACAGCAGGTTTTATGCTTTTAGTCACCTACGAATTCTGCACTTCCTGTTATAAGGAACTAATAATCTCTGGGTTTCCCAGCTTTGGGCTTTGTATTAAAAAAGAAATAATTAAGAATTCACATGGAGTACCTCCAATTTAGCATCTATTAACCCTTCTGACTTTCACTGTTGAATGAAAACAACACACTACTGCAGGCCCTATCAGCAGAGTCACAGAATTAGCGTGCAATCCTCTAAACCACAGAGTACATCTGCAGGCTGTGAGTGTTCCCAGCTTACCTAAGCTGAAAAAAGACATCTTCATCCACAAAGCCAAAGGTATCGTGTAGCTTAGTCACCACGCCGGTGAAGACTCGCTGCTTCTGGGGCTGGGTTTGCTGCTGGCTGGAGCGGGGCGCCGGGTAGGAGACGGTGATCTGCGCTGCCGGCTGCGGCGTGGACAGGCTCAGGCTGGTGGGGAGCGCCACGGCGGGCTGCAAGTGAACCAAAGGCAACTCTCAGCCCTGCAAGCAGCTGCCAGGCTGCCAGGGAACAGCTCCTCGAGCCATGGAGACAGCACTTTTAAAGGGCTATAGCACCTAGAACAGACATTGTCAGACGGTGGAAGTTTTTTGTGGTTTTCATCGGCTCGTTGGGTTTTTTGAAGATGATATGTTTCTTACTTTGAATGAAGACTGGCTTTGTTTATCCTTCTTTTTTGTAAGAGTCAGCTTCCGCCAAAAATGCACTTTATCCAGACAAAAAAGCATGAAGACTGCATTATTGTCTACACTGGGCCTGAAGTGGAGATAAATGCCCAACTGTGCTAGGAATAAACACTCAAGAGGTCATTCTGCATTTATATGCCACCTGTAGGGCTAGAAGTCAGTAAAGGCTGAGGCCAACACAAACCCTTCCCTAACTCAACAGTTCACGTGCTTGCCTTCTTACAGAAGAACACAGTAAGATAACGAAACGAAGTCAAACACTTTTACCTTTGTAAAGCCTGTTTAAAAGTTCAAGTGAAAATGGAACTCGAGCAATTTGCAGTGTGTTAATGGCTGCATGTTTTAAACCTGTCAAGCTCAGCAAGACTGCTTTTAAACCTCTTTAGAGACATACTGTTAATGTAGGAAGTTAAATTCCTCACAAAGAAGAGAAAGATTTTCCCCATTTGTTATTTAGTGCAAAACAACTGGACACTTGAAGTTCAAACAAAAAAAGTTAAAATATAATCAACACACATGTTCCCTTGAAGATTAAGGAAAGGTGGTTGGTATTAATTTCTGAAAACAAGGCTATGCATATTTTAACATCTGGATAAAACAAACCTGTACCAAAAAAATGTCCATTCATATTAGTTCATTTTACAGATTAAAATACCAAGATATCACAAATTTGCACTCTTGCATTATCTGTGTTTGGGGATGAAGACCAAACAATAAAACCAAACTAACCTGAGTTAAAAGGGTCTGCTGAGGTTGCTGCAACTTAAAATAAATAAAGTTATAAATTAATTTTATATGCTTAAGGAAATTGTACAATTCTACCTCTTCTTTACAAGTAAGAGTTTTTGCTTAATCTGAATCAGTTAATAGTCTTTCAGGGCTTGGTCATTTCAGCAGTTTGCACATCCTGTGCTTGTGGGGTTAATTTTAAGACTGCATAACCCAGGTTTATTCAGAAAGGAGAAATACTAAATTTTTTTGAACTGAAAGTTAACAGCAATACCAAAAAAATTTTGGCAGCTGAAACATCTTAGGCATGTAATTCCCTTGTACTTTTATTCTTTTTTAAAATCCTGTTAAGTTTGAAGATCATCATAAAAATCCAAAAGGGAATGTTTTACCAAAAGGGGAAGTGTCTTTCCAGCAGTTAAAATACACGGCCCTGTTTGGAGCAAAGTTCAGCAGAGAATCATTGACACATGAAATAGTATGTATTTTTAAAATTTGTTTTTGCATGAAGGTAGGCAGGTTTCCATTCTGCATATGTCTTTATGAACTTCAAGCTCTCTTTTGCTACCCAAAGTATTACTTAAGTTTCTTTAACAACTTCCCATATGAGGGTGATTTTGGACACAGGTCTGACAAGACACACAGTCGACATTGTTTTTTAAGTTATTTGTGATGTACACAGTAAGAATCAGACAAACCTGTTGCTGTACACTATAGAGAGTCTGCTGAGGTTGTGAATATTGCTGAAACAGATAAAAGCAAAATATCATAAACAGGAGAATTATTACGACAACAATACCAAATATAAATTAACTGCTTAGCAAGTTCTAGATAAAAACAATTAACATTTAACATTTTAAATTTAAAAAATAACTAATAATATCAACATATATTATTTTCATAACGAATATTCTGAGCCTTTAGAGTAGGCCCTGATGTTCTCTTTCTAGCTAAGGTCAGCAATTTTTGTTAAGCCTGACACTTAGACATATTTAGGGCACATTATGAAATCATGCAAAATTCCATTAAGGATATATATATAGTGATGGGAGATACTCGAGGTCCCCAGATTAGATGCAGCAAAACTCATTCTCCCCACAGCCAAATTCCCCGCCACCTTGGCAGACCGACTCCACTAGAGCTAGCTCCAAGCCCGCCCCCAGCATGGATAAGACAGGTTGACACTGCAATGTTCACCATTTTCCATTCTCCTTTCCTCCTGGGTCCTTTAGCTCTAGGCAGCTGGGGCAGCGCCGGCCGCGGTGTGTGCTTTACCTGCTGCAGGGCCGCGGCGGCGGCTGCCGCCTGCTGCTGGAGCGCGGCGCTCTGCGTCAGCTGGTAGTTGGTGGGGGTCTGCGTGGTCAGCCCCGCCGCCGCCAGCGCCGTCTGCTGCGTGTAGATGGTCGGCGAGGCTCCCAGCAGCGAGGGCTGCTGCACGCCCAGGGCGGCTGCGGAGGGAACAGGCCGTCAGAGCAGAGGCGCCGCCTTTGCACCCGAGTCGAGCTCCAAAGCCCACCGCGAAGGATCGCGTCCCACCGGCTTCTCGTCTGAGCTCATCTACCAGTAGTGATCCACAGCACCCGTCACGTTTCCTTCTCCTGCACCCACCCCCTCCATGTACCTTCTCAAAGCTATTCCCGGTACTGGATGAGCCAAATGAAGGTTGCTGCTCTGCCCTGTAAATTAATATACTTCATTCTATCTGAGGGCAAGAGAAAACTTTACTGTAACAGCATCTATGAAACTCAGGCTTATGGAACGTGCCCTCTGAAATCATGCAAAGTTTTGCTTCACTCAGTGCTGTCTTTGTCCCCTGTCAAGTGGCGACTGGTGAAGAAGGAACAGAGTTTAATCAGTCAAATAAGGGGATTCAAGCTCTCTCCACCTCTTAACAGGAAGGGTTTGTGCTGCCCAGACTCAAACTGCCTAGAAGGAAAGATTAGTTTATTTTATTGTCATGGCAGCTTTTAGTTCACCACAGAACATAAACAAATCATGAGGGGCACCAATGCACAGGCTATGAACAAGGTATGCTCAAGACTTACAGATGGATCTTTTGGGTGACAGAGAGCACTGCAAAATGCAAATCTCAGCAAAAACCTGAAAACTTATCTGGAAACCTGCTCCCTCTTTGGCAGGTCTTTTTAAAAAAGTTATAGGCAGCTGCATGATCAAGTATCACTTCATTAAACTATCAGTCTAGTCCACATGTTTAAATAAAACCAGAGAGACACTCAGCAGGGAAACATACTGCCAGCAAAAACAGATCAGCCAGCCATGTTCAGGACTGAGCAACACTCAAGATTAACACGGTTCTTCTCTCTTCCAAACCCATCAAAGACACAATGGAATGAGGAACAGATCTACAGTATTCCTTCAGAGTTTATGCTCCACACTAGTCTCACTGATGCAAAATGAGGCTTTCATTCCTGATCCAGGCATGCAGTAGAACACTGCTTGTAGCTGCTGATTGTTACCATAATGCTGTACCCCACTCAACAGGTCCTGAATAATGTCATCTTTCCTAGCACACTGCCCTTTCCAGCAGAGCAGAGTCTTTGCTGATGGCACTGATCATCTTATAATTTTGGAATGAAACAGTAAAGAAATAGATAAACAGCCCTGAAAATAATTGCTATCACTATGATCTGTATCAAATGTTATCACATAAGCACTCCGGGAAGTAACAGCATTTTAAAAGTGAAATCAAGCATTCAGTTAACTTTTCCCCCCTGGAAAATCCCAAAATTTGCATTTCTTTAGAAGCCAGCAAACAAAATTTGAGGCTTCTCTCATGACAGACCCTCCATTCTCTTGATCCTCTTGCCTCCTGCTTGATCATCAGCTTCAATTTGAATGTGCAGTTTGGACCATCCAGAAGGACACCCTCAACTGGATCCTCACCTGTGTCTCTCATAACACACCTTAAACAGACCTTCAAATATAATTCAAAAGCTTTGCTGCTGCACCCTGGGACAACTTTCACTTTTCTTGGCTGCAATACTTTGCTGGCTCAGTCAAGGCAAGTAACCAATGCATTCATCTTTCTCCTCTTACTTCCACATGCCAAGCAGAAATTCCCATTAGTGCAGAAATTCACTCCACACTGCTACCTTTGAACATGTGTGACTATCCCAGCTATTCTCATTCAGTCCAAAGTTCTATCCTAATATTGTTCCAACACAGGGGGATGAAGTTGGGAAGCATCACCAAAAGCAAATTTCACAAGTTTTCACCTACTTTTTGTATTAATGGCACCCACAAGAATGCTTATTCCCACACCAGATCTTGGGATTATTCAGCTCTTCAGTTTCACTATGGCAATTTCCACTTCAGCATAACCCAGAACTATCTCAAGTAATTCCCAGCCCATCCTAAGAGCCTTATTTCATTTTGTCAACTAATGAAAAACAAGAATTTTTTTTTGCCATCTCTACTGTCACTTTTTGAGCATTTAATATTAACTGGGTATCTATCATCTACAGCACTGCAGACCAACTTACTAAGAAAAGGAAAGGACAAAAAGACAGCCAAGATCCTCTCAAAGGATAACACCTGTAGTAACAAGTATTTCAAAGCTGTATCTTGTTCCTACTGATTTGCCCCGAAGTATTTCCAGGACTTTCATCTACCTTTCATCTGTGTACTCATCTTGGTCAAACAGGCTTCAATTAATTAGGCAACTGAGTTTGCATTACTAGTTAAAAAGGAAAAAAAAAAAGAGAACAAAAAGGAAAAATCCCACAGAAAAACAAGAGACAGAGAATGAATCAGACTGAGTCTGGAACTGACATCTGACTGCCATATTATTATTATTGGCAACAAGCATCTGCAGTGGCAAACAATAGCTTCTTAGGCTTTGTAATGATCTCAGTAAGTACAGTGATGGAGATGCCTTCCTTCAAATGCAGTGCAAACAACTCCCACTGGCACCAAACACTGCGTGGCACTGCCAGCTGAAAGGACTCAGACAGACACTGGGCTCCCAGGCTGCAGCTCTGGGTTAGGTAATAAACATTTCTGTTGCAACAAACACAAAGACAGTATTTAGCAGTCCCTCTTCCTACTCCTAAACCCTAAAGATCTCTAAAAGTTAGGGAAACATCTTCAAAATACATATGTCTCCTTGGCAAGTGCATAGGTTTATTAGAATTACAGTAAAGGAGTGCCCTGTGCAGGGCTTGGGACACTTCTCACAGTTGTCAGAAATTGTGAGATTAGGTCCTTGGGCTTCCAAGTTCCTTTAAGCTTCACACACTTGCAACACAAACACCACACAACCTACTCTAAAAATACTCCTTTGAGCAGGCACACGCTAGAGACCAGGCTCAGCGTATTTGTCATGGGACATCTGTTTACAGCAAGCCAGCAAACCATGCACCAGCTACTATTCCTCAGTGCCTTGAGATTCCCCACATGCTCACCCTGCTCCTGCACATTGCTTTAGTCACCTCACAGGGGCCACCAGCAAACACCAGACACTGAGCTCCAGGCACTTCAGCTCTCATCAGCTGCACCGTTCTTCACTCCAATGCAATCAAGTCTTGATACAGCAAAGACAGCACCACCAGTCAGGCAGAACACAGCAGAGCCAGCACCACAGTTCAATAAAACCAGGCTTTTCATCATAACCCTGAAAACAGCACAGGGCAAGCACTGTGACAAACCAAAGAGGTGCCAAAAATGAAGAGCCAGCGAGGAGGAGGGAATCCTCCTTCGCAGGCGTTTCAGCAGTTTGCACATCATTATGCAAGTTTTAAGTGATTTTGTGTAGTAGGGATGATTTAATTTATGCTTGAACAATGCTTAACCAGCACGGTGGGGGCTTTTTTCTGGTTGTAGTCTTGTGATGCATGAGATGAGGAGTAGACAAAAATTCACTGTGTTACATGTAGGAGTTTCTCTTCACACATCGATCTTTGCTGGCTTTGCTGGCCCATCTCTCTTCTAACACCACAGGCACAGAGAGTAAGCAGTAAGTCCCCCCAAAGGGATCACAAAACCCTCCTTTATACAGCTAGTGTGTCACACCTTAATAACTAAGAGCTTGAACTCATTTAGTTACTTCTTCACCAGGGATGGCCAAGACAGCGTCCACATCAGAAATACACAAAAAAATCCACCGAAAAATCCCCAAACCAAAACAATGAAAAACACAAAACCCCAAGCCTGATAGTCCCTTTTTTGCAATTATCAAATTGGGTTTCTAACGCAATCACTCACTGCTTCCGACAGCTTGAAAAAAGAACTATATATCACGTTGTTTGCGTTACAAAAATCAAGACTTCTTTCCCTCATACCCAAGCACTTCAAAGCTTTGGAGAAGGAACCTGACACTTGGATAAAAACACCTGGCATGCATAAATATATGTAACAGCTTTGGCCAACCCTTGAAAGTATTTCTTTAAAATGAATTTACAAGCACTGAGATTCACAAGGGTAAGCCAATATGCACAATTTCTTGGGTGCCACACAGGTGGGGAGAATAACATCTCTGGAAAGTCACAACTTCACATTGAAAGGGGCAAGTTCAACCAGAAACACTGTTCTTCAGCTCCCAGCAGTGCCAGAACACACTGCTTACCTTCCAAAAGGTGCTTCCTGTGCTCTGGATTAGAAATCAAAATAGCCAATTAAAAAAGCAGGGGAACAAGCAGCTGGGCAGAAGAATCCCAGGATTCAACAGAGCACACAGGCAAGAAAGAGGATGCAGACATGGTGAACTGTGTATTGCAGCAGGAATAGGAAAGGACACTAGGAACACAAAGGAATGTGGAGCTAGCACAGGAAGAATGTAAAAGTGCAACCAAATGTTACATCTTTAATGGTTCTCACATTTGAGTCAGGTGCTGCTGGGTCAGACAGACAGATATAAATCCCTGCAGATTATTAAATCCCTCAGTCCTCACTGAGCAGCAACTGATGTTGACCATCCTATCCCAGTTACATTTGCATTTCATTTCATCTACGGAGGCTCAGAAGTAGGCTGGCCCAGGCAGGGTCACCAGCATAAGAAAATGGGTAAGAGGCTGATGTATGCTCCATCCACCCCTCCTGGTCCCACTTCAGACAGCCCTAAAATGACTGCCAGCTCCTCCCCTTGGCAGGTTCAGTGCAGCTCTCCCTCTAAAACAGGACATGGAGGTGGTCCTCCACCTTCCACCACTATTTCTGACGCATTAGCTGTCATATCAGCCAACTCATCAAGAGCAGTCCAGCCCAGGTGCTCCCATTCTTTGACTGCTCCAACATCTACCCCAGTCTGACACGAGAAACAAAAGCAAAGTTTGTCTCTCCCACATTCCCAACCCTTTCCAGCTGTTAGGGATTTTCTTACAGAAGGAGATACTGTCATTTGGATAAGCGAAGTGTGAGCTATTCAGAGAAACAGTGAAAAACTGCCTGTGGGCAGCTGCTTAGGAACAGCAACAGTTCAGGTAGGGAATGGAGCAGAATGGGCACGGAGGAAAAGGAAAAGGCACCCTGGGACAAAGTGCTGAGAAGCACATGGTGGGTGGTCACTTCCTGAGGATACACAGAGTGATTGGACCAGTGCCCATGGGAAAAACGGCAGAGAGAGGATTCACTTTGGGAAAGAAAACTGAGTCAGGAGAGGAGAAAGATTCCCACCCCAGACATGCACCTCCAAAAAATGTCACTAATTCCCAGCCTTTGCTAGGCTGCCAGACACAAAACACTGAACTTCATTTCAAATCAGAGCAACTGCAGAAACCACACATCCTGAACCCTCCCCATGTCACAGCTTTGCTGAATTCTCTTCACACTGCACAGTGTAACCACAACATTTAATTAACAAATCATCTCTTCTCAAGAAATGCAAAAGGCACTCCAGAACTGGAAATGGAAGCACCAAAATTCATCATGCATCTTCACATTCTTGCCTCAAACCTTTTGTACTGTAAATCAACATGAAAATGGAGCCAGCTTGATTTTTAAACAGTGGCTTGCAATTAATAACACCTCTTAGCTAAATCAAAGGAAACTCTCTACCATTATTAGGGCAATACTCTGATTATAGGGACCTTTAAATTATAATTTAGCATTAAAAAATAAACAGCTCTCTTCTCACCCAAGTAACAGATTACAGAGGATTTTCCACTATGTGGATTATGTCTAATCTATTAAAAAATAAATTAACAAAATAATTTATAAACATTGATTCAGGCTGCCCAGGAAATGAAACTCAGGCAGCTCTTAAAAAATCTGTAATACCTTACTAGAGCTGATATTATTTAATCTAGAACCATGTAATTTAATAAGAGGTAACTTGATTTATGCATCTTTGGAGATGAATAACTTGATATGTAGTTTATTGACTGAAACAATAAATACAAACTCACCTTGGATTTTACTCAAACCCCTGAAGAAAATCAAATAATAAACAAAACCATCAGACAGTGTTAGGCAAGGACTTTTAAAGTCTCTGTTGTGGGAAAAAACTCCTCATTTAAACCACTTAAACAGACTTTAGGTAAGTTAGTTAGCATCGTGCCACTGTGAAGTGCATAGCCAAGTATGGAATCTCCAAATCTACCAGATGTCAGGGTTCAAACATCGAGTGTAAACTGACCTGGCTGAGACACCGCAGTGGCTGTAAACTGAGTAGCCCAAGGGGGATTTTTCTGTCCTCCAAACTGAGCCATGGCAGAAGGTAGAATCTGCTGGATGTCTATCTTCTGTAACTGCAATCTTTGAAAGAAATACCGTCAGGCTATTTTAATTCTGGGCCAAAAAAAAAAAAAAAAGAAAGAACCCAACCAAAAAAAACCCCAAAAAAACAACAAACCACCCTCAAAATAACGAAAAGAAAAAAATAGAGTAATGAAATATTAGTTTTACATCCCTAAAGACAGGTGGGCAACATGCGTCGCGCACAGGAAACACAGAAAGTTGTAAGGCAAGTTATTTTATTTCCCTAAGGCACAATCTCCAGCTCCCACTTCTCAACAATGGGACCAGGGCGATTCCAAGCGCAGAAACGCGCTCCCATTTCCAGTTACATGACGGGAGAGGTGGCTGTGCGGAGCGGAGGGCTCTGTTTGCTGTTTGCTCGCCGTGGCCGTGCGGCCGCCGCGGCGCTGCCGATCCGCGGCCGCTCCCGGCTGCGCGCACAAGGGCACGGCAGCCGCGGGACCGGCACCACGCGGCTGCGGCCGGGCCTCCCTCCGGCCCCGGGCCCCGGGCCCCGGGCGAGCTCCTTTACCCCGCAGCCTCCGCTCCCGCCGCTCCGGGCCCCGGAAAGCGCCGCACGGAGAACAGCAAAGCGAGGCGGCGGCGGCGCCGGGCCGGCCAGGCGGGAAGCGGGGCCTTCCCGCCCCTTCCCTCCTCCTCCTCCTTCCTCCTCGGCCTCCTCCTCCCGCTGCCCCCGGTCCGCAACGCGCCCCCCGCCCGGCCCCCGCTCGGGGCAGCCGCCGCAGCCCGCGCGCCCCCGGCCCCTCGCGCCGCGCCCGCCGTACCTGCGCGGGACCGCGCCGCCGCCATCGCCGCCCGCCCCGGCCGCCGCACCGCGCATGCGCCGATGGGCAGCCTACGTCACGGCTGCGACCGCGCGAGGCGGCGCGCGCCCGGCCCTGCCGCGTGCGGGGCCCGCGCGGCTCGGGGGAGGGGCCGCGCCGCCATCTTGGGCGAGGCGCGCGCGGGCGGGGCCGCGGCGCCGCCATCTTGCGGCGGGACCGCCGTGAGGGAGCCGCGGGGCTGGGGCGAGCCGCGCCCTCCGGGTGTCCCCTGCGGGTGTCCCCTCCCCTCCCGGGAGCGGCTCGCCGGTGCTCGGACACCCCCGCGCCGCCTCACGCTGCCGTGTCGCTGTGGGACAGGCAGCCCTCAGGCCCACACGCGCAAACCTTCGGGCGGTTCTGTGAGGGGAAAGGGGTCACCTGAGGTGAAGGCAAGCAGACGCACCACAGACGCGTCAAAGCTCTTAAGATGCTTTGAAACAGAAATTGCAGCCAGGATTAGTGCAGTGAGTAGCTCAGGACTTCTGGGCGAGAGAAATAATTTCTTTTTTAGTCTGAGTTGGAAAGGACTTAAAAGGATCGTCGAGTCCAGCTCTCTTGAGTGGCCAGTTCATGTAGGCATTGATCGAACCCGTGACCTTGGCGTTGTTACAAAAACCTTTCCGTTACATAAAGAGTTTTTTACACGCGTTTGTTTTGAGGTGAAAGAGACACATGAATTCCTGCCTACATTTGAGAGTAAGCTAAATGAAAATATGACTTTGAAGTGTTACATTGTTAGAAACAGAAGTTGGTGATGGAGTAAAATCCTGAGAAGCAGCGACATCAAACTCCCTGGCAGTGAGGTGGGTTATGTTGTAGGAGGCGTCGAGATAAAGAAGCAGCAGATCGCCAATGAAAAGTAAATTTCTGCCAGAATTTAATAGTTAATAATGTTTGCTATTTAAAATATATTTCAGATTAAATGAGGGTTTAGATGTTTCACACTCAGAAGCATACTTCTTACTTTTTAAGTCTACACATTTTAAACCTTGTCTCTTGGTGGCATAACTCCATCCAGCCCAGTCAGTTGACTAAAGCAGAATCTGTGCCCTTTAACTTGGAGGTAAGATTAAATGTTAAAAATGCTGTAGACTTTCTCCCACGTTCTATGTGAAAAGGACAATGACAAAATTGTATTAAAGTAGAAAGTAATTGCCAGTGAATATCGGAGTATTGTGAAGTAGCTCTATTCTGCACTCTTCTGGCCCAGGGGCTTTTTATCAGAGGATAAAGTCTCTAAAAGAAAGCTTCAGAGGCTCACAGGAACCACAGTCCCCATGTCCTGTACCTCAAGTAGAACACTTTGTGTACCTTCTCCTTCCCAGATACACGCTGCTACCGTTGCCCTGCACATTTTGCCATTTTTAGTGCACTTTGAAAAAAAAAAAAAGATACAAATTAGAAGGCAAAACCCATAAAGCAAATTGTTGCTTCCAGCTTTCTGGGTGGCTACAGGAGTTAAGAATCTGCTCGTGATCTTGTGGGGAGAAATTACAATTTTCAGAGTTTATAATCAAAGAACAGCAGCAACAGAACTACTGTGGTATTTTCCTGCACCAGGTAGAATGAAACTAGTTTCAGGTATCAGATGTCTGCTGTGAAAGAAAAAGGTAGAAGGAGATGTGAATATAGAAAAATATAGAAGAAAAGGCTTATTTTTGGTTGGGAAAAAACCAAGACACAGAAATCAGTGTTTCAGACCTAACATGAAGCTTCTGGACAAAAAGTGAATAAAGATGTCCAACTAAATGGCAGTTACAGGGATATGGTTTTTTCACTCAATTTTGATGATGAAAATCCATTATATTATTTTTTTCCATATTCTTGTTGGAAATACATTTCCATGCATCCTGTTCAATTTCTGAATTAATTAGCAGATCACTACTGGAACCTGCTTTTTGCAGTTCTTGATGGGGTTTTTTATTTATGCTCTTCAAAAGGCCAGAAGAGATCATTCTGAGAGAATCAAACACCTTTTTATCTTTCTAGATATCCAGGAATGGTAGCAGCAGTCCAGTTAATGGCTTTTTTGATGCTTAAATTGTAATAAAGTGCAGCATGTAAGCATCTAAGCAAATTATCATGGATTTTTTGGTGCACAAAAATTTCTCTTTTTGACTGTAGCCATAGGTACTTCACACTTTGCCAAGTGTGTGACACAGTCAGTATTGAAATTTAATAATAAATATAATAAACTGAACTTTATTACATACTGCTGTACAAAGTACTTGAAAAAAGTGTTTCTGAACTGGCCAGACTCCTCAAGAATACAGGAATGACATCATAGAATTAAACCAACCTGCTTAGGTTTAGGTAATTGCAAGTAATAATTGTTTGGTTTTGTTTGTTTGTTTTAAGGAGTCCCAGGGTAAGGACAGGGTAAGAAAAGCTTTTGTGATCTGCTATATTACAATAAAATTAAATACATTGAGAACAGACTTCTGACAACGTTTTGAATGAGTAAAAATGTTGTAGCATAAATAAAGTAACTCTTAATTATTTTGTAGGTAATAGATACCAGAAATTTTCATTTTGAGAAAAGGGAGAAATTTTTGTCAGTTAGAGCAATTGAGAGAGTCCCCATCCCTGGAATTTCTCCTGCCACAGCTGGGCAGGGTGCTAGAAAATCCACCTAGGCTTTCTTTTCCACAAAAGGTGGGACCAGGTGATGGTTTGAGGTCCCCTCCAAACTGGGGTGCTCTGTGATCTGTGAACATCACATTAAAAAAAGAGATGTAATTCATGCCTCTGGTGTCTGACAGACTTGCTGGTAAGCACTCCCCACACAACACCCTTGGGGTTTCTTTGTTTTTGTAAATTTTTGTAAGTACTTATCCTAGGCAGAGCTGTGGCCTAGGGAAGATTGTTCTGCAGTGACACACCTGAACCAGTACAGCCTCTTACCCTCCTAGAACAATATAAATCAACAAATCCCACCCTTAAAATCTGTAGGAGCCATAATCCAGGCGAGTCCTTACAGGGCTTCCTGCTGTTGTGGAAATGAGTTGGGGTCTAGCACTGGCTTAGTGCTCCATCTCCCTGAAGGGATCTTTCAAGTGAAGGGAGCCATCCTCAAGCAGAAACAGAGTCTGTGTGTAAAAGAAAGTGGTCACAAGAAACTGAACTGCTGACTTTTTACACCACGGGAAACAAAGGCTTGCTGTTCTGAGCTGAAGAAAAGGCTTTGTCATTCCTCTAGCAGCAATTCAGGATCCTTTGGGATCAAACAGCCTGGAAGGATTACCCAGTTATGTTACAAATGGAGATGTATGCATGGTACAGCAGCATGGTAATTAATTTTTGGCCTGGCATAAAAAGACACAGATATTTTCAAGAATTCAAGCACTAAGGATTTTGTGTTAGTGGTGTATGTCACAAAAGAGTATCCAGAAGTAAACAGACATGGAATTGGAGGCCCATCTTGGGAATTGTGTTCCAGCCAATGGTTACTGAAATAGCCAGGGTTAGCTTTCCACATTTTAAATACTTTTTCAGTTTGTCCAAGATTCAAAGCACAGATGGGGATTGCTGGTATTTCATTTTAGAGTACCTAGGCCGCGTCCTGAACCACAACACTAACTGAAGCATTACCTTGCTTGTGTTTAATAACATTTGAGTATGTTGCCTGTTCTGATACACTGAGTGCACAATATTTTGATGAATACCCTTTTGAATGTAAACTAATACTCTGTGTTAAATATTAACTATCAACAGCAGTAACCAACATTAGCATCGTTGTACAGCAAATCCTGGCATTCTGTGATATGAAGCAGTGTAGGAGTACTACAGAGAACTTTTTACTGTAGCACCAGCAAAAAAAATTATTTTGCAGCTTAATTCATTGTTAACCAATACCACTGTAGTGGGCTTTGCAGTCTAAGGCTTAAGAATTTAAAAGCAACTACATCAGTATTCTATTACCTGGTATAATATATATCAGAAATCCAGGCTATTAAAAAAGCACTAAAGCCATCTCCAGGTGGTAAACTCATTTTTGGCAACAGGGATGCCGGGGCAGGTAAACCTGGTTTGGTTTTGTTCCTGTGAGGTGGAGGTGAAGCTATGTTTTAATGCCTGTGGGACATACTCCATGATCTGTGAGGAAATGCAGCTCTGACTGGGATCCCGCTGCCCGGTGGGAATGCCAGGGGAGGCAAGGGCAGCTGCTGGCAGTCCCTCAGAAGGACCTGGGAAAGGTTTGTCATGGCCAGCTCTTCCTCAGGAGGGATGTTCTCGGGTCTGGTGCAGGCTTTGAAGTGCCTTTCAAAAGCCACGTGCATTCTGAAGGCACCTGTGCTGGGGGTTCCCGACTCCAATATTGAATCCTGGAATGTTCAGCGAGACTGCTGAACGAAGACTCGGCGGTGAGTTCAGAGAGGGCCTGGGGCAGCTGGGGAGACGTTGCTGTAAAGCCCCAGCAGTGATTATCCTCTCAAAAAGCAGCATACACGGGAGGCTCAAGGCCTCCCTGTTGCATGATCACATCATCCCCAGGAATCAGATGGACCATATCACACAACGTAGTTTCTTTCCAGAGCATTAGTGAAGCCAGAGGATACCAGCATTTCTCTGCTCTCTAGGAGATTCCAGTTACCTGGAAGACTATTTTTGCTTATGATTTTGCTGCTGCACATAGTGGAAAAGGAAAAGAAGCATGTATGAGCAGAGTTGTGTTCCTCCTTCAGATCTAAGCAACAGGGATTCTGTTTAGTATTGTTGTGCACTACGATGTCAGTAAAGCAGGCTGGTGCTGAGGTCTGTTTAGAGAAAAATCCCCAACCATATCCTCTGATTTGCAGGGAATAAAACCTGAAATATTTCCAGTGACTGGTAATTAAATACCACCGCAGTAAATGACTCCCATGAGCTTGCTCTGCCAGACAGGTAGCAAAAAGAGACAGATGTGTTCACACACTGTTTTGTCATTTTCAGTCAGAAAATGAAGTTCAGATTTTCTGGCTGCTTCTCTTGACATGGGCACAGGTCAGTCCAGC
This sequence comes from Luscinia megarhynchos, assembly GCA_034336665.1. Lineage (NCBI taxonomy): Eukaryota > Metazoa > Chordata > Aves > Passeriformes > Muscicapidae > Luscinia > Luscinia megarhynchos. Next base: position 34,111,579 of record CM067569.1, on the reverse strand, counting down.
CTGAAGCAGAGGCAGACTGAGAACAGCGACTGGATTTAGGCCTGTCCCTTTCCGGTGCAGAAACCTGCTGACTTTTTGGGTGAAGCCCCTGTAGGTTCTATTGGTAATTAAGAAATACACTTTTACACAGAACAGTGGTTATTATTGCTAAGAGCAGGAAAGAAAAATTAGACGACTAAGTGCAAAATAGAAGTATAAAATTTATTTAAAACCACCCACAAAGTTCTGTGTAATCAGGAATGATACAATTTGTAATAGTCTTTTTAAAAACTCATGACAAGATTTAAAATATATTTTCAATTACAGTATTCATTTAGCCTTATTCAGTTAGGACAATAAAAAAAAAAGAAAGTTTACATTCTAAACAGATGAGACACACAAGAAAAATAGAATAGAACAGAACAGACAATTTCCACAACAACAATTTTTACATGTATGCTTCAATACTAGTATCAACATTTCAATGCATCTTGCTACATAAACATGAAATCATGTACAACAACTGCTTGCACCAAAAAACATAGCTTAATTAGATCTTTCAAGTAACATGCAGTCACAACTCACAAGTCTTCAAGTACTGCTGGTAAGGGTTCCCTTGTCTGCAAAGAAGATTTTAAGGTTCAGTTTCTCAGCCAGCATAACTGCCCAGCTCCACCAGCCTCAGGGAGCTATGCTCAGTTATACTAGGAAAGAATCAGGCCCCAAATGTTTTTCTGAGAAAAGAAGTAATTTTCACACTTTCTCCTGTAAATACTGTGACATAATGAAGTGCTTTTTCTTTCTGATTTTTTTTTCTCCCTGTACATCATCTTTTGCTTAAAAATATTAGTTTTATGTTCCAGATTTCAATGCAGTACATTGGTAACTGGGAATAAAACCTCAAATTTGAAGTTGAAAAATAAATATATAATGCATCCCAAGAAAAGAAAGAAATAAAGACTGAAAATAAGAAAGAGAGAGGAGAAAAACCCCATGCGCTTTTTTTTTTTTTTTTTTTTTGCTTTGGCATATTGTTAATCTTTTGTCTTCCCAAAGCAGGAAGGAATTCATTAGCCATAGCATTTCAGTACAGCATGTCCTTACATATTTATGTTCTTTCTTAATGACAGCAAATTCTGATCAGTACTTGTGACCTGGAGTGATACTGTCACATTATGAAGAGCTGTCTCTCCCAAACTGAACAAATAATCATAGAATAATTTACTGGTAAAGACTGAAATGTATCAATGTTTGCATTGGTTAGAACTGGCTTTCTTTTAGCAGTACTGGGATACCCCATTTGTTCTTCTTGACTACAATTATTTTTTCCTTTAGAGGACAAGAGCTTCATGAAGCTCAGCTGCTGCCTTTTGAGTTGCATGGATTAGGCATTCACAGAGCTGGTATAAAATCTGTTCTCATTAGGCTCTGCAGTATCACTGCAGTGTGAAAATTTAAGAAGGGAAGTGTATTTCCTTTTCCTGAAGCTTTTTTTGAACGGGGCATTTGCACTGCGTAACAGCAATGTATGGGGCTGTTGTTCACATGAAACTTCCACGGGCAGCACGGGGAGCTCTGCAGGACTCAGGCAAGCAGAGCAATGCCAGGGTTCTCCCTGGCAAGTAGCACCACAGTCAGGGAAGGCAGAAGGTGTTGGCTTTAACTTTGTGTCCCCAAACTCACCAGAGTGTGACAACAGCACACAACACTGCACACTCTGCTGGGTGTGAATCAGGACAGAAGGGAGTTCAGTAGATTGTCACAACCCCAGTTTATATCATCAAGTAAAAGGGATCCAAGTTATGATAAAGGGTAGCAAGTATTTTAAGAAAAACTGCCATAAAAATAGCATTTTTGATAATTTGGTGAGATTTTTGGGCAGGCCATTACCTAGAGGTACAAATCTTTTACCACATTGTCTTTGTAGACAGGGCTGGGCAAAGGACAGCCAATAGAAGCAAATATTTAAAACCTGGTAAAACCCAAGCAGGTCTCTTTTCAACCTGTATTTCTAAATGAAGAACAATCTGGATGTTACTGGTCAGTATGTGCACAGTAAGGATACCATGAAACTGATTTCAGATGATTGTACAAATCAGTAATTTGGTAAGTGTTTTTATTTATACTACTGACCTTTTACACTCTGATCAGTGTGATGGGATACTCCAAAGGGTGAAAGCTCAAGTGACATCCATCGGAGGCGCTTTTATCCTTCCAAACCAACGCAAAGGACAGTAGTATAAATGAGAATCAGGGCCTCCATTTTTACTTTAAGACAACTCCCAAACCCTAGACCCTTTTTCCATTAAAATATAATAAAAATACAGATATACATGTAAAATATTGATCAGGTCACAAAACTTTCCACGACAGCATAAAAACGTTCTGTGGCAACAACTGCACTACTGAACATCAAAACTAGCAGTTCCCTTGCTCCACTGCAACAGCACTTCATTGGAACACAGCTCACCTACTGGAACTGTAATGCTGCAGTTTCAGTGCCAAAGCTGTCCTCCCTACATATGTAGTTTTTGAGGTGTGCACCTGGGCTCTGTGACTTTGTGAGCAATGTCTGTAAGGTGTGCCAAGTGTTGAGAAAAGCACCGTTATCAGTCACACCAAAGCCAAGTCACCATCACCTTATTTAGCACCCCAGCCTTGCATTCACTGCAAGTGTGCTGTTGGAAGATTCTGGCATTTGAGTAGAACTGTGTGTGGAAAAATGCCAATATAATGGCCCAGCAGAAGAAGAAAGGAAAATACACTGTCTGGAAGAATTAAGGATACAGCATCAAGAAGCATCTTGTATCTTTTAAAACTGAAGCTTAGCAGTACATGGTTAAACACCGTGAGCAATTGTTGGGATGGTGAACTGGGGAACTGTACTGGAAAAAGAATCCTCAAGACTTTATTCTCAGAAAGACAAAGAAACAGCAATGCTGATGCCTCAATACCCTTTAGTAAGAGGCAGTAACCGCCTTAATTATTTTCTTCTCAACCTCCTTCAATTCCATTTTTTGCCACAGATGAAGAACATATTTTTTCCAAGCAGTCCTGTGTTAGTTCAGGCATTTAATAATACTTACATAATACTTGGATATCTCACAAAGACTGGTCCAAGATTAAAAGAAGATGTAAAGAAACACTCCTGCTCTTGCAATCATGCAGGGGCTGCAGCAGCTGTCTGATGTCAGGAATTGAGTAGAGCTGTTAAATGTGACTCAAAAGACAAGAGGACACAAAGATGCTACCAACGTGAAAAAATTCTGTACTCTGAGAAGGAGTGACTTTTCCTTCTCAGGGGTGATGGTTTTCTAGTCTTGCAAAGTCCCTTTTGTCTGGCTACTTGCAGATACAAGAACAGATTATAACAACTACATAAAAAAATCTGAAAATTAATTGGAAACCTGATCATTTGATTAAAAAGCAAGAAAACGGTGATTGTGACAGATTATGAATTGTACCTCTCTATCAGACTTTAAAGAAAAAATCACCTGTAATATTCTAGGCTCTGTATGAGAAAATGTGTAATAAAAGCCCTAGAAGTGTCACATACAGAACACAAGATCAAGGAATCAGACTGGTTTGGGCTGGAAGGGGCCTTAAAGCTCACCTCTTTCCAACCCACTCTCCCCTTCCACTACAGCAGGTTACTTCAAGCCCCATCCAATCTGGCATGGGACACTTCCAGGGCTGGGACACATCCACAAGCTCTCTGGGCAGCCTTTTGAAGGTGACTGAAAGAAATGGATTTTAGGGGGAGAACAGCTTCATATGACATTCCTGAGATGAAGATGGCTGATTGCCATGCAGAGCAGGACAGCGTGCAGGGGCTCACGGGCAGGCTGGCAGCCGTGCTGCCAATGCTGAGTGCTGAAGCACATCTGCAAAGGGAAGAACTTCTTTCTGGAGTAGTTAGAAGCGCTGAAAACATCCAGCAGCAGGGGACAAAGTGAGCCAGCACTAACTGATGATCCAGAAAGAGCACGGAGTGAGAAAGATGGCTGGAGTATCCAGTGTCACCAGTACAGAGTGATACATACTAATCATCACCAGCCATATCAAGTGTTTTTCAGGGAGACGACACAGTATCACGTAGGATTAAGTCTTCATAATTTAGTCAAGTACGTGGCAGTATTAAAAGGTTTTGCCTATTCTGTTCTAAAAGAACCCAGAAAGTTTTGACAGGGAAGTAATAAACACAGCATATATTCAACCACTCCTTAGAGGAAGTGATCTGTATGTATCCTGGTGCCTGAGCAGGTTCTACTATTAGAAATCCTTGGTCTTTCAGGAAACCTGGAATGTAAAACTCACTGTAATTACAATTTTGTAGCAACGTCCTAAAGCACCATGCAGACAACTTGTGAAGACTGACTAAACATCAGGTAATCCCCGAGGAGACTGAAACCACTTCCTGAACTGTTGAGAGCAAGTAGCCACATCCTCCAGACTTCTGACACCAGTCACTCTGTTTTAGATTCAAGAAGAATGTCTGTCACAGACTAAGTAAAATAAGCTACTGAATTTAAAGTCAGATGGACAAAAGAAGCGTTCATATGAAGAAGTTCCATGCCAACTACATGTACATAGAAGGTTGACTCAAAAATCAATTGTACCTTCACAACTTTGTCTGTGATGCACTTGTGCTGTGCAGAGAATCATTAAGGTTGGAAAGGACCTTAAAGACCATAAACTCCAACCAGCATCCCATGAGCTTTCTACACTCTCCATCTCGATGGTGGCTAAGGGCAGCAGGCTGGCAATGACAGCAGTGCTTGCTACCTTGTTTGTCTACACGGATCAAGAGTAGGGGCCACCTCTCCCTCCTTTGGTGTTTTTGCAAACCAGTGTATGCAGGTAGAGACCAAAAGAGAGATTCCTGCCTGGGGAGGAGCTGTGGAAAAGAGGTGAATTTGTACAAATATCCACAACGAAATATCTCACTGGTTAGAACAGTGCTGTGACACAGACACTGCAGGGCAGTACTCTGCTGTCACAATAATCAGTGGAAAGATATTCCCTCCACACTTCTTCCTGCAAGTCAGAGCAAGACCTGATAAAGCAGGAATTCCCAAATGTGACTGGACTGTTCCTCTTCTGTAACTGTTACTGAAAAGCAGATCATTACAGGTCACAGCTTGGCAGACAGCTTTCACACAAGAAAATAAAACACAATTTTATGGTGTACAGATATAAAGACCCCAATCTGAATTTCAGTGATCACAATAAGCCTGAAAGAGTTTGTCCCACACTGCCTGAATGTAATTGGCGTTAACATACACAAAACATGAAGTGGCCATGCAATTGAGTTTTTCATATATCTGGCAGCACAGCTTTTTCCTTCTGACAGCATAGAAATGACAGGATTTCTATGGAAAAGAAACAACCACATATATAAATGGATTACAAATCTGATGGCTACTTGATAAATGAAGTAGATTTCAACATTAGAGAAGCTGTATGGGAAGTGAAGGAGCAAGATTGACCTCTGAGTTGGCACAGATATTGGTCAACGATTGTCCATATCCATCCAAATAAATATGGAAATTGCAAGAAAACTTGATGAACGAGCACTTTGGAGGCAGCAGGGCTGCAGCAGTGTGAACAGGACCCAAATTTAATCACCATATTTAGTTAATACTGCAATGAAATTAAAAGCTCTTTAAAAACCCCATACAGTTGTATGCTAGAAAGAATGTTAAGTACTAGACAAGTTGTCATTTACCCATGCTTAACATAAAATTTTGCTCAAGATACTACAGTTATTTCCTGTTCTACATCTAGAGGAGCACTGTCATAGGTAACACAAGGACTTTCACCAGCAGTTAAGATTTTTAGAAAGTCCTTAAAAAATCTGAATACAACTGTTACAGGCTGGAAGGTGCAAGTATTTGTAAGTACTTACAAAGCTTCTTGGATCTTGTGACTTAAGTATTTACAGAAATATTTCCTTCCATTTCCTGCAATACACTAGCATGTGAAGAATCAGTAAATTCACTGTCTAACTGATCACAACTGCAGTGACTCCCACAGGGAGTCAAACAGAACTGGTCCTGCAGCAAGCCCTGCTCCTCCCCTCCACATCAGAGGTGGAGTCGTGGTACTGGACCCAGTGGACAACGGGATGAGACATTTCTTCTGGGAAGTCAGAGGTGTCCTGTGTTGGATCATGACAGCTTTTCCTGGCATGCTGTGAAAAATGATCCAAAGACAAGCACACCCCACTGCCAGCCCACACCTGAGTCCATGTGCTGGTTTTTCACCCAGAACACTGTGCCAGCTGATGGAAACCAAATAAAACATACAGGTCTGACCTAGCCAGCTACCTTTATTTTCGATCCAGCTCCTGGTCTGCCTATCCAAGAAGGACTTGGGTTAAAACCTAAGAGCAAATTACAAGTGGTTGTGTGGGCTGTAAAGGAAAGAATAGACCCACAAAGTTGAAGATCCTAAGAGATAAACACTGTTATAAAATGAGAACCTTACTGAAAACAATGCAATTTGTGTACAAGACTGATAAATAACCCAAAGTGTTACAAGAAATAGCAGAGAGTTGTAAAACCACTAAATAGTTGCATTTTCTATACTGCAGCACAGCAATAGAAAGGATCAGCCTCCCAAATCACAACCCACTACATGTCCAGCAGGAAGTGGAAGTGGCCAACCTGCCTGGTAGGGACGTGTTGAAAAAGCAGTTTAGGTGAAAGCCAAGAAAAGAGCACCGTGGGTGATATGTTATTGTATAGATGATGTATTTCTCTCATGTGAGTAATATTAATGAAGTAGTAACTGTGAGTTTAGCACCTATCAGTTAATAGTATTAATTATAGTAAGATAAACATTTCTTCATTAGAATTGCCATTTCAGAAAAAGGTAGACCTGGGCTACCCGTTTGAAGGGATCCTTTTAGATCCACCTTTCAGTGCCTCACTTCTTAGAGGGAAGCTGCTGGTTTTTCAATGGAACATTTTAATCTGAAGTTTCCAGTAAGTTAAATGTGGGAATTTCTAGGAGAAGATTCAAGTAAAAATAATCTGCTTTAATGGTATGAACATTTTAAAAGGTAAAGAGATGGCTCTGTATCTTACCAATTTTGTGTAGAAAATTTATCACGACAGTGCTGAACTACAGCATCACAGAAACTGAAGCCGTCAGGGCTATCAGCGAAAGAAATAAACGAATCTCTGCATGGTGGGACAAATACATGACTGGAACAGCTATGGAATGTACAGCACTACTGACTGTATGGACAGCTGCAATTCATACTAATCTTCGGCTCACCAAAAATATACAAGTTTTAACATGGAAATCTAAGGCACACAAAATACCGTAATGATTTGATGTATACTGTATATTACATAGTCAATAAGCATAAAACTGCTGGTACAAAACAATGGCATCATATTGGTTCTGTTTTATCATTATTTACAATCCCTTCATATCCTCTATTTGAACTAATATTAAGCTTTGAATTAAAATTTGCAGCATACCGGTTTTTACAGGTTTTACTTAAAATAGGTAAGATAGAAAGAACTGGTTCAATTCCTCCATCCTCTGCCACGAATAGCTTTGTTGATTTGAGCAGGAATCTGCAGAACTGAAGCCAGGATCATTAGATAGTGATTGCTACCTCAGAGCTGGCTCCTGCAAGCACTGCACATGGCTACAGAGAACAGTCCCACGGACCTACAGCCGCACCCAAGGATTTGTAGCACCAAGGTCCTGACTGGCACTAACACCACTGATGTACTTTTCGTACCGAAATTGGAAATAGAAGGAAAAAGCACCTTTCCTTTTTTCTCAAGGAAAAAGCACCTTGTCTTTAAATAAAGCAGATCCAGAGAGTTCATATTCCTCTATAGAGCACCACTAGAGGATAATTTTATCAAGTATATAATTAGCACGTTTTCACACTGCACAAGTGACTTGATTGCAGCTCCAGGGTCCCCAGGCAGGGGACAGCAGGAGGGGACAGCTTTGTGTGTGGGCCTGATCCTGCAGCGCTGGGACCCCGTGAGCCCTGGCGCCAGCGCTGCTCCTGCTCCAGCTGCGCTGCATGGAAGAAGGTGCAGGAGGAGGTCAGTCCTTAGCTAACGCTGACATTTGGTCATTGGTTCAAATAAATAAGTTTAAACAAGAAATACATAGGAGAGGAGAATCAGAAAGAAGAGTGGGATGCTACAGTATTTAAAAGCAATGGAGTGTCTGTTTTTCCTCTGGTTTAGCAAATACTTGTTTTGTGATGTCACTTTCTCAACAGAAACGAAGAACAAATTTCAAGGAAGGATACAACCCTTTCCATGGGAGATGTACAAATTGCTTCAAAACTTTACAAAGCATTTTTGTAAAAAAACTGAACTCAAAGTTGGTGAATATTACAGATAGGATATTCTTAACAGAAACTTTGCTGCTAAACATTAGAAATTTGATAGTTTTCCAACACTTGCTTTGTATTTTTTCCCGAATTATATTTTTTATCAGAATAGAGTAAGGCAACTTTAGGGGGTATTTTTTATCCCAAAACAATCCTACCCCTGAGGCATTAGGAACATTTGGTTGCCATGTTAACTTAGAACGCTGCAAACAAATGAGACTGATGCACTTATTGCTCAAAGAAACCGTAACAGATGCTGCCTTTAAAAAAACCAGATAATTTTCATAACTCCCAATAGCAACACACCTATTGACCAGACATCTCCTCTTTCATGTTTGTACACTCTCCTGAAAAAGAATAAAAAGGTTCTATAATTCATAACTGTTTGTTTATATGCAACATAAAATCTTCAATGAAAAAGGGCAAATTAAAAACAACCACATATGCTATCAGCATACATCCTGCAGCTGTAACACCAAGGAACTCTGCACAGCAAGAACAAATCATTTCTTCTGTAGAGTATGCACAAACCTTAGACAATATGATCCTTATACTATACTATTTCAAGTTAATTTTAAAAATAGAAAGTGCTTTTAAAATATATATTTACAGCTTAGAAACAACTTCCAGCCATCATTGCCAATAACTTCATTCTACTGACGAATCTAAAGAACAAAATTAATTGGTTTTCTAAAAGATTTGTCTGTAATTTGGGACTATATAGCAATGGTTGGAAGTTGTTAAAGCAATGGCACCATGAAGTAATAATTCAGCTTATTTATTTTTAACTGTTTGATGTGGTTAAGCACCAAGAGCTGTGTAGAGCTATAACTGTATAACTTGATTTAACACCATAAAATGTGAACCTGTTAAAATACCTATAAATGATTTTTGTAGTAAACAGACGATTTAAAGCACCAAAATATAAATTCCTAAAGGTAATAAACTGAATGATTCAATCAAGGTTAATAACCTAAACAACATCTTTTTTCAGAATGTATTAAAACTATACAACTTTTTTTTTTGCTTAAAATGTGCTTGAGCACCACCAAATGTTAAAGTCACAGTTTAAGAAGAAATCCCCCCCATTTTTGTTTTTACCTCAGCCTTAAAATGGTTGAGATGAGCAAATAGTAAACGACACGAGACTTGTTCTTTAACAGCACCTTAGAGAAACACCAGTGACTGCACCAGGAGGGCACAGCACACCCCGCCTACGCCCAATGGTTGTAGGGCCCCGCCACTCGTGTCAGGGCGTACGAAGACACTGTGATCACGTTATCCTTGGTCACTGTTAACGCTCTGCGCGATGGAATTTGGTTGAACTCGTTGTCTTCATAAAAAATATCTCTGGTTTCACTTGGTTGCTTTGCTTTCCTGTTGCTCGGGTTCAGTTCAGGATTCTCCGTTCCTAATCGTTCCGCTTCTTTTTCTTTTTCTCTCGCCCTCTCGGCCATCTTGGCTTCCCACATGGCTAAACCATGTTTTGGCTCATTTAAATTTTTGTGCTGGTAAAAAACTAAAGAAATTCTTGTGGGATGATTGCGGTTGGGTTTTTTGATTGGTGTGGTAGCGTGGAGTTCACGCCTTGCACATTCGATTAAGATAGAACCGTGAGAAGGTGCCACAGCAACCCCACCGATGTCATCATCCAAAAAATTGTGCTCGCTGTCTGACCACAATTCCTCAGCCTTTTCTTCAGAATCAGCCGCTTGTCCCAGTGCACTGTTTTGCTTTTCCTCAGCACAGTCAGAGTCCCAGGCCTGTCCTCCATGGGAGCTGCCCTTTTCCACCGGGCACCCACGGGAAGAGTCGCCTTCGGTGCCGATGGCAACCTTTGCCGAGGAGCTCGGCGGGACCGATGGGTCACAAGGGCTGATCATCTCCGAGGAAGGAGAGCTGTCCAGCTGAAGCTGACAATTCTGCTTGTCCGGCTGCTGTTCAAGTACAGTGGGCAGGGGCTCTCTCTGGGCTGGGGGGCCCGCAGCAGTGACCTCGGGAAGAACCGGTGGCACACCATTCACCTTCTCGTTCAGCAGAATTCCAGTATAATCTTTGACTGACACATCAAAGCTCTTGCAATTAACATAAGGTGTCACGTGAGGTTGCTTGGTACTGCATTCGAAATACCCGTAGGGAACTGAAAAATCTTGTTGAATATTAGTCACTGCAGTTAGGCCAGACTTATGTGTGAGAGATGGATAAGGATGTAAACCATCCACCTTAAAGGGGGAGGAAGCCGTGTACTGTTTTAGTAAAGAGCAATTTTTAGTAGTGTTTGAAGTATGTTTCATGGCATAAACGTGGTTGGAAGTCTCCATTTTTACTCCAGGTTTTAAAGCATCTGGTTTGTTCCCTAGAAGAAATGCACACCAATGTGTAAGTACTGATCAATCAATAAAATACCTCTCCTCCATTTTCATACTTGCTTTCTAAAATGAAAAATGCACATTGACTACAGATGTTTCAAAATTATTATTTTTAGCTTTCTAGGAATATCTCTATGAATGTACATGTGCATATATAGGTATACATATCTATATATATATATATATATATAGACACACATAAAAAACAATTAATGCCTTGCTCAATTAATGCCTTAACCTTTTCCAGTCAGGCTGCAGGTACATAAAATGAATGGGTATTTCACAGAGGGATGAAGAAAATGAACAGATAAAATGAAATAACCACTGAATTCCAATTCACACAGCTCAGTCCTACAGAAATGCTTCCAGCAGCTGACTGCTGGCCTTCAGTTTTTACATAACTGATGAAATTCAATCTGAAATTCAGCCTGTGAATCAGCAAAATCTTAACCTGCCTTAACCTCATACTATGATCAAAGGAAAAATGTTTATGGATCTTGTCCATCACAGCAAAAACAGTTACTGAATTACAATGATTCATGCATTCCAATACTGACTCAGAAATTGCCTTTTAAAAGAAAGTATCTGGCAGCATGCTCCAGGTAAATCCATCCTTAAAAACCGGATTTTGAGTCATGTGATTTGTCTGTCTTGCACCTTTCCATGTAATTGCCTCATTATTTCACATCTGTGCAGACATGCTTGTTCAGTTCCTTAGCCATGGCTGCCTGCTGCTGGGATGGATTGGGGAGCAGGCTCCTCACCACGGGTACGTTCAGCCCAGAGTCCATGGCAGTAATGGGAAGGAATTCCACTGACTGATGGGCTTTGCAGCATGCTCTGCAATGCCTTTACACATGTTCTGCTGGCAGACTGGCACCCCACAGAGGGCTCTTGCTTACTCTCATAGAAGACTGTCAGTGTTTCTTCTTTACTCCATAAACACACAGAATGGTTAATTGTTTTACACAGTGCAGAAGCATTATTCTTTCTTCTACTCTGTCTCCTACTAACTTATAAATTAGTGATGAATTAAAAACATTCCTCCAATAGGAATGCAAGAAAGTCAAAGTGAGATAATGACAGGCTCAACAGTTGGAATGCAAAAATCAAAAGTTATACAGGGACATGAGGAGGCCACATCAACTTTTTAAAAACCTGTTATATGAAATAGAGCACAAAGTGTTTAATGACTTTACCAACTCCCATGCCAGAGCAAGTAGCCACAGAAAGCAGGGAACACAGTTCTTGTACATTAAAGGGACAGAAATTCAAGCTCCTTATTTAAATAAACATTCCAACAATGTTCTTTCAAGATGGTCAAACTGCCATTACTTACTAAAGTAAGGGAACTTGGAAATACTTCATAGGTGTTCACAGACCACCAACAAACTATTTTTGGGTGATCACCTGAGGTTTTTTCTGCCCCATAAGACAACACTGGCTTATTCATTACCCAACAGTGACTTGTTCATTAACCCCTAAAATGCAGAATATACAAGTGGTTTATTTTAAAGGAGCTTTTCCCTCCCATGAGATGTGTAAGAGAACACAGAATCAGAACAGACTGGCAGAATTTCCTAAGCATCACTCACCTAAACAACGCAAAGTGTTGCCAAGATTTTCTGGGGCTTCAGTTTTCAGTTTTACTGGTGTTGAATATTTTTTATCTATTAACGACTGCTTTTCACTCGGGGTCCTCCTTGTGTCTGGTTTCTTTTTCTTGGTAGCTCTGAGAGGCTCGGCCAACATTCGCACTTCTCTGGGGAACGCTGTGAGCACCTGTATGGCTCCGGCTTTTATCTTGGCTTCCAGGCCCTCTTCAGTGCCAAACTCATCTGTCTGTGAGATTTTGTAAAGAGGCAGCACATGGAGCTGTTCATCACTTGGAATCACCCCCACTCTCCGGTTGTCTTCCTTCGTCAAGGTACAGACCTGGCAGGAGCAGAACCAGTTACAAATAAACCACGAGCCACATAAAAGCTGGGCAGCCACCCTAGGCTTCACTGCTTACCCCTGCTCTGTGGCCTCAATGCTATGGGGCTTTCAAATGCAAACAAATAATTGCTTATCTATGATGACACAGAAAAAGTATCAGTACTTTAAGATCAAGGTATGTGTCTTGGATGGGAAAGTCAAATTTTGTCTCAGCTTACAGTATTCATAAATATATGCCAACCTCTGTAAAGTTCTAAGCACTCAGATTTATTTTTTTAATACATAAATACATCTTTGATGTTCAGATTAATTTCTCAGGATTACAAAATATGAAAAATTATTTTCACATTAAACAAGAAGCATCTATGATCTGGAATTTATTCTAGGATTTGGAATTTGTTTTGGTTTTGGCTGGTAAATGGGAAAAAACCCAAACCAGCACAAACAGTCACTCATACTGTGTTTGTTTTGTAAAACTCAGCTCTAACTCCCTCCCTCTCTCAACACTTCTTAAATTGACACCTTGCTGTGATTAACTCCCAGCACCCAGGAAATGCTCTCTCAGACCACTGCCCTACTTTTTGTTACTGTGTGTTGTGAGATCTGGGAGCCCAGAGGAGAGTGCTGGTTATACCCAGTGTGACGAGCGCACATCAGAAATGTGAGCAAATACTCCAACCTACTGCAATCCTTTCCTTACTGTCACCACAATGCTGAACACTTGCAGCACTCCTTGAGTTCCAGCTGTTACTGACACTAACCCTTCCCCTTGCAAGTGCTGACACTGCTTTCACTGCAGTCCCTGCTTCATTCCCAAGGGACATTCCCAAGGGCCTGAGCACTCGTACAAACCTTCACCTTTCTGCAGTTTAGTCACTTCCATTCCCCAGGGACTGCTACATGGCTTCAATGCCATCCATCAACCTCATGGCTTAGGGAAGCTGCTGTTTCACTACACTCATGAAGGAACAGGAGCACCATCCAAAGAGGAGATGACACTCCCTAAACGGAAGTGTATCATTCCATCATTCTGTAGGCTGAATCTGATGCCTATCATAAACAGACAATCCAGTTTCCCAGAATCTTGTCATCATGCTTAACATTCCAAGGGAGACTTATTTAGAGGATAAAAAAAAAACCAAACATTTTTTTATTTTATAGCACAGCTTTTGCATAAAGGAGTCACACAATTATTTCTAGAAAAATAAAATTACAGAACCACAAACTAAAAAATCCTGAACCAAAAACGTGGTGGCTTGAGCTTGATCAATAGCTCTATGCAAAGCTTGGCAGTTGCAGAGCAGCAAAAGGAGGAAATCTGAGGGGCAGAGACAAGGCAGAGCTTTTCAGGAGGCATTGGAAGGGACGGAGAGGGGGCTCTAGGGCAATTAGCAGCTGCTTTGTAGCGCTCACTGAGGTGCCAGCTCCATGTACTCACCTCCTCTGGGCAGCCTCTGCACTAGGAGGCAGATTTAGAAAAAACAACAAGTTGTTCTGTGAGCAGCATTGGCACCTTGCTTCCTGTGCTTCTCCATCCCCTGCTCCCACACAGCCAGCCCAGCCCAGCCCAGCCCTGCAGGGATCCCTGCTCCCACCCCTGCTGGGCCCAAGCAGGGCCTGCCTCAGCCCTGCTCAGCCAACAGGGACATTTCACAACTCACAATAAGACGTTAAACAATCTCCAAAGACAATTTAGTCTCTGCCAAGTTTGGTGACACCTGGTTGAAACCGGCCAGCAGATGCCAAATTATTGGGCAAGGGCAAGAGAGGGTTGGACATATAGAGAGCATGATTATATATGAGTGATGTTCTCAGAAAGCGCAGTGCACTCTCCCCTTCTAAGTTCTAAACAAAAGCAGGAATAAAGCCACCATGGAGGGGCCTGGCTTCCACTTGTATTCATCACAAACTGGGCACTGGTCTTTTAGAATACCATGTCCAGCCTGTGTCTGGCCCATGCACCAGTCTGAAAGAAGGCCTGAAGATTCAACCCACAATATTTATTATTTTGAAAATTGAGACCCTCATCCCATTTACAATTATAAAACTTCTATGCAAAAGCTAACACCCTCTGGAACAAGAGAGATGAAGAACTGTTTTGAGGAACTAAACAATATGAGGGCTGTAGTATATTGACAGAACTACGGTGAAAGTCCTGCCAACTCCAGCACACCCTGTATATTAAATACTGGGTTTGAATACATATTAGGAAATTAATGTATATCCAAAATTGTATCCCTAGTAAAGCTACAGCCTAAATACCACAACACCAATTTTAATACATGTATATTTTCATGGTCAGTGCCCCCTTAATATATTCTAATTATAAAAGCAAGGGCGCTATGGCAAACAGATAACTGAAAATAATGATTAAGGCTGTACAGATACACAAAAAACTTACAGCTAAAGGTGGCAATTCACCAAATGAGAAATACCTGCTTAAAAATATTCCAATATTCAAATCTGTGCAAAATATTCCATTAGGAACTTAAAAGCAATTGCTGAGAAGTGAAAAGCATTATTTTCCATTGGTACTGACACTGCTGCAAACTGACCAAAATTTAATACAAACATGAGAAAACCATCAAGTCTGTTAAAGGCCATTTACAGAACGAAGCTGCATATCCTGCTACTCTGCTTTTTCCAGAACAGGCAGCTAAATCATCCAGAATGCTCAAAGGCCAAAGAAATGTTGGCCAAATGTTTGTTTAGGTTTCCAATGTGCTTGGTGATCAAACCCATTGCCTACTCTGGGTTGGTGACGTCATGGTAAAAGTGGCATGTTTATGAAACTTGATTATTAATCCCTTCTTTTAAACTTAAAATGCACCGGGAACTCAATGGAACTCCCTCCAGACATGCATCTGTAGCCACATAACTTCCACTGTGTTATTCTGGGTCTCTTTGATCTGCCTGTGTCCTCTCGAACCTCACATGTAGAAGTGACGGCACCTTTTCCACTGCGCTGTAATAACAAATGTTTTACATTCAAGTTTCAGCAGAGCACTCAAACAGCCTTTCCAAACCTGAGAGGGAATCAGGTTTCCTACACAGCCCTCCCTGTGCAGCTGGAGACCATGGGTGCCTCAGGTGCTGCTGCAGCCGTGCCCACCACTACACATGAAACATCTCTGCTTTTCCTCTGCAGCCAAGACAAACCACAGTGCTCTGCTGGCCTGATCGACCCTGAACAAGTGTGTGTAGGTCAAAGCCAGAAAAGGGAACCCCAAACACATTTTCCTTTTGCCCACTTCATGCCCCAGGCTGTGCCATCAGACAGGTGACACAGGTATGGCACAGGAAGTGCTCCCTGGGAGCTCACAGGTTAGCAGAGTGAACCTCTCGTTTGTGTCTCCATTTACACGATATCAAACCTAACAGAAACCTTTCCTTTACAGGCCCAGGGGTTCACCTTTCCTCCTGTCTGCTGTAACTGAAGCACTTGGTACTGCTGCACTCCCAGGGCGAGCAGAACGTGGTGTAACCAGGCACAGACATCTGTCAGTCACTGCAAAGGGCAGGAGCCCTGTGCCAATGGTGTGATGGGCTGCCCCTGCAGAAATGCAGAAGGGATGGCAAAAGCAGAGGGTTTGGGGGTTTTATCTGAATGAGGAAGAGTTTGCTGATGGACTGGTGATTGTCACTACTTAGTTCTACTGCCTGTAAAAAATCACATATTTTAGCTGCCCTCAAAGCACAGATTTAACTTTCTCCCCTTCTTCCCAGGGCCTGCTGCAGACTGCGTGGCACCAGGGATTACACACAACTGCACCTGGTCTCTCTCCTCCCTCAGCCCCAGCAACGAGAACCCTGTGCTCCCTTGGATGAGCAACACCCACACACAAGCTGCAGAACCAGCGACACTTTTTGTCCCTGGCACTTTTAAACCCCAAAAAGAACAGTGCCGGTGCCTTCAACAGATTCCCACAGGTATGAATGACGTGATCCTTCACAGCTAATCCAATAAAAAAACAAAAGTACTTACATTTCACAGACTCCATCAATAACTATAAAGCTTTTATCTGTGTTGCTCATTTAGCTTCATATCCATAAGGAACATGCACCCTAACACTGCAGCTGTAACGTACATCAGTGGCCCTTAGGAGAATATTAAGAGATGACAAAAGAGTCTAAGTGAAAAGGAATGGTAGATTTATTGCCTTAAAGGTTCTTTAAAAACTCAATTTGTAGGCAGAAATTATTTTTGCTTCTTTCAGACACATTAGTTTACATCTCTGTAGAATTGTCATTCCACTACAGAGCAAGCAGGGAGTGTTTGTTTTAGCTTTCTATCAGAAGCAGTGTATATTCAGAGTTTGACTCTGCTAGCCAGGAACAATGCTCAGCAACTCAGATCTCCAGTGATGATTACCATGCAATGGTAACCTCCAATTTGTGTAAGTTAAGATGTACTGTTCTCTCTTGTATCTCCAGAGGGCATTTCCAAGACACTCCCACTGCTAACACAACTTTACAGGATGATTTATTTTCAGAGTCAAATAGTGCATCTGATCAAACACACATACTGAGAAAAATACAAGAACGTTTTAAAATATATTCTTCTAAGTGTACAGTAAACTTATTCCTTATTATAAACCTCATTTAAGTCCTTTGCTGAACTTATACCTGTGCCTGGTTTAAGTAATTTGAATAGACTCTGGTTTTCCTTTACTTTGGGTAAAGGAAATTTTGCCTCATGCAGAATTCCCATCATGCTTGCAGTAGAAGTGATTTACCAACGATGAAGACAGAAACAAAAAGGTGTCACACTAACACAGTCAGCAGCATTTGCAACGACCCATTTACAAGGTACTTACTTGAACCTTTCTAGAAGAATTTTAGATTCTATAAATAACGATTTTGTGTTCATGTAAGGAGAAAGGGAAGAAATCTTAACAACACTAACAAGGGCCAAAATGACAAGTACACCATGTACAGACTTTAAAATGTAAGGCATGACAAGCAGTTAAAAAAAACAAGTGAAAAACAGTAAAGTCATGGATGCTGGAGGGTTTTACTGCAAATTGTTCCCATTCTGTTCATTACCACATTATGAGAAAGCAATCTCTGTGAGAGCAGTCACTTCAGAATTGTACTTGCACTCAGTCCATTTCACAGACAAAATATGTCAACAGTTATGTAAATAATCCTCTATCATTATGATCAGTGATTTATAATAAATCATCATGCATTTTAAGCTAAGTAGGCAGCCACACTGCACCTTCTGGAATTAGACAGGAATGCAGGAGCTGCTGGTATCACATGTACTAATTTCTTTCTGTGCCCTTACCACTAGATTTCCTATGGTATTACCAGACTTGGTTATAAGCCAAAATTAACAACCCTAATTTTGATTGTCATGAAAATCTGGACTGAAGCAAGTGCAGCATGTCCTGCCACCCTGTTTGCAAAAACCAACTTTTTTTGCTTTAGGCTTCCAATTCATATGGCTGTAACTGTGCACAGAGACCACAAAGTAACTCCCAACTCCACCTTCAAAATGTCCCAATTCAAGTAGGTAAACTTGAGTGTTGATACTCACAGCTGTTCTCTATTTACAAACAGCCCCTTGCTGCAAGTATACTAAAATAAAGAGACATCCTATCTAAATAAAGGGAACACAGGTATGCAGTATTTATTTGTGAGTGAGCTACCCATGAAAACCAATTGCAATGCAGAGTTTGCAGCAGTTATAATCATTTGGTCATGTTCTGCAAAACTGACAAAATTTGGCAGAACTTGGTAGAAAGTGAAAGGGATGAGTTCTGCAGCATACAATGACCTTCCACGAGTTGTAATGTTCCATGCCTCTGAGACTTGGAGCTATGTGCAAACACACCACATACAATCCATAAAGCATCACCATCAGCAAGGATAATGTGAAGCTGAAAGGACATCAGGTGATGACAGATAAATGCAGTTGCAGACTTATTCCCCAACACCTTCCTCAAAAAAGGTTTAATCATCCCTCCAGGTACTTCTGGCCATAACTTATGACTTTTTTGGGATCCAGTATGGCAAAATGAGTAGCAGACTCAGCTGTCATTTTGTCTTTAATTCAAGAGGTAATGGAGCACTTCAACTATTCTTTGCAGAACATCTAAACTAAATTTCATCAAAAAGCATATAGTGCAGTTTGTCTGACAAGGAGGTCTCATTTTCAAATTTAGAATCTTTAAGGGCACCAAATTCCTACGCTTCAGGAGCAATTTTGTGATGCATACTTCCAACACTAAGTAAAAATAATAGTCTATTGAGGACTGGCATTCCTGGTGGATTTCCAGGGCTGCTTCCATATTTTAAAGGAACATTGATCTGCTCACCTTACAAGCACAAAATTAACATTAAACAACTGTACTGTTATTTCACTGCTGTCACATACAAACACTCAATGTTAACTATAGGTGTAAATTAAACACTTTATTGCATCACAGCAACAGAATAATTCAATTTGCATTTCCAAAAAAAAAATTTTTTCCTGATATACATCCTTTGATAGAAAAGTTACTCCTGTTCCCTGCACTGCTGTACAAGAAGTCACCCTTGCTATTCAGAGAACTGTGATGCTCCAACTGCTCAAAGATCACTGCCAGTTTTAACTTTTCTTCTTTGTCTTTCTTCAACATTGTGGTCTTAATTTCTAGAAGATCACTTAACTGAGAAATTCCCAACCAATTTTCTCACTGGCAATCCATCAAGGTATTCCATAGAGCAGCCACACCAATCTGTATGTTTTCCTTTCATAGAGATTTGAAGATTGCACCAGTCACCTGTTCCACCATGATCCATACTGTCTACTTCCTGACCTGTAGCTACACTAACACCAAGCCTGGTAAGTGCCCAGTGCAAGGAAGAGTGAATCTGATGAGCCTGGGGGAGCTAAGTTAGTAATGAATTAGTTTGCTTTAGCTCTTCCTCTACAGAGGTCTGTACAGCTCCTTGGTTAGACAATTACTCACCTTTAACATCAGCCCTCTCCCAGAAATAACTTATCAGGCCTCTGCAAAGGACCAGGTAAGAGTCTTTAGAGAATGGAGGCATTTTGTAGGAAGGCTCACTCCCATCCCCATTTTGGTCTGTTTCCCAATAATACCAACTCATGTTCTCTGCAGACAGTAACAAACATCCGCAAATAACATGGGCGTTGATAAATGGCAACATGCAGTTAATTTGAAACAACTTTGAAACTTGATGCAAACGAACCCGAGCAGCCCTTTGGAGCTCGCAGCAATCCCAGCGAAGGGCAGGAGTGAGGAGGGGCTGTGTACCTACCACAGTGCTGCCGTTGTGCATGTTGTGTGTGTCCTTGTGGGCGTGGGCACAGAAATCGATGCACGCCGTGACACCGGAGAAGGGCCGCCCGTCCTTGGAGCCCAGCCGGCAGTCGGGGCCCATGTGCTCGTTCTCCACCTGCAAGGAAAGCAAACTCCAGCCATGTGCCACTGAAAGCCTGGGTTTGCAACCCCAGGAGCCACCAGCAGCTTTGTGACAGACCAAGGCAGCCAGGCAGACTCAGTGATTGGTCTTCTCCTATGAAACATGTAACATTTCAGGCTGCATGCCAACGAGATAATCCGGTCAGCCACAGTCTCAATGCAAGACCAATAGTAAAACCATTTTATTTACAGTATTATCTCTAAGCATTTTTCACACATAAAAACATGGTGCTACTTAGGCACCAGCTCAAGTAAAGAAGTGCAGTGCCTGGAAACCTGCCAAATGCACTGGGATTCTCTGCCCTGAGAGGGCTGCAGCCCCACCCAGGAACGTGCTCTGGGGCTGCTTTTTGGATTGAAACTGCAGCACTGCTCAGAGCTGGATGTCACACACCCACCTGGTTCTGGAAGGCTTCTGGAGCAAGCTTCTTATAAACCGGAGCCACATCAGTAGCTAACGTCTGCAAATTGTTTTCAAGAAGTTCCTCCTGCAGAGAAAGGCAACATTCAGTGATGTAGCTTGCTTTAGAAGAATCTCAGGCACTTAAAAGATGCCCAGGAAGTCAGCTTCTACCTCATGTTTTATTAAACTGACTTCTGCTCTGCTGCCCTTTGTCCCTAACCATAAATGTCTGCTGCTGAACAGAAATCAGCCAAGTAACAATAGAGGATACCTGCTAGGTCAGAGGAACCCAGCGCACAGGAACTCATTTCTGCATCACTTTCCATACACAGTCAAGGAGTGAGGTATGTTGCACACAAAAACAGAAGTAAAATCCAGAGGACAAAAGTCATGCCCCAAGCTGAGTGGGGAAGGAAGCCCAGGTCTTCTGTTACTATTTTCCTTATGGGGCCGTAGCCTATGCTGAGACACCATGTGAGAAACCCCAACAGCATTTAACTTCAGCTCTTAGGTCTTCTCCCAGGTACTTTTCTCATATTGCAGCAGAACTTCTAACAGGACTATTTTATTCTATTTTGTTCTTTGGAGGGGCAAAAATCAGGACTGACTTCATGGGAACTACTAGATTCAGAAATAATATTCCCTTCCTTAGGCTAAGCCATATAAACACAGAAATAGCTAGGTGGGCTTCTATAGCAGTAACATATTTAAGCTCTTATTTGTAGAAACAATCCCTAAGTTCTTATCCTAAGTTTTTGCTTTTCCAGGAAAACCACCAACCAACTGGGAAAGCAGAGGGCAGTGATAGGCTCCCTAATTTTTTTTCCTCCAAGGACCAGGCTTTGAGAGACAACTGCAGCTTCAGTTTCTCACAGTGTATAGTGGCAAAAAATAACAGTTTGCTTCATTTTGTTGTAAAAAAACACACACTGTAAACACCAACGTACATAACGGCCAGGAGACTTCACTTCTTTCAGTGGGATTTACATTACAAGACCATATTGTATTTTTAAGTCGTTCCTAACTCAGTTTTATCAGCTGTAAACGGCTACCACCAGGTTTTCTGAACCACACTGAAGGTAATGTATCCTTAGTTATCCACCCTACCAGGAGGATATCTATCCTAGGAACCATTCTTCCCTCAGTGTATTACACCCTTAACCTCATCTCACTCAGCATCAGAAACCTACAGAGAAAATGCATGCACAGAATGCTCCATGCACAGCACTATACAGGGGGAGAACCTAAACACACAGGGAGTGACAAAGGACAGAGAAGGAATGGGATCCCTAAAATGAAAGAATGCCCAATAAATACAGCAAGTTTATATAACAAATTCCTCTTTTTTTTGAGGTTTCTTACTTCACATAATCCATCACTGTTTTCTGTGCTGCCTCACCTTTATGACATCACTAACACCCATAACAGCAGTTATGGTATCATTTCACTGCAATGCATTTAGTGTATTAAATCCTTCAAAACTATTTCAAAAACACACTGTCCACAGAAAAAAACCAGTTTATTCTTAGTGAGAGAGGGGACCCCAGGCTGCCAGCTGGTCCTACAGCAGTGGGAATGCAGAGCAGCCCCAAGGTACATTTCCTGTGCCAAGGCAAAAGGCCTGAAACCCTGAGCTACAGGTTTGGCCCTTTACTTACAAAGAATTATACTTTCAGAGAGGCTTACACAGTGAGCTAAACATGCATGCAGAAAAGCATTAAGAATAATTTTATGGTGTATAAACATATATAAACATTATTCCACTGAATGAAATATCAGTGTCATTTATTTTAAATACTACAGTTACAAAAACTTTGTTGGGTGTGAGTCAGTGGTAAGTTATGCACGCAGGTAGGAGAGAGAAGGGGTGGAGAACATCTAGATCTAAAAATCATCAGCAAAGGCACTTAGAGAAAAAAAGATAT
Source organism: Luscinia megarhynchos (assembly GCA_034336665.1). NCBI lineage: Eukaryota > Metazoa > Chordata > Aves > Passeriformes > Muscicapidae > Luscinia > Luscinia megarhynchos. The sequence continues at coordinate 34,089,152 of CM067569.1, read as the reverse complement.
ATAAATCTTACTTGTTTAGGGTCATCAGTGAGAAGCCTAAATTTCCTGGGGTTTTTGCTCCTGGCAAACTTACAGCCATTGAAATACATACTCCATGAACAGCCAAATGAGAACGATGCTCCACAAGTTTCTGGGTCAAGTCCTTGACATGCACATGTACGACTACAAAAGGAAATAAAGACACATCAGGTCAGCTGGCAACACAGCTCTTGGGTCTGCAGTTTTTTTAGGTCGGTGCTATTTTGCTATTTCTTCTATAATATAGAGCATAACAAAGGAATTTGTGAAATTCATGGCTTGAGTAGGTATTTTCTATTAAGAAAATACTCATGTGTAGAGGGCTGACTTTTCTCCAGGAAGACAGGCTCAACTTTCCCAACACTCAATTCTGGGACAGAAATATAAACACTCAGGTACAGCTATATAAATACTTCATGCATTCATTCTGACTTCTGCAGTTGGATAACATCTTCAACCAGGAAAATAGCCCTGCTACTTAAGGTTACTCCAAATCCAATAGTTCTTGTGTTACATGCAGCAAAACCATTAACTCCAAATTGATTTGACTTTCTGAGTAGACCCTTTAAGAAGACAAGCATTGGATTTAGGTCTCTCAGAGTCTGTTACATGCACACAGGCAGCACTGCAGCTGCAACATATTCTCTAATCAATTCAACTAAATTCCTCAGAGGCACAGAGAGGAAGATCCTGAGTGTTCAACCTCAGGTCTACTTTACAAAGTCCCAAGTGCCCCTCTTGGCAGCTCTGCCAGCACTGCTGTGTGCGCAGGGCACGCTGGTGGTGTTCGGGCAGCGCGCAGAGAGCCAGAGCAGCTCACCGCCCCTTGCCTCGGGCAGGCACCCCCGACTAGGCAAGGCCAGGCAGGAGGTGCGGCACTGAAGTGCCAGGCGGTGGTTAACTCCAGAGCCACCACCCCACCCCTCGCCTCGGGCAGGCACACCCGACTCCCAGCGAGAGCCTTTTCCGCAGGAGGTGTGGCACTGCAGTGCCAGGCGGTGAACCTCAGCGCCGCAGTGCCGCTCCCCAGCACAGGACTCACTCTTCGTTGAGGGCGCAGCGCCGGCCCGTGGGACAGCCGTACTTGCGCAGGCTCTGGGTCAGCTCCTTGTACAGCGTGTCGGCCAGCAGCAGCGGGATCCCCTCCCAGGCCAGGATCAGGATCACGATCACGGCTGTCTGGCAGTGGTGCCCCGCGCGCTGCCGCACCAAGCACAGCAGCTTCTCCTCGTCGCTGCTTCTTCGGATCACCTGCAACAACCACTGGGTCAGTCTTTGCTAATGAGCTGATCTCCTCCGGGACAAGGAGGGCCTGCAAAGGCAAGAAATGCTGCCCAGACTGTCCAATGTAAGCAGGACTCCGTGTCATTGTAAGCAGGGTCAGCACACACACTTATCTCTGCTGTCAAACATGATTTTGTACTGTTTTTTTCCCTGCAGTAGAAATAGCAGTACGTTTTAGAGGAGGAGTAATGTTTAGGTTGTCCTAGGTTACAATGTAAAGATGTGCCCAAACATATGTATTCTATCTATCACCATCTGCTGAAACCAGGTGGGGCAGTGATTCTTATCTTTTCCAGACCCATCCTTTCTCCAGGAAAATATCTTCTGCTAATGGGCCATTCAGTCCCACTGCATGACTGATAAAATTACATCATCCCACTGGGAGATGCTCCAGCCAGGGGGAGGAGCCAAGCCTTTCCTACCTAGATAAAAACTGAGATTTGGAACACCGAAGCAGCCCTTACCCACTGGTTTCCAGAGGACAAGAGCTACCAGACCTTTCTGAAGGATCACTACTTCAACAAGATCACTTAATCTGGACTGCTACCACCACCCTAACTAGCGGGGTGTCAGGTTGTATTCTGACACTGTCAGTGGTGTTCTTTTCTACTATTGCACGTATTTTATTTTTTTCTTTTTCCTATTAAACTGTATTTCTAACTTGGAGTCTCTCACTGGTTTTGCTTTCAAACCAGTACATAGGTATTGTACACAATAAAGAAGATGCATTACAAGGAAAATAACCTCTGGAAGGACAACAGATCCCCTGAGAACCTAACATTACCTTGAAAATACGACAGAAAACGTACTGTGAAACACTCCAAAAGGCAGGTATGTGAAAACACTCCCAAAGCATACACAGGCCATGTGCTAGGACAGCTACCAGCATTACAGATCAGTATCTAAGATGGTTCCCATCTTGCAAAGAAAAATTAGAAGAAAAGGATGAAACAGACTGTGCTCTTAGTGAGAGAAGGAATGGGATTTTTCAGAACACATCCCCAGAGTACCTATTAAAGTTCTTAAAGCGCTGGAACTTTTACTAACCTGTATGATAGAGGGAGCAACCTTATTCCTCACACACAGACTAAACAGTATGGAACAGTACACCACCAAAAAATGGGAGAAAACTATATAGGTTTTTGCCACAATCTGAAACAGAGTTGCATTTAAGACCACAAAAAATGCATTAAAGCTAGGTAATACTGCAACACAGTCTTTGAAAACAGGTTTATTTATTCATCCAATGTGTTTTAGCCAGCACAGCCTGCACAAAGCCTCCAGCAAAGGTATAAACTTTGCAGTGTGAAGCTTCAAACACCACAGGCCTGGCCCTCTCTGAGGCAGCAGAGGCTCCATCCTCCTCAGCCCTGGCATACACAGAATGGGGACCCATGTGGCTCTTGCTGTGTGTGGCAACAGTTCACTCGCTCTTTCAGTATCTCCAAATATCTGAGCATTCAGGCTGATTCCCTACTGGACTGATGTCAAATTTGCTTTGCTGCCAGATGTGCAGCTGTCATTCATATGTGACCCCCTAGCCTGATCACCTCTGAATATCTAAGTCATTTGGACTCATTAAATCAGGGACCAAAGCACACTTGCAATTCATCTGCAAATGAAAAGGTCTGCAACAGATGAACAGTTGGAGAGAGAGCATCTGTGCAGGCTGAGCAGGAAGAAGCTTAAAGTTTATTTGTGTCAGGAGATAAAGTACAGCCTTTCTAAAGTTAATCATATACTCTTACAATCAGCCTTAAGCTTAATAAGAATACAAGTAAATGCCTCTGACAGACCATTCCTCAAAAGGAATCTTGGTTGTGACTCCCCAACAGTTCAGTATGTTTTATAAAGAGAGAAAAATAATCCAACTCATTTACATTTAGGTGAGGTTTACAGAAATCTGTTAAGGCTGATAGACAACACAGATTACTCATGTCAATGCGAGTTTTACATTCTGGAGGTAGCACAGTTTCTTCAAGCCAGAACAACTTAATTTTGTTACTCAGTGTGAAATGATGATTTTACTTTTCTAATTTTTTAAAAAAATTATCTCTAGGCTGTAACTTCAATAGCACAGTCTGGTACTGTACAACATCAGGTTATCCTTTTTAAGTTCTCTTATAGCTCTAAAGTAGAAACAGAGCCCAAGAAAAATGACAAGTGAACACAAAGAAAATTTATAGTTTCCTTTAAACCAAGACCACACTTTCCTGGAGTTCAATGTAGCTGGAATTTGCTTCATTATGTATATAGCAGAGAATGCAATACTCTTATTGGACCCCAAAACATTTTCGAGTCCAACACGTTGCGCAGGGATTTATGAGTTGTGTGAATTTAATTTCTGCGGGTCAGGTTACACCATGTGCTCACCCAACTCCCCAGCCAGAGCACTCCCAGCCTCTGTTCCCAGAGATCAGGCACTTCTCCCACCTGTCAGAGGCTCAGAAGAGCCCACTCTGCACCACAGCAGAGCCACGCCAGGGACAGAGCAGCCAGAGCTGGAGCTGCTTTCCCATAGGAACTGAGGATTCCCTCCAGGCGCTACCCCGACATTCCCACAGAATTAATAAACTCTGAGAATCTCTCTTGTGTAACAATAATAAACCTGCAGCAATGCCACACTCAATGTACAGAAAAGCAGTTTTGAGCAGGCCAACCAAATCCTGAGTGTTTCCTCAGACTGGGAACAATGCAGAAATCAGCTGGCAAAACCCTATGTCCAAAGATTTTTGGTATTACTCATGATTTCTGTGATGCAGTTAACAACAGTGATAAAGTAAACAATTTAAGACCTCAGTTTGTTTAATTTTGGTCCCTAATGCATTTAAAAGGCATGAGAAAGTAATCATTTGTTAAGTGGGAGGAACTTAAAAGCTAGGTTTTTAGAATGGGAAAATAAAAATCTTTCTCCTGCAATTGCTTTTCCACACAAGCAAACCACGACTGACTGTCTGACTCACACTGAAAAAATAACATAATCAACAAAACAGACTTGTAATAAGTTTGTGAAGCATTATGTAACATTTAAATGCAACAAGCAATTAGCACCAGCCTCAAGTTGCCTCAAGGAAGGTTTAGATTGGATTTTAGAAACAATTTCTTCACAGAAGGGACTGTCAAGCCTTGGCACAGGCTGCCCAGAGCAGTGGGGGAGTCCCCAGCCCAGAGGAATTGAAAAGACATCCAGATGTGGTGTTTAGGGATGTGGTTTAGTGGTGAACTTGGCAGTGCTGGGTTAATGATGGCACTCAACGATCCTAGATGGCTTTTCCAGCCTAAATTCTGTGATGCCATGGTCAGCTTGGAAGTATGCAGGGCCAGATCACCCCTGAGCTCATTTTAGCAAGCACTTGATATCATCAGTGCTAAGTATCCATCAAGACTTCCACATTAACAATGAATGATCTGTTTCAGCTGCAACACCCAACTTCAGGAAAGAACAAAACCTAACAAACTTCTCCACGAAGCTCAGCTGGTACCCACTGGTCCTGCTCTGCACTCATGAAGTGACAGCTGCCCACTGCCTCACCTGTGCAAACACGACCATGGCTGGGACAAAAGGAAACACTGACATGGGACACAGCCCCTTCCACAGAGCTTCCTTGGAGCACTCACATACTGGACACACAGTACCACTAGTATCATCCTTGTAGCTTGCTAATTTGGGCAGGATGCTCAGTATTTTGACCATTTTTAACCCCAGTTTTCTCCAACTCTGTGGTGCTGCATTCCTACAGCTATCCAGGTGTCCTTGTTGATGTGTACATCCAAAGAAAGGCAGCAATTCCAGTAATTCATTTTATCAGCTAGCCCGGATAGTTTCAAAGAGCAGAACCTGATATGAGCAATTCTTCAAGGTGAGCCACAGCCAACTCTGACTCAAACACAATCAACAGCTCTTAGGGCAGCACAACACAGCTACAGAGCTACACCTGTTTCTACAGCCACAAAGGTCTAGGCTAACCCAATTTTCTTACCAGAAAGCACGAGTGAAAAACTACAGCATATTTATTGCAGAAAGCCTTGTTTCCTTCCTCCTCCCCTTCCCTCCCCCTGCCAGGCTGGCCTGTCTGCACCTGCCTTTGCCAGTTCTGCTGTGCTTTCTGGAGATGGGGGACCAGACCTGGCCAGCCTGAGGGGCAGCACACTCTCACAGAGGCAGAACTGTTCTCCATGATTTCTTTGTTCCACCCAGTAACTCTCACCAGTTTCTTTTGCTGTTTCCATCACAGCTGAACAAGCTGATGTTTGACCCTATCTTGAGCACAAACAGCCCAGTGTCCATCACTGTGTATAAGAAACCACAACTCTGCTTTTTGTGGGACTTTATCAAGTAAAATTTAGCTATTATTTTAATGGCCATTTGTTCCGATTGCAATACCTCCTCATTATCCTAAACAACTTGTTATCATCAGCACTTTGGCTTCTGTCTCCCACGTTTTTTCCAAACAATTTCTCAATGGTTTGCAATGAACAGTATCAGTAAACTTAGACTATCAATAAAATCTGCTTCAGCTGTCCAAATGCTCGAGTTCTACTTCCTTGGCAGGAGCTCTTGAACAAGGAATAAGTACACTGTGAATAAAAATGTCCCAAGACATAAGCCAGCCTATCTAAATTAGCACGTACACGACTTATGAAAGTAGCTAAGAGTCAGCCTGCAGAAGCTCAGCACACCAGATGCTGAATTACCACATGGATGAGAAATTACTTTCCAATTACCATCACCAGAAGAGTTGTGTTAACTTTAACATGACAGAAACCAGACACTGCTAGCAAAGAACACAAAATTTTAACTGCGTTAAATACACTCCTGTAAATTACTGGATACACCTCCCCCTAAACAACAGGGCCAGCAGAAAGGTCCTTTTTAGGTTTTTTCACCTCTATGTGGCTCCACTGCAGTATTCCCTCCAGCCCATTCTGAATTGCTCCAGTAAAATAAACTATGTCTCCTTTGCAGGGTACCAGTAATTGATTTGAAAGTGAGAACATACTTAACTGTTCCCTGTAATTTCCTGAAATAGGAAACTCATTTACAACACTGTGGCTCCAAGTTTTCTATCTGCAGATTTTGCCTCTGTACAGAGTCTGTGTATGGAGATCCCTCAACACAGAACAAGACTCTGCTAAGTTACAATTCCTGAATAATCCACCAGTGCAAGGTGCTGTCCAAACCTGCTGCTGTGACAGACAGCAGGACAAATGGACCAGCTTGTCACAGAAGTGAGTCTGCCCTCCTTTTTCCTAATTGCCCCTTACACACACTAAATCACATTAAAACTCTTTTCTTACTGGAAAATCTTACATCCTTTTATTCTCAGCATGTCTAAGAGATATTAAAATGGAAATAAGTTCCACTTTGCTGAATTCTCTTCTTGGTGCTAGCAGACTACATCAAAGGAGTTAGCTCTGAACAGCTGCTGTCACTGCAATCCTGTCAAGCTCCTTAGCCATTTCTGCAGGAGTATCACTGATGTGCAAGACCTGCAGTTATCTGCAAACACTTCTGCAGTTGCTCTTGGCACCAGTGCTGCAGTGGTTACAGATGAGCAGGTGGCAGCACACACAGGCTAAGGGATTCTTCTGCAATCATGCCACCAGCAGTGCAGAAGTGAGGACAAAATCAGCTCCCTGTGCCCTTCCCCTCCTCATTCTCTCAAGCTTCCCCTTCTGCCAGACTGCAGCCATGGAAAGCTGCACTTGGTTTGGGAGGGATGTTTGTTCAGAGGTCACATTGCTTTAAATAAAGTAGTGATAATACCAAAATTCTTGCTCGTTTATAACACTTAACCTTGTTTAACTTAACACAGCTTTTCTCCTTCATTTTTACTTTATTACTTTTACTAGAAAAACAGCTTTCCTTTGGATGATGTTACAAACATTTCTGTCCTCAATAAACTCCTCTAATTCTGTATTTAGCCAACAGTGATAATAGTGCCTGTACAGCTACACACACTATCATGATGTGGTACAACACTATGGCAAGAAAGTAATGCTTTAACAAAACACTGTGGAACAAAGTGAACAAAACCCTCTCTATCTGCTAAAAATAATTTCCTTGAAGACTTCTACGGAGAACATCAGTTAATCTTAAAGACAGTTCAATAAATGAAATAAAAGCACAAAGTACAGTAGGCTGCTTAAAACAAAATGGAACTGCACATCCTACTTACATGTGTGTCTAGGAGACAGTCAGTCCAGCAGAATTTACTTTATTTTAAAAAATCCCCACTCATGTTCCAAATTACATGACAGCTTCACCATCCCCTACCAAATAGCCATCACAGAGCCATTTTCCTTCAATGGATTACACATCTCTTCTAATACTAACAGTAACTGAGAGAAAGAGAGCAGGAGTAACTTCTCCATTTTCTCATTTTCTCAATTCCCACTTTCAAATACTTTCTCAACTCAAACCAAACTAGCAGATTGAAAAAAAAATCTCTGCATCTATAGAAAGTTTATTGTTATTAAGGTTCACTCAGCACTTCACAAATTGTAGTTTCTGGCATTTAGTTACAAATTCCTACTGGTTCAGTGATCTAGAAAATATTGATTATAACAGTGAGCTAGGCATTGCTCTAAAAACATTATTTTTAGTGGCTAATATCAGGTTTGTGTTTGTACAGGACTGTAATGAGGATTTTTATCTGATTTCATTCCACCTCTATTTTTTTATTATTAATACAGCTTATTAATAAACAGCCAACATAAAGAAAATAAAGATCTGTCAAACTATAAAAAACTCATAGAAAGCAAACAGTCCACAAGTAAAAGAGTCTAAGAAACAACTTCCAAAAGGCATAAAAAGAACCACAACACTGTATTTTCAAAGAAATTAGGGCTACCACCAGGATAACAGAATCTAAAAGGACAATAGGTCATTCCAACTGTTAATAAAATCCCAAAAACCAAAATCAACCAAACAAAAAAAACATGGAAAAAAAAAAACATTTAGAGAAGATAAGGCTCAGATGTTCATAAACAAGAAGTCTGGAAAGATTCCCATGACAGAAAAGCTTCACAGGGAACACTGAAGAATTTTTTTTCTGAAGTTAAAGCCCTGACAGAAGCGGTTAGAGGACAATTGTAAAAAAACCAACAAAACAAACAAACACACACAAAACCAAACCCCCGCTCCCTGCCCCCAAAAAGCAGGACTTTGCCAAGTTCAGATGATACCACAAAAGAAACTGAAAGATGAAACAACTGCCGTATTAAATGTGATGTGCATTGTCTTGATTTTTAATACATTATTACCAGAGGGCTGAAGATTCCCAAGAGGAGCCAGCTCTTCTCAGCCCCTGGAAGAAATGAGCTGATGCCAAGGTCTCAGCCTGGTGTCTGTGCAGGCAAGGCAGGGTCACCCAGGAAAGCTGATGCACAGGGAGAGCTCAAACTTCTCAAAGCATGGCTCAGTGTTTCTGTGGGTCTGGTTTTAGATAGAGATGGACTCTGAGTTGGGCATCACCACGCAGGAATGAGAATCTGGCATGATGATTGAAAGCACTATGCAAATGCCAAGTCACTGCTCTGCAACAGTGAAAAAGAAAGACCAACTGCATGGAACAACCGCAAGGGAATGGAGCACAGGGCTGAAATCATTACTGCCAGCATTCTAACTTCCAGCATAAGGGAACAGAAAGGAAAGGGAGAAGATGATATTTATGAACACAAAAACACTGCCTCCAGCCCAGGGAAGCACAAAGCTGTGAATTACTGCAAACCAAGTGAGTCTTCTGGGAGGCAACTGCCCTGCTCTTCCACCTCTGTGCTATTGATCAGCCATAGACACACACTGGCAAAAAGAACCTTGGCCTGACCTGGAGGTTTTGTAATTTCTTCTCCTTCCCCAGATCTGGAGCCTTAAAAATTGCATTGCAACTCTATATGAAGGAAAAAGATAGCAATGATACCTTAGGTGATCCAAGTCAGCATGCCCTAGACCAGGAGAAGGAACCCACAGGAAATGCACTTAATCCAAGACCAGCAAGACCCAAATGTCAACCCTCTCTGAGGTCAGCACTGATGTGCCTTTGGCTTCAGTGCTGCAGGATTATGCCTACAGTGAGCTATTCATGAACCACTCACAAATTCATCAGTCCGTTCACACAAATTGAGGTAACTAATTTACCACCACCCAGAGCAGGAGAAAACCAAACCACAAAACATCTGTTAGCAGCTAAAGCTCTGATCAAACAGTGGGACCAGTGACTGCCATCACCACTGGTTGGTTCTAGGGATGCACAGTAACATGAAACCCTTCATTACACCAACAGATTCCTGAGAATGACAGGCCAGGCATTTCATACTTCAAAGCTTTCTTTTCTTTAGCATACTACAAAACAGTAGTTTTGCTGTTTGGTGCTGCATGGTGACTTGGACAAAGCAAATCCAAACAGAAAAGAAGGAAGAATACATTTATCCCAGCAAGTGTCCCAGAATAGTAAGTTATTTTCTGACACCACACCTGTCACCTACACAGGTATCCACATATTGGGAATCTGTGGCAAAACTCTTTTAATTGTGTTCTGACAAATGAATGAGACAACACAATTTGATGGGGAGAAGAAAATACCCCAGAGATCAAGCAATGTTGTTGCTGCCTCATGCAGTGAAAACAATCACAAGCTCATCTCCCCAGTTCATGTGGGTGTCAGCCTGATACCTACACATAGAACAGGCACAAGGTTTTCAACCCTGGGCAGTATTTACTAAAAATGTTTAACTAATAGCTGCATTCTTGACCATATCCAGAAGTGCAAAGTATCACCCTAAAATATAACACATTAAAAAATTATTATTAAAAGAGTGACAGAGAAATAATTCTGTAAGTTTATGGCAACCTGAAATATAAGAAAGGAGTCTGTCCCAGATGATGTTTAACACACCAGTGTATCTTGGGAGTCACTTCAGAGAAAATAACTTTGGAGACAATCACAATTATGGAATGCAGTAACTAACAGAAAAAAGTGTGGACACAGGTATTTCAGAAAGCCTCCTTTGATTTTAAAAAGTTTCTAATTAATCAAAAAGAGAAAAGAACTTAGTGGAAATATGGAAAATTAATATCTCAGTGTGATCAACGGAGAAGTTCCATTCTTCTATCCTGTTTGCCTCAGCAGAGGTCCATCCCTGTGCCTTCAGCAGTGAGCCCCTGGAGAGCCCTAAGGGGAAGAGCATGTCCATCTGCAAAGCAGAAATGAGTCTGGTCCAAAGGACACTGGAAATGAGTGAGTGAAAGTCCCAGTGCAGCTTGGCTGAAAGTATCAAAGAGCACAGCAAACCTTTTCCAGATGCTTTCAAACCAATCTCACCATCCAGTTTCTTTGCTTATAGCCAAAACCCAAATATGCCCCATAAAAGGATTCAAAGTAGCACTGCCCATGAAAAATTAATGCAACACATTAAGAACATCAACCCAAAACATGATCTTACACAGGATGGAACACTTCTACAGGAGATGTCAGGGATTCCCTTCCCTCTCTTGCACTGAAAAGTCACACAGCAACAGCAGACTTGGAAAACATTCTTCCTCTTTAGGTGTGAACTCACACAAAGTCACTGCTCCCCAGAACTTCGTTAAATGAACTTAAAGCTGCATCTCAGAAACACTTTACATACAGAAAGGTGAAAATCTAACTGGAGAGCAGGGCCCCATACCTAATCCAGCCCTCTCCATGGGCATCCCACTGCACACTCCTGTGGGACACCTCCAGCCATGCCAGACCATAAATCCCACCATTTCTGCCTTACACAAACCACAGTATGCTGATCCTGGCAACAGAAAAAGCAATCTTAACAGTTAGTTTTAAATGCCTTCTTCCCTTCAGCTCCTTGCAACTGTCTCTTGGTAAATGCTAAAATTTTTAGTTCCTGTCCTCTGTTAAAACTCTGTTTTACTTAGCTGAAACACTGAGCAAAATTCCATTTCCATTATTTTTGGGTCAGTCATTTATGAAATTAGTTTTAAATTATTTTTTCTTGGATACTGGATTTGTTATTAAATATTATCTGAAGCACAAGCACATATGTGATTCCCTTCTGAAAAACAGTTTATGTTATTCAATATAAAAACCACATTTTGACTGTTCCAAGCACAAGCAGTAAATGTTTAACATGCAAATTCACTCACATACTATATGCAGTCATCTTATTTTTGGCAGGTAGTTACAAACAGTACCCTACCAACTGTACAGTTACCTTCACAGTTTTTTCAATCAAGTCTGAGATCCCTAAACACAGCAATACATTTTTTTTCTTTTAACAACTAAGTTCTTTTATTATTTTCCAAAATTCAGTTTACAAGATTTCCAGTCTACTTTTTACCTCCCTTAGTGGTTTGAGCAAAGATTAAGGACAATCAATTCTTTCCAAGCTCTCTCCTGGAGCTTGTGTCGTTACCTCATTTCCTGGCTCCTATGAAGCGAGACAAGACTTTGGTGAAAAGTATCATCATAACATTTACATTTTCAAATACTGACTTCAGTTCCTCAAAAATAGTAATGAACTCCTTGGCATATGAGACCAAAATTCCTCCATCACTCTCTTTTCTTCAAGTGGTCATGCAATTGAGAAGGTTTTTTAAAATATGTTCTGGATTGTTTTCCAACTCCCCCAAGCAACTATCTCTTCTTTTCTCTCTTCCACAATTCCCAATGACATGTTTCACAAAACACTCCAAACTTTCAGACACTATCAGGGTATTTCTACCCTTGTTCATCTCTGCTAGCTCAGTTAAGCCTCTCCCTTTCACACTCACTCAAACCACACCTTAAATTTAAACAAAAACGGCAACAAAATTGTTTTCCTCAGCTTCATCATTCAGCCAGACTTTGCAATCAATTAAAATCAGATCTTCATTAAAGATGTGATACGATTTGAAGTCAAGGACTGTGCATCATTTGAAGCCACACAAAACAACTTTATTGATTTAATATAAAAACTTACCCACTTGGCAATTGGACACCCCTGAGAGCTTTTTCCTTCCTTTCCTGTATAAACCACTACCTCTATTCTTACAGCGCTTCCTTTTGCTCCATACCTGCATTAAGAAAAGTTCATGAGTAAAATAAACTACTGTAGGCCATTTTGAAAGAAGAAACATTTTCAATAAAAGATTAATGAATTTATTTTTACTGAGCACAGAAGAAAAATAAGGCAAAGAAAAACCATTTAATTTAAAAGCCTACTTGCAAGAGTGGTTTTTGACATCTCTCTTCTGATAAACTGTCACTAACAAAATGTTATCTGGGTAAGGAAATGTTATCTGCATATAAATCCTAGTGCAATCAGTCACTAATATCACCTTTTTCTTTCCAGTTTGCCACAGCTTCTCCACAGGTAGGACACCAAAAAAATCTGATTCTGCCAGCTGCTGATCTCTGTCATTCCTATTGACTTCAAGGGCACCTCAGAACACACTGCACTTCAACTCCAGCCTGAGGTTGCAAGGGCTCAGAAAAGACAAACGAGTTTGGACCTGAAGTGCTCATGTTCACCTCATGCATATTTGAACAAGAAAATACTTTACAAATGAATACTGACAAAAGTTCAGCAAAACAAAGCTAAACACAGCACTCCATTTCTCAGAGCTCTACTACTTCCCTGTTTAGACAGTCAAAAATACAATGAGCATTAAAAGCTGGATTTTCCTCACCTGTTCTCCATAATTTCTCTCACAGCAGCAACACTTGGTCCTGTCCCAAGGTGTGTGTAATAGGGGCCTTCATCTTTTTCTATGATTTGCTCTGTAAGCAGGTAAAGAAAACTATGTTGGCACATTCAAAATTTATATAAACCCATTAAAAGTGAACTTCGAAACAGTTTACAGAAATGCCTTCCAAATTAAATTAGAACACAAAGTTTGACCCTGAAATATCATAAATATAATAAAGGATATGACAGGTTTTTTTCTTCAGACACTTTGAAATTATCTCATGCTTATTTCCTCCAATGATTCTGCTAGCATTTTTTTAATGTTATAAAGTAAGACCTTAATTATAGCGGTATTCTGCATTCTTTAAAACCTTCATTAGAGGAGCTGGCATGTATTGACTAAGTAAAATTCCCAATATCCTGTTGGTAGGAACATTATTAATTCATTTTAGACAAAGGGGAATCGAGGGCAATAAAATAAATTCACTGATAGTTAATTTCTGTTCTACAGAACAGAAAACGTAAGGCAGGCCTCTTAACAAGCACTCTGTTGGCTCAGAACATGAAAGCCCAGGTGAAACCATCTGCCTGCAGATGATTTGTGGAGAGGCTCTGACCTCCCTTTCCTCCAGGTTTGAACTGAAGAAGGATTTAATCAGCCAGCGTGGTACAAAAAATTCTCAATTCTGCTGTGCTCTGCAGGCCCAAAGAACACCAAGCAGAAGTTACACAAAAAGGGGAAAGAATGTCCTCCTGTCTTCTAATGGTGAAACACTGATTCTTGTGCAACAGCTAACACATACACTTCCTCACTTCAAAGGAAGCAACATGAACACACCTCCATTTGAAATGTACAGGCAAAAGTTAGCAAAAGCACTTACCAACACAGTCACAAGTTGGCAATTCAGATTGTCCTTTTTTGGTAGGTGTGTCTATTAAATTTTTTGTAGGGGTATCAAGAAACTTCATAGGTGATTCAAGGAAACTGCTGAGCGTGTTTTTTGCTGGGGAACACCCTGAGTCGCCTGTGCTCTGGGCGTGGTCAGTACCCAAACTGGTTGATGTCAGACCGGTCACCTCACCCGCACACTCCACATTCCTGAGAGCTCCAGCAGAACCTGGCACCTGGGCCCCAGCACAGGGACCAGGCAGCACCTGGGGCTTCAGATCTACCTGTTGTTTGGCCTGCTGCACACAGGCTTTGTTTTCACTACACGTTTCGTTAGCTCTCAGGTTAGACTGCTGAACAGTTGGTGCCAAAGGATGTGCCTGACTGACATTTGCTGTTTGCTGTACCTGAGAATTACGTTTTTCTGTAAACATCTGTAGGTTTTCAGTTGGTCTTTTCAACAAGGATGCTGTTTTCAGCTGTGAAGCAGCCAGAGGATTAGGGGAGGACAGGTCGCTGAGCTGGCTACGTGCAATAACTTCATTTTTCAGTGGATCACTGGAGCCTGCAGTTTTCATTTGCTCATTCACCACTTCACAGCCAAATAACCTGTCTTTTTTTTTCTCCTGTGGTGCCTCAGGTGAACACCTGTGGAATTTTATCTGTGCTTGTGGGAGAAATAATCTAGTTTTTTCTTGTGATGCTAAAGTATTTTGACCGAGCGCTCTCTGTACTTTGGTTCTTGGCGATTTCTTTTCAGAGGGAGCTGCCCTGGAGTCCTGTGGCATGGTTTGACTAAGCTTGTGCAGTTTTGATGATATCCAAATGTCCTGCAATTCACTACGCTGGCATGACAACAGCTCTAGCTGGTTTTGATTATTTTGTTGATAGCGTGCTTCTTGAGGCTTCTTTTTGTGTCTTGGTTTCCATGGCACACCATTTCCTTTCTTACTTGTTGCCTGCTTTTGCTTTAACAGTAAGGAATTATAATTATGCCTAAACAACACAGATTCTTTTTTCTGCAACACATCTTGGTTATATTTTGGCGGCCTCTCGTGTGATATTAGATTAAGGAGTGATGCCTTTATATCGTTTTTGTGCTCTGCATTTGTCTGGTTTGATTCAATCAGTGCTGCTAGCTGAGTTAGCTGTGCAGCTACATCCTCTTCGTCCTGGCTGTGAATTCCTCCTTCTTTAATCAAAGCATTACCTTCCAATTTCAAATCATTACATGTTGGCTTTTGCTCTAACTGGCCAGGAGCTTCCAGGTTGTTCCTTATTTGCTGGACATCACATGAAGCACTGCAATACCCTGTGAGGGTGGCTGGCTCATGAGCACAACTTTTGCTGGGATCACATCCTGAACACAATGCTGCATTTGATGTTAAGTCAGATAAAGTTTTGGTATCTCTTGAGGAGAACTGTAATTTCTGCATCTCCCCAGCCGGATCGGCAGGTTTATCACACAATTCAGACACTGAACTTTGGCCATTGTATAACACTGCCTTATTAGGGAGCTGCTTCTGGGAAGGAGCACAGTGAGCCAAGAGCTGTTGCTCGTTCTGTAAGTAAGTGTCTTTGATTTCTTGTAATGCAGAGGATGTAAAGGAGGGTGAGACATCCCTTTTAAAACCATGGAGCGAGTTGCAAGTTGTTTCTCCTGTATATTCAGTACTTTCAATTTTAGCTGGTGAAGTTGTTCCTAAAGGAGCTTCAGACAACTGTGTCAAAGCTTCAATAGCTACAACCTGCTCCAGAGTTAAATTTCTGGCTTTAATCAGGGACAAGAAAGTGGGCTGGAGTGCAGAATTCTCAGGCTGTGTCTCCACATGTGGTACTCTAAAGCCATCCTTCCCTGCCTGCAGCTCCTCCTCAGGCAGCAGAGGACAACACAAACTTTCTTGCACATCCAAGCTGGAACCTGTCTGCAAAACTGATTTATCAGAATACTCGGAGATGCTGCAGGTACAGTTTTCCTCTTTCATTAAAACATTCCCTTGGTTTTCTGGGTGAACACAGCCAGTGCCACTCGTCTGAGTGCTTATGTTATTCAGATTGCTACCCTTTGGCCATTGCACATGGGAGTTGCTTGTCAAATCCGTCCTTTCCTCTGCAGATCCATCTTCCAGTGAAGGAACTGCTTCTGGGGGTGAATAATGCAGGGTTGTGATGCCATTTTTGATGGCGTGCACCAAGGATTTTTTTGGCTCAGTGGAGTGGCTGGGAGAGGCTGCTCTCTCACAGTGCTCAGCGTGTTTCAAGTGCCCGGTGCCCGTCACAGCTCCGTGGATGTCGCCGTTGACGTGGACACCGAAGGATGGCTTCTCGTTGTGTGCCCACTTCTCTGCTTCTAAGCCAGTCATTCTCTCCTTCTCCTTACACTGCACATTTTCAATGGGTACTGCTTGGTTTGTCTTCACCCTGTATTTTTCACCATGACCACATATACTGCATTCCATGAGTTCTGGTCTGCAGCCATTTACTGCTTTGTTTTCTAAATTTGCCTATAAAACAATAATAAAAAACCCTTGTTGTAACAGCTGTTCAAAGCACATTAAAAATAAGAAACTTCATATTTACAGCAATTAATCCTTATTTTGAAAGATACAAGGAATATCCTAATTAGGCACAGACATTGGAGAATAAGCAAAACAGGAAGCTATAAAATAATCTGAAGGCTAAAGACCCTATCCATATTTATAGCTATTTTTCCTCACTGTTGAGGGACAGAGGAAGAAATTGGGTAAATGTGGTGGTGGGAGACTAATGAAATGAATAGTAAGATAAAGGACGTTAACATTTAGAATTAGATGTAAGGACTCAATTTTGAATTAATTTGCATGAGCAGACATAAAAAAGGTAAAAAACTTATGTTAAGCAAGACTGAAATCCAAAGGATTGCATCACAAAGTTCAGCAGTAATTTGGCATAATTATATGAATTTGGCTGGACCAATAAACTGGCTTAACCAATACACCACTTGGTTGGACACTTTAGCTAATCCTGAAAACCAGCCATTCTTGCTTCAAGTCCTTAAATAATTACAAACCCTAAGCAGAAATTAATAGAAAGCCAATTTGCATCAGCTTGCTTGGAAGTTACTCTTTAAACAGTTGTTTAGCTTCTGTATTAGATGGAAATTTCCATGTTTCTCAACAGTCTTTCATGTAAACTACTCAAAACTGAATTTTATTAAATGCTACATGTTAGTGTTTTGTTAAATATGTTCTGGATCTTCACTGATATTATACAGTTCATGTGTTTGAAGCAATGGCAAAATCTAGACAGAGTCAATATACAGGGAAGAACACATATGGGCCTTAAGATAGTATTATGGATATGAAATAAGGAGTTATGCAAAGCAAAAGTAAAATTAATTAAGGCAGAAACTTATGCAGAAACAGTAATTAAGGCAGGAATAAAAATTTTCTTAAGCTATTCAAATTTGACTTACATTAAATTTCCTTCTAAAAAATAATTTAAAATCACAGTACATGGTGCTGTTCCTTTATCTGATGGCAACATTTAAGAGCTCTCCAATCCCCTGCAACTTTAAGCTGTACTTAAAAGAAAAACAGGACTGCTTTTCCAATCAGGTATCAGCACCACAAGGGGCTAATTAACCCTATGTAGGCCCACTACCTTACAGCAGTGCCCAGAAAATCCCACCCAGTATGAACCATTCAGTTAACTCAGAGATGGTTCTGTGCTCATCCCAACAAAGGGAATGGACTTCTGACAAAGCTCAGGAAAATAAATGCAAAATAGATTAATGATTAATTATAACCAGTGAGATGAAATTGCCACAAACCCCCAGGGAAAACAAGGCAGCTCCATCTGGAGCTCAGCAGTCACCTTGCCACTCATAAAACACAAACCCAGCAATCCATAGCAGGTCCTAGATGTTCTGAGAGGCACCATAACTTCTCACAGAAATGTACTATAAAAACGTGCCCAGCACCTGTACAGCTAAGTCAAGCCTCCAGATATTATACACAAAAAGATTCCTTAATGTCTTTTCACTACACACAGATCCTGACTAATGGTCAGTGAGCTGGAGCTCCTCTGGATCCTGGTGATTTTCAGGGAATGATTCCCAGACCCAGGGAGTCACTGAGCACTTTCTAAAGGATCCACAAAAGCTGAGGAGACTCCACCATTCTACTGCTAGCAGAAGTAAATGCATAAATGCATCACACAGGTGTCTGTAACTGTACCAGAAAATATTTTAAGGGTCCATCACAAAAGACTAAAACCCCACAATTCTGTGCCTGCACAAAAGCTGAATTTCAATTACTTTAATTTCAAAAAGAAGTAGAATTGTTGTTATTTCTTAGGCAAAAGTACATTTAATGTCTCTACCAAACCAAAGATTCCCAACCATGTAAAATTATTATTAAAATTTATTTAATCAGACAATTAGGAGGCTGAGGACATACCATCAAAGAGATGAAAACTAATTCCCCATAAATTGCATATTTTCAACATAACAGCACATTCTGTATTCCATTCATCATTACAGGGATTTTTCACTACATTAAGAAAACTAGTAACTTAAGTCTGGTAATTTGGGAGCAGTAAGAGGCATAGGGAAGGAAGAGGCTTCACCCACAATTAGCAGAGCTAAGATCTGACACAGAATTCATGGACAGCACTCAGTACAAAAGTGTCATCACAGTCCTCCCAAGTAGACTGATCCTCAATAAAACATCTGATCAAAAAGCACTGCTATGCTCAAAAATACTCACTATATTCCCTAATCTGCTAGTACTGCACAGGTACAGTGCCATGTCCCTACAGAACTCCAGTGACCCCAGCAACAAAGGTGGAATTGCTTAAAAAAATTCTTCATAATTCATATTTTCCACTAACATTACTAGAAGCTGCCCACATGCAATGAGGAAGAAAAAACCCCAGATGAATCATATCACTGGCATGAGTTAGTTCATAGTCCATTTTTCCACATGAAGAAAAAATATTGTCATAAAATCAGATGTTATTGTTTTAATCAAACTCTGCCTTTCGAGCACTGTGTTGCCTTATCTCCTGTTACTGAACTGCAGTGGATTCTAACAGATACCTTTTCTTTTCCCTCACAAACGGAAAAGGCCACTGCATAGTCTGTTAGCATGTGAAGTTAATGTTTCCCACCACAAAGAGAAATGCAGACACACTACCAGGCACAGAGCTCATTTGATTCTTCACTTCAATCTAGGAACAATCTGAATCTGTATGTAAAAAACCCAGAGCAAACTACAGACAAGGGCATCACAACCCCAGGCAACACTGTTGATATCTACAGGAATTAAGCACATAAGTCTGATCTGATGAGTACCCAAGGCTTTTACACAAATGCAATGAAAAGCTGAAGAATAAAGCAGATCAATACCAGTCATTCCCTCTCTCATTAAGGAGAGCTCTACTCTGCCAGGAGACACGAGCCACTAACAAATCATGCTGAAGCTTAGGCTCTGCACCAGTTTGTGCTATTAGGACAGGAACCACAGAGCCTGCTGTGGCCATTGCTGTATTACTTAAACTTCAACCAAATACTATCTCATATATACACACACAAGAATTCATTCTGTGAGCTAATGCTTCCAGCACACACAAACAGCCAGTTACAGGAAATCATTTGACATTCTGAAGAGTCAGACTTACTATTAACTTCTCCTTTAACACATGATACCCCTGAGCTAATGCAGAATTCACCAATCAAAATGTAATGCTTAAGTACCCCAAAGATACTTCCACATCCACATGAGCAGTGAGCAGACCTGTATGTCTCATTTCAAACCTCTACAGATAGTAACAATACACACTGTACTAAAGGACACCACCAGGATCAATTACTCTCATAAACAAGAAATAACAGATGATGTCCTGTCCAACTACTGATAAAATGGCTCTACAAGCAAGTCTTGATGAGTAACATCTAATGCCAAATTCCCTAACCAGCCCTCCCTGTAAGATTCTACTCAGGTCCCACACAAATACAGCGCCCAACAGATCAAACAATACTTGCACCCCCTGCTTGTGCCGAAACTGGCACGACCCAAAACACTGCTCTTCCAGGGTCACAACATTCCTCAGCACTAAAGGATGAGTGGGTGAGAAGCACCTGCAAGCTGCAGTGCCATGAGTAAACCTGGATCCTGCTGCAGAGTTTGCAGCCACACAGCCAGCCCCACATGTCCGTCCAAGCTGGGATAGATCCTGAGAGATCCAAAGCCATGATATAAGTGTTGTTTCAGAAAAAATCTTTGGGAAAGACCCCAAATGTTCTTCATCTAACATTCAAACAAAGTTCATGGTCTGATTGTCAGGCATCACTGCCTCACCAAGAGACAAGAAAGCACCAACCAGCTGACCAGCAGCAATTTACTCTTCTGCCATTTATTCCTGCTCTCTGCTCCCCAGGATATGCAGAAATTCAGCAGAATCAAGGCCTTGCACTGGACAGGACCAACATAGAGGGGTAAGGAGGTAAGACATGGATAGGATGGGCATCAGGGAGACAGAGCACAGGGGTGGACAAACAGCTTATGGTGAGTGCCATGTAAGAAACCATGCACTGGTTACAACAGACACATAAAAGGTGGGATGCTGTGGAAGCTATAGGTCACCTCCTGAACACAGCTAAGTTTTCTTCTTGGATTTTCTTTTTTTTTCCATTAAAGGCAGATACAGTAATACAGCTAAGAATAAACTTCTATTCCAGACCACATGACATGTCTGACTACTGCAATAATGCATACATGCTATAGGTTGCTGCCTAAGGCAGCAGCCTGAGCAGGGTGTCCAAGCAGGCTCCCAAAAGAGAGAACAGCAGCAGGGGCCAGGCTGCAAGCTGGGGCAGATTCTCCATCAATCTCACCACAGGCATAAAGCAGGTACCAGCACAGTACATAACTGTGGGCATGGAGTTTCTCAGGATACCACACTCCTACACTGGCTGAGCTGAGGCACATGTTCCATAGGTCTTAATGCACAGAAACAGACTGGGGACCTCTGTCAATATAACACAGCCTGAATGTACAAGGTGCTTTGTGCAGCACTCACAGATGGCACTGAGGGACAGGACAGGACTTGGCAAAATTACGTTGACAAGTTTTACCACAGAAACTGATCCATATAGAAACACAAGAGGAACAAGACGTTCTGCAAATCTGGAAAAAGGAACCTGACCTGGGGCATGACATTCAGGCTCTCCTGGAGGTATCCTCCTCACTTCCAACCTCCCTGGGTATCAAATCATCCAGTCACCAACTTGAGCATCACAGTAGGCAGCATTTCACACTGAATCTTACTGCAGCTGAAAAGTCTGCTCCAGCTCCTGGTTGCCTTTTTTTTTTTTCCCATATTTGTATTTGCAAAGAACATTCTCCAAGTTCCAGCTTAGCTCTCAGTTTCCTCTCCATTTAATCTGCATTTATATCCTCTTTGCCATGTTCTTCAAACACCAGCCGACCTTCCCACCAGAAAAGCTCTTTATCATCTCTTTCCAGGAGGAATTAATGTATTATGGCCTCAAAGTCTTTACACCTCTGTTCTTTTCCTTTTCTCTCCTACGCCACTACCAGAGCAGAGCCCTCCTACCCACCTTGTCAACACCTTCAGTGAGACAGCTTACAAACCACAAAGGATACACTTCCTAACAAAATTAAAAATTCAGACTGCAAAGGTTTCGAATTATGGCTCCCAAAGAAATGTATTTATTGGATTTCTGCTTGGAAACAGGCTCTCAGCCACAAACTCAAATTTTTGTTTCCATCAACTCCTATCTCTATCTTGTAAAAGCTACAAACAGCAGCAAGAAAAAACAGAGGGTAAAGGACACCTCATTCTCCTACATCCAAGAAGTGGAGTTGTTTAGAAAGAATAAATCCCAAACATGACAGTAGTTTTTCTGCCACAGAAGCAAATACAAACAAGCATCTTGCCTGGTCATTTTTGTTTTCCTCCGGTTTTGTGTTTAGTTTGGTTTTTACTGATCTTTTGAATTACTCAATCATTGTCTTCAACATTGAAACCAAGCACTCAAACAGACCCTGGCAGCTCTGGAAAACATAGCACTCAATTAAGCCAGAAAAGAAAAATGATACAATCAGCAGCAATATGTGTCCCCTAAGAACTTTCCCCTGATGTGCTTTAGCTCAAAAGCAGAGATGAAAGAAATTCAGTCTCTGAATTCCCCCACCCTAGCAAATGTCTCTTGTGGTCTGCTCGTTTATGAAACCTTCAGCACAGGGTTAAGGAAGTGCTGCCTGACCCTTCCCTGCAAATGCAGAATCATCACAGTGCTCATAACAGGGGCTTCAGGGAGCAAATCACAGCCATGTGCAACCTTCCTAGCAACAACCTGAAAGAGCAGTAAATTAATGCTTATAAAAATAGCAAATAATTCAAAGAGCAGACACGATGCTTTGCAAATTAAGCTGGCAAGCCAGCCACTTCATTACAGCTAAAGAGAGGTTCTGTACTTAGCAAGAGGCATGGGACTGCATTTCCAAAAGGCAGGTTTCCACCTTGGAAAGCAGTGCCTTCCAGGAGGACATTAACATGGTCAATTATCAACTGCACAGTAACTATAGAAACTCCTGGTACAACTTTATGGCTGAAAGGGTGAGTTAGATTCCTGGTTGCATAAATAACAATATAATTAGGAAAAGACTGGTTACTTTCAATCCTGCACTTGGCACTTTTGCACCTGCTAGCAGAATAAAGCATCCTGTTCTGGCATCCCCAATTCAAGCCAGACATTGATATGCTGGAGAGGGCTCCAAGGACCACAGGAATGACAAAGGATTGAAACATCTTGAAGTGAAAGCCTCAAGTTCACTCTCTACTCACTCTCTCCAATTTACCAAAGAGAAAGAAAATTGAAAAGCCACAAACTCCTGTTCAGTCTATGTGGAAAAGAATGCTGATAACAGAGGGCTCCTTGTTCTAGTAGACAAAAGTATAACAAGACTCAATGACTTTAAAGTTAAGGCTGGAGAAGTCTGGCCTTGAGCTATGGTGCACATTTTTGCAATGAGACAGAGAGAACAAAGAATTTTTTTAAAGCATCTTGTTAGGTGTTTGGATGCACTTTTTATCCATGGCAATATTCAAATTCAAGTTCTTTCAGCTATTAAAAAAAATTACGCTTAAGCCAAATAAAAGGATACAGTCTTACAACCTCGCAGCACAAGACTAAGCATTCATAATGATCTTTCCTGTGTTTACCACATGTGAATTATCTGAGATAAGTTAATTTCTCTTCAGGTTCAGTGCAGTAAAGATCCAAACTGCTAGGCTAACAACATAACTTTCCATAGTTCCTGTAATCTAACTAGGAAGATATTAATCTCCTTAATGTAGAACCGTGGTTCCATGCCCTACCACCTGTTGTATAATCAATTATATTATTCACAAAATTTACTACATGTTGGTAGCAGCTCTCAGACCTGAACGGCTAAGAACACACACAACATCATTCTAGCCTGCTTTTAAAGCTGATGAGGGGCTACAAGATAAAAGAGAGTAACTAACACTCTTTAGAAATAGAAGCTGAGTGACAGGTATTTCAGAGGAGCACCTAATTCAGGCTAAAAAAAATAGTCATGCTGATCTCTTAAGGCACCAGGCTACAAGGCAGCACTATTCAGGATTTTACATCTGTGCTTTGCTTACTCTCATGAGGAAAAAAAAAACCTTAAAAATTGCAAATTATGTTTCCTTTTCTGTCTGAGAGCTTGCATACTTATGTTTTAAGGAAAGCTGAAGGCAGAATTTGCACTGTAACTCTCACTTGCTCTCTACAGGAGCAGCAGCTCTCGATTCCCATCCTGGAATAACAGCAATGCTGTTATGGAGCAGCACTGCACCAGTGGTGTTTGTACTGCACAATTCCACAGTGATCAGCTGTCATAAAAATGAATGCTTTGCATTTATAAACACAGAACAGTTTTTCCTCTTAGCCACAAATCCAGCAAACCCCTTATTTTAGGGAAATTAAATGTAGAGCCCCATTTTACTATAGGGCACTGATTAAACTAAAATGCAATACAGAGAGCACCAACAAAACACTGAGAAAGTAATTCAGTCAAGACACAAACCACTCAATTGTAAGCCAGTTTCAAAAAATCCTAATATTATAAAAGGCTTAGTACTAAAGTTGTCAGGACAACAAGGACAGCCTTGTTGAATATAGTCTATTTACTAATTTTACATAAATAGAAGGAAAGGGATTATGGTTAGTTGCTTATATGTAAATACTGCTTTCCTTTTTCTTTACATTGTTTAAGTTTCATGCACACATTTAAAAAGAAAGCATGAATTCTTCTTACCTCCCCAATGAAATCCTGTAATTAGGAATTTTAGTACTAACCAGATCTCTTGGTCTCTACAAAAGCAAAGCTCCTACTAATGTCAATGGGAAAGTTTGCTGTCAGTCTAGGCTAAATTAACTTTCCCACAATCCCTAACAGTAAACAAAAAAATCTTTGTATAACATGGCAGAAAAAAAGAATCACAACTGTGAAAAATCTGCTGCCACTCAGGTAAGTTTTGGGCTTCCCATTGGTTTTCTCCCACACTAATTGCTAAAAGCCAATAAACTTGCTTAGCAATATGGTATCAGATCCTAAATGGGTAACACCCATTTCCAGAGCATTTTTTTATACATTACTGTTAATACATGTATGGCCAGCAGCATAGTGAGAACAGATTACTGGAGTTGGCAGAGCCATTTCAGTTATTTCAATTCCTGAAATACATACAGCAAGTGCAAGTACTGAATAAAGTAGTGAATGCAAACAAGATGAACAAAGCAACATACCTGCAAGAGAAACTGTGTTTATTTTGTAATACCTCATTATGAACATCTAAATAACATATCAGTCCATATACCTACACAACTGACCATCTCCACATGTACATTTTCCTCCCTTTCCACAAGCTATGCTGCTTTTAATGGCTATTTTATGGCATTTTTGATCAAAACCATGTTTTCTAGCTTTTTCGAAGCTCCACTTTTAAGTACAATAAAGTGGAAGGGCTATACCATGAGAGCCAAGATCTACAAATAAACAGTGATTCAAAACATGCAAACCCCTTCAAAATCACTGTGATCATGAGGTGCAGCCTGGCCTTACTCAACACCTCCCAGCTTCCATGGGCCTCTGCCCCCACCAATCCCTGAGAATCCCTCACAACTGCTCTGCTACAGCAACAAAGGAGTTAAAATAGAAAACCCTGCTCCTCCCTGCCTCCTCTCCAGGATAGTGTGCCTGCCTAGTTGTCGGGGTAAAGAGCAGCACAGAATAAGGGAGCCCTAAGAGGAACAGAGGGGAAGGGCAGCACAACATCTCCGCACATCCCATGAAAGAGTCCACAAGGGACAGGCTTCAACTCCACCAGAAACTGGAAAAATTAAGGCTTAGAAAGTAACTAGAGCAAGATTAATAATTTACAGATCACTTACAAAGGCTTTCTTTGTTAGAGCTCTATTCAAAAACATCTACATACATGAGCAGTTCTGGTAGAACTGTACAAACAACATGCAAGTGCTTCACATGTTCATGAGTACATTCATGTGGCAGTGCTGGGAAAGCTGCATGGCAAATGTCCTGTGTTAAATCACAACCATAATCATGCCTGCTCACATCAACCAAAAGCAAAAATTTAAAGATTTAATCCCATTTAGACAGATGCACATTTGGTTTGAAAAAGGTGAAAATGAGAACATTTCTTTCAAAAAATGTTGAAAAAATCCAGGTAACAGCTAAGTTAATTATCTTACTTGTAAAAATACAAGTTAACTGGTTTTCGTAGGATATTCATATCAAAAGTAAGGTCTACCTATCAAAAAATGGAACAAAAAGACATGGAGCAAAAAACAGGCAGAAACTGTCAACCAGCACTCAAAGCAATTTTAATTGGTATTTACTGAAGGAATATGCTCCAAGGTGATGATACCTATTTTAAAAAAACATGGTAAGTCCTTTCTGGACAACATCCTTTCCAACTTGTATTGTATTATTCTTCCCTCTTTCCCTGTAAAATTCCACAGCAGTGCAATTTCATCCATTGACTTGCTCATGTATCAGTTTAAAGGGAAAAAAAAGTAATAAAACTTAATTTCATCCAGCTAAATATTTTGGCAGATATTCTGCACTAAAAATATACACCATAATTTAGAATAAATGTTCCAAATCAGTCCAATCCTTGCTCACTCCAAGCATTATCATGAATTTTAGCACTTGCTTCCCTAAACCTTATTAACACATGTATGACCTTGATCAAAAAAATGTATTTTTAGTTTCTTTGAGCTGCAAAACTAAAACTGCATCATAAAAAGGGCAACAGCAGGTCTGCCAAGCCAGCTTTATATTTTAAAGTTTTTTGGTTTCTTTTTTTTACAAGACTATGCTTTGTATATATGGAGAAGAAGAAACATTAAGAGGGTGCTCAATCAGCTATTTGCAGCCTTGATGGAAATGAAACTCTCATGTTCCTAATGTGATGTTTATAAACAGCCCTGAAGTCCCAGATACTGAGTCATCTCTGCTCTTGGCTTGCCTTCAGATGAGGGGATTTTACAGAGTGTGAGCAGGCACCGTCACCGTTGCGGTGTTTATGCAGAAACACACAAACACAACAGAGAACACAGGCTGTGCAGGCAGCCACAAAACTCACTCAGCACTGCATATGCCATCCTGGATTCCTACCACAGCCCCTTCCCTATTTTTCCCCTTCCTTTTTTATTTCTTCCTTTTGTTTTGGGTTCCTTTGGGTTACAAACACTCACAGCCATCCAGAAGGCAGTCCTGGCTCCCCAGAACCCCTGGGAAAGCAGGGACTGTGCTTCACCAGCTGGATCCTGATCTGTGGGGAGGGCTCCTGCTAAGGGTAGATGTCCCTGACAACACAATTCTTCTAAGCTCTGTGCTAATGAACTTGGAAGTAACTGCAAGCACTTCCCTGTCCTTAGGAAGAGGTGCACTGCACTGCCCAAGCTGAGCCAGAACACCAGTAAGTGGCTAAAAAGGATGATGTTAAATGAAGCAGGGTGTATAAAGTGACTTTTAAAATGCAGGCAAAATAATTTTTAAATATGAATCCCTTCTATATAGATTTTCCATTACCAGGAATAAAATCAAGGAAGTGTCTGCTTAACTGGGAAAAGAACACAATATAAACCCTAAGGAAAACTAAGTATATTCCTTCCCCTGTACCCATTACTGTGAGCTTACAAAGACTCTTTCTTTAATGAGCACTCTCTTGCTAGAAGTAATGAATTTTTCAGATGTTCTTTCAAAATAAGCATGGAGGACCTAATACAGTATTTATGGCACAGATGAATTTCCTAAATGAGTCGCCCAATAACCAGAAAGGCCATTAAGACATGAGCACAGAAAACTATAAATAGTATATAAAAGGTACAGTATAATAGCGTGTATCACTTTTAGTCTTTTTTATATCTGTCCAAGTCATTTGCAACTGGAAAGAACTGCTTATTTTCCCCTGTGAATGGCTTGGTCCTCAGCAACAGTTAGAAGACAAGTCCGCTACGTAAATAAATGTGCATCTATCAGAGCTTAGGAGAGTTAGGAAAAAATCCAAAACTCCAGGTATTACTGAAAGAAAGTATTACAAATCCTCCTTTAGGAAACTTAAGAATACTGCTTGAAGAAAATACAAAAAAAAAAAAGGACATAACCTGTTGAAATTTTGAAAATGTCACTGGTCAGATGCCCTCAGCCACTACGAATCATAAAATCAAATACTGATAATAATTAAACAGATAAGACAACACCACTTTACACAGCTGTCCCACCAACAGCAGAAACCAGGTTAGAGTCATATAATGATGTCACATTTCTAAAAAATGACCACGGAAAGAAGTCTGAAAATTATGCAGCTTTTGTAAAGTTCAGTGCAGCTGACAGAGCTGCAGTGTAACTTATGGTGCCCAGCCTGCCTCTCCCATCCAAAACCAAAGGCCAACCCCAACCAGCATTCCATGAGATGCCCACAGAAGTACTCCACCTTCTTTGGTGGATGCAATTGGACAAACTCTTAGGAAACACACTTCAGCACCACAAAACAACTAAAAATACTAGAAAACACAAGTAACAGTGCCTAAAACCAAAGAGGAAATACACAGAAGCAGGTCAGCAAAGGAAAAGTCAATCTAGAGATCAACCCAGGTCTAGTGATTGACATGGATACACACACACAGAGAACCAGACAAGCCTTGCCATTCAAGAGCCAAGGGTGGAAAAAAACTCTTCAGAAGGCTTTTTGGAAAGGAGAGGAATGACAGACTCATATTACATAGCAACCTGCTGGGCCATCAAATCACAAACAGTGGCAAAATGAACACCAGAGGAAAATCTCAAGACCAACCACGAGCCACGACTGCAGACAGACACCCAGCACAAGGTAAGTCTGTGACCAAAAAACCTCATTTTCCACACTTTGCCTCAGACTAATTATACATTATAAACTGACTCCTTCACAAACACTCCTTATTTTGCATGCTACTGTCAACAGCACAAAAGACAGAATGAGCAAATACTTCTACTTCAAGTTTTAGTTACAACCATGTCGTATACTACAAAAAGCAGCAGTATTAAATGGGTAATTACAATCATGCCCAGAACAACAAAAATACAAATATTTTAATGGCTTATTTTAATGCAAACAAGGCACGCAGGTAGATGCTTTGAAAAACTACTCCACATGAAAAGACAGACACCCCTGAGATTATTTGCTCCTTATTTAATCTTAACTTTGGTTTGCCTTACCAAAGTTTCTGTAATGTATAACAGTGACAACAACTGTTAAGAAATTAGGATATTTTCAAATAAAATGACGCTACAGACCAGTCAGCATTTATCAAATCCAGTATGTCCAACAACTTCTGAAATTTTAGTGAAACAATACTAAACTATCTTATTACATTTAGCTGGTATAAGAGAACAGTTCAGCAAAGTAAGTTGAACAACATACTTTTTGTTTGCATTTCACTAGCTTCATCTTACCCATACCATGCATCTACTTGCCCCATCCATTTTTTAACATGTTAGTTTGCAACAACAGAATTAATTACTTATTTCTATCCACAACATTCTAAAGATTACCTGAGAGAAGCAATATCAATATACTACTTGTTACTTAAAAAAACAAAACAAAAACCCCAAAACATTAGCCATGAGTGTAGCAAGTCTGAATTTTGGTACAAAAACGAAGACATTTGGATTTGAAAGATCAATCTTTTGTTACCATGAAAGATAGCCATCTTAAAAGTGTGGGAGGAACATGCTACCACTGAAACTGAAGGTTGTTGTAAAGTTTACAGGATTTTCAGTTTCAGCTGAGGTATTCTAAAGGTTAACGAAAGAGAGGAAATCAAAACTTCAGTACAGTAAGTATAAAAATTAGGTTAACTTGGCTCGCAGTTTAACATTGACTTCTCACATGAAATTTCAGATGCCGTAAAACCTGTAGGCTAAAAACATTGAACTGTTACCGTTGGAAGTACAAAACTAGGAACAGAAGAAATTAAAGGGGACGTTCCGTGCAAGGGAAAGCAACTTTTGGTCTGCAGACTTGTGTAAGGAGGTTCAAATATGTCTACAACATGCTGGAGAGAAAAAGGAAAGAAAGGACATGTTCTGTGCTTTTAAAATTAGCTAATCTGCTTAATAGCTGGAAAGCGCCGCTACCCAGCGTTTAACCCTTTGCCTTCCTGGGCTGTATGACAAGAAAATGCTGCTCAAAATGGGAGGGGATAAATATCAAAGCAATCATCGGTTACCTTTAAAACTCTTTGCTTCCTCCTCTGAGGCCTTTTGTTTTCTGTTAGAACCTAAAAAAACATCAAATCGCAGAATATAAGTTGTGGTCACAAAGGCAGGCAGACCCCTCCGATTTTTATTATGGAACAGCGGTATTTCTGCAGTACCCCGAGTGCTTTACACGCGGCCCCCGCGCGGGCCGGCGGCGGCTCCCGGCGGCCCGTCCGCCGCCCCCGCGGCGCCCCTCACATCGCGGGCGCCCCGCGTTCCCCCTCACGGCGGCGGCGCCCCTGCCCCGCCATCTTTGCTTCCTGCCGCAGCGGCGGCCGCGCGGGCGCGCGCCGCGTGCGGCCCCGCGGGAGCGCGCAGCGCCGCGCCCCGCAGCGCCCCCCCGCGGCCGCCCGCCCGAACAAAGGCGCTGCTCCCGCGCGGCCGCCCGCAAGAGGCGGCACGGCCCCGCCGCGCACGGCCCGGCGCTGCGGGACAGCCGCCCCGGGCACCGGCGCCGGGAGCGCTGGGCTCGGCTCCGGCCGCGACGGGAGCGGGGTCAGGCGAGGACACGGCCCCGCGCACCCGCACGCGTGCGCACAGCGCCGTGCACCGGGCGGCACAGCCCCGACCCGCTCTCCCCGCGAGCGGCGCTGGGGACGCACCGCAGCCGGATCGCCCGGGAAAGGGTGGAAACCCCGTAGCCACAGGGCCTGTCTGCCTTCACCTGCTCTCCCAAGCCGAGGGGACGCGACGCTGCAGCAGCCCCCTCCGAAATCCCAGCCTGGGGCCAGCAGCCCAGCGGCCACCGGACCCAAGAGCCGGCGGCCCCTGCCAAAGATACTCCTCTGTCTTCACCGATTCCTACAGCTCCCAGCAGAACAAATCCACCGCCAGCGGGCTGCCATGGGAATGGCCACCATAGGAACATCAAGTGCAATTGTTTTCCCGCAACTCCACCTGCCCAAAGCGTTCCTCCGGATGGGAGGAGGACGGAGGGGTCGCGGCTCTAGCCGGTGTCACAGCGAGCCCCCCTGGATCACACAGGCATTGGCTAACGGGGACAACAAACAAACTGCAGCGTCTCTAACGCTGCGGCCACCGGAGCATCCACCGAAACAATTCGCAGCTGACACCTAAACCAGAACGCTGGCCGCGGATTTATGCACTGAAAATGAAAACCAGTAAGATAAGAACAGCTTTTCATCAGCTACAAACTGCAATCTGTTTTCTTATCTAGCGCCGCACTGTAATGTCATTACTGTCCACTTATTGGTGCAAATCAGTGAAATAGCAGAAATGCTCAGACGTGGACACAACAACTCATCCCCCAGTGTGGCAATTAAATCAGATCTGTTCCCCATTTGTAGTTTCGGCTATTTGAGATGCTTTACAATACAGGGGGGGAAAAAAGGAACAGTATTTTGTTTGCTTAGAAACCTAAGGCCCCGTGTTATGATTTAGTCCCCAGACTGGTGCACTGGACAGTAGTTTCAGATTTCCCTGTAACCTCGTGTTAGAGGTCCTCAGACACAAGGGAAGAAAGAAACCTCCTCAAATAATTTCCTCATAAAAGGTTTAAAAACCAACACAGAACCTAAGGAGCAGTGAAGAGGCAACTTGTTAAATACAGCCTCTGAAAATAACTGCAGCACAAACTAATCAGTCTCCCTGTAATTTAGGCTGCATTATAGTCCACACCCAGGAACACAGAAAAATGGCTAAGTCCTGTGAGTTGTAATTATTTTACACTCCCACAGAGTAAGAGTGTCTGTGTAAAATAAGAGTAAAATGCACAGCTCCAACTCCCTGCCCTGCATCCATGGGGTAGGGAAGGCTGTACGCAGCTTTGCTCATCACACACATTACCAAACTCCTCTAGCTGTGTGATATCCCCTTACAAAACTCTCAAGTATCATACTCAGGAGTGTACTCAGGAGTGTTTTTATGTGCACTCATTCCAAAATTCAACTGGCTGAAATATTTCTGGAGTCTATTGTAAAATAAATACCACAAAGTCTAAATTTCTTGATTATAGCTGGGCCTGGCTGGGAAACAAGAATTCTTTTTTTTTTTTTTTCTTTTTTTGAGATTTCAACACTTGGTTTTGTTCCAAAGCAGAGCAAAACTTTCAAAAATTCAAGAGGAGGCAGATGGGATGTGAGAGACCAAAGTTCAAGCCCCTGGTCTGCATCAGGCAAAAAGTCCTTACCACCAACATGTTCTAATAATTCTCGTCCCCTTTTTAAGTTTTAAATAGAAATTTCATTTCTCAAGCCTTGAGAAACTTCCCCCAAAAACAGCTGCAATAAGACAGATAGTAGCTGTGAAAGGTTCCTGTTCATTCAGCATTTTCCATTCAAGGAATGCCTTACTGGAAAGCTCCCAACCAACTTGAATTGCAGCATCCTTTTTTAATATGTCTGGGTTTTTCAGCAGTGTGTTAAAAACCCACAGACAAGCAGGCCCTTATTGTTATTTAATATTTCATGTTACTCAGATTACAGCTATTAAATAAGATGTCTCGAGACACCTTGGGCAACCCAAGTGAACTAACACTCAGTGACCTCATTTTTTGGGTCAGTTTGTTGACTACAGGTCTTTAAAGACAAGACAAAAATGTGGAAGCCTCATAATCCTGGGTGGGTAAGCTTCTCAAACCCTTCACTGTGAAATATTCCTGCATTATTCATTCTGAGAGAGACAGCAACCCAAGATAAGGCCTTTTTCCTCTTCTTTATTTACTGGGCTGCTCCTTCAAAAAATTCAATAAGCAAAAAAATTTTCCCTTATATATTTCAGGATTCTTCTTAACCAGCTCCAAACCAAACAGGCACAGTGTGAATTCCTCAGGAAGAGGGGCATTATATGCAACAATATTGCTACACAGAGGGGCTGGGAACTAGAGCCCACAATGCCTTATGCAGACTTTCATGATGTCACATCCCTGCAAAAGCCATTACATTCAGGAAGGTACAATATCACTGAAGGTTTATATGGCTGTTATTTTTAAATTATATTTTTCAAGTCCAACATAGTTTTCAAATCTTTATCTGGATTACGTGTGAATTAATGGAAATAACAGTAACCTAACTAATGCCAGCTCCAAACATGCAACTGATATTCTCCACGGGCTGAGTGCTTGTGCACACGTGGGCATGGGTGCTGGAATATGAACTTCAGTTTACATTCATGGCTCCCACCAGCCAAGCCTTACTCACCATAACTGTAAATCCACAGAAGTTCTTAAAGAAAACACCACTTCTTCTTTCATAAGCAGCAGGTATGGAGTGCCAGCCCCCACAGTGCCTATACAGCCATTTAATGCACACAGCTCTCACTGACTTCACTGAGACTTCTGCATTTTTTACTTAGAATGGGGAGAGATAATCCCTTTAAGGCAAAACACCAACACTTAAACTATGTTCCTGCTCTATCCCCCTACACCCTTCCTCCCAGTGAATCACCTCCAAAAAATGCTTGCATTCCACCAACATGAGAGAAAGAAGCATGACTCTTCTGAACAAGGAACTGAAGCTAACCTCATTTTTTAAAATTATTTATGTTCACTTTCCATACCATGGACAGAGACCTACAGTTTTGAGTTTTCCTCAGCTGCTTTCTATTTGAAACACATTACTGTCACAGAAGTCCCAGTACTACCAGTCTGGGAAAACAATGGAATTCCCTGCAATCTTATCTAAAGGATAGCTGCTAAACTCAATGATAGCATTCTCCAACCCCTTCCCCTGTATCTCAATACCTTGAAAGAGCTGATGCAACATTCTAAAAATACTTTCTCATTTCCTCAGAGCACCGTTTCTAAAGACTGAAAATAAAGCAAGGCCCCTTTCTAGGAACATCTGAAAAGGCACCAGGTTTCATTCAAATGCAATTTTTTAAGAAAATGCCTCACATGTTCTTAAATGTCAGGAATACTTCATTTCCTCCATGGAGCATCTCTGAAATTTCATACAAGATTTAACAAGAAATGAAGGAGGCCTCTGGTGTAGCTCTGAATGCATCATACAGACCAGTCTAACTAAATAAGAGCACACCATAATAAAAGCTGCCAAAGAAAAGAATAAAAACCAGGAATCTTATAAAGAAAGTAAAAGAAGTGCCCAGAGAGGACAAAGGTGAAGGGGCAAAGCTAATATGCAAGGAGAAGGTCAGGCTGAGCAATAAATAAAGAACTATGTTTAGCCTGGAAAACAAAGGTTGACAGAAAAGCTGGAGTGCTTCCTTTCACTGACCCAGCCAAAACCCTTTTTAAAACATGGCTTTTAGATCACTTCCTACCTCAAGACTCCATGAATCCTCTCCCATGAACTTTTCTTCAATCCCACTGACTAAATATGCAAAAGGACAATGTCTTTTGCTGTAAAAAGTCAGGATAAGTCCCCATATCACCTTTATTGCTTTAATATCTAAAGTCACATTACAGCTGTCCCTCTCTTAATTTATTTTTTAAAAGCATTAAGGAGCAGTCGGGACAGAAAGAGGTTTTTGAATGAATTCTGAGCCAAACTGTTTAAGCCTACTTCCCTAAACATCACACCTTAAAATATACTTTCCCCACAAAGGGGAATATATCATATCCCCTCACTGCTACAGGACTCTTCTTCCTGCTTGCCTACCTTAAAAGCAGAACAGACTTTTCTGCCATCCCTGGTAAGCACAGGACAGAGCAGGGAGAACAAGAGCTCTCCTGAGATCTCAGCAGCTGCTTGCTGTAAGAACATGATTTCAATGCAATTGCTCTTGAGAAAGATTTTGCAGGTGCATTCTCCCCAGTATGAATTGCTCCACAGAGTACACACTGGTGCAGAGATTTGAACCTCAGTTTCCCACATCCCAAGGCAAATGTCCTGGTGATTTAACTACCAAGAGAGCCTCTCCTCCTCTGTGGTTCAGGTACTATTGGATCATATGAAGAGAACAACACTCCCAGCAGGACCTGGCAGTGCAGAGTCTCACTGCAGCTCAGAGGTCAGGGAACTCAGTTGGGATGTGGGAAATCTATGTTCAACTCCCTACTTACCTGATTTAAAGCCTGATCTTGAAACTGAAATCCCTCAGAAGGTCAGTGCTGTTATCACATGGGCATACAGACTGTCTTTCCCCCTCCTCTCTGTTCCAAAAGTTATGACCTGGGTTATAAAAGGCTGATGGGTCAGAAAAATGAGTAAAAAACACAGAAAAAGAAAATTTGTATGGGGAATGTGGTGAAAGACAA
Source organism: Luscinia megarhynchos (assembly GCA_034336665.1). Lineage (NCBI taxonomy): Eukaryota > Metazoa > Chordata > Aves > Passeriformes > Muscicapidae > Luscinia > Luscinia megarhynchos. The sequence continues at coordinate 34,054,279 of CM067569.1, read as the reverse complement.
AGGGAGAGAGGAAAGAGAAGAGAAAAGAGAGAAGCAGAAGAATAGACAATTAGAAAGGCAGAGAGATGCGAAAGGGGAAAATGCAGCTACAACTTGGTCCTGAAGTTTGTAAGCTGATTTCCACCAAATCTGTCATCACAAGCAAACTACTTGAACTGAACCAAAGAGCACACTTTTAGCCTTCAGCATTTTAAAATACCAACACTCTCCTAGTAATTCAGAGTCTCCTAAGACTAGCCTCATTATCCCTCCTCCCCGCATTCTATGCTTAAATCTTACTCATTTCTTCATGCACTCCAATTAATGCATTGTTTTGGCCAACACACCAATATCTGGAACAGAGAGTTAAAGCCATATTTACCTTTGATTTTACAGATTTACACCACAAAAACAAGACTGACTCCAGCTCACTCTAACCTACACTTCTGCAGATGACAAGAGGAAGTTACTGTACAACCTGTTAGCACCAACAGTAACCCTGAACTCTCTCAAGCTGTAACGTGGCCAGCATTTCCCTTTGCAAAATTTTAAGATGCACCTCAAGCCTCAAAGAAGTGACTTAATTTGCAACTTCTTGGTCTTACCTCAAAGGGCAGCTTGATTGGTGGTGGTGGCTTTTTCAGTTCTTCACATTTTCTCTTTTTACATATCCGGTGGCTGGTTTTGCGCTTCCTGCAACAGCTGCATTCCTCACAATTTGTTTTCCGCAGACAGGGCTCACAGACTCCACAACGCCTTCGTTTCTTTTTCTCCAGCATAGGCAGCAGAGATGAATATGGAACAGGGTAATCACCAGCTGGATGTTTAAGAGAGGACGGTCCCGAGGCCTGAACTGCTTCAGTGCTGTTGCTCACGTTGTCCTGAACCAAATTCAAGCTTACTCCGACACTTCCCAGCTGTGATGAATAATCATTATGCTGCAGTCTTGAGTCAGCTGGCAAATCTGCATTTATGGCTTTTGCTGAGGCAAGAGCAGAGATTCCCATGCTTGAAGGCAACTCTGAAACAAAACCTGCAGAGAATTGTCCAGAGCTTTCAGCAGAGATTTTATCAACTGTGCTTTTTTCTAAATCTGAAGATAAAGTGGGGATATATCCTGAATTCAAAATTAATGTCTCTGCATTGATACATTTAACAAGCTGTTCAATGTCCTCTACTTCAATATTGTTTAAAGAGGTATTGGAGACTGGCTCACATACTGTAAATATGTTTTTTGCATCAAATTCTGAATTCTCTTTTGTAAAGCTCAAATCTGAATTTGAATCAAGTTCTCTGTGAATGGGTACGAAATCCATAACCAGTTTCATGGGGTATTCTGCAAGCGAGCTTGCACCTTCAAAATGTAAAAGCAAATTTGATTCAGAGGCAGCTACAGAACTGGAATTTGAACCAATGTCTTTATTCCCAGATTCCAAACCCCAGCCTGCCTTCAAGCAGGAATCTGCAAGTGACCTTGCATCTTCTAATAAATGTTCTTGTGAGTTAAACTCAGAGGTAACTAGAGATGCAGAATCCAAGTTTTGTTGTTCCCTAGGTAGCACCATGTCCAACCCTGCTCCAATGTGGAATTTGGCAAGTGTGACCGACTCTATCAGAACTGCTGAGCTGAGGCCTGAGGTATCAACAGAGCTGGAGTCAGGTTCTGTACTGTTAGGCACCACATTGAAGGGGGTCTCTGCATGCACCTTCGAGTTTGATTCAGAGGCAATTACAGGGTCAAAAGGAAAAGATGGAAGCACCAGCGCAGCATCTTCAACAAATGCTCCAGCCAAACTACCCGTACCAAGATCACTGGGTATCTGCTCACAGGGCAGCTCTTCATGCTTAGATTTCACCTCTGAAGCTTCTGTACCATCATCAGTTCCCTGAATGTTTGGAATGGAGCCATCTGTTTCAGGTATTTCTACCTCATCCTGACTGGCACATGGGATAAGAGGCTCTTCACCTGCACTACACAGACAGCCTTCTACAGGCAGAGTTGCGAACTCACTTGGAGCTAAATCTTGTTTCAAAGCTATTTCATAATTTTTATCTTCTACTACTGCCAGGGCTTCTTGTTCATGTACTTCCTTTGTTTCTAGCCTTTTTTGTGCTGCAGCTTTCTTGGGTTTTGCAATTCCTGGAGTTTGGGACAATCTTTGGGAGAAGGATCGGTTACGGAGAGACATTGTAAAGCCATTGATGCTGAAAGAATCCTGGTTGTGAAAGAGGATATTGTCAGCTTTCTCCAAACTCACCCAGGATGCTCCAGACAAGGTTCTGGTTACACTGCTCCTGAGAAGCCTACCTGAAGAGCTCATGATTGGTTTCTTTTCTGGCTGTTTCTTCTTAACATCTTTTTCTTGCACTGGTTTTTTACCTTTTCCAGAACTAACAGCTTTTGTGGAAGTCTTTGTGGGTTTCTTTCTCACTTGGCTAGATTTCTTTTTGCTCTGGTTAGTTTTCCTTTTGCCTAACTCTTCTTTTTTGGCTGATCTGGAAGACCTCGCATGGTGAGCCATGTCTGCGGAGCAGGAGGAATGTTAAGAGGAGAGATGGAAAAAAATCATGAGCTCTTGAGAGACCTCTTCAGTAGAAAACTGCATACTCCCATTGCTGCTTTCTGTCCTCATACAATGTCAACTCTGAAACAGAAAGATATAAAACAGCATTAATACGCTTCTAAGTAATAAAAGGTGCACATATACTCAGCTGACCATTTTTAATATTTAAAAACACAGAGGTAGAATCAGAAATAGCAGTACTGGGTGTTATGTTCAGCTAGCACAAAAGCCTTGAAAATATTAGTATATAACAAAATAAAAAGCTTGCCTAAAGGCCTGTAACACAAACAAAGAAGCAAACTGAACTCAAATGACTAGGCAACATCATGTTTATTATTTTATGTCAGTCCTCAAAAGTTGGAGTTTGCTCAATATTATTAACAGTCATTAACCAAAAAACTCCCCTTGAGTAAGGAGAAGTTTGTATTTCTCAGTGTAAAGACATTTGGGAACTAAAGAACAAAGCTGAGTTTATTTTTTGTACATACTCAATATATCATCACCAGGGCATCTTTCATTCTTTCACCACCCACTGGTAGCCCACCATGGTACAATTCCAGCTAAAATAGGAGCAGTAACTAGCTCCCCAAAGAGCTCAATCTGTGGCATGACAGGGGAACTGGTCCAGAGAAGAACTGGTCTTTCCCAGCGTTATCTTCCAGAATACCTTCACAGCACGCTGTACTACATTCCAACCCTTGATTCCATACTGCCTGCCTATATCAGATGTTTTATGCCAAGCAGATGTCTCTGCTTCATCACTAAAACTTAATAAATTTACCGTCAAAAAAACCCTACATGTGTCCCAAGCTTTTGTCCCCAGACACAACTGCAATGCACAGCTCCACCCAACCCCCCAAACACAACTGAGTCAGTAAGATACAACAAATTTGTCATGCTGCAAACCAATTTCCCTCAAGGTGGGTTGGGTTTTTTTAAAGTAAAGCAATTCTCACAAGTACATATTTTTAAGCACATAGTGCTTTTTGAGTACCTGTAGAAGGCTTTAAAAGCTTTCTTTAGCTGTTTGAATAGATCACATGGGTAGACAAGGGCAGCCCTAAAATGGGAACAGACAGAGACAGAGGCTCTGTAGTCTCCAGCAGGAAGGTACCTTCCCTTCACCATCACTCCTTTGAATTCCTTAAGCCACTGGAGGTGACTTGAATTCAAATCACCCCCAGGCCTTCTCCATCTCTCATTAATGACAAGAAAAGGAAAAAAAAGAAGTATGGGAATGATGTCTAAAATCCTGACCTCAAATGGAAGCAAAATAAAGGGAATCTTGGCTTCTAAAGGAAATAGAAAAGGAAAGAAGAGTTTTACAGGTTCCTGACATCACCACTCCCTCCTATGACCTCAATCCCCACCCTGAAGCCAACAGGGCAATCTCACTGAGGCTGCACTTCCCCACAGCCTGGTCTGAGCTCTGCAGAGGGTGGGGACAGTTTTGCTAATGTTTTAGCCCAAACAGCAGTGCCCCAAGAGAAGCTCACATGGCCTCTGTGTGGGGCCACCAGCTTGCTGCTCCCCAAAGCAGCAGGCTGGCAGCCAGCCTGTTTTGTCACAGCCCTGGGCAGGCTGCCCAGGGGCCACAGCACCCACCAAGGCTAACAGTAACTCCCCAAACTCTTTTGGAGTAGCTTATTTAAAGCTTTTTGAAGCCTGGCTCTTATTTATTCAGCTGTAGCCAGCCAACTGATCCTCTGTACTATAACATACAAACCATCTTATCTAAACATGATGTGATTATCTTGTATCACATCTCCATATTGCATATCAGATGAACATGATTACTGAGACAGCAGGTTTTTTCACACACACAAAAACCATTTAGAACCAGCACTGCTGCACAAGACAAGGCTAAACACACTTCTCAGGTGAGCTCAGAAAACAGTGCCCACCAAACACACAATAAACAAGCTGAATAAATAGCATCCCTCCTCCACAGCAACACATCCAACCTGGAGAGACTAAGCAGCCACGTGCAGTTGTTTGTAGTCGTGGGTGAAGCTTCAAAGGTCACAGAAGAGACCTGAACAGCTCCCACAGAAGCTCTCGATAAAAGTTGAGTCAGACAGTGAAGTAGTAAAACAAATACAACACTGAAAAGAAAGTAATCCGAGTGCTCTCCTCCCCCTACCCTTCTCTGGAGGCACATGGGGGAAGGGGGACATGGCCATTAGGAGTCACTCCATGAATCAAAGAGGGCATCACATCAGCAGCTCCATGAAATAGTTGTTGGCAGCCTGCAAAAAGCCTCCCCATTTTCTTGGGACTCTGACAGAGACTGGGATCCTTATTCCAAAGGATGGCCTGGAGGGCTGCAAAACGAGCTGGAAGCAAGCAGCAGGCATATCTGCAGCCATTAGCAGAGGAGCTACAGAACGGTGGCAGGAGAAGAAATGCAAGCTACTTTCAGAGCTTAGAGCCAGGAGAGCAAGGAAGAAAGAAACCAGCAACAATGGCCAGGCAACATGGCAATGTGTGAATCAGGAGGGGGACAGACTTTATCAGCTCTAAAACAGAAATGACCAGAGAATACAGGAGGTCTGCAGTGGAAACAGTGACTGGATTTTTGAGAATACTGAATGTGAATGATGCTTTGCTCATATTGTTTGCCTACACAAATAGTTATAACTGTTACTGTGGAAGTTCAAGAAGCACAACCACCAAAATTATCAGAAGCTTAATTTATAACAATTTGTTACCTTTTAAAATCATTACTACAATTACATGATAATATGTCTTTACTTGCATTTGGACAGCGATAGGACACGGGGATGGCTTCAAGGTGAAGGAGGGCAAGTTCACAATGAATACTAAGAAGGAATTGTTCCTTGTGAGGGTGGGCAGAGTAGCTGTGGCTGTTCCCTGTATCCTTGGAAGTGTCCAAGGCCGGCTGGATGGGACTTGGAGCAACCTGGTTTAGTGGAAGGTGTCCCTGCCTGTGGCTGGGGGTTGGAATGAGTTGATCTTTAAGGTCCCTTCCCACTCAAACCATTCTGCATTCTGTGATTGTACGATTTGAAAATTGCAAAATAATTGCTTCAGGACTGAAGAGGCAAGATCATCCTGGGCTTCTTTGGTTGGTTTTGCCCTTTTTTAAAAAATCTTTTAATACAGAAAAACACACCTGTCTGGCAAGAATGTAGAAAGCTATCAATGCCAAAGCATTGCATTCTCTTCAGGGCCAAAATTAGAGAGGCTATGAACAGTGTGGTTCAAGACTTCCCTTTTTCTTGCTACAAAAAGGATGCTAATATTCATAGGAAATTGCCTGGCTTTAAATGCTGCATTATAAAAGATGGCAAAGGTTTTGTCTGACTCAGAGATGACAATACAGGGTCATGAGAACTGCACCACTTTTGTCCATTATGTTTCAATTTTGTCACTGGAGTGACTTTAGGTTTTTCAGAAGAGATCTGAATAGACCTCCAAAAGAAATTTTTTTGGAGGTAGGGGGTTAATGCTCCACTTTAGTTATATTTCTATGGGACTTTGAGTACCTGACCTGCAAGGTGATCTTACACTCTTAGACAAAATGATTGTCAGCAAGAGATCTCTGCTCCCTCAAAAAAACCCTAGTCTTGAACACTAGCCTGCCAAAACTACCTCAACTACTAGCTAGAAACAGTTTGACATTTTAAATAACCTGTCCTATAAGTAACATTGCTATTTCTTTCTTTCCCCTTGCACAGTTAGGACCAGAATATTAGGTAGCTGCAAGGTTGGTATTCAAGTTTCGTTTCGTGTGATACTAGGAAATATTTTAAGTCCCTTTTCCATTTAAAGCACTGGCAAGGACTGTTGATATCTGCAGCAGTTACAAATCATCTCATGCCCCTACTTAAGGACAACAAATGGCTTTATCACATTGCTCATATTTTACAACAAGCAATTAACTGTATTTCTAAAACATCTATGTGGACTCAACAGGATTATAGAACAAACCTCATGGGGCAAATACAATAGCTTGTCACTTTTCTACCATCCTGGAGAGAAACAAACTTCCTTCAATGCTCTCCTCTGCAAGCCAAACCAGATGAGACCTGCCATGCCTGCCCTCGCAGGGGAGCACAGGCATCCCTAGGATGGAAAAGGTGACAATAGGTGTCAGGAGGTTTTGCAGGGAACTGCCCTAGATAATATCAGTGCATCCTGAAGCTGTCTGTTACTTCACCCAACTTATCTCTTCTAATCCATGTGCAAAGCTGAAAGCCGGTTTTAAGGCCGGTTGCTTAAGTTTTGCTCATTCATGGTAATAAATCTGGAACAATTCCACTGACTGCTATAATCCTCAACAAATACTGCTAAAAAGCTAAATCTTTTAGTCCTGTCTTGGTCAATATTCCAAACAATTATAATAAGAATTCTATCTACAAAGTAATTAAGAAGTTTAACCCCATGCTGTCAGAATGCCTCCAGAAAAAAAACCAAAATCCAACCCCACCCCAGCCAAACAAAAAAACCCCAAACAAACCCACCCACTATGTTTTACTTTACACAAATGGATAAAAAAAAATTAAAGCAAATTTTCATTCTAGAGACAGTGTCAATCAAGATTCTGTTACATAACTTGTTGGAAGATGGCAGGGGGAAAATAGAAGATGTGTCCTCATAATAGGGTGGCAGTTTTTTTATGGTGTTGTGAAAGATGGCAAGTGACCCCTTAACAAACAGAGCAGTATAGGGAAAAAAATGACACAGTCACTAGCTTCACTAGTTACCTGGTTCCACTACAGTCAGATGTACTTATTTACATTTTGTTTCAGTAGTTAGGTATCCTTTCAAAAGTCCCTTGAGATTTGCCCTTAAGAGAAACAGATCTGGAAACTTTCATAAAAGCCACTCAATAATATAAAGGTCCCAAGCAATAAGGGCCACAATGTGACTAAGCTGTCACACAAGCTCAGATGCACAATTTAGAACTGAGAAACACCTCATCTTCTGGCAACAAATGCTCTAGAGGAAGATGCAAGAGACACCAACGAAGAAAGATCTTAAAAAAATCTGACCCTCAGGTGCAAAACATGTCATATCATCTGCATCTTCCTCCCAGCTGCACCAAAGCCAACCTGCTTCCCAATTTGGCCTAGCTCCCTGCATCTACTCATTGCTCTGTAGAACACTTTGTATATGAAAAGAAGGGAAATGGGTTAGGAAGGGAGAATCAGCTTTAATTTTCCTTTTCCCCCTTCTTTAATCCTTGAATACACATTTGGCTTTGGGTAAGAAACAGAAATGGAACATCTCCTTTGCCATCTCAGTAACACGAGTTATTCCATACACAGAGGCCTCCCCACTCCATTTTCCTCCATAGAGGTTTTCTGCTTTATTTTACAGGACCGTGCCACTCATAAGCAACTTGAGAGATTTCATCCACATAGAATAAACTTGGGCTTAAGGCAACACTTTCGAGCAGTGTACAAACATGGGACAGGCACAGGATGTCACCTCAGCTTCTCACAAAGGCACATAAAGCACAATCCTTTGCTCACTCATCAGCAACACAGGATGCTGCTGAGCAGACCAAGCACCAAGGCCTTCATCCTAAATTTTTGTCCTTGCTGGCCCCAGAAGGCCACCCCTGTGTTTGGAGGATAAGGCAGGGCTGCCACCCTGCTGTGTGAGGAGCTGGAGGCTGCTGTGAAATAGGCATGCTCCATGAATTCAGCAGGATGTGTCCATGGTTAGCATTTGGCAGTGCCATGACTTCATGCACCTTGGAGCCTACACAGAGAGTCACACTGATAAAAAGATACCACAAAAAAAAACCTCCTCCCAGTTTAGAGAAAGCTGTATTAGAATGATTAGGGGAAAAAAACCAAAAAAACCTCAGAATCATGGCAAGGAACCACACTTGCCCAAACCACAAATCAGATTAAGCCTCAGACAAACAACTCGAACCAAAAATCCATTGTGAAGACTCACACCACATGTGCAAGTATCCTCCCTTCAGCCAGGCAGGAGCACAGGCTTACTTTAACCTATGTGCAGTGCTGCCAAGCACTGACCTTCACAGGGGGAGTGCTAAAAAGTTAAAAAAGTAATTTCTAAAGGCTCATCAAAGAAAAACCCCATCCACCAGAACACTCCAGATACATTTGAAAACAAAAAAAAGCAAGCAAACCAAAAAGAACACCCCAGCTCATCATATGCCTCTCTAATTCTGCCTTTATGCTGTTTAAAGTACTGCATTTCTTTTTTATAATATGACTCCGTTCTTCAGGAGGTTTGCCTTTTCTTAAAAACAAGGACAAAAAGCCCATTAACTGAATCACCTTATCTCAAACTCAGCTAAAAGAAGGGGGAGGTGGAGGGAAGAACCTTCAGGCAAAGATTAAGCCTGGAAAATTTCAGCCTGAAAGGTGTTTTGAAATTTTAAGTATCTGAAAACAGAAAGCAGGATGGAAGTGCTTAGGCCAGCTTCAACAACCACGGGTATCATGCCAGTCATAATAAAACACGATTAGTGAAGATTTTTAATTACTACACAGTGAAGAATTAGATCTTACAGAAACTAGGAATATCAAAGTTCCTTGGTACATGTCACCTTGAGTTCTTCCCCAGTTACCTGCTTTGCACAACCCAGTCTGCCCTTGTGTCCTCCAAGCACAACAAATCCCTCTTATCTTGAGGGACTGACCCTCATCCCAAGAGCAACCACCACTACCCCTTGCGCTGGCAAAGCAACTACCTCAGAAAAGCATAAACCAGCTTTCTCTTCCTTTACAGTTAGGGTCGACCAGACTACCTGCCCAGACCAAGAATAAATGCTAAATTTTCCCAATTCAATGTCTTCCTAATTCACAGCGACTGACATAATGAAAATAGGGTAATTATACCACAGAACAGCTTTCTGCCTTTTCACAAGAGCACCTCAAAAATTGCTGAGTACAGCTGGGGAGAATTATCATTATTTGGAAGATGACTATTATTATTATTTTTGCTTTCACTGGTGTTTCCATTGCCTTGAAAAATTAAACACTTCTTCCTTAGAAATCCACTCAGTCACGTTTAAATACCTAATGCTGCGATCTTTGCCCATTTTGCCATTATTACATTACAATTTCTAGAGTAAGAGCTCTTTAGCCAGAAGCACGCTGGTGCAGCCACCCTGGCCAGCCTGTTTACAGCAGTGGGCTCCCACCGCCTCACTCCACTGACACTAGTGCGCTCACGCCCTGCTCCACAAGCCCCTCTCCTCCTTAAAGGAGTAGCAATCTCACCACGCTGGGCAGCTGCTACGTAGGCCGAGAAACAAGTGATGCACACTACGTCGCTCTTTAAATATCTTTGGGGTGCAGCAGGATAGGCTGGCTGAGTGCAGGACAGGCTGGGCACACAATTGGCGCGTCTCCTTTGATTACTGCCCGGTCCCTCCGCAAACCCAGTCCGTTGCCCTGCTCGCTCCTCGGGCGCCTGCAGCCATCCATACCTTTGTAAGGTTAGCTACTCCTGCCTCCCAGCAGGCCGCCTCGTCCTTTCTCCTTATCCATTCGGCGAACCACATCCTTCTCCCCTGCCTCTTTCACGAGCACGGCAGGGAGCACCAAGCCGCCAGCTGCCATAAGACCTGTTCTCGCCCAGCTCCAAGAGCAGCTGGACAAGCACTCAGGAGCGCCCCCGGGGGTACAGCCCTGCAGGGCTCTGGTTCCTTCAGTGCAGGCAGGCGGACCCCAAGGGAGGCAGGGGCAGGCAGGGCCCTCCTGGGGGGAGGCAGCGGTTCCTCGTGGCCCTCCCCCCCAACCCCGGGAGCCCTCCCTGGGGCTGCAGACAATGGGGCCGACCCCAGCGGCGGCGCTGGGGACACCCAGCGCCCATCCGGACGCGCCCGGCTTCTCCCGCGGCCAAGGCGGGGAGCCACCCGCAGGGATGCTGCCCCAGCCCCGCACACCAGCGGCACCTCCGCAGGGTGATGCTGCACAGCCCTCGCCCGCCGGTTTCAAGGGGTGGCGGGAGTGGGCTCCGGGGCTTTTCCGGCTGGCCGGGGGCCCCTACGGCCGGGCAGGGTCCCTTTTAATTGTTCCCTGTCCTCCACGCAGGCTGCAGGCAGCTTCTCCTGCCTGGCGGGTTTTTCCAGACAGGCTCTGGCTGCTGCAGCTCAAACACACTCCAGCACAGCCAGGGAGACCGGACTTCTTCGCTTTTTCGGCCAAGAAACTCCGTTTTGCATTTGAATAACCCCCAGCCTGCCTTCCTCCCCGCCTCGGAACGGCCCGAGCCGCGGGGCTCCGAGCCTGGCCGCGGCGGTGCCTCTGACTCCCCCTCCCCACTCTACCGGAGCTCAACTTTGCAACTAGCAGAGGGGATAAGCGAGAGGGGAAGGAGTGGAAAAACAGAAGGATTAAAAAAAAAGAACAGAAAAAAGGAGGGGTTCCGAGAGCAGAGGTCCCCGCCGTCCCCCCTCCCGCCCGCAGCAGCCGCGGGACCCGTCCCGCACACGTACCAGGGCAGCGGCGCGGCCAGCCCGCAGCTCTCAGGAAGGGGCGATGCTGGCATGGCTCGGAGCGGGGCTCGGCGCGGGTCACGGCCCGGGCCCCCGCGGGCGGGCGGCTGCCATGGCGCGACGAGCCCAGGCGCGGAGCAGCCCCGGGCCGCGAAACGTGCTCGGTGCTCCGGCGGCGTCGCCCCTGGCCGGACCCTCCGGGAGGGAGCGGGGAGGGGGCGGCTCGGCGGGGCGCTCGCCGCACCGAGCCCTCCCGGCAGGCGGCAAAACGCGCCCTGGATCCCCGCGGCCGGAGCGGGATTCGCCGCCCCCCGCACCCCACCGCCGCCCCCGCGCTCCGGGGTGACCCGGCACGGCCCCGGGGACAGGGGCACTGCCGGCGGTGTCCCCACGGCTGCCCACGAGAGCCGCCGCCGGCGTGCCAGGCTGCAAACGCCGGGGGTTATTCAACAACAACAGCAACAACAAAATTAAATGACGGTAATATGAGAAAAGGCAAATTAATCCCGTTACTTGCGGAGGCTGTGGTTTGACGCCGCATACCCCTCGGTCAGCCACGCTGGTGGCACTCTGTAAAATCATCCCTTTTCAGCCTGGAAGAGGGAAAGCCGGGTCAGCTGTGACAGGCGAGGTCTCTCCGGGGGACAAACCCCCTTCCCCTTACATGTGCCATCCGGGAGGAGCCTCGAACACCAGCGTCCAGCAGGGCCCGGCCATCCCACTCGTGGAGCAAACACTCCCGGGAGCATGGGGAAGATGCTGGCTGAGAAGGAAGATCTGCTGAGCTGCCCTCTCTCTCCTATCATGAGACTTGCTCTTTCCCCATCCCCCACCTCATTCATTAAGAGCCACTGATGATATTGGCTGCTCCTTCCCAGAGGGAAACGGGTGAGTAAAATGTTATGGTAAGAGGAAGAGTCCGTCCACCGACTTCTTCCACCCCTCATTATCACCACAGCCTTTTGTGAAAAGCAGGTCACCAAATCTAACATCTCTTCAGACTGAAAAACAGATGTTGGAAATGAGATCTGTGAAACAATATACCTGAGCAGTACTTTTTTAGAAAGGCTTCATTATTATTAAGTCTGTAGCTGTTGCAATATAAAGCACTTCAAGTGTGAACCAGCCAGTCACATGTGAGCCTGCAGAGACGCTTTTCTGCTGCACACAAGTGAGCAGTGCTGTCCACATCCACCCATTCCTAGAGGAGCTTTAAATGCCAGCATTTTGCTGGTTTAACTGATGTGATAAAGGAGAAGCAGTGGCACAGATCTGCACAACTCCTTGTCACTGCTGCTCTTTGGTGATAGTGGGTGTGGGCAGGCAGCCCTTCACCAATTTCACCTCCATCCTTACAGCGAAAGAGGAATTCAGTCTGGGAATCTTAGCCAAGCTCACAGACACTGCAGTTGAAGCAAGGTGGAACCTACACCACAAACACCAGAATTTTGAACAGTTCCCCTCAGTGGCAGGGAATTTTAGCAATGCACAAGTTTCTCTTTGCTGGGTGCAATAGCCCATGTCCTTCTCAGGGCTGGATATCAAGATTTACATCATTCCAAAGTAACTGTCCTGCTAAAATATAACGTAGCATAAGCTATTTTTGTAAGATAAAATACCAAGGGATTTGATAGGTAAAAGAACTATTACTCTCAAACTGCTGCACACAGCACAAGTTGAAGGAACTGGAATTTGATAAAACCCCACATAATCAGAATATGTTTCTTGGGGAGATGGCAGTAAGTTAGAAGTTGTGGGCTTGAATAAAATGCAGAGCAAGAAATTAGTGACTTGGGGGAAAGCAACAAACAATGAGGGCTGAAGTTTATCTAGAATAAGCAGGTTAACAGGAGCACCCAAGCATCAACATGCACAATCACAGCTCCATTAAAAACATGCTAAAGGCTAGGAAACAAACAAGAGCTAACAATTGCTTATTTTTGCACCTACAGACTTATGTGCTCATGGTCTGAGGTCTTCCATCCTGGGAAGCAAATACCACCAGATCACAATCTTTTCTGGCCACAGTAAGATACTGAGCCTCCCAAGACAAACCGAGTATAAATGTTTGAAAAAAGATCCCACAGTAGTGACTGCTGGGGCAATAAAATGGTGGATGAAATCCTTTCACTAAAATGCAAAGTGAGGCACATGGAGTGAAACATGGAAATCACAGCCTCTAACTTCACTCCTACCATTCAAAACAGGGATCCTGGTACTGTGACAGGTGCTGCAGTGAAGCTGTTCTGTGTGCTTGAGTGGAGTGTCAGTCATTACAAAAGAAGGGGAGAAGTGAACAGGAAACACCCCTACACCATCATTATTTAGCCCAGATCTCTTGTTCACTTTTATCTCAAATATAATGTGCGGTTCTGTTTTGCTTAAAAGGTGTAAAGGGAAACTTAAAAGACACATAAGAACATAACAAGTGTACCTAGAAGCACATAGAGCAGCTAAATGCACCAGCATTTCCACCCTAGAAAGGCAGCATTCTGGATGAACTCTCAACCAATACACTAAAAGACAAAACTGCCTGGAGAGTAGTATCAGAGATACTCATTCACTCAGTGTGTGCTTAGAGAAACAATGACCCTTTCTCTAAAGTAGAGGCTATCAAAGCAACATACTAAACATGTAATCAGAACATAGACAGCAACTTCATACAATGTGTTTTCAAACCACAGAACTCATTACTACAGCACAGCTGAAGAGGCAAAAAACTTCAGGGAAATTTGTTTGGTTTTTTCTTAAAGCAAAAATAACAGAAGAAAGTTTAACCAAAACCACACAACACAGAAGTACTATTTTAGCTATACATTACTTGAAGCTGAAAGAGTGGACAGAGTGCCCTGTATGCTACCCAAGCCTCCTTCCCTGTGTATATACTACAGGCTATTATTTTTTGGGTAAGATTTCAAGCTGGTGGACTTTGGTCTGACACAGGACTCCTATATCCTTATGCTATTCTCTAGAATAAAATGCAAGTTAAGACTCACCTACAGAATGGATAAAACTGAACAACATAGTACAAAGCAATAAAGTGCACAAACCTGTAAGTAGCTCTACATTGCAGGCAGCTCTGGCAAAAATGGAGTCTGTGGTAAACATGAGGGAGCTGTGAGGAGGCAGCTGCTCCCTGAGAGACAGGGAGCCCCACACAACAGCCAGCAGGACAAGGACCTCACCAGCCAGAGCCCAGCCCCACTGTACACACATAGGGTAAACAGAGCAGGCTCAGGAGCACCATCTGCATTCAGGCACAAGGCCAGGTAATAAAACAGCTTCCAGAAGATGAGGTAGGTCTGAAGTTCGACTAGGAACTCAATCTGCAGGATGTAAGTAGGTCTGGAGACCCACAGAGTAAGGAAAAATACACACAACTCAAGTGAATGCTAAACAGAGTCCATACAAACTAAAAAGGGACCAAGAACAAACTATGGGCTGTAAATAAACAAGGCAAATTTCTTAGCCAGGGTTGAGCTTAAATAGAGCTCCTGGGCCCATGGCAAAAGATGTGGATGGAGATTCCAGATGCAGCTGGCCAGGTTATTAGACCTATTTGTGTCCTCGGGGCCTTGACCCTAGAAACAGAACTACTCAGGTATGCCGTCCCTAAATTAGTCCTGCAGAGTTATCTCAATCAGACCTCTGCAACAGACACAGACAGCATCAGTCCAAACTAAGAAAGGTTAGATTGATGCTGAACTATAGCCCTTCACAAACCAAAAGCTTTGAGAATTACACTGCAAAGACACCTAAGATGCTTTTTAAAGGGACAGATTTGATCTAACCAGACCTATCTTAGCTAGCCCTTCTTCCCTTGTAGTGGAAACATGATACTGAAACATTAGGGCACTTTGTTTGTTTGATTACAGAACATGGATTACAGCTTCCACTTTCTATCAAAGCCTGCCTCACATTTACTAGCTCAGATTCCAGCATGACAAAGTAACCAGCCTGCTCACAGCCCAGATGTGACCTAGGGACCTGTGTGCCACACTGGTGTGTGGAGCTGTGCCTGTGAATCCAGCTGAACACAGACCAAACACTGTTAATGCCTTTGGATTTGTAATACTGATGATCAGATAAAGCACCCACAGCATTGTTAGTTGGCACTATCTGAAAGAGTAAAGTCTTGAACAACATGAGTTTAATGCAAAAACTCTTGAATTCTAATTGTGGTTTTGACAATCACTTCCTCATTTAGTCTTTCTTGGCCCTGGTTCTGTAGATAGTATCTACCTGCCTGATTGGCACTGAGAACAGGTTAACATTTTAGGCATGCTGAACACAGATACTTTAAATGTAAACACCATTTTATGTGAAATAAGGCCAGAAGGGACTATGATTTCATCTTCTGATACCCATTATACAGGCCCTCTGCATTTATTCTAAATATTTCCTGACGGATGTTCCTGACCTGCAGTGGATAGCAGTTTGCTGCCAGTTTCTGTCTTCATTGGAAATCATGGCCCTTACATGATTGTAATAAAAAGCATGACAGCAGAACGATTGTGTAGTGCCTTGCTGGTAAACACAACATCTGGTGAGACATGGTTAATTGAGCATGTACAGACCCAAGAGTTTTGGATGCTTCAAATCTACTGCACTCTTCCAGTAAGCCATGTGATACAGGGGTCACACAGGGCACCTGAAAGAAAGGAAGGGACCTGCTCAGCCAGAGAATTTTAGCACCCACTGTATTTGCAGACTCAGTAACTGATCAGTCAGACAGATCTATTCATTAGAGACCTCACTGACAGGGTCTGTCAGGGTCCTGAGGGTGTCACCAAGGCTTAATGGCCCTGACCAGCCTCACCTGAGGCCTCCACCCACACACCTGATTTGTGGGCCCAGGAACTCCATTTAAGCTCAGGCCTAGCCAAGTTATTGCTTCCTGTGTAAGCCTTGGTGTAGGTGTGTTTGTTTTTTGGTGTTGGTTCTGGGCTTTGGTGTCTAGATAACCTTCAGGCTCGTCTCTAGCTTTGTTTTGGGCCTTCTCTTCCATTCCTTTCTTGCCTCTCTGGATGCACATGGAGCTGCTTTGTGCCTTCCCTGTGAGTGAGGCTGGAGCCTGTTCCCAGCAGCCAGCTCTGCCTGTGCTGCTGCAGGACTGTGTCCTGTTGGTGAAGGTACTTCCTGTGCTGTGGTTGTACCTGGTTCCTTGCTCACCTCAGGGAGAAGTGTTTCTGTCTGCTTGCTGACAGGGATAGAGAGAGCTCAAGACAACACACTGCCAAGGAACTGAGGTTTGCTATAGTAGTTGTAATCTGCAAGCTGTGACTTTTGTGGCAGAAGAAGAATGAGTCTCATGTGGGGAAAGTTATGTACTTCTGATGTCTGTAGATAGGGTTTGGGGCAAATGAATAGGCAGCTAGATTGATATTACATCAGATCACTAATTAGTAGAACAGAAGCAAGTCTAAAGAGTTAGAAAGCTTACAGCCCAGAGGCATGACACCTGATGGTAATTTGTACAGCTATCCCAAAATAGGGCTTGGTGTATACCAACATTTTAAGAACACTGAAAAGAATCTTTTCAGCAACCACTGCTTTGAGGAGAGCTTACCTAACAAGAGCCTTGACTGTCTATTTAAGTTGATATATATTTAAAATGTGTCTAGAAAACCAAGCATTTTTAACATGAAAAAATTCAGGAGCAAATTGTAATTGATAAAACTACCTTCCTGCTTGATTTTTTTTTTTTCCTTAAATTTGTAGCTCTGCTCCTGAGTATTATAAATTTGGTGTCCTCCCCTGCTGATTATTGGTTTACGGGGGGAGGATGCTATAGTATCATACGTGAGTGTAACCTGAATTACATTAAAATTGCTCATGACTTTTAAGAATGGGTCACAAAAGAGATGTCACCAGAGAAATTCTGTAAAAGATGTAAACGTTTCAAGGTAAAAAGATGAAGTGACAACTGGGAGAATGTTAAGATTTAACGGTGCAAATGAACTACTACAGGGGCCTAACGAAGAAAACAGACTTTGAGAGCACTTTATGCCAGTAGGTATTTTTAAAAACCCAATAATGCTAGACACATAAAGCTCATTGCCGAATTCCTTTGTGTGTTAGTTTATCTATACAAGATGTTCTGTTTAGTTTTGCTATGCAAGTTTTTTTGCTTCCCTAAACAGTATGCACAGGTGGGGCACCCTTCCCTAAATTATGAGGGTAGACAAAGTATCTTCTTGAAATACCCTGCCCTTAGCTAAGAGCAGTAACAGCCCCTCTATGTGATTATTGATTTTTCTAGCCTGTGGTGAAACTCTAGAAACTTGATGACTTTCAGCTGTTAGTGCAGTTGCAAAGCTTTTCTGTGTGAAATCAGTAAATTACGTTCCTACAGCTGGAGCTGCTAACACAGTATGGTTGCTGTGGTGGGAGGAGGCTTTTCCTGAGCAGAAACACAAAAGAAATTGGGTGGAGAAAATGGCATCAACAGTGACTTGAAAACCTGCTTCAGTAACTCACAGAGCAGTTGCCTTTCCATCAGGGACTTAGAGTGACTTCAACAAAAAGTTTAATTTTTTGGGTATATTACAAAAGGTAAAAAGCCTTGAAGGTTTTCTACTATAAGGACTTACTTCATTTTTTGTAGAGGAAATCTATTTTTTAGTTATTAGAGAGAATGAGTATTCTAACAGCTGTTTATCAAATATGTGATAGAATGATCAAATAGAGTAAAATGAAGATTTCTGGATTCAGACACATGCTTATCTTTAATTAATCTAATCTATTAAAGGGAAAATTGAGTAGTTTATCTTAAAGGCATTTTGACACAAGCAGGAAGCAAAAATATTCTGGCACTTTTTTTGGAAAGTGATTTCTTTTACTTGTGCAAGTGATGAGATTTGTTTGGCTGGTTTCTTTGCGTTAGAAGACTAACTTCAAAAAGGCATACTGGTATGTGAAATACTTGAAACCCAGGCTGAGATATATGGGGCAAAAAATTTATAAGGAATAGGTGAGTAAGTGCAGGAAAATCATAGAAAAGCTGACAGCATGAGCTTTCTCACCAGCTATGACCAGGCATCAGGTGTGTGCTCTCTTTGCTCCATGCACCAGCATTTAGAGGGTGCACTTGTGTTTTTTTTCTTCAAGAGCTAAAGACAAAAGGTCAAATGCCTCCTGGAAAGCCTTATACACCGTATTCAACAGACATTGAAGAAAATCTAAAAAATTGTCAAAAATGTTGACAGCTGCAGAATGATACTGTTTGACCTTTCAGATTCTAAAATCACTAATTTTTTTTTTTTCAATGTTTTCCCTTCTGATGCATTATGAAACTTGCACAAAAGTAATCATACCCAGGATTTTTTTCTGGGTATGAAACCGTAATTGTAGATAAAAGAAATATGGCTGTTGTAGCACGAAGCAGCTATTGAAACAGCTAAAAAGGAATAGATGTATTTCACAGTACAGTCTAATTAGGGCTGTTTAGGTTTCGGTTGGGCGCGCCCATAGCTCTGAACACACGTGTTTGTTGGCGAGGAGCGCGGCTGACTGTTTTTAAGGAGCAGCAAGCAGTCCCGGGGCACTAACCCGGGTTCCACGCCGCACGGTGCCCCGCAGCACGCAGAGGGCGCGGAGCGGCCCCCGCAGCGGCTCTGGCGGGGTCGGCCCGGCCATCCCCGCGGAGGGGCGGTCCGGCCCGGGCAATGACGCGATCCGCAGGCGCCGCAGCGTGCCCGGCCGCGGCTCGGCGGGGCCGCCCCCAGCTCCGCCCCTGCGGCGCGGCGGGGGCACCGCGCTGCCCGGAGCGCCGCCGCTCGCCGCCTGAGGGAGCCGGCCCTGCCCTGCCTGCCCCATGGCTTCCCCGGCGGCGGCGGGGCCCGGCGCCGCGCTGCCCCAGGCCGCGGCGCGCCGAGACTTCTACTGGCTGCGCTCCTTCATCGCCGGAGGTGGGTGCCCCGGGCGGGCGGACTTCGGTGGCGCTGTCCCCGGTGAAACTGCCGCCGCTCTCGTCACCTGGGCAAGCAGGGAGCTCGCTTTTCCTTTTTTCCCTAATGAGCCGACGCGGGTGGCGCGGTGCACGCCCGTGACTCGCACGTGTGTCAGAACCAGCGAGGAGCCCCGGTCAGCCGCCAGTTGATTGTTCCCAGAGCCCTAACCCTCTGTTATCTGAGGCTGCTGTTGAGAAGATGAAGGTGGTGTGTAGGGGCGAGACACAACGCCGCATTAGTAACCTCTTAGAAGAAAAGCCTATTTGTTTTTCCTGTGAGGTGTTGTCTCAGCTCTCTGATCTGCTGGGGGTAGGAGGTGGTTTTGTTTGTTTAAAGTTTGTACACCATGCCGCACTCGCTGTTGGAACTCGCTCCCTGAAATAGCACAGGGTACACGGCAAAAGCCTAGCCCACCTCCTTGGGAAGATCAGCAAGGGCTGTTTCCCACAAAAGGAAAGGAGGAAACAGGATAGAAAACTCTTGAGTAACTTCAGAGAAGTTCCTTCTGCAATGACCTTAGCAGCTGAGATAGACAGCGGCCTGGGTTTTTGTAAACAGGAAAAGTAGCTTAAATACTTCGCTAAGGTTCAAGGGCTTTGTAACATCTAATAGAAACTGTTTAACTTGTCATTGGGGCTTTTTCCAGTTCCTGATTGAGTTAACTACATTAGAATAATCCCTTATTTAACTGCTAACCTAAAGAGCTTTTTTCATCCTGTCACTTTTCTGTTTCTCTCTTGGAAAGGTGTTGCAGGATGTTGTGCCAAAACAACTACTGCACCACTGGATCGAGTAAAGATTTTACTGCAAGCTCATAACCACCATTACAAACATCTAGGTAAGATGGCTGCAACGTGTCTAATTTTTGGTTTTAAATGCAGTATGTGTGTGGTTTGGGTATATTAATTTGCTCAGTGATGAGGCTGATAAAAAAGTGCTTATCAGAAAGGCTGTGTCAGTCTGGTCAGGCTGTGTGCCGTGTTTTGTTACTGTGAGAAGAAAAACAAAGCCCTGTGTAAGTTGTGGTGTCAGTCAATGTGTTAGAGATTGAGATGTCAGAATAATCCTCCATAAGGCATGTAAGAGCTAGGCTTGATCCGCTTACAGTAGCCAGCAGGAGATGGGTAATCATAACTTCCAAGCTTGGATCATTTCAGTGAGAACTGAACTGTCAGTTCCCAGGGGCCGTGGCGATCCCTGCTTTTCAGGGACATAGCTGGTGGGAAGAGGAGGGAGCAGAGGCTTTTGCCTGGTGTGAGGTGCGGGTGGTCTGTGTTTGGTCTGTGTTGCATCATGGTGAGAGCCAACTCACGTGCCCAGAGCTGTTCTCTGCGGGCTGTAACAGTGCCCTCTTGTGCAGAGTATTTGAGCCATTTATGTCAGATGGTACTGAAACATCTCATAACTTTTGCTCCAAAATTTAAGTGTTGCAATTGTCAGGGGAAAAAAAAATGAGTTGGCTAATTTTGCACGTAAATAAACTTGCTATTAACTTAGACACTAAAGATAATGTTTTATAAAAGAAAAGTAAGTCATCACTAAATCGTAAAATTCTGTAGATACATATGTTCACCATGGCAAAAAGGGAAATACAAGCAATGTGTTTTAGTAACACAGACACAAATATACACTCAAGTCTAGGAATTGAAGGGTAAAATAATTGGTTTGACTGAGATTTTAAATTTTCATTTTTAATTTGCTTTGTACTGTGCCATAACTGGCAAGTAAAATCTTATGTTCTTCCCTGTTTTGGGATCAGATATGATGCCGATTATTTGAGCTGTGTCTGACTGGAATATGTGTCTGTGTTACATGTAGGCAAAAAAGGAGAATTATGTGGCTAAGGTACCTGGAAGTGCAGAGACACCATGAGTCAGTTCATCCAAGTCCTCACCATGTGTTTTTACTCTTGCATTGTGGAGCTTGTGCCATGTGGATCTTGGGTGTGTTCTGAGAAATAGAAACAGTAACAACTCATTATTACAGGGTAGAGAGAAATTCTAGTCTTGGCCTAAGTAACTTCAGAGGCGTATATTAAGCATGACATCTTAAAAGTAAATTTACTATTAAATATGTAATCATGTATTAATATACAATGATATAGTGACAAGCTGCACTAATCTGTTCATATTCTTAGAATCCCAGAAACTAATAGGTACTTGTTTTGTTTAAACTTCAAATAAAAGTTTGTCATCCACCCTTTTCTTCCTGAAAGCAAGATGTCTTTTTCATTTTCTGCTTTTATGTGGTAGTTGCATATGAATTAAAACTATCACAGTTAATTATTTTATAAAATCAAATTAAAAAGTGAAATTGGTAGCAACTCTGTGTAGCTAATGTTTATAGTAAAGCTGTAGGTTTTGCCCAAACTTTGTGTGATCTTGCATTATTTCTCAGCAGTTAAAAGCAAGTAGGATTGCTTCTTGTTGCAACAGCTCTGAGATAGCGTGAGACGTTTAAGTTGTGAGCAATGAGAGTCTTCAACATGCTTACCTGATTTCTTCAGTGATGGCATTTACTCTGTAATTTAGCATGTAGCAATACCAGATTGTTCTGGCATGGTTTTAAATTTTCAAGTTTATTTTTTTAGAACGGACTGCGTTGTAAGTTAGCCAGTTTTCTCCCTTGTGTTGCTGGCTGCTGTGGGTGGAGTCTGGGAGATGAAAAAACTGATTAAACCTAACCTTAAGGCTCTCCCTTTCTGGCAGTGTTTGGGCAGTGAAAGTGGATTTGCCACAGTTACATGAGCAGCCTGATGCAGCCTTAGCTTTATATGCTTACTTTCTTTACAGTAGCATTTTCTTGATTTTTTTTTTTTCTTCTCCACTGCGTTAAATGCTGTTTTTTGTGTTGCTGCAGGAGTATTTTCTACGTTGTGTGCTGTCCCCAAAAAGGAAGGTTACCTTGGGCTGTATAAAGGAAATGGGGCCATGATGATTAGAATCTTTCCATATGGAGCTATTCAGTTTATGGCATTTGACCAATATAAAAAGGTAGCTGAATTTGTTTACTTTTTCTTTTTTTTTCTGTCTGCAATGAATACAGTTGAGTGAATGAAACTAACACTGAAGCTTCTATGTCTTATTACCTGCACGTTTTTTCTAAGGTTGCTTAATTTTATCAGAATTTACTCATTAAAAATACCAGGGTGACAGGGAAGTTTTTGCAATGTTGCTTAAGAAAAAAGAAATTCACACTGACTTCTAAATGTTTGTATTGTTGAGAATAATACCCTTTCTTTTAAGAAAACAAAAGGTAGCTTAAAGTCTACTGCTATTTGTGTTGCTATGAGGTAGCCCTTTGTGAATAATGGAGGAAAAAATGTAGAACGAAACAACTTTATTGTATTTATGTTGGGATCCTTAGTACTTCATGGATAAAATTACTTAAACTTGAAAGTCTTTTTGGATATCACTGTTATATTTGACCTGACAAATTATTATGTCAGGCTGTAGATAAAAATGACCTTGAAGATAAAAGTGCTCATTTCAGAGTTCTGCAAGATTTGTGGATTCTTTTCTGTTTTCCTGCATTTACCCTTTCATAATAAATCTTTGCAACATCTCATGGAGGTCAGTTCTTAGCATGAATGTGTTTTTAAACATTGCTGTTTGTGGTAAAAAATACCATTTTGCTATTAGAGAGGAGAAATCTCATGTTTGAAAGGACAGATTTAGTACCTAGCCAAGTAAATGGTACAGTATTTACTGAGGACAATGGGATTGAAATGATGATTCCCTTCCCTAAGAGTCCATTTCAGAAGACTGATACAAAGAAGTTACTGTAATGGGTTTTGTACATTCATTTTTTTTGTGCTGTAATCATGAACACTGTTGATCTCTGCATGTTTTATGTCGTGTGGAACAAAAGACTGCGTGCCGTGCTATATAATTGAAATGATTTATCAATCTGCAATTTCAAGAACCCAGTTAGCATCATAGCACTTGCTTTTACCTATTAATTGAAACCTTCACAATATTTTGCATGGATAGATAAAAGGAAAAAAAAAAACCCTTAAAGGAGGAATATACGAAATGATCTTTATAGCAGAAAGTGAAAGTCTGTTATTTGATAAAAGCCTGGAAACTAATTTCTAACTTCCTTCCAGGCCATAATTAAGTTAGCAAGTTCTTGCTCTGAAATGTTGTCCTTTTTCTCTTCCTTTTTCTCTTTTTTTCTTTATTTTTCTTTTAATCCAGTTAAAAACTTTATGGGAGTGTTTCACATGATGTGCATGTAAGAAAAATTGACTCTTCTTACTTTTCAACTTTGTTCAGTGTCCTTTGTTCTCTACATACTCAGTTTGCCTTGTTTAACACACATTAATGATAACTAAATAAACAATTAATCTAGTTTCTGAAGTGAACAGTACAAATACTTTCAACTCATTGTTTTGCTTTGTTAGTAGAAATTTAGTACTTCCATGTTTTTAATAAGAAATTGGAAACAGCAGCAGTGTTAAAAAATTCTAACAGTAATTAAAAGTTCTGGATTGAGTTTGTAGCATTGTAAATTTCTTGGAAACTGCTGCAGAGTTTGCACTAATGTGCTAATAAACTTTGTGCTGTGTTTCCCTGTCTTTTCTGGTACCTGACTACTGTAAATGTTCCATGTTGTGTAGATAATAAAGAAACAGCTTGGGATTTCCGGGCATGTGCATCGATTAATGGCTGGATCCATGGCAGGTATAGTTTTGAACTTGGATTTCAGACATTCTTTTTGCTGAAAAGTTAATATTCATTCAGAGGGTGATTTGATGTGGTGTTGGGTCAAACTCCCGCAAATTTGTATTAAGCAAATATGCTAGTAAATGGTTAATTTAATGTGGTTGCCTAATTGAAATCTGTTTGTCTAAGGGTATTCTTTAAAAAATATTTGTGCCAGCAGTGAATTCTGAGCTATGTTGGGAGCACAGGTTTTCTTATAGTCTTTTGTTACGGCATTTAACAAGTGTAAAATCCAGTGTATCAATATGAGGTATGAAGCTGCAGGTTCTGGTAGAATTAGCTCATCAGCCCCACTGCCACTGCTGCTAGGTTGAATATAAGGCCACAGAATTAGAGAGAACTGCAACTTCTTAAATGAGTTGTTTCTTTGGATTTGCCAAAAAGGTCTTTTCCACATCCAGTGCAGGATCGTCATGATGCTCTTTGGATTATATTTGTGAATGTTAAAGTCTTTCATTTATTGGTTACTGCAATAGCAGCAGAAAAACCCAGTAAACTCAGTGTATCATATGATTATATATTTGTTTTCATCTTACTAGTCATTGGATCAAAAGTAGCTAAGAAAAAAACAGGGGAAGGTAAGTAATAGTGGACTGAGTTTTAATTGAAGTGATTCTTCATGTGCTTTTAATTTGTAAAACAGTCTAGTGACAGTCCTTAAATAGTTTTGGATATTCATATTTAGCTTCTAATGAAAAAAAAATACTGGGATTTTTTAATACTACCTTCAATTAAACTAGGAAAATCTCATTAAAATATCCTGGCTTTGTTTGGTGTCAGAGGAAGAAGAGAATGAAATTAAACAATGAGAAGAGTCCTAAAAACTAACAAAACCTGTTTGTTAAGATACGTTCCAGATCTTGGCTGGTTTTCTGTCTGAAAAGTCAAAAAAACCCCAGATCTATAGATTTTTACTTTCCTTCCTTTTTTTCTTTTACCCTGGCCTTAACTATTCTAAGGAACATTTTGCAATTCACTTTCCCCCTCAAAAGATTATTATTATTTTTAGCTTTTCCAGGAGCTTTGTCAGAGCCTGAGAACCTGACTTGGGAGGTGCTGTGAAAACACTGAATAATCACCTTAACCAGTCAGTGTTGGATGGGGTGGAATTCTTCCTGTAAATAAATTAATAGCATCTGGCATCGTTGTAAGCACCTTACTGGTTAAATCTGGTTTGTGTGGTTAGAATAGCAGAAATAAATTAATATACAGAACTATCTGGCAGCTGCTATCTGCTTTGTGGGGTGTGTTCAAGTACAATATACTCAATTTCATTTTTAGAGCCCCAAAAGTGAGGAACTGAGCTTGACTCGGGGGTGAAATGAACCCAGCAGTCAAGTATATATGTAGTGTGACATGTGTCTCACTAGTTGTTTACTAGGTGGCATTACCTGCTTCTTGAGATATTCTTTAGATAATAGAGGCAGAGGGTTTAGCTTAAGTATATCAAGTAGATGTAGGGGAAGAAGGAGGCACTAAGAAGAGCACAGAGTTTGAAATCTGGCACAGAAGTTTTCTAGGTTTGCAAGCAAAAAAGAAAAGACTTGAAAGCAATTGGGAATATTCCTTGCTTTCCTTCCTGTGCTGGCTGCAATAAAGGGTATTTTTCTGGTTCTTCCACATCTCACCAAAGGAGGTGATGTGCTGCACAAAACCCCAGTGTTGGTGCAGAGGGGTCTTCACAGTTTCATGGGATGCAGTACTAAGAAGTTGAGAATAGGTAATAATAACCTGTATTTTCTAGAACTTTTCGTCCCCTGTACACCCTCTAGCCAGGCAGCTGTTTGCTTTCACTTCTCTGTACTCACATCTTGTTTATGTCAGTGTTTCCAACCTGACTAGTGATCAGCAGACCTGAATCAGCTTCTAAGTGGTGGGAAACATGTAAGTGTCTTCTGTAAGTGATAAACAGGACCAAAAGCATATCCACAGGGGAAAACAAGGCAGTGAGAATGGGAGTAGTGGAGGAAGAGAAAAGAAAAGCCTATTGTAATGCATATATTTAAGGAGACCAAGTTAAAGTTACTGTGGAAACTCTAACTCTGAATTTCCTGAGTCTTGTGTAATTCAAATTTCAGCTGTAACACTTCATTAACAGATAAGCAGTGTATAGCTTCTTCGAAGGAAAGACAGAACTGGGCAGAACAGAAATCATAGAGGTTGGTAGGGTTTAGGAAAGAAAATTATCAAATAACAAAAATGAACAAGCAACATTAAATAAAACATCACAGGATGATTTTACAAATTAATTTTTTCCAATTTTTCTAATAGAAAAATCCAAATTAAACCACAGAAATGTCTATTTCCTCACTTGATTAACTTCAAAATAACAAAGCCAAAAAAGACTAGATGTTATCTAGAATGAACTCGAGCCCCATTAAACCAATACAGGAAGTATGTTTTTGGTTTTAGCTTTTTACTTTTACTAAAAGTGAGTGAAAACAGTACTGACCTAGTACTATCTAGAAGGATATTGGCTGTCTCAATTTTAAATAGTGTGTAATTAACAGTTACCTACTTCAGTCAGCATGTTAAAAAAATCTGGTCTAGTTCTTTGGATGCACTGTGGAGGGGAACAGAATTACATACTGGATATAAAGAAATATCAGGACTGATATATTAGGCATTCTTTAACCTGTATGATAAATATTTTTTTGTCATCAGCAATTTCTCTGTAGGTAGTTTCTGAAGCTTTGTTTTGTTCAGAAGATGCTGCTTGGATAAATGAATCTTTTTGTTAGCTAAGGAGCAGATCTTCTGCAGTTCAAGGCTGTGTCTTGTGCTTATCACTTTTTCAGCTTTATTCCTTGGAATCTCCTGGCATGCTTAATTTGATCTCTGGAGCTACTGATAAAGTACAAAGAACATGATACAGAGATCATAAAAACTGGCGTACCAACTGTGTTTGCAATGTAAATGTGTCACTTGTATTTTTATCTTGTTCCAGATAGGTGTTTTTTTTGTTTTGTTTTTTTTTATTTCCAAAGAAACAAAATTGTTAAGAACAAAGGAATAGTAGGGAAACTGGGAGACAGATGAATCCCTGTAGAGCTAATCTCATTGTTAACTCCCAAAGCCTGGGAAGCAAATCAAGGACAGTCTAATGTGCTTCACTGTCACTACTTTAGTCTGTGTAACCCAGTATCTTGTCCCCAAGAGTGGTCAGAAGGTGCTTGAGGACAAGAATGGTCTTTCCCTGGCTTCTGAACCAGCATTGGCAGTGCAAAAGTTTGGTGGTTTTGAGGAAGTGACTCTTTGAAGGGAGCTACATGCCCCTATTATGATTGTTTCAGGTCAGACAGTGGGAATTGCTGTATGTATCTCTGAACTCTTGATACACTTTTGAATCTGTCCTGTTTAACCTACCCCAGGAGAGATTTTTGTCTTAGCTGTCATTAATGGGGATAGATTTTGCTTTTTGAAGCCTAGGACTGAGCCTTAAGATGCTGTGGTCTGACTTCTCATAACATAGTATTTAGGGAGCAGAGGTGAGATGAGTAATTTTGTGGATTTCACCACAATGACTTTGTGTCCCACAGCTGGCTGCCATTCCTCTTGGAAAGGACAGTGTCTTTCTTGAGCCCTAAAGTAAATCTTGATCCCTTGTGTGTATATTTTCCTTATATGAACAGTAAAGCAGTAACATGCTTCTCCTAGTTGCTACATGACAGCATATATTGTGGCTGATGTCCCAAATCCCCTTTTTACTTCTTTCATTTTTCTTTCAGAAATTCATGGTTAGAGGATTTTAAGGAAAAAAAAGTTTCTATTTAAATCCTTACTAAATGCAGTTTCTTTCCATTTTATCAGATTTTTTTTTTTTAAATTTTGCTATTTTCAGACTGTGTTCACTAACATTCACCATGCTCTTAGTTGGTTGCTAGCCTTTGTTCAGAGGAAGTTCCTGGACAGATATCAGTGCATGATTGGAAAGAAGAGGGGGTAAAGTCTGTTTTCTGAAGTGGAATGACTTTCTTGTGCACTCTTAAGCTCTGTGAAAGTGCTTCCTGTCCCCTTGATTTTTTTTTAAAGTGCTTGAATTAATCTATTTTGTGATATTTCTGGACATCTGATCCACTAGGAAAAGTCTCTAGACTGAGGGATTGCACTTCATGTAAATCAGTGGAAACAGTCTTGAAGTTGCCTTAGTGTTTTGCAGCTTCCAACTTTTGAATTCTGTGGGTGAGACAACTTCAGAAATAAACTGCAGATGTCTGTTTTTTGTTCAGAGGACATGTCCAAAATCTCTGAAAGAGGTGTTTTTGTCTTCTAAAATGAATTACTGGTGGGATAATCCAGAATCCCACAACCTTGGCTCTCAATTGTCAGTTGACCAGTGTCAGATTTTTGGATAGCTCACTTAGTGTTTTTTTTTTTTTTTTTCCCTCACCATCTAATCCTGATACTTTTCAGATCATTCAACTTATCAGAGCAGTGGTGTTTTTTTGTCTTTTTTTTTAAAACTCCAGGCATAAAAGTTATGAAGAGCTTGTTTGCAGGAGTTGTATTTGGATTTTGTTGTTGGTTTGTATTTGCTTTCTTCTTCCCTCTGTTACGGATTTCTCTTGGCCTTGAAGAAAGGAAGGGAGATAATACAGCTACAAAAAGACATGTCATTAAGAGACTATTAAAACTTAAGAGGAAGTGACAATTTCCTGCCAGCATAAAAAGTGTGCTTATCTTCTACAGGACCAATTTTTAAGTTACATTTAGCTAACTCAGAGCAGTTGCTAGAAAACAGTGCCAATTACAAAGGTCTTTACTTTCTTTTTGCTTTTCCCCAGATTTTTTTTGAGTTTTTTTATTGTTGTTTTGTTTTTTTGGTGACCATGGTATACCATCAGAAGATTGACCACTGTTGTTAGTCAACAGTTTTAACTATTCCCTCCAAAGAATTTGTCAACCATTGAGTGGTTTACCTCAGTACCTGGCAGTTGGAAAGAATTTGGTACTCAGCAGCTGTTAGAATTGTTCTTTTCTGTACTGGAGTTGTTTCCAAAATTGCAAGTTGGTCAGCATTTAAGCTGCTTTGAAGCAGCTCCTAACTGGATGAGTTCTAAGATTTGATTTTTTTTCTTTTATTTTACATCTTAAGTCCAGAAAGCTTTTCTGCTCAGTTTTAAAATAGAAGTGTCGATGTAACATGAACTATTAAAATGCAGTAATGCAACACAGTTAGGTACTTCTCATGAGTATGAGCCTGGCTCTATCTTAGATGTAGTTATTTATTTAGTGTGTCATTAGAATATGTTTAGTATTTGCAGATACAGTAGGTAGATGCATCTCTACCCAGTAATCACACCAAATGCTGGCAGAACCTTTTTGGAATAAAATATGTACACTTGGTGGTTTGAGTTTTTTTTCCCAGTATGGTAGGATTAGGTTTCATGGTTGCAATCCAGTAAAGCTGATATACTTGACTAGCCTGATTCTTAGGAGCTATGAATTTCAATAAGATTGCTCAGGTGAATAAAGTCAGGCCCATAAATCTTGGAAAATCTTGGCTTAGGTGTGCTGCTTCAGTGAACACCAAGTACAAATATAAATCCTTTGTGTGTTGCTGGAGTTAGTGTTCCTGTTTACTGGTTATAAGTGACTTTAAGTGTTTCTTTAACAAAATAGTTTGTATATGCTGTTGTATTCACTGCCAGAAAAGGAAATTTTATTTTCAAAATAATTCTAGAATCAGATAAGGTGTAGGTGAGTTTTGTTTGCTTGTTTTGTTTTTGTTTTTAATAAAGGTATTACAGCAGTGATTTGTACTTACCCTCTTGATATGGTTAGAGTTCGCCTGGCGTTCCAAGTAAAAGGGGAACACAAGTACATGGGAATTATCCATGCATTCAAGATGATTTACACAAAGGTATTTTTTCTTTTAATCTTCAGTTCTGTCAAAGCAAAGTATGCTCTTTAAAATAATGTTGCACTGCATTGAACATAATGGCTTGGTGCAAAATAACGCTTCATTGCGTGCACTTTGAATTTTTTAATGTAAAAAGTTATTTGGATGCTGCTTTTGACTTAGGCTGGTGAGCTGTAGCTGAGGCTCATGTAAATGGGAGGTCAGAAACAGCAGAGAAGCTGCTTTTCAAGACAAGTAGTAACATTACCAAAAAGATTTGGGGAGGAGGGCTTTGTATAATGCATAGATGTTTCCAGTTATGATGTTGGGTGATGATTTCCCCTTCATTTTCACTTATTTATCTCCTATGAGCCAGGCAGTTGTCCCTCCAATTCTTCAGGCACGGGAAGCAGAACATGACATGAGCTCCTTGGTGGTAGATGGTGCTAGTCAGATTGCTGTCGTGGGAGTCTATGTATTTCTTGCCACAAATGCTGCTGTGTTTTTCTTTCAAAGGAAGGTGGTTTTAGTGGATTTTACAGAGGGCTGATGCCAACTGTGGTGGGAATGGCACCATATGCGGGTAAGTTAAAGCCAGAACGTGGCAGTCCTGCAGCAGTTCTGTGCACTACTAAATTTGTTTAAATGTATTTGCACAGCTAGTTAATTAGCTCCTGTCCAAATCATCTTCAATGATGCTCCTTAAAAAGTGTCTTCAATAGTCAAAGCCTAGTTGTTGTGCAATTTGGAGCTGGGAGTGAGAAAAGTAAACTAGTGGTTGTGTTGTGCTTCCCAGTTTTCCCCCAAGGAAACATGGAGGCTGTTCCTCTCCAACAGGCAGATCCTTGCGAGGAGTGCTGGGTAAATGGGGCCTCAGAGGCTCCGTGTTGGCTCCATCTCCTGGTGGCTTTTCTGTAAATACTCCTGCATGTAAAGCAGCAGTGATGTGGCACAGAGGAGCAGAACAGCCCGGCTAAACTACTCTTTTTTAAAAGCTGAGAGATGTCCCTCAGAAATATCTTAAGAGCAAGGAAAGATTCTTGACAGCAACCCAGTGACTTAAAACTCACAGTCTAGCTTATTGCATGTATTCTTGTAGCATTACGTATAAACAGAAATTCATTTGGACAGAAATTACTGTAGAAGTTCAAATATCGTTTATCTGTTTTTCTGCTTAAGAAAAAAACTTCCAAAAGGACTGGAAAATAGTTTCATTTTGTAAATGCAGCTTT
Source organism: Luscinia megarhynchos (assembly GCA_034336665.1). Lineage (NCBI taxonomy): Eukaryota > Metazoa > Chordata > Aves > Passeriformes > Muscicapidae > Luscinia > Luscinia megarhynchos. Next base: position 34,023,531 of record CM067569.1, on the reverse strand, counting down.
CTGTTCATGATGAAACATCAACAAATAGTTTGCTTTTTTATGAAAGTACATAAAATTAAATTTCCTTTTAGGTTTTTCATTTTTTACCTTTGGTACCTTAAAGAGCATTGGACTTGCTCAAGCTCCTAACTTGCTTGGACGGCCTTCATTAGATAACCCCGAAGTGTTAGTTTTGAAAACACATGTAAATCTGCTGTGTGGTGGCATAGCTGGAGCAATAGCTCAGACGATATCGTAAGTTTGGGTATGGGGCTGGTTTCATCTCTGCAGCTGTTTATGCTAAAGAAACTTTTCTGACACCATTTTATCTAAGTTGAATTATTAGTAAGGTTCTGAAATTAAACAAATACTGAAATTCAGGTATTTCCTGTTGTTTCATTTACTAAATATCTGTTTAATCTTTAGGGTCTTTTAAGAGTTATCCAGTGAGACAATTAAACAAATTCAGGCAAATCTCCTAATATCCACTGGAATCTCTCTTAGTAGCCATCTTGTTTCTTAGCTTGCTTGGAAAGCTAAAAAATGTTGACCCTGAATGTAATTTTCATAATTTTATCATTCCAATTTACTTTCAAATCTATGTAACCTGTGAAGCCATAGGATTGAAAAAAAGAAGTCTTAGATATTATATTTGGCATTCTTATTACTTTGCTTGCTTTTTCCTTTCTCACCCTATCCTTGTTCTATTTTATTTTGCCCATAAATTGAGTTAATTTAATGGACTTATGTGGCATGGATTTTTCACTAAATCACTGCATTGCAAATATCATTGCCTATTAATCCTTCCACTGTTAATTTTATTTTCAATGCAGGTGTCTTCCCCCTCCAGCATTTTACAGACTGTTTTATACTCTCATCTGATCTTCATGTGTCTTCCTTACTAGTGCCAAATGGAATATATTAGGAGCTCTGGTTTGCTGGTTTTGGTTTTGTAAGGGGAGTCTCCCTTTTTGGAGAACTTCCAGCTGAGTTGAGAATCTCAGCTGGATTCCTGACTCACTGAAGAGGGAGCTTGGAGGTTGCACGTGGACTTCTTTGTTTGTTTAAACAATATTCAAAACCACATCTGCTTGAGCTGCTGTTTCAATATCTGCTCTGCAGGTATCCCCTGGATGTAACTCGTAGGCGAATGCAGTTAGGAGCAGTTCTCCCAGACTCTGAAAAGTGCCTGTAAGTATTTCCTATGTATCTGTATTGAGTTCTTGGATGTCTGAGTTCAGTTCTTAATTTTAAACTTTAAAAATAAGAAAACTACTCTTACCTCCTGAACTAATACACTGTTGATATTTTCATCCTTTTAATAAAGGAGTTTCCTCACAGACAAAAGCTGCCATTATCAATCTGGGATTAAAAAGATACCTGAAATAACAATGGCATGCTTGTTGGTAATCCTGTATTTGTATTAGTAAAATAGTTCTTTTGTATTTTAATGCAACTTGTATTACCTTTAATATCAGCAAGATCTCTAGAGAGAGAGGGAGTGCTTCTGCTGAAGTGAAATGTTTTCAGAGTACTTTAATGGTGCAGAATCTGTTCCATAAGATGATTTTGCATAATGTACTTTTACATGAGCTTTTTTGCACTTAGAGTAATCTACAGCCCACACATTGTTGAAGTTCCTTCGGTGGAAGTGGAAGCACCATAATAACTTAAAAATCATAATAGTATTAAAACAGCCCTCATCTTTGAGAAACCCTCTGAATATCAAATTCAATTCTGGGACAGTTTTCTCTTGGTTAGTTTCAATCTTGTGGAATTGTGTATGTCTGAATCCGGTGCAATTCACTGTGAACCTCCTGTATGGAAAGTTGGATCCTACCAAGAGCAGCCTGAGTGACCTTTCACAAACAACCTGAATGTTGCTTAACTGTGAAAGTTCTGTTCTCTTTTCTTTACCAGCAACACCCCCCACCCTTTTTTTTTTGTCTATTTTCTGCTCATGAGAATTTTAAAATAAAAATGTGTTCGTTGTTCCCAGGGTTTTACTTTTTGCATTTGTGAGGACTACTTTTACAGTCCAAATTTAATGATTTTATTGTGACTATAGAGAGCTGTGACTTGAAGGACAGACACAGGTATATCTCTAGAGGATGAGAGGATAAAGCAAGCAGGAAATCTCAAAGCTTTGGAACATATGGAAGATGCTCTCCAAGAGCACTGTCTGGAAATACCAACCATTTCACATCTGTTTGCTTAGTTTCAATATAAGCATGAGAGGAAAGTTCTCTTTGCATATACAGTGCAATTTCTGCTTTTAATAAGATCAAATATTATATACTCAGGTGATTATTTGTAAAAAGCATTGATGCTTCTCAGCTCCTTCCTGCCAGTAAGGCAGGAGAATGTGTGGACCCATTCTGGTGTAAAATACTAGTCTAACATGTCTTGTAGGGCAGGTGTTTTCAGATTGTCAGTTGTTAGCTGGGACTGCACTGTCCTATTTCCAATTCCCAGCCCTTGGGCCCACATTTTTTGTGGAAGTTCAGCTTGTCTTTTTAGTCCATGTCAGTGGCTTTGCTGTGGAAAATGCCATGGGTCTCTTAAAACCCAAGTAAAAAGTGTCTTGTGTTTAAAGAAAATGATTTTGATAGTGAATGTGTATCCACTACTGATTTGAGTTTTTATTTTTCCAGTACAATGGTGCAGACACTGAAATACGTGTATCAACAACATGGAGTACGAAGAGGACTGTACCGTGGCTTATCCTTGAATTACATTCGTTGTATCCCTTCCCAGGCCGTGGCTTTTACCACGTATGAACTTATGAAACAATTCCTGCACCTCAACTGATTGTTTCTTTTAGAAGACTTTTCTGTAAAGCTACACTATCAATGCTCAAATTATATTGATGAATAAATTACTTGAAGTTTTTTTAAAAAAAGCTTTGTTACTGTGGACCTGCTGTTGGCTAACATCTTTATTTGCCAAAATGTGGTCACTTTCCTGGAGTCAAAACCGGGTGACACATCAAAATAAACATTAGCTAGCTCTAAACACTTTTTTTTGCACTTGATCTTCTAGGCTTCATTAGGTGAATTTTAAGAATGACACAGTTTTGGAGATGACACCCATGTTTTATACGGGTTCCAAGCTGTCAGTTATTTAGCTTTATCACCATCCCAGGAGTTACCTGCTGCTGCTTTTTAAGCTAGTAATTAGGCATCTGTTATTATTTAAAAATTAAATGGAATGAACTGATTTGAACATAATGCAATGATTTTGGCCTTCAGATCCTTGCCAGGTCTGCAGAAGCTGAGCTTGGCAGACCACACTTTTAAGCAGCCTTTCATTCTTGTTCTGTACAAGTTCTCTGTATGCAAGAACAATGCATCTGTCTTCAGACTGCTACACAGGAGCATCTCTTCAGCCATTTCAGAACCAGCAAGATGTATTTAGCAGTATTAGAAATCTGGCAATTTGGAAACCAGTTTTGTATTCTAAGCAATGCTGTACTACACAGGTAAAAGCAGGGGGGAATTTTACAGGGATGAGTGCTAGAAAAGATGTCCTTGTGGCAGGTAGTAGGAGCCTAGTGTTAGAAAGCTTTTCTTGATTTGGTTTATTCAAGGCTGAGTATGTTATGTACTTCCCAGTACTAGCTGGTGTAAAGAGGATTTTTCCCTACCTTAAACCATGGTGACAAAGAAGAATGCATGCTGCTGCATTTGTTTTTGGACCACGTCCAACCTCATGCAGAAAAGAAAATTAAGATTGTATTGGCCTCTGTAGGTGTGTGTATGTACTGTTCCAGAAGTTATGGGATGCAATAGACTATTGCATGTTTGCCTCCTCCTGTGATTCCTTTGCTGGAAGGAATTATTTTATACATGATTTGCATTGGTACTCTTGATTTTATTCATTTGATTCAGGAAACTGTAAAGCATTTACTTCATGTAAGTTATTTATTTATTGTAAATATTTTAGCATCTTCTAAGAATTGGCAATGATTATGTTAAGTGGTGGATGGTAAGACTGATTTGACAAATTTAACAAACTGGATTTTCAGTTATATGTTCAATACCAACATCAGTGGTTCAATTCTTCCCCCCAGTTTCTTAAAAATACGTATTTCTTTGAAATCTACAGTGTTGCTATGGACAGAGAATGAAATGTATCTGGGTATATTTTATTAAAATTTTTGAACTAATGCCTGTGTGATTTGTGTGTGTTGCAGTAAATAAGAATACATGTTTCTGGAATGATCTGGTATGTTTGAGGAGCATCATGCTAAGTTAAACAGTTATTACACAGAATAAAGCTGAACCTGGCATGCTCATGCCCAAGAGAAAGAGAACATAAATGTTTCTTAAATACTTGAGTCTGGTTACTGAATGTGAAAAACATACCTACTTGATGGAACTCTTCTGTATTTTCACAATTAGTTTTTCATAATAAAACTTAACAGTGTATGAAAGTGTTTTAGTATTAACTCCTGAATTGACATAGTTATACTTGGAGAATGCTGATATATCTTAAAATTCCAAACGTTTTTCACAACCTCTGATGTCAGAACACTTGTATCCATCTTTCTCCCTAGAGATTCCCCACACTGGTTGCATTTTAGATAATTTTTTAAAAAGACATTTAAATTGTATTTATACTTCATGAACATATTCTGTTGACCTATTTTTTTTTTATGTATGGGAGATGTATAGGCAACGTGAAGGAGACTACAGCATACAGGTTCAGCAAGTGTATTTATGTAATCTCTCAATATTGCACCACATTATGACTGCATTGAATAATATCAACAAGCAACTATTAAGTAATTATTCTCTCAGAGAAGCCTAATGTTGCAATGGGAAGCAACTATTAAATGATAATAAGCTTATCTTAGAGAATAATGTTGCTATGGGAAGCAACATTAATGTAGTTTAATGCATATATTCCAGAACTATGCCAAATAAAACGGAAAGGGCTAACTTAAGAATGTTCTCACCTTTTAAAATTCTTATCAGCTTGAACTTGATCCTTCTGTTGGGACGTCTAGCCATGGCCCAAAACTGTTCTGTTTGCAGCAGAGTGAAACCTGTGTATCTGAAACTTCAGTATCGCGTCGGAAAGCCAGCGACCACACATTTTTATGAGGGGAAAGGTTGGACTCTCGGGCTCAGATTGGCCTATAAGCGAATTGAGAGCGGAAGGCACGTCTGAAATTACCTTGTATCACCGCACCAGTAGCAGAGGTAGCGCTGGACAAAGTGGAAATTAGGAGCGGGCACGGTGGCTGCGCCTCACGTGCCCTCACGGCCCCATCACATGCGCTCACGTCTCCTCACAGCCCCCTCACTGCCTTATCACGTCCCCTCATGTCCCCCTCACGTGCCCTCATAGCCCCCCTCACGTCCCCTCATGTCCCCCCTCACGGCCCCATCCCGTCCCCTCATGTCCCCCCTCACGGCCCCATCACGTCCCCTCATAGCCCCCCTCACGGTCCCCCTCACGTCCCCCCTCACGGCCCCCATCACGTCCCCTCACGGCCCCTCATAGCCCACTCACGTCCCCTCATAGCCCCCCTCACGGCCCCATCACGTGCCCTCACGTCCCCCCTTACGATCCCCTCACGTCCCCTCATATCCCCCCTCATGGCACCATCCCGTCCCCTCACGTCCCCTCATGTCCCCCCTCACGGCCCCATCCCGTCCCCTCATGTCCCCCCTCACGGCCCCATCACGTCCCCTCACGGCCCCATCCCGTCCCCTCACGGCGCAGGCCCCGCCCCTCCCCGAGCCGGCGGCGCGAGGAGCCGCGAGCCCCTTCGCGCCTTCAGCTCGCGGGCGCGGGAGCCGCCCCCCCCGCCGCTCCCATTGGCCGCGCCGGGCGCGCTGGGCGGGGCTGGCGGAGCGCGCGCGGGAGCCACCGCCTCCCGCCGCCTCCCATTGGCCGCGCCGGGCGCGCTGGGCGGGGCTGGCGGGGCGCGCGTCGGGCGCGGGGCTCCGTGAGGCGCTGAGGGGTCCGGGCCCAGCCCAGCCTCGCTGAGCCCAGCCTAACCGAGCCTAGCCCAGCCCAGCCCCGCACAGGACCTGCTCATGGCCGAGAGGTAACGGCGCCGAGCGCGGCGAACCGCAGCTCCCGTGTGGAGACAGCCGGGAGCGCGGGGCGGGAGGTTTGAATTTCTAAACCGGCGCGGGAAGGCGCGATGGGGTTCTGAGGGCTGACCCTGCGGCACCGGCCTGCCTCGGGCATGGGCTCGGGGCTGCCGGGAATCACCGGTGAGGGGAACCCGCCGCTGCCGAGGGTACCCCGCAGACACCCTGAGGGGCCCCGGTGTGGGCACTGCCCCGCCCGCCCTGCTGCTCCCCCGGGCGTCGCTCGGTGACAGCTGAGCAAGCAGCTTTGGCCGCTCTAATCTCATGTTTTGGCTATTGGGAACTGGACCTTGAGTGTCAGTTTTCCAATCAACTTCAGGCAGTGGGTAAAAACTCCCTGCTCCGTGTTGGAGGTGTTTGTGTGGCTGTGGGAGTTCGTGCGTGCCGGGAGATTCAAGCTGTCTCACAAGAATAGTGGTAATTAGTTTACAAGTGCCTATGGATATGTGTATGCAAAAATAAAGCTCTAACCGTCATAAATAGCAAATTCTTTAATATTTATAGAGATTTCCTACACTCTACCTGCGCAGAACTAAAAGAAAAACCGAAACAAAATATTTATAAAAATTAAAGGAGAGTGAAATTGGTTTATGTTTGAAGCTTTCCCTCTTTTTTTATGTAGGTTGGCTGTTTTCAAATCGTGCAGTGTGCTGTCTTTGTAATTAGCTGTGACTTCAGTTTTCAGAAGCAAGTGGCTGATTCGATCCTCAGGAATGGGCTGAACAACAGATACCGTGTGCTGGAAGTCAGTGTAATACAGAGAAATGGAAGCGACCCTGAGAAACACTTGACAATTACAGCATCTCCCTCACTGGAGGATACAGAGCTGTGCATTCTCAGGAACGGCTGGTAATCCATACAGACTTCGTAGATGTTTGAAAAGAGAGTGAAATGCTGGATTATTAACTCAGTTTTCTCTTTGAGTTTTATGGCCTTAAAAGTGATACGGGATCCTGAAACAATCTTTATTTAATATTATCAATATGCTAGCATAATGGATATCATCTTAGGAGACCTGATGTCAGGTAACATGTGTTGAGTGGGTATTGCTACCTTGCAGTTTTAATTTGTCATTTGTCAGGATTTCTTTAGGTCAGCTTCTTAAAAAGACCCACCCCAACGTTTCAAAGAATGTCGAATCTGCTCGTTAATGTGTTATTTCTTATACATTGTGTCTGTCGTTTGCAAATGCTGGTGTGGGTTTTCCCTTGCAGGGAGTGTGTCCCGGTTGTTCCAGGGGACATTGTTCACTTGGAAGGGGAGTGCAGCTCTGGCACCTGGGTCATCAATGCCCAGTGTGGATTCCTGGTGCTGTACCCAGACCTGCTGCTCTCGGGCACGACCATCTCAAACAGCATTCGCTGTATGAGGAGGGCAGTGCTGAGCGAACGCTTCAGGGTAAGTGTGAAATCCAGGCTGTTCCTGCTACTGTAACAGAGTTACTGCTCCACTGAGACTGGGGGCTTAGCTCAGTGTTAAATCTGAGGCTGTATTGCAAAATGTCACTATTAGCAATTCACAATGTTTACAACACAGAATAATTTGGGTTAGAAACTGTCTCTGATTGAGCTTCTCTTGGTTGGTTTTTTTTTGAGAATTGCACCTGAAATAATGCAGTACTCTTAATATTACTACTGGGCTAAAGAACTGGTCTTTCCACTTATATTTTTTTGGTTAATCTCTTGCCACATTTTGCATGCATATGAGTCCTTTGTGAGGGATGTGCCTCTTGCTATCCATATGAAAACATCATCACGCTTGGCCAAGTTAAGAGCTTCTGAAAAATTTAGTGAGTTCAGTTAGTAATTGGTGTGGGCTAACTCTGGAATCTGAATCCAGCTGCTGGATCTTTGAAAGAGGAGAAGTTTCTTGTGGTAGTATCCTTGCTGATATATGAGAAATATGCTGATAAATAGAGAAGCAACAGCTGCCAGTTTCAGCTGATGAAAACTTCCAGACATGACAGAAATATCAATCCAAATTAATAAGTAAATTTCAGTAAACATTGATTGTAAAGGTATGTATTTGCATTAGGAAGGGCCCACAGGCAAAACTTTCTCAAAATCCATTTTAATCTGTGTTTTTGTTTCTAACCTGCCAATCACAATAGGTCCTTGTGTATTCTGACATTGTCAGGGCTGGGATAAACGTGAGAGACAAAGCAATAGAAGAGATAATCATTAGTGAGGTGAAAGCTGTCATGATCTTGCAGTTCAGTAAGTGTGGGCCGTGATGTGCAGCAAATAAAATTTGAAAATGTCACAGAAAAGTTGGCATGAAAGAGGCATAAATCTTCAGGTATGATGCCATCTGTTGCAGGGCTCCGAGTCGGGCTCGTGCCAAATGCTCGTCGGTACAATTCTTCATGACATTTTCCAGCAATCTGTGACCAATAACTTGACTCAAGAAAAGGTACAAGAGCTAGCAAATAAAATTGTGTACGGACAAAAGTATCTCAAAGAAATGTAAGTAGCATTACAGCTGCCTTTTATGTTTGGAAGACAGGGCAGGAACACTTTGAACTAACAGATGAAGTTACACTTTAAAAAATGTAGCACTTGTAGATTATCATTCTGCCAAATGACTTGGCTTAATGGAAATTTGGAATCTTTTTTCAAGATAATTCCCCATTTGGTAACTTTATTTTATTTGCCTTGCCTGCTGAGCTACTTCTGTAGATCTGAGCTAGTCTTTTGGAGTAACTGTATGTGTCAGGGTTTTTTTTTTACTTTCAGGCCAAGCAGGTTGTAGTGTTTGTGTCTGTAACATTGATTTCCAGGCATCTCCCAAAGTTGATTTGAATGGGACAAATGGTTGCTTATGATCCTCAGCAATGAACCTAGAGCCTTGTGACTGACCAAGAACTGAATGTCTGATAATTTCATATCTTCATCAGGTTACTTAAAGGCTCAGTTGTTAGAAGACCAACTTATTTTCTCAACAAAGCTGATAGAAATGCTAGCCAAACAAATAGTCTTAATATTTCCATTGGAAAATGGGAAGATGAATGGCTGTCAGTTTTAATATTTTACTGCAGGCTTGATTACAATACAAGTCTACTCATGCAAATTAAAAATCATTATATCCAAACTGTTTTAAATGGTATATTGGGCCATATCAGTATCTGTTAGCCCCACATGAGTCAGGAGTTAAAGTTGTAGTGGCAAGATTATTATTCTTAGTTCTGTTATGAGGATAATATTTTTAATTTTGTCTGCTAAGATTACTTAAAGGCCTTTATGTCCCTCTGGGCCTCCAGGAAACTGTTAATTTGCAATTCCTTTTTTGCATATGTAGGCTACTGTTTGTTTGGATTGAAAAATAAGTTGCATAAATCTGCTGCCCGTTGTCATTTGCACTCCTATGAACCTTTGTGTGCAAAATTCACTTGTATTTCTCTGTTGCTGTAGAATAATGACATTATTTCCAGTGATTGCCAGCACTGAATTATCTAATGCCACACGATTAGATTCTGTGTCATGTTCTGCCAAAATGCATGTAAAGAGCAGATGAGGATATCCAGAATAAAAGCAAATGGTCATTTAATTTTATTTTCCCCAATATTGCCTGAATTGTATGAATAGCCATTTTTAAATGTATGTGTCTGGTACTCCTTTCCTGCAGTCAAACTGTTTTGTTTTATCACATCTGCCATACTGATGATTTCACTGTGCTGTACCTATTGTTTGAAAGGTTGTTTCAAATATCCATTCAGAAATGGCTATTTTGGTACAATATATCTCTTGTAATAGATGTTCAGTTAATAGTTTATGAATTGAGTTGAACCTCTATGAAACTGTTCTAATCTACAATTTTTAGATATTTATAAAAACTTGACAGTTACTTCCAATCATCTTGTTGCTACTCGAGGCAAATCTCTTTATACCAGCAGCAGAAATACTTTGTTTCCTTCATGTACCTGTGTTTTTGTTTTTTTTTAGGTACCAGTTAAATCTGAAACAAGCACAGATAATGCAAGAAGTAGAAGAATATCTGCCATCATTTTTTAAGTGGGCAGAAGACTTCATGCACAATCCAGCAAACCAAAACAAAATGCAACTAAAACTGTAAGAAGCCAGAATTAAAAGTTTCAACCATTCTATGTTGTATAGCTTGTTTAGTTCACTTGAAATTTTTAGAACTTCAGATGCACATCTGTCGGGTGATTTGGAGCTAATTCATGGCCTCACTGACCACAGGGCTGAGCTTGTGCTGCATGTTTAGCTGCTGTTGGGAATTCTGGGCAAGACATGAAACCTGAGGGTGAACTGACTCACAAATCTTAAAATCCTTGTGAGCAGCGTGGTACAAATCAGAGCTTTTAGTGAGTAGAAGAGCTGCTGACTAAACTAGGAGTTACTGTAATTATGAGCAAGACTGCAAATCAGAATGTGAAACTATTAATCAAATGGAATTCTTGACTAATAAAAAATTTTTTCAGTAAAATAATGATTTTACTCAACTGCTGCTGAGTTCTTTTTTTCTGTGACTTCTTGCTGTTTATTGTAATAACCATAACTTTAACCATGTTAAAGTTTCACTGAAATGGCAGGTCTGAGAAAAACCTGTATGCTACTGTCAAGTGCATGATAGAGTGTGGTTATTGAGGAAACACCAACAACTATTAAAAACAGTTTAAAGTCTCATCTTAACCTTGAAGTTTAGGTGAATAGCAAAACTCACTGAAGTTAGTTTCTGATATGTTGCTTCCTCTGTTAAGGGGAGGATTAGTTTGAGTGAGACTTGATGCATTTTATTTCTAAGGTTAGTGCCTAAATGGCACTTATAATGCAGAAATATTATATCTTTAGTTGCAACACATTTTAATGTTTAAATATTAAATTAAGGGAAATTGTTAACTTCTGGCTTAATTCTCTTCCTAGGTCAAATGGTGGAAAAACAGAAGATGTATCTTCCAAGGTAGAAGTTGTAGACATCTTGGACATTGAAGAGAATATCTGGTCTCCCAGGTTTGGGTTGAAGGGAAAGATTGATGTCACAGCCAGGGTGAAAATCCATTGCCAGTCTGGAGTACAGTCTCGGATAATGCCTTTAGAGCTCAAGTCTGGCAAGGAGTCAAACTCCATAGAGCACAGAAGTCAGGTACAAACACCAGATGTCTGATTTCACTGTCAGTGGCTGTGTATACTTTTCTGTTAGGTGACCTATTTTGTCTTATGAATAAGAAACACTTTGTATGTGGTATAATCTGAATTCATGGATGGCTCATCCTGATGTGCCCAAAGCTGCTGGTATAAAATGAAAGTGAACTGAGTAGTAAGAAATATATATACATTTACCATTTTCAAACATACTTCTGGGTTTTATCCTGAAATATCTGTTCTTTAGTTTCTTCTTACTATATTCAAATATTGGGTTGAAGCAAGCTGTTTCAGGAACTAGTGTTATACATATTTCCATGTAGCTGACCTGATTTAGAGAGGTAGTAGCCTTGTTATAAGGTTTTAAAAATGCCTTTTAATTTAAATCTTTGGTCAAGTTCTTACTACTTACAGCTTCTAGAAGACTTGTGATAGTAATGGCTGTTGAGCCATATAAATTATGGAAGAACTAAATTCAGTTTAGAATGTATTTTGGTTTTAATACTGTACTGGTTTTGACTAGGGCTAGCAATAGTTTTCTTTACAGCAGATAAGTGTGGGCTGTGTTTTGGGTTTGTGCAGAACAGGGGCTGATAGCACAGGCATGTTGCTGTTAGTGCTGAGCAGGGCTCACAGAGCCAAGGCCTTTCCTGCTCCCTGCCGGGGAGGAGACTGGGGTGATGGGAAGTGAGGGGACACAGCCAGGACAGGGAACCAAAGGGATCAAAGGGGTTTTCCAGACCATATAGCTGATCATCATGCTCAGTATGTAAGGTGGGGGAAAGAAGGAGGAAGGATGGAGGCATTCCAAGGCTTGGAGTGATGGAGTTTTGCCTTCCCAAGGCACCATTCAATGTGATGGGACTCTGCTCTCCTGGGGGTGGCTGAACTCCTGCCCAGCCATGGGGAGCCATGAATTAATTTGTTGTTTTGCTTTGCTTGCACGTGTGGCTTTTCTTTTCCCTCTTAAACTATCTTTATCTCAACCCTCAGCAAGAGTGGGGAAGTGAGTGAGCAGCAGTGTGGTGCTTGGTTGTTGCTTGGGGTTAAACCATGACAACTATATTGGGATAAGTTTATGTATAATGTTTGCAGGTTATTCTGTACACACTGTTGAATTTAGAGCGGAGAGCAGATCCTGAAGCTGGATTTCTTCTTTATCTAAAAACTGGTACAATGTATCCTGTTTCTGGAGCTCGCATGGACCGCCGAGGTAAAGCTGTTCCCCTTCTCTGGAAACCAGGATTCTCTTCAATATTACTAAAAGCTTTCTTTTTAACTGTAAAGTTTACTTTGTGAAAATAGCTCTACTTGGGGATGCTTCACTTGTATAATGTTACTAAGCTCATGTTAAAAGTTCAGTTGTTTTAGTAATACAGCACAAGGACTTTGCTATTTGTTCTGATTATAATTATTTGAGAATAATCAGTTCTTAGCTGACTAAAAAGTTGATAGCTAATTACTTTTGAGGTAGAAATTGTTGCAAGCAAAAACATCAGCTTAGTTTATTCTTTTCTTGACAGAATTAATGAAATTAAGGAATCACTTGGCCTTCTACCTAACACACAGTACCTATAAATCTGATGTGGGAAGGCAGAATTCACAGCTTGCTGCTTTGCCTCCTGTGATTGATGACAGCCAAGCATGTAAATATTGCTCCCAAATGCACAACTGCTTTCTATACAGCAGGTAAAAAAAAAAAAAGTCTGACTAATGTTTTTAAATGAGACTGAATAATTGTATCTTTTGCGATAATAAGTTCGTTTTTGTGGTTTTGTTTGTATATATATATAAAAACAAGTTTTGTATATATTGAGCATTTTTCTACTCCAAAAGAATCTTCCACAGTTTTCTCTACAACTTTTGATGTATCAGTTCCCTGACTCACAGAGACTTAATATGTTTGCTCAGTTTCTGCAAGGCAAAATCTGAGCTAAGTCTCAACAAAATACTTGATGACAATAACAGATGTGTTAAAAAAGCTACGTGCTTCTAGCTCTCTGAAAGAGGCAATCTTTGGGCCTGAGTTCTGACTGGAGAACTGCTTTTTTGAGTTCAATTGTTTCCCTGTAGGGTATGACACAAATACATTGGTACTACTCTGCTGAAGTATTATTGCATCACCTGTTCAAGAGAAAATTCAATAAAATTTCACACAAAGTTATGAAATTGTTTTAACAACTGTTACAAGTTTTAGTCACTATGCTGCACAAAAAACAACCAAAATTGTGTATGGAAGAGATCAAATGAGGTATGTTAGAACAGGACAACCTTTGGTGTGGCATTGTGGAAGTAGAATGCCTGATTGTTTTTAAAATAATAGGGGTAAAAGTGAGCTTTTTGGGGATACATGATATATTTCTGTGAAATCCTGCTTCTTATACTTAGTTGTTGCAGCAGCAGGACTATAGTTGGGTAGCCGTTTGCTTCTGAATAAGCTTTTCTCTGCTTATGTTTTGTATACGTGATTTGGTATAATGTCTATTGATATTTAGTTTTGAAGTTTGCTTGTATATTAATTATTCCCATTGCTTAGCTAAATATCAAAATAAAATTTGTATGTTACAATAAAAGGACTAAAAAGTCATCTCTGCGAATGTATACATAAATTTGAAATGCCTTTATTTGGTCTTTAATTAACTTATTCAAAGTTATTCAAAATCAAGGAGATGATGTGAAGCTACTCGTGTAAGATTATGCATCTGAACAAAGGATATAGATTTGACTTTATTCAAGTAATGATAAATTAACCTGTCTGGTATGATACAGTAGATGTTTGGATTTTTATGTACATATGGACTTGCAGATGAAAAAGGGTCCATGGTGAGCCTTTCCTGTGGTTTGTTCTATTCCCAGAGCTGTGGAGCACAAGATGGCCAGTGTGGCCTTTCCTCCTGCTATGGTGCCTGTCATTGACAGAGAGACCCAGCACCTGAAACCCTCCCACTTAGAGTATTTCAACCTCTGGTATCTGATGCTAACCTTGGAGCTGCAAAGTGGAGAGCATAAAAAGGGATATAAAAATATATGGACGATACCTTCTTTGGAAAGGTAAGGTATAATTTCTAAACTCATGCCAATGATGCTTCCTTCCTTTTGTTGGTTTTGTATTTTGGTTTTGATGGTTGGTTGTGGGTGGTATGGTTTTTTAACTTGTGGGGTTTTTTTTCTTAATAGTTCTCTTACAGAGAGAATCTTAATAATAAAATATTTATTTTTTTAATATCTTCAGAGAGAAGGCTGGAGATTGTGTTGGAAACATGATCAGAGTTGATGAAGTCCATGAAATTTCTGAGGGACAGTATCTACATTTTTTCCAGCGTAGAAATGGTGCCATACCTGGAACAAACCTGTTGGTTGGTGATCGAGTGGTTGTGAGTGGAGAGGAAAAGGGTTTACTTGGTTTGGCTACTGGCTATGTTAGAGAAGTCAGTGCAACAAAGGTCTCCTGTTTGTTGGGCAGGTAATAGGAAGAAAAGAGAAGTATCTGTTTGCAAACACTCTGGCATTGGCTTGAGGGAGGGTGCTGCTAGGTGTCCAAAAAGCTGTGACATGTCCTGACTCTTCCTACTGGCTTTGGAGTATCCAAATTCAGAATATTCAGAATTTCAGAAATTCTCTTGTCTTGTTTGAAACTGTCAGTACTTGGTCAGTAAATGTGCCTGTCTATTTAACCAGCTTGTTTGAATAAAAGCATGTTTAAACTCTGTTTACTTACATCTCTAGCATGAATCTATATGGATATATATATGGATACAGTGATTACTGTGTTAATAGTAACTTACATTGTTCAGTCTATATTGTTCTTAAATTGGGTTTATGTTTCATTATCCCTCATTGGGATTATGCTTTCTTTAGATCAGTTAATACTCTATTTCAGTTAGCTATTGCTTCACTCTGGGATCTCTGGAAGATACCATTTAACATGTAGTAATAAGTCTTTAATCAACATAAAGCTGGTAAACAAAATTATTTCATCCATGTTGTTGTCATCCTTCAGGGATTTGTCAAACCTCCCCAAGAACACCGTATTTAGGTTGGATCATGATGAAGGAAATGTTGGTACAGGAGTCCCTTTTGAAAATCTTTCTAAATTGATGAGAGATTCCCCAGTCAGGTATGAAAAATCAAATTAATTTCACGTTTTCAATACTTTTCAGGTGAAGTTTCTCAGCTGGTAACTCTTATTGTAACTCAGTTTTTTCTGATTTTTATCCACAGTGAAAGGCTCCGCAACTTGATCATTGACTTCCAGAAACCACATTTTATTCAGCACTTGAGCTCTGTCCTGCCTCCTGAAGCAAAGGAAACTGTTGCAAATATTTTAAAGGGTACAGAATGACTTTCCCCAAATACTCTGCTTAGTAGTATCTCTGTAGCCAGAGTATTTATCATGCTAAATATAAGGAGTTTTTCCTTCTCTGGGGTCCAGTGAGAGTTTTCAGCTTAAAAATTAAAACCAAGTTCTTGCCTTGCATGTCTTCCAGCTAGCTGAAGACTCGTTTAATCACAGGAAGACCTTATCAGATACTTGTTCACAGCTTTATTTTACTTTTGCTAGCAGCTGCAGCATGCAGTTGCAGGCAGAATAGTATGTTATTACCTCTGTAACCTCTGCAGAAGGAATGAACAGAGACAGCTCTTGGGCTGGAGGAAGCTGACCTTGAGGGGCAGGAAGAAGATGGGCTTTGGTGGAAACATTCACTTGTATAATCACTCTTGCTGATTTTCTGGCAGCTCTGTGATGTCATTCTTTGTGGCACTTAGTTAAAAACAAAATTTGTTTAGGTATGAAGCAGTATCTTGTGTTTGAAATATTTCCTTGTTCTCTGACAGAGCTGCCTGTGAAAACATAAATTCAACTGAGTTGTCGTAGAGAAAATTGAATTTTATATAAAATCTTACCTTGAAGTCTTACTTTGCTTGATCTTTGCTTAGTCCAGATAGCTGAAATGTATTTGCATCAGACTGGGGCAAACCAGCTCTGCTGTAATGTTTGTTCTAAACAACATGCTGTAGGTGCAGCTCATCACCCCTTGCTGTGAGCTGTGTTGTAGTCAAAACACAAGTGCTCAGACACAATATATGGAGGTGGTCAATTAAGACATTAGAAAAAAAAGGTCTGAAAATAAAAATGTCTTCAGTGACTTATTTCTAGGGCCGTAGTGCAGACCCTTTACTACTTATCTTGTGTATTATGTTCAATGTTGTAACTTCATTAGAACCTACAGACTTTGCTCAGTTCTTGTCTCTATTAAGGGCTTTAGCAAAGGAGGAAATTATCATTTTGCTTTGACTTTAGTCATTATTACAATTATGATGAAGTGTAGTAATTTAATTTTGTTTTTTCTTCTGAAAGGTCTAAATAAGCCTCAGAAACAGGCAATGAAACAAGTGCTACTTTCCAAAGACTACACACTTATTGTGGGTATGCCTGGAACAGGAAAAACGACTACAATATGTGCTCTAGTAAGACCATGTACCTTGGTTTTTAATTTTTTGGGTGATATTTAGAGGATAGAATTAAACCAGCTGTGTAGCATCATGACTTAATCTAACAGTATCTGTATAATGTCAGGGAAAAAAACACACTTATTTTTGTTTAACCTATATTTGGTAGAACTCAAATTTGATTTTCGTGGAGTAGGATTGTCTACTGCTTGTGTAGGATTATATGTGGGAGGGAGGAGATTGAAGTGTGATATTTAATCATTTCTGTGATGCTTTAGTGTTAAAATTCTTTGGCTCCAAATATCAGCAAGTCTTCAAATCCTGAGTTATAGCTCAAAAGAGGGACTCCTTGAGAAGCCAATAACTTGTCCACTGTAAACTGTATGAACCTGTGAGGCTGAATCCATGTGCACCATCTCCTCTAGTTGGCGGTTCTCTTTTCCCCAGGAAAGGACTGTAGGAGCATGCTGGATTCAGGTTGTGGGCTGGGTGAGTTTCATGGTAGAGCAGTATTATCCTGCTTCCAGTTGTCATCAGCTTGTGGGGGAAGAGGAGGCAGGAGAACAGACAGCTGCTGCTATCTTCAGGTCAGCCCATTGCCCTGGATGTGTAGTGGCTAAATTGCCATGGAGAGCAGTGCTGTGGGAGTGGGCTGCATGGCTTATTCTTACAGTGGGGATCTTAGGAGTGCAGTTCCTTGTGAGGCCACATCCAGGTTCTTGGCTCTCACTGTTTGCAGCAGCCTCATGAGCCTGCTGGCCATGGGAACCCTCAGAGCATTGCCCACACTGTCAGTGGCCAACATCTGTCCAGGGAGCCTGATACCGATGAACTTGCAGATGAACTAACTCCTTTTCTTTCCCTTTGCCACTCATTAGGTAAGAATTCTTTCTGCTTGTGGCTTCAGTGTCCTCCTGACCAGTTTTACACACACGGCTGTAGACAATGTCCTGCTGAAGTTGGCCAAGTTCAAAGTTGGTTTCTTGCGCTTGGGCCGAGCTCAGAAGGTTCATCCAGATATTCAGAAATATACAGAAGAAGAAATCTGCAGGTCCAGATCAACTAAGTCTGTGGCAGATTTGGAAGAGATCTATAATAGTCAGGTGAGAAAAATGTTTTTTTTGCTAGCTCTACAAATTATTAAGGGTAACTACATTAGTATTTTCTTTGAATGCTGCCGAGAAGGAACCCATCCCACGGGTGTGTAGTGCTGTAATAAATCCGAGCTGAAGGAATACTCAACCTCTGCATAGTTTCAATTTCTTTATAGCCAGTAATGACCTACATTAAGTCTGCAGGCTGGACAGCTTTGTTATGTCCACACAAAGTAACTCATCATTGTAAGGAATAAGCCCCAAAGACTCCAGTGCTTTTTTCTGAGATCTTGTGGATGGGCTGCTGCAGCCTCCTTTAGATTGATGGTAGTTGGAGTAAATGCCAACTTCACAAAAGCTGCCATTTACTTTTTATTGATAAGTATTGCAGAGGAATGACTGAAGTCATAAGGGGAATGACTTAGCATTTCTTATTTTAGTCATTTTGGGTTGCAGTGGAAGCACAGTGGTGGGAAGAACTGTGCTGCTGTTGTTTTATCTTCTCTTCAGTATTGAAAAAAACCCAAACCACCTGATTTTTACAGTTGTCATTTCAGCACACTCCGTGAATTGTCCATGAATAGAACCTGGCATCACTCTGAACACATGACAGGAACAAGCTGTTTGCTACAGTGTGCTCTAAAGCTGGTTTTGTTTGTCACATGCAAGAATATGTCAGGCCAATCTAAGTTATGATGATCTGATTTTGAGGATTAATAATCTGATTTCTGTGATTCTACAGTTTAGTTCAGTTTAATGGGAAATATTTTTTCTTTTAGTGTGGAGAGCATAGTGTTAAAGGATGTAAAATGTACCTTATCCTTGAAGTGTGTCTCAATTTTCAGCCAGTGGTAGCAACGTCTTGCATGGGAGTAAATCACCCCATCTTTGTTCGGAAGCAGTTTGACTTCTGCATTGTTGATGAAGCTTCCCAAATAAGCCAGCTCATCTGCCTGGGCCCACTGTTCTGCTCCAAAAGGTTTGTGCTGGTGGGGGATCACCAGCAGCTGCCTCCACTTGTGCTGAATGCAGAAGCAAGGTAAGATAAAATGCTGGTGGGCAATTACTAGTCACAAATTCTGGGAAGGCACTTGCCATGCTCTGATTGACACGTTTTGATTTTTGTTTTTGTGTTGTAACAGAGATCTTGGCATGAGTGAAAGCTTATTTAAAAGGCTGGAACAAAACCAAAATGCTGTTGTCCAATTAACTGTGCAATACAGAATGAATAGGTACTTTCAACATTTATTTATTAAGTTGTGTTCTTAATGTGGGGCTGAAATGGAGAGATTTTTATGTCTTTTCTTGTTTTTTAAACCTTTAGTAAGATTATGTCATTGAGTAACATGCTGGTGTATGAAGGCAAACTGGAATGTGGCTCAGAGAAGGTGTCAAATGCCACTGTTAACTTGCCCAACCTAAAGAAATTGAAACTGGACCTTGGGGACACCTCAAAGACATGGCTGAAAGAAGTCCTTGATCCTGACAGACCTGTGTGTTTTCTGAACACAGAGAAGGTAAAGTTCATTATGCTCTTTCAAACATTGTATTTTGAGGCAAGTTCTCAATACAGCCAACATGTAAAGTTTGATTCAGCTTAGGCAGGGTAAAACAGGGAGCTTCAGAAAGTGTTTTTCTAAGGTCATATGAAGTGTGCAGCACACAAAAACATTGTTGGGGTGGAACAACTGCTGCTGGAAACATTGCATCTGAGAACAGCTGAAAGCTTGAATTCAAATACTATTTCAGAAATAAATTTTGTGTTTCCTGTAAAGTGTAGCTCAAAGTGTGTGGATGTATTGGGTGTCCTTACAACCAGGGAGTGAATGGCCTTTATTTCTATTGGCTGAGGGTCACTGGTGTCAAAGCTGTGTGCCAGTGCAGCAATAACTGCAGTTCTCCATGGAATTCTGCAGACATTCTATACCTTGAAGTATAAGGGGTTAATAAATTTATTCAGATGTGTCATTTCATGGAGACTCAAAATTTTGCTGGGGAAGTAAAATTATAGTGTGAATAAAAATTCTGCAAAGAGACTTTTGCAGGAAAATGAGGAAGGGTTTAAATGCACAAGGAAAAAGGTTAATGAATTAGTACCTCTTTGTGGTCTCTAGTACTTGTCACTCTAATTGGTGATTGGATTAGGATTTGAGTCTTTCTTTCTCCTTAACAGGTATTGTTGATTCCTATTAATACTGTGTTTTGTCAATAATTATATCAACTGATGATCTTTTATGCTGACCCTGGTTAGAACTCACCAGTGTTTCTGTGCTCTCTCTGACATTGTACAGGATTCATATTTTTTTTAAAACAGTTCTGATAGAATCTCTTCAATGACCTAGAAAAGAAGCAGTGTTTACTTTGATGACTTAGAGAAATTTCTACAAATGTCTGAACTAAACAGAGACATTTTCCAGGAATGCCTCGACAGCTGCAGTCCCTTTCCCAGGAAAGCAGACAATTGGTCCCAGGAAAGAGGCCTGTTAATAGGAATCTGGCTGAAACACTATTTATCTAGTAATCATAGCAAAATTGCTAATGACAGAAGTAGGGTTTCTGTTCCATTTTATTTTTTTTCCCTGGAAAACCCATCTCAAGTGTAAGACAGCTGCCCACTTTATAGAGCCAGGAGGAAAGTTTTTATTTCCAAAATACTCTAGATTTGTTGAGACATGAGGCTGTAATGTAATTTCTCCTTTTGGATTTCCTGTCATAACTCCATGTATTGTTGCAGCCATAGAGAGGAAATGGAAAAACCTCACTGAACAAGACAACAAACAAAAACATTTATTTCCTTTAACTTCATAGTAGGTTTTTTTTCCCCCTGTATTGTTTATAGTGTAAACAAGAAATGAATGTGAAGAAGACTTGGGAGGGAGAGATACAACCAGAGGGAAGGAAGAGAAAAAAACACCATGACACCATCGGGAAGCTTACATTTATTATGCTGGCTTTTTTAAAAAAAGAAGAAAAAGCTTCTATTGTTTCCTGCTTAACAATGCAACATGTTTGTGACAGCAATTGGAAATCTATTTGTTTCTTTTCTGTCAACCCCTGTGTCAGTCTGCACTTCTCTGACAGCTTGGGGCTGGCTGTTTGAAAAATGACATCCTTGATTTAGGGCAAGAATTTCTAGGCCCAAGTTGTTCTTGTTGGTGGTTCTGCTGGTGTCCCATGGGAACAGGAGAAATATAAATGTGTGTGTTACCCTAAGCATGACACAGCTTTTAGAACTTCTGTCCTAAAATGATTTTTGTGTAGTTTTTAGCTACAATAATGCCAGTGTGGTCAGAAATTAACTGTGCAGTAAAACAATGCTCTTCTGCTTGAAGAGAACTTGAGCACATGGAGGTTGGAGGTTCCAAACACACATTCATTGTTATTGCTGCTGCTTCAACTTTAGAGAAGGCAAGAGTCAAGCAAAGAGAAAAAAAATTACAAAACTGTGAGTTTACACCCTGAGCTTGTTGGCCTCATTCATACATGATGTAAAGAATGAGAGGTAATAGTTAAGAAATGGTAAATTCAGTGAATAATTTATTTAAAGGTTGGGAGTTCAATTTATTGCTACCATTTTGGATAGTTCTTGCTTTAACTTTAAATATAGGTTTTCAGACATTTAAAAAATTATCCTTTATGCCATGGAATGAAGAAAATTCACTGTAAATAATGTTGTATGGAAAGTGCTAAAGCAAAAGTAAAAATACATTTTGTGTAAAATATAATTTGCTCTCTTACCTTATCAGCAGGAAAATGTCAATTTTTGGGTTTTTTGACTTATGATGCATAATGCTGAACTGTAAAGTCAGAGGATTAAGCTTTGGCAGTTTCTTAAGGTGACAAGCTAGTGCTAGAAACTAATTTTGGGAATTGTTCTAATTTGTTCTGCAAATGCAGTATTCTGAAGTCACAGTACAGGCTCTTCTGTTTAGTGAAATTAAGCATTTAACTTTATTTCTTTAATTAATACCATCAGTAAAAATCCACATACAACTCAGTGAGTTAGGGACAGAATGTTACAGACAGCAAAAGGAAATTATTTTCTGTTTGCATTTTTAAAGGTCCCAGCACCAGAACATGCAGAAAAAGGTGGCATAAGCAATGTGACAGAAGCTAAAATAGTGCTTTTCCTCACATCCTTGTTTATTAAGGTATCTTTTACTTTATTACATGGTTTGGAGGGAGAGCTTTATAACTAATATTTTTACATTGCTTTGGTAGCAGTGGCTGCATGTGTTGGGGATAATCTTAAGGACAAATTGGAGATTGGCTTCATGTCAGTGTAGTGGGGAACCTGAGGTCTGCATTCCCTTCCCTGTCCCTTACCTGCTTGGATCTGAGGTGCAAAAAAACAAAGCTGGATGCCAAATGCTTTTAAGAGATGAGGGGTTTCTTGGGAGGGAGGGGAGAGGATTTGCCTTTGTTCCTTATTTCATCCAGTCAGCTTCAGGAGTGGTACAGACCAGGAGCTCTGAGTGTTCACCTTGCAGTTTAGAGAAGAAAGAAGAATGAGGATTTCAAGGATGTCTTTATGCTGAGTTAAGACAAAGCTCAGGAGCTGGCAGTAACTCATGTTTTCTCTCTTCTTCAGTTAATACTAGTTACCCCTGCAGTTCCATTAGTGTACATACAATATTGCAGCATTGTTTAAAAAAAAATTAATTAGAAGCATATTTTCTGACTGTACTGAGTTTCCCAAGCCAACTGCAGTGACAAATTTTCTTCTCCTATTTCTTCTTCATTCAGGCTGGCTGTAAGCCCTCAGACATTGGCATTATATCACCCTACAGACATCAGTTAAAAACAATCACTGATTTGATGGCAAAATGGAAGGAGAACAGAGTGGAAGTCAACACGGTTGACAAATACCAAGGAAGAGACAAAAGTATCATAATTGTGTCTTTTGTTAGGAACAGCATGGATGAAAATGTAAGTTGGTCATGTTGACTTTGTTCCGGTCAATTTTAGCAGTTTAGATGCACTTTGAAAAGGAGTGGTTTGTGTCCATGAAGTAGGAAAAATAAAAGCAAGTGGCATTTATTTCCCAGCTTGGCACCCTGCTGAAGGACTGGCGCCGCCTGAATGTTGCTATCACCAGAGCCAAGCACAAGCTGGTCATGGTGGGCTGTGTTCCATCCCTGTGCTGCTATCCTCCCTTGGAGAAGCTCCTCTGCCATTTGCAGGCACAGGCAATGATATCCTTTTTCTGCACTCTGGTTTGGGAAAGGGGAAAGGTAAGATTGACTTGCTGAGATTTGAGGTAAGAATGGGAAGATCTTGGATTATTTAGGTTATACTTTTAACAGTGATTGGCAACACAGCACAAAATGTGCTGATGAAGTTTGCCAGAAGTGTACTTGAGATCAAGCTAGTGGATGGGTTTAGAACCTTCTCTGTCTCCAAAAGCAGAAAAAATTAATGCTGAATTGCAAGTCAACTTTGACATAATTTTTTTATTTCAAGGCCTGAATTTTTAATTTTTAATGCTTTTGCATTTCTTCCTGTGATCATTTCTAGTTTCTTGGCATCTTAACATCAATGTGATTGCTTTCTTCCACTTAACACATCTGCTTCATGAATAATCTTGGTGGAAGGGAAAATAGTGTCACTTGCAGATGACTTGGTAATTTTTTCTTTCCCTCTGGCATTGAATAAGCTTTAGCTATTGCTGTTTCCATCTCCTATTTAAGCAGGAAAGCTGCTTTCTTTGCAAACACCAATGCATATTCAAACAGGTTTTGTGAAAGCAAAATGTTGTCAAAATGCTTCCTTAACTTGCTACATCTTGAATCTTCCAGTTGGGGCTCACGAAAGTATCCACAAGTGTAGCATCTTGTGAGTGTGAAGATGGAAAGTTTTTCAGCCTCTTGTGTCTCTTCTTCTGCTGTTGTTTACATGTTAATAACTGGTAATTGGGGTGTCAGTGCTGATGTGCACTGTTTGGTCTGCAGGCAGCCAAAACAGGAAGCATTCAATTATTTGGAAGTTTCCTTTCAGTAGCATGACAGACATTTCTTGAAAAAGCTGATGGTTACAGTACTAAAGCAGCCAGTTTACTTGTGACAAAACCAGAAATATGAAGCACTCTGTTCCTTGCACTACTGGATATTGTTATATTCTCTTTTACCTTAATGAACTTGCAGAAGTAAGTGGGGAAACACTTGAAGAGGAAGGGAGTGTAAACCAATGTTGTATTGAGTCACAGTTTTCTGGGCTCAGTTTGATTTTAAAAACTTGAAAATGTAGTTTACATACAATAACTCCATTTGTTAGAATTCCTAATTAAGGTGCTGTGTTGTGCTGCTTGGAAAAAAAATAGGAAAAACTTCTTCCTCTTCTTCAAAGCCTCACACTGTCCTTTGAAGTCTACTCCTGCTTTTAAAAATGCTGAAGTCTTTTATATTTATATCCATAATGTAATTAATCTCTCATGTGAAGATCCCTTGATGACATTTCTAATCTCTAGATTTTGCATACATCAGGGAGAAATGTGATGCTAATTCACTTAATTCCCTGTTATTAACTAATGTGTTCAGCAGATCAATCTGAAGTGAAGTGCTTCATAGTAGAACTCTTGTTTTTTCAGTTTATCTGATCTGTAGTCTTCAAAACATAAATTTCCAGGATACAAAGCCAGACATGCAGCTTGCTGACTAAGGAATCTACATGCTCAGGTTCTATTTTTTTAAAAGATGATGGCATATAAACAACAGAAAACACCTTTTACTTGAGAGATCTGTGTTAGTTTCTTTGTGCTACCTCATATTCTAGACTGAAGAGACTGAGAAGTTTCTTTCCAAGGTTGCTGGTGGAAACATCAATTTTTTTGATTCTTCAGAATCATTAGCATTTGTTTTCTCTCAGATCAATGTCAAGTAGCTGTGTGCATACAGTTGCAGACAAACTTGTACAAACAAATGTGGATATTTTCACTCTTTTCAACTGCTCCCTAATTTTTGTAATGTTTGAAATAATAAAAGTTTGCTGTTGGTTTCGTTAAAGTTGTTTATAACTTTGTTAGTACTTTGCTTTACACAAGGCAAATATTTAGAACAGTACAATAATAATTTGAAAAGTTGACAGGATATGCTCGTTTTTCAGGTGAAAGTACATGCTTCATCAAATGTGCCTGTGCTCTGAGTCTTTCAAAAGATGAAAAAAATAGGGTAAAATATGCTCTTTATTATAGTAGTGACATCAAAAAACTTTTTTAGAAGAGTTTTTCTTTCTGTGTTTAGGATCTATGTGTAGAAAGGTCCTAAGATTTCACTAATCTGTTTTCTTATACCAAGTAATGCTTATGCAGGAAATGATTTGCATGCTATTAAAAACTTAATAAATTAAGAGTTTTACCATCCCATCATATGAAATTGCATTGAAAACAAACACAAGAACATTTCCTTATCCACTTACCAAATGCATCCTTCCTTCTTGTCAGGTGGTAAGAATTTGACTGAGCAGCAGTCTACAGAGGAAACCATGTTTTGCTCTGGTAGTCTCAAACAAAACTGAGATGCAATTCTCTAAACCACTCTGTGTTTCAATGAATACACATGGCAAGTGAGTATTCTGTAGCAGTAAAGGATCACTTTTTCTATGTGCTTCCTTTTAAACTGGTTCCTCATGCAAAGCAGCTGTTGATGCTGCTGGAAAACTGGCACGTGCATGCCTACTGTGTTTTGTATTGCTGGATTCCCAACAATGAAAAAAAAAAAGTTGTTTTATGCCAGATTAGCAGGATCAGAGTGTGACTATTTTAGAATTGTTTAATGTTTAAATGTATAGGTTCCTTTCTCCTTCTAAGAGGGGGTAAGGGTGGATGTAAGAAGTGTCCCTATCACCATGGGCTGTGTCCTGTCCATCCCTGTGTTCTCCTTGTCCTGTGGTCCTTCCTTGCAGGCCCAGCTCGTGCTCTGTGCTCTTTTGTGCAGTCTCTGAAGCTGGGCAAGGTAAAGAACACCTTTTTATTTTACCTTGCCCAAAAAGGTGAGAGGGAAGAATAATTATTAAGCAAAGCATATTGTAGTGCTTAGGGTGCAGTGAGCATCAGCTGAGATCCCATCTGGACGTGACAGAAATTCTTGATGATAAACAGCTCAGTGTGTTTTGATTTTTTTTGAGCTGGATTCATATTCTAGGGCTTTAAAAAATTAAATCCCAAAAATTAGGGGGTTTTTTTTGTAGTTTTTTTTTTTTAAATACCGGTTTGGATTCCCAGCATATTACCTTGGAAAGTACTAAACTCACCGATTTTTCTAGGATAATATTAATTATTCTGATACACGTTGTGCAGTGCTACAGCATCATTATTCGGAATAAACGCTAGGGATTGAAGCTTTATGTCACAAGAGAAGGGTGGACAAGAGTCAACTGCGCTGCCCGATTGCGCCCAGCTCCGGTCCGAGGCTGTCGCGATAGGGGCGGGGGCGCTGTCGCGACAGGGCGGCAGGGCCGGGGGCGGGTCCTCCCGCCGGCGGGGGCGCCGCTCGGAGCGGGGCGGGAGGAGCCCGGGCCCGCAGGGAGCGGCTGCGGCTGCGGCGGCCGCTCCGCTCGGCTCCGCTCGGTTCTGCTGCTCCTCTCCAGCCATGGGTGAGCGGGGCGCCGGGGCGGGGGCCGGGGAGCGCGGGGGACGCGGGGCCGGGGCGCGGGCGGGGATGGAGCGGCAGCAGCGGGGCTCGGCTGCTCCTCCAGCCCGGCAGCGATGTCGCCTCCCGGGCCGAGCCTCGGCGCTCGGAGCCGGTGATGCTGGGGAGCCGCAAACAGCGCCTTACGGGGGGCTGCTGCTGCGGGGAGAAGAGCCCTGCAGAGCTTGTTCCGTACCCGAGCAGCTCGGATTCACGATTTCACACACCATCCTAGATTCTAAATTCTAAAAAATATATTTATCTTCTTTTTTTTTTTTTTTTTTTTTTTTTTAAACACACTTTAAAGCAGACCTAAAATGCATTTCGCCCCAGAAAGAACAGACAAGAGGCCTGATGATTAAAAGGACTGCAGACATAGAAGTCTGTCTGAGGAGGATCAGCTCCAGGAGTCAAAATGAGGTCACCTGACAAAGGAATTTTCGTGATGCCTTTGGGGGAATAGACAGGATATGGAGCAAGGGAGAGCTGCCCACCTGAAGCCTGCATTGAGCAAGGCGTTTCCTCCACTAACACTTGTATTTAATCCTATCAGTAGCAATAATAAAATAGAATAAAATAAGCAGGATGTCTGCTTTGCCAGCAAAAGCTGCTGTTTTTGCAAGCCCCACCTGTCCCAGGCAGGGATGCTGTGCTCCTGGTGGGGCTGCTCAGTTCCTGGAGCAGGGAGGAAGGAAGAGACAAAGCAGTGAGCTGTGGCTGCTAGCTGGGTACAGTTTGGCCAGAGCCCTGTCTCATTATCTGATTGTTTTCTAACATCTTCTGGGGTTTTCTGTTGGAGTTCTGGGTATAAAAGCAGTTTTTAAGGCTGTTGCAGGTGCATAATCTCGGTCATTGTTTTCCCTAGAAAGCAAAGGTAGGTTATGTTTCGTGGCACTAGGCTAGCTGGGTATTTGGCAGGCAACTAGGGAAACAGAATATTAGAAAGTAGTTCTCAGGGTTTCTAGTATCCAATCCCTAAAGTCTGCAGGAAATGAGATAAGTAATTTCATTGCTGTTGAGGAACTGAGAAAATACCCATCTGTGATGATGATTTGGGCTCTTTGTGCTTTCTGATGTGCAAACAGATACCAATACTCAGATCTGAAAAGGAGCAGGCTCACATTTTTTTTTTCAGATGCAAATCTCTCTAGATATTTTGACATCTGTGTCTCAATGTCTTAAAAAAATAAGTTTTTTTAAACTTCACTTATTGGATTTAATTAAACAGTAAATCATCAACTCTTTTATTTCTTTCCAGGTTACTTTGACGATAGTGAATAAACAGAGGCTTGTTTTGTCTCTGAGAAAATAGGGTCTGGCCTGAATGTTTGAATTGCTTCATTATAAATGAAAATAAGCTTAAGAATTTCCTGAATTTTCTGTTCTCAGTAGCAGGATTTCTGAGAAGAGGAAACTTGTCCATTCTGTCAGACTGAGATGATTGTAAAAAAGCTATGGATTTTTTACTGACTAGGTTTAATCTTCAAATATATTTTTGCAGGGTACACTTTGTAATGTTTACCAAAAACTTCAAGTTAAAGCAAAACCTTTAATTTTTAAGATTTTCTCTGTAGTAAATACTTGGTGGCTGGATGAGAAACTGAATTTTCAGTATGTGGTATTTTCCAGAAAATGCTCCTGGTTTAGTGGCAGAGACTCTGTGTTTGTGTCACTGTGCAACTGTGGAAAGTGATTGTATATAAAAGGTGTGATGTCTGCTGCTGTAGGTAGGCTGCAAAACACCAAATATACCCACCAATTAATAGGAAGGCTGCTTTGATGCCATGGGAGGGGCACTGGCTGCAGCCATGCAGCAGAGTTTGGAGTGCAGCAGAGGTGCTGTGTTCACTTGCAGTGACCTGGCTGCTTCTGAGACAGTGTGGTCTCTAAGAACTGACATTTCCCAGCCTCAGGTTTCCATTCACCTGTTAGAGCACTGTGAATGTGTATTGGATGCTTTTCTGTGGCATGGTGGTTTCCAGCACCTAAGGAATTTGTTCTGTTGAGTTTTTTAGGGTAAGTTTTTCTTTGAACAAAGTGGACATGAAGCACTTTATTTCCTTGTGTCACTCCTAAAACTTGGATGAACCATAGCATTTTTTTCTCTGTTGTCTTAGCTGTAAAGGACCCTACAGCTGTAGAAAGAGCAAATTTACTGAACATGGCTAAACTGAGCATCAAAGGACTCATTGAATCAGCCTTGAGCTTTGGGCGTACTCTGGATTCTGACTACCCACCTTTGCAGCAGTTCTTTGTTGTCATGGAGCACTGCCTGAAGCATGGCCTGAAAGGTCTGGAAATCTGTGCCTATTTCTCATCCCAAACATGCCATTTTTCTTCCTTTCTTTCATAATGTGTAATGTTGCATAAGGAATTGAAAAAAAGTATGTAAATGGTCACCTTTTATAATGAATAGTGTAATTATTAATTCTTCACCATATATATTTCCACATTTACCAGTTTGTCCTTTTGTACAGCCTTTGATGTAAGTTGTCCAGGGTTTACCAACTGCATGTATCTATGTGATGCATATTTTTAGCTAGACATCCTTTTAATATTAATGTTTTTCTAGCATATCAATTTTATATTCACAGCAAAGTAATTTGGAAGTTGGCTTTGGACACTTGTGAGCTGACCAGTGTCTCAGTGAAGAGTTACCTGGAACTCTGGACTCAGCAGTCCAGATATTATGAAGGAAGCTACTGCAGTAATTTAAATTAATACAGTTACTTGGTTTTCTTTTCATAGTAAGAAAATCCTTTCTAAGTTACAACAAAACCATCTGGGGTCCTCTGGAACTTGTGGAGAAATTATATCCAGAAGCTGAGGAAATAGCAGCAAGTGTCAGAGATTTGCCTGGCCTTAAGTAAGTAGTATTGATAAAATGCAGCAGGAAAATAAAGGACCTGACTGAGAATCTGTCTCATGATTTCATTTGGCATTAACCAAGCCTTTGAAGAGCTAGCACATGGTGTTGGGGGAGAGCACAGGTGAATGGGAGGTGGAAAACAGCAATGCAGAAAGGAGCTGGTTGTGTATCAGCCACTCTGCAGTCTGGAGCTGCAGCAAGCATTGAGTGTGGTCACCAAAGGCTGTATCAAACCAAAAGGTGGCACACCAAAGAGGAAAGAATTAGGCAGAGTCATGCCTGCACAGTCCTACTCAGATGTGAATTTATTCTCTTCCTATTCCACTGCACTCTGCTTTTGTACTTAGCTTTATAATTGTCTGTACATGAAATTCCAAAAGGGCTTGGTTACACTGATAGATGTATGGCAGCATAAGGGTTCTCATTTGTAACTTTAGATCTTATCTAAAGCACACAAGGCATGTAAATTATTATTTACCCTTGTGGCAGGCCAGAGGAAGTAATGACCCTTGCCAAGTGTGATACTCCCCTCTTATCCTGACACAACTTCTGAGGGGCTTTTCTTTTTCCTTTATGTGCTTACCACTTGTAAATATGCAAGCACTAGAAGAGGAAGTTCTAAAGGTCCAGGTGTAATTTGCTGGATATTAGTATTTGCCAGTTACATATGTCTTTTTTTTTTTTTTTTTTGCATTGCCTTCCTAAGGTAGCACTGAATTTGTGCACAGTTAAAGGTAGGATTGAGTGTTGGGTAGAGCCAGAGAATAGGATTGGGAAAGGGGAAGGGAAGCTGCCATGGTGGCTTGTGATGGGCATTTGGCTCATTTTCTTGCAATTCCCCTCAACTCTTAGCAAAAAGGAATCTCAACTGTTTGCAAGCATTTTACTTCAGCAGAAAACAGGACTCCTGTTTTTCCAGGGTCTCCTCCCAGGCTCAGTTGAGTAGTTGAAAATCTTTCTGTTATCCCAAAGCTTGGAGTCAAACCCTAAACATTCTGGCTTTCCAGATGGTGATGCTCAGCTAATAATTAAAAACACCCCTTCAGAACCAGCAGTTGCTCCACCAGTGGGCTGATAAGGGGTTAAAGACCATGATTGAATTGAGGTGGGACTGTTGTCTCTGTGCCCTTTGTTCAGGACCCCCCTGGGCCGTGCCCGCGCCTGGTTGCGGCTGGCGCTGATGCAGAAGAAAATGGCTGATTACCTTCGCTGCTTAATCATTCAGAGGGACCTCCTCAGGTAAACTGTTCATTCCATTTGTTTGCAGGTTGTTTCTGGAGGTTTAGTCTCCTAAGAAACAATCCTGCCTTCCCCCACTGTGCAGAATAAGCCCCTCATCCCTACCCATCCCTACCGAGCTGCCATTGAAAGGAGGGCTCTTGCTTTGGACTTGCCTGTTTTTTTGGCATTGCTCTCTTCTAGTATAACTTCTCCTATCTGATGGAGTAATTAAAGCACAAGTGGAGAAAGATACTTCTTAATTTCAGTTTTATAAGCTATATATGTTTTTAAGACTGACTTTGTGCCTTGATAACACTGGTGTGTCAGGATGTTCTTAGTGTTCAGCATCTATGAACTGTCTTTTTCCAGTGAAAAGACAGTTTTTTACATAGAATCTCAAATTTTATTTTAAAAGTGCAAGGAGAAGAAAGTGCTGATAATCTCTAGTGAAGTATAGTTTAAAAACCTTTTCCGTATTTCAGCCCTTTATATTTCTCTTCTATCCATTTAATCTCTTCCTTGAGTCCTTGAATTTCAAGCATGTATTCACTAAATTCCAGGCATTTTTTCACAAAAGGTAATTCTTTTGCCATTCTTCTTTTGCACTGCTTTCAGTACTTCTTAACAACTTAAGAGTTGTCTGACTCAATGTGGCCAAACATCCATTTGTTGCAGTATCCTCTTCAAAACTGGCTAATAGCAGGTATAGGGAAGAGCCCTCTCTGTTTTTGTTTTGTTTTCTTTTAAAGTCAAAGTAAATCTTGTCACCCTCCCCACAGTGTCCCAGCCATCTGGAGCCTAAGGCAGTATTCTTGTTTTTAATAGCCTCTGAGACAAACCATGCACTTTGAATTTTTAAATATTTAAGAGCTGAAAGCATGGGCAGGCCCAGTTCATCTTTAAGGATGCTGTAGTAAGGATACAATGAGAGAAAATTAAGATGTGTATGCCACTTATGATTAATTTATTGGATGTATGTGTAATGAATATACCAGTAAGATGCAATTTTCTCCTTGGACACAGTGAGTTTTATGAGTATCATGCACTGATGATGGAGGAAGAAGGAGCAGTTATTGTTGGGCTGTTAGTTGGGCTAAATGTGATTGATGCCAACCTGTGCGTGAAGGGAGAAGACCTGGATTCACAAGTAAGTCCATCCAGGTAAAGGAATGTACATGCAATCCCTGAGAGGTTTCTGTGCTTCTGTTTGTGAATTTTGTTACTTTGGAGTGGTGACTTGTTAGAAATCCTACTAGGGACTGTTCAGGGTGTGATGATCCAGCTCCTGGATCTGTTGCCTTAACCTCATTATCAGCAGGGTCAGACCTTGAAATGAAGATAATGGTCAGAGTGCAAGGGTGAAGTTTTGTGCTTTGTCCTCAGCTGGGAGCAGCTGCAGCAAGGCAGAGTTCTTTCCATCTGACTTGTGTGACCCATCCTTTTCCTCTGTGGGACAAGATCAGTGTACCCTGCTTGGTTCATTTATTGTTGTTCTGGAGCATCACAGGAATGATGCAGGGACCTGAAACAAACACTCTCTCACAAGAGGGTGACTACTTTTATTCTGCAAAGCAAGACTTGGAATTCTTCCTGCTTTGAATGGGCTTTGACTTTTAACCCTGACCTTTTCCAAGAAAATATTAACAGATTCTGTTCAAAGGCAGATGCACAGGTATTTGTAAATAAATGTAGTCTGTGTTCAGCCCTGATTAGTTTTTTTTCAGCTTGTTTGTGGGAAAAAAAAATCACCGTAGCCTTAAGTGATTATTACTATATTCATATATTTGATGAAAAAACAGTTCCTCTGGAAAGGAGAAGTTACAGCTAACTGGGCGTGTGGGCTTTTGAATGATGTGGTTAACTTGTCCTCAGTTGTTTGTGCTAGTTACTGTGCAGTGTGAGTTTCAGGCACTGATCTTGTGTAGAAGAAGATATCCCATTGACAGGCCTGTAAATCCCAGAAAATTTATCAACTTGCTCTTAGTGTTGAGAATTCAGTATGTGTATTATAGACCACAAAATTTAGCTACACCTCTGTTCTCACTGGGTAGCCTTGCTGCATGAGAGAGAAAACTCAATTTGAGAAAGTAGTGGGGGCTGTGCAGACCAGCTTCTGATTGCAGTGGGTCCAAATTTGTTTGTAAAATGTCCAGAGTAATTCTGTTTGTGAAGAGTAATATAAAGAAGGCACCTTCTCAGAGAAGCCAGAAGCAGCAGGTTTTATTGAGCAGAAAGGCAAACTTCTGAACCTTGATGGAAGTCACAGTCAGGGGCATACTTTTGGTATGTTAAAAAAATGCTGCTCAGTGGTGAAATGTGTTTATGCAGCCATAGTGAATTGAAATAAGTAACTTTTATAGATAGGACATTTTACCTTATTTATTAGAGATGGTGTTTTGCTTGAATAGGAAAAACATGTTTTTGAAAAGTTGTTGGAGAAGAGACTTTTTAGAAAAGACATGGACAGAACAAACAGGATCCTGACAGGAGAGCATTGCATAAACCAAGTAAATATTAAACTGATAAAATCTTGTTTAAAGTGTTACAGTTCAGGTTTTCCAGCTTCTGGCTGAAACTGGATCAATCTTAAAAAAGCTGTAACTGAGGTTTTATCAATTTAAATACAAGGCTTTAAATATCAACAGCACTTATTTGTATGATATGAAACTGTACCTTTGCTTTCCCCTAGGTGGGGGTGATCGATTTCTCTGTGTATTTGAAGAGTGATGATGACATTGGGGGTAAAGAAAGGTATGTCCTCACAAAATACCTCCTACTTTGTATGTTAACAAACAATTTCTTGGCTGGGGCCTGTTCTTTTTGAAAAAAGACAGGTTTCCTAAAGATGAAATTTTCTGTTCCTGAAAAAAATGCCCCAGTGTGTTGTTCTGTGTTATTAGTTAGCTGGAAAAATATTGGATAGAACAACACATGTTTGTTGCCTTCATGAGTGTGAGATGAAGTTGCTTCCTTTCTTTTTAAAAACACAATTAAGAGGGAGATTTGCATATGGTAAATATGTGTACTTTCAGTCCATGATTTAGTACATAATTTTGTTAATTTTATTTTGTGCTTGCTTTAGAGATGTACAGATTGCTGCAATATTGGACCAGAAGAATTATGTTGAGGAGCTAAACAGGCAACTGAAGTAAGTATTACTTTGAAGTGTGGGTGTCAGCTTTGTGAGAAAACTCCAGAGAAAGAGCTGCAAATTCTCCATGTTTAGGCTGAAGATTTAGTGAAGTAGGAAAAGACACTCTCCTGGAGAGCTCAGTGTCACTTTTCATGCTTTTGGACAGTCAAAACCTTTATTCTTCAAAGGAACACAAAACCAACAGGCCAGATCTGTGAAGGTCCTCATGGTTCATAACTTTACAGGAATGAAAATCTTGATCTGGATTCTGTGTCCTAGTTTGTCAAAAGTGGTTTTGAGTGCTCTGGTGAATCCATATGTGTTTATTTCTTTGCCTCTCAGAATATTTTAGTTTGTGGCTTTAATGCCTAGGATTGAGTAAGCTCACTGCTTTTATATGTGGTTGGTTGAGGTTCCTGTTGAAACAATTCTCAGGAAAGCAGCATTTTCCCCTTACTTTGCTGGATGGAACAAACCTAGTCCACCATTACTTGCAAATAGAAGAACAGTGATTTAAATTCTCTGAGGAGTATTGTACAGTCTGAGGAACTAAAAGGGTAAAAGACCCCAACAAACCAAAACCAAACAACAAAGCCAGAAAGAACTTCTGTAGACTCTGTAGCACAGCTGGTCGAGATAATCTTTTTGAAAAGTAATAATCTTTTAAAATTTTTAATGCTGCTAATCTGGATCATTGGTTGCTATAAGGCTCCTGCTGGAGTAAGGATATTCTGCTTTGAAATGGTGTCACTGAGCAGAAACCTCCCAACAGCTCAGAAAAGCTGAGCACATCAAATAGGAGCAAAATGGGAGTAAAGGAGGAGAAAGGAGCTATCACAACTGAGAGCAGTGGTGTTTGTGCAATGTCATTACCCAGGTGAGCCTCTGTGTGTTCTTGTACACTGGTTTATGCATAGAATTTCCTGCCAGATCAAGGATTCAGCAACTCTCCTTTTTGATTTCAGTTCAGCTGCTTGTGTTTAGACATCCTAAAATGCATTAATCTCTCTGCCCCGCTGTTCCTAATGAACTGGCAGCTTCCTAGGACACCACAGAGAAATATGTGAAAAAGTAAATGGTGTTACAGAATAGGTTTTGTTCTTCCCTGTGTGTGAAGTGCAGCCTGGAAAAAAGGTGCTTCCTGCAGAAATAGGCAATCAGGTTATGGAGAAGGCCTGGATGTAGTTTGATACTATAAAAAGCAACAGAGTAATAAAAGGCAGTAAAACTCTGTTGAGACTCCTAAATGAAGTCAAGAAGCGTTGAGAAAGAGAGGACTTAAGGACAAATCTCAAAAAAATGCAGAGAAGCAAATGGTTTTACAAGAGAAATGTGTTTTGGAGGGAAGAGAATCTGGAGAATGATTTTTTTTTTTTTTTTTTTTCCCTATATTGGGGAAGGAAACTCATTTAATTTTTGGATGCAATATAGATGTGAGGATAAAGGAAAGGGAGAGTGCATGGGAAGTTACAGCCAACCAAGGAGTTTAAGTGACAGGGGTGACATTGGGGACTGGAAAGAAGTATATAAACATCCAACAAAGGAGAGTAATTTTCTTGTATTTAGGAAAACCTCCAGTAATGGGAACAGACCTCACAGCTCTTAACCATTAATCACTGCACCTTGCATTAAAGCTTTTGAGCTTGGTTGAATGAGTTTTGATGTAATCTTGAATATCATTGTTTCTTTTTCCCTTTCAGTAGCACAGTTAGCAGTCTACATGCAAGAGTTGACTCACTGGAGAAATCAAACACTAAACTGATTGAGGAGGTATTTTTTTATTTTAGTAGTGTGTAGCATATTATTTTCCCTGAAGGACTGTTTTTCTAAATATGCTTACATTATTTTAAGCCATGGAAGTTCTGTGTAATATATTCAGATACCTTTATTTTGGCCTGAAGAAGAGGGGCAGCAGCTGCAGGGATTTGAAGTCAGCTTGCCAGGTAGCCTCTAGCATCAGTACATTAATTCCATGGAACACTGCAATTTCCAACTTTGGACAAAATGAGAAGAGAATTCTTTCTTAATGCCAGCTGTCAGTCTGATTTGTGCAGATGACTGGTCTAGAATGGATTACACCAGTTGCTACAAAGAGACAGAAAGTAATTCACCAAACTGTTTCTGTTCCAATTCTCAGCTTTAGCCAAAGGATTGTTTTTGCTTGTTTCCTGGATGCCTATATACAGTTTTTAGGCTTGTCTGGTTCTGGGTTTGTGTTCAGAGCCTGTATTTCTGGTTATCTTTGGTTCTTGACTAGTTTCCAGTATTTTTAGCTTTATAAGAGAGAGCACCTTTTTTAGTTCATGAAGTGAAAAACTGAAAACTCTAAATTCAGCTGCTGAAGGGACAGCTAGCTCACTCTGGGAATAATGTTTCCAGACAGAGTGAAAACATCTTTTCTGAGTGTTAATTCTCAAGAGTATTCTGATTCCTTTATAAACCTTCAGCCCAGCTGCCCACCTGGATTGATCCTTTGGCTTATAATTCTGACTTTAAGCTATATCCTGTAGGCCCCAATTATAAAGTGTCATCTTTTGTAAATATTTTTGTTTTCCATATGGGGGAGGCTTTCTTATGTAATCTGCTCCATATGATATATTGAAATGCCCAGAAAAAGCAAAATGAAATCTGGATGAACTTGAAGCCAAGTGGAAAGAAAAGGCTGAGGATGAGGAAAGTGAATTGAGGGTCTTTAAGTCATAATGTATGTTTAATTCATAATGGAGCAATGAAAAGAAAACACCTTCTTAACCAGACATGAAACAGTGAAGTATCCTGAGCATGCTGCTGCTGTGTAATGAAAATGACTCATTATTAAAACCAGGAGCTTCATGCTTTCTTTAAAAAAAAACTAATCCTGTGTTTGGCAGACAGGGAGAACAGAGCAGAGAATGTCTTGGTCTTGGATTAATCAGAACGTTTTTTCCTTTATTTCTACTCACAAAAGTGGTCACAGTGCTTTTCTTTTGTTGCTTTTCAGTTAGCAATAGCAAAAAACAATATAATTAAACTTCAGGAAGAAAACCATCAATTGAGGAGTGAAAATACTCTGATTTTAATGAAAACACAGCATCATCTAGAGGTATGTTAGTTTTCCCACTTGTAATATTGTAAAATAATGGTTCAAAAGTTTGTACATCTCAGCTTCAAGTAAGCTTAGCTTGTTCAAATATGAAAACAACTTTTATAAGGGACTTATTAAAGGGTTTATTAGATCTGTGGAGCTTTCTAATGGCATAAGTAAATTAAAATTCTGGAACACTAGATTGTTTTACAGCCATGTGCATGTGCAGTGTATTGAAGTGTGTCCTGGTTGGAAGGACAGGTGTCTGCCAATAAAGGCAGAAGCTTCTCTTTGAAATGGAGAATGTAAACCCCCTCCCTCCAAATTATTATAAATTTGAAGTTAAGGGGCTCTCAGGCAAAGATATGGGAATTAGGAATAACAGTTCTTTACAGGAAAATTAAAATAGAAATACAGTATTACAAAGAACAATCCCAAAAACACTGACAGAGTCAGAATACAACCTGACACCCTGTCAGTCAGTCAGGGTGTTGGCAGCAGTCCCATTAAATGGTGGCTGCATCCTCCTGCAGTGGGGCAGATGTGGTTCAGCTGGAGCAGTGCTCCTGTAGAAGGTGCAGTTTTCCTCTGA
The DNA here is from genome assembly GCA_034336665.1 of Luscinia megarhynchos. Taxonomy (NCBI): domain Eukaryota; kingdom Metazoa; phylum Chordata; class Aves; order Passeriformes; family Muscicapidae; genus Luscinia; species Luscinia megarhynchos. The sequence continues at coordinate 33,986,292 of CM067569.1, read as the reverse complement.
AGGTCCAGGGATGATGTGGAAAGGTCTGGCTTTACTCTGGAATCCAGTGGAAAGATGCATAAACCGCTGTTCAAAATCTCAGTTTTTATCTGGGTAGGAAAGGCTTGGCTCCTCCCCCTGGCTGGAGCATCTCCCAGTGGGATGATGTAATTTTATCAGTCATGCACTGGGACTGAATGGGCCAGCAGCAGATGATATCTTCCTGGAGGGAGGATGGGTTGTGGAAAGATAAAGATGATTGCCCCAGCTGGTTTTAAAGATGGCCCATTAGCAGATAATATGTGCCATGGAGATAAGGGTCACTGCCCCACCTGGCTCCAACAGATGGTGACAGAATACACATTTCTGGCCACATCAACCCAACACAAAGTGACACCAAAGGAGGACAGCACAGCAGTACAAATGTTCCTTTTGCTGGTTTTACTCAGTGTTCTCATCATCTAATGAGCAGAGTCAGCTCTTCCCATGTTTGTCCTGTGCTTGGAGGACGTGTTTGTAGGTTTTTCTCCATATTCCCTGAGTGTTAAATTCCTGCCATTAAACTGCAGAAGCTCTGTGTGTTTGCAGGCAACCAAGGTGGATGTGGAGGCAGAGCTGCAGACATACAAGCACTCGAGGCAGGGCTTGGATGAGATGTACAACGAGGCTCGCAGGCAGCTCCGGGAGGAGGCACAGCTGCGCCAGGTGAGCTCCCTGCCCCTGCTCAACACTCACTGTAGGATTCTTTTTTTTTACACAGCATCAGTGTTTCTGTAGTAATATTGCTGGATAACCCTAAGAAAACAACCAGGTTTTTCTTTGATAAATTTTTAGGTAAGCTTTTAGCAGTACTCTCGATGCTAAATCTTTCCTGTGAAAATACAAATATTTCCATTCTATTTTTGTAATTAATACTTTGGCAACTCTGTACAACATTGGCAGGATAGTTTCTTATGATGTGAGTTGTCTTCTCCCAAAGTTAAAATTCCCCATTGGTCAGTTAGTATATGAGTGCAACATTTATGGATAATTTGCAAAGGTAAAGAGGAGCAGAATTTCTCAAGTGATAAAATAGGTGGTGCTGCAGCTCTGTTAGAGTTTCAAACCAGAAAAAAAAATCCTTAACTGTTTAAATCCTTTGTGATGCATTGTGCTTTATAGGATATGGAGAATGAGCTGGTGGTTCAAGTCAGCATGAAACATGAGATAGAGCTTGCCATGAAGCTGCTGGAGAAGGATATCCATGAGAAGCAGGACACCCTCATCGGCCTGCGGCAGCAGCTTGATGAAGTCAAAGCAATTAACGTGGAAATGTACCAAAAGCTGCAGGTAAAGGGACAATTAAACTGCTGAAAGGATCACAGAGAGACAAATGCATTTTGCCATTCTGGTCAGCTGTTCCCTGGAGTTTTGGTTTCTTTGTATTCTTAGGTCAGCTTGACATTTTGGAACATTACCTATGTAAACATGGTTTCTTACAAAGAAGTTTTTAAGGCAGTCACTTACTGGGTTTAGGGCAGAAAAGAGCATGAGGATAAGATCATGGTCTAATAATATCCCATGTGAAGTAGAGAGAGTAATAATGTACTGTAACAAGGACGTTTTTTTGGCCTGCATTGTATAAAAAAACCAGAAGAATGTAGGCACATAGTGAGGAATTGAAGAGAAGCCCTGACTTTCCTAAGTAGGGAAAGTAAGACAAGAATATATTAAATGGAAGAAGCTTATTACAGTTTTGGGTTTAATTTTAAACCTGGTAACAAATTAGGAAAATTTTTCAACTATGAAATGCCTTTTTTTGGAGAATATGGATCTTAGGGACCCAAAATGCAGTTAACAAATGACCAAATACCAGTAAATTATTTATGCAAAACACGAATTTGATTTAGGGAATAAATTGTGAAACCAACACAACAAACCAGTCAAATCTATAGCAGAGTGAGAGGGGAAAAAAATCAGGATGCTGCAGAGAGATAACTGAAGTGATGGACAAAGGATTCTACTTTCCCATCTGCAAATGTGAGGAAACTGGACCAGAGGATGAGAAATACAAATAGAGCTGGAGGGAAAAATAAGAGAATGTTCTCCAGTGTTAGGATCTGGGGGGGTTGATTTGTAGGAGAACCTTGGTGATTTTGTGGACTGAGCTCTTTGCTCTTCACTGGTAAGGCTCTAATGGGCTGCTTGGTCAGTGAATTTAAGTTGACTTCTAAAATTGATTAACTAAGGAAGGAAACCAAAGGGGGACATTTATACTTATTAAATATTAAACAGCATCTATACTTGCAGTGTATGAAACTGCAAATTTTCTAGGCATAAGATTTTTAGATACTGTCCTCAAGGGTTTTTAGAAGGCAATCCTTTAAGAGAATCAAAACTTTAAGCCATTTTTACCCTTTGCCCCTTTAGCTACTGAAGAAAAAGCCCCCACCAGGTAATGGTGCCATGATACCAATTTCAGTTTGAACCTCTTTTGTAACACAGGTTTCTGAAGATGCTATGAAAGAAAAGAATGAAATAATTAGTCGATTAGAGGATAAGACCAATCAAATTAATGCAACTATGAAACAACTAGAACAAAGGTACAGCCCCATCTTTGTTTCTCTTCATTCACAACTCCACCCCCTTACATCTTATTGCATTCCTACAGTTGCCATTGAAATGTAATTTTCAACTAGAACATTTAAACCAAACCTTCCTGAAGCTTCTAATTAGTGCTTTGCTGTTGGACTGTTGTTTTCTATTTGACAAACACACTTGCTTTAAATACAAACTTAATCTTTCAGTTTTCTTCCTCTGCCATCTTTCTTCTGGTCCTAGGTTTTTGTGCTGATATCAAAAGTTGCTCTTTCAGTTGTTTCAAAGCTCTGATTCCTTATTGCCTACTTTTTTTTTTCCCCACCTGAATGAAATGCAATAGAAACTGAAGCATTAATCCTGCTTATACTTAAGCATATGCTTAATATAAACATTAATGCCTTCAAGGATCACTGGTTGTTTGCTGGAGCTGTTATAATTGTTGTCCATTGCTTTGGAAGTGCCATTATTTTCGATTACTTAAATGAGTTTTCACGCTGAAAGGTTGAAAAGTGACTAAAATTCCAGAATATAAATTTACATGATGGTTAGGCTGCATGCACTGCATAATATTAAGATGTGATTCACATGTTTTAATCTAGTGGCCTTATATGCAACATTGACCTTTCTAATTGTAAAATATAACATATCCATAAGCCCTGTCATGTTGGTGTTTGACATGTCTTTTTTTTCATTTAAATCTGATTATGAAAAACATGCTTATGTATTAAAAAATTAGTGACATGAATATTCTTTTATTGACATCCTTTTTTCCTCTTTTTTCTTTTTCTTTTTATCCTTTTATCCCAATTTTTGTTTTTTACCATTTTGCTGCCTTCATCTGTCTTTGATTTTTGTCCACTGCATTCATGAAGTGACAAAGATCTGTTAACTCAAACTAGGACTATTGCAATGTCATTCGTCAAATGTGCCAGCAATGAGGCTCAGCACCAGTATAAACTTGTCAAGGACATATCGTTCTGAAAGCTCCTCCAGATCTCTTGTGTTGAAATCATTGCTGATAAAGCAGGACCTCAGTCCAGTTAACACTTGAAAGTGGTATTAGAAATCCTGCACTGTAAACTGATCGTGGCTGGGTTCTGGTTTTGTTTTCTGAAAGAACGTCATCTCCGATCTCACTTTACCCCTCCTAAAAAAAAAAAGGAAAAAAAAGTAAATTACTGCACTATTATTAAGCAGATGTAAGCTAGTTTTCTAATGCTGTTGAATCACTTCTGTGTCAGATTTTATTTTAAGAGGTTAGGTGTCTTTACTTTGACTGTACATTTTTATGACACTTGTTTCTAATTAGCACTTTTTCCAGTTCTTTGGTACTAAGAGATTTAAGAAGTAGCCCCACTGGCTAATAATTCCTTCTCCCCTGCTTACTCCTTTCACTTTTAGGCTGTATTTGTCCCAAAAGCACGCTCTCTGTTGGGCTCTGTGGTTGTAACTAGCACTGTTTCCTTGAGCACAGTGGCAGGATTGGAGGGAGGGGCTGAGCTCTCTCAGCGGGATGCATACAGGAAAAGAGGGTGGTGCCAACATCCCTGCTCTGTGTGTGCAGTGAAGGAGTGGCAGCCTTTGGACAGCTAAAGCACAGCTCCACCTTCCTGATGGAGGAGGACACTCTCATGGAGCAGAATCTGTTTGGAGCCTGGTTGGTGAGGGACTCTAGGCAGAGCCAGAGTGCTGCAGCAAATTCTGTAGCTGTGCCTCCTGCCTAGCACAGCTGCCCTGGGAGGGGGAGCAGTGAGCAGGATTTACAACTGGGGCCCAGATCGTGGACCTGCCTAACCTGTTTGTCAGCTGAGGATCTTGCCTGGCTGTGTCTGCACTGAGATCAACACCTGTGGTTTGCCCAAGCCCTTTTTCCTCTCTCCACCCATCATTAGGCAGCCTTTACAGCTCCTACTTCTGCTATGAGCAGCTGCTTGCCTGCACTGCAGAAGGGAGGTTTTAGGCTGCTGACTGCCCTTAATCAACTCCCTGATGTTTGCTCTGAATTTGTAGCAGAAGTTGTCTGGGAAAATGATCTTGGAGTTTTGCAGCAGAAGGGGATGTGTTTGGAAAAGTGGGGACAGGATGCAATAATATAGAAAGGGTTTCTAGTGCATGGTTATGTATTAGCTTATTCCTTGGTTTGGAGGCAGAAAGAGCCTTTAAAAAAATAACTTACCTTCCATCTTCAAAGAAAACCCAAACCAGGAACACTGAATAGAACAGCAGGGTGACCATGGCAGAAATGGGAGCCTTATCCACCTCACTGTCATCTATGCAAACAAGTATCTGCCCCAGCATCACCTGAATGCCAGATCCAGCTGCAAACTGCAGCCAGCCCAGCCTCTGCCTGTGTTTCAGCAGTGCAGCCAGCCCTGCTGCTGGGCTGAGGATGATGCTGCAGCTTTTGAGGGGCAAGCTCCCTTTCTGCCTTGCTCATGGAGCAGCTCTGCAGTTGATTTTGTGGTTCAGGGAAGGGTTTAACGTGCTTTTGGTGTTGATGTCTTGTGCAGCTTCAGTCAACTTCTGCATGGGGAGGGACCTGCTTTTTCCCAATATTCTCCCTCCCATGGCTTGGCCCTGTGTGCACTGCCATTGCAAATGTGGCTGGGAGCATTCTTCAGGCCCTGGGGTAGCTGAGTGAGGTAGTGCACCTAGTTTAATTCCAGCCTTGCTCACTTGTTTGCTGGCAGCTTTTGGGAAGTCCCTCTGGTGCAACTCCATCAGCAGAAGCACAAATGCAGACATACTGCTGACACATCTTCTTTTTAGCTGACACTGGGGGCTGGGAGCAGCTCTGTGCTCAGTGAGCTGCTGGGAAGTGACAAATCCACCATCTCACTGATGTCTCCCACCACTCAGAAGCCCTCGAGACAGTTTTGCAGAACACAGTGCAATGTGGGGACATTGACTGGGATTTTACAGGCTCTTGTATTCCCCATGACATAGCACAAGTGCCCTTCTAGCACGTTTACTTTTGTTACAAAGCATCCCCCAGAGAGGAACCACAGTGAGCTAATTCATTCCAAGGGGAGTGTCAGCTGAACAAACCTGGAACTCAGAAAGAAAAGTTTATATCAAATAATAATCCCTCATTTCTTGATTAATCATTTTGATTTGCCTATAGTATGGAGCCATTTTAACCAGTGTAAGAATGCATTATTTTTAATACAGATTATTTAAATTAATTATGATGTAGTTGAGGTAGTTCTGTAAATGTAGTGGGATCTGTCAGGGTGTATTTGTTGTATTAGGCCAGTCAAGTTTTTTGCTGTCTGATTGCAGTGCTCTGTATGCAACCTTATGCCTCAATTGTTTTGAGCTGCTTTTGCACAACACATGCTCTGCCCTGTCTTGATGGGTGATCAGTGCAAGCCAAGTACTTTTACAGAAATTACTTGGGGCAAGAAAAAGCTTCAGAAATAACACATGAACATTTGCTAAAGGAACAAGAAAAGCACCAAGTTAAATGCATTGATTCTAAAATATGTATCATGCTTTGGCACCTGTTATTCATGAGCATAAAATAAAACAATTATTACTTACAGTGATTATTCTCTTACTGTATGCAAAACCCAGGAGCTAAGTTCTCTAGGCATTGTATGGATTTCTCGTTTGAGTTTGTGAGTTTCCCCCAAACTTTGTTTTTATTTAGAAATGTTTCTATTTCCCCATTTTTCTTTTATTTGTCTTCTTCACCCTCTACACCCTAGTTCTAGCTTCAGTTTTACCCAAAGTTGATTTGAATTACACCAGATTGCAGCAAGCAGAGAAGGCTCAAATGGAGGCTGAGGCTGAGGATGAGAAACTTAAACAGGAGTATGTGAATAAATCTGAAAGCCTGCAGAACGAATTCTCCCAGAAGGAGAAACAGCTGTGAGTATTTCTTTCCTGTCTGGAAAAATGCATGGCAGTAAACATTCTACATTGCAACATGTCCTCTGTCCCAATACAGGCTGCTTGTTGTTGAATGGTTTTGAATAGAGTGTAAATACTGAAGATATTTGTGTCAGGTACTGGCAAGGCAGAAGAAAATATGTCATTTCAAGGAAGCCAAGCTGCCTTTGGATGCCTCTGAAATGACAAACAGCTTGGAAGGAAGGGGAAGAACATTATTTCTTGGCTAAAAGTGCCAGCTTAATTCAGGAGGAAATTATCCTGAGTGGGGGAAAATATGTAGTGGAGCAGTGGTAAAATACACAATTTTACAAAGCCCACAAGTATGGAATAGTGTAGACTCAACCAGAAGTGGCACAACAGTAGTTTGATCAATCCAGCTTAAGGATGAGGTAGAAGTGGTTGAACTGCACAGGAAATAAAAAGTGAAAATCCAGTGGAGTCATCAAAATTAAAAGCTAATGTACAAGCCAACCCTCTAGTCTTTCTCCTGTTACATCCTTCAGTACTAATTTAAATCACTGTGTAATGTTAGAAGCTCCCTGTAAGAACAGGTGCTTTCCCTCTTTGGGAAGATAAAACATCAGCTATTGAAGTGAATATTTGGCACAAAGACTGGGGCTTAAAAATCAGTGATTTCCAATCCAGTTATGAGCCCTCCCCTGCCTCTCTCAAAACTCTGAATGTCAAACCACTTGTTCAACTGTCATGACAAATGTTCACTTTGCTACCACAGTCACCTCTGCAGATTTGGGCAAAAGAACAGTTCAGACCCCAGCCTTAGAATTCTGCAATTCTGAAACCTCCAGGTCATGTTCACTTCTTTTCCAGCCAGATGCTGAGGTAGTGTCCCAAAATGTAAGTCTTTCCTTTAAAAGTGGGTTTGGTTTTAAAACAGGAAAATTAATGTGGATGTAGGTTTCCCATCAAAAGACCTTGCATGAATACTCTCAGATTTTTTTTTCTCTTCTCCTGTGTTTGCACAGTTTAGATTTAGAAAGTTGAACAGTGTGCTTCCACCCTTTGTTTTTTCCATAACATCCTAAACACCAACTCTTCCTTGAAACCAGTTGTAAAATTCCAGCTAGAATGGGCCTTCTATCAGAGTAGCCCTAATTCCTTTAACTGAAGTTCAGTTAAGCCAATGGAATCTACATTCCTCTTTATGCTGAACCTCAGCTGTGGAGAAAGCTCAGTAAAAATAGCAATTTAAAGTCCTTCCTCCTTTATTTTCAGTTCTGTTCAAAATGTCATAAACCTTAGTCTAAAATAGAAGAGTCACATCTAAAGGTGTAAAATTAAATAACTTTTATGGTGTCAGAGACACCTGCAATGACTGGCTGCATCACCAATGACACTGTGGCTGCTTGGTTTGGTTTATTTTAGAAACAAGCTGGATAAAGTTAAGAGGCTCTGCCTTGTGCATGTTTTAAAAATACTTCAGAATTTTGTGGTTAGTCTTCTCTCACTCATTTGTTTCAAAGGTCAGCTCTTCAAAGTTATGTCATATTCCTGGTCTTTTAAATAAACTTTCTTTGAATAGCGTTTTCTAAGTGACAGTACTTTGTTTATGACACTGATACCTAAAATATCATTGTATTGACACATTATTTCTGGTTTAGAAAACGTGTAAATTAATAGTTTATTATGGTAATAATCTGTGACACCCAGAAATAAACTCAGTTTTGTTTTTAAAAATGATACACAGTGCACAGTGATTTTTGTTGTGTTTTCCCTGTTCCAGGCTTCAGCTGGAAACAGATCTGAAAATAGAAAAAGAGTGGCGGCAAACCCTAGAGGATGATCTTCAAAAGGAAAAGGAAACTGTATCTCATCTGAGAACAGAGACCCAGGAAATAGTTAACCTTAAGAAAGTAAATTCTGCAGCAAATTTTGACTCGTAATTTTGAAATTGATTGCAAAGTTAGTTATGGGTTTAGACATGGTATTTTAAAGAATTTAAAGAAAAATAAATAAATTATTTCTGCAAATAGATAAGAAAGATGGAATAGAATTGAAGGGAAAAATGGGCTTTTTACCCCCCATTTAGTCCTCAGATCAGAACTCAGTGCTGTGGATAAGGAAAAATGAAATCCTTGTTTTCCCTTCTCAGCTGTGTTGAAGGCTCTGTCTTCTCACTGTACCCATGGCTCTGTGGTGCTCTCAGGCTCTCCAGTCAATCAGAATTTCTTTTCTCCCTGGAGTGGGCTACAGAAGCAGAAATGTTCCTTTGTCTCTTGGGTCCAGGAGAGTTTAATCATGAGCAGTTGCTGTTCAGGTTGGATTTGGAGGGAATGTGAGGGATCACTCATGCACTTGGCTTTCTCAGCAAGATCAGCTTCAGTAGGAGCAGCTTTCTAGGCAGTAGGGAAGCACAAATTTGAGAATAATCTAGTTTCTTACTATTTTGTTTGTTTTGTTTTGTTTTGTTTTAAGGAGTTCCTTAAAGTTCAGGAGAAGAACAAGCAACTGAAAAGCATTTGTGAGGACCAAGAAGCTGCTCTCCAAGAACTGGCATCCAAGCTGAGCGAGTAATTTCATTATTCATGCTGATCTAAACATATTATTTCTGCCATATACACTTGAATTAAGAAAAAAAATGGGACAGTGGTAATGCATATTAGACAGTATATGACAACATTATTATTATTATTTTGGTAACTAACCAGTTACCAGAAGTCAGTGTGTCTTAGGTCAAGCCTAAGTCTGCCTGTTCTGCAGAGGTTGGAAGGGGTCACCTGGCCAGCAGCAGCAGCAGCACCCTCCTTATTGTGCAGAAGCTTCATTTAGTGATCTCTGTCTTCTCAGTAGTTTTGCTGATTTATGTGGCCTTTGATGCCTTGTAGAATATCTTTGTGTGTGTCTCCTGTGACTCAGTTCTCAGTGGGTTGGCATTGGAGGCTGCTTCCTCTAAAATGACTTAATGTAGTCTTGTACTCTTGCTCACAGGACTTGGCTTAAAAATTTTTAAGTACCTAAGCCAGCTTTTTGAGTTGTTAGAGCATAACTGACCATACAGAAATTTGAAGTAGCATTATCTTATTCTTTAGATCAAAGCTGAAAATAGAAGATATAAAAGAAGCGAACAAGGCGCTGCAGGTCAGTAGCATTTTCAGAAATTTATTTTAAACTGTTCTTTTTGAAATGTTTCATAAACATGAGAAGACTTCTCTCCAACAGCAGCTACTCCAGAGAGACACACTATATGATTTCCTCCAGTGGGAGAGAGCCACAGACTCCCTGTAACCCCCTGGAAAAAATCCATTTGCTTTTGGTTTTCCTTGTTTGGTGCACAGCTGTGCATTTTGGCCCTTTTCTTGCAAGGATACACACTCTTCTATAATTTACAGAGGGTACCTGGGACAGGATGTGAAGCCAGCTGAGCTTCAACTGCATAGTACTTCTCAGTGATCAATGAATACTTGATCATCCTAGGGAATAAGTAAACTTGTAGCACCAAAGCTGATAAAATAAGATGTGTAATGTCAGCAGGTTTGGGACTTCCTTAAGGACAGCAGGGAGCACTTGAGAGCAGAGATTTTGTCTGCACATGTTTGATCATCTGGTGTCACCTGGCACAGTAGGGCAGTCCAGGTGAAAGTGTGTGAAATGGCTGAGCAGACTTCTGGGTTTAAGTGGTTTTAACAGAAGGAAATGGGCAATTCCTGACACTGTCCTGGTTTTTTTTGCTTCCCTGCATCTTGAGGACTGTGATGAGCAAGGACATCAGCTTCACTCTTTCTGCTCTTGCAGCTGAGCCACTGCCCAGCTTTACCCCTCTGGAGCATGTTCTCTCTGCACCTATGCTCTGTGTTGTCCCCTGAGGTTTTGCAGTGTTTTGGAGCAGTCCTGTGCTGCTTTGGAGACTTTGTGACATTACACTGGTCCCAGGACATTCAGGCAGTGAATGTTCTGCTCTTGATTTGGCTTGTCCCTGGAGCCCAAAGTTTAACTTCATCACATACATATAATTATGATAATTTTTTTCTTCAGGGCCAGGTTTGGTTGAAGGACAAAGAGGCCACTCATTGCAAGCTCTGTGAAAAGGAATTTTCACTTTCCAAAAGGAAGGTAAAACTTTAACAAGATTTCTCCCAAACTTGTTTACAAGTGTTATGTAATTATTATTACAAGTGTGATGCAATTATCAATTATCTTTAAGGTGTGGCATGAAATGTCAATGATCAGGTGAATGCAGAGTTATTTTTGAGGTATTTTTCCAGTTCTTTGATACATACAATGCAGCTGGGCCCTAATTTCAAAAGAAACAGTGTCATGATGAAGTTCCACAAAGCAACCTAGTTAAAAATTATCTAACTTCTTTGTGGAGTTATCTCAAACTCTTACCAGCTCTGGCACTGCTAGAATTTGACATGTGTAGAAGTATTTTTATGGCATTTTTTATATACTAGAGTAAGAAAATATGAGTTTATTGTCATTTTAAAGTAACATGTGTCATTAATTTCTGTGCTTTATTAATGTGTGCAGGAAGTTTTCTTTACCTTTTTATGTTAAATCTCAATTAGCTACCTGGCAGAAGCATCCACTGTTTCAGCTATCATTGCTCATGCTGCATTTTTCTATAGCAGAATGCGTTCTTAATCCAAATCTTCAAGGACTGTATATATATATATATATGTACATATATACATAAATGATAAATGTCTGGAGAGACCATGTATCTGCCTGTGGTGCAATCCTAGACAAACATCATTTGTGTAGGATTGCATCATGGTTTGGGATGTAGATGAATTATCTTTTGCAAACTGACTCCACGCTCAGACCCAAGAAGTGAAAGGAATTCTGTTTTGGATTGCTCTGTGTGTATTGTTTGTTGGGATGCAATTACCAGGTACATTTCCATTGTAAATTTAATTTTTTCATCTTCTGCCCATGGTTTAGCATCACTGTAGGAACTGTGGGGAGATCTTCTGCAATGCCTGTTCTGACAATGAGCTGCCCCTGCCCTCTTCACCAAAGCCTGTCCGGGTCTGTGACTCCTGCCATGCAATACTTATACAGAGGTGCTCTTCCAATGTGCCATAAGATGTTCATTAATTCTGGTGTTTAGCTCATCCTGTACAAACCACAACACCAACTAAAGAATGTACAGCAGTTAAGTCCAGGTTAATTTCAGGTAAGCAGTGTAGAGTTGCAATTTCAAGGTTCTGTGGACGAGTTACTTCTCTGCTTCCTCTTGAAACAAGTGGAGATGATGGGACCCAAATCAAAAAAGAAAAAGCCCAAATGGGTATGTTGGTCTGCCAAATGGCTCAGCAGCTTTTTTGGGAGGCAGCAGGGCAGTTTATACAGGAGACTCAGTGTTAATGTATTGGATGAGTATGTTAGTTGTTAAGATGATCTGGAGAAAGGCCATACTCTTACAGGATGATGTGCCACAAGTCCCACCTAACTCTGCCAGAGTGTGCCTGGGATAAGCTGTTGTGGAGCAAACCATGCAGTAGCTGGTTTTAAATGGTTCTGAAAAGAAGTATGGCAATTAATGCACTGGTCTGAGAAGTTATTGCCAAGTACGAGTATTCCTTTACTCCCTCTTCAGGGGGCAGGGTTTGATACATCCCAGAATATTGCCCTGGCAGCTGTTCTGTGCACTCCCAGGTGTAAGGGGAGCTTTGGTCAGCCAGGGAACAAACAGTGCCTCGGGGCACTTGCTGAAGGTGTGTTTTGCCCAATGATTTTTTCGATATATCCGTGTTTCCATTGGAAGAGCTGTTCACCACAGACCTCTTGTCTGACATTGTCTGTAACCTTGAACAAGTCTCTGCATCATTTTCATGCAAGTCATGCTCTCAAGCTTGTATGTGCAGTCACTGCATAGCTCTAGAAAGGCTGGGATTAAGTACTGGGGATCACATCCTTTCTGTGTTAACAGGGTGGCTCTTCCCTATTTTGTCACCATCTTGCTCCAACTTTCAGAGTCGGTTCCTAAACTTCATTTTTTTGCAAAACACTTTTGAGTCCTTCTCAGTCACTTCTTGTCACTGATGGTAACTTTTGCTGGAAGGTAAAATCCTTGTTCTTTTCATAGGAAAATAGAAATAATATCCTTTGGTATATTGCCCTCACTTCCAGCTCACTGCACTGCTTGCACCTTGTTTAGCTTGGCTTTGTTTCTGAGGATAGGGATTTTGTCAATATCCTAAAAGCTAACATAGCTCTTCTTTTTAACACCTCAATGTAGTTGCTTATGTAGCTTTTGTAAAGGAAAATGTTCTAAAAATGACCTGATGTAACTTTTTGTAAAATACCACAAAAATACTTGTAAATCTGTAAATAAGTTTTGGAAAAAAAAAATAAATTTAAGTTATCTGAGAATAATGTCACTTAATTTAAATTTGTAACTCGGAGTATTTTACTTTGTTATGACTTGAGAGAAAGCCTGTGCTGGGGAGTGGGGTACCCTGTACAGACACAATCAGGTGCTGCTCATGTGCTTCCTGAGTGTTTCCAGGTGGGCTTTCTGTGCAGGCATGGAGGCAGGAGGGTTTGATGCAGGATGGAGATGGTAGGATAAAACTAACATGCACTGCTTTAATAAATCATTTGTCAAAAAGAATGCAAGTAAATAGAAATAATTTAAAACAAGAATATAGTGCATTTCCATAATGTGCAATAAATTAATTAGTTACTTAACTGCCATCTTTTCCTCCCCTCTGCGCTGTCCTATTTGCATAGGAAGAGTGTGTAATTACTGACTGCAGGTAACACTTCTGCCTTGAACAAAATGAATGCTGGGTGTTCCACATGGTTGCATTTCCCTTGGCATCAGACTCCATAGCTGGCCTGCTTTTAAGGTTTTGGACACCGCTGTGACTGCTGCGTGTTTCTCTGTACAGCCCTGCTCTCAGAGCACAGCAAGAGCTGTGGGGTACCCGGAGAAGCGTTCAGAGGCTCAGAGCAGCATTTTGTCCCCGGTGGGAGCTGAAGCCGTTCCTGCCTTGCTGCTGCTGCTCGCGGCAGGGCTCGGGGCTGCGCCCCGCCCGGCAGGGCCGCACGGCCCGTTCGCTCCGCCCGCCCAGCGCGGCCAGGGCAGCGCTCGGCGGCAGCAGCCGGGGCCGCAGCGCCATGGTGACGCTATTCCCGTTCCTGCACTGCAGCACTGGGGCCAAGTGGGTAAGGACTCCTTTTCCCTCCCCTTGCTAGCCAGCGCTGCTCCAGTGCCTGGAAAGCTTCCTGTGCCAGTTACCCTCTTCAGCTCTTCCAGTCCCTTTGACACCCGAACACATTCTCTAGTGAAATAAACTCCATTCTCCTCTCTCCCACAAGAAGACATTTATTACAGATATAACACAGTACTAGCAAAACAGGTGACAGACTTGCAATACCCAAGATCACATTTGACATTTTAAGGGAGGCATTGAGGACAAAGCAGTTAATTTGGGAGATCACACTGGCTCAGAAGAATAAATACCTTTTTCCATTACACACCAGGTATGTTAAGTGTCTTCAAACAGTAAGTTTCTTACATATCTTACATGTCACAAATGCACAGAAAGTTTTATCAACGTGTTGGGGTTGTGTGTTACTGAAAAAGTATTGGGCCTATAGATATTTTAGAGATCTTGGCTTCCAGTAAGCTCCTATGTAGAATGGCTTGGCAAACTTTGAACAAATACAGACAAATCAACTCTGTGCAGTGAAAAAAATTGAAGCTGAACCATGTTTAAATACAGTAAATTCAAGAAAGAAAAGTAACTTCCAAATCTTCCACTCTTCCTAAAAGCATGTTTGTGAAAAAAAATTTTAAGTAAAAAGCATCAAATGAACAGTATTTGACCTAGGCTGTGTTAGCTCGAAGCTGTGCTAGTGTTTCAGTTCAATTTGCAGGTTACACGTGTGAAAGGCAGGCTCTAGAGCACTACAGCAAAGCGTGGACATAAACGCGGCTGCTGGGTGTGGTGCTGCTCCTCTGCAGAGGTGTGCATTTGCTGGGGGCGCTGGCAGCAGCAGGAAGAAGCCAGGACAATGACTGAGCCTCCACAGCTTTATGCTGTGCTGCAGTTACTACATACAACTCATCAAAAGGGTTTAGGAAAGCCATTACCAAATAAACTAACCTACTCATCTACCCATCTCCCCTTAAACAAGTGAATGTTTAAATTTGTTCACTAGACCAAAATTACATAGAACTGAATCAGTGTTCATAGGAGTTACAGTACAACCACCTTTATGGAACCATAGTACAACATTTTAAACCGACTGTAGTCTTGAATATGTAATACATCCTTAGGAGTAACTAGTATAAAAAGTATCAACATCAGTGGTTTGAATATAAAAATTTATTTAAAGTCAGAGTATGCAACAAATAAAACCTACAGAAAACAGATTTTCCCATCACAATCTGTTGCTTACCAAATAATATTGTGAAAACACATTCCTTCAGTCATTATAAAGTTCTTAAAATACAAAAGAAATTAAATTTTGTAAGAAAGTCTAGTAGACCAGAGACTGTTTCTTCCAGGTGTTTTGCAGGCTATCGTTCAATACATCCCACGCCATCCTCCTCCACCCATACTGCCTTGCCCATAGTATCCTCCACTATTTCCACTGCCACGACCTGCAAACAATTGACACAAGGTCACGCATACATACCTTAAAAGAAGAAAAAATGGGATGGGTAATACACTAACAACAGTCCAGCACTACTGCTCTTAACCAGCGCTTGCTGCAGTAGCTCAATGTGTAAAGCCCCCAGAGATTCCATTTCAAAGAACCACTGCCCCTCTTTCCCTTCTCCAGCCCCAGCCCCAGCCCCCTTGCCCCTGTCAGCACACAGACATTCACACTTCCCCTGAGCGCTTAAAGGGAGCCTGTACTTACTGTATCCGCCCAGGCCATCGGGAGTTCCGTATCCGCCGCTGTAATTGCTACCCATCCCCATCCTGCCGACAGAGCCGTAACCTTGATCTGCAAAGCCACAAGAGCCACGTTACAAGCCTGCAACTCGCCAGACTTGGCAAAGCACCAGCTACAAGTGCAATTGATGCGTACCCATTCCATCTCTGCCATAGCCTCCCATTCCAGAGCCACCTCCAGCAGTGGAATTCAGGAAGAGTTCAATATACCGATGCTCTGTAAGAAGTGAACAAACCTTAGTTTGTACTTTGTTTCCCAGACCAGAAGCAGAGATACAAAGGAAAACCCTCCACCCCCTTACAGGGAGCAGACAGAAGGCCATAAGGAGCAGGTCTGCAATGGGGTAAATTGGGAAAACCTTAGGATGGATCTGCTGCTCACAGCCCTGCTAGAGCCCGGCCAAGTGGCAGCGTCAGGGAACGACACTCACGCATGTGATTCTTATCCTTGGACATGGCAGCTACTGCATCCTCGTGTGTTACAAATTCCACATCTGCCTCTCCTGTAGCTCTGCCATCAGCTCCAATATCAATGTGAACTCTTATAGGGTTCAATGGTGAGAAGAACTAGGGAAAAAGCAAAAAAACAAATCACGTTAACGCAGAATTCAAGCCAGGTACTTTTTTTCCATTCCCATGGCTAGTGGTGCACTGCTTTAATTCAATGTCATCCTACCACAGAAATTTAACTCATTTCTCAAGTAGTACCCAGTGGCTGTGGGAGCATCAGGTCAACCTACGTTTACAACCCACTCTTACTACACAGCTCGGAGAGCTGCAGCTATGGAGCCTGAGGAGCTTTCTCTGAACGCAAAGATGCAAACAACTCCTGCCCACACACGCTGCTTTGAGCAACACAGTCAAATGTGATGGCATCCTGGACAAGAAAATAATCAGTTGGTTTTCATTTGGCTCTGCTTCTTGAGATTTCTCAAAGCAAGGACACGTCCACGGAATTCAAGAAGAGCTGCCTGTCAATCACACCGCTCTTCCTCCCTCTTCCTCCAGATCAAAGCCTGACTTTTGGCCCGATATATTGTTACAGTCTTTACCGTAAATGAAACAAACAAACTGGCACAAGAAACTACACCTCCATTTAAGTAAACCAACCCACCCACAAAAACAAACAAGCACAAGCTGAAGAATGGAGCTCTGCCTATGTAATAAATATATAGGTGCAACTGCACGAACTGCCTCTCTCCAAGATGTGCTGTTTAAACCAGGCCTTGTATCCTAAGAAAGGTCTTTCCCCGACAGCAACACGTGGGCACTGACACAAGAATGCACTCCCAAAATCCTATGGATGCACTTCTATCTGCCACCCTGATCTCTTATGAGAGGGAAAGTCCTCTCCAAGCCAGCACAGCTCTCTACAGCCACCCTTCCCCTCCTGAAATAAATCTCAGATCAACAAATATGCAAACTAAGCTATTTAAGTTTCAAAACTTGTCATTTTCACAAAATCAGATAAGCTTGAACAAATCCTGAAAACCTTAAAATGAGGATACTGATGGCAGCAACTGTTGTCTCTGCAAGACAGCTCTCGTGGAAAGGAAAGAGCAGAGAGTGCGAGGCTTAATGATAAATATAGCTTTGCTGACTTCTCTGGTAATCCCACCTCAGACAGCAGCTTTACAAAAGCTGGTTAACTTTGTGCAGATGTGGCAGGGAGCTGTTTGAGAAGGCTCCCCGAGCTGGGGCCGGGACAGACAGGGACATGCAGGCTGCTGGCAGGAGAAGCCCTTTCCCCCGTGGTACTTACGTTAGCAATATCGTTTTCCGTGGCTCGGAAAGGCAGCCCTCTCATGTGAACAAAATGACCGCCACCATGGAACCCCGACCCTGCATCTCCAGCTCCATAGCCATGTCCTCCCATGCCTATTGGAAAACCCAAACCAAGAAAACCCACACACCTCTAAGATCATGAAAGCCAAAAGTCATCACTACTCTTTTTCTGAAAGCACTCAATTATACCACTGAATGCACGGTGTTTACACTTCCCACGTATCAACCCAAACCTTAACCAGAAGCCCTCCTAAGCAATCTGTTTACCTTTCCTTATGATTGCCCAATCCCCTCCCCTTTTTACACAGCCTTCCATACCAAATAGCAGACTGAAGCTATTCTCTCTGCCCTGGAAATACTGTCTTGCAACTCAAGGAATGAGAAAACCTTTTTAGACAAGCTATTAACTTCTTTTACCTCTCCCATCCCTCATTCTGTCGTCATAGCCGTCGTTTCCGTAGCCATAGTTATTATAGCCACCATAATCATCAAAGCCACCATATCCTGTGCAACGGAGAGAAGGAAAGGAGCGATTACATTACTGCTCACAATTCACACAGCAATGCACACACAACATCAATTTTGCAGTCTTTGCAAACAGCCTCTGCAGGCTGTCAAACCTGGGCTCCTGAACATGGTGCAAAAGTACATTACTTTTTACATAACACAGACTGAAACATGCAAATGGAAAATCTGATTCTAATGAAAATAGTTCCCTTATTATTAATGTTCATCTTAAACACTAAGCCACACATTTTGATACAAGTTTTTTTCAGATAAACACATCCAACCTAAGGGGCATTACAGCTACTGCCACTTCTGATTTCTTGACAAGTATGTCAGAAACATGAGACTGCCAAGAGAACCTGTGTTCATTAGATGAACATACCACCGTCATATCCACCACCTCCTCGACGCATTCTGTCATACATACTTCCACGCCCAGCTCCATAATAACCCCCTCTTCCTCCTAATGGTCTATCATATGGTCCAGGTCGCTGCTGTCCCATCATTCTTCTTGGCATGTCAGAGAATCCTCTGATTTCGCTCTTACTACTTTTGAAGATTTCAATGTATCTGATAAAAGAGCATTTTCAAGGTACTAGTAAGAACACAGGCAGAAGCAGTCTGAATTTTACACAAGGCCGTACTACATTTTCTAGAGCTAAACATACAAGCCAATAGCAGTGACTAGAAAAACCATAAAACTTAAGTTTCTCCTCAAAACTGTAAGAATCTTAAGTGTATTTAAAAAAACCCACTTTACAGTGGCAAAAATTACAATGGGAAAATTCTAGCTGTACAAATTAAGCTTAAAACATGTCTTTCCAGTATGAGAAACATACTGTTGAAAAACAATGTCTGGCTATAGCAGCATTTATCACAAATTACCCTACACGAGCATGATTGAAACAATTTCTGAGTTTAGCAAACTACCCAGTGCAATACTGTCTCCCCCACCCCCCAAATCTACTGTATTTCCCAAGTTAACTTAGGATCAGTTATAAAAATTCTTAAAAACAGCCAATTCCCCAATGGTCCCCAACCCCCCAAAAGCATTACTGACCCACAACCCCCAAAAAATAAAGATTTAACACCATCCCAAACTCTCCATCCCCACCTGTGCCCTATTCTTTCCTTGTGTTTCCCCAGAGCATTTTCTGCTATCTCCTTTGAAGCAAACTGCACGAAGGCCTCCCCTGTGCTTCTCCCCTGGTAGTCCAGCGTCAATGTTATCCCATTTGGCACGATTTCCAACCCTTTAACCCAAGGACAAATAACCCCGTCAAGGGGAACAGTGTTAAAGGCTGAAACATTCCCATCTGTAGCAAATACTTAAAGCATATCTAAACAACAACAACGAAAAAGAAAAACACCTCGTTTTCCCCCATCACCCAACAATACAAGCCCATGATTGTTCATTAAACATTTATGGATTTAGCCGTACTTCTTTTCCCTTTAGACTATACAAAAATGCAACCACCTAAATTACATGAAGAAAATACAGCTACCAATCAAGGAATTTAACTGATCCAAATGCTAACATTCAGGTTACCCCAATATGCACGGTATTGTTTCCCACCTCAACAAAATCAGATACATTTTGTGCTCTACTGCATCTACGGTTATCTGTGCTTCATTTACAGGGCATAAATCTCAAATTTAAGACAAACTAATTTACCACAATCCCTCCCCATCCACCCCATTAACAGCTATTAAACATGTACAAAACATTAAAAATACACAAAGCATCTAAAGAAACCCGCTACAATTTGGGAAGTACCTTGGAAGAACTGAACAATCTCTTCTTTGCTGCAACCAAATGGCAGGCCTCGGAGTCGTACCACTGTTCCGTCATTGGTTGTATCATTGGGCCCATTGTGTTTTCCAGTCCAGTCCATCTTTTATTATTTTATTTAAATCCTAAAAAAAGCCCAACAAAGCAGAAATAAAAAACTCCCTGAGTTTCCGCCCCTTACAAAGTCCCTCCCTTCAACAGAAATCTGTTAGGTTTTATTTATTTAGATAACTAACGCGATGGATTGTGAGCTTTATTTCTGTTCCAGATTTGGATCTGTGCATTTTAATACATCCCTGAGGGGATCTAAACCCCGCAGCAAGGGGATGCACTGTAACCCCGCCACTGGGGCTGGAGCACCGCGTGGACGGCGGGCAGCACGTGGGCAGGCACGGCACATAAAGCTGGGCTTTTACTGCGAGTACATTTCACATCCGCTCCGTACGGCGTTTTGTTCTCTCCCTTGTTTCTTTCCGCGGAGCGCGACACTTGAGGAAGGGGCTGGAAGCACAAGGCCTTCCTTTGTCTGCCCTCAGCCGGGGGCGGCGGGGGGTGCGCGTGTGACGGCGGCGTGTGGAGCGGGGCACGGCCACCGTCCCACAAAGCGAGCCGCCATCGCCGCCTCGTCCGGCGCGGAGCCATCGCGATCCCGCCTCCCGCCGCCCTCCCGAGACCGCGGCCCTGACCCCCCGCCCGCTCCCCTGCCCGCCGCCATTTACCGCGCCTCGCCGGGGCGCCCGCCGCTCGCCTGCCCCGCTCCCGCCGCGCCCCCCGCCCGCCCCGCCGCCCACCTCAGGCTCCGGAGGTGCCGCGCCGTCCGCCCGGTCCGGCCCGAGCCCCCTCACCGCCGCAGGACCCCCCGCCCGCCGCTCTCCTGGGGCCGCCGCCGCCCTCGGCTCCGCCGCTCAAAATGGCGGCCGCGATCGGGAACGAGGCTCCGCACCGCCTCCCCCCCTCCCCCGCCCAGGGCGCGCGCCGAGCCCGGCCCGGCGCCGGGCGGGCCCCGAGCCGCCGCCGCCCGCACCGCTCGGCCGCCGCGCCACCGGGCGGGGCCCGCCGCCGCCCGCCCGCCCGCCCGCCCGCTCGGCCCGCTCGCCCTCCCCGCTCACCGCGAGCCTCTCGCGCACCCCTGGCCGTGCCCCGGCAGCCGCTCGCGCCGGGCAGGACGCGTCCCCTCCCTCACAGCCGAGCCGTCCGGCGGGCCCACACCTGCGCAGCGCTCACGGGCAGCGGAGCGTCCGGTCCGCGCGACTATCGCGATACCCGCGCCGCGCGCCGCCTCACACCCGCCTGGGCGGCTCCCGCGCACGCGCGACTCGCGGGGGGAGGGCGGGGGGGGCGGTGGAGGGAGCGGCGGCGCATGCGGGGTAGGGGAGGGGGCGTTCCCGCCTTTCCTCCCGCCGCCTCCTCCGCTGAGGGGCCGCCGGGGCGCGTGCGCGCTCCTCCCTCCGTCACGCGGCCGCCGCCGCTCGTTTTGGCGCCAAGCGGGAGCGCGCGCGGGGCCCGCGGGGCGGGGGCGCGGCGCGCGCGTGCCCGGGCATCGCCTCACGCCGCCATTGCCCGCCCTCACAGCGGCGGCCCGGTCGTGCTGCGGACCTTGTGTCCCGCTCAGCGCGTCCCTGCCCCTCGGCGCAGCTTCGGGACGGAGTGAGGATCAGGAAGGTTGCCCGGTGTGGGCGCACGCAATGGCTGCCCGCGTCTCTCTCCTCAGCGAACCTGCCGAGCCGGGCAGGATCCCGCCTCCCTCAGAGCGGGGCAGGCCGGGCCGGGCGCTGTGGTGAAATGGCCTGTGAGGCGCTCAGGGGGAAGGCTAAAATGTGTGTTTTAATTTAAAAAAAAAAAAAAAAAAAAAAATCAGTGCGGAGCGCCAGGGTCGTAGGAAGGAGTCTCACTCCGTGTCGGCGCTGGGAAGTGACGGGATGGCTCCGCCTGCCGTCGGGAAAACATTAACTTGGAGTTGTGCTGTGGGTTTGGGTGAAACAGGTTAGAGAGTGCCTTGCGGAGCGCAGGCTGCGGCTGAACAGGTGCGCGCGATAATGCAGATCCCAATTTTTACGGTCGATGCATTTACAAACCGGCCATTCGCTGGAAATCCTGCGGCAGTTTGTCTGCTTGAAAATGTAAGTTAAAAAAAAACAACCAACAACCCAGCTGTTCTTTGAGGTACCGCGGTGAAATTTGCCATTCTGTACTTGGCCTGAGCACTCTGCTCTGCATCGGACTTTGCTTTTCTTTTTCCAGCCTTGTGTGCTGTGGCAAATACAGAAGAATTAGCACAGGGGTGCTCTTTTTTTTGCCCATCAAAACGATATCATACAAGACAAGCTTTGCATTTTTTGTGGGCTGTTAAAAATGTTTTATTATGAGTAGACTAGATTCAAGTCAAGAAAAATGGCTTAATTTCTTCAAGAATTATTCAGAATAAAGTTTCTGAATGATTAAGAGCGAAATCTGAAAAGTAATGCTGTAGAACAGAATCAGTACTCAGTAGAAGGATTAAACTGTGGGCTTTGGTTTTGGATTTTGGTGTGGGTTTTCTCCCTTTTTATCTTACATTTTTCCTTTCTCTGGAAAGAAAAAGAGCAAGTATAGACCTGGGCATGAGTCTTTTACTGTTAGTGTGTTGGGTTCAGCTTTAGCCAAGTTTAAACAGCCAGTTTTTATTGCTTCAGTGTTGCCTGGTAGTGTTGGTGCAGTTGTCCTCCTCATCAGGGGGTTGTGAGCAGTTGGCACTAATTGATACTGCTTTCTAATAAAAGTAATTATTAAGATGGATTAGAAATTTACAGGCCTTGTATTGTTTGTATAATAACTCCCAATAAAAATTGTAAATATGAAGATATTTACATATGAAAATATGTAGAGTAGCCAATGGCAACAGCTTGCAATGACCATATGGATCCTTTAGATCTTCCTAAGTCTGGTTCTCATATAACTTTGCCTACCTACCAACTCAGCTAAAGGTATGACTGGGAACATCTTTCTTTGGAGATATTTTTGGCCCCATAAAATCTAAATACTCTCCAAATTATCTCTGCTTTAAAATTATGAGCTTCTAATTGCGTTTTTAATATTAATTTTACTTTATTGTGTTAAGATATCGTGAGGCCACCTTACTTGTGTGCTGACTTTGGAATGCAGACGTTTTTAAAAGTTTTTTCTATAGTTCCTGGAAGTAAAGGCTTTAGTGACAGCTAAAGCTGAGATCCTAATTCAGTATTTTATTCTAAGATTGAAGAAAGTGTGATGCAGCCATGCAAAACAACTGCTCTCTGCTCCCTCCAGAGTCTCAGAAGATGCTTTGCAGAAAAAATCAGGAGAAATGCAAGAATGGCAATACCAGCCCTTTCTGTGTTTCAGAGGGGCCACAGGATGGCAGTATTTCAATAAAGTTCCATGTTATTAAAAAAAAAGTTATTTTAAATAACACTTTTGTTCTGGTCTCGGATCTTTACTGTAACTAACAGAACTCTTTCTGGGGAAGGGGAATGTAAAATGTTAGAATGTTGTTTAACTGTACAGGATTCAGTCTGCTCTAGTGTGCTAATCAGTTACTGGTTTGTGGCTCTGGAATGGGATTATTGGCTGGAAAGGATTAGTTATTAAAGGAAGTAGTTCGAGTTAAAAGAGCACATTTTTATCTCTCAGAGGCTGAACGTGACCAGGTCCCTTATGTACTTTGTTTCTCTTGAGTTTCACTATTTTCAAGATCAGATTCTCAAACCTGGCCAGTCAGCATAACCAAGAGCAGTGGGACCTGGGCCAAGGAGGATGTTACACAATCCCTGGGGCTTGGGTATCCTGGGATCAATATCCACTGCCTTGTACCACAGCCACTCAGTGAGCTCCAGCACTTTGGTTTATTTTTGCCCCAGTTTGTCTCTTCTCAGCTCCTACAGAGGGAGCCTATAGTCCCAGTTAAAGTTTTTTTACTCTCAGAGAGTATTTTGATTTAAAACTGAGTCTGTGTTTTATTGTAGTAGAAAATTAAATTGCTGTATTTGACAGAAAGTTTGGTTCTGCGTTTTTTGGCCTGCTCTTGATTGGATTTGTTGTTTCATCCCCAGGACTTGGATGAAGATTTGTACCAAAAAATTGCAACAGAAATGAACCTCTCAGAAACAGCTTTCATCAGAAAACTGAAACCTGGAGATGACTTTTCCAAAAGTTAGTGGTTCTGCTTACAAGAAAACATCAGACAAATGCAGAATTTGTTCAGACTCACTCTGTGGATTAATTTTCAGCTGAATCACTTCACTGAATCTGCTCACTTGGCAGTTGTGTGGTGGCATGAGCCAAGGGGCTGGGACTCCACTAGTCTGGACTTAGATTCCAGGTTAAGGTTTATCATCTTTGTTGTTTGATGGATTGTTCAGGGAGTAGGATTTTGTACTGTCCCTGTAATTAAAACATAGTAAGGATAGTAATAACTATAATTGCTTTCTCCTGTTGTTAATAAATTGGAATTTATTTTGGGGTTAGACTAATCGCTTGGAGCAAGAAGTGATAATACTTTTCATTTTTCATGTTTGCACTTTGCCAGTATGTTTAACACACTTATTTTCAAGTCATCCATATCTGACAGCATACAAAATGCCAGCTTCTTTATCATTATAGTACTTTTGATGCTAGTGGGCTGGGGCCATTAGGTTCCACCACAAGGTGTTATTTGGCTTCTGCTTGTTTTCATTAGAGGGGCCTGACTTTAATGCACTAATTCTCCATAGTAGCAATGACAAGACTTGTTTGGACTTAAAAAAAAAAGTTGTTTTTCTACTTTTAGTTGTGTTTGTATGGTAGCTATTCACTTGCAACGTGTGTGCAAAAGTTACAGGAAATCAAGTATCATACGTGAGTGTTCCAAATTTTTTAAAGAGCAAATAGAAGTGTGATTTCTAGTGAAATGAAGGGTCAGTAGACATTAGAGACTTCTACCAGACTGGACTGGTGGTTTAAGAAAATAATTCACAACTGAGCTAACCCTAGTACAGGTTCTGTTGTACCAACAAAACCATCTGTGACATCTAAATGGTAACCTGGCCTGCAGGGTATACAGATTACAGCTATGCCTTTGTGGGATTTCATAATGCACAAGGGCATAGAGCCTTTATCTTCTAAATAAGACCTGTTTAGGACAAAGAAAAATCTGTGCAGCATTTAAAGGTGGTTGACCTGATTCAAAAGGGATAGCATTCTGAAAAATCAGTGTGAAATAGGTACCTAAAGGTGTGTTTAGGACCATAACTGATTGCAGCATGCATTTTGATTAACTGAAACATCTGTATATGTGGAGATAAAATGAAGAAATAGACTTCTTCCACTTAATAGCACTGAATAAACTTTATTTTTTCAAGGTTCCTGCTTTGGGCTGAGATGGTTCACCCCAGTCAGTGAAATTCGTCTCTGTGGTCATGCTACTCTTGCATCAGCTGCTGTGTTATTTCACATACAAAGTAGGTTTACAACCTATGTATTACTATCACTTTTTAGAGCATTTACTTCTAATTAACACCTCTGTTTTTTAAGACAAAGGCAGTTAAACATTCAGAACATCTATAGAACACAAATGGAGATACCCTGGGCATTGCCTTTTACTCCTGCTCTGCAGTTACAAGGCTGTAGTCTGATTCCAATGCCCTGCTATTACTCCTGTTTAAGAAAAGTGCTAAATATGCAAATGTCATCTGGGACTGGTACAGTAGGATTTGATGAATAGGGAATATTGCTCTTTCTGTTAAAAGGACATTCCCATTCATTTTAGGCATATGCAGGAGTGATTCCCTGACAATTGCTGTGTTTATTAGCCTCAGCAGATTTGTTGAGTTAGTTGGGAATTTTGCCCAGAGTACAGTGTTACTCTAGATATATTTGACCTGCATAGCTAACTTTTTCTGAATATACTGAGCTACTCCCAGGGCTAGAATAATTTAGATTAAAATTCTTATGTTTGATAACGTTGTAATGTTATCTCTCTAGAAAATACAAATTCAGTTCTCTCGTTTATGACACTGAGTGGGGAATTAAAGGCCAGACAAGTGAAAGATCATATTGTCCTGGACTTGCCACTTTGCCCAGCCCACCCCCAGGTTAGTCTAAATTTTATTCATGATAGCCTTTAAGGACAGTATGTGTTTGTCAGTATGTCAGTATATGTGTCTGTCTGTAGTTGCATAGGTACATACATATATATTTCATTTTTTTTAGTGTGTTTTTTATTTTTTTTCAGGAACTTAAGGAAGTAGAAGAATTAATAAAGGTAAAATAATAATCTATCAATTGTCTTAGAAAAACATTTATAATCACTTTGCTTATTTTTATATATTAAAATGGTGACTGCTGGATGTACTCCTGCATTTGAAACACCAAACTTCAAAGCTCTCAGTGATGAGTCAGTAGCTCAGGGAATGTATTCTCCAAAATGCTGTATTGAGCCTGTGTCTCCCATAACCATTGAGTGAAGCATCAATATTTATTTCAATGGTATTTTCAGCCTTTTGTGTGCATTAGAGGGCAGTCTGTGTCCTTGCCCTCCTCTAGGTCCTGGATTTCTTCCCAAATTGACATATGTGGGGCTTATATGGGTAACTCACCCATATCCATTCATGCACTCGGTGCATTTGCATTTCCTACTTGAGAGTTGCATGGAAGACCTTGCAGAAGCCTCTTCTAGCAGGGAGTGGGCTCTACAGAAATGCTCAGGGAATAATATTTGATATTCAAGTGATGGCAGGTTTTTTTTCTGTCTCCTTTGCCTTTCCCACCAGGCAGCTGTTGGTGACATGAGTGTTCAAGATGTGCGTTACTCTCCCGACATAAAGAGCCTCTTAGTCCGCCTCAGTGATACTTATGAAAGGTGTCTTACTCTCTGTTCTTTTTTGTTTTCATCAAGAATGCAGAAATTGAGCTGGCTGTTTAATCTCTATTCCTTACATACTAGGTGCTTTTATCTAGTTTTAAATCAGGTGGAGATTAAAAAGCTCTGATTTAGATTTCTGTGTAAAATGGTTATTTTGTTGAGCTTATTGAAGCTGCAAAGCTGGATAAGATAATTCTAAAATCTGTCTTCAAGAGGAGGAGATGTAGGAAACAGTTTTAATGATGGTGCATTTTCCCCATCCATTTGAGTCTAAAGATGACCCAGTAACCTGGCAGAAAGTGGGAGTCCTGCTTCAGTTCAGGGCACATTTGACAGAATGACAGGGATTCTTACTCCCATTGGACTGTAATCTGCTTACACATGCTTAACAGCACCATAAGTAGCTTTAGAGAGGAAATTCCCATTCAAATTATTCAAAGCATTCATTTGTTAATCTCATCTGGATTTCGTTAATTCAAGTATGATTTAGGTATATACTGCTGAAACATAACTTCTTTAATCAGGCTATTATTACTAAATTACTATTATTACAAACTTCGGAGTTTGGCCTAACTAATGGTTAGAGTCTGGGGTAGTGGGGAAAAAAGAAATATTCTCAGCTGGGTACTTATTATTTCAGTCTTTCAGACAGTTTTGTGGGGAGGAATCAGCCACTTGTTGACTGCTTTAGATGCCATGAAAACCTGAATTATGTTAGTTATTTGCCTACTCTGAAAGGAGGTGGAGCACTTGATCCATTCTGTAGTGGGGCAGTAATTCTTTCAACAATTAAAATGTTGAAGCAAAGTGTGATTTTCTTCTTTTCGTGGCTAATATTTCAGGATGCTCTGTTTTCAGAAATAAATAGGAAATGCGTGGCTTGAGGTTTTTTTTCTGTTCATGCAGAGTCTATTAGGTTGAAGGTGATTTTCTGTCAAGTGCCATTGGGAGGACAATGCTAGGAACCTTGTTTCCTCTAATATTTTAGGGCTGGTTTTGAATTGTAGAGAAGATGATTCTAGAGATTTATTTTTCTTTTCAATACTTACATTCATGTAAAATGAAGAATATGGGTTATTAAAATTTCATAATTATATTCAAGGTCTGTGCTGGAAGAATTGAAAGTGAGTGCACAACACTTTTTGTCAGCTGAAAAGACAGGAAAAATTAAAGGAGTCATACTCACTGTTAAGGGAAATTCCAGCGGAAAAGGCCATGATTTTTACTCCAGATATTTTGCACCTTGGTACGGAGTTCTGGAAGACCCTGTATGTGGTATGTGTTTGTATGATAAGCAACTCCTACTTGTGTTTCAGTTCAATTAAAAGGTTCTTATTAAAATTAGTTAATCTGGTTTTGTACTTTGGAGTCTCTTATAAGTTACTGGTTTATGTGGATAGCAGGAGTAGTCATTAAACTGAAAACTTTTATAGCTGAGGCCAGCTCATTGAGAAAAAAATCAAATCAGCTTCTTGCTGTCCTTAGGCCAGGTATTCTTTTGTCTTTTTTAGGTCTTTTCCCTCAAGTGTTACAATTAGAGAAAACTGAGAGACTAGTTCAGTACGGGATGAGTATTGCAGTGGAGATTTATATCCTCTTCGTTGTGTTCTTTTTTATTACTTCTTGTGGAAGTAATACTGTTTTATCATAAATTGAAATTATAAAGCCTTAAGTTCTGTCTACTGTGCAAACTCTTAGTTTTTATTTTTACCCTAAATATATGTGGCACTTGATTTATGATATTTACATTTTGACTATGCTTACTCTGTAAAGCAGTGATTGTAATTTAATTCTGTACTTCATTTTCCAATTTCTTTTAAGGATCTGCTCATGCTGTTTTAGGCAGCTACTGGTCAGAGCAGCTGGGGAAGAAAGAAATGCTTGGTAAGATAAACTGTTTTATTGCAAAGCTGTCCATTTATGTGAATCTACTCACTAGATAAGAAAAAGGTTGTATTACTACTGCAATCCCTATTTATTTCCTCAAGGTGAATAGAATATTATGCAATATTTTGTGTGTGAGGTAGTCTTTGAGAAATGGCTTTCTTTCCTATCCACCACCATGACACATCATTCCCCAGGGAGTTTGAAGTGTTGGTTTCTGGATAACTCTCTGCAATCAGTTTTTGATCTCTGTTTCTGGATTTTAGTTCTCATGACCTTTCATCATAACTGAGGCTTGGGGAACCTCAGGGGTTGTTGTTGATGTGTTTTGATTCAACCAATGAGATATGCTTATTAGATCACATCTTTATTATTAAGCCAGAAACTTGAGAACCTGGTGGAAAAAAAGCAAGAGAAACTGTTAACATATGACAATGCTATATGAGGAGATGACTCCTTGCTTCTCCTGTTTCTAGTGCTTTGCAAGAGAACAGAAGAACAGGAGAAGTAATACGAAATACCCTCATCCCCTACCTGGTTCCCCAGGAGGGGACAGGGACAATTCTGCTCACAAGCCTTTGGTCACATTTAGTTTGGAACAGAGGGTTGGATAGTTGATCTAATAAGGCTCTTTGTCCATAAAAGTAAACACTTTTCCAAACAAACAGCTACCCTGAATATAAGCCTTCCTGTATTTGGTCAAGTGAATCTCAAACTTGATTTTCTTGAGGATGGTAAGTCTTTAAAGGATCCACTGTGAGCAGGACCTTCTCCATCATGAGTTGAAGGAAAGATTTAACATTCTGTCCCAAATATCTTGTATTTGCATTTATACCATACAATATCTGTGATAGCTTTAAAAATGTTGGGGGTATGAAAATCTCAGCCTATTTTCTGAAGATGAAAAACTGTCTTTGGTAATGTGTCCTTAAATTTTCTCAGAAGATCTTGAATTTTTGATGTTAATGTGGAATTTAAACTCTCCATACCATCTATAGACACTGCTACTTTAAGTAGTCAAATAGACTGGAATTCTCTCTGTACTTAAAATTGACACTTTCCACCTGTTTTGTATTTTCATGTATTTTGTATGTACTGTCCCTATTCTCCTTTTAGAGAAACTAGCTCAAGCATCCAGGGCAACTGATTCTGTAATCAGCTTCTCTAATGTATTTAGCACAAAAAAACTCCTCTCTGTCCACAAGACAGATTTATGTTGGTATTGGTTTTGTTTTTTTAAAATTCATATTCCACACATATGTGTCCTCAAACTACTGTGGTAGAAATCACACAAAACTGTTTTAAATAGGACAAGTTACTTTGATGGATGTTTAAGAGAAAATAACTTTTCCTTACATATCTGAGAGGTATCTCAGTAGTACTGAGCAAATTCTACTACTAATGAGATTATTTGGAGAAGATAGCTGGCATTCAAGGACATTCCATATCACCAAATACTAATAATTAAGAGCATCTTTGGACTTCTTAGAAACCTGTGGTGGCTTCTGTAATATCCGATACTTTTTATTGCAAGAATAAAGGCAGAATTTCTCCATAAAGTGAAGGTTCTGTCAGTTCCCAAAGAGATTACATATAAAATAATATAAAAATGAGGAACATTAAATCTATTGTCATATCTCTCTGGCTATTGAGGCCTGTAGGAAGAGGTCAGCTGCAGCTACTGAAGCATCAGACTTAATTTCCTGTGTTTGGGTTCTCTTCCTACTTTTTTTAGACTAAATTGTCAAACAACTACCCCACTAAATACTAAGAGAATTTTCCAGTGCTTTTATAAAGTGAAATACTTTATGATCTTTTCTTGAAGCTGGGCACATGTCCTTGAATTTAAGCTGCTGGTTCAATCAGGGTCTTCTATCAGTCCTTTCCTTTCTTTCATTGGAGGAGTCTCTGCAATGTATAAAAATTATAATCTCTCAGATGTATAGACTTGTACAGTTGCTGTTGAATACAGTGTATAACAACTGTCTGTGTATCCAGCTCTTCACACTGTTCCATATTTCTAAGGTAACATTTATAAATGTGCATAAGGATTTCCATACAACCGGACAAATTTGAGAGGACTTCCCAAATTACTGTGATGAGAAAGGACTTACCCATGACAGTTTTTATCTCAGGTTTAGAGAGGAGAATCTTGATATACCAGTTTACTTGTATTAATTTGTGGGGAAATTTGTTTCTTGTTTCTGCCTTTAACTTCTCTGATTCCTTCCAGTAGAGGAACAGGTTTATAGCATTTAAGGGTTGTTTTTTGGGGGACAGACACAAAACAAAAATTACCACCAACATTACCAACAACAACCAAACACGCAAAAAGACAGAAGTTGTTTTGTTAAGGTACAATAAATCTACTTGTATTTAAGTTTTTGCTAGTTGAATTCTCATGAAGTCAGGAGCTTTCATTGCAGCTTTCATCTTTTCCGAGTGACCTCATCACATAGAGTGACAACATCAGATTTATGCACAAGTGTAATATTTTTTCAAAGGAGAGGTGTTTCCCTCTATCAGTCACCAGATTTGTCCACCTTCTTTTATAGGATAAAAAAAATCTTGGAGATTTTCACTTAGGTTAAGGAACAAGTGCTTCTTTCAGCATTCCTCTATAGAGTTTAGAAATTCAAACAAAATACTAGTGATTTCTTAAAATAAGTATTATTGCAAGAGTGTCACTTCTTCCTGAGTTGATGTCATTCTGATGACATTATGAAGAAAGGCTATTAGTCCTTAAATTCATTAAGCAGGGGTCATTGAGCTCCATCTGGGCTGGTGAGAAGCTCTGAAATGACAGGATAATGTTCATGGAAGGCCACCAAGGTGATGTGTGAGTGCAGGGGGTGTCATGCTGTGATATCAGCACACTCAACCTCACAGGCCTTGTGGTTGCTCCTAAACCTTCCTGTGTGTCAGGTTAACCACAGAGGGGCCCAGGGCACTGGAGTTCAGCTGTTAAGTGTTTGTACACTTGTACATACTTGTTTTCATAGAAAATCTGTATAAAATCTACATGTAGTGTGAGGTATTCCTGGTAAATACAGGGGTGGAATAGGTGTGCAACAACTTTGTGATGTCAAAGGTAAGTGCACTTCAGAGCTGCCTGGATGCCTCCCAAGGCACTGCTGTTCAATGAAATCCTCTAGGTATTGAAATATTCTGTCTACTCTTGGACATAGCATGAAGTATCAGTGCTTTTGTGTGAGAGAAGGAACAACTCAAGTATTATTTTCATATAAGCTTGGCTAAAAGTTTCTTTTGTGGGTTATTTTTTGTTTTTCTTCTGCTTTGGAAGTTTCTTTAAAAGTAAAATAAAATGGACCAATATCAAAATAATCTTAGTAATCCTGATATGAAGGAGCTAGAGTTTGAACGTTTAAGGAAGAAAAAACCAAACCCAACCAACCTTTGAAGTAATGAAGTAATTAATCTATTTTATTTAAATCTGCTCTAATGTGGAAGAGCTTAGGTGTGTCTCCATACGTGGCAATAACAATTGATCAATTTTAGCTGGCCTGAAATACTCAGTTGAAGCATTATTCCATTCATAGATGATGCTCTGACAAGTTGAAAACAACCCATGGTTCTATAAATGGAAAAGAACAGAAAGTATCGATCTCTGTCTGTAAACAGCTCCTGTTTCCACTCTTTCAGAGTGTTTGCTGTGTCTGAGAATCTAATCTCCTGATCAAAGAAGAGCTTTCTCAGCAGCAGTGGCTGAGAAGTAGTTTTAAAGCTTGCAGCATATATGCCATCAGAGAGCCTGTGCTCTGTTGGGATCTGAATCAACCTCTACCCAATTCATAAATTGTGGGTTTGAGAGGGAAAAGATGCCCTTTAGCTTTGGACAGCTTCTGGAGCAGTTGGAATTTCATTGAGTAGAGACTGAGCATTATTGCCTCTTCATCCATTTAGAGCATTTCACAAAACACTGCTCAAAACTCAAACCTGTTCTGAATGCCATCAGAACCAGACCATTTTGTGTTCAAGTCATGCAACTAGAAATGAGACTGCTGAAACAGGTTAGAGACTCCTCATGCTAAGTGAACATCATCCCACCTGTGATGGCTCAACTAAGCAAAAGCTTGTGTCAGTTTGTGACTATGTTTCTTTGTAGACTTTTCCCACTGCCTTTGTGAGCTTATTCACCCTTCAGCCAGGCACATTCTTTGATTGCAGTATCAGTTTTGGGTGTTCAGTGCCAGGAAAATTGTTATTCATTCTCATTCAGATAATGCTTGGTGTTCTTCCTTCTTCCCTCCAAAAACTGTATCCTGCAAAGGGAGAATTCAAGACTTTTTAGACACACAGAAGAAACTTAATTTGCTACAACAAAGCAAACTCTTCGCTGCTTGTATTAAGTAGCAGTTTTGTCAGGCTCAGTAGGCAAAGCCTAGTTGGAAATACACCCTCAGCTGCCCTTCATCCATAAAGGCAATTCATCCAGGGTGTCCCTGGTGCTGCTTGCTTTCTGGAGGCAGGAGCCTCCTTCCCCTGAGTTTTCATGGCTTTGTAAATGACTTGTGATGCACAGTAGTTTTTAACTCTGGGTTCTTGTTTCTGTTCAGCTTTTCAATGTTCCCCCCGTGGAGGAGAGTTGAAGATTTCCGTGCGCAGTGACGGAAGAGTTGACATTGCGGGGCAAAGTGCTGTTGTGTTAAAAGGAAACCTGACTTTCTGAAAGAGCTGGCACTAGTGTTCTTCTCACTAATCACTAATCTTTATGTTCCTCTCATGCTGATTTTATCTCAGCTCTAGGCAGTGAGTTACTACTGTTCTCAAAAGTCTTTGATTACTAATTGTCCGTTTTTCAAAATTGCTTGGAAGTACTCACTTCTGATCTTCAGGATCCTTGGTGTTCTTCACTTCCATCTTGCCACTTCTGATGTGCACTGACCTATGAAATGTTTGAGTACATCTATCTTGTTTTTCTGCTTTTAAATTATTCTTCTCTTTATTTCCAAATTCCATAATAAAAGCCCTTACTGCATCCTGGATTAAACTGTAAGCATCTGTTTGATAATCAAGCATTTTTCATGAAATCTGAATTAATTTTTTTTAAAAAGATACTTTCTCAGCTATATATTGAAATGGCATGTTTATTAACTTACTTGAATTAAAATATGCAAACATATACATGGTTTAGAAATGTGTCTTGTGGTTCTCTTTTATGAACAGTATTTTTCAAAGTCGAATGGTATTGCCTTTGATTATAGCACTACTCCTTAGTCAATACTTTTAATTAAAGGTTTAGAAGAAAGATTTAACAGATTGACCTTGTGATACACATAAAGCTGATTAAGATTGGAAAGGAAACTTTATTTGTTACAGCAATGTCAATTATTTTTCAAAACCTGAAGATTTTCTCCTAAACTGGAAGTTTCTTCTATAATCTTCATGAAGTATAATGCTTCAGATTTTGTCACAATGGTGTGGTCTTTCACTGGATTTATTAGGAATATGGAACTTTCAGTTACTCTAGCTAAAACTGTTTTCCCTTTCAAGTCACCTCTGTCCTAAACTTTGCTTTAGTACTTTGCAATGTTTCAGGGTAATGTGTTTTGAATTCAAAAAGCTTCAAAATTCAAAAGATACTAATGCTGTGGGAACAGTTGGATGTCATCCCATTATAAATCATGGCGATTGTTGTGCCAAGTTCCCTTTTTTCCATTTATTTTGAATTTTATCAGTGCTTGTTACTTACATCTTACTTGAGTCCAAGTAGCTGGACAAGTAAGAGTGTGAGAATCTTAATTTAAATAGAAAGTTCTATCTCCTGCAGCTACAAAGAACATACCAAAAATGTGATTTAAATGCACTACTCAGCTCAGGGGCTAGGTGGCAAGCAACAGGAGTCTCCAAATGGAAATGCACATTCTTCTCCTGTATTCAGTCTTGCTGAAGTTGGTGGAGCTGCAGTATGATTTATAAACATGGATCAGGTGCAAATCACAGCTCTGGAGGCAGCTTTAGCCCTGGCCTCCTCTCCCCAGCTTGGATTGTTCCCTGTCTGGCAGGGCACTTGGACCTTCTGGAGCAGCAGTGCTGCACACTTGTGGTGCTGCATTTAATTCTTCCTGATGGCTTAGGCAAAGACTGAATCTGGCCTCTGCTCAGAGATGCTTGTGGAAAAAACACCTTCCTTAGGAGTATAAATAAGCTAAAGAATCAGTTATTGTTCACCCATCCACATTTAACAAATAGACAGTACAATTATTTCTTTTACTCAAGAGGACTAATAATGAGCAAGGACCATACATTTTGAAGAGACTTGTTATCTACATTTCCTGACCAAACTAATATCTTTGCTGCTTTAAGCACTTTTTTTAATAGTTTGCTACTACTTTGTCTCTATTTCTTTTCAGGATAGAAAAATCACCAGAGCTCAGGTGGGAGGCTATGCAGTAATGTGTTTGTAATCAACATATTAGTTAATCAGCCATGATTTATTAATGATGAATTAATTATACCTGATTGTGCAGTTCTGCTGCCTAAATGGAGCTTTAAAGGAGTTATTTTATTAATCATCATTGTCTAATTGCAGACACTTACAGAAAGATTGCTAATTAAACATGCAACCATATGCAAAACAAGTAAGGCTGCTGAGAGTGGCAAGAAAAAGAGCACTTATTTTCTGAGGAGCAACTTCATTCTCATGAAATACTGTGTAGCTGACCTGGTGATCCTGATTATTCACTAAGACTTATTTTAATGTATTGCACAGTTTCAGTTAAGAGTAAAGGAAATTAGTTGATGTGACAAATTCTGTCTTCCAATACAAAAATTAGGTTGTGCAAACTTAAAGCAAGATTATTTAGAATTTGTGTGGCCTTGTTTCACATCTTTTTGCAAAGGATTTGTTTAGTGTTTCTGGTGCAGAGGATTTGCAGGACTGTTTTGTGCTGCTCTCTTAATTAAGACTGGTGGCATAGAGATGTGTTGAACCAGGAGCAAATTACGTGAAGGGAAACACAGTTCCAGAAATTCCTGTGCACTTGAGTGTTATTTATTGTGAGAGTGTCCAACACAAGCTTCAGGCCACTGTAAGGCTGGAGTAAATCCATGGCTAGATCCAGCAGCCCAGACATGAACATTCAAGCGCCCATTTGCTTATTTTGCTTCTTTCTGCAGAGGCACAGCTCCTGTAGGGGCCAGGAGGAAAGCACATAGCCAAGGAAGGAGGCAAAACAAGAAACATTAGTGAGCAACAGAAGCCGTACAAGTTTATTGCTGTGGAAATGAATGTAGAGCTAAAAGGGATGTAAAGAAAATGGGAAGCCATTTTTAAATTCAGTAAGCCATTTAACAGGTTTGCTTAAAGGAGTCATGAAAATACTTTGCATTTCTTTTGCATTATTTAGATGAGAATAGACAGAAAATATACATTAAAAGTTGTTAGTAGATTTGCAAAGTTCTGCAAGAAGAGGAAATTAAAGACTTCATGAATGTGCACACAGCAAAGAGGTCATAGAAAGGAGCCATGTGTTCCATGAGGGATGGGAAGAGAAATTAGCAACAGATGAGGGCAGTAACTTCTGGGAAAGGAAAGATTTCTTTGTCTCAGTATTCATCAGAGTGACAGGGAAACACGGCGGGAACAGAGGGAACCTTCCCAGAGGTAAAAAAACCACCGAACCCTAAATTAAAATAAAGAGTGATGCCTGGTCAGGTAAAAATTAAATTAGTTCAATTAAAAACTGAAAAATCTGCCAATTAAGCACATTTTATTCTCACATCTATTTTTTTCCCCCAAGGAGTAATTCTGTCTGGAAATTAATGAAGAGACTTAAACAAAAGCACAGAGCAAGGGATTTTTCTCAATTGCTGAGTCACTGTCCTTTTATTTCCTGAAGTTTATTGCAAACCATAAATAAAAATTTCCAAAGCATAGAGAAGTGAAAGATCAAAACCTAGGATATGACCAGATAGTCAATAGCGTGCATGGGTTTTTTCCTAGGAAGTTGGTTTTAGACTAAGACATATAGATTTAATGTCTAAAGCAGAATACTAAAAAGCAAACATTTCTAACTATTGGTTTCTTCAGTGAGAGGGGCACTTTGACTTGGGCATTTCCTTACTGAATGGCAAAGAAGGATATTCCTTGGGTTTTGATGCTGTTTTATTGACATTGCAGTTGTTCTGTTCTTTTTTGGTGATACCCCCAAACCAGGCAACTACTTTCCTGTATGTCATTTTTGTGCTGGTAAGTGTTACAGGTAGGTAAAATACATTAGGCAAACCCAAGGAAAATTTCTGCAGGGTGTTTGTAGAATTGTGAAGAGGCAGAGGTTTTGAGGAGCTGGAGGTTGTGAGAAGCAGGAGGTGTCAGTGTGGAGACTGTGGAATATGAGCATTCAAACCCTTGCAAAGACAGTTTAGATGATGTGGGAGGCAGCTTGGGAGATGCTAGGCCAGAGAAGAGATAATGTAGATTATAGCAGAGCTGGAGCAGTGTGTGAGGTGCAGCAAAGCCAGGAACCTGAGTTTGAACTCAAATATATTCTTTACTGACCTTTTGCTGTGCTTTGGAGCCAAACCAAAGGGGACTGACCCCTACCCATCCCACCAACTCAACTCAGGTGGGAAATTCCAGCTGGAATTCTTGATTTTTTTTTCTGTTTTAGAATGCTTGCTTTCTCCATAGCTGTAAACAAAAATAAATTGTAATCTTAACAACTAGGATAATTTCAGTCACCCTTATTTGAAAAGAAATGGCTTATTCTTGAACAATATAATTCTGTTTTAAGAAATGACTTGTGGGCTTTATTTTGTTTGCACATAGCAGCTTTCTGAAGATGTATCTGGTTGACTTTCATATTTAACATCACAGCCTCTTAACTGTATTTTCAAGGATCATGGGCATTGACACTTTCAAAAACCTTTCAGCAGTTAGTTAATAGCTAAAATGAACAAAGCACCCTCTTAATAACAAACTGCAGGCACTTTTCAATAAAGTTACAATTTCAGCAGAAAAAAAATGTAGATTAAAAGGAAACACCTGCTCCTGTAAATTACTATGCTGCAGGTACCAGCCCAGGAGACTCTGCAGATGGTTCTGTATTTGCAAACCTGACCTCACCACCCCTTCATCAATCTCTCACCGATTGATTCTCTCCTGAGCAGAACACACCATGTCCCAAGGTACTAGAAGACACCTTTGAATTAAATTAGTTCCAGACAGAATACCAATTAATTGGGATTTCTGTTTCATGCTGGAAGTTCTTAACAAAGGGTTTGATTGTCTTATCAAGCATTAGCACCGACTGAAGAGTAGTACAGCCAGTTCCAGGAAGAGCTCCAAAGGGAATTTTTTTGTACTTTAGGAGATGAAGTCTTTGCTACATTCCCAGCTGATTGGGAGTGTGGATTAAGTTGTGCTATGCCCTAGAAATTTTGAGATGGACAAAAAGAAAAGTGGGAGTTTTGGTCCTTAGAACATTACAATATGAATTCATTGCTTCTGTTAGCTTTTCCTGCCAGCCAAAGAAAAGTAGGAGATCTCAGAAGTTCTGTGTATTTCCTCTCAATTGTTTTTAGGCATCTTATTCTTTTAGTGGCACTGATTATGCCAGTCTTTTCTTAACTAGGAGAAGTTTTCTTACATGCCTCCTCCAAGTGAGCCTGTACAAAGGCCTTGTGCAATATATTGAGACCTTTTTGCTCTGGGGGAGAAAACATTAACACCCTTGCTGAAAAAAGCAGAGACAAGCTCGTGTCCCCTGTCCAGTGTTGCATACACGTTCCTGTTTTGTCACCCATATTCCTCAGAAGTATTCCTGGTGTTTGATTTAAAAGTATCCCTGATTCTTCAAACCAATAGCACTTCTATTGGAGGCACATTTTTCAGTGAGTCTGAATTACACAAGTATAATTATTACTGTGCTCAGGCATTTTTTTGTAAATTGTAAGGAAATAAAAGTAATACATATCTTTTTACTTTTCAATTATATGTGAATAAGGCCAGCTGCAACAGAAATAGAGCTGCCTTCCTGCATTTTTTGCAGGAATTAGTCCATGGTAGTTGCTGATATAAACCATGATGTATGCAATTAAATAAGAATGATTGTGTAATTTATTTTGTATGGAAAGAAGGAAACTTGTGTAACAGCAGTGACTGAAAATATGTCTGTAAAAATTATTAGAACTCTTAATTTGAAATTTACACTGTGATAACAATTAAGTTCCACTAAGGTAATAATTGACTTTCCCATCCTCGGTATGTAGAATTCAGAAGAAATTCTACTGAAATCTTACAGAATGCTGACTTTCAAGATTCTTGAAATACTGAAATAATAAGAAATTAAACAATTAGCTTCATGGGAGGAAAAATACAAAGACCAAGCTTTTTGATATCAAATGTTCTGTCCTTTTGTTGTGTATCTGGAGTGCAGTGAGATTTTTGCTCTCCTAGCCATGGCTTATCACTTTATTCTATTGTACAGGATGGGAAACACCGTCCTTTGTGCATTCTGAGGCATTATCTCGTAGCAGGCACGACATTAAGTGTTTCTTTCTTCCCAACTGCCTTTGCTGGTAGCTTTTAGAATACACCTGTCACATCCAATCCGTTAGAGCTCTCAAATGTGACACTTGGGAGGGCTGGAAATCCACAACATCAAATGGTACCATGTGCCTAACTAGAACATCTTAATCTTTTAGAATTGCCTTTCTTTTGGTGGGGAAACCTCTGTGGCGTCCTGCTGTCCATCCAGACAAAAGAGCAGATGTGGAATATGAGTGTGTGCGTGGGCACTCAGCTGTCTGGGCAGGGTGCAGGCCCAGAGAGCTGCAAGAGTTCCTCCTTAATTTGGAAAGCAGTGATTGCAGCATCAGCCCTTAGTGTAAACTTTTACTTCAACTGACTGAGGTTTACCTAATTTGCATAACAGTTAAATTCTAAAGTAAAAATCTAATGGTAAAGTACAATAAAAATGAAGTAAGATCTATACATATATTTTGTATATTTTATATGTGTGTATGTATATCTATTTTTATATATATATACACCAATTTGTTTTAAGGCTTCCTTTTCCTTTTCTTTTACTCATACACTTGATCCTTGCCATTTTTGAGTAAGTTTCAAATTTCAGCAGATAAAGATAACCTTAGTGTAATGTTTTTTTTAAAAAAGCAAGTAAAACTGGGCTTATGGAAAATACAGATATTGAACACATGCCCTCCCAGATGAGGTGAATGCTCTGCTTTCATTACAAGTCACTTCCTAGTTCACAGCATTATGCACTGGGGTCCTGGACAGCCAAACCTTATGGCTGTTTTTACCTTTGGATACTGGATTACTCCATTAGCTGCAGAAGGATGACAGAAACACATGAAGTTAAGCATGAATGGGAAAATTTGTATACAGAACTTCAAATTAGAATTCTCATTTTCTTTCATAATGGATTTTTGTGAGACTTTTCATCACTTAACATTCTAAAACATTCACATCACAGAATAGTTATGTGACAATTCTAACATATTTCTCAAAGAAAAGAAACTGAGTCTGCAGCAGTGTATTTTAATATATCGTACTCTCTTATGGACATACAATATTTAAAATGCAATGAGAGTAGATTTTTGATTTACACAACTGAATACATGAAATCTGAATTATATATATCAAAAGCATTTGATCCACTATTTAAATAATTTAACAGATTAAATATATATAATTCTGCATTTAAATAATAGATTATATACATTCTATATGTATTACATATATATATTTAAATATAAGTGCCTGGAAGAAGGCACTTAGCTGAGAAAATTGAATTGAAAAAATTTTACTAGATCTGTTATTAATTGATAGGATTTTTCTCTCTCAGTTTTATGAAGCAATACTTGACAGTTCAGATCCTTGAAAATGTTGCTGAAGATGCAGTCACTTCTTATTTGTATCTGTTTCCTTGGTGGTTATATTTACTTTCTGTATTTCTTCAGTGCAAAAAGGAAAGTTAAGGAAGCTTCCAGATAAATATTGGGGCTGCATGGCTCTTACCCCAGCAATGCTTGTGTGAAGTGTTCTGAGAGCTGATAGGAAGTACATTTATGTAACAGTTTTGCAAATATATGAAGTGAAGGATAATCGACAAAAGTCTCATTTGTGTAACAGCTTTGACCCATTAGGGGCTTTTAAATCATGCATCACTGATTTCAGGGTTGCTCTTGTCAAGCTACTTACAGATCCTAGTTAAATCAGGCATTTTGTATTTTTGCCCTCATTCGCTTTTGTTTACCAGCAGGAGACAAAATATTTAATTAGTTTTGGGGCATTTATAATCTCCTCTGGGCCAGCTCCAGCCACAAAGCTGGACGCCACTCCTGAGTTAATTCCAGCCAGGCTGGCCCCTCCACTACAACATATGGGTAACCTCTGAGCCTTTAGCCAAAGTTGCAACTGAACTATTAGAGGGGTGGGACCTCCCTGCTGGGAAAATACTGCACCACAAAGCAGAAAGGGGCCAGCGTCAGCAGTGGAGGTCAAGGCAGCACTCAGACCAAACAGCATCTGGCAAACTGTGCCAAGTAGAAATCAATGAGAAGCAGGGCACTGGTAGTAATTTTATGCCTGTTTACACAAGAAAATAACTCCTTCTGAAGAGAAAAACGATTTTCTAAAAAGCTTATAGCATCCTTTGGCATCACTCTCTCCGTTGTTCCTTCTTGTGGTTTTATTAGTCAATAAACTATGGCATAATCTATACATGATTTTGTTTTGAGCAAGCAACATTAGCTGTAGCATTAGGACTTTTGAGTCTTCTTCCTAATTGGCTAGGAGCCAGCTGTGTAACTGTGATTCATTTCCAAGGTGCATTCCATTCTCTTCTCCATGTTACAACAATCAGTCAGAGGGCACCAGAAGAAATAAAACAAAGACAGTTCCTAATCTTAGGGACTGTGTGTTCCTGCTACTGTAAACTATTGCAGCTCAGTCCACTTGCAGCCTTCCCATGTTTTATTATTGTCACTTTCCATTCCTGCCTGTATCTCTGCTTGTATCTCATCTTGCTGCGCTTGTTTTTCCTCAGTGCCTTTCATCACTTTTCTCTTTTCCCCAAAATTCCAGGTGCTGTTGTCTAATATTGAGACTGCCATTCAATTCAGTGAGATTACTTAGGGCTGAATATTAAATATACTCAGGTTCATGGCATTAGATACTATATCTTATCCCACACAGAGCTTCTTCCTTGTGTACTTTTCTGCTTCTCAGAAAGGGAACCAGTCTCTACTGGCTTTCTTTTTTTGTCTCCTTGCCAAGAAGTATTTCTGTTTTCAGCAATTTCAACACTCATTTTTATCCTTAAACTACCTTGTGTTGTTCTGCACATTCATTATTTCTGTACTTGGAGTGAAGCAGGTTGCAAAGCCTTTATGATATAGAAAGTACTCAAGTCATAGTGTCCTATGAGTGGATTGCTGCACTCATTTCCATGTCTCCTTAGTTTTGTGGCAACAGGTGCAGGGGAAACGTCAGCTTCAGTCTGAGGCCTTTATTCCTCTTGACAGAGAATAAACAATTTCACTGTATGAAAGAATTGAGAAAATCAATGCTCTTGGTGGAAGGAATAAAAAGCTGAATGTTCAGAGTGGCTGTCATTGGTCCTTTCCTGTGGATAGTTGGCAGGTGAGGGAAAAAACCTCACTAGAGGTGAGATGGACTAGCTGTTCATGTCTGGGGAGAGAAACAGTGCTTTTACTCAGAGAGTGCATTTTTTTCACAGCTACAAATTATGCAGAAAAGTTTTAATAAAATAGGATGTAATTCAGTAATAAAATGCTGCATTTTTTTCCTCCTTTTGAAGTTCACCAAACTCCCTGTTTGACCAAAATCTGCATGTGCAAGCAGTTTTTTTGTTTGCTTGATTGTAAATAAGGCTTTTTTTCTGATGAGGTATTTGGGAAACTCAGTGGGAGTACATTCTTACACTGTTCCCCTTTGATACCATGATACACCTTTTATATCTCCCTTCCTCTGTTCCTTTGTCCCCTCAAGAGTAAACAGAACGCTCCACTCCTGTGACAGCTCTCTTCCATAGGCTGAGATTAAGTCACTTTATTGCCAATACTAAAGTCTGTAGATACTGTATGAACAGGTTTAGTTCTCCTGTGTATCAGGAATACAATCCCCAGATATTAAGAGAAAAAGATTTATCAGAAAATAAAAAGGGGTCATGTTTTTCGAACTTGATATTTGATGATCTTCAACAGCTGGAGAGAGTCTTCTAGGGGAGTAGTTTTGTTCCATGATGAATTTCCATACTGTCTCTCAACATAGTTACCCATTCAGTTTCTATTTTTAGGATCTTTTGTAGGCTTTCTACTCAATTCCAAAGGAAAAAAATTACAAGCTATCTCGTGAATGGTCTTGGTATTTTTTTAAACATAGAGCGAATTAAATTGAGGGGTTTTTTAGCAGTGATTGTAATAATATTAATGTGTTTTTTGTGCTTGTCACAGCAAATATGCAATTTAAGAGTAATTTATTGTAGGGGAAGAAAGGTTGTTTTTTCACAAGGTTGGTGTGGGGGACTGACTCAGTCTATTACTGCTGCATTGCTGCCTGTCCTGGTGTTTGGGAGGAAGCAGCTCCTAGGGACAGGTAAGCCCAAACACCACCTGATCCAGCAAAAGGCTGACCTGTCAGCAGGTCAAATGCAATAACAAATCATACCCTCTGCTTGAGGCTGCCTGACCATGTCTGTTGATAGCTGATTTCCTCTTAAAATATTTTGGCTCATCCATTCTTTGCTGCAAGCTTGGGATTTTTGGTTTTGTTCCATTTGTAGCAGTGGTGTTGCTTCTGTGTCAAGAATCTCACTAAATTTAGCTACACTTAGTTTTAAAAACACGTGCACATATCCTAGTTCACCCAGGTGGATTCTTAGTTGGGCTTTGGCTGGTGCCATTTCTGCAGAATCCACTTGGAACAAACCTCTCTGGTTTGAGGCTAAAAGGACTAACCAATTGTATTTGGAGAGCAATGTGCACAGGGAGTAAACACAGGAATTCCCATCCCTGTAACCTCAAAGTTCCCCTTGTATTTTGCAGAGGTGACTGTGATTCACAGCTGTGAGGAATGGGCAGGGTGATAATTGCACGAGAGACACCTAAAAAGGTTAGAGAAAGGGGAGGGGCCACAAGAGAGAAGGACTAAGGTAAGATCCTCAGCACTAAGAGCTAAACAACCCTCTGGAGAATTGCTCTCTCCAGAATCTAGTGCTGAACAAAGAGTCCTGAGTTTATAATTTCTTCTGCTGTGAGGAAATGTGGTCAAATCAACTGATGAAGTATGGGCTGACCATCTACTTCAGCTTTCTAATCCTGAGGTATCTGATCTATGAAAAGTTAATAATTTATCACTTGTGCTGCTGATTACTCTGTTAGGGGTTTTATAGAACAGGTTAGGAAAGAGATCATAAAACCAGTAATTCCTGCCTGGAATCAGGAGGATAAAGTAGATTCCTTCCCTCATCTGTCTCCTGGTGCAGAGCATGCATAGTGATTTTAATAAGTCTCAAGCTATATAGAAATGGAAGATCTTCTCTGGAAGACTCTTGTCTCATTGAAAGTGGATATGCAGGAAAATAA
The DNA here is from genome assembly GCA_034336665.1 of Luscinia megarhynchos. NCBI lineage: Eukaryota > Metazoa > Chordata > Aves > Passeriformes > Muscicapidae > Luscinia > Luscinia megarhynchos. The sequence goes on along the minus strand of CM067569.1, from coordinate 33,942,542 downwards.
AAGATGCTTAAAGAAATGGAATTACATCTTCAATAAATGGGTTCTGCTCTTGCCTGTGTCAGAATGGCTATGTAATGCTTAACAAGTATTTTTACCTTTTTTAAAATTTGTATTGCCCGGTGGTACTGGAGATAGTGCTAGTCAAGTTAATTCACAGCTGAAAGATGAGCAGAGAGTCAGTATTTCAGCCAGGCTGCTTGGTTCAGCTGTGGAACAAAGCTCCCACAGCTGCAGTACTGCAGCAGCCAAGCTTCCCTGCACAGTTCTGGGAGCACTGGACATTGTGCCAGTGTGTGCCCTGGTGGTGTGGCTGTAGGGTCTCTTGTGCAAAGCATCAGGACAGCTTTTGCAAATTGCTGAGCACACGCAGGTGCCGTTGACCTTGACAGATAACTGTGGTTTTAAGTATTGTATGTATACACTTGGAAAATTCACTAGCTTTGTAATACTTCAGAGCTTTTTTGCTCCTCTAGTGGTGCACTGAGTTGCAATATCATTCTTGGTGGGAACTTCTTTTATGATCTGTTGGGTACATAATGTAACTAAAATCAATATATCGTTTAGGTGAGAAACACTTAAATGTTCAAGATATGTTCCTCTAGTAACATGGTAAAAGGACTCCTTTCTCCTTTTTGGTTTTTTAGGAGGTTTCTGACCTCCTGTTGTAAAAGTATGCTTCAAACACTGAAAGGGTATTCTGTGCAGGTTCACTGGGGAAAACTCTGCTTTTTGAGCCTCACCTGAGGGAGGTGAGAAAGATAGAGAACAGAAGAGAAATGGGTGAATTGAGAAGTGCTGACTGGAGGGCAGGGAGAGCCTTAAGTGTGGTTGGGACAGTTACTTGAGCTGCTAGAAAGAAGAGCTCAGCCCAGAGAGACTGAAGAGGAGAGTGAAGTGTTCTAAGCACTTTCCTGTAAAAGGTGTCCAGTTCCAGGGAAAGCCCCAGGTGAAATGACTGCAAACTCCTCCTTATTCCATTTCCAGTATTAGTTCCTAAGTGTCCCTGCAGGATACAACATTCTCTAGTGAATTGTTGGTTTTGGATAATCCTATAGCTGTGAGAGGGAAAACAAAATAACCAAGGCAGGAAAAGAAGTGATTCTGCATACCATGGATTTCTAGCCTGCCTTGTGAGCTGAGTCAAATGTTACAAGAAATTGGGCCCTTAAGGATGGTCATATTTTGGTAGTTACCCACCTGCTCTTAATTAGCCAGCTTACAGCATGCCTGTCTCTCTGCTTTGCTCACTGTAAACGACAGTGGTGGGGAGTCATGAGGCTTTTAGAAAGGATCTACCTGGGAGGAAATAGTTCTGGCTAGAAGGGAGAGGTAAGATTCTTGTTTTGATCCATTACTTATGTATGTTTTTATAAATGCAGGTAGAGAAATAGGGAGGAATTAGACTTTAACCCAAGATACTGCTTTCATTTTCATTTTAAATTTAGTATCTGGCCCCAGTCAATCCCAATAAAAGATATTAGATTGTGTTTTCCATAGTAGTATAGGTGGAATACAGTCCTCTTAGTGGGTGCTGCACTGATTTCATCTGAGTTTTTAACTTGGATACCTAGCAGATAACTTTGAATAGGTTTATGTACGTAGTCATAAATCCTGAAACTAGCTAATTTCTTTAATGGATTGAAAATCTCCTTTATTTTCCTAATATTGGTGGTGACTTGAAGTTGCTAAAATAATCTGGTTTATGACTGAAATAGCATTCTTTTCTGTTTCTTGTTTTTCTCTGAGTGAAACATAATATTTTGGTTAATGATACTGTTTTAGAATGAAAATGTGACTCAGGAATAATACTGCAAGAATCATGGAGTAGCACTAAATTGGTACCTGCATAGTTAGAGAATCAAATATTGAAATTTGAGCAGCTGTGTAGACACAGAACTTCTTTCTTGTGATTCTGGTGTTTTTCTGGTTTGAGATTATTTTATTAGGAAAAATAAAGAGTGAAAGGGAATTTTTTGAGAAATGGTTGATGTACAAAACCTATGAAACTAATACAAATTAGGATTTAAGAAGAGGTTTTGGCACCGCAGCAGTTTATCACATCAGGATATAGTGCTAGCTTTTAAAAAATATATAATACAAATACTGATATTAATTTAAAAATATTTCAAATAGTAATATATGTGAAAAATTGTTAAAAGTAAAGGGAGAAGGGAATAAGTGAGACAAGCTGAAATATAGAGGAAATCCAACCTAGTGAAGGAAACCTGTGAAAATTCTAACTGGTATTCTTTCTCTTATTCACTGAGCAATAAAGCAGATTATTTTTTAGTTTGAGGTAATGTCATCATGAGGATGTGCAAATGAACTAGATTGGTGTGGGTAAGACATTGATAAGTTTTGTATTTCACTTTCATAAAGCAGGAACTTTACAAAATTTTAAGTGATGAAAAGCAGATATTTTGATCAAGCCAGCATTTTTTAGCTTTGCCTATAAAATCCTGTTTTTATTTTGTCATTAGTCTAAATGGATCTGTGCTGTGATTTGATAGTAAATCATTTAAGCTGAAGTTAGAGTGTGTTCAGTAGCAGAGATAAATCACAGCTTCTCTCTTGAGATTACAGCAGTATGTTAGTCAAAGCATGGTAATGGTGGTGAATCAATTAGGAAGGGAAAATTAACAGCACTGCTGTGTGCTGTGTTACTGTGCATTAGTGAAGTAAAATACAAAGTTTCTGAAGCACTGAGATTTTCAATGTATTTGAAGTCTTTATTCTAATTTATACTGGCAGGACATACTAAGTTAAAAAAACTGCTACCAAGTGAAAAATATTTTGAAGGGGAGCTTTTCATATTTATGGCATGACATTAGCAGCCCTCTTAAGATGAGGAGTGATTAATTACCTGAATTGAATAAGAGCTATTTCACAAGAACACTCAGTATTTATTAACTTAGCGAGCACCTTAATTCTCTGGTGTTCTTTGACATGAGAAATCATTTGACATTCCTTGTAAGAGACAAAACAAACTCATTTGGGATGGAAGGCTGCAATAGCACAAAGATCAGATGTGGATCTTCTTTTTACTGCACATGCAGTACTTCCCATGGAGCATCTTCAGAAACAGAAATCCCACAAGTTCTAATTGCTGATCCTTTTGGGAAAGACATATGTTTCTGTGGGTTTCTGAGGGGAGCTGTTCTCACACAGATGATCAGAAGTGGTCTCAGAAAGTGGCGCTTTAGCTCTTTATGTTGGGGAGAATAGGTCAGCGCACACAGATAGCCCAGTGGAACATTTCTAATGAAACGTGATGAAGTTGCACTTCTTTAAAAATTGAAGAAGTGGCATACATTTGGATAATGGAATAATGGAGACTCCCTACCCCAACTATCATCTCTGTTCATGATCATTAGGATGCGGAATATTAAGAGCAGAGCAACTGGGCGTAACAGCCGACATCCAACATCTGTCATGCTGGAGTCCATTAGTGTTCAATTGCATCCTATTGTTTTTGGATTATTCAACCTCATTTCATTGTCATTGCTTTTGCTAGGGATTAATCAGCTGTTTACAGCTACAGCAAGTTTTGGAGTCATAATGAAAACAATTGAGCTATAGTTCTAAATAAATATACAGTATTCAGTCTCTAATGGAAAATGTTGCTAATTTATGAATGCTGGTAACAATTTAATTAAGTTTGAAATCAATACGGATAATAAATCATTGTGTGGCAGGGGTTTTTATTTCCTTTTGTGTACATCATAAAAAGATCATATGATATTTCCTGCTAAGTTTATGTAGTTATGTTTTTAGTAATACAAGTACAGTAAAAGAAAGATGTTTTAATTGTGGAGCATGGGTGTGTGTATATTGTGGCTCCTCTGTCATTACAGTTGGTAGCAGAATTGATCTCTTGCTGCCAGCAGGCAGATTTCTTTCACATCCTCTTTTATTCTTCTCACTTATTTAGAGATATTACTAAAAAGACACCTTTAACTCACATCAAATACATATATGTACTTTAATAGGGTGTATTAAAAAGGGCAGTTTTCAGGTGATTTGTATACTTGCATGTTTTTGTGTATAACTATCATAATCCATCAAAATATTTTTGCAATTATTAGATAAATCTATAGCTACATTTTAATTGCTTAAATATATTTAAATTCTTTTAATGACTGTGAGTTTGCTGACAAGCAAATATATAATCCCCTTTTTTCTCAAGATACTACTCTAGTTGCAATGTTTTGTACTTTATACAGCATTAAAGTTGTGAATGCTGGAGGGTCTCTAATAATTCAAGTTTATTTATTTTGGTACCATATGTGCTAAAAGTGGTATTCTTGGCCATGTATCTTTTAGCTCTTTCTCTTGTTTCATTAATGCAGTTATTTCTGCCATCCTCAATACTTAGCCAGAATTTTCACGTATTTTAATGTACAAATACTACAATGCACAGAGATTTTTTTTTTCCCTGAGTTGCAACAGATTATCCATTGAAAGGGTCTTTTGCTTAACTGCCCAGAGTCTTGTGGGGCCAGCCAGACACTACTCCAGATGGCAAGTTGTTAAGGCTGGACAGAATGGCTTTGGAAGACTTCTCACCAGATGAAGGCTTTAATGTTGGGATTTTACTGTTTGGCTTTTTTTCCCCCTGTAGTTCCCAGGGTGGGAAGGTGCTGGGATGGCAGCAGCGTGCCGCCCGCCCACCTGCTGCCACCTGTTCAGCTTGTGCAGTTTCTATAAAGCCTCCTCTTGTCTGCTCGACACAATCGCTGCTGGCCGGAGCCAAGGAGCAAGAGATCTCTCTTAGGAAGTGATGGCTTCAGATCCAACCCTTCACCATCACAAAATACTCTCCTGAACTGAACCAGAACTTCTCTCATTTGCAGCAGCCACTTGGAGTTGTTGTGCTTTTAATCCCGTAAGATCCGTATTGGATTAAATGGACCGTTTTCTTCACTAACATACATTTTGAGAATGGAGATTTCATTGTTTTCTCTCTTTGAGATTAAAGAAATTACAGGAATGAAAGCATAAGAAATACAAAATGCTTCATTCTTTCCTTCAGCCATAAGAAACAATTTTCAGACGTTTCCAGAAGAACCAGAGGAACTTTTATTTTTTATTTTTATTTTTTTAGAAGCCAAGAAAAATACTCCATAATTGATATCAAGAAACAGATTCCAGAGGTACGAAGGCTACTCCATGAGTGCTTTCCTCACCGCTTTTTAGATACGGAATTTTTGCCAGGTGATCTTTGTGTGTGAGACAGTGAAGCTGCACCGACTATGAAGACCTGTAAATCCAGTCACCTGGACTCAGGTGTGGAGGCAGAGAGGCAGTGCAGAAGTGGAGCGGGCTGTGTGGTGAAGTGCAGCTCGGAGAGGATGGAGAACGCTGCCAAGAGGAGACTGGCTGCCAACGCCCGCGAGAGGAGGCGCATGCAGGGGCTGAACACGGCCTTCGACCGCCTGAGGAAGGTGGTGCCGCAGTGGGGGCAGGACAAGAAACTGTCCAAGTACGAGACCCTGCAGATGGCTCTGAGCTACATCATGGCTCTGACCAGGATCCTGGCCGAAGCTGAAAGGTACAGTAGCGAGCGAGAGTGGATTAGCCTGCACTGTGAGCACTTCCATGCCGACAGCTACCAGCACTACCCGGCACAGAAACCCGCGGCGGACAGCGACCCTTACGCACAGAGGGTGTTCGGCTACCACCCCGAGCACTTCCAAATTGCTAACTAGAACTTGTTGCCAGCTGGCCAGATGTGTAATTTAATAATTAGCAAGAGTTAATCTGCTTGGCTGAGGTAATATTGGCATGGTAATAGCTCGTTCTTGTTCGCGTCTTATAGGAATTTGACAAAATAAATTTGCTCTGAGAACATAAAATCAAAAGGCATTTAGGATGATTGAATTTATTTAATGCTGGTGGAAATTATACTTTTAATTTGAAATATTTGTTTCCTAGTTTATCTAGTGTATATGATGCTTAAATAAGCTTTTGATGGTTTTTTTACTGTGATGAATCATGACAGTATTTCTACAGATCGTGGGACAAGTTGACCTGTGGTGTAACTGAACAGAATAGCACCAGAAATGAACTTCATTCCATGTTTCTCTTTTTATGTCAGCTTTAAAGTTGTTCTTTGGTTTCTTTTCACATAAGTGGTTCACATGGAAAAAAATTTTATAATGTATTGGAGTTCTAATCCTCAGAGAACTAACTTTCTTAAACTTTGTAAGTTTGACATATGGGTTTCAAAGTTGTGTAGGTTTGCTTTAATCCAATTTATGGTGTCTCTTGTATGCTCGGAAAAGAGCTGGTTTCAAGTCATGGAAGAAATGTTTTATTTTCAGTGGTTGTAAAAGCACATGTGATTATATACCATAAATGAGAATGCTTGCGTGGAAATAATCAAAGCTTCTAGATTTTTGTAGGCTTTAAATGATGGAATTTTATTTTTTAATCTTATGTTACCTGGAAACAATAACAGATTTTGTAAATCATAAATAAAGTGTTTTCTATTCTATGTCCTCACCAAATATCTGGAATTCCAACCCTAGGAACTATTAGTGGATTTTCTACCCCAAATGTTACACTACTTCTATCACAATCCTGGCAGTTTAATGTGCTGAAGAACCAACCAGCAAGTTTTGTTTTCTTCCCAGCTACAACAAGGAGTGTATTTTATGTACAAATTTGAGAGAAAATGATGGAGCATTCTTGCAAATTCATTTCAGCCCTGGTGATGTGCTGAATGGCCTTTTGTTTACTTGCTACTTTCACTTGTGGGGGATAGAGGGGTCTGGGGAGAAAAGGGGGTTGGGAAAAGGAAGATGAGAAAGCTAGGAGAGGATGGCTGGGGAAGCAGATGTGTTTGTAGCAGGGTGCAGAGTCTGCAGAGGCTCAGCTGTCAGTGCCTGCTGTGGTGGCAGCAGACTGTGGAGCTGCAGGGTGCTTCTGCTGGTGCTGCTGAGGGGACAGTGCAGAGAAAAGCCCTCCGTGGTGTTAGCCTAGAGAGGGAAGGAGAAAGGGAGCTGCTGTCCCACAGCAGCTGGTGGTGGATTTCCAGCAGGGAAGGCTTGCAGGTTCCCTGCTGGCTGCTGCCATGCCTTGTATTTTAGGATTCTTTCAAATGACAATTGAATAGCTTTGATAGGAGTTACTTTGGACAATTAAGCAGCTTTCAGAGAAGAACAAAGGCATTGATAGGAACTAAGCTGCGCTGGGGGGAGAGGGACTCCCTGCGTGTCTGTCCCTGGCTGACGTTGTGCCCTCGGTCTGAGGCTCCCACATTTGCTGGCCTGGGAGCTGGATGGTGCCTGCCATGGAGGCTGGGATCCAGGCTGCCTTAAACACACTGAATATTCTGAGCAACTCTCTGCTTTAAACACTGGCAATCAGGAATGGGCTTTTAAATGTATGTTTAGCCTCTTTAAAGGTAATGAGTAGCATTAATTATTAAAATGTGAGCCTTTACTTTGTGATCTAATGACTTTAGATCTTTATCAGCAGGCAGAAAGTGAATTCAACCTCAGATATGAAGTCATGTTACTCAGACAGTAGAATTAATTGTTGTCTGTCATGTAGCCTAGTTAATACTGTGTGAATATTACCATTAAGTGGCAAGTGTGTTTGTAATAACAATGAATGCAATTCTTAATTAAATGATGTGCTATCTTACCCTAATGTATTAGCTGTAAAGTTCAGGCAGACATTCTCTCACCTGCACTGCTAACACAGCAGTAGGTTTTCCATACTGTAACAGGAATAGGATGCAAATAAATCGTGTGATTATTTGACATGGAAAGCTTGGGTTAGTGAAAGATTGCCTAAAGCTGAGGTATGAAGGGGAATACAGTATCAAAGGATAAATGCCAAAATAGAGTGCAAGAACATGACTGATGCTTCTGTGCTACTGGCATATGATTTGTTTTTGTGGAACATGACATTGCAGTAATTCAGATGAAAATACTTAACAGCCATTTCTCTTCCAATTTTGTTTCTTCCATGTAGCATTTTACTTTATTTTCTACTGTATATGATGATATAGTTTAAAAAATAATGAATTCGTAGGCAGGGATTGATTAAATGGTAGTAAACTATCATGAAGAGGAACAAAGCAACACAAACCATAAAATATCTGTTACCAAAAGTTATTAAGAATTGAAACTGAAGCCCTGCAAAGTGCTTCAGTGCAGTATGTTGGTGGAGCACTTATAAAATCAGGTCATAGTATCAATCTCTGCTGCTGAACAATATGGTTAAGGTTATAATTCCCTGTAATCCCCATTGTCTTAGATTTCGTTATGCTAATGGGACTGAATGTTTATTGATAGCTTATTTATAATTAGTAATATTGCTGCTGGGAAAATTTTGATTTTAACTAAAGCTGTACTGGTTTTTTTCTTGGGAGGATGCCTTGTTGAAGCTGGGATTTTCAGTTTACTGAGGTAGTGAATGCAGACTAAATTCTGTGTAGTGCACAGACATCTGTCTGTCTATTGATTATCTGTCAAAACCTTTTAGAGAGTCACTTGAGGTGATGGGGAAGTCTGATCATTAAAAGTTCTTGCTGAGTGCAGTTTGAAAAGCAGATAATATCCATGCTGGTTGGGACTTCTCAGATGCAACAACTATTCAGTAAATCATTGATTTCTTTTCATAGCTTTCTTTACAAATACTTCAGTGACATTTGTGAAATGTGAACTTGAAAGTTTGGCTTGGGTTTGATTATTGCTCCCAAATATTTGTTCCTCACTGACTGTTTGATGCTGGTCAGGTAGTGGCTCTGAGCCACCCTCTGTACTGGACTTTGCTGGTGTAGGCATTTCATAACCCCTCCCCTTAAGTAATTACAGCTTCTATTAGGCTTCCAAATAAGCAAAAGCTTAGATGCTCAGAGCTTGGTGGGTTCTTAGAGGCTGAGTTTTGTCTGCTCATAAATCCCACCAAACAGCATTGCAAACCTGAAATACTTTTGTTTGTACTACCAGTACTACATCTGATCCATTTGTCCAGTTCTCACTGTAATTCTTGTTATTGTGAGAGCATTGGGGATGACAAATGCTTGCTTCATTAAATAGGACTGGCATACTATACAGATATGTTTCACTGTTGAAACTCAGTGTGGAATTCTAATGAGCTCTTTGTGGGAGATAGACCTCTGTTTTTCTGAAAGGACTTTCTGCAGGGTTTTCTCTTTGAAGCTACAGGTACTCTGCTTCTGTGATTCTTTTAATGGTATCATTCTGTTTTGACATGCCCAGAGTTATTTTTGAGCTTGGAACTAGAGTGACATTTTTAACTGCAGTGACTTTGCAGTGGCTAAAAGCAGAATTAGGGTAGCACATTCCCAAAATGTATGTTAATAATAAAAAGTCAGTGCTTTCTTCCTCATCATCAGCATGTCTTTTAGCTTCCATTCATCCCAAATTTGTAGGCTTTTGCCTTCCATCTCACCATTTCTAAGGTATTTAGTGCACAGCTCATCTTGTACTATACATACACAGAGGGCAAGTCTCAGTTCTTGCCTGGAATCCTGAAATGGTGCTACAGTACCCATTCTTCAATGTAAAAATGTGACTGACCTCAGCTCTACATTTGCATTTTACATTTGTAAAGTCAGTGACATTGCAGCTTCCTCCTGTGGGGAAGCCTGAGTATCATTAGGTATTTCAATATTTAGCTCGCTCCCTCTACCTTGTTAAGTAAAACTTTCCCTATGAAATCTTTGTGGGGGTCCTGCCTGTCATGGGATTCACTAGGGACAAATTTTTAAAAAGTACTATTTCCAGGCCAAAGGGATTGATTTGCCTAAGGAAGCTTTTACCTTAACATACTTCCATATCCCTTACTCTTGGGATTCCAGCTATTTGAGCTAAGCAATATAGATGCAGTTCTTTGTAGTTTAGGAGTGAAGTTTATCCAGATTTTAAACATAATTCACAGAAGAGCTGCTTTTTGCTCTAAATACATTCAACTCTTCTATTTCTACAAAATAGCCAGGGGAAAAGCCAATTGCACTGAGGATGAACACATATTTATTCATGGAAGAAGTTCAATGTTTCCTCTACACAGATATCTTATAAAAACATTGATTTCACCTGGTACTTGTGGACTTGTTAAAAAAAGCTCTATATTTTAAACTGTAATTACATTTCAAGCAAACCTGGCTTCAAAACTCCTAACCAACCCCATGTATAATATTTAAATGTCTCTTCTACTAAAGAGTACATTTTAATATTGTCTTCTATTTTTTTTTCTAATTTGTAGTTCAGTTTTCATTTGTACAGAAATTAGCATGTAAAATACATATTACAAAATTTGCTTGAAATATCTGCATATGTAATTCCAAGGAATAACAAGTTCATTTTTGACTGACTTCTTGTAGCCTGGGGTGCATAGCAATGGTTTTTTTCTAGCATTTCAGATTGTCTTCAATGTTTTTCCATTTCTTTACAAAACTCTGTTTCCTGTTGCCAACACACTGTGTGATCATAAAGGATGGTCAGTCACTGGTCTAAATGGAGAACTGTACTTAAATTCACACACATATGGCCCAAGATTTATTTTGATTATGCAATAAATGGTTCTTTATAGTGGGCTTGATATATAAAGGCATTAATTGAAGCAGCTTGTTGCTTGGAGGAAATGATAAAATGTGAAGGAGCCACTTTAGCTCATGGAGCTCTAAGAGCATTTCCTTTGACCTGACAGGCACAGAAGTACATGTAAATCAGGTGGGAATGGAGAAACATGGTTACAGGGGAGAGCAAAAGTGACAGGACTCATCCTTTTTTTGGTCGTGTTCTCCTCTATGCCTGAGCTGTGAGATCCAGCTTCCTTCAAGTGTTTGATTTGCATCTGCAGCTTATTTAAAACCCATTCCAGAATGTACTGATGGGGCTTACACAAAGAAGATGCTCAATTTTTCGTGTTGAAGGCATGTGTAGGAAAGAGTGAACTTCAGTGTGGTTTGTGTGTTTGATTTGCCCTCATCCAGGTTTTTCTGTTCAAGTGCTGGATGCACAGGCAGGGAAGAATGTTGAGAAGATCAGTGCTCTGTGCCAGGCCCCTGTGCAGCAGTGCTGCTCTGGATGCAGCAAACAGCTATTCCAGGGCAGGGTGACCCTTGGGACAGGCAGACACTCAGTGAATTTTTGACACACAATGGAGATCAGCCATGGCAGAGTGTAGGAAGGAGTCTATTTTAAAACCAATGGGAGCTGATACCAAGAACTGTTTAAAAAAGCAACAACTTTATTTCACAGCTACCTGCTAGACGCATAGCTAGTATATAACTTGACAATATTTATGCTTTTCTTCTAAATAATGTAAAGTCTGATTTAATTAATCAGCTGTCACAGCAAAGTTCTGAGAAAACTTCTGGTATTGCTGCACATTTTCACAATTATTTGAACATGTGAAGGACACAGTCTTGTATGCAACTCTGAAGCATTTATTTAAGTTCAGGTGAGATGGAGGGAAATACATTACTGAACAGACAGGTATTTGTTTTTTTTCCTTTCATGTGCACTTAAAATATACTATAAAACTGACATGAGCATTTTTCTTCCCAGTGAGAATGACTTTGGAAAAAAAGTATAAAAGATCAACTTTGATCAAGAAGAAATATTAACTAGAATTTTAAGGCTCAAAGTGAACATTTTTGTATTGGAAATAATAAGGCAATTATCAATGTATTGCTTCTCCAGTATTAGCAGTATAAATATTTCATTAGGTTTTGTAAGGACATTTTTCAGAAACCAGTGCTTTCAAACCAGGTAGCATTAAGAACACAATCTGTATTCCAGATTATTGGTTGAAGTACCTACAATTGCTGTAAACAGTTGGGACTGGCAGTTTGGAATTAAAAACTGCAGAGTTGTGTTTTCCTTTTTGCAGTGTGTGCTCTGCTCGTGTTAGCAGATGCAAGGCATTCAGAAGGAAGGAACTCAGTCCCCTGGTTTTAAGGCAGGAGGTCCAATGATATCAGTGCAGACCCATATGTAATGCTGCTGCAGGCTGGGTTTGCATCAATCTGGACCAAAAGTTTAAAGCAGAAATAATACTTTGTGAAATCCAGAATTGCAACACAGAAGATGTAATTTCTGCTGTAGTTTGCAATATACTGTGCCTCTGGTTGTGTACCAAACCAGGACTAGGAGGAAATGGGAAACTAGATAAACCTACAAGATGGTGAATCAGTAAACACTTGAGAGGTTACAAAGCTGAGTGTTTCTGTATCACACATACAGCATCATGCTCCACATTGTGGTGGTTTCATGGACTTTTGGAAGTTAATGACAAACTGGCTTCCGTGAAAGTCTAACATGTTTTTTGCTGCAGTAGCCTGCCCTGAATAAGAGAATGAAAAGCTGTGTTAGTGTGAAGTGGAGCTGATTATTTAGTAAAGACCAGCAATGAGCAGCCAGGTTGTTCAGGGGGGAGAGCAGAGTGGCTCCAGCACATCCTAACACACAACTGTCCTGCTCTCCTTCTCTTCCACAGGCCATTTTCCCTTGTCTTTTCCACCACTTAACCACACAAATGTACTTTTGGTGTCATTTTCTTGCAAGTTCTTCCTTGTGATGAGCACATCAATAGCACTTGTTAAACAGCATTGACATCCATTCACACAAGCTGCCTTTACAGACTCACTTCATGGGCTCAGTACAGGCAGAGGAGAAATGTCCTGTAGCAGTTATGGAACAGGAGGTAACAACTACAGACCATTTGGGATCAGAGTATGAGTTGATCAGAAAAGAATTGAAATTGCAGACTTCTGCATTTTGTAGGGAAATGTGAAGGGTTTTGAAGGTTTCCTAGCAATCTTTTTGCTAGGAGATACTGTTCAGGAGAGAATATTATAATTCAGCTAACACTTTTTTGTGATCTACGTTCTGTAGCCTGACTCTCACTGAGATTTCTGGGGCCCCTTGAATGACTAAGGATTAATCCTCCTTACACAGATCTTTGGGAAAAGTCTTTCAGCTTCTTGTCCTCCCAGTTCCCAAGAACTCAATGTAGGTCTTAAGAAACATTGTACCACCTAATTGTCAGCATGTCAGCTTAGGTTATAATGATGTTTGGAGATCCTCCACTGATGTTGCAGAGAAAAGGTGAAGAGATGTGGTTTGCACTGTGCACTTCTAATTTGCATTGAGTTTTTGGGTGCAATGCCTGATGTTGTAAAATGTGAAAGCCACTACTGCTGTGGGTAAGACTGATCAGTATGATTCCAGCTCTGGTAACCAGTGCTGAGTACTAGCATTTCTTTCTTCTGCATGTGTGAAGAACTCTTGTAGCTGGGCTTGCCTAATAGGTTAGATTCCAGCAAAGAGGAAGAGTTTCTGCTTGCTTGAATTCTTAGTTTCTACTCAGCTGACAGGTAACTTAATCCAGGTAGGATATTGAGACAGGCAGTGGAAAATAAAATAATTTAGGAAGCACAGAGTGATTTAGATCTGAAGAAAGTTCAGGGGGTCATCTGGTCCAGCCCCTCACTCTCAGCCAGGCAAAGGGGCCACAGGGGACTTCCAAGCAAGCAGTCTCCTGTGCTTAGGGATAAAGCCTGCTGGCCACTGTACAACCTGAAATACTTGAGATCAAAACCTACCCTCTGGTTTGTGAAATAATGGGAAGACCAGGGCTGTAGATATGAGTTTGGTCTTTTGTGTCTTAATTTCCTACCTTTCCATTTCCCAACAGCACTGAAATAAGCAAGCAAAATCCAGTAACTTCCTGGATTTTTTCCAAGAGTAGTAATTAATATGGGAGACTTGAAATTTTGGGGGTAGTTTTGGAGTCCCTAAGCCATCCTAAAAACCAAGTGAAGGTAACAGGAGCAGTAGATACTCTATCCTAGAAAATCAGACCCACAGTATGTCTTAAGTTGTGCACCTCATTGCTGAAGTCACTTAACTCAATGCATCACTTTTAATAGCCATGAGTTTTATTTGTTTGCCAAGGAAGAGGTACAACGTGGGCAATATCTGCTTTCCCATGGAAATACCTGCACCTTGTTTTAACTCTTAGGATAAGATTTTGTTTTAGCTTTCTGCTCTGTCCAGTCTGGGTTGAGTTGACAGAGATATCTAACAAAAGTATGAGAGTTAGAATGATGGTTTTGTTTTCTGATGTTCACTCAGGTGGGAAGTAAAACAACACAATAAATTAAATTCCTCTAAATCCTGAGGGAATCAACAGTTAGGAACAATAGAAACTGTATTTGTGGGAAGCTCAGAGCAAGGCATTCTCTTTCTCAGTCTCTGGCTATATCCAACATTCTTTTGTTCTCAACATAACTCTTTTTGTTTTCTTTGTATATGGATTTTTTAAAGTTAAAACTTTAAACTTGAAGAAACCCCAAGCATAGTCTAAAATGAAAGAAGTGCTTGAAACCAATGTCCAGAGCAGAGGGTTAGCAATAATTTAAAGATGCAGGAAAACATCTTAAATATTCACAGATTCTGACAGCTGGGGGTATTAATTTAACTGGATGGATGCCAAATATACTTAAATCAGTCATTAAGTGTTGTCACTTTACACCTTCTGTTGAGCTTCCATTAATTTGCCTTATTTATTACTACTGTTAGGGGTTTTTAGCTTTTTGCATATAACTGTTGCTTAACAGGATTTTCTGTCTTCCTATTAGACACCACACTTGTGATCATTTCCTAAATGGTGGTGAAAGTTTGCCAGGTCACAATTCCTTTCTATTTAGCTAGAAAATGAGCTAGATAGTAGATGCACATTAAAAATCAGGGAAGAGACTGATATTTAAAAGCCATGAAGTGAAAAGTTTGGTATAATCCATGTTAAAGTCACTAACATGGTAAAGAAAAAGGTATGAAGCACATCTGGAAAATAGTTTCAGCTATGGGCTCAAGAGAACATGCTTCAGACAAGAGGAATTTCCATTTCCTATGTGCCCTATGCACATGCCCTGTACCTTATTTTATGAACCCTTACACCAAGAGTACACAGTTCATGGAGTACACACACACACACAGATATAAATATTTAGGGTATACAGCTGTACCTACATGAAATGCTATATTTATCTAGTCTGGAGTTCAAAAATTCTAGAATAGGCTGGCATAATAATCATACATAAAAATGAGTTACATCTTTTCCATTCAACTTGTGCTTTGTGATTATTTGGCATGTTTTTAAGATTACATTCAAAGTCTTGCTGTTTACCCTCATTCAGGATTGGTGTTACTGTAATGTCAGTGTTTTCACTGGCAGTATTCCAGCTAATCGTCCTCAATCCTTACCATGGCAGCTACAGTGCAGTAGCTCTAATTCAAGAAGTAAAAGTGGTATTGGCTTTTAGGTGCTGAAAACTATGTTTACTATGTAATTCTTAGCAAACTACACAGTACTGAATTTATTGCACAACACTCCATACCACAGTTATCCTGCATTAAAACCATATGCAAAAGTCTTGTACGATATATTACTTGCAGCATTTGCAGCAGCAGAGCACTTCATTACAAACAAGTTGCTTGTAAACCTTGAGCATCGTGAGTTGTACCTCCTCATTTTTTTATTATTATTATTATTTAGTTTTTCACAGTTCTAAGTATCTCCGCAGGTGCAACTGGAACGAGTGTTTGTTTTTCAAAGTTCTTCACTCTCCACCAACTTTTGGGTTGGGGATGCAAACAGCATGGGGCTGTCAGGAGCTGGAAAGGCAGGGAAGATGTCGAGTCCTTGGCTGCTGAGGTTCGTGTAGCGGCTGCCAGCGGGGCGGAGCTTGAGCGCCTGGGGGATCTGGCGGTGCCACTGAGCTGGAGCGACAGAAACACAACGGGCTGTGTAAACCTCCAGCTCGGGTCACAGAGACACTGTGGGAATCAGCACACACACCCGGAAAGGGCTCCCAGCATCCGTGAAGAGAGCACAGCGTTGTTCTTTCTGGGCTAGGGTCTGCTCTTCCAAATACTGTCATTGGCATTGTTTGTATGTTCAGGGATTCTATTGATTCTATTCCATCCCTGTTCAATTCAATGGCAATGTTTGCATGGATTTCACAAAGTCCAAAATATAACGATTGAATCTTTGGAGCCTTCTCCAAAGCCTTTGCAATCAAAACTAAAAACATGCATAGCATGAACAGAGATGAATCAGAGCCCTGGCCATTCTGTTCTGTACTGCTTCATCCTCTGCATGGCTTTTCTTCAGGGAAGTGATTACAATTTTTATTGCCATGTAGTGGTTACAACTGCTAACACATTTTCTAGATTATTTTTAAGTACTGAAAGTAATGCAATCCAAAGACACATACTCGGTAATTTAAAAGTGGCATTCTACATGTGAACAAATACCGCTAAAATTTTGTAAAATTATTATATTACATAATACCGAGTAGTTTTTAATCCCCAAAACACTTCAGACAAGGGAAAATTATGTTGTCTTTGCCAGTGTTTATCCATATGGGTCTGCACCCAAATTATCTGTCAGCAGTTAAAATGAAAGGGTATGAGAAGGAAAGTCGAGTTCAGGCTCCAATGCTCTGAGGTAACTTAGTAGACAACAATCTACATGTTAAGCATTGATAGGAAATGTCTTTCCATGCTGAATTTTGACCCTATCTGGAAATACTTTTTCTTACAGTGCCCAATTTGTTTGTACTTGAACTCCTATTATTTTTCTTTGCACACAGAATAGTAAATATCAGACCACACCTTTAATCTCTCGACCCCACCCATTCAAAGTAGCACAAAGAAAAACGACTTGTGACACTCACTTTGGAGTGTGAGTTGCATATTTTAGAGAATGTGGTTGGAATTGGGAAGCATTTCTTGATTTCTGTATTTTTCCTGTTTATGCCTTGAATCCTTCATTTGAAAATTTATGTCTCCCAACATTTAGATGGAATTTTTATATTTTGTTCCACCTTTCCTAAATCAGCTTCCCCCAGCCCTCTCTTGAGCCTTCCATTATTATTGCCCGTATCACCACAAGGTGGCAGGAGGCTGACAGAGATGCACTGCTGACTTACTTCTGATAGTTAAGTGGGGCTTGAAAAGCAATAGAAATGCGAGTTTGAAAACGTGGGATCTTTGGTTTTTTCTTTTAAGCATCTGGTTCTAATCCAACCAGTTTGTGGAATATAAATATATATATATAAAATCTAGTTTGTGGAATATGCTTTCTGTTTTTTATGCTGCTTAAGTGATCGAGTTATTCTCCTTTTTCTATTCCATCTTGCAGAGATAACAGTTAAATGATGTGCTGTAGTTCTTGAAGTGGGCTGGGGCCTTCTGAGTCCCAGACAAAGGTATTGGAGGTAAAGCAGCCCCCATCACTTAGGCTTGGTTTGCACCCCATGCTCTGTGGAAGGAGGGGTCTGCTTCCCTGAGTGCAGCTTATTGCTCTCTCAGGTCAGGCCTGTAGCACAGACACGTCAGAGGCAGTGGAGTTAAGGTTCAACTTGAAAATATCTGTTACGTTTCTGGGAGGTGGAAAATGGGAGTGGAGAATATTGTGCAAAACTCCTGCTTTGGCGTCTTGTCCTTCTCCTCCTTTACACCGAGGCAGCAGAGCTGGTTTGGCCATTCAGCTGTATCATGATATCTCTTCTGGGGCCTTACTGAGCTGTGGCCATGCTGTGGCACTGGTTTCTAAGCCATGCCAAACCAGACTAAGAACTGGACTAAGAACTGTTTCCTCTCCCAGCCAGTACCTACCGTATATGTCAAGCCGAGCAGTGCAGGAGACAATGCCAGCTTCGTTCTTTGCAGACAAGGTGTACCAGCCAGCATCTGCCTTCTTGGCAGGCTGGATCAGGAGGCAGACATACCCTGTTGTGTCCTGATGCATGCTGCAAAACAGGTGTTTGGGAATCAGGATTTCTCAAGAGCACATCAGCTTTCAGGTTTTAAAATATGTATATTAAATATGAAACAGACGTTGTAATCTCTGTTCACAAAGTCTATAGTCAGTAGATTTGCTTTCATATGGCCTCAAACAATGACCAGGAAATCTCAGATCTGTTTTGGCTCCTCTCAGTTGTGCATAGCCACAGTGTGACTGTGAGAGCTGAATTGTTACTCTGTATGTGTTAATATTAGCATTGTTTGTTGAATACTAATGAGCTAAACCTGTGCAAAGCTGCTGCACAATCCTGTATTTTTCCATAGTTCAGAAGTTGGAACAAGAACATGACAAAATACCAAGAGCACTTGTACAAAGTTGTGATATTTTTCATGACAGCAGCCAGAGCCAGTCAGAAACTTTCATGGGGGTACCCTTTTCCATGAGAAAATGACCAAGAGGGAAAATCAGAAAGATTTCTTTGGCCAACACTCTGAAAGAAACCTGCTTCATTGTTCCCTCCACTTTCCTTGCTCTCTAGTGATCTAAGACTTTGTGGCTGCAAGTTCCAGGGAAAACTTTTCAGTGGGATATAACAGAACTGAGACGCCTCTGCTCTCTAGGCTGAGGCTGGTCCTTTTTATCAACCCAAGTGTTTCATTATAAAGGAAGACATGCGAGATGACCACTTGAAGTTCCAGGATGTTCTGAAATTTGAGATTTTGGTTCTGTATGAACTGAAAGGAAACTACAGACTTGCAGGACAAGAGGACATTTTGTTCTTCCAACAGCTCTAATAAAAAAAGGGAGCATTCACCCTTTGCTCCCTGCCCTACAGGATTTAAAAAGCACTTATCATTAATTTCAGCCAGGCACATTATTTCATCAGCTTTTCTTTTGCAAAAATTAAAAACTAGTGTTGCATTTGACTGCAAGAGCTGAACCTGAACATTGTTGTATTTTGTAAGCATGGATCAAAGTCTTTGTCTTTGTTTGTAACCAACTTTAAATTTCTCTGTCTGATATGATAAACTCTCTATTATCCCATGCTCTGGGGCACTGAAACTTTCTGAGTTTGAATTCATCCTTAGTTAGAACAAAACTTGGGAAAAATAACTTAGAGAGAATAAGGTGCTGAAATGCATTAAAATGCCATATGATAGTATGTTTGATAGGAGATTGATGCATTGAAATGCCATGTCAGAGTATGTTTGATAGGAGATTCATGCATTGAAATACCATGTCAGAGTATGTTTGATAGGAGATTCATGCATTGAAATGCCATGTCAGAGTATGTTTGATAGGAGATTCATGCATTGAAATACCATGTCAGAGTATGTTTGATAGGAGATTCATGCATTGAAATGCCATGTCAGAGTATGTTTGATCAGGAGATTCATGCACTCTGTCAGGCCTGTGGCTCTGTCCCCACTCCCTGAGGCTGTGGGGCATTGTGCCTTTTTTCTGAACCAAGGAAACAACCACTGTTCACCCCACAGGAAGCAAGATTTATACAGCTTTATGTGGGTGAAAAATTATAAAGCTAGTTGTTATAAAGTTGTTATAAAGCACCACCACCTGTAGTTATCACAGAGCTTTTCATGGAAGCAGCTGGTCCAGCCACAAGAAATTTCAGGCACGAGTGTTATGGTACAGTACCTCATCCTCTCTCTGTTTGATGGGATGGTCTCATTGTCTTTCTTCCAGTAAAATACAGGAGGTGGCATTCCCACAACTCTGCACTCTAATCTGACAGGGTAGCCTTCTGGAACACCACAGTTCTGAAGCTTCTCCAGAAACATGGGGGCTCTTTTTTACTTCCTTTGCTGGAAAAAGAATTATTCAACAAACAGGTATTTTATTCTCTGTTTCTCTTTGAATAGTATGGGAGAACATGATAAAAATTGTTCTTGTGATACCAAAATAGGTTGTGAATTTTTAGTGGGATGTTGGAAGGGAAGCAAAATGCCATGACATAGCCTCTGTAAAGGAACATCAAGTCATTAATAGGCAGAACTGAAGTTCATAAAAGAATGAATGCATGTCTAATGGGTCTATACCATTGCAGGAAGTTAATGCCAGATCTATACATTTCAATATATCACATCTTTTAAAGCTTTATTAAAGAACAGTATTTAGAAATCTGGGATGCCTCCACGTATATATTATGAATTCAAACCCTAAGCATTTTCTGGGGAGAAAGTTAAGAATGTCATTTTGCCCAGACAAGAGATGAAGAGTGATAATGAGGAAGAATTCATATGGCACTCTCTTAGTAACAGGAGTGCACTCATCTGAGCACCAGGTGCATTTCCCTCCATCAGTTGAGGAGAGAAATATGTATATATAAAAAAATTACATATCTGTATCTACAGCTGTAGGTTCTCCTTCTCTCAGTACATTAACTATTTATGCTTGTCTGTTGGGAAAGTATGTAAGATAATTTTGAAGAAATGCATGCAGATAACTTCGTCATTGAGATTAATTTTTCAGTGCTTCTTACCTACAACAGTGAGCTCCAGGCTAAATGAATTTTGTCCTGTTCTGTTGGTGGCAAGGCAGGTGTAAGTGCCAGCATCACTTTGGGAGAGAGGGTCGATGAGCAGGGAGTGCACTCCAGTCTCTCTGACCAGCATCTTGTGTCTGGCATCTGGGAGCACAGGTTTGCCATTCAGGAGCCACGTCAGGTCTGGGGTTGGTAACCCACTCACCTGAGGGACAGGGAAACAGCTTGAGACCATGTCCAGCTGACAGAGAGGTTAGGGAATTCAGAGCTAGGCCTTTCTACAAGTGCCAGCTGAATCAGGTCAAAATCTAGACCAGAACGACGTTTTTTAAAAAAAAATTATCTCTCTGTTTTTGTTTCTGTGCTGACTACTTCCAAAAGGGAGAAAACCAGAAAGGAAATAAGCAAAAAGATTTAAAAATACATGAAATATCTACATTTTTCTTAGTAAGGAAGAAACTGAGTTTGAAATATGAAATTAGAATGAGATTCACAAAATGACTCTTAATAATCTGCTAATGTCCTTTTTTTTGTGCTGAATATAAATCAAATTCCTTAATATAAAATGCTAAGCAGAGATGAAAAAAAGTTCTATACACATTACTTTGTATTTTGTAAAATTTGATGAAGAATTATATAATACTTCATAGCTGTTGAACTTGCATGCTTTAGAACACTACAAATTAAGTATTTTTTTAAAGATTAGACTGTGTTGTAGTATTAAAAACCTTTTCAATAGGGAGCAGTACTTACTCATGTCTAAAATACTGCTTTCCAAAGCACATTTTACAAAGCAGACAAGAGGGAAGTGGAGCTTGCCTGGCTGAGGAGTGCTCTCTCCCAGGCCTGTGCAATGCCAGACATGCTTTAAGGCTTCTCAAGCTCTGCCAGGGCAGCAGAGCTAGGAATAACCAAATTCTTTGGCATGCTCCTTGTAAACTTTCCATCATAAATTAAGTAGTAATGAGTCTTGCTCATCCTCAGGGCATTGACTTGTGCCTCAGAGCTCCTGCCCTCTTCAGGGCAGAGGCCAGTGTCAGCACTGACCAGTGTCAGCCACCTTTGCTGCACTGCAGGGACAGAGGGGCTACCAGGATGTGTTGGAGCAGATGGTTCTGCTAAAGGTGTTCAGTAACAGGGTGTTCACTCTGTGTGCTCTATCCTCTGACTGCTCTTTCATGCCAGGATTTCAATCAGTAAATGGGGATGTTTCTGCCTCTCTGCATGCTGGGGAAGCATAAAATGATCTGGGCTCAGTTCCCTCTTTTCAGGGAGTATTAATCTGCAGTAATTCAGTCCAATAGAATGGGAACATTTGTTTGAACACAAAGCAACGTGCTGCATCCTCTCTTTCTCTCGATTTTGTGCTATTCTGGATTATGTTCAAGAATCTGATAACAGAGCAGAACTTCTGGAGTTCATACTGGTAAAGAACACAGTGAACATATCTAATAATTTGAACAACCTTGTAAGTGAGCCTTCTGTTTCTGGGTCGTGTTTTCTGTATTCTTCATCCCACAGAAGAAGAATATTTGTTTAAAAGAAATCCCTGGAATCAGCTCAGAGACAATGGCATTAAGGAATAGTTTTAGGAAAGAAGCATTAAAACTGGAATGGAAAATATTGATGCATGAAAGGAAGAGCATGAAAACACACAGCACTACATGTACAGGGCAGGGAAGGTGAGAGTGAGCAGAGGAAGCAGTTCATACCTTACAATCCAGCCTGCAGAGTCTCCCTTCGTGTGCCACCATGTCACCTGGAGCCTGGAGGAAGTATGGCCTGAAAAAAGCGTTCTTGAACTGCCTCCTTGTCTCCTTCTGGCACCCGGGGTCGTGTTCTGCAACACAAAAATCACATGTCTGTGTTTGGAAGTCAAGTTTTTTCACCTAATGCTTAAAAAAAAGGGAAGAAATTGAGGAAAAGGATGGAGAGATAGCTTGAGTTACATAAAGGGGCAGAAAGAAATGGACTGATTGGAATTTAATGCTTGCATATTTTCCATTTAGAAAGATTATCAAATTAGCTATATCATGTAGTATCCTTTAGATTCCCAAGGTGGCCTTTGCTTCTTTTTGCTTTTTTGGGCTGAATTTCATTTTGTTAATCCATCCCTTGCCTTTAGCTCCACTTCAACAAGTAAATGAAGTCGTACTTAAACTTCTCTGTATTTGAGGATGACCTTCAAAAACATAGAAGTGACCTGTTGGGAGGGAACTGCTGCTGTTATTTCCATTTTATGATTGAGAACTGAAGTTCAGTGCAGTGGTTATTTTGGATGCCTTCAGTATAAAGCATAAAGAAGGTCTGCAGGACTTTTTTCTTTCACCTGTGAGGCTGAGTTGTTGATATTCGTCCCCGAAAAGGGACACTCTGAACCATCAGGTGTCCTGAACAACTGATCCTCCCCTGCAATTCACAATGGAAACAGAATTAATAGTTGGTTAATGGCTTCTTTCATTTTAAAGTATAAATATCAAACACTTACAGTGCATTAGGATTTATTTTTATAAAACAGCTGAACTAGAGTGAGAATACCAGTTCCCCAAAGCAAATGCAGTTTGAGGCAGGGGTTTCTCAAAATCTTCCAGGCTGTGGCAATGCATTTAGCAGTGGTGCCTGTCCCTGCTTATTTATTCATGCCACAGGTACTGTCTGCTGGTACCTTTGTACTGGCCTAGTTTGAAATGCAGCCCTACAGAAACTGAAAAGAAAAATAATCTGTGAAAAAACATTTAAACTGGAAATAGTTGCCTGATGAATGTACTTCTAAATAAACAGCTAAGCTAGCACATGGTGTCAGGAATGGTGTAAGGGAGCAAGACTGTTTTCAGATTCATATCTTTGCATCCCAGATCAAAGAATATAATTGTGTTTGGTAACAATTCCAAATTTGATTTGTTTGTTCCTGCCTTGTTCTTTCTGCCTGAAACATCATGTCTGTCTTGTCAGCACATCTCAAAGGGAACCTATCAGCAACTGAGAGTGGGATGGAGATAGGGCAGGAGTTAGGAACATGAAAAAATGGCCTTAGTGCTTAATGTACATTAGAAAAAGATGAAACAAACATTTTTGTAAAAGAAAATGAAACACCTTACTTGTGGGTTTGCAGCCATAATAGTATAATTGCCATCATCATCATTAGTAGCAGCTTCAATGTGTAAAGAACATGTTCCATCTTCTTCTCTGTTCATTTTGAAATGTGTGTTTTTCTTTGAAATTTGCTTGCCATCCTTGAACCAGTAGACCTGTAGTGATCAGACACACCCCCATGACTTAACAGAGACTAGAAAAATAACATGAGTGATAGCCAATAAAATTTTAGAATAGTGTAAACTTTGCAGATCAGTTATAAAGTGAGACAGAATGATTCCAGGTTGAACTTGGACAGAAACTGCTGGGGAGTTGGGTTTTGTTCCTTCACCAATTGCAGTGAGAATGACATACCTTGGGAACGGGTATTCCAACTATTTTGCAGGTGAATGTGATAGGGGATCCTTCCATTACCCGAAAATGCTTGAGCCTCTTATCAAAGATGGGAGCTATGTATTTGCCTGTGGGGATTTCCTCGTGTTGCACTTCATCATCTGATTCATCCACCGGTGTCCGCTCCAGGCGAAACTCGATTTCATTCATCAGCCTCTGCTCAAAGCTGGAGATCCTGTATTCCTGCAGGGTGAGAGAGGCACAGGCCTCAGCAAAACCAGTCATGTCCTGGCTATTTGCAGCCAATGGCACTTCTAGACTAATTTGCAAGCGAAAATAAGAAAGCCTGAGTAAACCTAGGACGTCCTGAAACTGTCTGAATTTGGTTTGCAGTGCAGTGACACTGAGGTTTTTCACAGGCAGCCAAAGAAATCAGACACGTAACTCCTCTAAGTCCCTGTCAAAAGTAATTATACTCTTGCACACTTTTGATCAAAAGAAATCATTAAAACATACCAAATTTTTGAGGATTTTGTGTTCAAATATTAGTTGCCTGCTAATTATAGAAATGAATGTTGTATATTTTAGTTTATAATTAAATAAGGGAAACTATACCTACTAAAAGAGAAAATTAGGAAGAAAGGGAATTATTTTCAGAGTAATTCAGGTTAAACTTGGACAGATTTCTAGCTGGTGTAACTGAGAATGCAAAATATGTTAAATTGAAATTCTTAGAAGATTAAATAGATTATGCAATAAACCCAGCATATTCCTACATAAATTAACATTTCCAGATAGTTCAATGTGATTATGAACTTTCTCCTGATCCCCTGAATTCAATTAGAAACCTCTTATCACTTAGCTGTTTTGCATGAGGAAATCTCCTGTCTAGACCAGGAGGCATTTGACCAAATGTCTCATGCTGTGACTTGTGAAGCCTCAGACCAAGAGCCAGCTTCAGTTTGTGCCTCCAGACCAGTGTTTGTCCTGGGCATGGTGGAGCACTGCAGCTACCCCTGGATGAACTTCCCAGGTAGCACACTCTGCCCCCTGCACTCCTGCAAGAGCTCCTTGCTTTTGAGCCATTACAAACTGCCTTTTTTGGGGGGATATCTTGTGTTACCTGTAGAAGAAAAATCACTTTGCTCAGACCTGGATTTGTGCAGGTTTTAAGCCCAGAGTTTACATTCCTGCTTCTATTGAAAATGGAATTTTAGAAGTCAACAAGTAGTAAATAAGGGTGTAACCAATCCTTAGATATATTCAATTTGCTGAAAAAATAAGGTTCAGAAAATGCATCTTGTCTGAAATCTTATAGTAAGTTGATTAAAGAACCAGCAGATATGCCAAAACACTGGCATATAATATATGTGAGAATAAGTGAGAATACACTTTTGAATGCAGAGTATAATCTTGGAGGTTTTTGTTTGTTTGGTAGGTTTTCTTTTAGGATTAGCAAGAACAGAAGGGAGTTGTTAATATGGCTTTCTGAAGATCTGTTTTTGTAGCAGAAGACATAAACCTATTTCTGAATGTAATACATCCCTGATCATTTAGCCATTCCATCTTACTGCTGGTCCTGCTCTTGACCAACAGTTTCCAGATAAAAGGAAGAAAAGATGGAGAAGCAGCAAAAAAATTTAGCTGACAAACTCTTCTGCTTTCTTCAGGAGACAGAAGTGGCCAGAAGTTTAGACTTTACAGAAGAGTTTTGAGGAGACAGGGGTTTGTAAGACTTGGGGGCGAGAGGAGGAAAATGTGGCAGCCACAAATAGAAAAAGTTGGAAATTGCTGTGGTGGAATGAACACCCTGGTAGTCTCTGATTTTGGAGCTGTAGTGGTAGATGTATGTTTTCATCTGAAATGTCTGTGTTGGGGAGGCTGTTTGAAGGTTAGCTATGGTAGCAGTAGGTAGGAAAGGAATTTGGTGAAGGAAGTTGCTGCTCCTTGCACTGATCCCTTGTTCTCTGATGCTGCAGGGCTGTTCATTCCCCTCCAGATCCCTTCTTTACCTTTAGCACCTTCCCCCACTGTGCTCTCTGGCACTCTCCTGGCAGCCCAGCTGTGCCAAGCAGAGCTCTGAGCTGGTGCTGTGTGCCAGGCTGAGCTGTGCCAGAGGCTGGGAGCCAGGCACGGCGTGGCACAGCCCCTCCTCGGGGGGCTGGGCAGCACCAAACAGCCCCATTGGGTTTCATCTCCTTCAGCTTTGCTTCTCTCAGGCAGCAGCTCTCAGCACATTGCTTTATGGATCAAATTGTCATCTCACTGAAGCCAGTGTAGAGTTGCTCTGATTTCTCCCCCTACCAACGGATCATTTACCTGTGTAGGTGGCAAGAACTGGTTCCTGTGTCCAAGGGAAAGTTAAGCAATCAGTGTTTTACCCTTGATACTGAGAACAGCCTGTGCCTTCTAGGAAGGCAGGATCCTGTAAGAATCAGGGAGTGGCTGCTGTGGCAGAGGGAATTAATGGGGCTAGAAAATCACTGCCATGACACTTTCATGGCATCACGTTAATGTGGAAGGTGTTGGCTGCAGAACAAAATGCTGCACAATGGGGTGAAATTTTGAAATATTGCAGGCTGATGGCACAGTCCAGAATAGTTTATAGACAGCTGAGTTTAGTCAGCAGTTTTTCATGTGAATTTTTTTTTCTAGAATCATTGCTGTCCAAAAGAAGTCATGGTAAAAGAAATTAATAGCATAAGGTTCCTGTAGCCATTATGGCCTACAGATGAAATCAAATGATGCTGATAGAGACAATTAACATCTTTTTTTCCTCTACTCCAAAAGTGCAAATCTGTCTTAAGTGACCTAACCAACTAACATAAATAAAAGTTAGAGAAGTTATTTTCAAGTTGTAAATAACTAAATTAATGTTGTGTCTGCTTTAGATCCTAAAAAGTTTTCTGTGAGTGCAATGTATAATTTTGTTCCTGGCTGATGTGCTGAGGATATTAACTTCTTACAAACTATTTAATTAAGAAATATGGGCACTTGTTCCTTTTCAAATGTCTGCTTGCAGAAAAAAAATACAATAGAGGAAGGAATGCACTTGATGGGACCCTTTGGAGTTCATCATGGACAGGTTTTCTCCCCTGTTCTTTGCATGTGACCTTGGATGTGTGTGCATACACAGAAAGAGGTGCAAAAGTAGCACTTGGTGAAAACAAAAGCATTTTGCTGCACCATCAGCACCAGGTTGCCATTGCTGGCAGCTGCTCCCCTGCCCAAGGAAGCCCCAAGTGTCCTGGTACAAATGCAAATCTCTGGCAGGGAACTGGGCAGGCTGACTGCAGGAGTTTGCTCTTTCAAAGGAGTTACATTCAAAAATACATTTTAAATTAGCAAACATTAAAGTCAAGGTTCCCACAGCCCCTGCTTCCTGTGTGTTGCCCTCATACTTCAGTCTTTGCTTTTCTAAACCTGTTCTGTGTGCATATATATGCTTGTGTAAATTTACAACCAAACCAACAAGACCAAGTTAACTTTGCTGTGAAAATTTGAACTCCAGCATTCAGAGGCTGAAGGTGCTACACCAAACTTCTTATAAAGAATAGAAATCTCTGAAAAAAGTGAGAATACACTTCTGTATGCAGGGTATAATCTTGGAGGTTTTTGCTTGTTTGGTAGGTTTCCTTTTAGGATTAGCAAGAGCAGAAAGGAGTTGTTAATCTGGCTTTCTGAAGAACTGTTTTTGTAACAGAAGCCATAATCCCATTTCTGAATGTGATTACAAAAACAGTGTGGGGCAAAGTGTTGTCGTAGTGGTTCAGACAAGTGTTTCATAAGTGTCACACAAAGAACAAGCCCGTGGAGCCACGGGGTACAGTGTTAAAACTAGGCTGCAGGTCAGCATACTGAGGAGACTGAGGGAAGGAATACAAAGGTTCAAGCCCTGGTTTGGAATCGAAAATGTAGCATTGCAGCACCTTTTTTGGCAGCTTTCCTAGAACATGAAACTTTTACAGGCAGTAATTCACACACTTGCTCAATACTGTAGCCAGATATTTAAAATTATTGTATCTACCAGCTAAGAATTCAAGCTCCTGTTCAGTGGTGTAATGCTCTGTACAAAGTATAATGTATATAATGCTCCTATAATTGTATATATTTTTCTATAAAGGCTGAGTAGATTGCAGCTTTGGAAACCTATTTCTCCTACATCTAATGCACATTGTTTAGTGTGCACACTGTGCAAAATGATGCTTGTATTAATGTGGTCACAGTGTAGTTTGAAGGGCAAAAGACTTAAAACTGGCCAAAGCAAAGCCAGGAAATGTGCTGAATATGTATCTTAAGTGGTTTTTGTTCTAGTGGAACCCTGTGGCAGATAGAGAAGTGAAATGCAGCTTTCCTTCTGCTTGCCTTTGCTCTGCCTTGGCAGTGTTGTTGTAGGCTGCTGGTGGGTGGCTGTACTTTGTCCTGCCCAACAAACAAAATCTTCTCTCAGTGCCAGTCTTGCCAAAGGTACAGGTTCACATCATTTTTTCTCTGTCATGGATCTGTTTGGCCCCATCACCATCATTTTTAACAATCTGAGAGCACAGCACCCTTCAGGGCAGGGCTGTGACCTGCATTTTATCTGAAATGGAGGCCTGAAGAAGCTGAAGATAACATAAAAAAATCTGTGACAGAGGAGGGAGCTGCATCATATTCTCCTAGATCTTGTCAAGGAATTTAACTCCTGGGCCTTTCTGCCTGTGAACATTTTTGGCAGAAAAGGGGAATTGCACAGAGTGTAGTAATTCCTGTTAGATTCTAAGCACCTTTGTGTATGAATAGGAGTTCTAAAATCCTGCATCTGTTGCAGTTCCAATTTATCTTCAGCAGGATTCAGATCTTAGGGAATACACATACTGGCAGTTAGTAGAAGCTTGTAGAATCAAAATAATCTGATGTTAGCGTAGTAACTCATGGAAATTACCACAAACAGAAAGTAGGGGAGTTTCTGGAATGTTGATTCTCATATAATATATAAAAACAATTCTGTTGCCAATGCTAGACAAATTTCCCAATTTAATCCCAGTTTTGTAACTTTTACTAGATTGCCTTTTTGGCAGAATTATTCTAAATCCATGTAACAGTTTATCTAAGAAAGTGGCATGTATTGCATCTCTGCATCGGTTTCCAAGCTGTAACACTCCTTAACTTCACAGCCTAATCTGGGCTACTCTGACTGATTAGTTTGGGTTCTCTCTCCTTTATTGGTTAGATCTAGGTCTTGGGAAGACAGCCACAAGTTCATTGCTACAATTACAGGGAGTTTATACATATAATATCAATTGGTCTTGGTCAGATTCTTCAATATTTTTTTATTTCTAGTACAGAGCAGACAACCTTCCGTGGGGAGTCTTTGTGGTAAAATTCCCATCCTTAATCTGAAGTTGCCTACATTTGCTGACCTTTGAGAGATGATGTGGAGCTTGATTTGGAGCCAGATTTTTTGGAGTGATTGAATGAAGTGCAATTTCTGTGCCTGGGAACAGAGTTCTGGGTGGTCCCTGGGCCTTTCTGGGACTGGGGGCTCACTGTGGGAACTGCAAGGGGATGGTTCTGTAGGATCAGTGTTGAGCTGTTACTGGTGTCAGGGCCATGTGATGAGTTGGGATCTGCACATGGCTTTGGCTCTTAGTGATCTAAAAGCTTTTGGACAAACCCTGCATCTCTTCTGCTCTGAAATTTCTTATCAAGTATTCTCTAGCAAAGGTAAAGAATATTCATGTGAGGGCTGTGCATGATTTTCTAAACAGCTGTAGGTTTTGTCTCTGTCCTAAAAATAAGGCTGCTGTCTGAGTCTTACATAAGACACAACCAATCAGCATTGCCACATTATATTCTTCATAGTAAATGACAGATATGTTAGCTTGGTTTGTAGTTCTTATAACCAAAATGTATAAACCAGGCCCCAATATTTAACTCTGCTTTCCTTTATTGTTGCATGGCTGATTAATTTAGTTTTCTTACTGTACAGGATTTTGAGGTTTAATTTCCTCATTTTTGTAATTTATATTGTTTCTATAACAAAATGTTGAGGAGATAATATCATTAATTTCTGAGTTTTGCCTGTAAAGCTGAATTTCCTCTGTTAACAGCAGAAATATTTATAGATTTATTTATATTGGTGAAGCCTGTGAATGTTTTCAAATACCAGGGGAAAAGAATTAGTTTTCATTACACATTTATATGTTTCCATTTGCCAAAGTCTCCCCAAAGTCTCCTTCTTTTCTTTTCTCCCCACACATCTTTTTGCATTCTAACTGAACATTACTGAGATATTTTACTGGTAGGGCAGATGAAAGGCCCAGTGGGCTAGACTGGCAGATTTTGGGAAGTGGAGGTAATGCTGGCTGTGCTCTCCTTTCAGCAAGTGGTGCAGTTACCTGACATCACTGGGGCTATGAGACTTGGATGCTTGGTCTCACACCACTTCACTCTCAGTCTCCAAGAGAGCTCCAAGCTTTGTGCCAGTAAAACATCCTGGGGGTGGAGAGGAGTGGATGGGGATCTTCTTTGTCCTTCTTGTCCTCTCACTTGGCAGAAATACTGAAACGTCCACTACAGCAAGGACAAGAATGCAGGTGTTCTTTGTCCTCATTTCTGGGCAGAAGAGTGATTCACTTTTTATTTCTCTGTTCCTTCTCTCCATCACAAGTGGGAAGAAAAAATTCTAACTGCTTCCCCAGAGGACCCTGATCATTGAGCTGAAATGCTCTTTGAAATGTCCTGCTAATTGAGGGCCTTTTCTTGGTGCCTGAAAGTCTTAAGTTTTACCCTTGGAGCTGGACAAGGTGATTTTCTACCACCTAGCTAACTTTTTACCTTTTCTAGCTCAGGTCACCTGCTACAGTAGCTGTTCTGAAAGCTGGAATCTCTAGATTTTTCTCCTGCTGTTAAAGAATGCTTAATTATTTCAGAAATTTGGGACAGCACCAACATAACATGTACCCACTGGCAAGGAGTGAAGTCTGTCCTTATGGGAGTTCAGAGTTATGGATTTGATTGCCTTCAAGCCAAGGAAGACACTGAGTCAAGTTTATCTGTCCTGGGATTTGTCCTGAAATCTTCCTGTGATTGCATAGAGCCCTTGGTGTGCCTTTTGTTTGAAAGAACTGAGCAAATCTGACTGAAGACGTTTGGGTGTAACTGAATCATATTTTTTTTCAGCACTCCTCATTGTGAAATTTCACCTGGCACTAGAGCTTGCCACCATCTGCAGGAATCATGGGTATGATGGCTTTTTCTGGTAAAAATGACAGCTTGTTACTGCATGTACTTGATCAAAGTTGCAGTTACAGTCTTGGCAAAGTCATATTTGTATTTCTGTCAGCACCTCCTGGTCATCAGAGCTGTGGAAGCCCAGAGACTAATCTGTTCTGTCTCATGCAGCATCAGCAAAATTCCCAACTATGTTCTGATCCTGGATTTCTTTATTGTTGGTGATGAATGATGTACTGGATGAAACAGAAGGAGTACATCTGGATTATCAGATATCATGCTGAGAGCATAATGCTGACACTTAGGAAAATCTCATCTTGTGAGCTAAGCATTTTTCATATGGAAGTCAATTTTAGATAATAAATAGAGCACCAGAATGCAAATCCCTCCTGTTCATTACTGCCCTTTATGTAGTAATACAAGACAATACCAGGACTTTAAGGCACAGGCTTGTCATCTGCAGCATTTGTTCTGGATGATCCCTGATGCTCTGCAGGTATTATAAATGAGAATGAGCTCTGATACTGAAATGTGGGGTCCCAGTACAATGCTCTAAATAAAAATATGCCAGAAGACACATTTTTATGAGAAGGAATTTTTAAAATAGTCCATAGACAATACAAAGAAACCAACATTTGAGATTCTTACTGGATGCTGTACTCCATTATGCAGGGATCTCTCACACAGAGGAGACTTGCATTTGTATTTATGAGAGAGTAAGCCCTTCCCTGCAATTACAGTAATTTATTTAATACAGATATTCTATGTGTGGAATGAAAATGTCTCCTTTTTAATTCTGTGTTAACTGTGAGAAGAAAAAAACAGGACAAAACATATGGGTGTGAATCCAGCACTCCAGCATATTATTCTCATGATGTTGATTGTTCTATATAGTGTAAAGCAATAGGAATTTTGGAAAATACTCTTCATCCTGTCATCTGTTGAAATAATCACTGCCTTCATTGAGGAGAAGACTCAGGCTTGAATTTGCTGCAGCAGGCTTTTCTCAGATGAGAAGAGTAAAACCAGAAGGGATTAAAGTTGGGAATTGAGAGGAAAATGAGGAAACTTTTCTTGATTTAGTGCATTGTCATTGGCATTCTAATTACTGTAACAATTAGAGAAGTGCCAGCTTTGAACTTTTTCAGCGTTTGAGGAATTGGAGAATCAAATTTGGGTTTGGTCTCCTGCAGAACAGCAAGTAAGTATATAAATAACTTTTGCTGTCAGCAGATAACTTTGACACTAGTAGTGATCATTGTTTCTAAAGGGGTTATCATGCAGTTAACTCCAAAGACTGACTGGTATTTCACAGTAGCTCTCTAAATAATTTGTCTTACTAGCATAGCAAGTACAAATTGTAACACTTGTGATTCATCTGCAAAACGTTCTGCTTGCCAGTTGTTTTACTCAAAGTGCTTTGGCAGTGTGGTCTGCCAGAAGGAAAGGTCAGCAGCAAAGTTAAAAACCCCCAGGGATTACACTGCAGTTGTCCAGAGGGGACTTTGCTCCAGAGCCTCGGTGGTGTTTTGCTTCTCTCTGCATGTTCTCTGTCAGAAGGGCTGGTGGATGTTGGGAAAACTCTTTGGTTGACCACAGATGAGGGCAAACCCTGATTTCCTGTTAAACCTGAGCTGGTGGGACAGCTGTGGAGGGCTCCATGGCCAAGGTGAGAGAAGAATAAACACCTGCAGGCAGAGCTGCTGTCTAACAGTCCTTAGTGTGTCCTGCTGTGCTTGAATCTGGTTTACAGTCATTTCACCCTCTAAATACTATCTAATTTTTTATTTCTTCTTTAGTTTCGTATACAGTGCACAGATCCAGTGCATTTATTGATCCCAGTTAAGAGTGAACTGATACTTTGTTCCTTGAACTTTGTAAGAGGTTTTTTATTTTGCTGAATTCTTATAATAAATGTCTCCAAGGAGTCCCTGTCAATTCATATGTTTGGAAATTTGGAAAAATGGGTTTAATGCTAAAAAATTGAAAGACTATTTTAGTTCAACCAAAAGAAAACCAAAAACCTTATCCTCAACTGTTTTGTTAATTTACTCTTTGTTTTAAAAGATAGAGTGTATGAATGTGTGTGTGCAATGAATTGAGCAGCTTGTAAAGCAAAAAAGTAAAGGCCAATGTCCAGAAACTTAATGAAAATAAAGTTTTACATTCTAACCAGCCTTTGAGATGACCAAAAATGAAAAATGCTACTCAGTCACTAA
Source organism: Luscinia megarhynchos (assembly GCA_034336665.1). NCBI lineage: Eukaryota > Metazoa > Chordata > Aves > Passeriformes > Muscicapidae > Luscinia > Luscinia megarhynchos. The sequence continues at coordinate 33,909,380 of CM067569.1, read as the reverse complement.
GTAAATTTTTACAGCTGAATCCTCCATGCTTTGTTTAAAGCTCCAGTTTGCTATTCCAAACCAAAAGGTCCCCCTACAAAGTAGTGTAGCAGCTCCCCCACACAAGCACCTTATCATCATGTATGTCTTGTTCATAAATGAAATTTATTTTAATAACACTCGATTTTCTTACCTGCTGGCCACTTGGTTGATTAGCATCCTCTCTGAAATGCAGTTTTCTTTCCAGGTCCTTTACAAGTGCAACTTTGTTTTCCCGGATAGAATCTTCTGTTGCTAATTGTAGAGGCTTCAGGTTTTTCTTTGTTAATCCCTGGGTTGGGCTATTAAAAGAAAATTCTGATACTAACATGCAGCAACCAGTATACATATATTGTCACCTGTATGATATGATATGTTATGGTGGAAACTATTATTGATTTACATAGAAGACAAAGCACAATGCAGGATCTCAATGGGTCATCCTATTCCCATGCAGTAGAAATTAAAAACACACATCTTAAAGAAAATAAGGGTTGTAATGCTACAATAAGCATTTAAGTTCTGTTTATATTTATCCTGCAATAATGATGTCACAGGAAATGTTAAAGAAATTGGTGTAGGTGTTACCTTAGGTGTACACTGTGTACATTTGACTGGTATCAGGCAATTGTTTAAAAGCTAATACAATTTCTCATTGATCTTTATCTCACCTCTTCATTGATCATTTACTCTTTCCATGAACTTTACTACTTTAACTTCCCTCACCTAACATCAAGTTAGTTTTTGGTTTTATTTTATAGAAAATAGTTCAATTCTTAAATGAGACTCAGGAGACTGTGAGAGTGCAGTGCTGGAGCACAGCAGCAGGACACTAGCAGGGAGTGTGCAGTATTCTGGTGATTTACTAGAGCAGATGTTGGGATCTTGATAGCAGGCTCTAGGTAAAGGCATAACTGGTGATTGCTTTGCAAGGTATCACCCTTGTGTTGTTCTGCAGACACTGAGCTCTCACTCCTTTGAATTACTTCATTGATAATGCCAAAAAGAGCATAGGTATTTACAGATATCACAGATACTGTTCAGGCTCCTCCCTGACCTTTTGTGCCCTGCTGAGACTCTTCCATGCAGAGGTCAAGATTTGAATGTCAGCAAAAGGAGCACCAGCTGTGTGGGAGTTCAGCTCTGGGCTGGGACCCAGGAAAGCTGAAATGAAGGAAACATATTTAACTAATTGTCTGCCTGGCAGGCATATTGTGATGACTTGTGTGGCCATGCCTGTGCAGCAGTGAGAAAAGGAAAGCACTCTGTGGAGGTGAAGTGTCATTAATGCAAAGAGAACAGCCCTTGAGCACTTGTGCCCCAGCTCTGAAGGGGTGGAAGGGGACTGCTGAGAGCTGCAGCTGATTTTTGCTTGCTCTTGCAGCATTGTGGAAGCAGACCAAAGGCTTGAGCTGGCTCAAGTGGAAACCTTCACTGTGACCTTACAGCTTTGTGCTGTGTGCCTGATCAGGATGCCAGGGCTGGGAAGACTTCCAGGCACATGCCATGGGGTGAGGGCAATTATGGGGCTGTGCTGTGAGGAGCAGTGCAGTACTGGTTTGAAGGCAGGATTCTTGGCACACACAGTGCTGAATGCTATAGGCACAGGGACACATCTTTCTGTTGTAATAACAGATTGGTTGATGTAGTATCAGCAGGATAGTCAGGAGATTGTGACTTGCTGGTGGCTATCAGTACCTTGAACTGTACCATTGATGAAAGGGGGAAATATTCCTTGCTTTGTGCAGGACTTGGAGTTCTATGGGTAAATAGTTGTACCAATGTATGGGTGCTCGCCATGCTAATGCAGAATTCACACAGCCCACAAAGGGAAATTTGCTTCAACTCCACCAATAAAGAAGAGACTCTTAAGGCCACCACCTTGCCAGGACATCATCATCCTTATTTGCTTGTACCATGGTAGCTATTTTGTCAAAGAAATCATGCTGGCTGTTAATTAAACTATTTATGTGCAAACTGTTAACTCTCCTGAGATTTTCTGCGGGACTTCAAATGTAGAAAGTACTGCAACCTGAAAAATATATTTATGTAAGCTTCACCTGGACTAAAAAACCTTGCAGTTTAATGGACCTTTAGAACTTTACTTATTGCTTACAATAGGTATGAATGTTTTTGTACCTGGTGTAAGCAAAGAGTCTTGGAGTGACTTATTCTGTAAGCTCATGAAATCTCTTTTCTCACACAGTCTTATGAATCTCTGAGCCCCCACATTCTTGTATATCTGTTTGTACACTCACATTTCTTTATCTTGAATTCTATCTTATTACAGGAGTAATTCTCTCTTATTTTCTTTACTGGATGTAAAGGTTTCAAAATGTATGAATTTTTCTATTCACTTTTCTATTTTACAGAAGACTTGCACTTCAGTGACTCCCCCCCGAACCCCTGAGCAGAAATACATCCTGGTTCCCTTGGAGTGTTTGTCCGTGCTCTGTGTGTGTGGTTTCTGGTACTTACGTGGCAGGTGTGCTTCTGGGCAGGCCCATGGCGTTGGTGGATGGTGTGGTGGGAAGAGAAGGAAGGACAGCACTGAGGAAAGCCACTGGGTTCTGGATCCGTCCCGTTGGGGAGAGGGGAGCAGGAGCCACGGTCTGGGGCTGGAACTGTTTGCCGCTGCCCATGGGAAGCGTTAACGGAGGCACCACGGCTTCTTTAGGGCTCGCTGGGGACTGCTCACTTCTGCCTGCAAAGGCCCCTGAGGCTCTGGCCGGGGCGGCTGGGGGGTTTCCCACGAGCTGTTCCGTGTTGGCTGCTCTCTGGGCTGCCTGGGGAGCGCAGCTGAGGGGGGCTGAGGGGCTGGCAGAGGGGCTGCCCGGCGGGGCCGCCGCTGCTGCCAGGAGCTGCCGCGGGCGGCCGGAGCCGAAGGCGCTGGCTGAGCTCTGCCTGGACAGGCTGGAGGTGCACTGCTGGTACAGGGACGTGGCAGAGTTCACCCAAGTGCTGTGGAACGTCAGCTCTCTGAGAGATGCCTGATGCACCTGCTGCTGCTCAAGCAGCACCTGGTTGTGGAGCTGTTTTAACTGGCTCTGATCGCTGCACGGAAAGTAAAGATGAACAGAATTGGTTATGAGCCCTGAATGAGCCACGTGGCTGCATTTCTGTATGTGAATTCAGAGAGAAAAGTTCTATGGCCTGTGATGCAGTAAGGGACAGGAAACTGCTACGTGACATATTCTCTAGCATTGTGAGAAGAGAATTACTTTAGTTTGCCACTACAATTACCTTTTCCTTCATCTCCCCTTCTTTGCCAGAGGCATCAAAGCTTTTTGTCTGCACATTGTTTGACTGAAGATAATTCTTACATTTAACATGTGAAATATAAATACAAATCTTACTTAAAGATATTTCAGGTATAGCATTGGTAAAGTTGCCTTAGTACCTCTTTGTTTGTGTAACTAATAGTGAGATTTAGGTGTATCATCATTTCAATGAGTGTTTGTCAGCCAGGTTGCATTATTTGCCTCCTGCTGAAGTGGGTTGTGAAACCAGCACTTTGACTGATAAAGCTTTGTAATAATCCACCATAGGAGATATTACCAACCTAGTTTAGGTGGTGTTGACATTGAGTGACAGGCAAGAGTGGATAATTGCAAGAGGACTTGATTCCCTGCAGTTGTTATTTTTCTAGATTCTATCTACTAAGATAGATTTTCAGAGCTTTTTTACTTTGCAATTCAGGAAAATCATTTTGCCTTATCAAGTGGTTTATTTAGTTATTATGTATATGGAAATACAGCACATGAAAAACAGGAGAGCTTTTTCCCTTCCAAAACCAGAAAAGACATAGAGGATATGGAAAATGATTGTGTAATAAACTATGGAGTACTAAATAACTATTTATAAAAAGTGGGAAATGTAGAGACCAACCACAACTACTCCTGACACAGTAAATGCATACTCAACATAATTTGGTTTTAGTTAAAAGACTTAGTTTCTACAATGTACTAAACAAAAATCAAATTAAAGACAGACATTTCAAACTTTCATAAAGTAAAATGTTAGAGGATTAGCAGTTGGTGTGGGCCTGATATATTGTGTGGGCTCTTCATATACACATCTGCAAAATAAAGCAGTTCTTTGTAAAACAGCTTTTTTGGGCAGCTGAGAGAAATTCTGCTTTATGCAAGTATTGGTACTTAAATACTGCTTCTGCCTCCATCTGAACTCCCTATAGCTCAAAAAGTATGTAGGGCTGTGAGTGTGGGCTTCACAAATTAAAACCCTGTGCTCCAAGTTCTTCCTCTGCTACAAGGAATGTAAGTTCTGTCTTCTGGTAATGTTTATGCTATGAAATTACATCCTTGCTTAAGAGTAGCAGTGAGTTACTTTATAAAGTCCTTCCTGAGCCCTTAGGTAAAACTTCTGCCTGTTTAAGAAATGAAATTAAGATGTTTGTGCGCTTTTTGTTGAACTATGTGTGGGAGGTTGAAAAAATGCTGAAAATTACTTTTCTTAATAAACTGCAGTGTGAATTCCATAAATTGTCCTCTAAGAAAACTGCATTACTTCTTCAGATTTCCCTTGAGCTCCCGGTGCACCAATCATGCAGGTGCTTTTTAGTTCAAGTGGTTTCACATTATCAAGCATTTCCAAGTATTTTATCTGTTTTAGGAGGAGGTGACGTTTGTGGGACACACAAGTCATGAGGCATGGCCTTTGGGATGACAGCTGCTTGCTGGTTGCCAGTCTGTACAGTGTGTAAGACTGAAAATGTCTGCTTTGGGCAATATTTCCTACCCAGAACTGAGATACGTTTGAAGAACTTGCTTTTGTTTTGCCTGCATAAGATCAGTGTTCTTCACCTTTTGATTGCAGCAGAAAACATTGTGGAATTAATAACATTTCAAAGGGAAAACATTTTCATTTTTAAATTGGAGATCACTTTTTCTGAGAGGGATATACAGAAAAAATAATCTAGCACTGGAGAATTTGTTTTCTAAGATTATGGTTAGTTAGACCAAGTTTTTGCTCTAGTGCAATAGTGTTGTGGTCAATAAATACTGAATAATATCAGTGATGATCCTGAGAATTAGACTTCTGTTTACTTACAGCTTTGGTTTAGCCAGTACTGGGGGAGGTTCCTTGGATGGTGATGTTGGCTCTGGGATTTTCATTGGCTGTCCATTTATCTTCTCTGGGAAATGGTTGGGTCTGATTTGGTTTGTGGCTCCAGGTCCATCCTCTGAGGATGACTCACTTCCTTTTTCATCTTCAGGCAGCTTGAAGTGGACACGGAGCCCTGCCTTGGAGCTGGACCTGGGTTCATTGTGGTTCACAAGAACTCCTTCCAGTTTGGGTTTGGGTGTTTGATTTGCCCCATGGCTGGAGGGGGTTTGGGGGCGAGGTTGGTGCTCGGTGGCCACAAAGTCGATGGAGCTCGTTGTGTGAAGGGCAGCAGCACTGCTGCTGTCTTCAGGTGCTGAAAGAGGAATATGGGATGTGTCCATGCCAGAAATCACAGTGGAATGAAATCACAAAAGTTACACCCCAAAAAACTCACTCTGATCTCAGCTGTTGCACTGAGTTGTTTGGCCTTGTTTGTTTAAGAACAAATTCCCTTGGGAAAGGAAAAGTAAAGGTAGAGGGAAAAGAGATGCTGTTCCAGTTTGGAAAATCAATCAGTGGTCTTCAGCCATGGCCCCAGTGAGTTATTCCACTAACTACATCTTTGAAATACAATTTTTTCTTTTCCCCCAGAGAATTCTCACACTTTTTAGTTATGAAGAACATTGCCAGAACTTGAGCTGCATTGGAGTCAACAGCACACAGCCTAAGTCACAGCCTGCCCTGCTTGTATTTACTAGGGAGAAGGGACTCAAACTGACTCTTACCTTTGACAGTCAGACGAGCTATGCTGGACACTGTGCCATATTTATTGCTTGCAGTACAGGTGAAACTGCCAGAGTCTTCTGAAAATACTTCAGCAATAACGAGGGTACAGATCTCCTCTGCAAAGCATCAGAGCAGGATTAGTGCTTGAAGTGCACATGCAGTGAACAAACACACAAAACCCTGACTACCTTTGGGGAGACTTCCTTAAGGTATTCCACCTTGCTCAGTTTGTTTCTAGTTCCATCAGTATTATCAGTTTTGGCAGCCTTTGTGTGCAGCAGCTGTTATCAGCATTGTCTGCAGCAGCTGGTACCCTCTGTGCTCCAGCATGCCCAATGAAAGCAAAGAACAGGTGTCAGCAGTGTGTGGAAAACATTAGAAAATGTTTTCCTAACACATGAAGTGCAGACTTAAAAAAATTAAAATATAATTTGGAAAAATATGTAGTGTACTCTAGTCTCTCAGCTCACTAAAATAAAAGTATTTTTATCTCTGCAGTTTGAAAGATTAATTATAATTGACTGGGAACAATTCAAGTGTAGTCACTCTGTAAAGGGAAGAAATACAAAACACATACATATGGACTGTTGTTTTCGAAAATGCCAGTGCAGATTTGCAGATGGGGGGATTGTGTTACCTGTGCTTACAGAAAGTTGTCTTTTGACTTCTTTGCAAAGATGACTAATGGGCACTAAAAATATACTAGCCAAATTGTACTAGGAAAAATTATATTCCATCTAGGAAAAGTCAGTCTGGGTTTCTGCCATTCCTCTCTGACCAGTATCTGACATGTTTGGCAGTGCCAGCTAATAAATACCTGTTGATGGGATTGGAAATCTTTTGGTTTGGCTGTGAAGCTGAGAGCAGGAGGGACAGTAACATTTAAAGTGAATTAAAATGTGGGTTGATAAAATTTCTTCCCCTACTCAGTGACTATTTTTCTACAGTTTTGCAATAGACTTTCCTAAAACCCTACAGGATAAATATTCTCTGAGTACTTTTGCAGAAGGCCATAACACACTTAATCTTGATTGTTTCATGTCATCACCAAGGAAAACCTAATAGCAACAAAGAGATTGTTTGCTATCAGCTATAGGAGAATAATAGTTTATTATAGTAGTATGATAACAGAACTAGTTTAGGGCATTATAGCATCTAGTTTATCATGCTGGGATCTGCCAACCACTGCATGCATGGAAATCCAGATTGCTTCTGAATGTGCAGCAGGTGATGAGGCTGTGACAACTGCACCCAACTGATTATCCCCTAAAAACTGCTTCACATTACTCAGCAGTGATGCCACAGGACAGTAAGAGAACAATGTTGGTGGCTTCTGCTAGAAGCTCCATTTTTTCATCCCTAAATCTCTAACAGAGGCAGTTTCTTTCAAGACTCTTTCTGGGCTAAAAACATTTCAGATAGGGCAAGGAGAATACAGAGGTTTATATCCCATAAGAATTAATTCTTTGGTAATTTTCCATCTATAGAGGGGCAGCTTCATATTTTTAATGGCAAAAAACATAATGAGGAGAGTGAATCTCTTGTGGAGAAATAATCAGAGCTATAAGGCTGCTCTGCTCCACCCTTGAGAAGTAGTCCACATTCTGCCCTGATCCTTGACAGCAGCAGATCCAGCCACATTTTTAGGATTTGCTGATATCAGGGGTGGAACACCTGATGTGGTACTCTCACATTACGCTGGTAGGGAGCACAGGGCATGGCTGACATGGCTAAACATCTGATGCAATGTTCCCTAACTGGTAAACTGGATAAAAATAGCTCAGTCTACCTCATCTCGTATACTTCAGGACCTCAGAAGTACAGGGGACCCTCATACATTAATTTTAATAATCTTTAGCTCATTTAGATCCTGAGTGAAAAGTGGTCAAAGAGTGGAAACATTTTCTTCAAAAGCGAGTGGATTAATTCTGATTACATGTTTGTGAACCAGTCTACAGTGAAATATATATCCCTAGCAGCTGTAGAACATGGGGAAAAGAACAAATTATATTATTTAAATAATGAAGTTTTGGTAATTAATATTTTGTGAGGCTAAATCACCACATTGATGTAATGAAAAAATTATGAGCCTTTTGATGATCCTCACCTGGTTCAGCCATAGATCGTGGTTCTAAAGGGGAGAAGAGCAGAATTATTAGATTGAATATAGTTATTTTTGCCAACATTTCTTTTTCCTTAAGCACTAAATATAAAGTTTGACCTTCTAAATATGATGGAGTACTCTTTTTGATCCAGTTTTCTGTTTAAGGGTGGTGAAGACAGCCAGGCCTTTTATTCAGTGGTGTGTCAAAGCCACTGAACAATGTGAACACTGTTGGGAATTTGGGAAGAGAAAATAAATTCTCCAAGTAGTTGCTTTGGGTTTGTTTTTTTTTTTTTTTCAGTATTGTCACAATTTTATTTTGTCTTGAAGACAATTTCTGAAACTCTGATCCACATGAAATCAAGATATGATGAACCACTGTTTCACTTGGGTTTAGTTTAGCATGGTATTTAAGGAATTTCTGTTGAATTTTCACAATTTTAGCATTTCAATGACTTAGAGAAAATTGCAGCTGTTTTGATTGCATTTGAAAATTAAAATTACAGTTGTGATGAGAAATTCACAGTGTTGCTATGTTAGCAATTTTCTTGCTTGCCTGTATTTTATTAGACACAATATTTTCACACAAGAAACATACTTTTCTGTAATATCCTAAAATCTGGAGAGTCTTCTATCAGTGTTCCTTCTCTATACCATTCAACCTTTGGGGAAGGAGCTCCTTTCACCCGACATTCAAAAACAACAAGCTGCCCCTCAGAAGCTGAAATATCCTGTAACATCTAATAGAGAAAATGAATAGACAGTCAGTAAATGTCTTAATGGTCTGGAGGTAATACTGATTTCAGTAAGATTTAATAAAGCCACTTGAATGGCTTAGGAAAAGCTTTTTAAATTTTTTTTTAATTTTTTGAGAGCTAATTTTGAATTATCTCTTTACAGTTATCTGATCTCTACTTTTCAAATATGTCACAGAAGAAATTACCTTTGTAAATACAGGAGCAGCAATTATAGGTCTTCCATCCAGTCCTTGCAAATAGTTAGTGGGGCTTTGAACCTGTAGATTGCAAAACATCACAATATTTAGGTGTGTAGACATTATTTTTTCATATACAAGAGAAATGTGCTTCTGGAATAATATAAAAGAGACTTTGGTGGATGAAGTCCAAAGCAAAACACCTAATGCAATGAACAGAAATTCTATTGTGGACAATGCTGGTGATCTTCCTGGATGGGATAACAGCAAAATTGCTGTTGTTATTTTATTGCCTTACTCAGTTAATCATGGCAGGAAAAGCTTTAGCACAGTGTATTGTAACCTCTTTTCTTCACACTTCAATAAGGCAAATATATGTTGTCTGCTTGGTCATAGTCTTCTTTTAAAAATTCTTACTTACAAAATAATTATTGATGTTAATAAGGAAATGTTAAGTCACATGCTATAATTCTTCTCCTTTGCCAAAACCAAACCTTTTACAGAGATGGGGTATCAACCTCTTGATCCTACTTAGTGGAAACAGAATGGAATCGTTTTCCTCATGGAGAACTTTGTTATATGGGCTGAGGATTTAATATAGTTTTTTATTTTAGTGCAATAGGAGTTGCCCCAGAACAGCAGAATTAATGATTCAGTATCTCAGGAAATAGCCAAATTACATAGATGGTGCCTTATAAGCCAACAAAATTTTAAAATAGTGATTTTAGAAGGAACTATTACCTTTAAGCATCTTCTCTCAAAATAGCAAAGTCTTGCAGAAGCATAGTTCTGATTTCTCATTGTAATCAGAAGTAAATGTGCATTAATTCACCTGTTCAGTATCTGTTTATTGGCTACCCCCTGATTCTGGGCTGTAAACTTTGAAAAGGGACTGTAAAGCTGGGTGAGCTTTTCAGTTTTCAGTAAGAATGGCTCCTCTTTCCTATCAGGACAGAATTCACAGCTGGGAACATGCTGTCAGTTTGCAACAAAAGAGGCTCCAAATGCATGGTAATGCTAATTCAAAACCCTTTGATGTGGAAAGTAAAAATGTGAGCTGGCAAACAAGCTTATCTGCATAGAAAGGAAACATAGCAGTGACACGATTCAGCTTAAAATATGTTTCATTGAGAGGAAAAGATTTCAAGTGAGAACATACTAGGCTGGCAAGTGGTTGAGCCAGTCTGGGATGAGGAGAGGCCAGCAGGGTGAGATCCTTGCACATCCAGGTGCCCTTCCAGCCTCAGGGCTGTGGAATGCACCTGGATCCTGTGCATTCCCAGAGCTGTGGAATGCACCTGGATCCTGTGCAGCCCCATAGCTGTGGAATGCAGCTGGATCCTGTGCATTCCCAGAGCTGCTGGGATACACAGGGATCCTGTGCAGCCCCAGAGCTGCTGGGATGCACCTGGATCCTGTGCATTCCCATAGCTGCTGGAATGCACCTGGATCCTGTGCAGCCCCAGACCTTTGGAATGCACCTGGATCCTGTGCATTCCCAGAGCTGCTGGGATACACAGGGATCCTGTGCATTCCCAGAGCTGCTGGGATGCACCTGGATCCTGTGCATTCCCAGAGCTGCTGGAATGCACCTGGATCCTGTGCAGCCCCAGACCTTTGGAATGCACCTGGATCCTGTGCATTCCCAGAGCTGCTGGGATACACAGGGATCCTGTGCATTCCCAGAGCTGCTGGGATGCACCTGGATCCTGTGCATTCCCAGAGCTGCTGGAATGCACCTGGATCCTGTGCAGCCCCTGAGCTGCTGGGATGCACCTGGATCCTGTGCATTCCCAGAGCTGCTGGGATACACAGGGATCCTGTGCAGCCCCAGAGCTGCTGGGATGCACCTGGATCCTGTGCATTCCCAGAGCTGCTGGGATGCACCTGGATCCTGTGCAGCCCCTGAGCTGCTGGGATGCACCTGGATCCTGTGCATTCCCAGAGCTGCTGGGATACACAGGGATCCTGTGCATTCCCAGAGCTGCTGGGATGCACCTGGATCCTGTGCATTCCCAGAGCTGCTGGGATCACATGGATCCTGTGCATTCCCAGAGCTGCTGGGATGCACCTGGATCCTGTGCATTCCCAGAGCTGCTGGGATACACAGGGATCCTGTGCAGCCCCAGAGCTGCTGGGATGCACCTGGATCCTGTGCATTCCCATAGCTGCTGGGATGCACCTGGATCCTGTGCATTCCCAGAGCTGCTGGGATCACATGGATCCTGTGCATTCCCAGAGCTGCTGGGATACACAGGGATCCTGTGCATTCCCTGAGCTGCTGGGATGCACCTGGATCCTGTGCATTCCCAGAGCTGCTGGAATGCACCTGGATCCTGTGCAGCCCCTGAGCTGCTGGGATGCACCTGGATCCTGTGCATTCCCATAACTGCTGGAATGCACCTGGATCCTGTGCATTCCCATAGCTGCTGGAATGCACCTGGATCCTGTGCATTCCCATAGCTGCTGGGATACACCAGGGATCCTGTGCAGCCCCAGAGCTGTGGAATGCACCTGGATCCTGTGCTGGCCGAGCCACCTGCTCCTCCTGCAGCTCGGGAGGAAGGTGCCCTGCCCTTGGCCAAGTGCTCCAGGTTAATTTTGGGGGCAGGTCTCTCCTCTGTGGATGTAAGGCTGCCAAGCTCAAAGCTGAAGTTCAACAGCAAAGCAAATGCTAGAAAAATTTGGTTTCCTCAGTCACAAAATGCAGGAGAAAGACTTTATTAAGAGCTTGCTTTTAGTCCTTGGAATTCACCATGGTGTCCCCCTACCTGGTTAGCTGGTGTTGGCACAGTCTGGACAGGTACAGACACAGGCTGGACCACAGCTGGTGGGACCTTGGAGGTTTCTTGATGCTTGGTTGCAGCTCTGACAGCTGGAGATGCTGCATTCACAGAGGTGTTGGCTGGCCTGGGTTTGCTGTGAAATATTAACCAAGAACAAGTTCTCTGACTCCAAAGCTAGAGCTGTGTGTGTGTCTCTAAGGTACATGTCTCAGTTACATGTCAAGCCTCACTGCTGGGACTGAATTCCTTTGATCTGAGCTGATCTGTACTCCAGGTAAAACTGCATTTTGTAGGTCAGCCTGCATATCTGGCCACTCTAAGATCTCATACTTGGTTCAGCCCCACCAAATGCAATAAATGGCCTGGATTAACCCAGCTGTGGTTGTTACCAGCTCAGAGCAGCATGAGAAAGAAATGCTGCTTTCACAGAGGACACTGCTAGTTTCTATTTTGTGAAGAGCTGGGCCTCTAAGGTAATGAAAACCCCACAGTTTGCTTGGATACAATTCAATAATACAGATTCAATAATTAAAAGCTGAAAAATAAAAAAGATACATGCTTTCTGACCAACATGTCATCAATTTTGCTAGTGTACAGATTGACACCTCTTCATTATATATGGAAATACAATTTAATTGTATTGCTAGGTGAAATAATGCAGACAGTGAAGAGCTGGTCTTTTTTATTCAGTTTGAGGTCCCCCCAGGAAAGCTAGCCTTCAAAACAGAGGAAGCTTTCCTCAGAGTGTAGGTACAACTGTTGTGGTCACTGATTTTTCTTTTGAGCTTCTTTTAGCTCCTGTTCTCATTAACTCCCTTTAGTTACAGGTGTTCAGATTCATGTGATGGAAGCTGAGCAAAAACACTCTTATTGTACCCAAACCTGGTCTTTCATAGTCTGGTAATTTGAGGACATCCCACTATGATGTCAGTGTAGCACTGAGAAAAAAAATTACCTCACAACTTGATGAGGTAAGTGATTTAGAGATGCCATCAAGTGATCAGGAACATGGTCAACCCTGCATTGACACCTCATGAGATAAATGTGAAAAAAAAAAAAAGCTTGTGACATTTGTACAAGTCTGAGCTAGAATGAAAAACTTCACAATCATCCCTAACCAATTAGCACTACATCCCAAGTTTGAGAGTTTCTTAGCTTTAAGTTTAACAAAACCCCTAACATTTATCCAAGTCCATAAACCAATTCCAACTGGAGTACTTTATGACTTTGAAGTTTAAATTGCATACAACAGGATTTGCTGTCAGCCTGAGGTCTTCAGTCAAATACACTGCAAATGTCTTCTCTTTGCATTTTAAACACTGGCATTTCTAATGAGTATAGTTCTCCTTAGTGATGGAAGAAACCAGCAGGGTGCATTAGCCCATCTGATTAAGGCCTCTTTTATCAAGCACTGGTTGCTTTTGGTGTTGAATCTGTGCACACAGAGGAGTCCAAACAAAAGACTGATTATTTTAGTTTTCAACCAGTCTGACTCCCTTTCTAATTAATAGAAGGACTTTGATTCTGAAAGAATTTTAACAGCATTGGATCAGGTTCTAAATCATCAGGGGATGGATTTCATTTAGGAAAAATAAATAAATATTTTCCAGATTTTAGATTACATCTGACATATTTTCTTTTTATAATTAAGTAGTCTTCTACACAATCATTTCAGTTCACTCTAGTGCATGTCCATTTCTTTATCTTAAATCTAAATAATCAATCTCTACCTATATTTTGCTAAAAACCTTGTGTATTTTCATGTGAGAAATTGTACTACATTTTTTGTCCAAGTCAGACACTTAAATCAGCATTTAAGCTGGATCTAGTCAAATGGTTTTGTTTTAGCAAATTAATTTTAGAATTTCAATCTTTATGGTAACATCTTTCTTCTTATATTAATAGTTAATATTAAAATTTCAGTACTTAATCTAAAGTTGAGGACACAAAAGCAAATAAATATTCATTCCATACTATCTGTAAAGCAAACAAACAAGCACACAAACAAAATTCAACCAAACCAATCCAAATTAATCCTAAACAGAATGATAATGTTGGAAGCTGCAGACTGAAATGTCTGCACTTGTGGGTTTTTTAACTGGAAGAAATATGGGAGATGTAATTGATTTGAAACTTACTGATCCATTTCGTCTTTGATGATTTCACCTTCAGAGTCAGAAGAAGAGATGCCTATGAAAAAAATTAAAAATCATTTAGCAGAAGGGTTTGTGGGTTTCTCTATGAATGATACAGATTTCTTCAGATGTCCTGTAGAGCACTCTATGGATATGTATTATAAAGCTGTGCCCAGACAAAAGTCCCATTGCAGGGGAAGTGAACCGTGTTCCATGCTGTGCAAGGTGCAGAATAAGAGATAATAATTGAGATAAGGCAGATTTGGGAGGAGGTATAATAATTAAAGGAAGGAGAACATCCCAGAGTGAATGAATACCTGCATGTTCCTGGGGTTCTCTTTCAAATGCCACTATGATTTAGTCCATATTTGTTGTGAATCAGGTAAGAGCTTTCTTCTCTCAGATACCTGATACTGTCAGATTAAAAGGAAAAAGAAACAGACCTGGAATCACAGCTGTTATTTTCCAGCTAGTGCCTTGCACCATGGCATGAGGATCCTAGATCTCTACTAACTGCTGTCAGTTACTGAGACATTTTACACTTCTGATTCTGCCTTCACTGTGCTTGGAATCTGCATTCTCTCTGCAGTTCCTGCCAGTGAGCATCTCCATCAGCCATGGCTCCCACCCAGCATCCTCTGAGCTGGGTGAAAGCAGACCTTGGCCCTGTCTTGAGAACTTGTAAATCCCTGCCAAGCACAGGCATCTCCCATCAATGTCAGGGGCAGTGCAGATACTAAAAAAGGATTTGTCCTTTCACTGTCAAATTGGAGATGTGGAAGAGAATAACAGCAGAATGAAATTCACCTTTAGGGCAGTGCTTTAATTTATGAATGTTCCTACTGCTCTCAGTGGTGCTGCTCATGGTATGCTTCTCTGAGAGAAAAAGAAAAAAAATCCTTTGTGTTTATTTTAAGTTTATAGTCCTTCTAGCATAATTATGGATTCAATCTCAAATCTTACCTAAGAAAGTGTAAAAAATGAATACAATAAATAGACCACTCTTAGGCCTACTAGGTATAGTAAAAAAGTATAAGGAGAAAGAAAAGACACCTAAATCTGAAAATACATATTCTGTTTTATTTACAGCATCTACTGGGCAAGTAGAGTATCAAATTGATGGCATATTTATTTTGGTTACAAGGTCCCAAGAAAGAGTTAAGAGGAAGCTGTCCTACATTCCATTTGTAATAATGACTCTAGGGAAAAGGGATTAATAAGAATTAGACACAAAGTTTAGTTTCTTATACTTCTGTATGGTTCCACAAACAAAAAATACAAGGTGGTTTCAGAATCTGAATATTTTTAGACTTGGATCTTGCAATGAGATATATAAAATCTCTGGGAACACAATAAAATGTAAGGGCTGGTCCCTTGTCTGAAGAGTGTTTTACAGGAAAATAATAATGATATTAGTAATGATGGAAAGTGTTGACTCATGCTGTGATTTTTTTAATGACAAAACTATCACAGCTGGCAAACAAGATACATAATTGTGCCTTAATCCTGTATGAGCAGTTTCAAGCATCAGTTTGTGCAGCACTTGTGGCATTACCTTCTATGTAGATCTCTGCAGAGGTGGAGTCTGTTCCATAGATGTTGGAAGCAAAGCACGAGTAACGCCCTGTGTCCTCCTCAAAAGCTTCCACAATAATCAGCGAGTGGTGGTCTCCTGTCTGGATAATCTGAATGTCTGGTGAGTTCTCAAGCTCCTTCCCCTCACAGTACCACCTGCAAGGCAGAAAGAAATTGTTTTTCCATGCAAACAAACTGTTAACTAGAATGGTAACGTTTGAAGTCTTCCTGATGGTAGAATTGGTAGGTTTAGCCTGAAGATTCTGACAGAGTACTGCAGGCAAGTAGTGAATTTACTGTCATGGGAATAAAATAGTGGTGATTTTCATAATATTCAGTAAAGAGTAAAAGAGCTCTGAATTTGGAACACTGTCAATCCAGCTCTGAGTTTCTCTTGAGCTACAATCAGATCTGTAAGTCTAGTGGCTTAAAATGCAGCAAAAACCACCAACCCTAAGTTAACAAATATTGCTCAAACTTGTGTTTCTCAAGTTAATTCAGAAAGTGACTGAAATTTGTCTTTGTTTTGTCATATATTTACCACAATCTGCTTTTTATAAAAGATGGCAGGAGTGTATCACAAGGTAAGAGAGCTGATCTATTGCAGTATACAGGGGTAGGTACTTCCATACAGGAACAGCTGCTCCTGGAGTGCTTTTCTGCACTATGTTGTGTTCCTCTTTAAACACTGATACATATCCAAGAACCTGTTGGGCCCTCTAGAGCTTTCACACTCTCATCTCAGGCATTCCTAAGTCCCTCAGTGTTCAGAAGGGTTGTTTCAATGGAAAATGCAGGAATCCACACCAAAGGAGGATCATCACCTTCACAGAGAGCTCTGTACTGTCAGTAACCACCAGGTCACTCTGAGCTGCTGAAGAAGATGTAGTGCTGTGTATCAAGATCCAGAGTTAAATGTTTGAGATACTAGTCAGAAATATGTGTAATTATAGATAACTAGCTAAGTTTGAAAAGCCAAAATTAAGTGCATTCATCTTCACTGTAACTTTCCTCATAAAGATGGATGGGTGGATGGATGGATGGGTGGATGGATGGATGGATGGATGGATAGATAGATAGATAGATAGATAGATAGATAGATAGATAGATAGATAGATAGATAGAAAATGCCACAAAAGTATTTGCATTTTCTTACTGTGACTTTCTTGATCACATGCAATTAGCTAATGGATCTTCTGCATGGGAGGGTGGGGGCTGTCATGCTGGCAATATTTTTTACTCAATTGACTTTTAAAAAATTAGTAATCATTTCATTCATCTTTTATGGTAACTTGGTAAAAGAACCTGTTAATATTTGTCTGGTACTGCAGAAAATATGATTGTTGTGGAAAGGATAAGGATAGGTTTTTAGGTAAGAAATTGTAATAATTAGTATCCTGTCTTACACTGTAAGGTGTTTCAATACATATCCATCTCATATAGCTTAGAAAAGCATGAATAAATAAATTTGTTTGACTAATAGCTCTAAAAATGTGAAATCACTGGTCTTAAAATCATTATTTTGTAACCTGCCTCTCCCTTTAAGGATTTCATGATCATGGTACCATTACTATTATTTTCCAGTTGATTAGACTGTATGGTTCCTTGCTAACATTTATTTTGAAAATACTGGTCTTTATTTATGTTATCTTTATTTTGAAGCTCCCTGGTTTATGTTTCCATTCAAAATACATTTCCTTTAAAAATAATTATCTTTCTGTCTCCTTCTGCTCAACTTTTAGTGGTCATATTCTCTCATAGTTCTGTCAGATCCTCTAAAACAAAACCTCTTCAAACAAAAAGAGCAGCTACATCTCCTTTAAACTTTGCCCGTTATGGCTTGCCCAAATCTGGAATTTTCCCCACTAATACTTTGATACAAAGGGATTTTTTTTGACTGGTTCCCCAAAAGTGAGTATCACATTTTCTTTTCTGTTCAATGCTGTCCTTACACATGTGTAAGTACAGACACCATGACTTGTAGTTGGCATCCAGAACCAAATCTCCAGTGCCTGGGATAGATGAACAACTCTACCAGGAGCAAGAAGAGGAAATGTTTAGCAGTCCCAAGGGAGAAATATGGTAATATGCGTGACTGAAAATGTCCTTTGACAATTATTAGTGCCTTTTCAAGTTCCAGACTTGGGAATTATACAGGATTCCTGTGATACTGAAGGGAGATTTTTTAAAAATTCTATCTGCAATATGGTTTATTCTGCTGTTGTTCTCAAGAACAGCAGTTGGTGATCACTGCAAATGGTCACATTATCAGGAGAGAAGGTTCATGCAGTTGTATGACTACAGGCACAAATTTGGTATATGAATGTACAAGTTGCCTTTTAGGTGTGTAATTCATGTAGGCAACTGTGTACTTTGGGATGTGAGTCATGGCACTTACTCATGTCTTTTTATATACCTAGCCCATGCCTCTCCCTTATATTGTAGCCTTGTTTCAGCATGCTAGCCTTAGCAGATATGAATAAGCATTAAAGAGAATTCCCTATGCTCTAGAATTTGATTTCCTTTTCAGCAGCATCTTTTCATTAAAATAACTTTCATAGTACTGTGGTACTATATTTTTGTGTCCACTTAGATGTGTTTCTTTACTGAAGTGGCACATGGAGCAATACTTTACACAAAATACTGTGATATAATTGCCATTGAGGTAGAACTCACTGTGTTACTGATCAGCTTTTCCAATTAACCCCTTGTGTTTGTGCAGGGTTAAGTCTGTATCACATGCTTTTGTGAGGCACAATCTAATCTTCCTATAAGCAAATTTAAAAACACCATGTAAGCTAATTTTTACATTTCTTTCATTAGTATACAAGTATTATATCCCTTTAGAAAACTCAAATCATGAAGCAGGATTGAATTAATTGTTTTATTTGCAGTTATTTTTTCCTTTGGTTAGTGCCAAATTTGCAACATCAGTGACTTAAAACTCCTGTTTCAAACCTGTGTTTAGTTCTCTATGCAGTGTGTTCTGGAGTCATTCTTTTCAGCATAACATTCAAGTATTTTGAGATTAAGTTGGGAAAAAGAGCATGCTGTGTGCATGTTGTCTCTTTGTAATGCCTATAAATCAAAACTAATGGTCTCCTATTAAGATTCATGGAAAAGTTTGGTATGGCCACATCTACTCTTTCCTTGTTAACATTTGATTTTATACTTACCCTGAAAACCTTGTACGTGGCAGCAATGAAATGTCAGTTCCAGGGGGAGTTCTGACATTGGGATACGTGGCATGACTGAAGCAGCAAGACTGTCACTGACATTTCATTCCTGCCATGGATTGCAGTGATAGCTTCCTCATGCAAGGGAGGTTCACATTAACCACAGGCAGTGTCATCCCCTGTGCCAAATTCAGCCTAGGTCTTAATCCATTGACTTGACTGGAGTTGAATGTAAGAGAAATTTGGCTCTAGACTCTGGGCACTAAAACAGAGAAATGCTTTCATTTGGCAGCCAGGAAGAAAAATCTTAATTTATCTTGCCAGGTTTCAGAATTTCTAGAAATCTATGATTAATTGCAGGTTTGATCTCCTCAAACAAAGCAGCATAAAATGCAACTTTTAAGCTTTCTATGCCTATGTTAAAGAATGTTTTCATGGAAACCTTATGACATGCAGCCTGTTTTTAGAACATCAAATCCTCATGACACTTCCAGGATAGCTGTGCATGCCAAACCATGCAATGTGATTCATCAGTAAAATTAACCTAGGAGTGATGTGCCAACCAGTTTGGAAAAATGTAGACACCTCTGAACTTGAGGGAAAAAGGAGTTCTCTCCTCACGGAGAATGTCACACCCACCATTACTCATGGAGAAGCAGAGCTGTAGAAGGGAGCATGAGATGGAAATACACAACACATTTCTCTCAAAGGTTTGTTTCTAACCCACAGTTCAGAGTACAGCAATCAGCAGTAATTGTAGTAGTGCTCTTTAACTGGGAGCTAAGGTTTGAGCTAGCTGAGGCACACATCCTGTGCTATCAGTCTTTGTCTCTTCTGGGACACTGCATTCAGCTGCTGGCACTGAAAAATGGGTAACTTCTCACACTAATCTCTGGATAGGCTGGCCAAACCAGCTTCCCCTGAACTGTGGGCTTGTTACATTAAGGCTGAATTGCCTAAAAAACAATCAGGCAGGTCTTTCTGTATTCAGCCAAGAGGACTTAGCTTTCCATATACTGGTGTTTCAGTTTCAGTTCTCTATTTCATCTCTTGCTCCACCATCCAGTTTTCTTTCCCTCAGTGAGCCCTCATTACATGCCACACCTGTAATGCTTTATCATTGCCATGGTTTGGTAATTCCATAAATAATCAAAATGGTATTTTGACCCTGATCCATCACAAATGTCATTTACACCATCTTTTACATCAATTTGGTTTAGTACTCTCTTGCTTTCAGACGTGGTATCTGCCCTTCATATTTTCCAGTCCTTTCTACCCCTGTGATCAGCTTCTTTCTAAATATCCTGTCTCTAATTTCTGTCTTATAATCCCCATTACATCAGTTGAACCATCAGACTGCTCCAAGTGTTGACTGATTAACTACATTACAGAGCCTGCTGAATCCTGTTCGTGTTTCACAATGCTCTGGGTTCCCACAGTACCACTTCCACTTTGTAATTGTGTCTAATACATGCACTGTAAGTCACTTGGGATCCCTTTCTGTGGTTAGAAGTCCATTTTAAGTTAATGGTCATTAGACTTTCATCAGTTGCTATCTTGCCAGTCAGTCCTTTCCTGGGACTGCTGATTTTTTTTATTTATTTTATCTATCTATTAGAATCCTTCTGTCCCTGCCCAGCTCCACAGACACTCACCATAAACCTTGGAAAACTCTTACCCTCCAAGCAAGACATTTGGTCTGAGCACAGTTCTGCTCACAGTTCCACAACTGTGGCCAGCTAGGTGCCCCCTTCACTCTCTTGGAAGCTTTGCACAGCAGATCAAAGATAAACACTATCTTTAGGGAAAAAATG
Organism: Luscinia megarhynchos; assembly: GCA_034336665.1. Taxonomy (NCBI): domain Eukaryota; kingdom Metazoa; phylum Chordata; class Aves; order Passeriformes; family Muscicapidae; genus Luscinia; species Luscinia megarhynchos. The sequence goes on along the minus strand of CM067569.1, from coordinate 33,888,985 downwards.
CTGCATTTTTCTGGTCCCCACGATTAATGTTGCACAAACCCCAAAGTACATTCTGTTTTCTGATTTCCTTGTGCTGTAGCAGTGACTAACAAGATCACTGGAAGCATGTGAATATTTATCACTCAGTCAAGTGACGATTTTTACACCCTCTCTTAGTGTTACTTCTGCACATTGGTGGAGTTGAAGGAATCTTGGATGAACATGACAAAGTTTTGTTAATAAATAATTATGGCCAGGAAACTGTTCAAGGAGCTCACATTCCCAGCTTTTTCCTGAATTAAGATACACGTACATACACACCCAAACACAAGGGAGAGAGAGTTCAGAGTTCCCCACTTGTGACTTACCTTTTGTTATTTAGTTTAAATTGTGAAACTGAAAGCTGAGCCTGATCTTTTCCTTGAGCTTTAGCTGCTGGGGACTAACTTTCCCTAGGGGACTTATTTCTTCCTCTCCCTAATTTCCTGTATCTGATAGGTGCTTATTCTACAGAAGTGTAGTAGCTCTTGTATTGAATGGCAATCAATTAAGTAGCTTATTTAATTAATCAAAATTAACAAAATCAAATGTCAAAATAGAAATTTCCATTTAAAAGTTTCAGTTTTGTTTGGGGCAAAAATGGACCCAAGTTACAAAGATATCCAAAGTCATCCATTTCTGTGGAATCAGGTGGTTCCTGAATTGGGTGTGCAGGCATTCTGCTCATCCCTGGATATCTGTAGGATGTTCCTGGGTTCTCCAATCTGCCCTTGCAAGGCTTCTGTGAATTTACACTGTCAGCGTCTAATTCTGGTGACTGCTAAACACCTAAACTTGGATGACATGAACACCTTGTCACTTTTATGTATGTCAACAGCACAAACATGACTGCAGCACAAGAACAGTGTTGTGGCCTTCTGGAGAAACACCTGAATTGAGCATTGTGTTTTGGAGTACAGCCTGTGAACAAGCAATTCAATGTTCACCTGTTCTGAATACGAGGAAAACCAGAGTGAGTTTGTGTTCAGGTCCAGGTACATAAGAGAAGGTGATTTCACTTGTTGTCCTTGCATTTTGAGCTATGAATGATAAAAGGGGGAAAAATAATTTCTCACTTCCAGGGATCCTCCTGCCATTTTTATTATCCAAAGGATTTATCAAGGCAAATGCCTGGAGAAACAAGCAAGAGAAATGTTCAGAGTCTTGCTTTATAAGAGTGTTGTTGTTTAGAGTGTTGCTAATATAGTGTTGCTAATATCTAGGGGATGATATTTCCTGTTTGTTTTCTGTTAAAAAAACCCTGAATTTCTGGCACTGTTTTCTCTTTTAGTCATACTCCTCTGTGGGTTTAAGGACTGACCACAATACAACATTTATAATGGTATAAGTTCCACCAGGGGAATGCCTCAAAACTGTTAATTAAAGCAATGAGTTCAGAAGCATAGTAGAAATAATACTCTTCCCAACAAGGTATGTCCCACCTGCACACACCTACCATTATAGAAATACAAAATGACAAGTGCAGAATGTGTTTACCTGACTTCAGGTGCTGGGATTCCTACCACAATGCAGTCCAATTGCACTTTGGATCCTTCAGGAACTTCCCTGCTCTTCAGTTTCTGAGTAAAGCGTGGTGGTTGTCCAATGGGCTCATCAGAATATACAGATGCAGATTCTGACTCTGTTTTCAGCTCTGCGCTTGTTAATTGACTGATATCCAGGTTTGCTGCCTGCTGATCTGTTTGTTCAAAAGTTTTCTCTGCTTTGCTTTCCGAGTCTTGAGGTGTTGGAATGGAGAGCCTTTCTCTGTTTTCTGAGGTGAGAGACAGGCTAGAGCTACCTTTTTGAGCAGACTTGTTCTTGGAATCAATTTTGCTCTTGTAGTTTTTGCACGTTCGGGGTCGTATTCTTTCAGAGTTGTGAGCTTTGAAAAGAGACGAGAGCTCCTCGATGAAATCTGCTGCCTTGTTTAGGAATTCCTTTTTGGATTCTGATTCAGAAGGGAGATGTTTCTTTAGATCTTGGGAGCTCCCTTTGGACCCCTTTGTGTTTCTGACATGTTCCTGACAAAAGTTGGAGTGCAGACCGTTGTCTGATGTTTTCAGAGATGTAGACTGGGCCATTTGTTTGTGTTTTCCCGTGTTGTTCAGCTGATCTGGGGGGTGCTGTGAATGTGCCTGAAGCTCATCCTGTTTAGTTTCCAGTGGATTCTGATCAATAGCTTGTCTTGCCAGGTTTACACTTTCATCAAGCTCTTCTTGGCTCAAAAAGGCAGAGAGATCTGGGAGGTCATCTTGAGCAGCTACCTCATCTGAATCACCAGAAGCATTGCCATAGTGGAAATTATGAGAAACTGGCTCTGATCTGCTTCTTTCACTCTTCCCTTGGCGCTTAGTTTCTGCTAAATAACTCTCTCTCAGAAGCTGAGATATTGAAGTTGAGGTTTCTAAACTGTCGTCTTGCATGCTGCCAACAAAAAGGACAAATAGGACCATGCCTTATCAATGCCAGGCTTCTGAAAAGCAGAACACAACATTTTCCAACTGCACCTGTGTGCTGAATACTTGGAAGTCCTTGTAATACCTGAAGCATAAGGATGGCCTTGTGCTAAAGGCCTGCTTCTGCACATCCTGCCAGACTCTTGCCTTTACCCAGTAAAATTCATCTTCTCCGCTTTCTACTGTCAGTGCCCTCACATAAAGTAACTGCAAGTGTGGTACTTTCTACTCTGCCCAAGGCAAATCTTCAACTACAGAGCTAAGAACTGGGTTTCAATGTCAAATCTCCATCACTGCTCATGTGTGTTTTTTAGGTAAGAAACAATCTTATCAGAGAGATTAAGTGTTGGCTGTTTCAGGGACTGAAAATTGTTAAGAATAACAGTACTTTAAAGTGAAGTAAATTTAGCTTGAAAAGCACTGAAGTAGTAAGTAAATGAAGCCTCAAAATCATAAGAGGGATGTGAGGAGGAAGGAGAAAGAACTAAAATATTCTATAATGACAATTTTTCATGCATTATAGGAAGCTATAAGGGTGCTCAATGTTCCATAGCTTCTTAAATTCAGCATCATTTCTAATAAGCTATTTAAAGTAAGTAGAGAACTATGTCATTATTTGATGCAAACATAATTTGTACTACAGGGCTTTCAGAACCACGTTCTTAGGTCATCCTGAATCTGAAAAAATGTACCACATGATATGAGAGGAAGCCCCTGCTTAACCTGCATGCCTGCTAATAGTACTTAAGCAAGTAAAATTGTGTGATGTTCTCCCTTTCATTAACACCAGAGCCATGATGAGTGCAGAGGTCTAATGGATATGAAGACAAATATCTGCTCTTTACCCATTCAGAGAGCTGATTCCTCACAGATCCTGAAACAAGTGCATGGCTGTTTACTGGATCTGTCCCCAGACTATGCAGTGCTCATTATCCCCCTCCTACTTCATTTATGGTGTGCAAATCTTGCTGCAGTGGTTTCAGGGGTTCCTGCCCCAAGCTGTCTGGTTTGTCACACTGCAGAAGGTTCTGTTCCTGTGGTGGCATCAAGAGAAGAGAACATCCATGCCCTAGCATTGGCCATCTCCATTCACAGCCTTGTGCAGCAGCTGAAGTCACCAGGGAAAGAAAAGTTAAAAAGTTATCTCTGCTGTGGAAGGCTTTGGGCTTTTCTAGTGGGACAAATGTCCCTGGAAAAGGGCTGGCTAAGAACAAATGAAGTAGTAATGTCTCATACTGATGTGTGGAATGTGAGTGCCAGCCCTTATTCCTTATTTACAAAAAGGAAGGTTTCAATTTAAATTGTTTATATTCTTCTTCAAATAATGAATTTACAGCTATCATAATCTGATGTGCATTTTGAGACCTTAATCCCTCTGCTTGAGGCATGTTTTTTATATTGAAATCCTTTTCCTTATGTAAATATTGGACATTTTAGATTTTTTGATTTTGTTTTATTTTCATAATACGAATCAAAGAAAATCACTAAGACTACAGAGGCACTCAATCAAAATACTGCTAAGTTTGTACCCGTACAAAGAATGAGAAATAAAATGTCATATAAATTATAGGCTTTTGAGCAACCCATCCAGTCCCTGCAGCTGAGCCAGGGTCTGTGATACTAAGTGAACCCTTGGCATTAAATTATCTGGCACAGTGTTCCAGTGAAGCTGTGGCACACAGAGAACATTGATTTGGGAAGCCCACACGAGATAATATCGTGATCTGTTTCATGACTGGACAGAGTTTATAATTTAACCTCTTAAGAGTACAAAGAGGTCTCCACGAGGCTTTAAGTTCCTGCTCAGTGGAATCTGCTTTTGCTTGCTCAGCTTTAACTTCTCGGGCAGCTGTGGCACCTGGGTGAAGCTGAGCGTGTTTCAGGGCCTCTCTCAGCTTGTTTATGCGCTGATCGCAGACTATGTGCTGTAAAGGTCACAGCTAAAGCTACAGTTTCAGCTCCCAAGAGTTTAAATACATTCTAACATGGGGACTTTGCAGCCTGGGAGACAGACCTGTCCCATGAATGAACTCAGCCCTAGCACCTAGAACCTCTGAGTGTGGCTCTGGCTGATTCAGAACATCCAGCTCTTTGTAGCTTTACAGGACACAGTGTATTTTGTAGTGTATTTTTTGTATTTTACGTAGCTGGAGAAGTATGTATTTTACAAGGTGGCAAAATTTAGCTTGCTGCATTTCTTGGCCACTCTTTCTGCAGCATTTCAGAATGGCACATCTTCATCTCAGTGTCTGTAAAGGTCATCAGAGCTGAAAAAAGATGATGCAGATCTTTAGAGAGCACTAGACTCTCCAAGTAGGGAAGGAATATTGTGTGATCAAAACCTTCAAATGAACCTGAAGAACTCTTATAATGGGTTTGTCTAAAGAGTATATGAAAATGAGTTTTATAAAACTATAAAACTATAAAAACAGTTTTATAATTCAAGCTTGAAAAACCTTAGTGAGGAAGCCACTGTTTGGTAGCAAAGGGAGAAAAACAAACAGTTCTCCAGCAAAGGACCTGGAACAACTTCCTTCCTTCTGCCCATTGGAGCAGAAGAAGTAGAAGGGAGCAGAGTTCTCCTTCTAGAGTTGGGAAGCAAGACATTAATGAGAATTAATCTAAATTCTTAATACTTAGAGGGGCATCACTTTTCTTTAGAGCTCACCCAGTGTCAGCATTTTATATCAAACTCTTCTCTATTTTCAGCTTGTGTAGAAGATGACTTTTTATTCTATTTTTAGTAATGAAGTAGTTGGGTTCTAGTCAAATGTAGCACTTTGAGGCAGTGCTTGTCTACTGAAGTTTTAAAGTATTTTGAATTGTTTGATATTTTTAATTGAATGGAAAATGTTAAGTTTCAGCAAGTGTTGCTGTGAGGCTACCAGGCAATCCCATTACAGTTACCAATTCTGCCTTGAGAGATGTCCAGTTTGATGTGTGTTTTTTTTAATATCTGTGCTAATTGTGTTGTAATTGAGCAGATAAATGCAGATAACTGAGTTGAGCAGGCAGTAAGAAGGACAAACGAGTACAAACACAGTAGGCAGCAATCTGTGGTGGCAATGAAAGCACCAGCAATGTTGCCAACTGGAGAAGTGTCATAATGCACCTGTATCAAGGGCAGGAATTGCATTGCTGGTTACAAGCAATGTCTCTAAACTGGTGTTATTTAGGGGGAAGTGGGGTGACTGGCACCAGCAGCCTGCATCTCTCTCCTCTTGACTGGCTCATTACCTACAGCACCAGAGCACAGGGTGAGGGCAGCATCTTTAGCTTTCCTGGGACACCAGCTGCAGTGACCTTGGCCACCTGCTGTCTTGAAAGGCACCAGAGGATGCCACAAACAAAACTGACTCCGTGAATTTCTTCACTCTGCTAACTCAGTTTCCATTAGGCAACTAATTGAACAAGCCTCGAGCTTCCAAGAGCTTCCTATGGTAATGGCAATGTTCTCTTATTAGCCCAGAGATCTTTAGGATTAAATATTCACAAAGGTAGAATTAGTTTCCTCAGTTTGTTTTGGCACTGGCTTGGCCTGAAAATCCTTACATGGAAGGGAGGAAAGATGTGCCACAGGGGTCTTGCATAGTGTGACACCAAACACTTCCATTTCTTCTTGTTTGAATTTTTTTAGACTTATTCCTGAGTCACCACTGAAAGAATCTAAGCTTTTCTTACAGAAATAACACTAGTGAAATCTCAGCAAGCTTAAGGAAATCCCAGATATATCTGATATATCTCAGTTTTATTTGGTCAGAGCAGCTTCTAATGCTTGATGCCCTAAAGGTAATTTTTCGAACTCTCCTTCTCTGTGTCAGAATAAACAAGTGATGTGCAATTAGCAGAATTAATGCAAAAAACATTGGAACATCTTCTTTGGCTTTCAAAAGTTAAGAGGAGAAATTTCAGTGGGTACATGTTGTTCCTGTCTTAGCTTTTCAAGCTCCCATTGCTTCTGTTGGGAGTGCTCCCTTGTGAAACTCCAGCATGAGGGCAGCCAGCAAACTGCAGAGAGGCACCTTTGTGGCCTTTACACAGCAACACCCTGCATGCCCAGAGCACCTCAGTGTGCAAACTGGAAAATTTAACAAATATTAGAGGCTGTGTCTACTTCATGATTGATTTAGTGCACATAAATTGCATTTAGCCATAGAGGGTTTGACATTTATGGGGGTGTTCCAGCTGGAAACAAGGTAGGAGCTGACACAAGTGATGTGTCTTGCAGACACTGGGTGATCACAGCCACATTTTCATGTGCCTGCAGGAGTTCTCACTTAGCAGCTGCCATTGTCACAGTTTCTGCTGCTGCCTGTTGACAAGCTGTGGCTGTGCAAGACAGGCCTTGAGACTCCAGACACATTAAAGGTCAGGCTGGAGTAGAGTTCTGTGTGTTTGGGGATGTGTATAAGAGATATTTTTAAAATAGTGTTTAGAAAACTGTGTACAAGAAGGTGGTTTACTTTTCTGGTTTGGACGCTTTGGTGGCTTTGATTTCCATTCCCTGTAGTGAGTTAGACAATTAAACTCCCAGTTCCAAGTAATGTAGTTAAATATGGAAAAAGGAGACTCTCCAGGCTCAGGAGTGGAACAACTTCTCATGGAAACAAAATCCCTCAGAAATGGGATGGGATAAATCCTCTCTCCAGGCTGTTCTGCAGCAGACACTGCAGGAGCCCTGTGTGCACTTGGAGTCGTGCCCTGGCCCATGACCTCACTGTTACAGTATTAGACACCCTAAGCAGGAGGAAATACTCAACTCTGCTTCAATGGAAAAAGCACATCAAGAGCTCTCTAACTTTTTTAACGTTTGCTTTATACTCTCATATAATGAAAAGACCTTTTTTTTTCACTCTGATCACAAAAAGTCTTCCTTATTTCAAATTAATATTGTCCCTTAGTAGTTCTCAAAATGAGAGCTGAGACCCTTTATCCCATGTCTCAAGTTCTCTTTTCCTCCTCAGTGAATCTCCTTGAACTGCAAGGCAAACAATATCTTCAAGAAGCAACATCCCATTGAAACAAATACATTTTCAGCTGATTTTTAAATTAGAAGTTCAGAAGGGAAGACAGATGATGGCTGTCTTGGAGGATGCTTCTCCTTCCTCCTCTCCCAGTAACCTAGATTATCAAGACAAATTCTCATTGTACTTCAAGTGCTCACAATGTAGGACAAGTTTTTATTGATTCAAGTAATGTTTAGAGTCCTCTTTCATTCAAGCATTGCCCATATGAGAAAAAGTTTATAGGAAAGGCCAAAGCAACTGCAGCAGAGATCAACAATATGGAAGTCCTCAATAAAATATAACTAACATTATTTATTTCATTTATTAGTAACATTTGTTTATTAATTTTTCCTGGTTCAAACACAGACACACCACTCTGCACACCTTTTTCATGGCAAAAACTGCAAATCCATTTCATGGATTGTGAGCCAAATTATTTGAACTCGCTCATTTCTGCTGGCAGTACGTGTGGGCAGTGCAGAAATCCACACATGCACGTGGTTGAGGATTACTGTAATATTTCAGCTTGGACTGAAACTACAGCTTTTTGTACATTTTAGTTATCATAAGACTTGTTTTCTACACTAATATCTAAGACTTTTACTCGTTTAGACACTTAAAACATGTTCTTGCTTACTTACTTATCTAAAACTTAAGCTTACACCTATATTTCATGTATGAGTGGCTTAATACACTGCAATGCCTCCAAAGGTTTTAATTCAATCCCTGCATTCTGATCTCTCTCTGAAAAATTCAGAGAAGCCTTTGATTTACACAAAGTGGTAAATTAGACACAAAAGAACTCTGGATTGCATTTTTCTCCTCAGGTTTTCCAGTTGTGCCTTTCTTTTTTCATGGTGTCACTACATTTCTTTTTGTCTGCTGTTCTGTCTTTTTTTTTCAGCAGTCTTCCCTAAGAGCATTGTAACATAAAAGCCTTCATATTTTTAACTGTATTTTCAAACTGCAATGCCTAAATGAGATTTATATTCTACAGGAATAATTTGCCCATTCCTGTACCATATTCCTATTTATGAAAACAAGCACTAACCCAGTTAAGTTTTAAATAGAAAAGTAAAAACTGATCTTTTTTTCTTTCCCCCCAGCCCGTGGTTTAAATTACAATTGAGGTTGCATTGCCCAATTGCCTTTATGGTATTATGTACATTTTTAACAAATTATCTTGTTGTTGTATTTATGTGCAAATATGCCTAGACTACTAATTATTATCAGCTGTTGATAAAAAAAGATTCCTTCAGTAGCACAGCAAGACCTGCTGTAAAATCTCTAAAGAATGCACAGGAATAAAAACCAGCACAGAGCACACAGTTCCCCTTTGTGCTTGGTACTCTGCCATGTATCTAATTCCTGAATTGACTATAAGTATTTTTTGACATGTAAATATTATTCTGCTCAGCTACAGGAACTACCACACTTGCTATTGCTGTTTAATTTTGTGAGCTGTTTCTGAAAGTAAAAAAAAAGACAAACAAAAAAACACAGACAAAAACAAGGAAATATCCTGACCTTAGGAACTTCAGGAGGTGTAGGAGAGGGAGAAGAGCAGAGTTGAAGTTTATGAAATTGTTCCATTAACACTTGCTGACTTTGTTTTCACTCTTAAACCCTAGAGCATCTTCACAAATGTAAATCTCATGACCAAAACAAAACTGCTGATAAAGTAATCAGTGTCTTTAGCATGATTTGTGCAATGTTCTATTAACATATGCTCAGGAGCTACTCTGTGCTCTTGTGAATTGTTGATGTATTATTTGGTAAAACTTAACATGGGCTTCTGATTACTGCTTAATGTTGCAATATATTGGGCCAAACATTTGCTACTGACAGTCAAATAGTTTTCTGAGAGAGAGAAAGAGAGCAAAGGAGATAGTGAGAGCTCAAGGGTGAGAGCTATGCCCTTCTAGCAGGACTGTTTCTGCAGCTGTTGTGTACATTAATCCAGAGAGCAGATCTCCCTGCACTAAATATAGCCACGGGGGTCATTTTACATGACAGAATAAATAATTAAATAAATAGAAAGCATTTAACTATGGGGGTCACATTAAATTAGGTTTGATTTTGCTTAAGAAGGAATTCCAAATTACGGCGTCTCGGTTTAAGGCTGAATAGAAGAATGTAAGTATTTCACTCCTCTGTTATTTCATGAAGGGAGGATGAGCAGGAAGAGGAAATAGTCCCAGCAAGGAACTTTTCAGGTCATTAGAATCTTGTTGACTCTCTAGAGGAGTCGGAGTGGCTCCGAGGGATTTTGAGAAGCCCACCAATGGCATTCAGGTCCTTCCTAACGCCGCAGAACGCTGTTTCTCTTTGTGCCATGCACATACCTCAGCATAGCCTAAGTCACTTGAAAAAGGATTTGTTCCTGTATATGCCTTACCAGCTAAAGCTAGCATTCAAATATCCATGCTCATCAAACCCTTCTGCTACACTCTGCAAAATCAAAACGTAGACCAATCTGAAATGGAGGGATTACCTTTCTTAGTTCCTGCAGATGCTGCTGCCCAAGCTGGCAGTGAGTAGCGCTGACAGTTATCCAGAAGTGCGAGGTTAAAGTTAAGGAAGCGAGGGGATTCTTCTCAGGACCAGCAGCAGCTAGGAGTCCATGGAGTGAAGGAAGTTAACCTCGGTTATTGTGAGGATGGCTGTGAGGAGCTGGACAACCTGTCACCACCGGAGCAATAGCATTTGCCAGTTTGCAGGTCCCGAGTTATTTTGAGCAGCGTAAACCATGTGCCCGCGGAGCATTCCGCCTCATTGGACAGGGAATGCAGCGCTCCCGCTGCACCTATGGGCACCCAGTGCCTTCTGCTCACACATGCCACAGCCCTATGGATGCATGTGGGGCTTTGCTGATTCATCCCAGAGGCTCTGCAGGGGCTTTGTGGCGCTCTCGGCAGCTGCTTTGCACTTCAGCCTTTTCAAATTACGGGTTAGCGCTCTTTGGTTAAGTCTCCATCAGAATTCATCGCAGGGAAACAAACCCGTCAGCTGGGAACAACAGAAGAGTTTGGCAACTCCAAAGGCAAACTCAGCAAATGTGTGATTTAAATAGTAAAATATTCCTGATTTACGTGGAGTGTTCAGTTTAATAAACACAGTGAAACAGGATGACCTGCAACTGCAGGTGCTCAAAAAGCTAGAACTTCTAAATTTGTTATTGAACTGTTGGAGGAGAAGCAATTAGAAGAGGCAATCAAAACTAAGCTGTAAATAAAACTGAGAAAAAAACACAGGTGGAATAACTTCAACACACTTGAACCAGTACACAGAGAAACCCTGTTACTATATAGAGTTTCATTTCTTAAAACCTTGACTGGCTAAACCTACTACATCACGTGGTAAACTCAGAGATGAGATTCTCATTTCTATTCTTCCTACACACCAGCAACAAAAAGGGGTCTGTAATTTTAAACAGTTCATCATTTCATTGATATTTTATTAAAAATGCTTGTCACTGTTCTGATTTTAGAAGATTACTGAAGTATTATGTATTTATGATGGGGAATTGATATATAAGCCTTTTCATAGCTAATGATGTAAGAGCTGGCTTCTTGACCTTCTCCCAGCTCTCTCAAAACATGATCAAGTGAGCACCTGTGATAGAAAAGGAGTTCATCTGTGGAATGGAGTTCTTCAGAAAGTTATTTTATGAGTCACAACAATATGAAAAGTCAGAGGGAAAAGCAGTTCTTTCTTGCAAAGTTTCCTGATGCATTGCAGATACTTTTTTATTATTTCCCTCTTTTTGTAAAATGTTGTTGTGGTTTTACCCCAGCTGGTAGCAAAGCCCCACACAGCTGCTCACTCCCAACCCCTGGCAGGATGGGAAAGACAATCAGAAGAGTGAAAGTGGCGAAACTTCTAGACTCAGATAAAGGCAGTTTAATAAATGAAACAGAAGTTGTGCACACAAGCAAATAAAAGCAAGGATTTCACATAGCATCACAGAGTAAGCTGGGTTGGAAGGGACCCATAAAGATCATCGAGTCCAACTCTTGGTGCTGCACAGGACCATTTCCAAGAGTCATGTGCCTGAGAGCATTGTCCAAACACTTCCTGAGGTCTGTCAGGCTTGGGGCTCTTCCCTGGGGTCCTGTTCCAGTGCCCAGCCACCATCTGGGTCAAGAACCTTTTTCTAAAATCCAACCTAAACCTCCCCTGACACAGCTTCAGGCCATTTGCCCAGGTCCTGTCACTGGTCACCACAGAGGAAAGGTGGTTCAGAATCCAGCACTTTCCCCTGTTGAACTTCATGTGGTTGGTGATTGCCCAGTCCTCTGCCCAGTCCCTCTGCAAAGCCCCCCTGCCTTCAGCAGAGTCAGCAGCTCCTCCCAGCTTTGTATCATCTGTAAACTTGCTCAGCATCCCTTCCAGTCCTGTGCTGGAGTCATTGATGGAGATGTTGAGGATGGAGCCTGTGGAACCCCACAAGTGGCAGGTCACCAGTCTGGTGTCACCCCACTCACTGTCACCCTTTGCACCTGACCCGTGAGCCGGTTGTTCACCCATCCCATAACGTGTTTGTGGGATGGACATTTTGTCCAGAAGGATCCTGGGAGAGACAGTGTCAACATTTCAGACTCAGATTTACTGAAATCCAGAAAGATCCCATCAGTGGGCTTCCCTTGATCACCTTGCTGGGCTGCCTTGTCATAAAAGGAAATCGGGTTTGATAAGCAGGGCTTCTCTCCCATGAAGCTGTGCTGGCTGTGACCAATGACTGCATTCTTGCAGGTGTTTTTCAGTGCCTCCCAGAATAAGCTTCTCCATCACACTGCCAGGCACTGAAATGACACTGACAGGTTTAGTTTCCAGGGTCCTCTTTCTTGCCCTTCTTGAAAACTGGGACAACATTTGCCAGCTTGCAGTTAGCTGGGATTCCCTGCACAGCTCAAAAATCATAGAGAGGCTTTGCAATGACATCATCAGTTCTTTGTGGATTCTTGGATGAATCCCATCAGGCCCCATGGATTTGTAGGGATCCAGCTGGAGCAGCAGATCCTGCAGTTTCAGGGTCAGCTGGGAATTGATCATTCTCTCAGTCCAGCTCAAGAACCTTGGTCCATCATCCATGCTGATGACAAAGAATGCCTTAAACAGCTCTGCCTTGTCCATGTCCCTGTTTGTGAGGTGACCATCCTCATCCTGGAACAGGCTGGTGTTATTTCTACACTGCCTCTTGCCATTATTTTATTTGAAAAAACTCCTTTTTATTATCCCCTACAGTTCTGTCAGCTTCAACTCCAGTTAACTTTGGCCTCATGAATTTCATCCGTGCAGTGGTATGCAGCATATCAGTATTCTTCCTGTGTCTCCTGGCCTTGCTTTCACTGGGCATCCACCTTCCTTTTTTGCCTTATTTCCAAGAGATGATTCCTGTTCAGCCAAGCTGGCCTTCTGCCTCACCAGCCTGACTTTCAGCTTTTGGGAGTTGCTGCTTCTGTACACTTAGGAGGTCATGTTTAAAAAGTGACCAGCACTGATGGACCCCAGCACCTGCAAAGATGTATTCCTGGGGGACCTTGCTTACTAATTCCCTGAACAGCCTGAAGCCTGCTCTCCTCATGCCTGGGGTTGAAGTTCTGCTGGCACTTTTCCTGCTGTCAACAGAGACTTTAAACTCAATCACTTCATGGTCACTGTGGCCAAGACAGCCCCAATCCCCACTTTGCTCAGGAGATCCCCTCTGTTGACAAGCAGCAGGTCAATGAGGGCATCTTTCCTAGTCAGCTTCCTTAGGACCTATTCCATAAAGTTGTCATCCTGGATTTTTAGGAATTTTCTGGCCTGGGTTGTACCAGTTAATTTCTGGCAAGTAGAAATCCCCTATAAGGACACAGGCAGTTGACTTGGGAGCATCCCTTAGATGCTCAGAGAAAAATTTGTCAGTGTCATTGTCCTGCACAGGAGGTTGATAGTAGACTCCCAGGATGACATCTGTGTTACCTGTTTGCCCCTGGATTTTATCCTGAGGCTCTCAGCTGTGCCTTGCCCTTGTGAGCTCCATACATTCTAACCCCTCTGTGCCTTCTGCCCTGCCTCTCCCACCTGAAGAGCCTGTAACCATCCCACAGGGAATTCCAGGCACAAGACTCATCCCACCAGGCTTCACCCATACAATGATGTCAAACTCTGGGACTGGGCCAAAGCCTGGAGCTGCTCTCCTTTGTTCCTGTGGTTTGTACTGTGTGCATTAGGTAGAAACATTTTAGGTGTGGTACTTTGTAGCCAACACCTCATGAGGGAGACTGAGGGGTCTGTAAGTGCTCCTTTCCTCAAGTTTTGGTACAGCATCCCCTCCCTCAGCATTGGTGAGTCTGCTTCTGTCCCTTTCCCTCTTCCAAGCTGGTTTAAAGCTCTGTCAATGAGCCCACTAGCTCCTGTGCTAGAGCTCCTTTTCCCTCTGAGATTGGTGCACCCACTCAGGTGTCAGACATGGTAAACAACCTTCACATTTTTCCACTGAGGCCAGCCTGGGAGCCATGCATTGGCCTGATGGATCTGCCTATTCCTATTTCATTCCCCAATTCCCATGGTTGGGCAGGTTCAGGAGAGCAGGGGCCCATCCCATGACTCTGAATGTCCCTGGAATGTCCTTCTCCTCCCAGCTCTGTGCTGGGCCTGGCCCCACATGCTCTGGGACATCCCCTGGGCTCAGCTGTCCTGGCTGTGTCCCCTCCCCGCCCCTCGTGCCCCCAGCCCCTTGCTAGTGGGGTGGGCTGAGAGACAGAAAAGCCTTGGCTCTGTGCAAGCTCTGCCCAGCCATGATCAACACATCCCTGTGCTTCCAGCACTGCTTCCAGCACAAACCCAAAGCACAGCTACTATGGAAAAAAACAACTCTGCCCCAGTAAAATACCAACACAAAAACCATTGTACCTTATGAGCATGAATTTGTGGTGAAGATGAGGAAAGGTTGTGTAGTAAAGTTAGCCCTTCTTTTGGGCACAGGTGAGGCATTTTATGGGTTGGGTGATGTCTGATGTAACTTTATACCTGGAATAGAGATCGAAGATATTCTTTATAGTGTCTGTAACAGTAGATGTGAGCCATACAGTGCTGGCAGGAACTGCCTGTTGATACTGTACCCTGTGGTTTGAACAGTGTCTATAGATGTTTGGGCTACAAAGTCTGCAGCCTGAAAATGAAGTTCTGGTGTGTCTGGTAATAGTAAACCTATGAGGAGTTCTGCTGAGATGCAATTATTACCATGGACTCTTGCTGTTTGTGTGCTGTTTGTGCTATTTGGGCATGATAAGCAAAAGTATCTAAGCTGATAAAAAAATATGAAAAATTTCTACATTAAGACAGAGTTTAAGATGCTAGAATTGCAAAATCATTGAATAATCTGAGCCACAAATAAGCTCAGGGTTATGTAGAAAATACAGCATTGAGAAACCACAAAAAGTTAGGAGCCTTAACTGTGGCAGACAGATCATTGTAATAGCAGAGAGTACAAGGCAAAAAATTTCAGGAAGCACAAAAACTTGGAGCATTACACAGTGAATGTGCCAGGTCTTGCAGAGCTGGCATTTTGATAGAGCAACCCCAGAGAATTTCAGACTCACTAGTTTGCAAGTAACAGTCTAAAGCCCATGAAAATAATGTGGCTCCTCTGTCTGCATTTATAGAAAAAATTGAAATCAAGCTTTTGCCTGCTGAGCACTAAGAAAAGCACTTCAAAGTACGATGACCTCCAGCTTTATGTCCTTTTGTCTTTGTTGGCTGGCAGAAGAATGAGGTATGGTGTCCTAGAATAAATTACATGAGCACTATTTCTCTCCAGATCTTGGCTGTCAAAGCCCAAACTACCTTCACAAGCTCAAACAAGACTCACAAGAAGTGAATTTAAAATGGAACTCTGTATGTGGCTGGTTGGCTGTTACTCCTCAGTAGGATTATCTGACTGTACTTGTCAACCTACAGATTGATCATAAATGGAAAATACTTGATTTTCTAGATATTAGGCTGGAATTAATACTACTCTATTAATGGCATGTGCTGAACCATTAAATGAGAAATGAGACATGCCATTTGGAAGATTCCTTAAGGCCCTTTGCAGTCAAGTTCCAGTGGCTTTGCAGAGATCTCTCCAGAGCCCTGTGGAGCAAATGTTTACTGCCCACTTCTGGTTTGCATCCCACCAATCACTGATCCTCTTCCCAAGGCTGATCTGATTTCTTTCTAAGGGGTAGTGTGTAACAGTGTGTTGGCCAAGTTTGTTCTGCTGGGCTGAAGGAGTACCTGCTGAAGAGAGGCTCAGGCTGTGACCATTCTGCTGGGCAAGTATGATTGTTGACTCATTAAATACCCACTTTGCCTTTTGTTAGACTGGGCTGTTCCAAGGGCAGTGAATTGCTCCCTACCTGTGCAGCTTTGGGAAGAGCAGTGATGTCTTTTCTCAAAGCGTCAGTGACTGTTGCTGCTTTAATAACTACAACTAAAAGCTGGCTAATTTGAACAGCAGTGGCAAGCCCTATTTGTCTTTTATAGACTTCAATAAATTATCTTAAGGCCATTATTCCTTTGGTAAGAAAAGTGTTAATGGCAAATTTCTGGATGTTCCTGGAAAAGCTATTTCAAGTGATTTACAAACCTTGTGTAAGATGAGTTGGGTATTTTCTATTCATATCACTATGCAGCACATCTCTTAGCATGAGTCTGCCAGGTATTGTGTAATCCTAATTTGGATTCTAATTTTAGAAGTGGAGACATATTAGAAGGATGATAGAAATGGTACCTCTTTGGTATAGAAAGTACCAATAATAATGCTAAAACACTCCTTGAGTGCCTGTTTCTTTTGCACCCAGCCCAAACCAGACTTTATCATTGCACAGGGCAGCTTCAATCCTCGCTGCATCTGAGGATTGCCCAAGTGTTACCAGAGAATTTTTCAGTCTCAGTCATTATTTAGATGAAAGCCTGTTTCCAATGAAATCAGAGTTTGTTCTGTCACTATCATCAATGGCAGAAGAGTCAGACTTTTCCAGGAAGTTTTAACTATAGTAATGAAAGCAATCTTCCAGTCATCCACACAGAACCACAATCTCTTGTACCCCAATGTTCCATCTACATCCATATTTTTTTCAGTAGGTTAAAACATACCAGTAGTTTGCTTTGTTGCAGTAGACAAGGTACAGCTGAAAAATGTTAGAAAGATAGATAATCCCGAGAACATGAAGTAATTGATGTTATGGGTGGCAATTGTAATAGCTGATTTGTAAAATCTCTTTCTTTGTAAAAAGTTTCTGTTCAGTTATAAAAGTGTCAGGTTCTTTAAGGCAGGTTCCCTGCCTTGAAAAACATGGAGAGCACCATGTCCTTATTTTATGATTTTTTTTTCTTGTCTGTTATTAGCTATATTACAATATTATCTTATAAATATCAGCCTTTCAAAGCTGCCTGTGATACTAAAGAGTTAGCAAAAAGTGTTCAAAGGCATTTTGCTGTTCCTGTACAGTTAATATTTCATTAGCTTCTCCTACATTCTTTCTTTTCCAAGGGAATTTACTTTTTATTTTTAATGTTGGGATATCTAACCAACATTTTACAAGCTGCTAGCATTCTGATTTTAAAGTGGATAGTTTCCCCTTCTGGTTCAAATACAACATGCATGAGCTCTCCCTGGAAAGGCTCCTGTGGCTGAGCAGGATCCCCTGGCAGTAACCACCATGTCTGGGTGCAGAGTTTGGCTCACACCAGCACCTCAGACCTCAGTGATTCATAGAGCACACAGAGACTGGCAGTGACCCAGAAAGCAAAAGTTTGATGCAACCTCTTACATCAGATTGGTTTTAAAAATAATTTAGAAATGGAGATGAAACTAATGAGGACTCCTATCTATACTTTTCAATGTCTTGGAAACTATGTCTGGTAATTGACAGAAACACCAGATCAGAAAATAGTGATTAAAACTAATAACCCAGAAGCTGTAGGCGCTGTAGGATTTCAGTATCCTGATTGCAAAGCATGATTAGACCAAACAGCCCATAGAAGGGATCTGATAATGCCAGTTCTAGTGTCTTCACCTAATCTGGGACACTTTGTGAGATGTGAGATTTGCCTTCCTACTATGACCCCTCTCCTTCCCTGTCTTCTTTTACTTCATCACTTTATTTCTTGTCTTTCCTGTCTTTCCTTCTCTTGTTGTGGATAGGACCCTGGTGTAGCAGACAAGGCTAATTCTGCTGTGCTGTTTCAGGTCTCCAGCAGAGCCAGCCCTGGCTGATGTGGTACAGGTGTGCAACATCTGGCTGGAGCTGACACACCACTGCACTTGTTTTCCTGGGATTCAGTGTAAGGGAGGGCACTAACACAGGCCCACCAATTTCAATTTGTTTTCCCCTTCTTTAGAACATACATCTCCAAAACATAGAATAAGGATATTCAGAGCCATAATTAGTACCAGCTGAACACGTTGTTAGAGTGGCTGGTACAAAGTGTGGCAATATCTGCTTAACTAAATCTGAAGGAAATCTGAAGTAAAAGCCATATTATATACTTCATATTTTGATTATTTAGACTTCTTCGTGTGTTACTTGTAGAAAAGTTAGATTTTTTGTTCTCCTGGTAGCTATCTCTGTGGTTGATATTAAGTTGATATTGAGTAGATATGACATTTACAGTGTCTGCCTTTGTTAACCTCTTACTGTTGTCCAGAGGCAGGAACACAGATGCTTTTGACTTGAAGGGTTGAGATTAACACAACAACGTGTTGTGAATTGTATTTTTAAAAGTGGATTAAGAGTCAGTCCAGGGAGGCATATTTTGCAACCACAGTCTCTATTTCTAATTCCACATTTGTCAAACAGAGATTTACAGTTCACTCCTTATTCTTATCACTTAAATGGCTTCATACATGTAGAACAGGGAGCAAAATTTTCCTTGCAAAGAAATTCCCAAACCCTGAAAGAACAGGCAGATTTCAGTGAAAGTCTATTTGCAGGTGGTTTTAACATAAAAGAACAAAACCAAGTGTGGCTGCTATTTGTAGAAATCCGATTAATGTGAGTTACATGGTAATGAGGAAAATAAGCTCAAAGAATCTTCTGTCTGAACTAAGAGCTTATGTACCCTATATATAAAATATAGATACCTTCAGTGTCTATTTTCTGCTTAGAGGTAGTATCCTTTCAGTGTTGTTTGGTCTGTGTTAGAGGCCCTGAGGCCCAGAGCAAATTAACCCCAGAGGGCTGGGCAGGAGGCTGAGGCAGCTCAGGACCCTTAGGATTTTAGAGAACCCAAGCCCAGAATGAATGGCTGGTGTTTTGAGCATCAGAGGCTTTTGAACCTATTCTAGACAAGCAAAACTGTCCAAAATACCAGCTCTATCAGATGTTTAATAGGACAAAACATTCAAGAACTCAGTTGTCAGAACTGTACTTCACAAGATACACTCTTAACTAGAATATATTAAATTCTTGGTAGGTGAAAATAAGGAAGAGAGCATTCATGGGTAGTCTAATTAGAAAAGTAATTTCTTGAGACCTCTTGCTTCCCAGGCACGTTCAGCTGGGAGTTTGAGTGTTTATCAGCTCCTCTGAGCTAGGCAGACCTCAGGTGAGCAGTGCGGAGACCAGCAGCACGGCTGTCCCTGAGGTGACCAGAACTGGCTTGCTTGGCTGGATCGCACAGAAACGCGTGGCTCTGGCGGCGGGAGAGCAAGGGCACGCACTGGGCGGGCACACACACCTGCGGGGAAGCGCTCGCTGGACACGGGGGGGCAGCAGGACAGCGCGCAGCCTGTGCCGGCAGAGCCGGGAATCGCGCTCCGCGCACAGCGACCTGCCGGGCTCCCGCTGCTCCTTGGCAGCGGCGCTGGGGCGCTGGGAATGCGCCTCCTTTGAGCCTTTTCGCTGTGAAAACACAGCTGGGGCATCACCCCCAGCCGCCACTCCCGTTAGATGGCCGGGGTTGCTGTGTCCCAGCCCCTTAGTGTCACCGCTCTGTGCACGCTTGAGATCAGTTTACCGGCCCCTCTGGCCCTAATGCTGCCTCATCTGTCTGGAACGCCTTCCCTCAGGCCACTGAGTCACCTTCCCGCTTTAAATGTTGCGTTGGAACACTAAACTGACTTGCATTATGAGAGAATTTGTAAAAATGTGTATGATGATGCACTGCAAAATGTTATCTGTAGGTACTGATGAAGCTTTAGAATGCCAGCGGTTTTTAGGGATACAGCTCTTTAATGGTATTATATATAATATATATATCATTATATTATATTATTATCTATTAATATTTAGTTTAATAGATTTAATTTTAAATAAAAGGTCTTTTATGTCAAAACACAAACAAACTTTCAGAAGCGACAGAGCAGAAGATTAAAAGAAATTATTAGTATCAGCTTGTGAAACACCATCAATATCAGAATCATTTAGCTGAAAAACAAATGGCATTCTGGTACTGTAAGCTCACTTACATGATCATGACCCAGAAAATTCCCTCAGAGCAACAACAGTGTGAGGTAGTGGCCATTCTGACAGGCCAGGCAGATGGTTAGCTGTGCCAAAGGTGACATTTTCATAAGCATATAAGACACAGAAAGAGTGAGGATAAGAAAAAGAAAGGAGGACATGCCTTTTCTTTTAGGACCTTAAATAAGACCTCTAATTTATTTCAAATAAATCACCTTGTAATCAGAAATATCGATGAATTCTTTCCCAGGTCAGTGGTACTCAGTCCCTCAGTCTCCAGAGCCATCTAATTTCATACCAGTCAAAACATTATTTACTCAACAGAAGGAGTCAAAAGGTCTATCACAGGATTTAAAATACATTGTGATCTGATAAGCCATGCATATTGCAAGCCAAGTTTAGACCAACTGGTACATCAGTGATATATATTAATGCCTTGTGCTATGCCACCACTTAGAGAAAGGAATTCTCTTTCTGGCTAGGGTGCCTTTGGAAATCCTTTTTTAAAATATCTCCCTTTTTTGTTTTCTTCAGAAAAGGAAGAATATTGGAAGACTTCAAATTGTGATGCTTAGCAGGAAAATGCAGATATGGTAAGTGTTTTTCATTTAATCTGATTAGCAAATACCTTTTAAAGCACAACAAAACCTTTCTGGCATGCTTAATGGGTGACGTGGGGCTGTGGAAATTCAACATTTAAATTACATTTTAGGCATAGTGCTCTTAATGTAAAATCAGGACAGCATGAAGAAAACATCTATTTTATGAAGAAACATTTGCTAGTTTGGGAGGTCAAAGACAGGATATAAAGACCAAGACTATATTTTCACTAAATAGTTAAAAAGATAAGCTTTAGATTTTATTACATTTTTATTGAAAATCTAAGGACTTGCCTGTGTAGATCCACTTGTATATTCCCATTTGAGGTGTTTACCTTCATGCTGGCCAAGAGTTTGATGTTAAAATAACTAAAGGCAGTCACCTAAATCTTTACTCACCATTTATTGAAAATGACAGTACATATTTTGAAGACATACACTTAGTTCAGAAAGTCTCAATCACAGTGTTTATAACTGGATCTTTTGCAGAGATGTGAAGATCTCTCTGTTCTAGATCCTAAGATGCGGGATTTGAGGAGGCCAAAGGTTTGATGAGGAATATATAACTAGTCTCTGGTTTTATTCTCTTTATGTTGATCAATATATGTCCAAAGGAATCATAGCAGAGTCAAACATGCCATGTGAACCTTTAACTTCTGAAAAATTAATTTTAAAAACTTATAAATTTCTTGCAATATAGCTATAAACATAAATTTATATGGCAATCCTTGAGCTTTTGAATTTCTCTTCAAAATATATTCACTTAAATTGCATTTTAAAATCCATTTAATTCCACATGTCAAATGGTATTTCTTGTAACTTGCTGTGGGATTTTTAGAAAACATCAGAAATCATTATAATAGCAGTATCTGTTTTGCTGTTACTTGGGCAAATAGTTCTCTATCCAGTCAAAATTAGCTGTAAAAATACTGGTGTGGGAAGTTTCAAAAACGAAGATTTTAAAACTGTATGTGTTGTTACTAACTATCCTAAATTAAAACTTTGCCAAAAGATAACCATGTTCATAAGTTTGACTTGAAAATATCCAGACACATTAATCCCAAATACTGGATTCTTGAGGGGTCATTGCTGATACAATGCCCTGGAAATTACAACTGTTTGTAATGGCTAGAAATGGAACATTTCCAGGTTCTTGCCTATTATACTTGTGCAGGACTGGTGTAGTTATGAACAGACTACTTTAATGCTTATGGTCATTATAAATATAGAAGACAGCACAAACAGGTTTATAGTGGTGATGAGCTATTTAGAAACTCAAACTTGAACAAGAGGTCAGGGAAAATGATAAATACCACATCATTTGCCTCTCAGAAAAGGGATTTTTAATCCTAATGCTGCTTGCTACAAAGCAGCCACTTGTTCATGAGACAAATAAGCATTCCTTTCCTTCAGTTTTATTAAAAAAAGAAGTTATGACCAAAGGAATTGAATTTATGATATTGATACTGTCTGTTAAAAAGCCAGTTTGCCTGGCTGAGTTTGCTACAGGAGCACCTAATAGTGTTTTATTGAATTGTTTGGAACTGCAGAAGTTATATCACACTTGGGCACAATATTTTTTGACAGGTCTACTGGCTAAAATATATTATGTGTAACTGTTTTCTGAGGAAATTGGTGTTCCAAGCTGCCTGTCCTGTAATCTGTCTGGTTTTGGATGTCTCCCCTGGGTCATGGGGTGAGCAGAAGCTGCTGTGTCAGTTGGACACTCTTGAAATGCTCTGTCTTTTCCTGAGACACTCACGGGCAGTCTCACTTCAATCTCCAGGGTCCCAAGCTCCAGGACTACTCTCAAATTCATGTCTCTGTATGTTTAGGAGTAATTTTGCTGCTCTAGAACTTTGACCAGGAGCTGAAACCAGCTCTGTATTATTGCTCTATAAAAGTGGGTATCTATGTGTAAGGTGGGGAGTATGCAGTGCCCCTGAAATGATCATTTCTGACTGGGAGCAGTATTTAGTGGTGTGCTGGTGGCTTGCTGACATTAATGACAAGGAGGCCTTCATCAGGCAGACATAGGTGATGAATCACTGCTACCTCCTTCCCTATCCAAGAAAAAAGCACAGCTAAATGCAATGGAGGTTTGGCACAAGTGGCTGCTCTACTGTTTCTGCTTCCAAATGATATACAGTTGCTTTGGCTTCCCCTTTCAAGCATGAAGTTTTAAATGGAAGCAGCTTGTTCTGTGCTGGTAGACCAAATAAACAAAGAAACATTATCCCAAGAACATGGACCCAAAGTCTTCTGCAGTGAAATAGGAGCATCCAAATCACTCACACTGAAAACATCAACAACAAAATTGGAACACTTTGCACCACTCTAGTGTCAGTAAACAGAAACAAAAGAGTACAATTTTGTGACAATTTTTCTTTCCTAAATAAAGTAAATATTGACTTAGGAGACCTCTGGGAACATGAGGAGTCACTGGGTTTCTCTACATAGGAATTGTGTGTGGCGAGCAGCAGTGATTCCATTTTTCACACAGTTATGAGGACTTGATTGCTCAGCTCACCTTCTGTCTCCAAAGTTTTTTTAAATTAATTTTTATTGTAATGCCAAGGTTGAGACTTACATTATAGAAAATTAAGAGTTACAGTCCTTCAAGGACTCCAAGCTCTGACTGCTCACATACAATTCTGTGGAACTCCTTAACAACATCTGCAAGAGAAATTTAATTTTCCATCTCTCCAAGATTCTTTGACCACTGTGATATTTAATCCCCTTTATGATGTCCTGTACTGTAGTTGATACTAATGTCATACATTGAGTCCCACTTTGACACATTTAATCTGTGCTTCACCAAATATCTGTTGGTTGCTAACAGCACAAAAGAGATTTTACAGAATCACGTCTCTCTGGGTTTTGGTAATACACATAAAATCATGAATAATGTCCTGAATTAAATTACAAAAGCTGCAGAGTACTGTCCAATCATCTTTACTGAACAAAAATATCTGTGTTGCAAAACAGTGCCATATTTCTGAGTGATAACTAATAGCAGAAACAGCTGTATGTAGTTGGAATATAGCAGTCACAGTTTATGCCCCAGTGTTATTTTCTTCCCAGCTATTCTTTGCAGAGTGCCACCACAGGAATAGAGAAAACAGCATGTACTGACAATTGTTTAGGCACGTGCCACAGGCTGTCACACCCAGCTGCTGGGGGGTCCTCTGCTTCCTGGAGACTCTGCTGTGCCTCCTTCCCCCTTCCATGGCTTGATATTCTAATGTTTCCTCACAGTTTCTTTTCTCTCGTCATCTGCAAGCCTTACTCTGGTCTAGGATCTTTTCCTCCACTATTTCTGTTCCCCTATACAAACACATTCACACCCCTATTTTCCTGCTGCCTGGAAGTTGGATTTTTTTTTTTTTTGCTCTCAAATCATACTCCTAAAGCAAAGGACTTTATCATGCAGTAAGTCAGGTAGAGATCAGGAGTATAAGGAAAAAATCAGTTTAGCTCAATAGAAAGAGAATTTATCATGTTGTTTTCAATTTTCATATCAGCCCATTTTTTCTTCCATTCCCAGTTATATTCCAGTAACAACAAACTTAGTTCTGTGAATTAAATGCCAGCTCCCACCACACCCCTCAGAAAAGAGACCATGTAATTTTCAGAGTTTTCCCTTCTGTTGAATCCCAATCCCCCTGAGAGAACAGGTCTCTCCTCCCCACCTCTGTTTACACAGGCACCTTTCTTTCTTCCCAATCAGGTCAGCCTGTGCTTGGGATAAGAAATTGCACTAAACAGTCCAACATGGAGATGTGCAGAGAAGCCAGGAGTGCTCACCATGAGGTGTTGTGGCCAGGCTGTGTGTGAGCCTCAGTCGTGGTCCTCTCCTGTCCTCTTTGTTCTCCTCAGTGCAGGCTGCTACCTTTCTGCCTGCTCTTTACCAAATAGCAAGAAGGCTAATTTTAGGGTGCTTCATCATGCTGCCGTGCAAAGACACAGTGTCATGTCAGAATCAGCAGCATGTGGCACCACTTGCAGCTATTTTATAAGCTGAGGTTCAGCGTGTTACCAAATTGGTCTCTGCAGGGCGCAGCCCGCTCAATTATTGATGTTGTGTTCCTGTAGGACTGCACCTTAAAAATCAAAGGTCACTTTTGGCCTGACCAAAACCCAGTTTAATGACATGGGAACTGGTGTCTCAGCATCCAGCTCCTAACCAAAAAAACCAAAAAAATTACATGGGAATTTCCTGGTGCTTGGTTAGCACTTGGCCTTCTGATCTATTTATAACAGAAAAATACATGTAATAGTGTGAAACATCACTTCAGTAGGAAGAAAATATGCCCCATGTGGGAAGGGGCTGCACTCCCAACCCTCTGTGTAGGATGCTCAAGAATGTTCAGCATCTTCAGCCCCAACCTGCAGGTGGCTCAGCTCTTGTGTGGCTTCTGCCTTACTGCCAGGGCACAGGGGAGTCACTCAGAGCCAGCCGGTGTGGGCCTGGGGACACTGGATCCCCCCAAGGGTTTGTGAATGCAAGAGCTTCATCCCTAACACAAAGGGCAGCAGACTTCATGTCCAGAGCTCATCCTCACCCCTCACTCCTTTTTCATTCCCTTTGCATTCATCATCCTATGATGAATAGCTTCCCTTTGGCTATTTCACCTATAGCTGGTGGCCTGAGAGGATGAGGGGAGGTGGGGGGTTGGAGGTTCTTGGTTTGGCTTATCTTAGTTTGAAGGTGTCTCCTCAGTTTTCCCTTAACCAGCTCCCTTTATCAGATGTCTCGAGTTAACCACAGAACTTGCAATCTTGTCAGTTCAGTATTTGTATAGTGATTTATATTCACAAACAGGTCACAAAAACTGTCCAGGTTGTTTCAGCACATTGCCATCAGTTAATAAATAATTGGTCTTACTGGTAAGCAGATTTGCATTTGAGCTAAACAGAACTGTTTGTGAGCAGGGTGGGCAGAGACAACTACAACACACTCAGCTATAAAGTGGCAGAGCATATAAAACATACTCTGTGTGTGTGAGTTCTCTACATGGACACTGTGAAGAATCTAAGGATGAAATGTAAAACTGAAATGGCATAAAAGGGCCTGACCATCCCTTGTTTGTAAGGCTATTTGCATTCTAAAGCTTTTTCTTTGTCTTAATCAAGAATATTCTACACAAAGGCTTCACACAAAGGTTGGTAATTTCTCACAGCAAAATGCTGACGTCTCTAATTTCATGTTATCAGCTGTTCTGGACACCCATTTCTATTTTCTGTAGTCTGTGACACATCAAAGTATAAAGCAAAGGGGTTTGAAATGTGGAATTAAAGTTTATAAAGGATGTCCTGACTGTTGCCAGGAGAAAATGGAAGCAGAGAGCAGAGTCTGTTTCTGTTACTAACTATACAGAAAGTTTTATGCCATAACACTGTAGCCTTCAAAAACATCTATATTAACTGAAAGATGTTTTCTAGTCATTAAGCATAAATTACGTATCAGTTAATCCTAGATATGATTATTTCCCCATTTTTGTATTATCTCAGTGGGGGATTAACTGGGGCACAATTATGCTGACAGCTATCACCAGGCAGTAGGCAAGCATTGCTATTTTAATAATGGCAGGGGAACTGAAAATAGTTTCCTGCTTGTTGTGACCATCAATAAGAAGACTGTGCAATGGTAATAGGAAACCCTCAGTGCTAAGGCACTTACAAGGAAATAAATTCCTTCCCTGAAATTAAGCAGATTTCTATTTCTTGTATTCACTGGATTTTGCATCTGTGACACACAGCAGATATTCTCTTCTCCCCACTGCCTGTGTGTTCCCAGCCCCAAGAAGGGGATCCCATAAGGTACTAAGGCATGGTAGGTAGGATATGGCTTCTCTGGCACAAAAAAGCAAATTTCCTAAGATAAATGATAAGTGGAATAAAAGTATGGCTTGTACTTTATTTGAAGACACACTTGAATTATTCCATTTACAGTAATCTGTTTTTAGGATTACAATAATTCTTTAAAATAAAATAGCTATGTCTATTACAGGAGGTTGAGATTTGTGCAACACTGTACGTTGTTTCATGCTTTATGTATTTTTTATTTCATGTGTTAATCCAGTTATACCAAGTGACTTTTCCGTGAATAAAATTGTAGTGGGCATACAATGTTCTCTTCAAGTACTTGGGCATATCCCCACATGCTGGTCAGAGGACACATTGCACAATGAATGCCAATATTTAAAATCCATTTCACAGTGTAGTTGCTACTCTGTTGGGCTCACAAATAAAAGGAAAAGGAAGTTTAGAAGATAACAAATGAAATGTTTCCTCCGTTTTCTGCGTGTCACAGCTCCTGCTAACCTTCCAGTCTTAGATGCAGAATGGCAAAAGGCAAAGCACTCACATTTCTCCTTTAAACAGTGAAACCGGGTGTTTGCTATCCTGAAAAGTGCTGCATCATTTAGCTTGTGTCAGCTATGCAGCAATCTCATTTTCTCTAGGTATGAATTTCGTATTGCTGGTTTGGATCTTTACTGATAGATCTACAACCACAAATCCTGAGAATTCCTGTAGAATCTTACCTATTTGCATATACACAGGAGTGTTTAATGGCTGGACCAAGACTTCCCATTTATTGGGATTTTGTTAAGCGATTTCATTCAACAAAAGGGTAAAAGGACACCAAAGACAGAACTTTCCTCACCCACCCTTTGCAAAATCACTTGCTATGAAGTATGCCTGGACCTGGCCTTTTTTCACTTCCCGACCTACATAAAGGTGGATCCTTCTGTAAAGAGGCTGCTAAATAAGGAAATCTCATTTGGATTACCAACCCGGTCCAATTACACGAATTGCAAAGGTTTTCCTCCCATAATATTAAGGGGGGGGAAAAAAAAACAACAAACGTTAAGAAATATTTCTGGCATGTGAACTTCTCTATCAGTGGTTCCACTAGAGATACGTGTTCAGTGGGGAAAAAAAAAAAAAAGTTTTACCATGCCCATCTTGGGCATGGCCACTGAGAAAAGGTTGCAAGCAGCGTGGAGAATTGGGAAAAGTGCACGTCTTTGTGCGGGAGGGGCAGAGCGAAGGGCCGGAGGCTCGGAGGCAGGCCGGTGCTGGCAGGCTGCCCCCGCGGCAGCAGCAGCAGCAGCCCCGATCCGCCGCCGCGTGATCCCGCAGCCGAAGGACGCCTAACTGGAGTGTGAGGAACAGCTTGTTCCGGCATCCCCTGGCGGATCCAGCTCCTTCCCACTCGCTGATCTCATTCTTCGCGTGCCCTCAGAGGCTTCTGCGGATCTCGCTGGGTCTCGGATAAGGAACACAACACGCGCCCGGGTGCCTGAAGAACTCTGCAAGAGCACGCCACACGAAGACCTCTTCTCAGGGAGCTGTCTGCCCCAGAACCCACTCGAGTTTTAATTCTCACTTTAAGACCTGTGATGTAACACAAGGACGGCTCTGTATTTTCGTGCTCTCGCGCGTTCCCATGCCCAGAAGGCGTACAGCTCCAGCCAGCAGCGGAGGAAGAGCCGAGGGAGAACGGGAGCGCCACTCGTCGGGCCTGTGCTCAGCCCCCTTTCGGCGGCCACCCCTCGGCCCGCCTGCTCCCGGCCCAACGGCGGGAACCGAGCCGCGCGGCGCCTCCGAGCGCAACGTCCGTGCCGGGGCCGCGCCGAGCCGCGCCGAGCCCCGGGCGGCGGCTGCGGCCGCGTCCCCGCCCCTGCCCACGCGGCCGGGCCGGCGGGGGGCGGGCGGTGCAGCGGGCGCCGCGGTCCCGCCCGCCCAGCCGGCGCCTGCGCGGCAGCGGCGGCCGGGCCCTGTCACCGCGCCCGGGGCCGCTCACGCTGCTCACGCCCCGGCCGTGGCCGGCGAGCGCCTGCGGTGGGCGGGCTGCGGAGGGCAGCGGAGCGCATCGCTGCCGCCGGTGAGTGCGGCCGGGGCTGGGCGGGGCGGGGCGGCCGGGCCCGCGCTCGGGCCCCGCGTGGCGGGACGCGGGAGCGGGGCGGGCCGGGCGGCGGTGCCGCGGGGCAGGTGCGGCCCGGGGCGGTTGGAGCAGGCCGGGCGGCGCCGCCGAGCGGCCGCGGGGCACGGAGCGCCGCGGCCGCCGCCCCTCTCCGCCGCCGGGCCGAGGGCAGCCGAGCCCCGCCGGGGGAGCGCACGGGGCCGCGGCGAGCGGCGGGGCGGGCGGGCTCCCCTCACGGGCACGGCCTGAGCGCGCGGCAGCGGCCGCAGCTGCGCCGAGCGGCCGGGGCTTCCCTGCGCCGCCTCCCGCCCCGGGCTCCGGGCGAGCGCTGCTGCTGCCCCCGCTCCGGGCCGGCCCCGGGCTCCTCCGGCTCGGCTCTGCTCGCTCCGAGTTCCTCCGGCTTGCTCTGCTGGCCCCGGGCCGCTCCCGGCGTCACGCGCGGGAGTACCCAGCAGCTGGCGGCGCGAGTTGGCTCTCAGGAGCACGGACAGGGGTGAAAGAGTGCCGTGATTTGAGATCAAAGTACAGAACTTTGGCTACTGACTCTTCAGTGATACAAAACAAAACAACGCAACCCCGCCTTCCGTGGAAATACATATATAGTTCAATGCACAGGAGAGCTTTCCTTATTTTTTTTCCCTGCTGGAGATGAGGCTAAGTCTTGACTATAGAAATCTCGCAGAACTGTAATCATACATCTTTTCTAATTTCTTGTGTTGCAGGCTGAAGCGAGTCACTGCTCCGGATGTGTGACATGTGCTGTTGCGTCGCTGTGTCCTAACTGGAGACGTCTTCGTTTCGATGTCCCCTTCTGAATGTGGTAGGATATAGCTAGGGAAATATTTGATCATGCCTCACCTCCTGAGATAGGTAAACAATGCAATCTATTTTAAGCTGTTTGGCTGTTTTTGTTCGGTGTTGCTTTTGGTTTTTTTTCATACGGTCACAAAAATGTTTTGTTTATTGTGTTTTGACTTTTGCAGAGAGAAACAGTTTATCCTGTTTTACTGGCAAGAATATGCAAAGCTTAGATGTTGAATGCTTCTTTGAGCAGTTTGGGATTTAGGTAGTTCATACACATTATGACCCTGCAGAATATCTTCTAAATAATGGTCACAGATGAAAATTTGTAGTAATTTCACATTAGATTACATTGACTTTTAAATAGAGGGAAACTTACTGTCATGGAAATGTGGTTTAAGTAGTAGTGAAAACGTTGTCACCAATTCTTTGTTGTATTCACTGTGGCAAGTGAAAGAGAAGGGCAGCTTTGAATCCTTTCCAAAAAAGGTACCGAGTCTGTCAGCACAAACACTGATAATTGTAATTTAGGGATTAGGGGTGTGGGCTTGCTTGGGGGAGCTGGTGTGTATGGCCTCCTGTGACTGCAGAGTGACTGAAGTTGTAGCTGGTGTTGATTGTAGTGCAAGACTGGGGACTTGAGTTCCAGCTGTTTATTTTCCTTTCAGCTGTAAGTTGAGTTGGCTGCCTGGTTGTTTAGATGCAATGACTGACACAGTGTATTGTACTTTGTATTGCATAACTGGATTGATCGGAGCTGACCAATTTTTTCCAAGCTATGAGTCAAGGGTTGTTTTTGGTGATGATCTTGAGGCCATACACAGTGCTGGAATCATGCAACTCCTCAAGTAAAGAAAGTAGCCTCTACTGCCTCCTTGGGAGATACTTGAAGTAATTTCCACTGGCTGGAATCTGTTGCAACTGCAAGTTTGTGTATATTTGGATTGGGGATTAAAGGAGTTTTACCGAAAATAATATTTTATTTTAAATTTTTGAAACAAAGTTATGTGAAACCAGTGGCCTGCACATTTTAAAAGTTGTATCTGAAATGGGAAAACATTTTACTGCAGAGTTAATGCCAACCCTGTCCAAGAAAGCAAATCACACTCTTAAAAATTGTTCAGACTTTTAATATGTTGGTATAGAGAAGGTGAGCTCATGGATTACATGCTGTATAGAAAGCAATGTAAATGTTGGGGACAATACTGAAAAATGTGCATTTTCCCCTTTTTCTTAACAGCTACGCAGAAGGAATATTCTAGAAAAGTGAAGTTGGAAGATCTCTGATAAAAGGAAGTGTAAACATGTTGTGCTGGGGCAATGCATCTTTTGGACAGCTTGGATTGGGTGGAATTGATGAAGAGGTTGTTTTAGAGCCCAGAAGAAGTGACTTTTTCCTAAATAAAAGGGTCAGAGATGTAGGATGTGGACTGAGACATACTGTTTTTGTCCTGGATGATGGGACTGTTTATACATGTGGATGCAACGATCTAGGACAACTAGGCCATGAAAAAGCCAGAAAAAGACCTGGTAAGTATGGAAGTGATGAATTGTGGAGATTGTGTGTGGCTTTCATTTTATTGTGCTTCACCAAAGCCAAGGTTACCAGTGTCTGTGCACATGGCAAATCCATGCCCAGCAGTTCTTCCAAGAATGGACATGTTTTTAACTGGAAAAGCATTACTTTTCTGGGATGGGTTATTATAGCATTTGGAAACAAGCAGCTATGAAACATGGCAGTCCCCCCATATTTTTGCATGCTGTGCAGCTGGACAGTGCCACTGTTTTTTATTTCAAGCCATGGGAGATCAGTGCCTGTTTTTAATCTGAAGGGGAGCTGACCTGCTGCAATACATGGGTGGGTATTGTACTTCATGTCTGGGTTTGGCTGTTGGAGTATGGTGGAAATGAGCATTTGGCATATCACAGCAGAGAAACATGCAGTGTGCTTTTAGTTGTCTAATCCGTGATGTAGAGCAGGTCTGATTAAAGCAATGCTCTCTTTTTTTTTAAGAACTAAAAATAAAACTTTTGATAAAAGACTTATCAGCATATGCAGCACTACAGGGAGAGGATTTGGAAAAGCCTAAAGGATGCTGTGTAACCCTTGTTGGGGCTTTTTTCCTCCCCAGCTGTGTTCTGTGTGTGTTTCTGCTCCCTCCCAGTGCAGTTCTGGAGCAGAAGTGGGTAAACATCTTGCAGGGACTGCAGAGGAGTGTGCACATGGGCTCCCTTCAGAGCTTGCATGTGAGTCATAGCTGGTGCTGAGAGCCAGGGAACAGTGCTGCTCACTGCTTACAGTAACAAGCTGCAAGGGCTTCCTGGCACTCCATTCTCATCACTCCTAGAGCACTTCTACAACTTGCTTGGCTCTATATTTCCCACACATTTTTCAAATGGAGATGAGGTGTCACGAGGTACTTTTTCTAGTTCTCCTTTACACAGTTTCAGTTTTGATGCCAGTTTTTGGTTTTTTTTTTTTTGAGATATAACTTTTTTAAACTAATGTGGACTTCTGTTGGGAAACAGTGTGTGTATATTAAAACTGATAAGCTTTAATCCTCTGCAAACATCTGCTTCATGAACATGAAGAGAAGCTCAGTGTGTCAAACTTACTCTGCTTGTTGCCTGCTTTGAAAATCATGGTGAATTGTCCTTTAAATCTAAAGGTCACAATGAAAATATCTGACTGTTAATTTGCATGGCCTTTCATATGTAATGGACCTGCTATAATTTTTTTTTTTAACATGCTCAGACACGTGAGAATTGTAATGTCCTCCCTAATTTTCCTTTCACCCAGAGGTTACTGATAATACTGCTGAGTGTTGTATGAAGTCAGAGCATTGGGATGACTTCAGCTGCACAGTCCAGAGAGGCTTGGTATCTTTACAGATGGGTGGATGCTGTCTTTTGAGTGTGTTTCTGCTAACTGGAGATAATTTTCTTGCTGACTGTATGTCTTTGCTACCTCCTTGTCCCACTGCCTTTCCTCTTTCCTCCTCCCAGAGCTCTACTTGTCATAGGGACTGCATGACTGTTCCTTGATCCATTTTAGGCAGAGTCAGGCTGGTTCAGACCTGGGGGAGATGGCCTGAGCTAATCTGGAGAGTGCTTCCATGACCTCTCCCACTAGCAGGGCTGTGGGAGGCTCTGATGGGTGAATTGGGGTGGTAACCTCTTTAGTCAGAGCAGCTGGATGTAATAAAAAGAGCTTGTATCTGCTGCCTGTGGTAGTTTATTTTGGAAGCTGAGTGCCTGTCATGCTGCAGATAATGTGAGCTACTGGTTTGAAGTTGACTTAGGCTGTGTTCAGAGTGCCCATAACATTGATGTTACACAGGCTTTTTCAGTGCTGTGCCATTCTTAGGCTGGAATAGAATTTGTGTTTGAAAACTGGGAGCAAAATGTCCCACCACTCCCTTATTTAAGGGGACCGTTAAAAATTCCAGCCTTAATGACAGGCCCTGATGATATTTCTCCACTTACTGTTGAAATGGAAGTTTTAGACTTCTGGTCACAAATCATAGGCCCAAAACCAAGCTTTGAGTGTTTCCAAATGCATTGGTGCAGGCTACTGGAAAAAAAGTCACAGACAGTGTGTGCTTTTCAGAGGCATGCACTGCATGTCTAGAAAAATTACTCTTTAGGATCTGTTTCTACAGTATTTTGCATTATAAAGAAGACATTGTGTAGCTCATTGCAAAATCAGTAGCTTTAGTCTGTAATTTGCCCTGCCTTGTTTTGCAGTCTCTATCCTAATAGTGAATAGGTGAATTTAATTTGCTGTGGTGGAATGTTTTCCTCTTACATAATGTCTACACGTGTAGTCATTTGACAATAATCTATTTGACCTTACTGTTAATAGAGTTTCTGCACTCATTTTCAGATGGCCAGGTTAGAAGGAACCATTATGATCAGACTGCAGGTTTTGTGCACTTCCGTGTATTGCTCCAGATTTGGTTACTTTGGGGTGTCAAATTTAACTTATTTCTCCTAGAATCACATGTTTATAATTGTAAATAAAGAGTATTTAGCAGAACTTAGGGACTGAGTTGATGTCTTAGTACTGTGTAAACTGTTTGGAACAAGCTTGGCTTGTTAGTAGCTGGTTTTGTTTTTAACCAACTAATTTTATTTATTTCTTTTCTTAGAGCATGTTGGTGCACTGGATGCCCAAAATATTGTAGCTGTGTCATGTGGAGAAGCCCACACTCTTGCATTAAATGACAAAGGTCAGGTATATGCTTGGGGTCTGGCTACTGATGGACAACTTGGCTTGCCAGGAACAGAGGAATGCGTCAGAGTGCCCAGGTTAAAAATAGTACATAACAAGTTGCCTTTTTTAAAATAATGTGCTTAAATCACATTGGTTAGCTATTCTGCTGTTACAGGTAAAGCTGTGTAAATAGAGAAAATGTATATCAGCTGTGATACTTGACTGCTGTGTTTAGACAGTTTCCTTTCTCAAAAAGTCATCTTACGTGAGAAGTGTATCACAGGTGTGCTTGGTTTGGTTTGTTGCTTTTTGGGGTGTTTTTGTTTGTTGGTTTTTTTAATAGTCCTCCACTAACAATGAGACTTACATTGGAAAAGGAGGATGGGCATTTTAAGAGGATGAATGCCATTTAAGAGAAGTTAAAGAGAAGTAGAGTGTTAAAGTTTCAATTTGAAGAAAGTACATTTGCTGTCCAATCTTTGTACTTCAGTTTTCACCCCAAGGCTTTTCAGCTGTCATTGAATTATACACTTTCTAGTTAAAAAAAAGATTCATGTTGGCCAGAGTCACAGGCTTGTTTTCAGAATGCCTTAAGCATTCCAGCTACCTGAAGTCCACACACAAAAGTAACAATTCCTTGGAGCCTTAGTAATTAATGAGTGTAATATTAAAAGTGTTCTATCTGCATCAAATGTAAAACCCACAGAAACCCTTTAGAAACTTTTTTCTCATCCAGAGTTGAAAGCATTATTAGTTTTAGTGCACATGTGGGTGTATTTGTAATTTTTTATAATATTGTGCAATATGTATTAGCTATGTAAACTGAGGTTTTGGAAACCAAAAAGTAAGAATGAGTTTGTTGTATTCTGTATTCATTCCTCCATTCAGCTGTGTGAAATTGCCTTCCCAGCACATGCACGTCCCTAATTCTTCATTGTGGACTTTTACAGACTATCTATTTGAAAATAAGACAGAACCTGACCTTAAAAGGTTTAGA
Source organism: Luscinia megarhynchos (assembly GCA_034336665.1). Classification (NCBI taxonomy): domain Eukaryota; kingdom Metazoa; phylum Chordata; class Aves; order Passeriformes; family Muscicapidae; genus Luscinia; species Luscinia megarhynchos. Next base: position 33,854,519 of record CM067569.1, on the reverse strand, counting down.
AAAGAAGCAGTTTTGACTTCAGAGTTTGCTAAATAGTGCCTAATTTAAGTTGCAATGTTTAATATACTTCAGTGAGAAGAATTCACATTTTGTATGTTACCCTTTATTTCATACCATGATCTGGTAGCTTAATTCTTTCTCTGTTTTCTTACCCCAATAGAAATATTAAAAGCTTGTCAGAGATCCAGATTGTTCAAGTTGCTTGTGGTTATTATCACTCACTAGCACTCTCAAAAGGTAAGCCAAATTCTCCTGAAGTTTTGTGTAATTTCTTACCAGGGAATTCAGAAGTTTTCAACATTTATTTTATCTTTTTTTTTTTTAAAGGAAATGTGTTTATTAAACATGATACTGTTTAGCACAGATGGGATTTCAGGTTGATAGGGGCTGTGTAATTTAACAATGGAAGCTTGAATTTGAAAACCAAATGTACAAACAAATTTTGAGTTTTTATTTCTTTAGGGGGTGTGTGTGTGTTATTTCTTTTAATTATATCATCTGGCTATCATGTAACTTCCTGTTTTGTTTCTTTTTCTTGGTCCCAAATCTTTCTCATCCTGCTGGCACACTGCTCTGTCCCTGGTCTCTTTTAACCTGTAACCTCAAGTTACTGAGGCTTGCAGGAGTGACTTCCTTGTGTGCTTTATTATGGCAAAGCCTCTGCTTTTTGGTGCTTCCATAGCTAAAATGCCATGTACATACAAGTCACCTTTTGAAAGTTTAAATACCTGTCTTCAAATTTCTGCTGAGGCTGTGAGCTCATACTTAGTTGGCCTCCTTGTAGTGCATGTCTGGTTAGTGCAGCTCTCCAGAAACAAAAATGAATTTAAATTTGCTTGTTGCTTGTCTCATCACAAGATAGGGGAGTAGTGGCCAAAACTTCCACTCAGAACAAGTGGCTGCTGACAAGGGTTAATGGAGACTTACCAACTCAAACCAAAATTCCAGAAAGATTGTAGTTTGTCAGTGTTTCTTAACAAGGGTGTGTTTAAAATATGAATCAAATAACTGTGGGGAGGCAGGTGTTCATTGTATGTTGAACTATTTTTTTTCTTTGAATACAGTAGTTTATACTGATTATATGTGCCTGGATTCTCCATGTGGCTCCTCATGGCCTCATGTTGAGCATTTCCTGTGCCATTATGTATTCCTAGGTGAAATTATCGTTATAAACCAAAGAAATGCCTTTGTTTTCAGGGCAGGCAGGCAGAGCTTTAGGAGTAACCCTTTGCCAGAGTTAAGATCTGCAGTAGAAGGCAGGGAGTAGCAGAGGTGTGTTGTTAAGTGTTCTGTTGGTCAAAGGTGCAGGAATGTCAGGGGAATTTGTGATTTAAAATTCAAAAGTTTTAAATAGTTACAGGCTTCAAGTACAGCATCACTATTTTATTGCCAATTCATGGATTTGCAGCTCCCTTTCTGTTCTTGACATGCACTGTAGGATTTTCTGGGTTTAGTTGTTAATGTAAATAAATAAAATCTGAGACTCCAGGGATTGGGTTTCATTGTTTCCTCATCTTGATAAAACTTACTGGAAAGTTGAGATGGGAGAGACACAGGAAGCATTTTGAAGGTAACATTGCTCTTGAAAACCTATCACATCAGCAAAAGTAAATGATCTTGTGTTTGGGTGTTAATTTTTAGGATAGTAAATACCTTGGCAAAACATTGGTTGTTTAAGAGAATATTTTATTTTAGGCAGTCTTAACATAAACAGGTCTTTGTCATTCTGCAAATATTTTTTTCTTTATAAGGTGTCAAATGACATTATATACCTTGTGCTTCATTGATCATATAATGAAGACAGTATTTAAAAATACTTTAAATATGTTAAATTGTTTGTGAAAATTTGTGCCTTACTTTAAAAAATCTTAAATGAGGCTCTTGATTGGAAATCAGAAAATTTTCCATAGCCAGGGTGCAACTTTAGCAGATCTCTGCATAAACATCTGTGCAGTAGAGGAACTTCCCGTGGAGCAGTGCCTTGTTTTTTAATAGCCAGGCTCAGTTGATCTGGCCCTGTTGGAAGAGGAATGCTAAGAGCAGTTTTGAGGAGTGTGAATGCAATTTAAATGCTTCTAGTCTGATTAAATGCTTGAGTTGAATGCCTGCAAATTGCACGAGAATGCTTAGCTTCAGAAGTCAGTAATTTGTATGCATTTTCAAAGTCAAAAGTATTTGAAGAGTGACAGTCTAACTTTTAGCTTTTCTTACAGTGGATAAACATTGTATTATTAAACCATATTGATCATTTTTCTTGGTTGTTTATTTTTTTCCTTCAAACAGGAAGCGAAGTGTTTTCCTGGGGACAAAACAAATATGGCCAGCTGGGCTTAGGTTATGAATATAAAAAACAAACCTCACCACAAGTGATTAAATCTCTGCTGGGAATCCCTTTTGCACAGATTGCAGCAGGAGGAGCTCATAGTTTTGTACTCACTCTTTCTGGAGCCATCTTCGGATGGGGACGCAACAAATTTGGGCAGCTGGGTCTAAATGATGATAATGGTAAGTAAGAATTGCTTCAGGGGAGTTTGATGCTGAAGGCTTTGGGCTGGGAATCCAAAGAATTGCATGAAGAAGATACAGAGGTGTTTTCCTGAGCTCTTTTTAGTGAGAAAGCTGACAGTGTTATGTTGGAATTCTTGTCTGCTTCACTTGTGTTCTTTCCCTGTTCTACATCTTCCTGTGGCTTAATGGGATTGAATTAAAATACTGTGCAGTAGTTACAGTTTGAACTGAGTTTTATCTGGATGAAATTGCTTGGAAAAAGCAGTAATCTCTCAAAACTAATTGGTTGTCCTTAGTAGTCACATTTAAACCATCTTCATTTTTTACTGGCATTTACTTTTACATTCCTTTCTCAGGTCACTTTTGATAATCATTCACAATTTTTGGCTAACCATTTCCAATATTTCCTCTGCTGGGTGGATGACACTCAATGATTTTTACCCAGTGGTTAGATTAGACAAAAAATTGTTTCTTGGTTGGTTGTATTGTGTTGCATGGACAGTGTCTGCTCACAGGGCTCCAGGATGACAGTGTTGGCTGTCAGGAGTCCAGTCATGCACAGTTTAGTGAGGGATAATCTATAGATTGTTCATTGTTGTCAACACCATTTAAAATAGAAAAAATGGGTTGTAAATGAAATACCCATCTGAATGCCTAGCAAATTGTCACATTCATGTAATAAGAAAATTACAATTATTTTTCAGAAATCGTGGGAGACTTCAGTTGCTACTACATATTCTTTGGAATGTGTCTAACCTCAGGTTTTTATGTAGCATCACTTCTCAATAAAATCCCTTTTAAATGTTTTTATAGGGTTTCTTGCAGACATGTTAGCATGCCTGGTGGGTTTTAAGACATTAGCACTAACATTTTAAAAAATTACTTTTGTGCAAAGTTGTCTTGTCCTAGCGATGGAGGGATGTTAGGTCTGCTTCCTGTTTGTCCAGTGCTGCGTTCTGTTTTGCAGTTAGTTACATTAAATATACTTTCCAAAGAAGCCAAACTGATACTGATGCCAAGATGATTCTTTGCCTTTTCTTTTGTGTCCCTTTTATGAATCCTCTGGAGGTAAAACCCCTTAACCATGTCTGGCTCTTCATTGTTAGGAGCAAGGAAAATGCATCAGTACCAACTCACAGGAACATTTTAAAAACATGAAACACAGAAGCAATTCAAAACAATGATCATTTATTTTCTTTCCTCGTGGCCAGTGCCAGGTCTAATGTAATGTTCCATATTTTGTGGTTTGTGTATTGACATATGATCTGAGTTAGTGAAAAGGAGAGCATGGGCTACAAACTTTTTCAGTGTATTAGTCCCTGTTTTTTCCTGTAGTAACACTTCCATCTCCAAGATACATAAATTTAGTAAGAGTGATTGCATTATGCTAAAAAATTTAAAGTGCTTACTTGACTAGAATAAATGAGCAAAATTGTTTGGGTTTTGATTTTTATTGTCAAAATAAGTGACCTTTCTTTATTGAACTTTTCAGACAGGTATGTTCCTACACTGCTGAAGTCCCTGAGAAGTCAGAAGGTTGTTCATATATGTTGTGGAGAAGATCATACTGCTGCCCTTACAAAGGTACAGAACTTTGTAACCTGTACCTCCAATTTCTTTAAAGTTTCCAGGAGAAGATGCTACCTGAACAGGAAATAATCAATTAAATTCTGGATAAAATTTCTCCTAAATTTATGGGATTAAGTTAAGGAAGGATTGGAAGAATGGTTAAATATTTGAAAAAAATTACCAAACACAAGAAATCTTGCTTTCTAATGCATATTTTCCTTTGTCATGCATAGAAGTTAACTCCAAACTTGCTTTAAAGCCAATGGGCCCGGTTGAGATTCTGAATGTTTGTAGAGATTGTCACCCATGTACATGGCTCCATTGTCCCCTGCAGAGCCAGGGGCTGATTCACTTTTTGGAGGCACTACTATGTATATATGTGTGTGTATATATATATGTATATATTCTCCAAGTCCTTCTGAAGTTCAGAAAAACCTGGCACTGTTTGCTATCCCAACTCAGTGACTGAGGCTGTTGGGTTTTCTCAGTGGATGCTGCAGTTTTGGTGGTGGTTTCCAGCTGAGGGCCTAGCTGAGGCAGAGTAGAGTTAAAAGAAACAGATTCACAATTTCAAAGCATCAGAAAATGGCAGTTTCAGAGTTGTTGTGAGGTAAGGTGTATAATTTCTGAAAATGTTTCTGGTTTAAACATTGAGGGTTCAGGGTTAATTTCTTGATTAATCAAAAAGACTTTAAAAGTACTTGCCTTACAACAATGTTGAAATTTCTGGTTTCTTATGCTTTCAAGGCTGTTCCAGTCAGGCTGTGTGTCATCTGCTGAGCAGGGCAGCTTCCTGTTTGCTAATCACTTCAAAATTTGTCTTCTGAGTTTTAAGGCCAAAGTATACTTTTTAATAGTGGGAGTTTGTATATGGGTGAAGTTCATCAAGAAAACTGGAAGAGGAAAAATGAGGATTAGGATCTATAATTTACATAAGTTAATGATAGATGAGTGAATTTAACACAACTAAGGTAATATTTCATAGCTGTGCCATGTTTTCATAACTCCAATTAACTTGTGTGTCTCAGGAGCCTGTTGTGCCCTGTATATTTTCTGTCCTTTCCCTGCAATGCCAAGCTCTTTAGAAAAGATTTATTAAACCTCTGTTTCTGTGAAATTTCTTGTTCTGAGATATACAGTCATCTTAATGTAAAAAATTTGTTTGTTTAGGAAGGTGGGGTTTTTACATTTGGAGCTGGAGGCTATGGTCAGTTGGGTCATAACTCTACCAGCCACGAGATTAATCCAAGGAAAGTTTTTGAGCTTATGGGAAGTGTTGTCACACAGATCACCTGTGGCAGGTAAGGTCTATTCTGTGCTAACCCTGTGAATGTTACAGATAAATTGTTTTATATGAAACTTTATATCTATTGAAGTGGGGGTTTTCTTAGCCTTTGTGGTCAGGGGAAGTATTTGTTGCTGTCACTTCCTCTTGAAGAAATAGTTTGCCCAAATTCCCAACTGGTTCCTCACAGGCCTGTGATAGGAGAGGGGGCATCTAGAGCAGGATGGGAAGGGAAAGGAGATGCAGGCAGTCTCCAGGCATTCATTTCTGGTATTCTCTAGAGGTCACACAGGGGCTGAGCACTGGCAGCTCCATTCCACAGAAAAAGAGGATTGCCTTTGGAGTATAAATGGAATATGGCCAGTGGCAGGGCATTGCAGGGGAGCAGTGGAGTGTTGGGTATGACAGGACCTCTGACACACTGCTCAGCACAATTCCTGCACAAAGCATGTTCCAGTGCTTAGGTTTGTGTTACTGAATTCTCTTTGCCCTAGGCAGCACACCACTGCATTTGTCCCTTCTTCTGGAAGAATTTACTCTTTTGGGCTCGGAGGCAACGGGCAGTTAGGGACAGGGACCACCAGTAACAGGAAAAGTCCCTTCACAGTGAAAGGAAGCTGGATTCCCTATAGCCCCCAGAGCCCAATGAGCACAGGTAAGCACCAGCTGGTGGGTTTGCTTCTTGGTTGCCTGTTCCTTTATAGTGGATTACTTAAAACTCTCGAGATTTTAACTAAATATGGGCTGTAATCGTTTTTCCCAAGCAGTTTGATTCCACTGTGCTCTGTGTTCCTGCTGTAGCAATGACGTGCCTGTGCTGGTGGGGTGGCACTAGACCTGGAACTTACTTCAGGGAAACATGGTCTTAACTATTGTGTCAGTGAGGTTCTGCCACAGGGGAGCCTTTTTGTAGCCAAGTGTTATAATCATTTTCAATTTCACGTTTTCACGGTGGTCTGGTTTTTATTCCTTTTGCAGACACTGAGGAGTGCTACTGTGTAAAGAGAATTTTCTCTGGTGGGGACCAAAGTTTTGCACACTACTTTTATCCACAGGTAACAAATTAAGTGTCATTTGGTTCCAAAGCTTGTGAAAGTTGGATTTTCATTTTTTTGATGCATTTTAAAGGATTTTGAAGTTGAAGGTGCATGTGACTATATTGTAAAACTTGTTAGAGCAGTGTGGAAGCAAAAGGCACTAAGTCATGGTAGCAGCTGGAGGACTTGGATCCAGGTAGTGTGTGTTAGCTGCCAGGAAGCTCTTGAGACTTTTTGGCATCAACTTTTTTCTTAATGGATGAATGCACTTCTTTTCATGTTGTAAGGCAAGAATTGATTGAATATTTGAGCTCTTTTCTCCTTGCCCAGTCCTCCTCATAGCTCCTGACCAGCAGCAACTTTGGTGTCTTCTGCTCTGTTGCCATTTTAAAGTGGTGAGGAAACAAATGGAGCTTTTTGCTAAAAATTGCTGGTGGTGACATAGTTTGTTATGTCACAATTTTATAATAGTCTTAAAGCTTAAGTTTTAAGCAAGAATTGATGTGTTTAAATTCTAGTATGTAAAAGAGTCTAGTATGGCTTTACAGTAAAAATGGCAATGTGGAAGTGTGATGGAAAGAAAATGCTATTGGAGGGTGAGTTGGGAGATAAAATAAAAACAAGAAGATTCATGGGTCTGCTTCCAGTACAGCTCAGCAGATGTTAGACCATGGGGATTAATGAAGCATCAAGAGTTGAGTATGTAGGGTGAAAACTAATCTGGACACAAGGGAAAATGGATTTTAGTGGGGAAGCAAGCTCATGAAGAAAAACTGAGTACAGGTTAGACTTGCAGCAGTGCTTTGTGCTCAGAGCCTGTTCTGGTTTTACAGAATCAGCAGTTTCTCTAGGACTGACTTGGGTTATTTTTCTAAATTCTGACAATTTTAAACCATTGATGTATTTGAGAGAAACTTGCTTATCTGGTGTAAACTGGAAAATTACTTGTAATAGGGTCTCAAAACTTGTCTATTAAAACTTTTTCTTAAAAACTTTATGTGCAATTTTCTTAATTACTGGGGGAGTTTCTGACAGACTAATTGAGGTGAACTGGAGACTGTATGAATGCAGTTATTGTGGCCTGTTCTGTACAAAAAGTGTTAGCAATAGATGAACTTTGATGCTGCAGAAGTATCCCTTTTAGTACTCTTGAGTTTGGTAATGTGTGCTGATTCCTTCCAAAGTTCTGTGTGTACTGTGCCCCTGGGGGCTGTGTGTCCCTGCCAGTTAAGGGGCCCCAGCCAAAATCAGTTTTCTCAAGTCAGTTTTTGGGCAGCTCAGCTCCCTGAGTTGTTTTCTTTGGCTGGACAGAAGGGAAATGGCAAAAGTGCTCCTTGTCCTGATGCTGTAGGATGGGATCTGAAGTGCTGATTTTTGGCAGTCATTGTCACACTGAGTCAGCTCAGTGTTGTCAGGTAGCACCCTCAGGAGGAATGTTTTTCTCTTTTTTTTGTGTGCAGTTTGCCATCTCTTTTTGAACCAGTGCTCCTAATGAAAACAGGGATCTTGCTTCTCCTCCTCTTTAACTATTCCAGCTCTTAGTGGAATTCATTTTATATGAGCAGCACTTGCCAGTGCAGCTCCTCTGATGATGCAGGGCATGTTCACAGAAGCATGATTCATTCTCAGAGGAGCCTGATGGAAGTGGGGTGGAAGAACATCTGTCTGATCATTGAATGGCTCCTTTGCTGCGTGCTCACAGCTTGGCAGGGAGCTAAGTGGCTCCTGCTGGCTGGAGAGGAGATGCTTGCTGCTCACATCTAAGGCTGGGTTAGGGTTCATCACAAAGTCCAGTGATATTTAAGGAGCTGGCCTTTAGGCAAGGTGTGGGAATTAACACCTAATTGAGATGGTTTTGGTGTATGCTCTGCTTTCACAGGGAATGCAGAACTGTTAAACACAGCATTTCACAGCTGTGGTCTGGGTAGGCAAATTGTCAGCTCAGACAGCTCAACCAGAGGGCTGATTTTTCTGGAAATCAGTTTTGTGTGCCTGATTCTTTATGCTTTCTTTAATATTTCTTTAGAACATGGTGCCACCAGATGATTTTAGGTATCCTGACCTTTTGAAGCAGATCTGGACTGTGAATGAAACGTTTATTCAGAGATTGCTGAGTTTCCCATCTGGAAGACTTCCTGTAGAGATAGCTATGTAAGTGATGGAAGGGAAAGAAGTAGCCTTTGGTGATTCTGCTTCTGAATTGAGCATTTATGGGGCTTTGGGCATACATAGCAGAGCTATTTTTAATTACTGAATTTATGAGGTGCTGAGCTCTTGCTGTGCTTTCATTGTCATGCTTGTTGAGTGGTTTAGATCCTTGAGACTGTGTAATCTTTGCTTCAGTTTAGATGACTGTGCAAGATGAAATTAAGTATCTAATTGCACATTGAAAAATAGCAATAGATGTAAAGGAATATGAGAACAACGCAAAGATTATTGCCTCTATTTTAATAGAAGAGTATGCAAAGCAATTAAATTGTGAGACTGGCTGTGATTTGAGCTGTCTTAAGTGTTGAGTCTTGAATGGAGATTTTATCTTAGTCACATTTGAGTCAGTCCCATCCTCTGCACAATGTAATTTATTAGGGGTTAAATACAGGTTTTTTAATTGCTAATGCTAATTTTTAAAAGGAAAGCCAAATATAACATTTCATGTGACCAATTTCAGTGAAATTGATGGAGCATTCTCCTCAGCTGGGTGCCTGAATGGGAGCTTTTTGGCATTGAGGTAAGTTTTTAACAAGCCTTCCTGTGCACAGCATTAGTGGTGGCAGCTGGGACACCTTCCAAGGTTTCCTTGTCTCACTGGTGCTCTGATAGCCTCCCTTGAAACTCCTGCTGCTTTCCTGCCCTGTGTTTGTCAGCTGCCCCAGTGAGAATGGCTCCAGCCTGTCTTGGCTGCTGCCATGTCAGCCAGCAAAGCTCATCACATTTGTCAGCCACAGGCTGGTTGTAATTCAAGGGCTGTTTTACATCTTAGTCTTTTTGCATGATTTTCTTGCAGTTAAAGATTTTTTTTCCAGTTGTTTCGAATGCCATATAAAAAATGAAAGTCTGATATATTTTAAATCCTTACTCAGTAGGTCTGAAATTCAAGGGGTAAAAATCTTGAGTTGCTAAGAACACAGGATTCAGTCTTTCTGATTTTTTTTTCCTTCCTGCAGCAATGATGATCATTACAAAACCAGCACTAGATTCTCAGGGGTTGATATGAATGCTGCTAGACTACTCTTCCACAAACTCATACAGCCTGAGCATGCTCACATATCCCAACAGGTTTGTTCTGTGTATTTTCCTTGTGTTTGGAATTATCTTTCTGGATTACAGCTCTCCAGAAATACTACTGTTATGTTTGGTCCAACCCTGTAAATAGATTTATTTACTCAATAATATATTGACTGCCAATGTGTGAAACCATATTTTGTTGTGACAATTAGGTGACACATCAGCATATTATATTTTAGTATTTACTGTCATTTTCTAAATGTGTAATAGTTTTCACTGAAACTCCTAATTATTGTTTTTGAGATTAGTTTTCATATACATGGGCATTTGTTTAAAATCTCAATTGTATTAAAATAAACAGAATTTTCTGATGTGCTGTAGGTGGCAGCTAGTTTGGAAAAGAACCTTATTCCCAAATTGACCAGCTCCTTACCAGATGTTGAAGCTTTGAGGCTGTATCTCACTCTGCCAGAGTGCCCACTGATGAGTGATGAGAACAATTTCACAACCTTAGCTATTCCTTTTGGAGCAGCAATTCTGAACCTAGAAAAAGCTCCTCTGAAAGTTCTTGGTAAGAAACTGAATTTTTACTGTTAAAACTAAGGATCTGCAGATGAAAATGTACAGGAATTCCATCAGTGAAGACCTGGCCTCAGCAGCACCTGCTGTGTATTTACAGTTCTGTACAATTCCCCAGTGGGAAAGTTAAGGCTTGACATTGCTTGGTGTAAGAAAACACTTATTCTGTTGCTTCAGGGTGAGTTAACAGGCCATCCCTGTGATTTCATCTGCTATTGTAGTTTTTGGACTGATGCCACTTGGGAGGAATTAAACTGTGTAGTTCAGTGTAATTGATATGTGTCTTTGCTCTTCAAAGTGAAAATTATGTGGTCAGACAGCTAACAAGCTCTGAGCAATTTACAAAAGTGTTGCAGAGCAGATGTTAAATTGTCTTGGTTGTGACTACAGCACCTGTTCTGAGCTTCTGAAGCTGTTGATCTTTTCTCACTGGTGCCAAGATGTGGTCTTCAGATATGCAGCTGAGAATAACTCTGGGTTTTAACTTCTACTTCTTTCTTGTTGTGACTTCTATCAGCTGAAATTCAGCTTAAAGAATTGTTTTCAGAATATTTGGCCTTTAACTGATTTTTTTTTTGAGAGGGTACTTTCCTTTTCCTCAGTTACTCTTTGCCTTGTAATCTCTTAGGTTGTTTCAGTAGTTTTTGGTGAGAGTAAAGAAAGACAAGCTGATTGTGTTTTGAACTCTAGATCCTTTTCCATCATTTTCTATTGCTCTCACTGCTGTTTGCTTAAGATTGCAGGTTTTGAGCCATCCATTTTTATAAATGTTGCTTTTTGATGCTGTTACTTAGTCTGGATGAACAGACTTGAAGGGGCTTAGATTTGATGTGTAACAATAGAGCATTTGTTGTGTTACAACTTGTTTTCAGGGTCTGTAGTAACTGATGCTTATGCTTTCTGGCCAGACATGTTTCTTGGTTAAAAGGATAACAGTGTGGCAGTGACAGGTACTAAATTTATGTGTTCACCATGTGTTGACAGAAAATTGGTGGTCTGTACTTGAACCTCCCTTGTTCCTCAAGATAGTGGAACTCTACAAGGATGTCGTAGTGCACCTTTTGAAGCTGTGCAAGATGGGCCTTCCACCTTCTGACAGAAGAATACTCACCAATTTCCTGCACACAGCCTTCAGAGTTCTGGAAATACTGCACAGAGTACGTTTGTGGTGTTTCTAAACAGTTCCTTGGCTGCTTGGCTCTGTCAGCATCTCAGTGCTGGGTGGTTGGTGGAAGCTGAGTTACTGATCGGTTTGAGAGATCAGAAATATCTACAGAAATATCTGTGGTTGTTCCATCTGGACCTGTGAATCCTTGGGATTCTGGTTTCCAGTCTGACATGATGATGGAATTAACTATTTTTTGGGAACACAGTCACCCAGTCATTTGCATCTGTGAGGGGATGGATTAGAGTGAGAGGGGAGAAACAGGGTGACAGCTCTGGGATATTTTGCAGATTGAGTATGTAGTGGTTTGGAGAGGCATCTGGGAGGGATTTGTGAAAAGCAGACTTAGATTATCTGGTTATAAAGGCAGGATCTTTGTAAGTGTCTTGCTGCTTTGCCAGTTAGTGCTTAGCAGTCCTTGGGAAAAGAAGTGTGTCTCAGGAAATTGTGGATGTTTCTGGATTAGTATTATCCTGTGGAGAAAAGCCTCTGTATACCAAGTTACTTTTCCCCCATCTCTTTTTTTTTAAGCTTAGTGTTTTAAAATGGAAACTGTTCCTCTGCTCACAGGTAATAGTGTTCATGCTATAACAAGACTAGAGTTATTGAATCCTAGCTCTTAAACCTGTGTGAATACAGGAGCAAGTATTTATTCTATTGTGAACATGAATATGTGTATTACCACTGTTCCTGGGAGGTCATATGATGTTTCAAAGTGCACTTAATTGTATTCTCCTGCACTCTGTGATGGGATTTTGAATAGCCCATGTATCCATGTCTTTAACATTGTTTTTTGCTTTCTTGTAGGCACTGTTGTTTTTCTAGAATTTTTTTGGTAGCTGGGTATCTGTGGCTGGCGTATGAAATGCTTGAAAAGCATGGAAAATATCCCTTTGAAAGCTAATAAAAAAAATAAATTGCACTTCCTTAGGTGAATGAAAGAGGACAAGTGATACAGTATGACAGATTTTACATTCATGAGATACAAGATCTAATAGATATCAGAAATGACTATGCCAACTGGTTCCAGCAGCAGGTACTGGGAATGGTAAGTTCTGTTGATTTTTATTTGGGTTTTTATGGGAGTTTTCCTCCCATGTTTTGTGTTTGTTTTATCCCTTTGAAAAAAATCCATAGATTCTTGTCACTTCTTTTTCATAAAAACACCTTCACGGATGACCAGTGTTGAACAGACTCGAGTCAGGTACAGGCTAAAGAGGAATTATTAAGAGGGTGTGTTTCTTCTAGGGTGTCATACCTAGGACTGGCACTGCTCAATATTTGAATTTGTCAGTTAAAAAGTTATGTAGAATGCTGTCCCTGGAGACTTGCCATGTCCAAAAAATTAGGAATAATAATCCACAATAGGAGAACATCCAGAATAATCAGAATTGCTGTATTAGACAGGTCCAGTCCATGAGGAAGCTGCAGCTGTCTTGGGTAATGAGTCAGGAAGTGCAGCAGGGAGCTACAGGGGCAGATAACGGATGGAATTTGCTACTTGGAGTTTAGCAGCCACAACTGAGATAATTAATGCTGCATCTGTAAACAGGAGAGTGCTAAGTGGGAGTAAATTAATGACTGCAGAGAATTAGTGACTTGGATAGGTTTTTGCCACAGTTCCTTGACTTGAGCTTTGAAAGAATATTGTAAGTAATTTAATAAGTTTTCTCTAGCCACCCATATTTTATTCTTTTGCAACAGTACCAGCAGATGTCATTAGTTGAAGTGTGGAAATAAACATTTTAAGTGTGTAATTTTTTGCATTCAAGCAAACATGGTACTTTAACAGCCCTGTTTTTAAAGACTGATAAACCCTGTAACAGTCCTGTTTTTAAAGACTGATAAACAGGGTGTTGAAAGACAAGCTTGTGTTTAATAAATTAATTAGAATGTTTATGGTTAATGTTTATTTCACAGTAAACCTTCTCTTGGGGGGGAAGCAGTAAATAAATATTTTTAAAATTCTACATCAGAGATGAGTAATTAATGCAGACACTAATGCTGCTTTTTCATCTTAATTGTTGCTACCTTTGTGCAAATGCTGTCATAGGATGTCAACCATGGATTAACTGAGGTAAGATTGGTTGCAGTCTGATTTCTTTTGAAGAGTGTAAGGAAATCAGAAATGTGAATGTCAAGGATTGTCTGCTGTGTTCTGTTGGGAGTAAAGCTTCAAATTAGCCATGGCTGTAATCTGAAAAAAAATCTTTCGTGGTGCAAAAATATGTAATTGTCATTATTGCAAATTGGGAAGAGCATTTGGTAAAAAGGGTTACTTTTATACCCACTAGCTGCAGTAACAGTTGTGGAATTCCAATGTGCTAAGTGAGAGTGTCATTTGTGCCTGGCTTGATTTGGTTTGGCTTGATTGAGTTCTGTTGGATTCTTTTTTGTTTGTTTTTGGCTGAAGTACTAAACTATTAAAAATTTACTTAATGTTCCTAAGATGCTTTGATTCTGCATTGATGATAAGTCAAGGTTGAGTTCTTTTTCCAGTAAAATAGATATATTAAATGAGTGCTACTGCAAAGGCTTATTTAAGCACATTTGTGGCTTTTGAACAAGCTGAGCTATGACATGGTTCTTTTCATTCCAGTTAACAGATATTCCTGTTATAATTTGCACATACCCATTTGTATTTGATGCCCAGGCAAAGACAACTCTCTTGCAAACAGATGCAATCATACAGATGCAGGTAGGAGACTCAGTTTTTTGTGTTACAAATTCACTATTTTTTCCCTGAGTTGAGGACCTTGGGGGTTCCTGGTTTTTTGTTGTTTGTTTTATTTTTGGTTTGGTTTTTTGGGTTTTTTTGTTGGTTTTTTTTGTTTGGCTGGTTGGTTTATTATTTATTTTGGGGTTTTGTTTTTCTTTTGATTTTTGTTTGTTTGGTTTGGGTTTTTGTTTTTGGTTAGGTTTTTTTTAAACTCTGTGTAATCTCTCCCCTAAAAAAATCAAGGCTCTAGTTTTAATCTCAGGGTATTTACATGATAGAGGGTAGTGGGATCACATTGAAATTGAACTGTTTTGTAGCTGCCATACATTTCCAAGGAGCTTCTTTTCTTTTCAGGAGTGAGATGGCTTTTTTGTGTTATCAACCCATAGTACAGGTACAAAAGCCCCAAACAAGCAGCAATTAAAAAAACCCAAACCCACAATCCAAACAAACAAAACCCCAAGCACCACCCAGAATAAACAACCTCACCTCCCATATGAGCAGGCTTGGAATAATACTTGGGTCATTGATCTGAGTCTGAAAATAATCAGATGCTGGAAGTCCTGCTCAAGTAATGGGCTTGTGTAGGAAAATGCTACTTTGCTCTTGTAATTAATAATAAATGTTATTTCATGTGTTTAAAATGTGTATGCACAGTCAATACCAGCATTTGATGTATTCAGGGAACTGTTCACATTAAATGTTTCCAGTAACAATATTAATTATTATTAAAACACACGAACTCTCAAGAGTTCTCTACTGTACCCAGAACATTTGCAACAGCATTTTCTTTTTCAGACAATTTTAAATTTGACAGAAATTATCATGCAAGTTAAATTGCTTTTCATGCTGTGAATTAGTTTTTAAGATATGTTTGTTTTCATGCCAGATTTATATTAAACAGCTTACTCTTCATTAGATGAAATGCAGGATCTTTCTGTTTCCTTTTGTTATCCAAGGTATTTTGACTAGAATGTCAAAACCTGGGTTCTTACACTTAGCATTGGTGAGAGCAATGGGTAAAGGAAAAATACTTCCTGAAATCAAACATTTCCTGAGATAAAAAGAATACAGAGAAATCTTGGGCACATGAGTTATTCCCATCTGCACTTTTGCAGACAAGACTGCTGGATAACTAACACTGGGAGGAATTTTTCCTACCTTCTGACTCTCTCCCTTTGTTTTTCTGCAGATGGCTGTTGATCAGGCCCACAGGCAGAATTTGTCTTCTCTCTTCCTGCCAGTATTTGAGTCTGTCAATCCCTGCCTGATCCTGATGGTCCGGAGAGACAACATAGTAGGGGATGCTGTGGAGGTCCTCAGGAAAACAAAGAATGTTGACTACAAGAAGCCTCTCAAGGTATTGCAGCACACACTGCTCTCAGTGATTAAAGATGTTTTTGGACAAACCTTGCTTTACAATCTCCTTGCAGCCCAGTGCTCACTGAGTTGTGTGTTTCAGGTGATTTTTGTAGGGGAGGAAGCTGTCGATGCTGGAGGAGTTCGTAAAGAATTTTTTCTCCTCATCATGAGGGAGTTGCTAGATCCCAAGTATGGAATGTTCAGGTATTATGAGGAGTCCAGGCTGATCTGGTTCTCTGATAAGGTAGGCTCTGGTCTATATTCAGTCATTTTAACTTGCACTGTTTATATTAATATTATATGAACGTTGTAGTTTGTGATTGTTTTATTTCAAGAGTAGGAGCTGAAGCAAATATTCTCAGAAGTTTATTTTTGTCATTGTTAGGTCAAAACTTGCCCCATTCTTGCTGTTTCCCTTTTGCTTTCCCCATTCCTTGTTTACTCTGTACTGGTTGTCCCCAGGCCAGCCAGGTTTTTTAGGAAGAAGTAGCCAGAACAAACTGATTCCAAGGGCAGGATCAGGAAATCAAGGGGGCAGAGACAAATTTTTGAAGTGGGATGTTGAACAGGTCTTCCTGTGTGCAGTTGCATTTGTGGGTGATAGGTGTTGGAGTTTTCAGGACTTTGCAGTCCTCCTTCCCAGACAGCACTGGCTGGGGTGGCTGGATCCCAAAAACCTGAATATTTACATTTCCACAGGTGTGTTTAAAGCCTTGGTAATTAATTCTGAGGGTGTCAATAGTGAGCTCTTCCCTCTTCCTCCCCCAAATATTTTTTTAAAATTTACATTATTTATCACTGAACAGTGCAATAGAAACTCACTGACAAAACCAGAATCTTAATGCAATATGAGTCCCCTGTAACACAGAATATGTTGCAGTTCAGCCCTTTTAATTTTAAGTAGAAAGAATTCTGTTCCCTTTGGATTTCAGTCTCATATGATTAAACTTTATCCTGTTTTCCTTGGTACTTAAAGATACATGCACATTTAAAGAAAATATTAATTAAATTCACTCAGATTATACTGTACTGTGCACTTCTTCCTAGACTCTACAAGGTTAAAATAACTTCTTTATTTTAAACCATCTTGTCTGTTTTCTGTTCTTAGACCTTTGAAGACAGTGACTTGTTTCATTTGATTGGTGTTGTCTGTGGGCTAGCAATATATAATTTTACTATTGTAGACCTTCATTTTCCTCTGGCTTTGTACAAAAAGCTATTGAATAAGAAACCATCCCTGGATGACTTAAAAGAATTGATGCCAGATGTTGGCAGGTAAGCAAGAAAGAAAAATGGGTGTTGTTGGAAATTAGTTTTGAAATCAACAATTTTCTCTAAGAACATAACATTTCCACAGTAACTGGGTAAACAGCTCAGAGTAAATTGCAATGCTTGTGTCATTTGATACATTTGGCACTTAGTGTTGTTAAAACACTACAAGAATTTTAAGGGAAAAAAACCCTTGAAATTCAAATCCCTTGGGTTTTAGCCATCAATTTTATAAGTCTAAGTCTGAACATCGTTTTAGTTCTGAATTAAATCCGTCAAGAAAATGTTTTTGCTCATTTCAGGAACAAATACTAACAATACTAACAAATTCTAAATATTTACTAGGCTAGCAGGTAGGAGGCTCAAATGAGCAGAAAAGGATGCTTGATTAAAAGGATGCTTAGTGTTGTGGATGCCAGTTTTCATTGATTCAAGGAGAAATCAAAGATGTTAATGAAAGAGCCAGTCAGTGGTTTTTAAATACCAACTGCCTCTGCTTTGAGAATCCTTTAGCTGAAGTCTTAAGATAGGATTTAAGATAGTTCTTTCTTCTCCCCCTGGGATATTCAAAAGGAAATGATTGCTTGGAATTTCCCAGCAGTACACAAGGTGCAAGACAATAAGATAACAAATGAAATAAAAGTAGAAGGATACTTCTTAAATTTGAATTATCAAAGCATAAATAATACTTCAGGAAAATCAATTCATCTTTTCTTTCCCCTGGTGCAAGTATTTTGTAACTTATTTTGCAGGGGAATGCAACAGCTATTGGACTATCCAGAGGATGACATAGAAGAAGCATTTTGTCTTAATTTTACTGTAAGTTTTATGTAGAGTTTGAAGTATGTCTTGCCAAGCTCACACCATCTATTTTAATTGCCTCTGATGGAGTGTTGGAACAAAAGCATCAGCAGCTGATTCCCATGAGTTTTATCTCCTCTGTGTGCCATTCATATTGCTGTTAACTAAGTGGTGGGAGGAAGTACTTCATGCAATAAACAAGATTTATACCTTTTCTATTTGTTTCAAATAGATCACTGTGGAAAATTTTGGTACAACAGAAATTAAGGAGCTTGTTCCTAAAGGTGCTGACATTCCTGTAGTCAAACAAAATAGGTGAGTTCTGTGGGTTACAGGGTATTTGGTATTGCTGTCTGCCTTGGGAGTGTTGCTGGGCTGCTGGAAATACCCTTTGCTTGTGGAGGCAAAACTTGGCTCTGTTCCCAAGCTCTTCTCATGTGTGTTGTTAAAATAGCTGTTGTCTTGTAATGACACAGACAAGCTGTGGCTGCCCCATCCCTGGCAGTGCTCAAAGCAGGCTTGGACAGGGCTTGGAGCAACCTGGTGTGGTTGAAGATGTCCCTGCCCATGGCAGGTGGTCAGACTAGATCTTCAAAGGTCCCTTCCAACCCCAGTCGTAAGCATTTTATAAGATTAAAAATGTTTGTGGTTCTGCTGATGCCTTGGGGTGGCTGCCTAGGAGAGAGGCTAGACAAAGGTAAGAGAATAAAGTGGGTTTTTCTGAAAGACCTTCAGCAGATAAACCCTGGGCAGCCAAAGCCTTGCACAGGCTGCACCCAAGGTGGATGATGGTCACCAGTTTTCCAGACAGATAGAACTTTGGTCTGATTGCATTTCAGGGATTAATCCTCCAGGGGTTAATTACAGCTTCAGGCAATGAAATCATATTCCCCCAGTTTGCTCCCCCTCAATTCACTGTTGTTTACACTTTTTGGGCCTGAGGCTGTAGGGTGTCCTTGGATCCCGGGCCCAGAGGGATTGTTTTGTCCACAATGTGAAGAGAGTTAACTAACACTTCATATGGAATTTAGAGCTATGCACTAATGCAGTATAGGATTTGAAAATATAACAGCTAAAGTCTTAAAGCATCACTGCAGGAAGCTACATGTCATTGGAATTCAGTGAGTAATGATGAGAACTTTAATTTAAGGGCCAGTATTACACTACTCACTCCTACATGATCATTATTTCAGGAGGTCTTCCCTTTGCAGAGTAGATAACATTGCATAAGTTAGTCCAATGTTACTGTCAGGAGAGTGTGCAACAGGAGGGTTTTTTCCTCAGTCAAGGATTTTGTAACTTATTTGTAAAAACAGCCTTTCCTCCCCTTTGTTCCCTTTCTGCTCCTGGAGGATAGGCAGAACATACCTGGTGGTGCTTTTGTCCCCTTTTTGCAGAATTTTCCAGTCTGTTCTTTAATCTTTATGAATTCTCTGTGCTTGTACTTCTCCCAGGGTAAAGGGAGAGTTGAATGGAAAGAGCATACTCCATGAGAACTGAATGCACATGGAAAACACTGTAGCTATGCAGTTCTCTGTGTAGGTTTGATGTTCTGTCACTAAATGACTGTAGAATTGGGGTTGAATTATGGGAAAAGTTCCAAGGAGTCTGTGGAATGTCTGTTGCATTGTACTACATGTTGTCTTGCAGCAATGAAGATTTCCTCTTTGTCACGCTCTAAATATTCCATGATGCTTCAATTAATTTTATAATAGAAATCAGTTTATCAGTGTGACTTTTTCCTGGAGCAGGCTTGCACTGTTAGTGTTACACAAGTTACCTGCCCCTCTGTAATTACTCAGCATTGATGAGTGGAGTGATGGAGTGCTGAAGGGGAGGAGTGTGCATCACCACTTGGGTCATCTCCAGCATTTTCAGTGCAACAGCTTTAGTAAACATGTCAAGTAAATGTGTTTGTATGATTCTGTAAATGACTGGTGGCATTACTCAAAGACTGGGGGTGGTAGTGTTGAAATGCATTCTCTCTTTCCACAGTGAGCATGTGTTGGTAGGATAGCTGTAATGTACAGCTGAGGTCACAGAGCAGAAACTAAACAGTGTTCACTGGCATTGATTTAAAAAAAATATCATGAATACTGTATCACATTGAGAAATTTTAGATCTCCCTTAAGTACTGCTGAAGATGTTTCCAGCAGGATCTGAGAACTCCTTGTACCTAAGCACAGATAACAGGCCATCTGTTCCTCTGGATCCCAGCTCCTTGGCACTGGTCTTCTTACTGTGTAGCACTCAAATGTCCTTTTGAAGTTGATTTGCATTTTTAGTGCAAATATGGTAATCTTTTTAATTAAAAAAAACTAGAACAGTGAGTTTGATTAGTGGCTTTCAGGACACTCCCTGGAATTCAGGCCTTTCAGCTTGTTGCCAATGAGTCCAGTTCACTGCAATGCACACAAATAAGGGAGATGCTGAAGTGTGTAACATTAAATGTTCCTGCTTCTCTGTTGCAGACTCTGCCTTTAGGGGTGTGGTGGGGAATAGATTCATGTGCCGTTTTATCTTCACTGTGGTTGTAACATAAAGCAGACAATACAATACATTAGGCTCCTTGTTGCTTCATTTTCTGTGCTCTGTTCTATACAGAAATGGCTGCTGCTAGAAGGATGACATGTACTGCTTCCTCTTTAATTCCTCAACATAATTCTTTCTTTTTCTTTGTGCAGGCAAGATTTTGTAGATGCATATGTGGATTACATCTTCAATAGATCTGTGGCTTCCTTATACAGTGCATTCCATGAAGGCTTCCACAAAGTGTGTGGAGGTAAAGTTCTTCAGCTCTTCCAGCCCAGCGAGCTGCAGGCAATGGTGATTGGGAACACAAATTATGACTGGAAAGAGCTGGAGAAGGTAAGAACTGTAGTTAGCTATTGCTTTCATAAAATTCTGATTTCAGGATGCCAAAACTAGGTGTCCTCTTGAGCTCTGTTTTAGTTAATGTGATTCCTGTTATTTATTGACATCTTAAAACATCAGTGAATGAAGATCCTGAAATATATTTACCTTTCTGCTTTAACTTTTTCCATCTAATTTCTGGAGGAAATCAGGCTTAGAAGAGAGGCAGAAAAATCCACAGAGCCTAGAGGCAGCTATACAATCTTTAATATTAGACATGAGAAAGTGAAGTGATTGCACATAGTTATTAAAAGTAAATACTCTCAATTGCCAGAGCTCAGTGAGACTTGGTCTCTGTTGGGATTGGAAATGTTTTGCAGTACAGGCCCTATATCAAATTGAGACTGAACAGCTGGAGAAAATAGAGCAAGGATAGTGGTAGCAGTAGTGTGTCACTTGCTGTACACAAACTGCATTCATTCTGCTGCAGTGGCAGCTTATCCAAGTGTTCTGTGAGCAAGCCATAACCCCATTTCCTGCTCGTTTTAGAATACAGAGTACAAAGGAGAGTACTGGGCAGACCATCCTACAATTAAAATATTCTGGGAGGTTTTTCACGAGTTGTCTTTGGAGAAGAAAAAACAGTTTTTGTGTAAGTATTTGAAATGACTTCACAGAAGTTTCTAACTGAACAGGATCACTGGGATTTCAGGCTCTTGCTATAAGAGGGCAGATGTAAGTATTTGTCTGTAATGATGTGATGAACTATTTGGGAAAAAAAGTCATAGTAGAAGAAATTGATTGTGAGCTTGTCTCTGATTTTCTTGGGGGTGTCCTGAGTCATTCTTGGTGATGGGTGGTTACAGATCACAGTAGCTCAGAGCAGCATTAAAGAAAAAGAAAAGCCAACCCCCAAAACACCAACAACCTAATCTGCTGGTGACATTTATTTGGTAGCTAGGATATTTTGACATATAGTTCACATCCTCCAGGTTTTTCACTGCACAGAGATGGAAATTTGGAGTTGTCCCTGATGGTAAATCTATCAAGATACTGATATAAGTGGAAATGTACAGATAAAGTAACCCAAGCTTGCTGTGGGTGAGGATTTGCTTAGAATAGATCAGAGTAGTTTCCAATTCAGATAAATTATTTATTGAACAAACTAATTCTGTGTTTACAAGATTCTTGGAAATGCTCAGTAAAGATACAGCCAATAGATTTTAAGTTTGAAGGTTCTGTTGCATGAAAAGCTTTATAATATTTTTTTAAGAACTGTTTGGTTTCATATACTGAAATGAAGTACTTTCCTTTATGGATCACTTGTTGTACTACAGTTACAAGACAGGATTAAGTCGTTATTCCCTGTTTTCCAGATTTCTCAGAACTTTGTGTGAAAAGCTGGAATGATTAAAAAGGCCAGCAATGATTAGAAATGCATATGTGACAGTGTCTTCAGCTAGTCACAAGCCTTTGTTTTTCCTTGGCAGTGTTTCTGACAGGCAGTGATCGGATTCCAATCCTTGGGATGAAGTGTCTGAAGCTGGTCATCCAGCCAACAGGAGGAGGAGAGGATTACTTGCCAGTAGCTCACACTTGCTTTAATCTGCTTGATCTTCCAAAATACACAGATAAAGAAACCCTGAAATCTAAGTTGATCCAAGCTATAGACCACTATGAAGGTTTCAGTTTAGTATAACTTGAGAAATGAAAGTTCTGTGTAACGTGGGATCATTAAGTTTTTGTGTCTTTCTTGTGGTGGTAAATTCAGTGGATTAAGTGATGCAGTTGATAATATAACTGATTATTTGCAAAAAATGTTCAGTGGTATGGATATTCATGGGAGCCAAAAAAAAACATTTCCAAAACTGAAGAACTGTCTTAATACAAACCTTCTTGTACAGAGCCATGTGGATTTTGCCATCTTACAATAAAAACAAGAGTATTGTGAATGGGAGTCAAGTTTCACTAACAAGAATTAACATTTCACCTTATGCAAACAATTTGGCGTGTGAGTGCATGAGAGACTTGCTTCAGTTTTTCAAATCACTTAGTAAGAACATTTAACTTTTTCCCTGATAAATTCACTTGGTAACTTCTCATTTTGTAAATAATAAATTTTTGTGATAAAATAGTTCTGTTCCAATAGCAGTATGGTTTCTATTGCTTGTAATTGAATATGAGCTTATTTTATGGCTTTTAACAAAAAAAAAAGTGACTACTCTGATTTCTGAAGATATCTATTTTTCTGGTTTGTTTTAAGAACCTTAATAATGAAAGTGATTGTTTAAGAGACATTCATCTACACCATGTACAATCCATGAAGCAGTCACTTAGTGCCGATACAAAACCGCATCCAATGGCATTTTTAATGTGTGGATGGACAAGCTGACTAAAACACTGTTTTATTTTTGAGGACTGATTCTGTAATTAAGTGGACACAATTATAAGAGAGGTTAATTTATCCTCTGAAACCTCTGCAGTCATGTGTCAAGAATACAGCTTAGAAGAAAAAGATGCACCAGCCAATTGTTGCTGTCAAGAGGTTAAACGTTTATTTTTAAATGCTGAAAGCGTAGTTTATGGTTTCTAATAGAATTTTCACTTTTTTCCAGATAAATGCATTTGAAATAACCTTTAACACCCCTCTCCCTTTTTCTTAAGATTTTATTTTTAGTATAATTGCCCTGAAACGATTGTGCTTAGCTGGACACTTTCGGATTTGACTTTTCCTCCTCTGGTTAAATGCCAGATTTTGTGGTGTTAATGCATATGTGACTTGCAGCTGTGAAACAAATATTTATTTTTTTTAGATTTTTAAATGCAGTGAAAAAATTCAAGCTATAATAAAAGACTTGAATGAAAACCTTTGTTGGTTGATGTGTATGGACACTTGCAGCATGCAGAGTTCTTCAAGTGGAGAGCAACTTCCAGTGGATTAAATTGGAGAGTACAGCTAGGAAAAGCAGGGAAGTGCAGTCATTGTAATAAACTGTATAACATCCAGTTTCTGTGCTGGCAGTCCATATTGATATAATACAAAAAAAGGTCAGTACAGTTAAAAATCAGTCTTTTTCCTTAACACTGTTTTTACAGCTTTCTCACACAGCTTAACCTGTTAGTGATTTCTTTGTGTGCAGCCTATATTCCATCTTTTCCAACATTTGTTTACCTGGCAAGACAAAACAAGAAACCAGCAAATGCTAAAGCAGCTTAATCTTATTGTACGTGGAAGAAGGAAAAGGAGAAAGGAAAAAGGGGAAAAAAAAGGTGTTATGCAGTCATTTTTCCAGGTAATACTAAACCACCATTTTTAATTATGTAGCACCAAGATTGCAAAGGTAGATATTCGAAAATTAGGAAGTAGCTAATGTAAAACTAGCTTTTTTTTCCTTTTGTGTTATTGCATGTCCCATGGGAGTCCTGTTTCATTTGATGCACACAGTTGGTGTTCTCTGAAAATGAGGGGCTTTATGTGAATTGTGCAGGTCCAAGTGTGATTTAGTGCATGTCATCCAAATCCAATGGTACATGTCTGTCTTTCATTGCCCTGTGAGACATTCCCTGGTTTTTGCTGTGTTGGATTTTTAGTCCATGTCAGTATTAACCTGAAGGATGACTAAAGAGTCAAAGAGAATGACTTATTCTGTAGAGGAGGGCTCAGAGGCAGAATCCAGGCCATAATTCACTTGCCCATTTCTGGTGCCCAATTTAGGCTGCACTAGATATCATAGATGTCCTTCATTTTGGTGTGCAGTTCTTGCTGACTAAACTGCTGTGGCAAGTGCTCCATGTTGCTGCAGCAGTGTCTCCAGCATGAGGCAGACACATCTCTTACTCTCTTGGAATATGAGTGGACATGAGTAAGTGTTGGGTAGAGCATGGTGGTGCTGGAATGGTTGGTTTAGCATCCCCTGAAGAGCCCAGTGGCAGAGCAGGGCTAGAGCCACTTTCCTCAGGACAGCATTCACCTGGGAATTCTCACTGCAGCTCTGGCCTTGGCTTTGCTCTCTTCTGCAGGGAGTGGAGCTGGGGCCTGCAGTGCTGATGCTCCTGATTGTCCTACAGGTGTTAGTTCATTCTGTGCAGGGGGGCAGTGCCCAGCTGTAGCAGGTGGCTGTGTAACAAGGTAAAGGACCAGAGCAATTAATAGTTGTGGCATTACTTGTGTCCAGCACTTGAAGGCTTTCTGCAGTGCTTGTGTTGCCCTCAGTCCATGTGGCAGTCACAGCAGCCCTGGGAAGCAGCTCTGCTGCAGTTATGCCCAGAGGAGTGGGCAGATCTTTCTCTTACTGGGATCAAGTATCATTTTGCACACAGTATTTGATCGCTGTGCAGCATGTAAGAAAGGGGGAAAACCCATTTTATGTGTAGCTGAAATAGCCATGATGTTAGTGAAGAAAGCCTAGAGCCTTTCTTTTCCTCAAACCTTCACTTATTCAGGAAACCTTGGGTACCACTGTTTAAAGGGGATAATGCAAGCAACTGGGGAATTGTTTGGGCTTCAGTGGGAGCATTTTACAATAATTAAATCTTCTTTTCAGTATTTTTATTTGCTAATCAGATTAGCATTTGATAAAGATTCAGAATTCTCACGAGGAGAGCAGTTGCATGTCAGACTTGTATCCACCTCTGTCGTGACCCCTGAAGGAGACTTGCTGTTGCCAGAGCAGTGCAGTCATGGGCTGGATTTATTGCACCTGTCACCTTAGGACAGGCATGAAGACTGAATTTGCATGGCAGAACTACCCAGGCTTCTTGAAGTACAGGTACAGCAGATGTTTGTCCCTCATTTTCCAGGGCAAAGCTAAGAACACAGTGGAGAACTGTTAAAGCAGAGAGCCCTGCTTCAGCATAATGATTTGTCTCCTTTGGCATTTTGTGGGAGTTGCTATTAATGAGGTTGTTACTGATCATAGTTAGAGCTTCAAGCCATGGTATTCCCTTTAAGAGTGTTTATAAACTACTCTGAGGAGGGTTTTCATTCATAGCACTGCTCTCTGCTGCAATAAACTTGATTTATCAGTAATGAAGGTTAATGTAATCAAATGTAAATCACTATAAAAGAGAACTTCTTAAAGGCACACAAGGTTCTGCAGTTAAGATAGATGTGGATAAAGCTTTCATTAATAGTACAGTTTTCAGCACTGGTAGAGAGTTGAACCCCTCGAGAGTGGCTGTGTTGATTTTCTGTGTTCAACCAGAACTATGTGTTTGTATATACTATGAGGAATTGCCTTACTCAGTTTTTGAAGGTGAGAAGAAAGAAGAGGAAAAACAAAGTTTTTGTTTCCCCTGACAAGTGTCAGGTCCCATTCCTTACCAAGTGGATGTTTCTGACTTGCCAGTTGGAGTGAGGTTTGAGTGCACTGATTTCAGCCTACTGTTCTGGTCCTTCAGTCTGCTGTCTGTGTTTGTGTTGGTCAGGTCTAGAGCAAAAACCCTTAGCTAGAGCTTGAAAGGTGTAGAGCATCTTCTGTCACCTGCCATCAGCAGATTAGTACAGCAGCTGAGAGTCCCAGGAGATCCCCTTGGCTGTTTGTCTGCTGTGTGTGCACAATTCATCAATGAACTAACTCCCCCAGCCATCATTTCTGTGCACTTGACTTCCCTGTCCATGTGACTGAGTCCTCAGGGCTTTTTGTTTTCTTGGGGTAGGGAGCCTGTTTGTGCCTATATACATCATTTTTCTCTGTGCTACTGCCTCTCACACTGACTCCCTTTCTGTGAGTATGCTAAAACTTTGGAGCTGCAAACTGCCTGCCCATTTCTGCAGAAGTAGAGAATGACAAAGATGTGTTACCTTCTAATCACAAGGCAGCTAAAGCAAACTGACAATAACAGGGTCTCTAGAACTGTGCTGAAATACCATATCTACAGCCTTGCTGGTCTAAACAGCCTGAGTGCCTGCCCTTGGGTCTGAACATAACTATTGACTTTACAAAACAGCAAAATGAGGTGTGGCACGTGCCCCTGATATTAGCCAGGACAGCATTCAGCATCATTGTTTTTCTCCAGCCAAAGGCACATCAGTTTCAGATTAGGAAAATTAAGTTTGGGAATCTTGTTCCACATAGGAACTACCAGCTTAGTAATTCCAGCGTAGTTGTTGTGTACAGTGCTGTGGGGATCTTTATCTCACCAGTGCTCCAGACTGGTTTTACCAGCAGGTCATGAATCCTCACCTGTGCAGTGAATGTCTGCAGGTGTTCCCTGCTTCCCTCCATGGGCCTGATTACGTGAGGAAACACAAGATTAATGTTACATGAAGACTCAAATTTGAGTAGAGTGCAAAAGTCAAGTTTCCTTCCCTGTTTTGAGCAAATTCAGCAGTGTGTCCAGGACAAGAAACAGTTGGCTGACTGTAGCTAAGCACCAGCTGCCAGTGGAAATTGTACCTACCATGTCTTTGAAGAATTTCAAAGGTAAAACCGAGGTAATATTTTGTGGTCTAATCCTGCACAAAGGCTCTTTGGTGGGTGCAGCTGCTAGCAGCAGAGTTTGAGTACTCCGAGGTGCAGCATCTCAAGGCGTCTGAGGCTCCTAACGAGGTGCCAAGATTCCATTAGGAGAAAGCAAAGGGGGAGGGGAATTGAGATAAGGAAGATCAGCAGTGTCTTTAGATGGGGAAGCAGCTGGAGCCCTACAGGCTGAGGTGTTAATGCAGAGATCAGGTCCTGCAGGGATTTCTGGCAGTGCCCAGCAGGGCATGCTCAGAGTTTTAAAGTCTGGAGCAGGAGGGTTGTGATGCTCCACAGGGTCTAAGGCCATAGCATTCAGGATTACTGGGATTACTGGGATGGTCTCTGGAGCCCACCAGAGCTCCAGTGTCAGGAGCTTCTGCAGGATCCAGGGCTCCCCCCCACCTGCTGGGGGAAGGAGATTCCCCCTCAGCCCAGGCGTGGGCTTGGGAGCAGGGCTCTACCCTTGGAAAGAGTGGTGAGTAATAACTAGTTAAAAAATCCATGGCCAAACAACTAAACCCCACCGAAAGGTGTTTGTGTTCTGTTTCTAAGGACTTTCAGTTTGTGTTTCTTTGTAACTCAGCTTGTAGTTTGTGCATGGTTGCTTTGTCCAGGGCTGGGTCCCATGTGATCCTGGGGCAGGAGCCGGGGCTGTCACTCCAGAGCACATGGGAGTGGGGCTTGCAGGGAAACAGAGTTTCTCTTGCTCTCTGTGAGTAAAAATAACAGTCCCATGGTCAGAGAGCACTTGGATGGATGGAGGCTCTGGGTGTGCCTGGCTGGGGTTTCTTGGGCTGTTCTTTCCAGGGTTGCTGTGCACAGTTAGAGCTGCTGTGCTGGGTTCATCTGAGGCACAAACCCTCTCCCTCTGTAGGCCCAGAAGGGTTTAAGGAGAGGGAAATAAACCTCCAGGAGCTCTGGGAGCCCTATCCCATGTGAATTTGCCCAGCTCTTTCCAAGGTCCCATGGCAGAGAGCTGCACAGTCAGTGAATGGTGCTTTGCTTCAGTGCCTCTGCTTTTCTGAGCCTCATGCTGGGGGAATAACCAGCAATTCTTTTCCCTCAGTGCACCATTATTAGGATGATTATTATTATTATTTTCCTACTGAGCCCTAACAGTCTGTGTCTTCTTGAAAGTGCCCAGCAAAGAGTCACTCAGGGTGTAACTCTGACTTCCTGAGGATTCACAGCTAGCTTGAACCCATTGTTACCTAGACATGGCCAGTTGTTTTAGCCTGAAATTCAGCATTTTGCACTGGGTTTTATTCTCCAGTCACTTTGCAGATACGTTTATCATGTAAATAAGTGCAACTGCTTTTCAGTTTGATTGTGGTTCAGTATTTAAGCTTGAGCTCAGTATAACAGAAGACCCAGACTCCCTGGGTCTTCCTTTTCTCAGTTTTCAGTTTGATTCTGAACACTGGTTTCATTAGAATTTTATGCTCCTGTAGCCCCTTTTAATTGTCCCTTTGTTGTCATGCATTTAAAAATACTATATGTTTTCCATAATCAGATACACTAATTAAAAATGCACTGAATTCAAGGCAGATCCATAGAAAATGCGTGGCAATTAGGAAGAAATTATGACAAGATGTTTAAATATGTGCTGCTTTAAATACTTTTGCAAAGTCATCATTGTGTCTAATGTACCAGAATAGGCTGGAAAGTGGCTCGGGAATGGCAAATGCTTGTACTTTGCTTTTTTTTCAGTGCATGTATTCAATGTAAGTACTAAGGGCTATGATGCTTTCATAGGGTAGTTATGTAAATTATCATAAAAATAAGTGATCTCCTTTTTTGAGATTGTACAAATTAAAGCTGGACCTGGACATGATCTGCCATGCTTCCAGACAAATTTCATGCATTTCATCTTTGGTAAGTTTGTAAGGTATAGCTAGAAATTAATGGAAACCAGAAATCAAATGACAATTTTAATAGACTTTAGAACAGAGTGTACGAGTATAAAACACTGGTTTTGTATTTCAAAAGTTGCAGGAAGATAGCCAGTCATTTTAAACAGTCTTCTACAAAACATATGCCAGTAGATTACATAAAAGACACTATATACAATATAAAAGAGCAGAAAACAATCCTCACTGTAAAAATAATTTAAAACAAAGTATTTCAATTTAAAATATCTCCTATAGCACAAACTAATACATTGTGACATGCAAGTGAAAACTAAACATATTGCATTCTTTAATGTAGCCAAATAAGAGCTGTATTAAATTTGGACAATGAGACAACATGCCAACATTTCCCGATGAATACAGAAGGCTGTTCTTAAATATTTATTAAGTGTTGTATTATGTTCAAAGAACAGCTACTATACATCTTCCAAAATGTAATAAATATTAAAGCAAAGTATATGAATAATCTACATCGTAGAGTTCATTTGGGCCAATGTTGAAAAAGTGGTTGATAGAAAAATGCTATTTCACTGACTACTGCACTGTGCAATTGTACAAAATAGTTCTAAAGGCTTGGAAACAATCTGCACTTGAACATTTGCAACATCCAGCTTTAAGGCAGCCTAGCACTGGAGCCGGCAGAGTGGGAGAAGCTGCTTTGCCTTTCGTATCCAAGGTGGAGCTGGCAGCTGGAGGGTCCCAGCTGAGGCAGGAGCTCAGGCCAGCAGCCCCTTGGTCCGAGCGGAGCTCCCAGCACTGCAGTCAGTCTCTCCTGGCTCGGGGCAGCAGCAAGCACAAAGGAAGAGCTTTGCTTCTCGCCTTCTCCCGCGGGGAGGAACGCTCTCCCGAGCTCTGCTTCCACAGGGAGCCTTGGCAGTTCCTCACTTGCTATTTATAAAGCCAGCTGCTCTAGATGTGCCCGCTGCATACAGTGACAGACTCTGACTGGGGGATCCTTTTCAAATGCCGGGTTCTAATTGCTAAGGAGCCAATGGCAACAGCGCTTCACGTCCACAGGAAGTCACGCACTCAGCAACCTAAGCATGGTCACAGCACTTCTTGATCCATCTGAAAACCACTGGATTCCTCAAGTGCCGCTGTCTTGTTTCCATCTCGCTATCTGCTCGCAATTATGTCTCAAACATACAAAGTAGCTGTTAAAGCAAAAAAATTAGCTGCCACGGTAGGTCTTAGAAAATGCCAGTGTTTAATGACAGACTAGGCGTGAATGAAAGGTTTAGCAGAAGCGTAAGAAGATTTTAAATAAACCAAAGTGTTACAAAGCAAGAGGTGTGAAAATACCATTCTTTGGTCTAAATTAGCTGTTCCCTTTATATTAGTTTAACATTCCAATGGCTTTTTCAAAACTGTTTAAAAATAATATAAGCTGAAATTTATTAAGCAAAAATATGTATTATATACATGGATGCCTGATCAGACAGATGAACCTAAAAGTGAACATAGTGACAGTTGGTTAGATTATCCTAGTACCTTAAAAAAAAAAAGATGAGTTAGTGTTGAGTGCGCAGTAATAGATTTTTATTGAAAAAGGTAGAAAACTAAGCATGAAAATCTGTTTTAGTTATTTATAAACACTACATCCGTATGGTTTTGTTGCTCTAAATTCAGACGTAAACATTCATTCTGACATGCCAAAGCTCCTAATGCTGGTGGAAGTTCCTGTAAGCAGTCAGCCATCACTTCACTGCTCCGTCCCTGCAGCTCCGTTGGGCTCAGCTGATTCCTCCTGCTCGGCTCCATCCTCCCCGAACGCAGCCTCCTCTTCCCTCTCGGGAGCATCCTCATCCTCTATGCCATTGTAGAACTCCTCCATCTCGCTCTCATCCTCCACATCCAAGCTCTGGCTGCGGCACGAGCCGCTCTCGCTGCTGCTGCCGCAAGAGCTGGAAGATATGATGTCGTCCTCAGAATCCGAGTACACCTCCGCCCCGTGGAAGATATAGCGGTTGGGTGGCAGAAACAGATACTGAGTACCTGCAACAAATTGTAACAGTCAGGGCCGGGCTGAAGTCAGGGATCCGCGCACGAGCCGGCAGACACCTGCACAGATCTGTTTTCAAGTGACTCTCAAATCGGATGACATCAAACTGCAGTTGTGTCCATGTGTGTGTATTGATTATGAAGGACAAAGAAATGCTTCACTGGAAAGCTCAGCGTTCCTCCTCCCCCTCCCTCTGACACCAAAGAGGATTTATGCTGATTGCTCAGCAGCTTTTTTCATGGGAGCACATTCCCAGCTAGACTTCCTCTACCTGTGACAGGAGCCCTGCATGGAGTATCAGCAAAGTCTAAACCCAGCCTTTTCTCTGGAAAATTGCACCTGAATTCCTGACTCCTTACATCAGCTACCCGACTGCACACTGGAGGGCTTCCTTGGAAAGTCTAAACTATCCTTAAAAACATGCCTCACTCCAGCTGAGAGATTTTTTGGTCCTGTCATGACTTTGTTTTCCAGCTCTACTGCAATACCAGATCATGCTCTACCCTAACCAGCTTCTACTAACTTTTCTGAAAATGCATTTAAAAATGTTACAAAGGGATTGATTTTTTGACACCTACCTTCAGCCTCCTAAACCTTGATCTTTTAGGTGAGGATGTAATCACTGATTTTAAAACCTATTATGAAATACAAAAAATGTTTCCTACTGGCTTCTCCAAAAGAAAGAAACAGTTCAATAAGAGTTATGTAGACACTTGTCTGAACAAAAATAGCCAAAACCTACTGTCTCAAGAGTAACTTACTTATCACTTTAAAGTCTAGCATAAACATGTCAGCCAAAAGGAAGCAAAATACTGAAAAGCATTAACACTTACCATCCAGCCTTTTGCTAATCTGTTCTTTTGCAGATCTGTTTACCCAACACTTCTTCAGCATTTCACTCTTTTCTTTATTTTCTCCATCATTAGATCCATTTTCCTTCATTGGTTCAGAGTTCATTAGCTCACTAGCAGGATTTTCAGGGTTCTCTGATGACACCTGCGTGTCCTGAAGGGTCTCCTCGGAGCAGGTCCCTTTAGTTTCTGAGGCAGGCTCACAGTTTTCTACCTTACATTCAGGTGGGTGTTGTGACCCTGCTGCAGGATCAGGTGGGCTCATCCTTTCTGGTGAACTGGAGCCTTCTGAAATGTTCAGAGGGGTTGGTGGGAGCTCGGCCGAGAGCGCTTCGAGTTCCTTGTGCGGCCGCGGAGGCTTTTCTGTGATTTCCGAAAGTTTTACCGAGTTGTAGCAAAGTTTTGTGTACTCACTACCTAACCTCTGACACAATTCATTGATTATAACATCACAGTCTCCGAGGAGCTCCACGTCAAAGTGTAGATGAGGCAAAGGTTCCCTATTAATTAAGATCTGAGGCACTTCATGGGGGATGGAACCTAGAGATGGAAAAAAGAATTCAGAATTCCAGCAGAGCCCTACTGAGAGAGCTCAGGCTTCTCTTCGTGCCTTCACTTGCAACAACACAGAACTAGCCAGGTCAGGAAGAAGGCAAGGCAGTCCCAAATTTAGCAACAGTGGTTGAGGTTGTAGCCTGGTTAGATGGCGTTTTCCCCCCTATTTTTTCCATTCAAAAGCATTCCTCAGTCACTGAGAAACATATGCACAGAAATACTGGCTACAGTAATTTTAAAATACATTTAATACATGGTATTAAAAAGGTTAAAATTAGTACTATAATCTCTTCAAATTATGTTGACTGTGCATTTGTTTTATGTATTAAGTACACATGAGGAATACACTGCTTTTGAGATGCTTCCTTTCTAAAGCATTCAAGCCTTTCTAAAGCATATCACAAGCAGGGAGAGAAATGAATCTTAGAACAAACTCATTCAGGTTTAAGAGAGTAGTTTTTCAGAGGTTTTAATACCTTGAGATCTACCTGGAGTGTAGAAAAAGCACTTAGAATGTGTTCTCTATTTTGCATTTCAGCTTTACATAGGCAAGCAGCTTTCATCTTACAAAACGTGGTGCTCACTGAATTGAGCCAAAGGTGTTTTTAAGAGCTTGGAGTTTCTTAACTGAGAATTCCACTTCTGATCCAATTTTGTTAAAGAAAGTATTACCAGAGACAGCCACTTACTTGGGATCAATGCTACTGGTCTTACTTTGAGCGAAGACCCAATGACAATGAGGAGATCCACTTCGTTTTTGTCGTACTTCATGGCACGGTGGAACTGCTCGGGCAGGTTCTCCCCAAAGAACACAATGTCCGGCTTCATGATAGCCAGGGGCTCCTCGGGGGGACAGCGGGGACAGCGGGGCACCACCTGCACAGACAGCCCCTGTTACTGCTCTGCAGGGCTGGCCTCACACAGCTCCCACTCACAGCTCTGCTCCTGCCAGAGACGGGCGCTTCATGGCATTGCCTCATTTCACTGCTCTGGGCTGCACAGCAGCCGCACTCCTTACTCTGCCTGCTGCAACTGCTCAGGGAATAAAGCTACAGCAGGAGCCAAGAGGAGAAACCAGGCAGCTCTGTACCACAGGCCAAAGTCCAGCAGTTGTGCTCAACACCAACTGAGCACTCCTCCCATTTGACAGGAAGTTTAATCAGAGCCAAAACTTAGATTTCGCTGTCAGGTTCCAGCTGAGGATCTGATACAAACCCTGTCCTAATCAAGAGACTTTTGTAGAGCTTCACCTGGAGTTTCTCCTCTCCTCCTAAAGGCTACATGTGTTACACACACAAAGCTACAAGGCACTAAAGGCTGGCTAAGAGCATACAGGACAAGAACAGAGGTCAGAACTTGCTTGATCTCCATTTTAAACTTTTCTAATTCCTCCTTAAATAGAGGAGAATCCTACTTCACTAACAAAAGTGGGCACTAGCTGGGTTTGTAGAGAAGTAGATTCCCTTTTCTCCTGAGCCAGGGAGTTTTCTGTTCTTTGGGACTTCTTTCAACTCTTCCCTAGCTAAAGACACTTTTCAAGATAGAAGAAAAGCAAGAAGGTGAGTGATAGATCTACAGAAAATACTGAGCAATTTCCTTCTAATAGTTCAAGTCTTTTTGGCTGTAGTCTTAAAATATAACACTTAACAATAAATCCAAGGAGCTGCAATCACATAAAAACCAGCACAAGCTACAAATCAGAGATATAAAGGTGTAAATATATGTATATTACCTATTGCAATAGAAAAATACCTGAAAACTGACATTTAAATGCATAACAACTCCCTGCCACACAGAGAACAGCTGCAGAAAAAAACAAAGTAGAATGTTGAAAGTTTAAATAAAAGAATTGGTTTCATGGATGCCTGCAGAAGACAAAACTCTCCAAATTAGAAAATATCACAAGTAGAAGGTCTTCCTGGAGTCTCAAATAATCTTTCCCAAAAATTAAAGTCTTTGAACAAAGCAAAACCTTGTGGGATGGATACCTTGTGGGATAAGAAGCAATTTGGCACAAGAGGTAGGAACTGATGTGGTGGAAACCTTCACCCTGCACCTGAGCAAGAGAGCACCCAACAACCCCAAAGTCAAGGGAAACCAACTAAAGGATTCCCCAAAAAGGAGCAGGTGGCTAGAATGAGTCTTGAACTTTTTCCTCAGATCTTTATATATTAGAAAGGGAAAATCTAACTCCAGCCAGCTGGCTCTGGAGGTAAAGGAACAAAAAATATCTGTAGGATGTTCTTAAAAATAATATTCGTAATAGCAAAGTAAACCAAATTTCACATTCAGTATTTCAGGCTTCAGGCTATGAGATTCACATTTCTTAAAGCATTAACTCAAACATCTCTTCTGAAAGGCTTTCACTGAATTCCATTTCAAATGTAATGCCTGAAGGATTTACATCCCTTCCCTGTTTCTCATCTAAAGTTTCAACTGTGGACTCTGAGGCATTTATCAAATAAAACCAATGAGCCTGCAGAAAGAGTTCCCTTTCATCTGCACAAACAAGATCTTTCTGATCACAGAGTCATCACCTCTGTTCCCTCAAAAGAAAGGGAAGAAGGGCAAAGGCAGAGGGTCTCTCCAAGTCAAGGTTCCTCTGCTGTGACAGAGCACAACCAACTCCTGCCTTGGTCACTTGACACCCAGACAGGGGGAGTTTGGAACATGGAATGGTTCAGGAGTCCTAGGAAGCAACACCAACATCCCATTTGAGCCTTGCTGAGAGCCTGCTCTGTGGTTAGCAATTTCTCCACGTATCAGCTGCTGTTTAAACACATTTTAATACAGGTAAATGCCCAAAGAGCAGCCAATGTTATAAAATGCTAAGAATGCTTTCTCAGTGTGACTGAATTCAGATCAACACAAACCAGGTATATATCCAACTTTCTGCTTAGCATTTAACCCCCATTTTTAATCAGGTGAGCCATTAAAAATGGACTCTTAAGGTTTTTGCCATTACCTAATTTTTGCAGTACAGCATTTGAATATACTTTTAAATACCAGAGGAAATGCTAAAATACAGAGAGGCACTTTTATGAAATACATGCAGAGATATGGAACCTTTCAAAAGCAGATCTTGTAAGCAGTCCCAGTGTGGTGGTTCAGGGTTTGGTTTGGGGTTTTTATGAGAGAATTATTTATTAGAAAGCTGCAGTGAGTTAAAGTAGATTTTTTACCTGATTGAAAATATCTCCTCGAACAACTTCACAATCAACTTTGTATTTACAGATCAGGCAGGAAGCTGTTGCAAAGGAACCTGAGGGGAAAAACCCGTATGGTAGCATCAGGATTTTCAGTCATTCAGATTCGGTCTTATGCCCAAGCTGTTTTGACAAAAAGGCTGTTATGTTGCAGTGCTACAGGCATTACAAAAGGTAATGTGAAATTAAGAGGAGATCCTTGTAACCCTAGAAGTTGTTGTTCTTCAAGGTGTTAGTCAGCAGAAATCTTGTTTCAGGAGTAGCCATACACCACATGCATGTCAACATAAATGATTCTGTGTCCTGTCATTCCCCTGACCTGTGCAAGCATAGACAAGGAGCAGAGAACAGAAGCTGCCCTCTTCATTACACAACAGTGTGCTGCAAACAGCATCAGCAGCACAGGAACCCACAGCAACTCCTCAAACTGTAGCACAGAAGAACTAAGAAAGTGCATTAGTAAAGACTTCATGCTTTCAGGGTATTGTATCTGGGTAAGACAAAGAGAGTGAAAGCACAGAAAAACCTGGAGCAGATCATTTATGAGCAACTGGCAGCTGAGGTCTGCTGATCACTGCAGGCCTGCAAACTGCACAGCTGCTGAAACCTTGCTCAGCATTGCAGCTCCCCCAGCATGAGGGATTCCAAGGATCATGGGAGCTATGACAGTTATGTGCTCATTCTAATGAGCTGATAGTAATAATTCAGAGCTTCACACAGCACAGTAGGGACATGTCTGTCAGGCTCACAGACCCAGCTCAGAGGGATCTGCTGCCACCTCCCTGTAACTCTATCATGGGAATTATTTTTCACCATCAGCAGTCTGGTGCCCATGCATGAGCCATGCCCAGCCAGCAGGCCATGGCCTCTGCTCACACAGCTCAACAATGGCAAGGAACACAATCTAATTCCAGATGCACTGTTGAATGCAAGAGCCATTTTAAATGCAGCAGAATGCATCTCAGACACCACAGTTTCCATAGGAGGAGCTGTCTGCAGTGACAGATGGGTCTGAAGGTTCACATAAGAACTCCCCAAATCACTGCAAGGTTCTTTGTTAACTGCTCATGATTAACTTGTCATTGCCCCAGCCAGAGGAAAAAGTATAATAAATACAGCAGTGTGAACCCCCACAGAAGAGTTTTGGTTTCTCTTCAGCCACCACCATTAGGCAACAACCATTTGGTAAAGAGCAGCAGCTGTAGGTCAGAGGAAGCTTGATGTGCTCAAAAACCACCTCTGCTGATTTCCAAAGGCCTCAAAATCTCCAAGTACACAGCATGCTTTTAAAGAATGTTTCGTTCAGAATCACCTTAAGCAGGACATACACTGAGGATGATCCCATCCCTGGAGTGTGCAACTGGAAAAATGGGGAGCTTGAGCACAGCAGTGATGTGCAAAAACCCAGTCATGTAAAAGATCTGTGATAAATGCCTCAGATGAAATGCCAACAAAAGAAAAGGTGTGACACGAAGCACAGATGGGAAGCAGCACTGGGGCTGGGGGGCTGACAGCCAGATGCTGCTGTGTGCTGCTTGGGCCCATTCAGAGCACTGTGCTTGTTCTGCCTGGAGAATCAAAACCCACAGATCTAGCACTGAGCTAAACTTTGTAGGTATGGAAACCATGTGAGATTGGCCCCTGGCAGAGGTGCAATTGGATGGATGGGCCTTATAAACATGCCAGTGCTGCTTTTAGATGATTTATTTGTCTGAAGTTCACTAAATGATCCAAACATGCAGTTAAGAAATAATTTTCTGCATGCTTTTCTTGAAAGTCAATCCTTGGACTTTCAGCTTGACATATGCAAGTCCTTGGAAAAGGAAAGCATATGAAGCAATTAAAGCAGTTCCACTAAATTTAGCCTCATAATTACAGAATGTGTATGACATTGAAGGTGCAACAAGGTCATCTTCAGTTCAACTGAACTGGTGATTAATCCTCAGTGTTTTATACATGAGGTGGAATCCCTGAAGTGTCAGGATATGTTAAGATTTCAGTGGAATATAACTTAAAGAAAGAGTCAGATAACACCCATTCCATTGATGGGCAGGGAGAGGGACCTATGGCAAGATTGGTTTCCATGTTATGTTCTCACACAGAACAAGAAGCACCAAAAGCATTTTAGAAGTTGCAGTGTAAGCTTGTGCCAACAGGGTGTGGATCTTCACTGATACACAGACACTTCATCAAGCTCAATTCCTGAAAGGAGTTATTTCTACTTGAAAAACTTCTGATTTAAATATGTGAGCCATCTAAAACAAAATTTCAACATTTAAAAATCAGAATATTTGTTGGCAAGAAACAGGAATTCAAGGAAAGAAAGTTTAATTCCAACAGTGATTCCTGTCACATGCACCAGTAAATTGCCAGAGGGAAAAGAAGAGGAACTAAAGGCACTAACCATGACACTGTATTATCCTTTGGATTCCTGCCACCTGCTCCAGTGTGTCTATGTTCTGAGTATAGTTGCGAAGGAGTTTCCCTTCCTTATCCATCAAAGCGATGAACTTGTGGCAGAGAGAGGGCTGGAACTGTCCTGGGTAGATTTCCTAGGGAATTCAGAAGCACATCAGACAGTGGGAATGGATGCAGAGTCTTTAGCTGAGCTGGACACTGTCCCCAGA
Source organism: Luscinia megarhynchos (assembly GCA_034336665.1). Classification (NCBI taxonomy): domain Eukaryota; kingdom Metazoa; phylum Chordata; class Aves; order Passeriformes; family Muscicapidae; genus Luscinia; species Luscinia megarhynchos. The sequence goes on along the minus strand of CM067569.1, from coordinate 33,816,532 downwards.
GGTCCCTCCCTGTGCCTCTGCCACTGCTCTGGCACCCAGCTCCTCAGCAGGAACTGCTCTGTGCAAGCTGGGATTTTCTTCTTTACACAGCATGAAAGCAACATTCAGATCTTTTTCTGGTTTTGAGAATTATGAAGCAGGAAAGCTTTCTCTCCTTTGTAAGTGTCCTCAGTATTTGTTACTAGAAACATGTATTCTGATGGACAGAAAAGGAGGAGGAGTGAAAAAGTAAAAATTAAAAAGTATCAGCTAAATTGGATTTGGACTTTTCTGGTAAAACCTGTGTGTAGACAGATTTCCAGTAAGTTGATTTTTTTTGTTTGCTGTGGTGTTTTTTGGTTTGGGCTGGGTTTTTGTTTGTGGGGCATGGTGTTTTTTAATATTAAAACCCAAAGGAACTGAGTACACTGATGAGCATCAAAATTTGTTAGTATCTGGGTAGGAGGTTTTCAGGGAAAGCCAAGCAGAAAAAGAATGAATTGGGTTTTCTTTTCCACCCTTTGTAACATGACAGACCAGTAGTATGAATTGTGTGCAAAAAAGAATGAGCACAACCAGTGGTGACTGATTTTCACAAGTTCTTACTGGTCCTGTAGAAATTCTTTTATCTTGGGTTTAATTTTTTTCTTTTGGGTCCCAAGAAAATTGAAGACTAAATGCAATTTGGTTTGTTTTCTCTTTGTTTCTCCGTATGTCTACAGCTTCTACAATTCCTTCTTGTCTAAGAGATGTAATCACTGCTTTTGAAACTGTTTAACATCATTGAGATCTTTTCAACCATCTGATATAGTTGTGTACATCACAACCATGATATATCATGAACTCACAACAGGAACAGTAAATAAGCTTAAAAAAGAGAGAGAATATTGCTGAACATTTCTAGTTTTTATCTGAGTTATGCATTTAAATACTGTCATCTTTCTTTACTGACCAAGACAAGAACTGTTGGAAAACCATACCTTTGCAAACTTAAAAAAGGGCCTGGGATCCTTTCTGAAGTACTCTATATCAAACATTGCTTGAGGATCTGGAAGGTCTGGGAAGTCTACAGCAAGGCGTGCATAGATGCCATCTCTGGATCTAAAGTCAGGGATTCCACAAGACACTGACACCTGAAATATATTTTTGCAATCTGAAATAAGTGCAACTACATATTGGACTATCAAGTGTTGCATATAAAGCTGGACTATAAAGTGAGCATTTCTTAATGCTCAGAAAAATATGCTCAAAGCTCAGAAGCATTAAGAACAAAACCAGTCTGGGTTCCTGGGTTCTCCCTATTTTTCTTTTCTTTTTTTAGTCCAATATAACAACTCCCAAACCACAATCAGGAGAAACAGCACAGAAACTAAATTTGACAGGTGGACAAAAAAACTAGTACAGTCTGCACAGGTAGTAACAGGATACCAGAACTTGCTTTTAGCACTGGAAGTTTTTTTAAGATGTGAACAAAAATTTAGAGCATTATTGCATTAAATTTAATTAATAATTGTTTGCTGATCTGCCAACTCATGCTTAGATATGGTGGTTGATATTTTAAATTTTTTTTACATGCTAACACAGTAACAGAATAGTCTTGCTTTTGAAAAATATATTCTTTTGAAGAACCCCTTTTGATAAAAGTTGTTTATTGACAAACATTGCTTATCAAAGAATTGTAGTCAATAAAGGACTGAAATCACTGTCTCACACTACCCCAAAATAGCTTGGGAAGAGGAGGAGAAACAGGTGTATGGAAGTATGGAAAGAGCAAGATTGGGAGTGGCAGTGCTCTTCTAAAAGCTGATTTGAATTACTCATCTGCTCTGAATTGTGTCACACCATCTGTGTGTGAACAGAAGGAAGAAAGGATCTGGTGCACAGGTACAGAGCTGCAAATGTGCAGCACCTCAGGAATGTTCTTTAGTCAAACAGTGAGTAGCTTCATCTCCATCACAGAGCAGCACGTGCTCAAAGGAACATTCAGTCTGCTGAAATCTGATCAAACTATCCTGTGATCATCCTCCCCAGCTCTTTTCTTTTCAAATCCTATTCTTCTAGTCCCTCAAGCTCCATCTGGGATTTTAAGAGACTTCAAACCAAAACAGAGATCCACTGAAATTTTGTTTAAAAATGTTATCCCCTTTGTCTGAAGCCTAGGATAGAAAATGTTCTTATTCCATAACTCTTCTGCATGGAAGCAGCTGTTTACAAGTTTCTGTGTCTAAGATTACTTTGTTCTGAGAGGAGAGATGGTGTAATTTCCAAAAGCTCCAGTCCCTGCAGGACTGGACTCTTTTCCCCAGCACAGTGACTTGCTGCCATCCCTGCAAGCTGTGCTGAAGTGTTGGACCAACCTGTCTCCATATTGTCACACTGTCACTGCAGCAATACCTACCCCAGCTCCTGTCAGGACCATGATCTTCTTGCACTCCTGCAGAAGTTTCACAGCATCATCAATGGTGTTAACATCTTTCCTCTTCTTCCTTTTTGGTGGCTCTGAAAGGATGTTTATCACGATCTGCCACAGAGTCATGTCATCCAGTTCAGGTGGGGGGATTGTTTCTGGCAGCAGGTCCTTCAGAATCGCCCGGGGGTCTGTACCTAACATGAGATGCTGCTGAACAAAAGTGTAGGGACCTAGGGAAAGTTAAAAAGACAGGTATTTAAAACACAGGCAAGTACTGCAGATGATCATGGTCACTGTTCCATTTATTAATACTTGCTAGTACAGTTTCATGAATCCAATTTCATGCTCCATTCATCAAACTCCCTGTATTTTGGTCGAAACTCTGAAGTGAGAGCTGGGCATTTTATTTATTTACCATTGTTTTATGTTAACTCATGAAGGATTTCATAGAAAGTCAGTCAAGTACAAACCCCAGTTCACAGCAAACTTAACCTCTTTTTAGACTCTTTTAGAGTCTCCATCTATATTTTCCCAGCATTTGGTATTTAAGGAATAAGCTGAAAAGACAACATACATATACTTTCCAGTGGCATTATAAACCATCACTCTAAACAGACACATAGAGCCAGAAATCCATGGATTTTTGTTGTTTTATGGTCATCTAACATGAATTATTTCAGACATGACCTCCTCAAGCCATTAAATCAATTTTTCCAGAAACACTCAAGATGAGGGCTCACTGTCCTAAAACCATACAGGGATCATCTTCTTGTCCCTTAAAGCATTAATACTAAGTAGGCAAGCTATAGAAATATGCCATAAATTAGTTTAATTTAGTGAGTGTGTGTGTATCCTTTTAATAGGGATCGTGGCAGGATTTCTATTCAAGAAAAAAAGAAGACATTGACAATTCTAATCAAAATACAGCAAATTTCAAGGGGTTGATTTTTAAACTCCTTAAATACCATACAGAATACAGCCAACACCTCTAAGCTGTTCAGAAGCACTAATTGCCAATATTTTTGCAACAGGAAAAATAATTTGAATACTGGGGAGGATTAAATGACTGCTCAACGGCAAAGAGCAACTAAGAACAATCTCCAGGCTTTTACCTATACGTGGTCTTGGGGTCCAGTCACTGGAACTTGCATGTGAGGCTCTGTCTTCCTCATCACTGTCACAGGAGTGAAAGCCATTGGCTATGATTTCATCACTGAGGAGGAAGTTATCTGCAAGACAGCACGACCAGGGGGTTACACTCCAGCCCAAGGGCACAGCATATCTTCAAACAGATCACAAAAACAAAAATCACATGCTCAATTGGTAGTTTTGTCACTTAGGCACAGAAACTGTCTATTTTCCTTCACATTTCTAGATATGCTTTCAAGCTGTCATTAGATTTACTGCAGGGTTTGCTGCCTTAATGCTGGGCTTCAGGGGGCTGGAGCTGACCTTGGTGAAATCTCATTCTCTGAAGTGTTGGGCATTATGGATGTTTCACCATGAGAAAAATCCAAATGTTTTTAAAGTATAATGTAAAATGTCATTCACTGCATGCAGCTCATTAAAAAACTGGGTAAAAAGAAAACAAGCCACCATTGCAGACAGATCTTTGACTCGGTTTTAAGAGCATTTTAACAGCATTTTGAAAGAAACCCACAAGTGCCTGTTTGCTACAAATTCACAGGATTTTGTGAGGGTGTGACCTTGCAGCTGAGCTGTATTGCTGACCACACACAGCATTTCTGATATTTCAGCTGTGACACAGAACCACCCTCACTCGGTTTCTCTTGTCCCTCTGCAGCTGGGTCTGGCTCAGAGTGCCAGAGTCACCTTGGCTCAGCCCGTGGCCTGAAGCCAGAGTAACCCAATCTCACTTCAGCCCAGACCTCGGTGAAGGAGCCCAGGGCAGAACAAGGCACTTGTGTTACTGAGCTCACTGAAGGGGAAATCTCAATTCAACCTGAGCAGCTTACTAGAACTTAGACCACTCAACCTTTTTTACTGGCTTTATAAGAAACAGCCTCAGCACCTGTAGCTTCATTTGCTGAAAATCCAAGATACACACAAAGAACAAATTTCAAATTTGCTCTGTAGAGCAAAGAATCACTACAGTAGTTCTCAGTCTCCATCTGAAGAACTGAAGAATGCCCTGCACTACTTTAGTGATTCTCAAATAAAGAACACCACAAAACACCATTTTTTATTCAGAGGTTGTGTTGTCCTTTCCCTTGCTGGCATAAATACTTTATTTTTTGATTAGAACAGGAAGAGTTAAATGACAGAAATTTGTTGTTGGTTCTTGCTGTCTTGTTCTTCTGAGGCCACAGGTGCTCATGGACATTACTGTCTCCTATTAACCTACATATTTACAGCATTTCAGCTCTTGTTATGCATGAAGTCAGTGAACATACTGAGAATTCTGGAGAAGGAAAAAGTGCATTAGTACACATGAGTAACTGGAGGTGAAGTTTAACCTAAGCGACCTTTATGGCTTCTGTATCAAGAAGCAAAGCTTACATTGTGAAAGGCTCCTCACACACAGGTCACAGCCCTGGGACTCAAGAAACAGTGACAGATACAAGCAGGATAAAGCAACAGTTTAAACTGTAACACTCCCTGTGTGTTCCTCAAAGGACCGGACTGGGAAATGCTGGCCAGAACTAAGGCAGCCACAGCAAAACACACCCGAGGCTCAGAGGGACCTGAGCAAAAGGCTTCGTCTAAGGCACTGGTAAGAGATCATCAGTTTGCTCTGAGCTGTTCCAAAGCAGGGTTTAAATACTGAGGCTGTCCCAGGTTTATCCTATACCTGGTCTCTTTGGGCTGCTTTTACAGAAATTCGCTATAGAGTTTTACCGAGAAGATAAAATATCTTTAACTGCATTCCAGGCTAAAATGTAAAGACTGTACTGGCAGAATGCAGTGACTGCTACATTCTAATAAATCTTTCCAAAGCACTGCTTAAAAAAAAAAAAATAAAAAAAAAAATCAACAACTCCAACAAGAAACGACTCAAACCGCATCTATTTGTACTGTGAGGCACTTCCGCAGTGATGCTGCCCACCAGTACAGTTCAAATACGATCTGAAAGAAACTTTTTAGAAAGATTACAGTTTAGTTTTGTGCTGCCGTCACTGGAACTTTAGCCAAGACTATCACTTGCAGCTCTTTAAAGAGCCGGTCAAGACTGCTGCTCCTGAGCTGACGTACAAGTTTCTAAGCATCAGAAATAAAACAACGCGGCAGAGATTATGAGAAGGAACCCGGGTTATGATTTTCCATTTTAATGACTTGTCGCCAGCAGCCCAGCAGAAGGAACGCGTTCCGGCGGAGCGCCGGGCGCTGGCGCTGCCGCAGGGCCGGCCCGCAGCTCGCTCCGTGCCGCGGGGCGCAGCGCCGCGCTCACCGCGCCGGGCCGCACCGGGGCTGCCGCTGCGGGGGGAGGGAGGGAGGGAGGGAGGAGAGAGGGAGGGGACAAGGGAGGGGTCGCTCCTCACCGGGATGCGGGGCCGGCGCCGCGGCCGCCCCGTTCGAGCACTGCGCCCGCCCGCAGCCCGGGGCCGCCTCCGCCGCGTCTTCGCCGGGCGCCGCCTCCGCGCCCTCCCCCTGCTGCCGCCGCGGAGGCGGCTCCGCCCGGGGCAGGCCCCGCAGCGCGGCCCCGCTGTCCGCGCCGCTCCGCGCCGCCGCCGCCTGGCCGCCGTCCTCCCGCTCCGCCCGGCCGCCATCGCCCGCCGCCTCCTCCCCCGGCGGCTCCATGGGCGCGGCGGCGGGCGCGGGCGGCGGCCCCGCGGCGCGGTCGGGGCGCGGTGCGGGCGCGGCGCTCCCCGATCCGCGGCGGTGCCGCTTGGCCGCGGGCTCGGCGCTGTCGCTGCCGGGGCCGGCGGGGCCGCGCGGGCGGAGCGGCGCAGCGTCCCCGTCCGCCATCTTGGCGCCGCCGCAGCCGCCGCCCCCCTCGCGCCCGGCGCCCCCGCCCGCCGCGGGCAGCGCCGCCGCACGTGACCGCGGCACGTGACCGGGCAACAACAAACGGGGGCACGTGACCGGGGGCGCCGCCGGCGTCACGTGGGGCTCGTGCCGCCTCGCGCCCGCCCCCCCCCCACCTCCCGCTCCCCTCAGGCGGCCCCGCAATGGCGGCGCCGCGAGCCTGAGGGAGCGACCCGCCCGCCGCCCCCCGTGCCCTCCCGTCCCGTCCCGGCCGTGTGCCGCTCACAGCCCGCCCGCTGCCGAGCGCTGTCCGCGGCTCCTCTGCGCTCCCCCGCTCGGCTGCTCCCGGCAAATGGCGGCTCCGCTGTTCGCTCCTCGCCGGCCGCCTGAGGAGCCCTCAGGGCTGGCTCTCCCTCAGGGTGTCGGTCACACAGCGCCCCTTCCCCGGAGCGAGCCCTCTGCTGGGCCGTGCGGCACCCGGGCAGGGGAACCCGGGGGCACGGCACAGAGCGGGGCTGGGGGCTCGGGGCGGGCTCTGAGCCCCCCGAGCTGAGGGTCAGGGTGTGCACGGTGCCGGCCGCTGCTCCGCAGCTGCACCGCGGCTCTCGGCTCTAAGGGATGCTCTAAGATCGCCCCTCATTCCCCGGGATAACACCGTAACCCCGCCTGGGAGTCTGAACCGCGGTGCTGGAGCTCCCGGGATGCAGGAGCCTGCTCTGGGGAGTCAGCACCGCTCTAAGCCACTGCTGCTTTAGGAATGAGCCGGCGTGGTGTGTCAGACCTGATGGTAAGCGGCGAGACATTTGTTCACATAAGGGCCCCGAATTCCTCGTGTTTCTTTCCCCCTCGGAGTTTAGACTGGATAGAACCCAGCCTTTTTCCCAGGACTGCCACCAACATAGCCTAAACTTCACTGATATAAATTTATATCAGTTTGTTGTTACCATTCAACATCACGAGCTATTTGTAGACTAGTGTTAGTGGATTTAATTCAATGGAATTCCTAAATTTAGTAGCAAGACCCAGGTTAGACAGGTAGAATTTCCCCCTTGTAGGCCTTGATAACCAGCAGCTTCTAAAATACTTGAGATTAAATTTTTTATACATTTGGCTTCAAAAGGGATTACTTTATGGATAATTAACTTTATACAGGATCTTTGTAGGGGGAAGAAGTTTGGTGGTTTTTTTTTTTCCTGGTTCTTTCAGGTATTAACAACCCTGAAAAAGATGCATATATTGTTTTTCAGTATACACATATACATACACATATACACATACACATACATATATACATATACTTTGCTTCTCAAAACAAGCTGCAGAGCTACCAGATCAGGAAGTTTTTATTATTCTGTGCAACTTTATATACAAGCATGCTTTTTCCTCCTTGCCTCTGGAAGCTGAGGCAAGATTTGTATTTCTTAAAAAGCACATGCAAGCTGTTTTTGTCAGCATATAAAGGGCAGGTGGTTTGATGGTTATTTGTGTGAAGACAGTTCTAAGGAAGAAATAATCCCAGTGATGCAGATGTAGGATCTGAGGTTCAAGTAGAGATTTCCAGACCTTACTGCTTTATTTAAAGGACTGTTTATGACTTTTGCAAGTTGTTGACAAATGTCCTGTTGCATTGGAGCAGAATTCAGATTCGCTCTAAGCTCTAAACAAACAGAGTCGTCGATATGTGTTGGGACTGAGAGACACCTTTAGTTGGTGGCTGGGTACAGAGAACAAATACGAGATTTCCTCACTTCCAGAACAGTTTGTACATCCTGAACAGCACTAACCATGGCATGTGTAGGCAATAGTCTGTGCCATCTCCTGCTCTGCAATTCCCTTTTAAATGAACTTTATGTCCTGGGGCTAACCTTTGTGGGTTTTCTGTGGAACACACCTTGCTCTCCTTTCTGATGGTGCTTTGGGAGTTGCCCCTCACAAGTCAGTGGGAGCAGTAAAAGGCTGAGTTGTTCAGTGTATTTTGTGCTCTCCAGACACAAGCCTGCAGCTGTGCTGTGCTGGTTTGTCGCTGCAGGGTGGCCCTTGGGCCCGGCAGCACGGGAATAGCCACTGACGCTGGAGGGGAAAAGGGTTAAAGAGCTTCCCTTTCACCTTACGCAAATGCACAAGGAATACTTGGAAAAGAAAGGGATGGCAGGAATGCTGTTGGGAGCAGGGACAGCTGTTTGTTTTTTGTCCTCTCACAGAGTACAACCTATTTAAATATTGACATGTTCTGTTATTAAAAGACTTTTCTGGTTATTAAGTTAAGAATGGTGGAGACGGAGGGATTTGTAATTGCTAATTCTTCCGCTTGTAGTGATGTTGAAAAAAGATTTCTGTTGTTCTGCTTACTCCAAGAAATATGTTGGTAGAGTTTTCTGTCAGATTTAAATGGTTTCACCAAGGATTGTGCTTTTTATTTTAATGTTATTGCTTTTAGTAGTTTTGTGTATTTTATAATCTTAGTAGGCTGTCTGAACATGCAGTAAAAGCAGAACGTTTCAGACAATGCTACCTTGAATAGAAAATGGGGGAAGATTAGTATTAAATGTCATTGCAGAACATTATTAATGCAGATATTAAAGCCCTTGTGGGTGGAAAAAGTGCTTATTTGTTATTCATAAATAGCTCTGAATGGCCACTGGGTCCTTTGTTGGTTCACACATGGCTGTTCCAGCCTTGGTCACATCCTGGGCATTTATTCTCCTACGAGGTCACTGCATCTAGAACTGTATAACTGCTCACAGCACCTATTTGTAAGTTTTAGGGAAACATCAGAATTTAATGACACTGAACATTTTGGGCTGCAGAGCTCTTGCAGGTGTGGGAAATGTAAAACCAGAGCTCCTAAGACTCCGGGGAAAGACTTCAGCCTGTGGTTATATTATGCTTAGGAAGTCATCTTTTGAAATCAACAGATCATGGTGACACCAAACGTGTTCAGGGTCTCTGTTGGGCTGAGGCTTTGGTCATTAATCATAGTTTAAAATTAAAGTATTAAAATTAAAATTCACCTCATTGTAAAATGAGCTTCACAAGGAACGTGTTTTGCACACGGTACAGACCCTCAATCCACAGTCTGAAAGTAATTTAGCATGAGAAAGGGTATTTAATTTGATAGTAGATGCTGAGTGTTTCATGTCCTCGGGTAGTTTTAATTTGTGGGACGTGACTGCTGTGCAGTTGCTGTTTGGTTTTGAGGAGCAGTGTCTGTGTGCCCAAGGAAGCCTTCAGAGAGTGAGGGTTGCCCCCTTTTTGTTGATGACTGGCAGACCTCAGACACGCTTTGGCAAAGTCGGTGCTTTGCTCTCCCAAGTCTGCACCCTGTAATTGTTATGTTGGAAGTAATCCTTACTCTTTTCTGTAGTTGCCCGTCTAATCATCTGGTGAAAGGCGGTGGCAAAAGTTGCAAATAGAAATGGAACAGAAAATGGCTGAGGTGCAGGGCAACCTCTCGGTGTGTGCCTGGCTTTCGGGCGATGGCCAGAGACAAATCTGTGCCGCGTTTCCGTGTCCAGCGCTCTGCTGGGGGCGGGAGGCGCAGTTTCACCTTGGGGCGGCTCTGGCAACTACAGATCCCAAGGAGCGCCGCGGGTCGCAGCTGGGCGCGGGCCAGTGGCGGCGGGACCTCCCCAGCGCCGCGCCTGCCGGCTGCCCGCGCTCAAAAGCGCCGCTCGGGGCTCGCCCCGCGCCGCCCGCTGCCTGTTTGCCCGGGCTGCCTCACACTGCCGGGCTCCAACTGTGTGTTCTGCGCTCCGCAGCCTCCCTGCCGCCTCGGAGAAGCAGCGCCCATGGATGCGATCCTCAGCTGCAAGCCGGAGGACCTGGAGGATTACTACAACTTGCTGGGATGCGATGAGCTATCGACGGTAAGAGCCTCTCCCTCCCCGCCAGCTTATTCACATTTGGACGTGCTCGTGTGCCTGCAGGGAATTTGTGAATATTTGAAATGCCTTGTGCACCTTCTTTCTTGCCACTTGTAGGATCTCGCTCGGAAAGCTCAGTTTTCTCTCCTGGGTTTCCTCCCGACGTTGGGATTCTGGAATAAGGCTTAAGTTGAAAATGCCGTGTAGAACAGGACTGGATTATGAAGAGAGCCAACTGCATGTGCTTGACAGCATCCAAATAATAGTTTGAAATATATGTTATTGGTTTTGAAAACTGAAAAGGAGCTGTTTGTGTACAAGTAGTACAACAAAAGTTCATAGCCTTAGGGCACTGGTAACGCTGCTCAGTTTCTCAGGAGCATAATATTTTTAGAAAAATGTATTCAGTGGTTCAGATGAAAGCAAACCAATATCTCTATCTTTTACCATATTAATGTTTTTAAATGCTGTTTTTAATTAAATTCGCACACTAATTTCACTAATTTGTTTTGATAGCAGATACATGCTTTATAATGAGGTTTAGCTAAGCTATTTTTGAGTGATATGCAGCTAGAGGTGTCCCTACAACTTTTTGTTGGCTAGTCTAGTGTGCTGTTGTTTGTTTTGTTTGTTTTGTTTGTTTGTTTGTTTATTTGTTTTAAATTTAACTGTTCTACTAACTGGAATTGTGTTTCTGATTTGGAAAAGGAGTTTTGATTACTCTGCTGTAATGAGGGATGTATTCAGTGGAGATTAAAGCTGTCTTTTGCTCAGTAAATTTAGTCAGATGCTCTCACCTGTCCTAGTGGTGAAGTATAAAGCTCAGGAGCAAACATCTTCGGTGTGTCCCAGAGGGAAATGTAAAGCTTTTCCTGAGGACACTCCTAGCAGTGATCCCAGCAGGGGGCAGTGCTCGAGTCTCGTTTTCTACCCCACACTAATTCCTTAAGGGCTTAGCAATTAATGAACAGTTCAAGTACATGTGATAATTATTTTTCCGACTGCTTGAAAATGAAATTAGAAAGCGGGAATAAATGCTAATGGGCCCTGGAAAACAAGCTGTCAAGTACTGTTTGCTGGGAGAAGCAGCAGATGTTGCTGCACTGTTTTTGACACAGGAGATCCAGGCTGACTGAGCCCCAGGATCACCCCCCTCCCCTCAGGACCCTGCACTGCTCCTTCTGGGGTCTCACGGGAATTTGGAGCATTACAGGGGTTTTGCAGTCTCAGTGCTGTGTCCAGGAGTCAAACATTTGGCACAGGCTGCTTTGGGCACAAAGCAGACTCCCAGCTGCAGAATATCCTGCTCTTGGTTGGACCTGGTTACATTTAGGCAGAAATACTCTCCGTTTCTGCAGATTTTTTGCTGCATTCAAGTGAACATAAACTTGGCTTCTGGTGGAATTGAACTCACAGACACCTACTTCAGCTTTAGATGTGACAGGAGGAGGGGAGATTTAATCTCATCCTTCTCCAAGAACAATGCTATTCATATATAGCAGGTATTGGATATCTTTCTTGCTAAAACACCTCACTATATATTTTATAATAATTTTAGGTATATTGTATAAACTTCCTACAAACTTTTCTTTCTGCTGTTTTTTTTTTTCCTAAACTGAAGACTTCCATGCTGCTCTTCTGCTACATTTTAACCCTCTGTACACATGTTAACTTTAAAGTTGCCCTTTCAGTAACTAAGTTTTTGAGATGGTAGCTGGCTAAACAGTAACCAGTCTCACCGAATTCTCTGTACCCTGTATGTGTTTAAAGTGTCTTACTGACTGCAGATACACCACATTACATCTGTCCCTCTGGAAGGAGCTGCTGAGCAGAGTGAGAAGGGTAGAATTCCTAAGATACTGCTGTAGACCACTTTTTTTCCCAGAATATGCCAACGAGATTTGTCCAGCTAGTTGAGCGAACTGTAATTTTATTCTAAATAAAAATGCTATGAGACTTAATTTTGAAGGAAATAATTTAAATTGTATGTGGCTGTCATGGCTTGACAAATGAGGAATTTGCATAAACAGCCTGTGTACTATGGGAAAGAATGGTAATTATTTGATACCTTGAGGGTGAATTGTGAAAGCTTAAGCTGAACTGCAATGACATAAAGAAGTTTTGTCTCCTGAATTATAAAAACCAGCAAAATACTTGGAAAAGCACTAAACATTTGAAAATATAAGCTGGTGCCCACTCCAGTGGCTTCTTGTATTTTAACTGTTAACATGCCTTAGTTTTTCCAGTGGTTGTAATGCTTCATGATACAGCAAACTGTGTGGGAATTTGCAATTAACTGGTAAACTAATACATGCCAAGTCTAACGTTGATTATAAATCTATTCTACTCCAAGCCAACCTTTTTGCATGGAAAATTGACTTGAAGAAAGGGTGTGAACTACTGGTTATTGAGCAAGTATCCAAGATGGAAATCTCTTGGGATATCCAAGATGGAAACCTCATGGGGTGCAGGCTGAATTTCCTATGAAGAGATATGGAGGAAACCACCTAAACTCACAAATTGGTCTTCAGCAATACAGAGAGCCTTTGCTTCCTGCTATGAGACTCTGTTAGAGCTGGTGAAACATTTGGTGGTTGCATTTTGCCTCTGTGGTCAAATGTCTTTGCATGTTTTTCTAGAGCCATGTTGGATGAGCCTCACAAAAACAAGACCAAGGATGAGTGCCTGGAAATGAGATTAAATAAGCAGTGCCACTGGCAGATGCTTGCTGTTACCTACTTTGCTTGCACTAAAGCTTGTAAAATTGAATAGGACAAAACCTTTCAGCCTTCTTTGTTGTTCCTTCCAGCCTCTTTCAAAAAGAAATTTTGCAAGTCTTTTCTGTGTTTGCTCACTTTATCTCAATCTTTTGTTTAGGCTGAACAGATTCTTGCTGAATATAAGATTAAAGCCCTTGAATGTCATCCTGATAAGCATCCTGGAAACCCCAAAGCAGGTATGTATTCTTTCCTGTGTAAAAACAGTCTCTTTCTTTCTTCTGCTAGCATGGCCAAGATACTAAATTCAGCCTTAAAACTTTATTTCCCCTCAATATGTTTCAATCATTGTGTGCATTGAGCACATCCTATTTAAACAGCAAGTTTGTGATATTCTTTCTAAGACTTGCACACTCCTCTGAGATAGAGCAGGAAGAGACACTTGTTGGATTTTTTTGATTTCTAGGACCTTGAATTTTTTTTCTTTCTACAGCAGATCATCTTAATACAGAATTTATTTCTGGTGTGGGTCCCTTCCTAGACCTATGGAGTTGGTCAGTGGCCTTCAAGTGTCACACTTGTGTCCATCAGTTAATTTCCTGGCAGGAACAAGCCCGTGAGGAGCACATAACATGTGCTTTATTTTCTTTTGATGTAAGTTAATGATGGGAAGTGAAGAGAAGCTGGCCCCACTAGGAGCCTCTGTTTGCAGAACAGCAGCTGACATTTGTGCTGGTGAGAGGGAGCAGCTCCTCAGAGCTGGGAGGGCTCAGCAGCACCTGAGTGATTTATTTGAGTCTTTACCCATTCATAACCACAGACAGCCCTGGCCAGAGCTCAGCAAGGCTGAGCCACAAAAACCAGCAGCCAAGTGCCAAATAGCAGAGCAGCTTTGCTTGTCATGAAGAAATGTTATATTCTCTCCTTTACCTGAACATGCCTTGTTTACTTTAAATACCTTTTTTATAGGACTAGTGAGAGTTTATTTTATGGTTTTTTATTTTATTTCATCAGTTTAAAGCTTAATAAAGAGTAATTAAAATAGACTTTTTATTTGTTGAAAACTAGTAACACTAGAAAAAGGAAACCTAGTACAGTTGTTCCCTCAGCCTGTTGTCTCTTGTTTGATTTATAGTTATCAATTTTGATTAATGTCTGGGTGTAGTGTATTTCAAAAGAACTCTCTCTGGGATAAATGGAATAATAGTAATAATAATAGATCACTGTAACATAGGTGAGTCATAGATAAAGTCTAAACCTTTATAGCCCTTCCACAAATAGTAACATGCAGCTGCATCCTTAGTAACCATTCCATGAAAAATTACCCTGGAGGGAAAAGTGAGAGCTCTCACTCCGCACTGGATAACATTTTAGCATACATAGAAACACACCTAATAACATGCATAAGTTAATTAATCTGAACTATATTTAGGTTATTCTTCTTGTTTGTCATTTCCTGCTCATCTTTTTTTCTCCCTGCTTGTGGTTCTTGTTGCTGTGCTCTGCTCCTGTGCTGCTGTAGATCTGTGTGTTCCTTCTAAGCAGTGTTGCTCTAATTTCCCTTTTTAAAGTGGTCTGCAGGGGCTGACTTGTGCCTTTCACCTGTGTGCTCTGCAAGCTTCTCTGAACTTACATTTAGGAGCTTCTGAAGCTGATAGACAGAGGAACATTTCAGTCCTGATTTGCAAGGGATCAGTCCACCAAAGTGGACCTAAAGCCAGCCAGAGCTGTACAAGCTGGAACCAGAGCCACATCCCTTGGCCACTTGCTCCTCCTCCTGCCTTCTCTGCTTTGCTCTGCGCCGTGTCTGGCAGGGCCCCTTTTGCACCTGAATTCATTCCCGTGCCAAACAAACGTTGTCTTTACTGTGCTTTTGGTCTGTGTGGCAGTGGAGAATTTCCAGAAGCTGCAGCAAGCCAAGGAGACCCTGACCAACGAGGAGAGCCGGGCGCGCTACGATCACTGGCGCCGGAGCAGAGTGAGCATCCCGTTCCAGCAGTGGGAGGCGCTGAGCAGCTCCGTGAGAACGGTCAGTCCGTGCCGCGGGGACAGGAGGGGCTGCCCCGGCAAAACACTGCACTGACGGATGCCAGGGGAAGTCAGGAAAAATTGGAGGGCTTCAGAAGCCATTCCACGTAGTTTTAGAGTGAATTTATCCAGTTGCTGCTGTTATAGGAAGTTTAAGTAACTTAAGGGCTGTTTTCAAATGCATCAGCTCACTTTGCTTTTGTAGGAAACTTTTCTTTCTTTTCAAAGTCAAGTTAAAGCTGGGACCCTTTTTATAGTATGTTCTCCTCTTGGTGTATTGCTCATCAGATAGGTTTGCATGCTGTCTGATTAAATGAAGGTCTCATTGAAAAAAAGTCCAGAATGTCGTTCCCTGGAACCTGGGCTTCCCACAGAGCTTTGGAGAGGCCCTGCTAGGCTGGTGGGGGGACCTGGGACAGAGGCAGGAGTTTTTTTGGGTGATTTTCCCTCCTGACCTTGCTATTGAAAAGATTTGGTAGCGTGTCTCTAGTAGAGCTCAATTCCAGAATATTGGATTATTTTTTTCCTGCCCTACTAGAGTGAATTATAGTTACAGGGCTACGTGGTCATATTTTGAGAAGGTGAGTAAAAGTTTCCTATGTCAATTCTGCCCATCTCAGTTCTGCTTAGGAGAGAAGTTTGAGACACTTCAACTAGAGCATTAAGCCTGAGCTTAGATGTTTGCTGGAAGTATCCAAGCTTAGTTCATTTCCAAACAGATGTTCTTCCACAGACTTTAATATTAAATCTTTTCAAATCGCCTTGCCTTCAAAGGGTACTTTGAAGTCAAAGACAGCTTTGAAAATGAACATTTCTGAAGTCACTCAAGCCCTCTTAAAAAATGTCTGAATTCATGGCAGAAGAAATTGGACAAAAGGCCCTTAAAATTCTGACCTAATTGTACATTTTGTTCTTCTCCCCCACCTGACGTAAAGTGTCCTCTGCAGTGCTGTTTGTGACATGTAACCATGCTTTCCCCTGTCCTACTGACCTGCAGGCTTCTCAATGTGCTTTGTTTGACCACTTATTACAGCAATATAAGGAAGAAAAAGTAATTAAAAGCCCACTAAAGCATAGGGCTTAGCACTTTGATATGTTTGTATTTCTGTAGTCAATGCACTGGGCTGTCCAAAGTAAGAAGGACCAAATGCTGGAAGCTCCTGACTTTGGGAACACCAACAACTTAACTACTGAGATGTGGACCCAACAGACAGAAAACAGTGGAGATGGATTGTTGGAAGGGAGCAGGGAGCAGGGAGATGTTGCAATTCCTGATGTGAAACCACAGTCTTCAAAGAATCCAGACTCCCCAAGTAAGTGAAAACAGCAGTTTCAGCAAATTGCAGTATCCAGGGATTGGCCTGAAATGGGGCTTTCAGCCATGAGAACGTCTTCTCCAGAGCAGTGTGTTTGACTTGGAGCTTTTTAAATGTGGTTTTGGGTTGGGATTTTGGTTTGGGTTTTATGCTTTTGATTACTTATTTAATTTTGAAGTTTTCAGGCTCTCCTTCCTCCCTATCCCAAGTCTCCTTGTTTGCTTGATAGTAAAAGCAGCAACTGGAGAAGGAGAAAAAAACTGCTTCGACCAAAATGGAAAGTTTAGTTTTTCTGATATATAAAAACGCAAAGTAAAAAGAGAAGGCAGTTATTTTCAATGGCTTTTTTCAAAAAATGAATTTTAAAACTGTTAAGTAAAATATTTAGGTTTGGGGGGTTTTTTATCCACTTTTCAGCACTTGTTTTTTCTAAGTAGTGTATGCACCAGAATAAATGTGTGTTTCAGAAGTGTCACCCACCAGCCAGCACTTCCTGCCTGTGCTTTAGGTCACTGTGCCTGGTCAAAGCTTCCTGAGCAACATGGTCTGATCCTTCAGGAGTTTCATAATCCCAGGCCCATAGAACTGTTGTTAAACTAAGTCCTGTCATTTCTCCCCAGTTTGATCAAACAGGAAATTAGGGTCAACTGTGAGAGCAGCAAAACCTAATATAACCCCAAACATTTGTGGAATGCAGAAAATAGAAAAGAAAATTCTACAGAGAAGTGTATGCCAGGCCTAACTGAAAACTTGATTTTGAAAAATTATGCTCTATAACTTCATACTATTTGCTCTTTTTTTTTGGTAATTAAATAATCACTGTATTCTTTGTAGAACAGTAAAATTTTGAAGGAAAACATCACCTTGTTTCTTGTAATGGTGAATTTTCTTTGCAGGCATCTTCTTTCTCTCTCTCTTTTTTTTTTTTTAAAGTTTTAATTTAATTTCCAGATATTTGAATGGGGCAAACATCAAACTTATCAAGTGCCTACTTCATTTATCCAGTGGCATATATTTACATTAGTAAATGTTAATATTATAATGTATTTGACAGGATGTGGATGCACTTCAGTGTGTATACCTGATGTTAGGATGTTGATAATGTTTTTGTTTTGGTCCAGCAAAAATTTATATATTGGGTTCCACTTTGAAACTGAGCATTGTCTGTTCCTGTCTGCTGGCCTGGATGAATTCTGGACTATCATCTACATGGTTATTTCAGCTCAAACAAGAGATTGGAACACTAATTCTGCTCATAGGATTCACTTTGCTGTAAAAGGAAGGAAGGTCACAGTTTAGTATTGAAAGGCCCCAGATCAGGCACTTGCAGATTTATCACATCTCCATCTTCTTGCTTGCAATGTGCTCAGCTGTCCTTTGTGAGCCCTCTCTAGGCACTGCCAGGGTCCTTGCATTCTCCTTTGGAGCTTCCCAGCTGGTCTCTGTCCTGAAGGTTGGTGTGTGAGCTCCTGTTCCAACGTGCCAAGAACTCATTGCTTCTATTTGTCACTGCTAGTCAAGAGTACTGCAAGTCACCACTTTTCTGCTTACTTTTTTTGGGGAAGACTATCAAGCATTATTTCAGAAAATTTGATTTTATGCATGTTTGTAATAACTTAGTTGTCTTTCTCCTTTTCCTCTCAGGATTTTCAGAGGGGAATTACTGGCACTTGCGTTTCCGCTGGTCAGGCGATGCTCCATCTGACCTTCTGAGGAAATTCAGAAACTATGAGATCTAAAATGAGAAACACACAGGAGCACGAGATCATCTGTTCAACAGTTCAGTATTTCTTTTTTGCCAGCAGTTATAAGTTATTTGTATTTTGTATTCTTTGATTGTAATGTGTTCCAGTCAATGTCTGAATACTGATTTATCACACATGCTGTGAGTGTTACAGATGGAGGTTTTTCTGTTCAGTAAGCAAAGCCCTTTTCAGTATTAACATACAGTGATTTTGTAAAGTTATCTAACATCTTATATATATTGCTTCTTGTATTCTCAAACATTGTGTTGTGATTAATATTTCTCTCAGTAGTGTGATGTTATAGAAAACATATTCGCAGTAGAACCCTGTGCTCCGGGATATCCTACTCAGTGAGGATCTTCCAAAAGCTTGATGACAATGACCTGTAAAGAGAGCTGTGCTTATCTCTCAACTTGTGCTCTGCTTCACTTCTCCATTGCACTGTACTCACTGCAGTGATTTATAATGTGCTCATTACAAACTTAACTTGTAGGAGAGTTGTGATCTTATCCATGAAATAAGAGGGTTCTTGTTATCCAAGGTCTCTGTGACAGATCAAGCACTCCTAAAAATCACTCGTTTTCTACCTTAACAAGAACACCTTTTGCACCAGCTATTTGTTTTGGAAGGCAGTTCCAGAACTTTACTTCTCCAGATAGCAATTGTTCTGTTAAGATGTATTGGTGGAAAATTGATCCCCTGTGGATGTGTGCCAGCATTGTCCTGTGGCTTCACAGAAATTCCCCTCCCTGCTCAGGTGTGCTACGACATGGTTTTATCAGGGTTTTGTACAGTGGGGAATGAAAAATCAGACTAGTCAGCACTAATGTGTACAAAATCTCACATGAAAAGTTTTTGATACTTTGGGCAACCTTTCAAATTCTACGTTGTTGTTTATTTATTTTGTCTTTGTTTTATTCTTTGCAAACTTGGCTAATATGTCAGGTATTGACATTGTGGTTTTGTGCAGGCAGATAATTCCATCAGCAGCAAATAAAACTTCATGCATACAGCAAAGGGGTTGCTTTCATCTTTTTAATTAAATCTTCCACCCACCACAGAGATTCCTTTGGAATTTCTTGTTATTTGTCATCTCAGTAGGTAAAAGCTTAAGGAGTCCAGTTAGGAATCCTGGCAGTGCAATGTAAAGTGTAACCTGGAATGTCCAGTGTTGTCCCCACATGGAAACAATCTGATATCTGTCTCTCCTTGGAGGGATGTGTGTGGCTGGCCTGTGCTGCCTGAGTTACTGGGGCCTGTTAGCCCCAGACTGTGACCCAAGTGCTGTTACTGGAACCCAGTAACAGGTGCATCCTACTGACCTCGTGGCCATCAGCGTCCTGGAGCCAGCCTGCTCCACTGGGGCTGCTACCACTGTTAATGCTGCTTGTGTTAATCCCAGTTTGGAAAAGATGAGT
Source organism: Luscinia megarhynchos (assembly GCA_034336665.1). Classification (NCBI taxonomy): domain Eukaryota; kingdom Metazoa; phylum Chordata; class Aves; order Passeriformes; family Muscicapidae; genus Luscinia; species Luscinia megarhynchos. The sequence goes on along the minus strand of CM067569.1, from coordinate 33,797,129 downwards.
GCTGGTGTTGTGCTGATACAGCCACACTCACCCTAGAGTGGATGGCATTGGTACCAAGAGCCAGTTTTATAGCACATCATCTTTAATTTCACGTGCTTTTCTCTTGCATATTTTGCAGCTGAAAATATTATAGAGATGAGATTAATAATTCTCTGTAACATCTGTTAAATGTAACTGGTTTGTTTTTTTCTAGTGCATTTGCTGCTTTACTTCATACAAAGACATTTGCTCAATAAAGGCTTTGATTTGTGTAGAGGGACTGCAACCAATGTCAGACAGTAGTAACAGAAGAAACTCGTACTGTAGCTGAAGGATACTAAGTAACAGGGAACAAAAAGATGGGAATGCAGCCAGCTGGAGCACTTTGAATCAGAGGCAGCCCAGATTCTCCTCTGCCCATTTCACTTGCCGGTAAGGGTGAAAGGGAGTGGTTGGATGGGTGATTTAGCACCTAATGAGCTGGTTTCCCTTGAGAAGTGAACATACAATAGACCTTTGAACAGCAAACTACCAGTTTGTGTCATTAAAACTGATGTCATTATTAGCCAATTATTGCGTGGTTACTTTTGGCAAAGAACTTTTGGATGTTTGTTCTGGATGAATAATTGCAGATATTTGGAAGGCTCTTAGCCCAGTAAAAGCTCATGGCAAAAGTTGTGTTTGGCAACAACCTGCTCAAGATTACAGTCCTGTAATTTTGCCCTCATGAGGGGGTCATGTTCTAACTGGTGCTCCAGTACACCAATCCCACCAACACAGACTTTTTTTTTCTTCCTTTGTACATGTTAACTTGCAATGGTCCATTTTTCTGCATTTCTTGAATTGAATAAATCTATTCCTAGCAGAGCAAACCCAGGGTTTTGGAAAACAAGAGGAGCCTGTGCAGCCTGTTTTGCTTTTTATTCCCCAAAACCAGTAACAACAGTTAACTGGAATGAGTGGGCAGCCCAGTTCTCCCTCATGTTAGAAAGCAAAGAAACAAGCACCTGCCAAATTAGTCAGTGTTACGGTCATTCAGGGTCCACACTCCAAGCATATATTGCCCTGTCTGTTTCTTTAAATATATATTATTTTCAGTTTTTTGCTAGTAACATGAAAAGATCCAGTGAATGTCCCACCTGACATTTCATCAGCAATTAGGTGGTGCTTTGGCCCTGCACTGGTGAGCACCAAGCAGAATTCACATGCTGGAAGTTTAACTGGGGCAGGGGCTGTGAGGTGGATCTCGGGCTCTGTGAAGGTGGGATTGAGGCAAACAGAGTCGGGTGTTCGTGGTTCTCAGGGCCCACTGGGCTTTTTAACTCTCTTTGCAAAGGGTTGTCTGTGGGGGTGGGGAACAACAGCAACAAACCCAGATACTTTATTGGATTAGGGGCTGGGAGTTTCAGGTTGGAGGAGGGCAGCTCTCTGCAAGACATGGTAAGCTCCTATTTTCCTCTCTAGCTCCCTCTGTGAGTTGCTTAGGTGGGCAGAAAAGGGTCCTGAATGTTTTGGGTGCCTGGGGGCTTTGATTTCCTGTGCTGTGTTATAGCTCTGAATGATTTTTGTATGAAAATAAACAGAGCTGTGAGGTGAGCCCAGTCAAAAGTGGTGATAAAACCTGGCCATTACTGGACTTATGAACAGGAAAACTGAGGAGTTTTCACCTGGAAGTTAGGAGGCAGCAGATGGGGTGCAGGTGTATGTGATAATGATGATAAAATACAGAGAATAGGGCACATTATTCAATGCTGTGCTTTAGGTCTTTGAAACTACTTCAAACAGAAATCAAGCAACTATTTAGCCAGTTATTTACAGAGAAGCTGAATAGCATCTGATGATTCTGGAATTATATAGAATTATTATATATTTATTTGCTGCTATTATATTTGTGCAAGTGCAGAATATATAAGATTGTCAAGAACTGAGACATTCTCAACCTTTTTGTTTTGCCAGTATTTGCCAAGTTGCTCTGCTAACATTTGCCAAGTGACAGTGTAAGTGTTAGTTTGGATGATGAATGCAGACAGTATATGGTTTAAAATCTCAGGCTGAGTAATGCTAAATGATAGGTAAGGTCGTTTCTTGATTGATTGTTTTCCTCTTTAAATGAGATTTTAAAAAAAGGCAGTTTATATGTTCTATAATAGAAGCAAGTACCCTGATTATTGAGAGATACTGAGTATCTTTAATTTCCTGAGCATGAACGTTGCTATCTCACCTTCCCAGCAGGCTCATCTCTCATTTCAGGATATGAAAGTGTAAGCAGTGAGGCTGTTGTAAAGCTGATGAAATTACACAGCAGAAGATAAAGCCGCTCGGTGGGTTGTCGGGCTGTGTGACTGTCAGACAGGCAGATGATTATCAGGTAGTTTATGCGGGCTGTTTTTATTGCAGCCCAGTGCTCACACTCCCCCTGCTGTTGGCAGCGTCTCCAGTTTGTCAGCCCTTCACTAGTGCTGGGGAGGAGACTGCCCCATCTGAGTGGGGAGAGCTCAGAGTAAGCCAATCAGAGACGGTGGGGAATGCCGCCCGGTTTTGTTTTGCCTGGTTATTAATGGCAAAATAACTTCTGAGGGTTTTGCCTCCTCATCTCCACATTGTATGTATGTGTATCATGCATGTGCTGAAGGTCATCAAAGGCAGGAAGAGAGGATTGAGGACTTCGCTCATTGAAGGTCCAGGAGGAAAGGCAAGGTTTGATGGAGCAAGTCCATTCCTTGGAGAGAAGCCTTGTGCTGACAAGATTTAATTTATTTTGTGTCAGCTGTAGGACATGCGGCAGAAAAACGGAGCTCTGGGTGACCAGGGCACTGTCTGAGCGGATGAATCCCGCGCTTTGCAGCTGCGCAGCGCTGCTCTGCGCGCAGGGCTGGAGGGTGAGCTGCAGGGAGAGCAGCGAGCCCCGGCTGCCCTGCTCTCACCTCCGCGAGCACGAGCACGGGCTGCTCCCCCGCGCAGCGACCCTGGAGCAGCCCGGCACAGGGGCCGCGCAGCCGCCCTCGGGGCGCGGTTCGGAGCCGTACGGACACGATCCTGCCCTGCGCTCCGGCATCGCCCGGCACAGCCCGACGGGCCGCGGCGGGTCCTCCGAGCTGCCCCGGTCTGTGCCATCCCAGGCAATGGCTCCGACTGCCGCAGAGCCCTTCAGCCGAGACAGGAGACGCGAACAGCAAAACTTGTGCTCGCTGGGGAGCGAGAAAAAACAGAGCCCGTCCGGGCCGCAGCGAGCAGGGTTCGAACCTGCGCGGGGAGACCCCATTGGATTTCAAGTCCAACGCCTTAACCACTCGGCCATCGCTGCTGCTGGTGCCTGGGAGGCCCGGCTGCACCCTTATAGGGCGTTCCGCCCGCGCAGGCCCCGCCCCCGGCCTGCGCAGCCAATGAGCGCCGCCGGCCCCGCCCCGCCCCGCCCCGCCCCGCAGCAATGGCGGCCGCGGCTCGGCCGGAGCGGCGCAGGAGAAATAGATCCGGATTCACACTGGAGGGGTTTTCAGCCTGGAATACAGGGACTGTGTGCGCTCCTGCGAGTGAAACCTGAGTCCCACAGGCAGCCGGGAATATACCACAGGAGACAGCAGCCATTAGCTTTCCGCGGCGTTAATATTTTACAATTTCTTTCAATTGTTACAGAATCTCGAGAGGTCCCTATCATATGACCTTTATATGTAATTTAATTCCCTATAGTTTGTTGTTTTACGCTAGCAGCACTTAATTGTGCCAGCAGTAATACAATGGAAATTAAATGTCATTTGACTTTGTACCTGTGTTGCAATAGATAAAAATAGTAATTTTATCTGATTTTTCGTTCCGCACGCAACATCCTGGAAACGGGCTCAGTGCTCCTTCTGTCTCACCATTTGCAATGTCGCACTTCAGCGTTCTGAATTTAGGAGCCTTTATTTCCTAGCAGAACTAAGGAAAAACTTAGTGTTATTTTTGCTTTAACCAGCGGCTGCTTGGTGTTCGCGTAGAGGACTGGAGGCAAAACGTGCGATTTGAGTAGAGCAGAACCACAGCGAGGTGTGTCTGAGCCGGCCCAGCCGGTCCCTGGAGAACCCCGGGCTCCCGAGGAAGCCGAGCGGTGCTGCAGTGACCTCCAGTGTTCCCAGCGCAGGCTGCGAGCGCAGAGCTGCTCTCGCTCCTCGGGTACCAATCCCTGCCCGGCAGCAGGGACTGAAGGGCGTAGGCACACAGGCAGAGTGCTGCCGGAGTAAGTGTATTTTAAAATGGATTTACCGCCCAAAGCAATCTCACAAGTTTTATTTCTTAGTCACTTAGAAGTAGCAAGATTTTGACATTGGAACAGGTAATATAAAGTCTGGTTTAGGACTGCTATAGGAAATAATGGTGCTTGGATAGAATTGCCTGTATTTTTTCATGCTTTTAATTTCTTCAAGTAAAGAGGATGGATACTGAAAAATCTTCAATAAGACATGGACAGATTAACCAACCAGTATCAGAAATGATTTCTTTAGAAATACAGGGACTGAGCCCCAAGCACCTCAATCCTTCAGGTTTCTTGCCTTTGTTGACCTTAAGTGCAATGTCAGTTTTGTAGTGCTTGTTCCATCCTTTCCATCCCCATCAGCGCTACAAATTCACTAGTTTGAACATTTCTTCCTGTTGGAAATCTATGATGTTTCCCGCAGAAAAATAGGTTAGATTCTGCCTAAGTTAACAAACATTTACAGCAGTTTTGGCAGAACAGCAACTTCGTGCTTATGTGTAACTTTGAATATTCAAGAGTGAATTTTACATCTTCCCTGGAGAATGTGAACGAAGTAACGACTCCAACATAAATTGTGTTTTACAACAGCTAATTCTTGCACCACAACACTGCAGAATTTCATGTTTTCTCCCTGAAGAAACTAGTAACAGTAGAAAACTGATGCTGCATACTGAAGAATATTTCTTCTGTATTCCTCCTGTTCTGTCTGTTAGCTTTGTGGATCATTCAACAAAGCTGAAACCACACAGACAGTGAAAACAAGAATTTACTATGGAAAATTCCATATGGCTAAAATTTCACATTCTGTGAATGCCTAAGAATGGACCAGGGACAAGTTTCAGGTAGAGAATCAAAAGTGGCTTCATTTCTTTAGTTAGGGCATGTTGAACTTTTCCTTGCTTGTTTGTCAACAATGACAAAATTTGTTGTGATGCAATGGCTGCTGGGCAGCTTCCCTGGAATTAATTGTTATCCCATGGTATTTTTTACAGACATTATCTAGACAGCAAATCTACTCCTGAAGAATCTGCTTTTGCCTCTAATCCTCTCATATGTTCAGTAATAGATCGTTTTTGGAAAAACGCTATTAATTCCACTTTTAAATTTTAATGAAATTACAGGCTCAGTGTCACAAGATTATCAGATTATAACCACTGAATGCTGTTGTAGGTGTCAATGCAGCCAAATGTTCTGTTGCATTTTTAAGGAATAATCTTAGCAAATTTGGGCATCTGTGTGCTACTGGATTGGAACATTATTCCTTAATACATCTTTACCAGTTCTACTGGGTTTTAAACCAGAAGCAGGTTTCTAGTTTATCCACACATTTTTATGAAATCAGAAGCCAAATGGATATGCTTTCAAATCTGACTATGCTGAATATCATAGGAAAATGCTACTCTGGGCCAAAACACCCTTATGGTAGGTGTATTAATGAGACTTGGCTTTCATAATGCATCTGCAACACCATAAAGAGTAAAGTTCTTCCCACCTGTGTGAAAGTAAAATAGGCTTCTGGCTCCCATTATGTACTGCTTGACTTTTTTCCCCATTCTGAGCACAGATATCAGTATGGAGACCCTGATTTACTCACCTTTTGTGTGCTTCACATCTTAAAATACATAACTTCTTGTTTGATTTATCTTTCATCATTATTTTCCAGTTTGTTGGAGTTTTTTTTTCCTCCCCATAAAAACAGTATCTGCAGTCTGTTTTAAAAATAGTTGTGATTAAAACCTGTTATTTTGCTGAGTTTTACAGGCTGTTTTTCACACTGTCACTGCAGAGAGGAATTATGACATTGGGTAGCACCAGCAGGTGCACCTTGTGTTAGTACCACCAGATTAGCAGAAGCTTTAGAAATGAGAAATTAGATAGTGGCCACTTTGACTCAGGTCAAACCCTCATCCCCTCAGGATCGCGCCCATTTCCCCTCAGGTCAGACCCCCGTCCCCTCAGGATCGCCCCCATTTCCCCTCAGGTCAAACCCTCGTCCCCTCAGGATCGCACCCATTTCCCCTCAGGATCGCGCCCATTTCCCCTCAGGATCGCGCCCATTTCCCCCTCAGGATCGCACCCATTTCCCCTCAGGTCAGTCCCTCATCCCCTCAGGATCGCACCCATTTCCCCTCAGGTCAGTCCCTCATCCCCTCAGGATCTCCCCCATTTCCCCTCAGGTCAGTCCCTCATCCCCTGAGGATCTCCCCCATTTCCCCTCAGGTCAGTCCCTCATCCCCTCAGGATCTCCCCCATTTCCTCTCAGGTCAGTCCCTCATCCCCTGAGGATCGCACCCATTTCCCCTCAGGTCAGACCCCCGTCCCCTCAAGGATCGCACCCATTTCCCCTCAGGTCAGACCCCCCATCATCCCCTCAGGATCGCACCCATTTCCCCTCAGGTCAGTCCCTCGTCCCCTCAGGATCGCGCCCTCATTTCCCCTCAGGTCAGACCCCCCGTCCCCTGCAGGATCGCACCCATTTCCCCTCGGGTCAGACCCTCATCCCCTCAGGATAGCACCCATTTCCCCTCGGGTCAGACCCTCATCCCCTCAGGATCGCACCCATTTCCCCTCAGGATCGCGCCTATTTCCCCTCAGGATCGCGCCCATTTCCCCTCAGGTCAGACCCCCGTCCCCTCAGGATCGCACCCATTTCCCCTCAGGTCAGTCCCTCATCCCCTCAGGATCGCGCCCATTTCCCCTCAGGTCAGACCCTCATCCCCTCAGGGATCGCGCCCTCATTTCCCCTCAGGTCAGACCCCCATCCCCGCAGGATCGCACCCATTTCCCCTCGGGTCAGACCCTCATCCCCTCAGGATCGCACCCATTTCCCCTCAGGATCGCGCCTATTTCCCCTCAGGATCGCGCCCATTTCCCCTCAGGTCAGACCCCTCGTCCCCCTCAGGATCGCGCCCATTTCCCCTCAGGTCAGACCCACGTCCCCTCAGGATCACGCCCTCATTTTTTTCTCAGGTCAGACCCTCATCCCCTCAGGATAGCGCCCATTTCCCCTCAGGTCAATTCCCCTCGTCCCCTCAGGATCGCACCCATTTCCCCCTCAGGTCAGTCCCTCATCCCCCTCAGGATCGCGCCCATTTCCCCTCAGGTCAGACCCTCGTCCCCTCAGGATCGCGCCCATTTCCCCTCAGGTCAGACCCTCATCCCCTCAGGATCACGCCCTCATTTTTTCTCAGGTCAGACCCTCATCCCCTCAGGATAGCGCCCATTTCCCCTCAGGTCAGTTCCCCTCGTCCCCTCAGGATCGCACCCATTTCCCCTCAGGTCAGTCCCTCATCCCCTCAGGATAGCGCCCATTTCCCCTCAGGTCAGACCCTTGTCCCCTCAGGATCGCACCCATTTCCCTTCAGGTCAGACCCTCATCCCCTCAGGATCACGCCCTCATTTTTTCTCAGGTCAGACCCTCATCCCCTCAGGATAGCGCCCATTTCCCCTCAGGTCAGATCCCCTCGTTCCCTCAGGATCGCCCCATATCCCCTCAGGATTGCGCCCTCATTTCCCCTCAGGTCAAACTCCCGTCCCCTCAGTATCGCACCCATTTCCCCAAAGGTCAAACCCTTGTCCCCTCAGGATCGCACCCTTTTCCCTTCAGGTGAGACCCTCATCCCCTCAGGATCGCGCCCATTTCCCCTCAGGATAGCGCCCTTTTCCCCTCAGGTCAGACCCCTGTCCCCTCAGAATTGTGACCATTTCCCCTCAGGTCAGACCCTCATCCCCTCAGGATCGCACCCATTTCCCCTCAGGATCGCACCCTTTTCCCCTCAGGTCAGACCCTCATCCCCTCAGGATCGCACCCTTTTCCCCTCAGGTCAGACCCTCATCCCCTCAGGATCACGCCCTCATTTTTTCTCAGGTCAGACCCTCATCCCCTCAGGATCGCACCCTTTTCCCCTCAGTCAGCCCCTGGCCTGGTGCGTCGCGGCACCCGCCTCCATTAACATGGGGCGAGCACCTGTGTCCTGTGGGAGGAGAAGGGGCGAAGGGAACTGGAAACACGGACCTGGGCTTGTTGGGAAGCAGGTGTACGTGTCTTCAGGAGGCTGATGAGGCAGACAGCTCGTTCAGTGTAGAAACTCGGTGAGGGTTTCGGGCCAGAGAGGCGTATGAATGTCTTACTGAGGAGAGAATGTGGCTCAGAGAGGTGCTTCTGGATACTCCATTGTGTCCTGGACCTGGCTGCCTTTTGCTCAGAGCTTTCACGAATGGAATGTAAGTAGACAAAAATATCTTTTAATACAGGGGTTTTGGGAGTAGTATAGTGGCTTTTGCTTTCGTCCATCTTTCCAGAGAAATGAATACAGCTGTCCGTGCTGCTCCATTGTTGGCGTATTAGTCCAAACACTCCTCTCAGCCTTGCCAGCAGCTGCCTCAGGAACATTTGAAAATGCTTTCAGGGTCTTTTGTAAGAAGGTGTCTATTTTTATTGGTCTGGGATGGCAAGAGCCTTGTCCAAGCCCTGCCAATTCTGACTGCTGCCCTGAAGTTACCACAGCTTCTGAAGTAATCCCTCTTAAGAAGCATCAGGAATTTGAAGCAGTTGCCTCTCCAGTTGGAGAGGTGTCTGAACATAGGTGTCTAGGACCATTTTAGACCCTTCTGGCCTTTTAAAGCATCCCTACACACATCCCTTGCCTATGTGGTTGAAGCCTGTGGGAGACCTGGGGTGTCCGAGAGGCTTTTCTGATGGATGCTACAGTATTTAAATGGTTCTAGGTGCCTACCTTGAGCAGCTGAATCCCATTCCTGTTTGATGACTCAAAATGATGGGTCAAAAATCTTCAAATGAAATGAGCATTTTTCACACCTCTCATTAGTGAGTCTATCAAAACCAAGAGGATTGCTGTTCACCTCTAGAGTAATTTGCTTCATAAATAAAGCACTGGTGCAGTTACAAAGATCTAATGATTAAAAAAGGGTAATAGGGATCATTTACATAAATCCACTTGTCTATATTGACCTTTGCAGTGAAGTGAATTGCGTTTTTGTTCTTAACTTTTAAGTAACATTCATGAAGTAAATGAGAGCTAAAAAATGCTGAGAAGTAAAAACTGCAGGTGGTGAGATTTATACTTGCATTGCATGATATAATTTTAATACAGTACTCGGAAAATTAAATCTAACTCCAGCAGCTTTCTTATCTGTCTGTTGTTGTTCACGTCTTCTAAATTCATGAGTTGCAGGTGAGAAATAATGATTTTCTTTTTTCAGGGTTTAAGCTTCAAATAAGAACCTGAGAGGAATGAATTATGAATAAAATTGTAAGCTTAATATGGCAATACCAACTGCATGTCCCTGTAATAAATTACAATATAATCTAGGAGAGTCTGCTTAGTTTATGTTAAGAAAATTTGATGCTTTTTCTTCCATAATCCTTTTTGCTGCATTCCTTCTATGCATCTCTAAGTGCAGAAGACACTTTTGAAATCAGTTGGCCATTGCATGACAGGGCTTAAATAAATGTGATTGATTTTTTTCTCCCCCATTCCTTGCAACTGTTTCAGTACTGTCTCTTAAGTATGTCCAAGGTGTTTTTGTTTTTTTTTCCCTTGTAGTGACAATATGTACTCCTTCCTTAGGTTTGGTTTTTCCCCCTCATTCCTTCTTGAGTCTCCCTAGTGCTGTTAGGTACTGTCAGCTTACTGAACCTTTAGGCCATCTGTGCCCTTTTTACCTCTAAATCAACTAAAAATAGCCAAACTGCTTTGGTTGAAATTTTCCAAAATGAAAATGTGGACCTCATACAAATTTTCAGATGGAATGATTTAAAACTTTCAGTCTCCAGCAGAATAGATGGAAATATTGAGCAACCTCTGCCTTTCAGGAGTTTGAGGAGGGTTTTCTTGTTCCATGTATATTGTAAACTGCCCTTCAGGGTATTCATATCCATTTTTTAAATGGCTGCCTTGGAGGAAAATCTTACAAACGGGGGATTATCAATGTGGAAGTGTGTTTTGAGTGTTTTGTGAAGGTGAATGAAGGAGATGTACACTGTATCTATATTTGAGTGTGGATTTACAGTAGTGGCCTTTGCCTTCCTTCTTCCCCTTTCCCTTATACTCAGCCCGAACTTCATGGATTTTTGAGGGGGCTTTGCCACTGCCTTCCCTGGGGTCTGATTTAGGTTCTAAAACCCCGTGTCAGAGCTGGTTTGTGAGGCTAGGACTGAGCTTGGGTGTCTCTAAGTGGTGTTTTCAGTAGCTCCTGGTCGGTGAAGTCGGGCACTACCATTTTGGGAGGAGTTCCAGTGGAGTGCTGCCCTCCCATTCTGCTCCTTACCTACTGGGGCTGACAGGCATCCATCTGCAGCCTGGCTGTGGGTGCCCGTGGTGTCCAGCTGCATCAAGTGGAGCTCTTCACACAGCAGTTTCCAGGAGCTCCTTTCCTTGCAGTCTTGATTCAAAAGGTAAGATTGAAGAAGAACGTAGGCAATGATTAAACATGATTTAAAAAAAAAATCTGAATATTCTAAATATTTTAATCATTGTTGTCTTATCACTTCAAGCCAGTAGCTGAAGTTGTGCAGTGTGCTTGTGTATTTTCCAAATATGAGAAGCTGTTTTGGAATATTGGAAAAGGAAGGATAAAGTGTTGTATGGATGCTATTACTTTAAAAAGTTTAACTTGCCTCCTGGTGCTTTGCAGGATCTTGCACCTAATTGAAGGAAGGTTTCTGTAAATTTATGTTGGTCACACCTCAGTGTGAAAGTAATGAGTTATTGTACAATTTTATGCAATTTAAAAAAAATTTGGAATATAAAAAAGTATCTATTATAATAGAGGGCTAAAGGAGGGTGTTATATTCAGTGTAACATTTTGAATATTTCAGTGGATACACTTATGGATACACTTTTCTGTTAGATAAAATTGAAGACAAGAGCTGTGTTCTGACCTAGTGAAGCCCCAGAGATATCCAACAGCAAAAACTAGGTGTCATGACAGGCATTTAGGAAGAAACCACAATGAATTGTTGAAGAAACCATAATGAATTGTTTTCTCCTAGTGCAAATCTGTCGAACTAGGAAATGCTGAGAAATTGATTCACCTTGGAACCAAGTTTGCTTGTTTTTTTTTTCCCCCCTCTCTCTCTCTGTATAGAAAGTATCAGTCACCTTTATTGCCCTTAATTTTGGGGTTGTTTTGGGCATGTCTGTAAGCAGTGGGGCAGAATACTATAATTGTGGAATACTAAAACACTATTTAGGTCACTAGACAAAACCTTTATATCAGTTAGAAACAGTTCTATGAAATGGTATGTGGTTGTGAATCATCCTGGGGTAGGGCATGGGTAGGAAACAACCAAATCTCTTGGCAAAATCAGTAGCAGCTCTACAAAGGAGAAACCCTATTTTTGACCTCTTTGCAGTTGAGGCACATTTTAAAAGCAAAACAGCAGAATGTGATGTAATAGATAACTATCAGCAAATAGCAATAAGGGGTAATAGGGAATTGTATTTACAGTGAATAAAATTTGAAACCTTTCAGTAGCACCTCATGGAATTTCTATTGTCTATTACTTTCATGAGTTAAACAATATCCTATTTTTAGTGGAAGGTCAACTTGAGCTGTATTTGAACAGGGTCTCTGGTTCTGAACACAGATAGGAACACTTTAAATGTGATAACAAAAGGGAGGGCTTGGAGCCAGACCTCCTTAACCTATCGTCAGGAGCTCAGATAACCATCCATGGAAGAACTGTGTGCCACTTAAATAGAGAGGAGTCCTTGTTCTGGGCTCAAACTGCACACAGTGAAAATAGCACTGAGACTCACGTGGAAGGATTTTGGTTTTTATTTAAGAATTTCAAATAGGTCAAAAAAATATTAATGATCTTTTTTTAAATGAAATGCTGCCACCTGATGTCACACCACCTTCTTTTGTGGTGTTTTTTTTTTAAATTTTTTTAAGGTAAATGCTTTTTCGGTTCCTTAAATATTAGAACTCTAGTTTTCACAATAAAAACTCCAGTACCTGCAAAAATGTACGTGGAAGGAGTGTTTTCTAGCCTAAGTTGTATTATTTTAATTCTGCTGTCACCCACAGTGGTGCATATCCAGTGGAACTCCACTGATGAGTGAAATTATTTAGTTTACTGGTAGTGAGGTGCTGTCAGGTTCCCAATTTTTCATGTTATATTTCAGTGGGGAGATTTTTCTTGCAGAGGCTGTAGGCTCAGGGCAGTAACACATTTTTTGGATAGCTGTTGGTTGAGAAACAGTCCAGAGTGGCAGTACAAAGCCAAAGGCTGTGGAGCTGCTCAGGCTGCAGGGTTCACACTTCTGCTGGAACATCTCCTGGAATCTGAGTGTGTGTGTTCACCAAAGGAAGGATTCTGATAGGATGTTTCAGGGGGGTGATTTCTGACCTTCCTGGGAGTAGGCAATACCAGCATCAGAGCAACCTTAACATAGGAGTATGGAAGAGAGATGATGTTCTATAGATTTAGAGTGTCTGAAAAGGTTTTACTCTCCTCAGCCTGCTTTTTGGCCTGAATGAAAGAATGTGTAGGTAAGGTGCTTCAGTAGGGTTTGGTTTTATTCCAGTACTCTGCCACTGGCATTCTCTCTGATCTTGGGCAAATAATATTTTCTCTGTAATTCTATTTCCTTGTTTGATACTGGAACACCATCTCTGCTTGAAACAGTGCTTTGATAGAAAGTACTATAGGAAAAGTAAAACATGATTACTGAGCAAGGAAAAGAGAGCTTGTCCTGAGTGTTATAAACCTGGGAAAAATCTTAAATTTTTATCTTACTAGGTAAAAGGAAGTTTTCCTAAGACAAGTTTATTAAGCTGAAGGGGTTTTTTTGTTTTTTTCATAAACCTTGATTAAGCCTTTTAATGCCATTAGGTCAGTCATGAACCATTGCTTGCCATGGGGATTCTCCAATATCCATAAAGAACTAGGCTTAGGCTCTTTTCCTTGGTAGATTGATTGTAAGGTATGATGTATCACGTTATTTATCCTGAGAACTGTGTTGAAGAACTTCGTGGAAATCTCATGTAGTTGTGAATTTTAACTGCTCTTCAGATGTGGATTGGAGAAGTGCTCTAGGGAGAAAGTAAACACAGGCAGAATCGAAAAGAAATGCAAAAGGAAGTGCTGTGGTTTTTTTGTTTTACTTTTTGGGGCTAAAATAAAATAAAATCTTCCAGTTACTTCATTGCCAGCCTACACCTAAATGCAAAGCCTGTTTAAATAGAGGAGTTTTCAGTGAGTAAATGTTGTGGATGGGTCTGAATCTTGCCATCTTCTCCAGGTCTCCTTTCTGGTGTCTGTTTTAATAGCCATGTTTCTTGTTGCTAATGGTAAGAAATGATGAAATCTGAGATGGTTGGAGAGTAGCCTGACAGCTTTGTCTGAAAATGTAAATAATTTAGCAGGTGCTTTATAGGTTTTACCTGGTGCTAGATGGGCCTGATCCTTCCCGGGTGTCAGAGCTACTGCTCCATTCCAGAGCATGCTCTGGCCTGCAGAGTACAGCAGGTCTTCTCTTTGCAGTACAGCAGCATGGACTTTTCTGTGCCTGAACCAGATTTTGGCATCCTGAATATCTTATTTTGTGTGTCAGCTAGAGGATTAAAGGGAAACGCAGTAATTGTTTTTGTGGCTTCTATGAAGTCTGATTTGCACTCACTGTACTGACTTGTAGTAAAAAGGATAACAAATTTTATTCCCAGAGTGCTGTTGGTAACAATTAATGAAGCTGTATAGGAAATACTGAAATTGAGAACAACTAGTAAAAAAATTCTATTCTGTATTCTCAGCAATGTTTCATATCTTGGAAATCCTCAGGTGCCCTGTCCATATGCATCTTGGTAAAAAATACAAATCCTGACTACTTTGTTTTAACTTTTCTTTATTTTTTAGAAGGTGTTAGGCCTTTGCATTTTCTGAAATTGCTAGGATGATGCATTGTGTGTCATTGTGGAGTACCATACACTAGAAAAAAACAACAGAGAAAACAAATTTGGTGCCAAGTTCTTGAGTGAGAGCTTTGTGAATCCCTTTGCTGTCCAGTTCAGGAGTCTGGAGTGAGCCATTGCCTCCAGACTGCAGCAGGCACACAGCCAGAATGCATGGCAAAGCAGTTGCTGTGCTGAAGATTCCAAGAATAATCACTGGAAGTACAAGTAACTTCATGCTTTGTCTCATCTAATTGCTCCAAACCTTTTCAGCTCCAAACTTTTTGCCATGCTTGTGCCCTGCTATACAGCTTTAAGGATGCCCATCCCCCTGCCACCCCTCCAGCAGCCGCTGTGTGCTGTCACTCATCCTGAAATACACTGGGGAGCTTGTCAGGCAGTGCCTTGCAGATGCCTCAGAAGCCCAATGGTGAGCCAAGGCACTTGCACTGAAGTTCCTAACACAAGGAAATTACATAGACAGTTGTTTTAGTGCTGAATATGGACCATATGTTTTCTAGGATAGGTGAGTGATGCACTGTTGGCTTTCTAACAATCTAGCAGGAGATGGATTCTAAAGTAAAGGTTTTCTAATTTATGCAGAATGTCTTTGGCTCTGCTTTCTGACACTTATTAGTTAATGTCTGTATACAGTGTACTTACAGATTCTAAAAGAAAGTTGCAGGAGCTGTGTTCGTGTTGCATTGCAGAGGATATAGACTTTGGCTGTTTCTCCAGTGTCTTTTTCTTCTGACACCAAAAGACTCAAAAATTTTGACATCTGATGAAAAGACAAAATTTTCATTATCTTGAGGGTGGTAGCACTTGGGAGGAGTGTGCAGGTGGTTGCTTTTCTGGCTGTTCTGGGACACAACTGTGTCCTGTAACACATGCTTAACATCCTAAGTGTTGTAAGAGCTGCTGGTGTACAGGGCTGAGATTGCCTCCTGGAAAGGTTAATCTAACTGAGTGTGAGGTTATACAGCCTTTTACCGAAATATCTCACAGTTAAGGCCCCTGCTGTAGTTAGGGGGGTGTTATATTGGAGCAGACAAATGAATCAAAAACAAAGAGAAGGAAGGTGGGATGTTGATTTTCGTTTTTTCCTGAGGCAAACATCACATTTTGTCATCTTAATGAATATGATCTGGAAGGACAGAGGTTCACTTAGTAAGGGAAAATGCCAGAGAAAATCCCAGAATGATCTTTACTGGCTGTGTTTTTTTGTTTCTATCACCTCTTATCCTTGCCTTAATTAAAAAAAAGTAATTAAAGAATCCAATTTAAATATTGATTAGCTAGTACGATATATAACAGTAAGGAGAGCCTGGTAAGCTAAAAAATGTAGTCAGATTATCAAAATAATTTAAGATCTTCTAGTTTTTGCTGCACTGGCTTGCAAAACAGTTTCTATCTTTCTGCTTTAAGGAAGTTTCAGGAAGCATTAGAATTTTACTTAAAAAATATTGCTGGAATCAGCAGGTGAGCCCTTAAGTGAGTTATTTATATCTTAGAATATAATTGAAAATTTCAGAGACAATAGTTTTTGCAATTGACTTTCAGTTGATGTTTCATTATGGGCCTGACTCAAGGCTAAAAGCTTAACTGCTTTTGAACTCAGGGCTCGAGCAAGGAATAAAAATGCTGATGTTAGACAATATGCTAAGAGTAAGAAACAAAAAAGCAAAAAACACAGAACAACCCAGAAGAGGCAAAGTCATGACACATGGATTCACATTTTTTCTGACCTGCAAAAATAGGGTTGGATTTGTGATATTTCCCAAGTTTGTGAGTCCTCTGTGGTGGGATTATGGAGCACAGGGAACAGAAATTGGCTTTAATTACAACTACATATTTATCTGCCAAAGTTTAGAAAAGACCAGATTATTGCAGGTAATATGTAGCAGAGGAGATTGTGCTGTGAGAATGGAGAGCAAGCAGCAGAAAAGGTTTAATTTCTCCATTTTGAGTAGAGCAAGTGCTGACACCCTTCTATCAAGGGTGGCTCAATGTATCTGCAAAAAAATAATCTGAGTTAGCTAATGGTTCCTTTAGGGCCCAGTAGGAGCACCAAGTGCTGTCTCCATCTGGTGTACCTGTCCCCTTGTCACTGGTGTCTGCTTGACCAGAAAAGAATTCACAGCACAGTCGATACCATCTGCTTGCAACGGTTGTGGTGGGCATTTCTAGAGTTCTCATTCCATTCATGTCCATGGAAGGAAAAGTGGTTTTTCTCCTGCTCAGTCTGATCTCAGGTTTCTTTTTTCTTTGTCTTTTGGCTCAGAATTAAAGCTGAAAAATCAGTTCATTCCATATGCTGCCACCTGGCTGGATGCAGCTGAATTTGTGGGAACTTAGGTCTGTCACTAGTATAGTTTGTAATAAAAGAAAATCTTGGTGCTTGTGTAACCTTTAATAAGAATGGCAAAACCCTAAATTGCTTTATACCTTAATTCTTCAATTATTGCTCATATTGTCTTTGCTTGTAAGTGAAATGTGGGTAGCTCCTCAGATCCATTTCTACCCCAAACCTACTGTGGTGTATTAAATCAGTCTAGGTTCACTGGAAGGTGACCATACATCTCTCCAGCCTGCACAATTGCAGTGCCTTATTACTTTATTATACAGCAGCAATGGTTGTAATAAGTCTTGCTTTAAAAGGACACATATCCATTATTTGTGTATTTGAAATCTTCCTTGGCAAACAAGGTTTTGCCAAGTTGTGTTTTATGGGAAGTTATGTTACTGCAAAATTTAAAATGTGCTTTATTTTGGGGCAATAATCGGCCGCAATCCAACTAAAGCAGTTATAATTCCTTGTTGACACACACACATTTCAGGCTAATGGCCTGAGCCATGGCCCAGTGAACTTGGTGAAAACTATTAATTCACATCAGTAGATTCTGCATCAAGTTCCTAATTAATGATTTATTCACTTTAAAGACCTTACTTAGCTTTACTTCCATCTTATTGCTTTCAGTAATAGGCTTTCTCAACTTAATAGGTCTTGACACTTTAAAAATATTTGTTATTCCAGGGTATAAAATAACAAAATGTTTCACTTTTGCCTGCTGTTAATTTCCAGAAATCTTAAGGGCTGCTGTATTTGCTTTTTGTTCCTAAGGTGCTTATTATAACCCCTGTAATTTGGCACATGGAGTAAGATACAGATGTGCACATAGCATTAATGTTTTTGTTTTGTGATAAATTCAGTAATGAGATTTAATTTTTTTGCTTTAAAGCTCCTTTTAGACTTGTAGAGGACTTTTTGTTCAATGGTATTCTAATTCAATTATCCTTTTTGTATTTTTTTAACACGTCAATGTAGAAATCTGTGAGTGAATATAAGGAGTTATATGTACTTTATGATTTTACAGTTTATGTAAGTATCAGCATATTTTTTTCACAATTTAGAAATGGGGAATTGGAAAAGGTAATTGTATGTCTTGAAATCCTAAGCCTGATATGAAGCAAGTTCTTACATAGGCAGTCTCTGGGCTCTGACAGAAGGCAATGAGGCTTGTAGTCATGGTTAATTGGCTTATTGCACTTCTCTTGTTTTGTACCCAGGTGAAATGTCAACCAAAGTGCCAAACATTAAACTGAAAATTGATCCTCGGAATCTGCAGATCCAGACATTTACAGTGGAGAAATTACTGGAACCACTGATAATTCAGGTATTTTAGAGTTGCAGAAAGTAAGCTGGATAACCACCGAGGGAAGGCAATTAGAACTTGGACTAAGGACGTTATCCTGAAAGCCACACCCACAGTGCACTTCACTCTGGCTCAGGGGCTCTCCAGGGCTCTGCCTTCCAGATTGGGTCATTCATTTGGTCACTGCCAGCTTTGCCACCCTGTCTGTCATAGTAAATGCTGCATGTTCTGGCTGGTCTCTTGCACAGTGGTATCTGGGAGATGCTTGAAGGTAGAATACACTGCAAATGGATTTCCAGTGCATGAAATAAGTAATTCTTTAAAAATAAAGTTGTGTTTTCCCCATTTGAAGCTTTGCCTCTCCCTAACTCATCCAGTTTCTTTTCTTTTATTAATTATTCATAGTATTTGAATTTTTTAAATTTTTGTCTTTTCCTCCATTACTCATTTTTTCCCTTCTGGAAGGTTACTTTGCTCAGAAAGTAACTTTTTCCTTTCTATCATGACTTTATTTCCAGCTGCTATTAACTGAGCTGCCTCTTTCTCATTTTGTCTGCCTTTTTGTACTTATTTTTGCCTGGATGTGATTGATGGTGTAAAAACCCTCAGTTACCAGGTCAGTGGTTTGTGGAAGTTGTCAAGGACATGTGGATGGATTATAAAATTAGTTTCAGAATAGTAAGAATAGATGTCTTGATAGACTGAATTTAAAAACCTCTTGTAGATCAGTAGGTCAGACTGTGCTCAGGCAGTTGCAACACTGTGGGTGTTTTTGGAGGAGGTAAAGAAAAGTAAATTTTGGTTTGAGTTTTGCAGGATTGAAGAAACCTGACAAAACAAAGAAAGTGCAAGTCCCAGAATAAAACAAAGAAACCATCTAAGTTTTGGGGTTTTTTTCTTCCCAGCTCTTCTCAACCATTGAAAACTTGAGGCTGTTCAAATTAGAAATACTTTGGTTCTCAGAGAAAATTTTGACTGTCTTTTCCCTCTCTTAAGCTTAATGCTTTGCTTGTTTCAAACCTGAGGAAGGAAAACTTATGTTTTGAGTGGATCCTTTGAAAGAAAACATTGAAAATATAAAAATAGGGATTAAAGATCATACTCAATGAGGAGTGATTGAGAGGCTGGAAATGTAATGAATGAGAATTTATCTGTGATTAAAAAGAGAATCAGTCCAGTCACAGATAAAAATGATGTTCTTGCCAGAACTTTAGCATCAGATGCTTGGAACACAGTTTAACTTTATTTTGAGATTTCTGTTGTAATTTATTTATTTAATACTCTTGTAATGCTGTGGCAGGAAAGAAACAATGGATGTGCTTGAGGTTCTCAGAAGTCAGTCCTAGCCAGTTATGCTGAGTGTTAGGGCAGTCATTAGATTAACAGCATCAATATAGGAAAAAACTGAAGCAAAACCAGCCTGGGGTGTAACTAGGAGGTAGTTGTGGAAATAGCTGCAAATCACTTGCTGAGTTGCCTCTCTTCCCTGCACTGTGCAATTGGCAGTGGCGATTACTATGAAACCCTGAAAATAGCATAGCGACTGTTTTGTGTAAAACCCTCTGTGAGTTGGCAGCTTCTCTATCCTTGGAATAAAACAATGTCCCTGAATTGCCCTGGGGGTTTCCCTCTGTCTGTGGCCTTTATTTAGATCCCAGGTGTTTTGAGGATGTTAGTTTTGAAAGGAAGGCTTCTCAGTCTAGTTCTCAATCAACACATCTGGCATATTAAAAAAGGTTGTTGCCAAAGTTCAGCATGGCTCAGCTGACACAATGTGTAGAAAAATGCCTGCATTTTGGAGTCCCTTGGATCACTGATGAAAAACAGGCAAGTTGAAAGGCTGGTATTCCCACCTGTCATCCACACCACAGACATTTGCCCACAGGGAAAACACACCCTGTTGGTTTTAGTTCTGCATATGGTGAGTTTACCTTCTGCTCACTGGGTGGGATTAGCAGTGTTTGTTTTTCTGGGCAATACTTTGGGTTTGAAACGGTGGGCAGGGGTTCTGATGTGTTCATTAGTCACTGAGTTAATGTCTTTTCTTAAATGCCTAGGGATTGACATCTAGTTACACTGCACTATATTGTTAACAAAAAAGAATGATTTGTGATTGGTGCTTAAAAATACTTTTTATATTAAGATAAAGGTGACACAAATATTACGATGCTCCCTGAACTACTGCAGTGTTGAGAGATTGTCTGTAAGTGCTGCCTGTAACTGAAGATAGCATTGGAAGAACTGCTTCAGAGTTTCCTAGAAACTCAGTATTTGGCATAACCATGGCCCCACAAGAAACCTCACCCTTCAGCCTCTAAGCAATGACAATAACAAGCAACAGCAGCACCAGGCAGCTCTGTCAGTGTGGTGGCACACAGCCTTAGAAACCCCTTGTGCCCTTAGCACAACCGTGCTGCTCCTGCCAGAGCTGGCTGTGGGAATCTGCTGTGCATGGCAGCATGAAGGTTCACAGCTGGGAAATCCAGGAGCAGGATTCATGGGGAAATGCTTTTCTTTTCTCTTAGAATGTTGGCAGTGATTGTGTATTCTGCCACTACAGTACAAGCTCTGTTGACAGTGGCACACTGTATTAGTCTGTAGTTCAGTTCTTTCTGGGTAGGATTTTATAAAAGTTTCACACTCCTCATTGGGGTTCTGTGTTAGAGAAATTCAGAGTAGTTTTTCTGTTTTCCATTATCTCCATGAGCAAAGAGCTATCTAACAAATTTTTACTTGTATTTGAGATCAGCTGCTGCATCCAATATTTCCTGACAGTGATGCTGAAGATGTAGGGTCTTACAGTCAAGGGTTTTCATCTGCAGGAATGATTATTTTTTAATACTTTTTCATTTGTTTTATTTCCTCTCCTCCTCAACATATCAATGAACAGTATATAGAATGATATTTAACATTTAAAAAAAGTAAATTTTTAACCACAGTAAAATCCTGTGAAGTAGAATATATTATTTTCTAGTGAAATAGTGATTAAATGCTTAAAATTTATTAAAAAACCTTTTATTTTGTAGTATTTTTTGGGCCACTTCTGATTTTGGTAGTGTTTTATGCCTTTCTTATTGGAAGTATTAGCCTGTAATCTAACTCATTCTTAAAGATATGGTCATTGAGACTGTCTTAAAGGTTCTAAAACTGACATTGGAGAGTTTGTAAAAATAAAAGATAAAGATTTTTATTCCCAGTGCATTCTCTATCAGCTGGATGATTTACGTGCCATAAATAATTCTATTTTCTCCTTTGAGCCACAGTCAGAAAAATAGCCAAGCCTTCTTCATCTTTAACAATCTGAGCCAGAGTTATTTATGTTGCTCTCTCCCTTGTGGCATGCCAAAGCAGTTGATGTCAAGTGGATGGTCCTTTCCCACTCATGTTGCACATGAATGGTGCAGGGGTCAAGGCTTTTAAGTTTCACAGATGTGTTTATAGAAATGTTACCCAGAGGATATTCCACAGCTCTGTTCAGCAGTAATGATTCATGAAAAGCACTCAAGTGCATGAATTCATGGACAAGATCTGAAGGTGAGCTGAGGCATGTGTAGCACTGGACTACCCATGTTCTGGCAGAGAGAACAGAATAGGATAATGAAAAAGTGTCAGTGAGCTTTATGAAAATAAGATGTGCTTTAAAATATCTGTGTAACACTTAAGAAAAATGTTTGGGGAGTCTCTCTTTAGTGCTACAGCTCCAGCAATGCCTTAGAGAGTAGTCTTTCAGAAACATTCTGTTGGAGTGTGGAGGCTGTACTCAGTTGATGAGGAATGTGGAGTGGGATGGTCTATAAAAATAAGTTCTTTATGCATGTTGAAATGCATTGGTAGAAATACAATTCGGATTAAGCTGCAGTAAATCCAAATTCTGGGCAAACTGGTGTACAATTTTAGGGTTGAGAGCACCCTGAAGAATTTGGAGGTGCTGAGCTCGGGCCACTGGGATACCCCTTTGGTAAGAAGAGAAAGCATTTTCAAAGGTGTCTCTACTCATTTTGGGTATTTGTTCTGGGACACCCTGCAAGATCTTATGCTGGAAGTATGGGAAGACCCAGCACTTCTGGGGAGAAGGAACCTGTGGGTGCTGGCTGACAGCAGCTGAACACGAGCCAGTGTGTGCCCAGGTGGTCGAGGAGGCCAGTGGGAGCCTGGCTGGTATCAGAACTGGTGTGGCCAGCAGGACCAGGGCAGTGATTGTGCAGTGCTGAGGCCACACCTCGAGTCCTGTGTTCAGTTTTGGGCCCCTCATGACAGCAGGGACATGGAGGTGCTGGAGCCTGTCCAGAGAAGGGCAAAGGAGCTGGGCAGGGGGCTGGAGCAGCTGAGGGGGCTCAGCCTGCAAAAAAGGGGGCTCAGGGAGTAACTTCTCACTCTATACAACTCCCTGCCGTGAGGCTGTGGTGGGATGGGTCTGGTCTCTTCCCCCAAGGAACAAGTGCTAGGGAGAAGAGGAAATGGCCATAAGTTGCAGCAAGGAAAGTTTAGGTTGGACATTAAGAAAAGTTCTTTCCCTGAAAGGAGTGTCAGGCATTGGAACAGGCTGCCAAGGGACACAGTGGACTTGCCCTCCCTGGAGGTATTAAAAAAACACATGGGTGTTTTTAGGGACGTGGTTTAGTGGTGCACTTGGCAATGATAGCTTGACTTGATGATTTTGGAGGTCTTTTCCTGCCTTAATGGTTCCATCATTCCTGCCTTGCTGAAGCCTCCTCAGATAACACTGGTATGTTTTTATTGTATTATGAGTAGGTTTTAAAACAAGCAGTGACAGGAGTTGGTATCAGGGTTAATAGAACAGTGACATTTCTGTTAACTTTGCTTTATCCTACAGAAGGAAGAAAATAAAGATGACACATATTGACTAAAATTGCACTAGATTGAATTCAGTACTTTTTGCCCATTCTTGGTGTTTATGCTGAGCTTGCCTGTCTACCTCTAAAGCAGAGGGAATCTCTTTGCTTATTCTAATTATATTTTATCTTTAAGAACAATATGAATTCACTTGTAGAGCTTTGACCATTATTGTCTCTTGTTTCTTTTAAATGTAGGTTACAACATTAGTCAACTGTCCACAGAATCCTTCTAGTAAGAAAAAGGGCCGTTCCAAAAGAGCTCATGTCTTGCTTGCTTCTGTGGAAGAAGCCACTTGGAATCTGCTGGACAAGGGAGAAAAAATTGCCAAGGAAGCAGCTGTGTTTAAAGAGGAGCTTCAGGCAGCTCTCGCCGATGTGCAGAAGGAGAGTAAGTACCTGAGCAACCACTCAGGCACCACGAGGAGCTGGGGTACTGTGCCTGGTGTCCAGTGATGCTGGCATACCTGTGGGAAATGCACGGTGATGTGCAAATGGCTGAACTTGGAGCTGCCTTGTCCTGTATTCTGGGTACCACCTATGAGGAGGTGAGGTGTGCAAGCTAGCCCCGTTGGGAGAAAATGCATATATCAGCAGAACTTCTGTTGTTTGGAATGTGGTTTCTTTCCTTTTCATGAGGACAGGATGCCTCTTGGTCATTTTAGTGGCTGTAAAGCACGACTAAAAGTTAATGCATATTTTAACTTCTTGAACTGTTTATCTGAATCTCAGATTAAGGCATTTTAGTTAAAAATTTAAAACCTAAAATCTTGCCTGTTTTATGCATTAGTAAGGATTTCAATGGGGAAGGTGTAATAGTCCAGTGTGGAGGTATGTTTTGAGAGTAGGAGGAAGATGGATCCTTTGACCTACCATAAGAGTCATCCCCTTCTGATAGAGCAGCTCCTCTCAGGTGAGTTGTGCCATATTCTGTTGTGTCATATTCATCTTTCCATTTTGAACCTGATTCCCAGGACTCGGCTAGTTTTTGTGATCTGCAGAGAATGTTCTAGCCATTTTCTTTCAGGCTCTCTGTTGTTTTCTTGAGTTTTACTTTTCCCCATGGAAACTGGGAATATTTGGGTGAGCACAAAGGCAATGAGTCACATGACCAAGATGCTAAATGTGTTCCTGTAGAAATCACAATTTAAAGCTCATCTATGTTTTAATGATATCATCCTGCCCTTACTGAAGATGGAACTTAATCAAGTTTTTCTTTGAATGTGAATTTATTTTATTTGATCATCTTGCACATGCAGCTGGGGTGGTTTCTGAGTCTCTGCTGTTATTTAAGGACAGTGAATACTTGCTTTTGGCTTCCTCTGAATCCAGAGATAACTGTGGTTTAGAGTTTGATCAATGCACAAGGTGTCTGAGATACCTTGAGGTCTTTTGTGATTAAAAGCATTATGGCCAGCAAGTATCACTGTTATCTGTCACACTGAGCAGCTGAGGCTCTTGCAAAATCATTCATTTTGGAGTACTCTTTAAAATGTTAGCCCATCCATTACAGGCTGAGAACACAAGGTAGGAATAAAATATATAGTTTCATATTGATTTTTATACATAGAGAAATTGAAAATGTGAAATATTTTTATATTACTTATGGATTCTCAGCCAGGACCAGAGGTAACTGCAAAAATAAATAATACATAAAGTAGAATATATATACCTCATACATTCTAAAAGAAAGTTAAGTCCATGTTATCACCTATCATTATGCAATGATGAAGTGAGTGGTTGCAGCCCATCTCTCATGACAAATTTGCCAAACTGCACAGGTTAGTTTTAAGAAATTGTTGAAACAATTGTAAAAAAGTAGCAGTTTCTTAATTTTGCAGATATTTTTAATCTTTGAAGTTGTGTGCTATTTTTAATTTGGGATGTGCTACATCACATGTAACTTTATTTCCTGTTATTCAGACCACATTCTGCTGCTGTTAAATGTCTCCTGTTATTTACTTCAAGCTCTTTGAGGGGATGTGGGTCAGCAGCCATGGTTGCATGCAGTCACCTGCATACAGTATTTAATTTTCTGTGGGCATTATTTTCTGTGGTGATTGGCAGGTACTTTTAGTAATACAAGCTTAAATTAATTAGGAAGCTTTGCACATGGCTACAGCTTGTATTTCCTGGATAATGGAATTTTGAAGAAATGCTTCAGATAATTTCACTCACATCAACCAAACTCAGATTTGCACACTGAGATCTGGAAAGAATAAATACTGTCCCACCTCCTCTAGTGTTTTACCTTGTGTCACATGCTGAACTGGTTCAGTTGGGGATGCAACATGAGCAGTAAACACTTGTTCCTTCTGAATGTCAATTGCCAGTGGGAAAACGCTCCTTCGTTACTTTTGGAGCTCATTAATTTGGGGCTCCTTTTAAAGGAGTGATAGAGGTTTTTCAGTCTGCTTCTGATAATCCTGCTCACAATAATGCTTTGGAGAATAAAGAAGCAAATGAATGGGATAAAAGTGAAGAGTGGGGGTAATGTTGGGTGTATTTAATTCATCTCTGTGTGATTCATGGTCTTCAGAAGTCACAACATGGATATGGCTTCACTGACTACAGCTTGCTCTTGGCACTGTTTGTAGATGAGATTTTGGAGTCTCAAATTTAGTTGAATTCTGTTAGTGACCTCTGAAAGAAGGTGTTGCTATAATGGATGACAGACATGTTAACCTGGATAAATACAGTGTCTGCTTCCTTTGACTTCTGCAAAGTTTTACCAGAGATTTATAGGCTTGGAGACAATTGTTTTAATAGAGATTCTCTGCATTTTTCTTTGTTTCCTCTCAAGAAAGTACTTTTTAAGGCCTATCCACGTCTTCATACATCTTCTGGAGCTCTGCTAAATGGGTCAGCAGGGAAGGTGTGTGGGTGGTGGGCTGCATGCATCATCCAGAAATCCGCTGGCCCTGAAGTAACTGAAGAACTGCCATGATTTCCTGTTGGTCTGATTCAGCAAAGCTTTGTTAGAGGCTATTTATGTCCACAGCTTTTATTCTAAAATAGTGTAATAACCCCCCAAGTAAGTGTATTGAAAAACTCTCACTGAGAGGTTTCATGTGCACGCAGCATTTCAAAAGATTGTCTCCTAATCTGATGTTCTGGGGAATAGCTGACCCCTATGCAAAGGGTGTAAGGAGCATTGTTCTACCCTGAATGCTTCTGGCACTAAATGTCAGCCTCAAATTCATGTCCTGGTTCTGAGATTTAATCAGTTTTAGGGCAAAACAGTGATGCTGTTCATGTGAAATGTTGCTGTAGAAATCTGAATTGCAGTCTAGCATTATCCTCAGGATGATGAGTTTTTGCATTTATGTCAAGGTGTTGCAGTTCTCAAACAGTTGCATGGGCATAACTGAAATGTTTGGTATTTACTGCCATTGCTGACTGACTATATATAGTCAGAAACACAACAGTTGTTGTCTGCCTTGTTTCTATCTATTGCAATGTCAGTGTTTCTTGTGTTTAGCTGTTATCATGCTCAAGTGTGTTCCCAGATAAGCTTGTCATCACACAGAGCAGTGAATTGAAAGCAAGTTACTTGCTGGAGTTACATGTTGAGCCTTAAGTTACTCTTTAAAAATAAATTCTAACAAATACTTAGATATTTTGAATAGCCATATTTAATGTCTCTTGCTGTTCAACATAGGAGGAAAGAGTTTGATGGCAGGGAAAGCACTACCATTCACTGGCAAGAAATGGAGCTTGCTTGAAAGGGCATTTACTAAAGGAAGGGTACAGGGATCTTTTGTATTATACTGTGTTCTTTTTTGTCCCTCCCCTCATCTTAAAAGTAAACTTAACTTTCTCATTCTGCATGAAAATATACATGTGTGTATTCTGCATCTGAGGAACTTCCATTCTTGGGGGCAGGACTTAAATGGCTTAAAGTAATCTGTGCTGTACCCTCCTTTCATCAAACCAAGAACAGATCCTCTGCAGAATAGCTTTTGACAGCAGCATCACTGGATCAGGTGCCCCTGAGTGGGAAAGGGAGAATGAAGAGGTGGGTGTAAGGCATGATGGGGACGTGTGGTGGCTCTGATTACATGTTAGGAAGAACTGGATGAGACGTGGAAGTGGAACTTCCTGATATGCAGTGGTGAAATAGTTGCAATGCAACAGAATCCAGTGGTATCTGAGTGGAATAAGAGACTGTGGCAGGAGAGAAATGTCCTGTAACAGCTCCAGAAAGCTATTGTGAGAATCTGAGTTATCACAGTGTTGAATTTTAGAAACATGCAGTTGGTATCGATCTGCTGTGCCCTGACACTGATAGCGTCACTATAGCTGGCTGGCTGAAGCAGAATCCTTTTATTTGCTGAAGCAGATGGAGCTGATATTTGTAGGAACAGGTGATAGCACTGGTGACTTGTATTGTTTAATCTTGTGTTTTTAGAAAGGGTATGTTGTTCTGTGCTGTGATGTGACCTTGACTCCCAACCTTCTCTGGTACTTACTCGGCTTAATGTGTTAGTTCATGCCTGCAGAATTGAGGCTGCACGTGCTAGTGTAAGAGCTGATAAGTGCTCTGTTATTGGTGAGACCCCATGCAGTGGAATACTGCATTAATACTGTATTCAGCCCTGGGGCCCTCAACATAAGGAGAACATGGACCTTGGAGCCAGTCCAGAGGAGGCTGCAAAGATCATCTGTGAGATTGAGCACCTCTCTGTTAAAGACAGGTTGAGAGAGCTGGGCTTGTTCAGCCTGCAGAGAAGGCTCTGGGGAGATACCAGCAGAGCCTCTCAGAACCCAGGGGGAACCTACAGGAGATATGGAGAGGGACTTTCTACCTGTGGGAAAGGCTTCAAACTGACTGAGGGTGTTTTAGATGACATACTGGGAAGAAATTCTTCACTATGAAGATGCTGAGGCGTTGGCACAGGGTGCCAGAGGAGCTGAGGCTGCCCCATCCCTGGAAGTGTCCAAGGCCAGGCTGGATGGGGTTTGGAGCCACCTGGGATGGTGGAGAGTGTTCCTGCCCATGGCAGGGGGATTGGAACTACATGATCTTTGAGGTCCCTTCCAACCCAAAGCATTCTAGGATTCTGTATTATAAACCATTGTAGTTTTTTTCTTGTTTGTTTGTATTTCTGTTCTCTCAAGTTTGAGACTGAAATGTTAGAAATTCTTTCTACTTTGGTATGTCTGTCCCCCTCTTAGTAAATGAGCTCCTATTGTCAGCTGTGTTTCTCTGGAGTTCTGAGGCCATCAGACTCTATTAGTGCAGCTCAGGAGTGGGTGACAGGACTTTCTTGGCAACAGTACCTCCTTGTGGGAGGACACAAGAATGGCATAAAATTCACTGCATTCCATGTGCATTTCACATTGCTGCAGTTGAAATGAAAAAAGACAGGAGAAAGCCTGTAAAGTTGTCAATACAAATAGAAAAGTGTGGTGCTCAGACAGGATTTCAAAAGGAGGAAGACAATCAGAGAAAGAAAAGAAGAAAGCACAATTTTGTTGATGTTTCCTAAAGCAGTGCAGAGCACTTGGCTGCTGTCAGTGTAATGCTGAGCACTGTCTCTAAGGGGTGCTCACTGCATGCACTTGGTGGTGTTGCAGCCTCTGTACAGACACAGCCTGGCACGGGCTGTCAGCTGATTGCCAGCAGGCTCACAGTTCACTTGTTTGTAAAGGAATTTCCATGTAAGTTTTTGGATATTTTTGGTGCTGGATATAGTGTGCGAATCCCCTAAATTTTTAAAAAATTACCTGTGGCTGAAGAGTGTTTTTACATTTCCCTGAGCAGATGTTTTTAGGCACTGTAAGTAACAGTCATTTGACACAGCAGTAGCTGATCAGCTGATGGTAGAGCAACATTTACTTTGGGAGTCATCCATCTGGGTGTGTTGAACAGAGTCTTGGGAATATCTGCCTGACGGTAATTGTGTAGTTATGATAGATCCTGGCTTTGGTTCTTTAAATTGCTTTTTGTTTGATTGTCTAAAAGAACTGAAATACTATGAATATTGCTGTCTGTCTGAATTCCTATTTGTGCCACTAAAAGGACATTTTTTGTGTTTCATTGTTTGTGACAAAATGTAATTATGGAAGAATATCCACTTGATGGGAATTAAAATAAAAATAGATTAAATTGCATCAGACTGTCATGCTGTCTATTGCAATTTAAGAAAGTTTTAACATCATGTTGTTGTTGGAGCTGTCATTTTCTGCTGTTTGTACTTGCAGCTCCTATCTGTCTAGCCTGCATCTCATGGCTCTATTTTAGGGATATGACTTTATGTGTTCATCTGGCCTTCTCTGCTTGTGTCACACTCATTTCTAAGGGCTTGGTCATATTCAGACCCTTCTGACTTGTGTTTGCTCACGGAATTGCAGAATGTTGAGGGGTGGAAGGGACCTCTGAGGGTCATCTAGACCAATGCCCCAGGTCAGGCAGGGCCAGCAGTCTGCCCAGGACCATGTCCAGCCAGGCTTTTAACATCTCCCAGGATGGAGACTCCACAGCCTTCCTGGTTGGCCTGTGCCACTGCCGAGTCACTCTGGCAGTGAAAAAACATTTTCTGATGCTGGCATGGAATCTCCTGTGTGTCACTTTGTGCCCATTGCTTCTCCCCCTGTTTCTGGGCACCACTGAGAACAGTCTGGCTCTGTCACCTTTTCACCTCCCTTCAGGTGTGTGTGGTGTTTGTCACTGTTGTCTGCATTGTTGAATTATATTTACCAAACTTCACATTGGAGAGCAGTGTATTGTTCACTACTGGCAGCCACTGGCTCTGTGGCACAGATTCCACTTTATGACAGTCAGATGTTTGAATGTATGAGGTTTTCATTCCATTAACTTATATTTGTAATGAGAAGAGCAGGATTTGATTGCCTCCTGTGACCAGGAGTTATTTAATAGCAAGGACACCAAAGTACATAGTAATATAACAAGTAGTGACTAGGAGGGTTTAACAAAGCCCCTGTCTTTGTTGTGTACAGTTAAGAGCAATAGTGTGAAGGCCAAGGGAATTATTTCAGAACTGAGTGATGCTGTGGAACAGAAAGGGGACATCGTGGAAAATGAGGAACATTAACCTGCATGATCTGTAATAACTGACCTTCATTTCAAGGCATTAGGGCAAGAGAGAGACGCCAAATTTATTGGCAATGCTTGTGACTTGCCAAATAACTGCCAGAACTTCAGTGACTTCCTTTCCTGTGGGTGTTGTGATGCAGCCTGAGGGAATGTGTGCTCCTTTTGCAGGTCAGGCCCTGCGGGTGTCAGCAGAGGCGTTCACCAGCGATCCCTGCTCCCTGCCCAGGAGGCAGGCTGTTGTCCCAGCGGCTCGCTCCCTGCTGGCCGCTGTCACCAGGCTCCTCATCCTGGCTGACATGGAGGATGTGGCCTTCCTGCTGCAGCACCTGACTGTGGTGAGTAACACTGCTCCCCTCAGCTGCTCAGAGCCACAGCTGGGTCTGCTCGGGGCTCCTCCGCCATGGAAAACTCCTCCTGCACTTGAGCCTTGCAGGTCTCATGCACGTAACACCTGGGCAAGTGTAGAGTCTGCATCAGGTTTGGAAATGGACCAGAAAAACTCATCTACTTGCAGCTCAGCATACTTGATCTATTTTTGGTTCCTCTTTTTGTCCACTAATACTTTCAATAATTCATAAGAGACTGATAAAAGCACAAATTTTGGTTGACTTGCTAGTATTTCAGGGCAGAGGTGAATAATCAGTGCCACCTCTCATAATGCCTCATGCCACAAGAGAGCACAGTGACTTAGGGGACCATGTTGAAGCACGTTTAATTTGGTGAGGATGAGAGAATGAAAATGTGGCTCCAAATCAGAGTAGGAAAACTATTTCATAATAAAGCAATGTTGTGTTTCAGTACTGGGCTTGAAAGCTCTGCCACTGACTACTGCTAGAGATGTACCACAGGCTAAATTAACACTGACCTGCAGAAGCCTCTGTGTTGTTCTATAGGTTTAAAATTGTCAGCTGTAATAGGAATGGCATGTCTTTTGAACTGTTTGTGGAAAATTTTCTAAAATTATTATATTTTTCATGGTAGTCTATTACATTTTTAATATTTATTTTCATAATCCTAGATGCTCTCTTCTGAGATGTATTGCGTATGTTTTACATGAGAGAACTAAAATTAGGTGGTGTTCCTTACTAGAGTTTCAGTGTTTCCAAACAGCTATCTAATTAGCTCCATGTTTTCCATCTGAAAACAAAATAAAACTGAAAATGATGAAAGAATGCCGAGTATCATTCAGGAAAACCTCCAGCACTG
This sequence comes from Luscinia megarhynchos, assembly GCA_034336665.1. Lineage (NCBI taxonomy): Eukaryota > Metazoa > Chordata > Aves > Passeriformes > Muscicapidae > Luscinia > Luscinia megarhynchos. Next base: position 33,766,226 of record CM067569.1, on the reverse strand, counting down.
CAAAGAGTGCCATTAACTTGTCATCTTCTTCCATACTTCCTCCTTAATAGGAGGGAGAACTGAACTTGTAAATGAACCCTCAGAATAAATGAGTGTGGTATAACACTCTCAGTAATGCTTGTGCAGAAAAGACTCACCCTAGTTCTTAGAGGAGAGGGTTACATTTTGCATATTTATTTAGTCTCTGCTCCGGCTGTTGAACTTGCCAACAGTGGTATTAGCTGTAATGGTGTCTTTTTATGTTGACATCTAATTAGGAAATTGACTTAATGTAATTTCAACATGTGCTATTGAACATCCCTCAACTTTTAACAACTTTTGGTCACAGCTAACTGAGCCAGATTTAAATGCGGCTAAATATTGTAATGAATTTGCAGCTTGGCTCTATTCTAAGTGTTTAACTGAAATCATTATACTTTAAAACTCTCCTAGGAATTCAATTTTTCTTCAACATGGACTTGCTCCCACAAAAAGACATTGTATTCACACAAGAGTCAAGGTAGACCTTCTCTTTGCTGTATCAGCTGTAATATTTTTGGGTTTTACAAGTTCATATGCCTTGAAAATCAACTCCTTAAAGTCATTAGCTGCTTTTCTTTGCACTTGTTCTAAAACCTTAATACTTCTACCATACTATCCTCTTCTTCAGGCATGGGTGTTACAGCTGTTATAATTTAAGAGATGGGAAATGTCATTGCTCTTTATTTCCATGTCTCTGAGAGCTATCATTTTCATGGGAGTAGAATGAAGACATTAGAAAAGGACTAAGCCAAAATTAATTTGAAAATTAAAAAAAAAAGTAGTAGTAGAAGTAGGATAAAAGACATAAAAATTCTAATCAAGGATCGTTTCTTTATTTGCATGTATAAAATGAAAGAATTTGGTTCAGCATCATCAAAGAACTCTGTACAGTATTAGTGAGATCTTGCTCAATAGGGAAGTATTTGATTGGGAATTACCTATTTAAGTATCTAATATTTTTTGAAACCTATTTATCAAAAAGTGCTGAAAGTTTTTGGTCTTGGTCACACACTAAAATTAGTTAATTCCCACACTGACATTTAAAACCATACCTTTTCCTACTGACAGAATACACTCTGGATCATTAAACTTTAATTTCCTCAGTAACCTGGGAATAAAAATAGAAAGAAAACAAAGACAATGTGACTGGCTGTCATAGAAAGCCTCATCTACTGGTCACATCTGCCTGATGATGTATATCTAGGGAAAAAGATGAACCTCAGCTATCTCTTCCAGTTTGTTTAGTCTCTAACAATATTGTTTTCTGTACATTTTGCTTAGACTTAGGAGTTTTTGATTTAGGTTTTGAACTTAAGTTTTTGAATTCTGTGGAATAAAGTCTTCATATTAAGCACTATGTAATGCTGAAAATACTGGATATTTTTGTCACAAAAATACTGAAATGTGACATTTCAAAACTAGAAGTATCAGGTAAGTGAGTTTGAAAGGATTTGATAATCCTAACAGGGATTTCAAACCAAATGTTCAAAACCCTAGCTTTGTGAACTGGATATTAGCTTTTTTTTTAGAAGTTTTGCTGATAAAGTGGAGATAATTTTGATTGTTTAATGAATTCTATCAGATTTTCACCAAGCAAAGAGTGAATAAATGTGTATGTAAATACTAGATGCCAGTGCAAACTCTCAGTGACTGATACATTCTGGCATAGAATACTTCTGGCCACTTGTGGAATTCACAATCCTATTAGACTGAGAGGGTGTAGTGCAAACAGGAAGATCCTTTTAGAGCTGACTGAAAAAATAAAGTACACCACACCAAAAATAAAAGGTTTTCCTTCTTTAAACAATTTTTTTTTTAAACAGGTAAGAGTTTAAATAAATAGCTATCTGAGTTTCCATGCTTAAATGAAGTCTCTAAAGAAACAAGTGAGTTGTGAGAAATGTGGTCAGACAAAGGGATGTCTTGTGTATTGCACTCTCTGATTCAGAGCTGTGTTAGAGCTCATCCATTATGGTTAGTAATGCTCGATATTATTTAATTAAGTGAATTAACAGACTAATGGAATTGCTTAAATGCATTGATCAGAAGAGAACAGCAGGGAAGTAACAAGTTTGGAGAATCTCATTCAAAGAGCATTGGCAGTCTGTCTTTCTCTAATCGGTTTCAGATCGTGCTGAGCCAACATGTTTTATCTGCCTTTTTCCCCTTCATGTCATGCTTGTAGATTTACTGTCTAAGTCTTCTTATTTTTCATGAATGCCTCAGACAGCATGGTCTTCACGAAATGCTTGCTTAGAGTTATTTAAAACTCCTGACAGGGGAAAAAAAAGAGAGAATGGCTAGAGATAAGAAACAACTTGTGAAGTTGGGCCCTGTGAGCATAATGCTGTCTGTTCCTCCCTTTCCTGCCAAGTATTCATCAGCATTAAACATGTTGTGAGCAGGAGCTCGGTAGGGTTACATGGAATCAAAGAGGAAGGTCATCTTGGGCTGCCCTGTGCTTCAGGTTTAGGGGCTTGCTTCAGCTCCCAGAGCTGTGCTTAATTGATCCAGATCCCTGTGTGGGGCCTTCCTACCCTCCAGCAGGTCACTTTGGACTTGTGTGAGTCTTAGATGGTGTAGCTGGTGACTAAACGTTTCATTTTGGATTGGGGGAATGCATTCTGCTCCCCATCCCTGTGCTCAGCTTCAGGGGGTTGGGTACCTGGAAAACAACTGGTCCTGCTCCTGAAGGCTGAGACAGAGAAGTACCTCAGACTTTTCCTCTTTGTCACCGTGTTTCCCCCTGCATCCAATAAAGCATGGAGATTGTCCTTAGCCCTCCACTTGTTCCTAATGTGTTTATAGAAACCCTGTTTTTTACAGCAGTAGCCCAGAATAAGTTCTAACTTCTTGCCACCTTCCTTTGTTGCGTGTGGGTCACTCTCATGGCAGGGGAAACTTCTGGAGCATGAGTATTAAGAAGGTGACAGGAGTCTTTGGAGAGAAGATGGTTCATACTCCTATTTATTTTCTCATCAAACAGAGATTCCTGCTGCCAATCAGAGGTCTGTCTGTGGTACATGGGATGCAGCTGTTTGGAATCAGGGCTACAGTGTTTATCATTACAGTCTGCAAATTCTGTGGCACTCTGTGATGTCCAGTAAATAACAGAGGACAAGCAGCTTCCAAAGAATTGCTTTTAGGAGCTGGCTTTGTCAAAGTGAGCATTCTTTTGAGTGCAGCAGGAATCTGGATGTCCACTTCTGTGCTTGAGATAGGAGCCTCTGGACTGCTCCTTTGTAACTTATTTTTACAAGTAATTGTCAAGCTGTGAGATGATAAATTCCTACTGGAATGTTAAGTTGTAAACTCAAAGCTTGGGGAGATCTGTAACATAACCATGGCTTGTAGCAGAGGTTAATACCATGCTTGAAGTCATCAGTAGTGCAGCTGAGTGTGAGAAATCCGTATTGTGTCTGATGAAGTTGGAAGGTGGGTATTAGATAAGCAGAGGCCTGTTTGAAATAATTGTTTGGACTGTGCAGATGCCTGCCTGCTCCAGTCAGTGACCAGGGCTCAGTGCGGTTGACTCTTTGAACCTGTCAGGGAAAGAGCATTGTTAAAGGCTTCCCTTTGGAGAGTCTGGTCCTGTGTTGGGCCTCTACAGCAGCACACACCACTGAAGTGCTGTGCTTAAAGGAGAATAATATGGAAGTGACATTCTGAAATTCCTTCTCTACAGTGCTAGTATGGGAAGGTAAATTCTAGGCTGTGAAAATCATCTTGGGAAATTATCTTCCCCTGGCACATTATTTATTGGTAGTGTAGCAACAAACATGGTGTAGTGTAGAATGGCTTGTCTGATCAACAGTTCAAGCATGCAGAAATCATTCTGATCCAGAGAAATTAATTTTATAACTCATTTGTGCTTTGAGAGGCAGAAATGAGGAAATGCAGGCAAAACAAACAGTATCTGCTTTATCATCAAAGTGTATGTCTTCAGACCTTTCTTAAAATGACAGCAAAATCATCTGATATTTTCTGAATGGAAAAAGCTGTTGAGCTGCTCTCTATAAACCTCTCCAAAGGAGGCACATTGCCCATTCCATTACAGCAAAATATGAGAAGAGCAGCTTTTTCCTCATAAGTATGTGTGTTCAGTAATTGGAATTTAAGAGATGTTGTGAATGGCTTTTTTTCCCAACCATATCTCTGGGTAATTTAAATAGTACATTTAGTATAATTTAGTCTTTTAAAGGACCAGTTCCTTATAAAAACAAGAAGGTATTTTTTTTTTCAATGGACAGCTTCCTTATGTCAAAATGGAAGTAAAATTTGCTTCCTGCCCTTAATTCAACTCCTATTAATCCATATGAAAATAAAGAGAAATATTTTACCAATGGAAAAAAAATAGTTCGGTGCTACTGGACTGCCCTATGCAGTGGGACATGATAATATTGATACTCTGAAATACAAATATTCTTTGGCTTGTGCAGCTCTAGATGAACAAAAATAGAGCCATTTCTCCTAATTCATGAATAACAGAGTGGCGTTTTTCTTAGCACTGGCCCTAAATCTGAACCAGCTGTGTAGAAGAAACTGTGTAAAGGAAGTGCAGCAGGCCCTTTGATTACATCACCTTCACAGAGCTGGACTCCCAGGTGAGTGCCCATTAAAGGTGTGTGGCCTGTGCAGTAGCATCATGCACAAATGGGAGGAGCAGGACCTGCTGCCCCTGTTCCTGTTTATATGGAGATTGTAAGGTGGTTACCAGGAGTATGGCTTTGTACTCTGTGATTAATGATGTTGCTTCCCACATTTCTGAATTATAAGCAATGAAGCACTTTGCACTGCATGTTTATAATCTCATAATTTTGTGTCCTGGCCTCCTGTTTAGCTGGTAAGCCATTAATTTTCATGGCTTGTGTTGAAGATGAAAAGTATTAAATTTTGGCTTAAGCAGCATCAAAATTTTAGTACGATTAGTTACTTTAATATGATTTCCTTTTGAAATGTGCAGCCACTCTGTCTCAGCCTCTTTTCTTTGATCTCATTGCCTCTTTTTGTTAGGTGTGACAGCAGAGCAGAAGTTCCAAGGCTCCTGAAAGTAGGTAGAAGGATAGTGGAGTAAATCCTCAAAAATGCTACGTCAGGAGCTCATAAAGACAGCAGAGGATTCTCAGCTGTTAATCTGCTTTGCTTGAGTCAGAACTCACCTCTCATCTTTGACATTGCAGTGTTTAAGATGTGAGACCACAGGACTTGCAGTCCTGATGTTTGCAGTCATACTAATTAGATAAACCATGGTCAGTATCTAAGAGGAGGCTGTAACACTTCACACTGATAATGAACATCATACTTCCAAGGAGGCTGTGTTGTAACACTTCTGGCCCATCCACATTTGTGATCCTCTTCACTTTCAGGGTTCTGATGGCATTTATTGCTTTGTGATACATGAAATGGGACAGGGAGTTGCTTCACTTAGTTGGAGCATTCACTGTGGGTTGGTTTCCAGTTGGATGAGCACAGAGCCTTCATTCAGCCATGTCTTGATGGTGCCTGCTCAGGACATTGGGGCTGCTGTGTTACACACCCTGCATTTTATGGCTAGGGTGCTGGGCTCTGGTTCTGCATTTGGTGGGTTTGGGGCTTCCTGTCAAAGGAATGCTCTGGTATTAGTGACTATAAAGTCATGTTCTTCTCTTTAAGGTACAAAGTTGTCTGTGCATTATCTGTGCTATGAAGTTATCTGTGGTCACTTGACAAACAGAAGCAGCTCTGATGAAATCATAGAGGTGTGATTTTATCACAGAGGAAAAATCCATCCAGGTAGTTACCTAGTAGTGCCACTGAGAGTAAAAGGAGTAAATGAATGCTACTTCTCAACTTCCAGAAAAGCACTGTTCAAAGCACTTTGAAAATGTGACAGGCAGAAAGCTGCCGTGAATCTCTTATGATTATTTACATTTGGCTATTGGTAAGAGAAAAAAAAGTCAGGAATTCTGATGTTTCTTTTCACTTTTAGACAGGAGAGATGAGAGAGGCTTTTCTTACTACTCACCCCAAAATGCTGGTTCACACTGATAAAAGTATGATGCAGAAAGATCCAGATGTAATTTTAAGTTTAACACATGTGCTGATAACCTTTGTATGTCCAAGACACAGTTTTCTGATTTCCTGCTGATGGCAGTGGAAAGTGCATATCTATGTTTTCTTAAAATGGCTTGGTTTGTTTTTTATTTACTTTTGAGTTGAATTTTTAAAAAGTGTTTCTCTCTTGCATCTCAAGACAGATGTGGATGCTCTGGCAGTTACCCATCAATTTTATTGAAGCATGTTGCCCTTATACATTTGGTTTGTATTTGCTCATGCTCTCATGCTGCTTCATATATCTCTTTCCAGAGAGCCAAATGCATTATTGATGTTTAGGTTGCTGCAGGACATGAGGAACTAATGAAGAACTGGAGCTGTGGGATTAAGTACATCCTTAAAAGGATGATGATGATCCTACAACTCTATTGTAGTCTAACATGTTGATGATTATCTAAAAAAAAAAAAAAAAAAAAAGCCTCAAGAAAAGACTGTACCTTATGTTTATTTAGTGAGTTCAGGAATCATTGGAGACCTTATCCCTGCATTATTCAATCCCACAACAGGGTGCAACAGCTTTGGGCTGAGTTCTGGAGAAATATGTTGTGGTTTGAAGCAGAAGGTGCATGCTGAACTTGCCAGAAACATTATAAGCAGTTTCTTACACACTTGACAAAAACCAAGGACAGTGGAGTGCTTTTGGTCACCTTAAACTGAACTCTGGTCTTGTTTGCAAATGTTGTAATTAAGTTGCTTCCAGCTAAGGGGTTATTAGCCAGGAGTGGGAATTGATCAAATCAAACACTGCAAATTCAAAGCTTTCAGATCAGCTCTGAAGCAGAGGTAAAATCTGAAAACAACAAATCATACAAAAATTAGAAGATAATGAAGTCAAACAGAAAAGAATAGAGTATATTGCAGTTTTGTCTTAGCATGTGCGTTTTGTCAGCTGTGTCAGTACAGAATTCAGGAACATACACTTTAGGTGAGAAAGTGATTTTATTTTTTGTTCACAAACACTTTAAATGCAACTAGAAAGTCTCCAGTTAACCTGTAGTAGTGCTGAATGAGGCAAAAGTAAGATAAATTACAGATAGATAAAACCGCTGCCTTTACTTGCCTTTTGGTTATGAGAGCAGTGAGACTGAAATAAAGGCTGCAGAGTGGCAAACAAGACATGCTAACTTGCCTGAAGGTTCCTGAAGTTGTAGTAAATTGTCAGTGGAAATCCACTGCAGCTGCTTTTTATCCCAAGGAGAAGTGCCTGGGGGCTGTTCAGTACCATATGCAGCTTGGGCTTGAGCTCAGTCACATGCTCAGGAATGAGGGGATCTAGAGTACTCCAGGTCCTGGATCAGCATTGGCTGTCAGTTATCTTCTCAGCTTCTTAAAGAGGGACACAAGATGAGTGTGGGTTTGTCGTTGTTTTTCTTCTTTTTAATTTTCTTTTTTTTTTTCTTTTTTTTTCTTTTTTTTCTTTTATCCTTCTACTCCTGTGGTTCATAGCTCTAATTCGGTGGCTGTAGTTTAAGCAAAGGTATAGAGGAGTGTGGGCAGTAGGTACTACAGAAGTGCTTGGTTTTCCAGAAGTGACTGGAAAGCAGCCCATTGCCTCATTCCCCGGGCACTGGTTCCACAGGTGAGCTTCACCTAAAGGCCTTAAACTGCAGTAGGCTAAACCAACATTTTGGAAGGATTTACAAGCCTCTAGTTCTTCCTGATTATATCAGAGTAAATACATGTTTATGGATTTGCTTCTGATGGTAATCACAGTGATAACAAAATATGACTGAGCTACCTGCAGCTTTGCAGCAGCCACATGCTCATGAGGGGAAGAAGAGTATTTACAGCTGGGCAAACAGCAAGTCAGAGGAGAAGGCTCATGATTTCCTGAAGGTAGCAATTGGAAGCTGGTCCTCCAATTCTCCTCTGACACAATTCTTAACCTTTCTGTTACAGTTCCTGCAGCTGGGCTGGCGTTATGCATCTCTGAAAAATACCAGTCTTTATTTTTAATAATAGTGTATGCATGAAAGAAGTTTTAAATTGGAAAGTAAGGTCTATAATGAAGTATAATGGGAGTTGTCACAGTTTTCATGCAGAATGTGAGCACGTTGCCCAAGGTGATTATCTGGTCTTAAATTACTCTTAAGTAAATTAACTTGATAAGAAGCACCCTGTGATTTTTAAGTTCTACTGTTATGCTTGATAGAATGAGTTCATGGCCTCTGTAAAGTTGCATACACTTTTCTTAGTTGGAAAGAAAGGATTTAAATCTATGTGAATATATTATTTTCTGGAACTTGGCATAGAAAAAGAACTCACCTTTAGAAATTGATTGCTTGTGTTTTGTCTGACCCATGAAATTAGAGGACTTCATTTAATTGAGGAGGGCATGTGTACAGTGCTTTGAATTCTGTGATTGGTTTCAAAACAAAACTGTAGGAATATGTGGAAGGTTAGAGGTGACAAAGCTCAATAGTCTTAGCATTTAGTAGAAAATAAAAGTAATTCAGAGTGAGACACAGCAACTGTATGAATGATAATTTTATGTTGGTTTGGTTTTATTTTTTTTTCCCCCTCACAGTTTCAAAGATCATTTGAATCTTTAAGAAATGTATCCAGCAAATCTGATCTACAGAAAACCTACCAAAAGTTTCAAAAAGATCTGGAAAATCTTGATTACTTGGCATACAAACGTCAGCAGGTAAGACCATGGAAGCTGGTAAGAGTACAGGATGCTGGGCATCAGCAGGGTGGGTGGTGAAAGTGCTGTGTGGGATGGAGTTACTGTGCTGTCAGTGGGTTTGTGCTCTGTGCAGTGCCAGGTAAGGCAGCAGGTGGGGGGCCAGGTCTAGTGCATGTGGTGATGACTGCCTGGGCTTTGCTTTCTCAGCAGAGAGGAGCATGGGCAGAATAGGTAAGTGAGACTTAGCAGCCATTAAATGCTGCATTAACATGTAATTTTCTAAACGGAAGTGTATAGAAGTACTATTTGCAATCTTTTACTTGAAAAATTAACATAAATTATTGGAATCCAGTACTTCCTGTGCATGCATAGCACTAGTTTTTTCTTCTTCAGAAATGAATTTATGAGGTTAGTATGCATCAAACTTTGAAGTGCACATGGTCTTTGGCTTGTGTTTGCAAGATCAAGGTTAAGTTGAATTGTTAACATGTGTTTAATGTTGGATATTCTGTCATTTATACATAGCTTTTGTGAAAATATCAGCTCTCATTATGGGTACTCGCTAATTTTTTCCCTTGATGATAAAATAAGACTTTACGTCTTCCAGAAGACGATGGTAAAAGCTGCAGCATTTCTACGTGGGGGTCGTTGTGGTTTGTGTTTTCCTGAACTCCGTCACTTGGTGGCAGTGTTGTCAACCAGTTCATGCGCTTGGGGCAGCTCACTTGCGGCTATTTACATCAGATAATTGATTAGATTACCTGTGTCTTAGTTAATTTGCATTGTTTATCTGAGCAGTAGTTACGTGGTTATGGTGAGGAGTTTTTACCTGTTGTTGATACAGAGGTTTTCATTTCAGTAGAACAATGGAGAAGCTGCAGTGAGGGATTTGAAATTGCATGCATGTATTTAGTGTAGAAGATGCTTTGAATTTTGTCCTGCTTTAAAATGAATATTTTTGTGACAAAATTGACAATTGGTTTGATTGCTATGGAAAAATCACTGATCTGGTTTGGGACTGAAGCTGCCGTGAGTTTGGGACATGTTTGTGAAGTGTGCGTGTTCAATTGATAACAATTTATCTGCACTTGTGTTAGGTTAAGGGTATATTCATAATCCCTCTGGCAAAATGCTGAGTAACTGCATCTGTTTGGAGACAAATGTTTGTGGATGATCCGAGTTTGAATCCATTGGTGGTAAAGTAAGTGGTCTATATGCTGAAAGCAGTGAATGTTGGTTTTGAAAGAAATACAGTTATTTGCTTCTGCACCTTTTCTTCAGACATGAACTGTGAAGTGCAATATAGCAATGTACTTCTTCAGTGGGAAAGTTTACAGGACAGATGGGAAATCAAAGCTGTGCTTTTTAAAGGATGTTCAAAATGTCCCACATCCACTCTGATTAATAGATATTGACCAAACTTCCATGAGTGGTAGCAGTATATAAGTGGCAGACTCGTTTGGGGTGATGGTTGGGCTGCATCCACCAGAGAAATTCCTTTGGGTTGAGCATATCTGTTTATAGCCAGGCTGCCATTTTGAAATATGCTGGGAGATACCTGTGTCTCAGAAATGGAGATTTGCTTTCTTGTCCAGGTGATAGTCTGGCAGTTCCTTTGAATTCAAGCTTTGAATTCAAGCTTTTAATTTCCTTGATACTGTCACATCTCTGAAATTTGACAAAAACAATAGTTACATGCCACAATGAATACTAAAACTTGTTCTCTCGCTCTGTGACTTTGTGGAATGTTTTCAATGAAACCTAAGTAAAGCTTACATTGGTTTGTATCAATCTAAATATGAATATCTTTGCAATACGAATGTTTTCAGGGGGAATGAGAGGACAAATGCTAAAGCATGTGGGGAGAAGATGGGGCTCAGTGATAAAAGCTAGCTCTGCTCTTGGGATGCTCTATTGGATGCATGCTTCCTTTTCTCTTACATGGGTCTTTGTTGCTATTGAAGAGAAGTTGTCCATATATTATTCACCTGGAATGGCTCTGGTTTAAGGGTGTTTATTAGAATTATCTTACTGCAAGGTCATTTAAGGAGTGTTGGGCAATAGCTGCAATAAAAATGGACTTATAATGAAGTTCAGTGGTATTTAGCACCTGTCAAACTGAAAAATTGCCAGTGTTGCTGCTGTTCTTAGTGCTAAGAGTGCCTTTAGGATGCCTGTAGCAGTGCTGGCTGTAATCCAAAGACACTCAGTTTTTGACTGGAAGCCTCCATCAATGTGGTCCTCTCAGCTGACAGCAGGATTTTAGTATGTGCACACACACAGGAGCAGTATTCTGATTTAAGGTTTGCTTGTTTGATGTTGATTGTATGCCCTCAAGAAAATTGTGCGTTAAGGGACTGAATCTATGGGAAATAATTTTGGTTAATGCATTTAAAAAATCTTTTTAGGATTTCTTTCTGATGTTTGTTATAATTAGAAGTGTTTTAACAAGTTGTGTTGGAAACTGAAGGAGTTAATGGCTGTATCAAAGATGTTTGAGACACACAGGAATATTCCTCACTCATGGGAAACAGTGCTTCCAGAAGATGGAGCAGAGCCATTCCTGTTTCATTCTGTTCCACACAGTCCCTCATTACTGCAGCTGGCTTCATGATCCTACAGGTCAAACTTGCATTTTGAAAGTTCTGATTTTAAATGAAGACTTGCTTCTCCAGTCAAATGGTATTTATTTTTGTTAAAATGGATTAATTGCACTTTTATTCTTCACCCTCGATTGTTCACTTTAGCAGGAGAGATTCAGAAGAGTGAAAGTGAGAACCTGTGGGTTGATAAAGTAATTTTAACAGATAAAGCAAAAGCAGTGCACACAAGGAGAGCAGAAGAAGGAACTGATTCCCCACTTCCCATGGCTGGGCAGGTTCATCCATCCCCAGGAGAGCAGGGCCCCATCATGTGTGATGGTGACTCGGGAAGACAAGCTCCATCACCCTGAAAGTTCTTCCTTCTCCTCCCAGCTCTGTGCTGGGCCTGGCCCCACATGCTCTGGGACATCCCCTGGGCTCAGCTGTCCTGGCTGTGTCCCCTCCCCGCCCCTCGTGCCCCCAGCCCCTTGCTAGTGGGATGGGCTGAGAGACAGAAAAGCCTTGGCTCTGTGCAAGCTCTGCCCAGCCATGATCAACACATCCCTGTGCTTCCAGCACTGCTTCCAGCACAAACCCAAAGCACAGCCCAGACTGGTGTGAAGAAAATTAACTATACCCCAGCCAAAACCAGCACAGTGAGAGATTTGTTCCCTGAAGTGCTCCACTCCAGCAGCTGGAGACAAGTTTTCAAAAGAGCTTATCACTTATCAACTGGAAAGTTTATTTTGTGGCAAACCCTTTAAAAGTATGCTGAAAAGTGAAGGGAGTTCAGGGTGAATTATTTGTTGTCAAGAAAACAAGCATGATGATGGAAAGCTGCGTGACTGAGTTCCTTAAGTTACCTGGAAAAGGTTATGGCTTAGAAATGTCAGAAATAGAGGTACTTAACTAAATCTATATTCTAGTACACAGAAATATGAGAAGAGCCAATGGATGGAAGTCAGACAAGTTCAAACCAGAAAACAAACGAACGTTTTTGACAATTAACTACCGAGAGGGCTTAGTTAAGAGGTACAGTACATTAATCACTGCTTAGCCTTTCTGTCCATTATCCATGCCTTTTGAAAGTAGTGAAATAACTGAGATGCAGACTAAAGGGCAGGAATTATGGATCTTTTTATTACTTGTTCTATTGAATGAATTTGAATGAGAATTCACTTTTTTTTTTTCCTCCAGACTTAAGGAAAAAGACAGTACATTTGGTTGTTTGTTGGAAGGTAAAGGCAGAATTATGTCTTTGAATTGCCATCCCAGATTAATAAATGGGTGAATTTGTTCACTTCTGTATTTTCCATTCTACCCCTCTAATCTTACAGATTTTAGGGTTGGATGTGTTGAGATCTAGTTTAAGAATTTTCAAAGAAGCCTTGTACTTTACTCCAAAGTAATTTTAAGGACATAAAGGCATTTGATTCCCATTAGATTTTTTTTGTTTTCTCCTTTAATGTGTAGTCACACAGTATTGATTATGAAATGAGACTATAGGTTATATTTCCAGTATTCTAGCTGCTTATCTTCCCTTGACATAGGAACAACATCTATCATGTTGTTGTGTAATTAAAATAGTTGATTAATGCATTCATTTTTTTAAAAAGCAAACAACAAATTAGTCTCGGTAGGTAAGAGAGTGAAAAATTGGGACAATTCTGTTCTCAGCCACCTGACTTGTTTTAGTAATTCCATGATTATAGCTCTGTCATTTGGTCCTTGCTTCTGTCTGTCCTGTGTATCTCTGTGGCTTGCCTAGTGGCTGGAGAGGTTTTCCTTTTCTCTGCTTACCTCAAAGTGCTCATATTCCCTATGCTTCTGATTTTTATGTGCATTCAGAGTGGTAGGGAAAGGACTTTCCCCCATCAACATTGCCCCAGCCTGCACCACAGTTTTACCAGCTCCCTTATTCTGTTGGATTTGTGTCTGTCAGTTCCAGGCTTGAATGATTTCAATTTATATCTCCAGTGTGCAATTTTTCTGTCTTTGCATGGATGCTAAACCTCTGAGGAAAAAAGTCATGCCTCCCCTCATCTTTCCAAGGCTCAGAATGTTGCTGTTTCTATGAAACTGAATTATGAAACTGTTTTGGCTGTGCCCAAGATGTCTTCAGTTTGTATAAAAGATTGCAGTCTAGTCTTGTCTCTGATAAATGTAGCTGAAATGTCTTGGGAGTCAAGGATGGATGATGCTTTACGTTCAACCAAGACATCCCCAGGTAATTTAACAACAAACAAACAATACAAAATTGAGTGTTACAGTGGGAAGGAAATGAGATCTTCAACTAGAAATTAAATTACAGAGACAACTAAGGAATGTTAAAAGGGCATGACTTTAAAAGCTGTAGAGAATTTTCAGTGCATTCCATGGAGGACTTGGAAACACCACAGATTTCGTACATGAACATTAGCTATGGCACCATGTACACCTCCTATATGAAATTTGATGTGTGTTGGGTGCTGTATCTCAGTGGTAAGTAGTGGCTAAATTAGAGCTATATTCTTTCAGTAGACTGGAAACCAATTTATTTTTTTCCTCCTAATGAAATAGAGTGATACTTCAGGTGATGTGTTTATGGTAAGGTGGGATAAAAGCAGAATTTAGGGATTGTGAATGGGGTCAGTGTCCAAGGAGAATGATTCTTAATGAAGCAGTGATAACTGATTTATGACAATTGCAGTATTCTGTTAGGCAGCAGTGTCTCAAGGGAAAAAACAAAACTGCAGTTTTATACAGCAGGAGTGAGGGAAGCCTTTTCACTTCCCTGTGAAATTTCCTTGCCTATTTGGTTGTTTCAAATCATACATTGTGCAGCTGGCTGTTCCTGCCTACGTGGGATGACTTGTGCTCATCCTTAATGTATCCTATTTATGAACATTGCTGTGATTTCAAATCCTGCCTTACAGTGCACTAATGGTTCCTTGTCTTCCCTCCCCCTCAGGAAATCCCTTGCTCTTCTCTTTTCTTATCCAAGTTATGCTCCATACTGAGGCAACCAAAAGAGACCCCTGTAGAAAATTATTAAATGCATTTCTGTAGTTGCAGAGAATCATTGGTAACTGTTCTGAAGAAATCTCCACTGATTCCAGAGAAATTTAATCAATTTTTTCCCATTTATTTGTGTAGAAGTCCTGTGAGAATCTAGTAATGAGATATTTGCTACTAATCCTATGACTACAAACCCAGACTAATTTGGGAAGATTGGATCTGGACAAACCTGTGGTGGCTATTACCCATTCTTGGATTTCTTTCTAGATGAAGAAAATAGTGCCTTTCATTATTTGCTGTAGTTGTTTTTCCTCAGGAATCTAAGTGTAGCTGACTGAACTAATTGCTTGGTTTCTGCCTTTGAGAAAGGACAGTCAGGTTTGCTTCCTTTCTGCCTGCTGCTGTCATGCAGATCCCCATTCTCTCACACTGGATCACTGGCAGCAAGGAGTGTTCAGTACCTTTGCCATCAGCCCCTGGCTTCTCTGTCATCACTGGATGGCTTCAACCAGCCCACTCCACATGAAACACTTTGCTGTTTATTGGGCAGGTTTTTGTCATGCCTCTGCAAGAGAGCCAGCATTCAACTGCAGTGGCTTTCAGAATTTCACATAGCTCCTCCTCCTTCGTTACAGTCAAGTCTTATCAATATTATAAAATGTAGCACTTTCATATTTATGTTTAGATAAGGTCTAAGTGCTGACTTCCTATCTCTGGAAATAATTAAGGGACATTATTTTCAAAGACTGTGCTGTGTTCTTTGTCCCTCTCCTAGATCTACAGCTTTGTATGTTTTTATGGGTTGAAATCATCACCTAGTAAATTGATATACTGTTCTTAGCCATAATTGAGGGAGGAAAATACATTCCCTAATTTTCTGGAAAGTAACATATCTGCATATTCTACAGGAAAAGCCAGATTTAGAGAGGTTGCTCCCTTTGTTGAACACTCTAAAGATGATGTATGTATTTTGATTTGACATTCTTTTCTTTCATTTTTTTAAAATTAAATGGCTTGGAGCAGTAGGGAGTGGTGACTATAGAAAAAAAATTCTTTACTGGATCATAAAGGACAAAAAGAGAAGTGGGAGATACACATATAAACGTTTTGTAAACATTTTCAAGTTTGCTTTCTCCCAGTTATCTTGTGTGACCTTGAGCAAGCCTCTTAGTACCAGATCTACTGGAGGATATCACTGAATGCTTCAATCCAAGAGTTTAAGATTTATAGGTGTATAGGGACTTGCCACTATGTTTTGTGGGTATTTGAAGTTCCTTTTGTTGGGCTATGACAGATTTATGTCAGACTAGGTAAAAAGTTCAGTCTGAGGACAAGTGACATTTTTACAGGCTCAGAGGCAGTATGTAGCATATAGTCTGAGCTACTGATTTGTTGGTGGTGGGAGGTTTTTTTTTGTTTGGGTATTGGGGTTTTTGGTGCCTTTTTTTTCTTAGTATGAGAAAAATTGCTATTTAGATTTTGAAAGCATACAAGTTAGAAGTGCAATAATAGTTTGGAATGCAGAGCTCGATTACTAAAGAGTGGCTAATGAATGATGTTATGTCCTGGTGAAAATGACAGTAATGGTAGTTTGTGAGAGAGTTATCTGAGGGGAACATTATATTGTATTGATCCCAGCCTGACAGACATACACCAGCTTCTCACAGAAAAATAAATTCTCATATAAAATGTTTCTCTGCTTTGGCGCTTCGCAAAAATCAGATAAAATGCAAAGCCTTGCAAAGTGACTGGGCTGTGAATGGAAAATGGTTTGAGAACATAATGCTTGGGAATGATGGACAAATCCTGCAGGAGCACTGTTCCTGCCCTGTTTGCACCAGGAACTCGTAGCAGGCAGCAGCCAAAGCAGCCTCTGCCAGGAGCAATTGTGTCTTGCTGTTTTTATGTGAAAGCTGAGCTTGTGATGCAGTACTGTGGCCATAGCACTTGGCCATTCTTCAGTGCTTTAGTAGATGGAACATTAACATGGGAAGTAAACAACTTGCATTTTGTGCAGGATGTAGGGGGTTTTTTCTCATGTGGTAGCAGGTTAGGAGGTAGAGATGGGAGATCTCTGTGTCTTCTGTGAGACTCAGATTCTTTAACCAGTTAGGATTTTGTACCAGGGGAGCTTCCTAGCTTTTTCCTGGCTCACAACTTTGTTTTGAGGGAAGAATTTGTTAGCTCTGTTTATGAGGATTCTGACCCTTGGTAATCATTCAGCCTTTGGATTCCAGCTGTTCTGGCTAAGCTGGAACAATGCTACACAGGGCTGAAAAAAAACCTAAAGAGAGAAATCACTGTTACACACAGTGACAAATCATTTATTAGTCTTGTCTCGAGTCCAAGACAGTATTCCTACTTTGTAGTCTGTGTGACCTTGCCAAATTTGCCACCTAGTTCTTCTTTTTGTGTTATTTCACATGTGCACATCCCTGCCCTTGTCCTGCATGTTCTGCATCAAGTTGCATTCTGTATTTTGCATTTGCATAATCCCATGTGCAGTTTCCCTCTAAAACTCACTCTAGTCATTTAGCACTTAAATTTCTTATCCAGTCGCTCTGCATCACTTTTTGCTTACTTGGTCTCCTCCTTCCTGCAAGCTTTTGTCATCTGTCATCCACACCTCATTTCAGTTGGTGCCTTCTAAAAGTATTGACTCATTCATTTTGCTCTCAGAAAGGTGCTTATCACATTGGATTCAAACACACATAAGAGTCCCACCCCCACAGATGCTGTCTCCTGTTTTCCTGCCTGTCCTTTCCATGCACTAACAGCACCGTGCTCTCGGGGAGATGTTCACCCAGGGTCTGAAGGATCACCAGGAAGAGTTGGAGCCTGTGCACGTGTGAGCAGACAGGTCACAGGGACATTGTGCATGCAGCAGGGAGGGCAGAGGATGGGTCATGACAGAGAGCACTGCCCCAGCCCAATTTTGGCCTTCCTGACCTTGACTTCCTCCTTCCCATCCCTCTAGAACTCCAGGTCATTGTCACAGCCTAGCCAAAATGCAGCTGATTGTCTGTGATACATAGGCCTGTCAGCACTGGCTCTCTTTCTCATCAGGGACTTGGGAGAGCAGTCAGACCTTGGCCTTGCTTGATGGGGCTCATCAGGCTCTAATATTTTCCTTTATTTGCTGTCTAGCTTTTTTTAGAGCATGAGTCTGTATTATAAGTTCTTCATGGTTTGAGAGTGCTACAGCTGGTTACTTTTCAGCTATCAGTGGCTATTACTCAGCTGATCTATCTTGAAGTTTGCCTTCACGTGATTTAGTGAAGTTGGGCCTTTAGAGATGGTCATTATGCAACAAAACTTATTTTGTAGGTAAGATTTTGAAACTTTTAACAGTGCTTTTATAGCTCACATCAATAAATTCTGCTGGTGGTGGGACAGTGAAAGCTTCCTTATGTCCAATTTAAATTCATTCATTTCCTTGAGTAAAAATGGTTTTTTCTGCATTAATTTAGCCATGGATCTAACTTTATAAGAACAAGTGATAGTAAATAATAAAATCTTATTGCAGTCAAGATTTATGTGTGAAACAACAATTATATTGATTTTAGCTGTAACTTGGTTGGTTAGCACTGGAGGAAAGATGATCCTTTTTGATTTGTGGGAGAGAGAAGCACAAACTGTATCACAGGAAAATTTTATGTAGTTTATTTTAGCTAGATCACAAACGGTTGCATTTATCAGCTTAGGTTATCTGCAGTTGCTAAAATTCAGCACTGGATTCACTAAGATGGAAAAGGTTAAGAGACCACATAGTCCAAGAGTACAGTTACATATCTTTTTGGGTAAAGAGAGCTGGAGGCTATGATGTCCTAGTGGTGATTCTCTCTTTTGTGTCTGGGAGCTGGGAAGGAGGTGTCTGAGCACTTCCTGCAGATGTATCCAAAGTGCAGAGTCTTTTTGATTATCTTAAGAAAATATTGCAGCATTGTGCCTCTTCTGCTAAGTTAGTAGAGGTCAATAACTTATTTCAGGATTTGAAAAGATTATGCAATTTTATGTTAAAGTTTCTTACTGATTATTAAATGCAAAACTGACATTTCCACTAAAAGCCAGCATTCTTAGAGAAGTTCTTTGTATGTCAAAGATCTGAAATTAAATGGAGAGCTAAATGCCCTGTAACTAAAATTTGATTGCAGACTAAAATGTTAGAGATGCTGATGATATTTTATTGCTAAATGATTAGAGAGAATAGGTACAGAAGCAATATAAGGAGCAATATTACTTCTCTATTTCCTGACCCCCCAATTTTACAGGTAGATTATATTTTTTAAATGCAAGTAAAATGATAGGCAAGTGTCCTTCTCCACTTGAGCCTCTCCCTGTGAACTCAGAGGGAGTGTCTGTGGGAGGAGTGACCTGCATTTCTCCCTGGAAGGGCGGGTGGGTGCGTGTACTCCCTCCTGTGCTGTGAAGAGAGCTGAGCCTGGGTGCTCAGGGAAGGGAGTTAGTGAGAGCAATAATTGAAGGCATGCTAAAGAGATCTTGATCCTGGCCTTGGCCACCTTCTTGACTTAGTGAAAATGAAATGGGAAGGTTTTTATTTGCTTTGGAAAATGGTTCATTAGAATTGCAAAGAGCTAGCTGAGAAGCTGTTAAGAATCTTGAAAAGGTTAGAACAAATGAAGATGAATTTAAAGAAGTGTGTGTACCTGTGCCTGCATGCTGCATGAATCTTGCCTAATCTTTTTCCATCACTTATTGTCAGTAGTAAGGATAGTCTAGAAAGGCAGTGTGCTCTCATCCTAAGTGTCTTTAATAGTTTAGGGGAAAAAATGACAGATGCTTCTGACACTGTTACAAAATTAAAGCAGTTACCAAGGGAGGGAGAGAAGAAAACAATTCTGAAAATAAAATATAGACAGTGATAATGTAAAAAAAGCTGTGAACAATATTGGAGTCCTCCAAAAGAGAAGTATTTTAAGATAATTCAAAGTAACTTAAATAAATTCTCTCTATAACCTTCATTCACTGCCTCTAGTAGCTCAGTAGCTCTTCACTGCTTTTCTCTCATTACCTATTGCCTTATTGCAACAGGCCCTGTTAAAATGTTGGTCTTTCTTGTTGAGCCTATAGGAAGTGTTCCATCCTTCAAGGATGCTTTGCTAAATATCCATTTATTCTGATCCATATAGGTTATTTTTTTTTTTTCCTTTATGGATGTTGCACTGTGCATGTGCCCTGTAAAATTGAAGTGCTCTGCCAAGATCTTGTTGTTCCCAGTCTTTTCTGATACAGATTAGACAGAGGTAGGAAATATATTTGTGAACATGACTGTGTGCTGTCAAAAAGCTGCCTTGGGGATGGAGCTTACCCATGTTCTGCACTGTCAGGTATAAAAACACTTAAGGCACATCTCACGCCATTTAATAGAACAAAAGCAGAATCCAAACAAAAAATCCAAACCACAAAAATCACACACCAAAACACTCCTCCTCTGGTGAGTCTAGGTGAATTGAGGTTAGCCTTAAATTAAACAAGGTTTCAGGTCATTGCAGCATGTTTGCTCTTCTGGTGGTTCAATTAAAATGATGGACATAGGGAGCAAAATGAAAAATGCTCCTAGTCAAAGAAAGTAGTTTGACTTAGAGCTTCCTTTGAGATTGAGAATGTGAGTTCTGTAGAGGCAGGGCTAGCACTGGTGGGAATTGTTCTGTAAAATGCTCTGGCATATACAAAAATTATTTAGTTAGAAAATAAAAGTTAAAAGCTGAAGTATGTCCATCACTTCAATAATAAAATGCATAGTTGCCTCTTAGCAAGATGTACTTAATTGTAATATTTAATCCTCTTTTTTGGAAAAAAAGTAATGCTATAAAATGTAACTAGTTAAATCTTATAAAAGTTTGAAATTAGACTTTTTACCATGCACATAAATTTTACTGTGTTTATGCATGCTATAAGAATAGTTTATGGACCTTCATATAAAGACTTTATAGCCTTGCATAATAATTTTGCTGCAGTATTATTTTATATCTCACAAAAATGTCACAATTATGTATTTATGAGTATCAGTTTCTTTGCTTTTTCGTTGTAATTAGAGAATTAAGGAATAATTTAATTTGGAAGAGACCTCTGAGGGTCCTGGTACAACCTCCTGCTCAGCTTGGATCAGCTCAGGGGTTAGATGAGGTCACTCAGGGCTGTATCCAGGCATGCCTTCAAATTTTCTGAGGATCAGACTGTTCAGCCCCTCAGGGCTGCCTGCTCCACTGTTGGGGTGTCTTCCAGGGAAAAAGATTTTGCTTTTATCTGACCTGTAGCTTTCTTTTTCATTTTATGCCTGTTGTGTCTTGTTCTGCTGCCATGCAGTGCTGTGCAGTCCTCCACTATCTCATTGCACATCTCTCCTGTGCAAGATGCTTTTAAATAAAGTACAGTGCACAGACTTCAGAAATCCTCTTCTCTGCATGTGTTTCTGGTTCAGGGCTTGTTAAAGGCAGTGTCATAAAACTGCTTTTTGTTTCTTTTTTACACCTGAGGAAACTTTCTCCTGCATGTGACTGCTTTCTTTTTGTATCATGCACCAGTGGCAGACCAAATGACTTAAAATTCAGTCGTTTGGTAGAATCAGTTGTCAGTCCAGCACGTGGTTGTTTTGAGTGGAAAAGGCTTTAATCTTATTTCCCAATTGTTTTGCAATTGCCTTGGGAGATAAATTATTTTCCAGTATGTCTAATCCGTAGGTTTTTTGAGTATAGAGTAGATTAGCATAGTTTGAAAGAACTGTAGAACTCATAGCTATGTAGCTGTAGATCTATTCACACTGCACTAATAAATACCTTGTGGAAGTAATGGAGTTGTCATAAGACAGAATTTCTGCCACCTCTACTATTAAATCTTCCTGTAGATGGTGGGTAGACACTTGGAGAACTTTTTTAATTGACAGGTTTTACCTGTATGCTGTAATTCATTTAGACATTGATGTGAATTTCTATGTGGCACAGTGGAAAAGTTATTTTTGTAACAGAGAATGTAAAATTGTATTTTCCTATCATGTCCATTCAGTGCAATTCTGTCATGACAGGAACAGACAAATGCAGCTGCTGCACTGTAACAGAAGAATGAATGGCAGTAATCTCCCTGCTACAGAGAATCATTCACTGTTCTTATTTTAGTACAGTTTCTAAAGAAGAAATCAGAAATTTTAGATGTGGTTTATGAATAGGATTTTGGGACAGTTCTAGTAGTCATTACACCTGTTTTCTGTGAGCTTTGTACTCCTTGAACTGGGCAGTGGCCTAGTGAAATGATGCTGAGTGCGTTTTTACAAATACTTCTTTTTGTGACAGACAGATGCTGTGTGATATACACATGCTGTTAATTTTGAATTTAGAGACAATGCAACGACATGTGTACCTTCTATTTTGTCTTACACTGCCGATACATTACCTATTGGGTTTGTTTTTGTGGGACTGAATAATTCTAATCCTGTAGAAAGGTCTCTTCAAATGCAAACTATGAAAGAAAGGATGTGTAGCTATGGAACTGGACCAGGTTAAGACTTCTAATCTGAGGATTCTCATTTAGCACTGCTCTGCTTCTATGAGCAGAATTCTCATACTTTGGATCAAGCAGCCTAGGGAAGCAATCCCCTATCTTTATCAGTTCTCCTTATGGTAAAATTATCACCCCCCTTTTGCCATCATGTGGGTTAGCAAACTGTGCTGGCTGTTTCATTTCAGCAGCCTCACTTGGCTGTTGTAAGGTTGCTGAAGTGTAAGGGCTGGAAGTACAACAGGGAACAGTAAACCTGGTGAAATTTCCTGCAGAGCCTGGGCTTTGAAAGGTCATTGGATATATTGGGTGTCACTGTTGAAAACCATCACACACATCCCCTTCCCAACCCTACAAAAGCATTATATTGTGTCAACTTGTTGTCAGATACTGTGCATAGTCATGATTAATTTTATGCTAAGCATATATGCTGTTCCTTTAATTATTCAACTGTTTGCCTTGTGGCACACAATATTTTAGCTGTTTGTCTGTAGGCCTTCTTCCTTAAGATTAGGGTCTTTCTTCACTGTGAATGGTTAGAAAATAATTAATTTTCATAGCAAACCCCTAAGCCAATGTCAGCTTTATTGAAGATAGAGTGCTGTTACTGACACATTTTTATCTGGAAGGGACTAATTTTTTTGTATGGAATAATTTCAATAGGATAAACTTGGTTCAAGTGACCTTTTTATGACTTGTATTTTTTTTTTGCAATACTAGTAAAACTCAACAGAATTTACTGTGACTATTTAGCAGGTTACAAATTCTTGTAATCATATTTTAATGGTTTATATGTTCTTGGGAATTTAATTATATGGATGGTGCCGTTGTAAGAAATTCAGAAAGGAATTAGAAGATAGTGGCAGAATCAATCTTAGATGGTAAGTGTTCTGTATTTTCAGATTATGTCCTCTCCATCTGGAAAATAAGTTGTTTCAGTGGCCCCTAATTACATTAGACAGTATTAATAAACAAAACCCCAGTGTTCCAAGGGGATGAAGGGGAGCAGTTTTTCAGGTACTACAAAATCTGCCATTGAAAAAAAGGCAGTTTGCTGCACTTACAATTTTTCATCATTTGACTCTACAAAGATTTTATTAAGGAGTTGTAAGAGAAATCAAAATGTGAAGAAGCAGTACATTTTGAAGGTAAAATATGAGCAGATGCTCTGGGCAATAGGGGAGCTGCACAAGGCAGTCTGCAGGTGTACAGAGCAGCAGGAGGTTTACACAAGTCAACATTCATCTTCATTCTAAGAAATTCAGTGATGAAAAGTGGAAGAACTACACTGCTGTAACAGGGCAGTCATATTAGCACTGAGGTACAGGGCACTGGGGAAGGCTGGTGTAGCAGTGAGTTGTGGGGCTTTTATCAGGTTGAGTATTAGTGGGGATATAAATGATTTGGGCTTATTTATGGCAGATGTAGGATCACCAGCTTAGAAGTATGAACTGTTAGTTCCACTCTCTCTGTGAGGCCTGTGGGCTGTTAATGGTTTGCTAATTAAAGCATTAGTCACACAAGCAGTCTTACTGGGGTCCCGTGTTGAGCCACCTCAGCATTGTGGAACAGCTGACCTCCACACTGGTTACTTGAAGCAAGAAATTCTTTTCATGTCCCTGTCCAGATTTGTTGGTGTTGAGTTGGAGCTGGATGGTCCTTGTGGGTCCCTTCCAACATGGGACACTCTGTGATTCTGTGATAACAAACACAAACCAAACCATATAAGTACATTATATATTGATATTGTAAATTATTTAACCATTCTTAACAGTTTTTACTACTGGACTGAAGTCCTGCTTTACTTCAGGAACACTTGTGAAAGAGCAGCCTTTGTGCTTTTAAAGTCAGCTCGTGCTTTTGGGCACAAATATTTCCTTAGGGTCATATTCCATGACTATGTTAATTCACCCTTAGGAGAGTGAAAAGATATTCTTATGATGCTGTAATCCAAGCCAAAAGGCCATATGGCTTTGGTTCTGCAGTTTTTTAGTGGATAAATATCTTGTTGAGTCAAATGAGACTTCTGTGTACAGAGACTTAAAGCAGCAGTCTTCATGGCCATAATCCAGTAAAGCTGTTTAAATGTGTAAGCAGGTTCACATGCATGGAGTGTTGCAGGAGCTCTCTAGAAGTTTATGACTTGTTTTTACCTCGAAAAAATCTGGAAAATAATTTTGTTTTTAAGTGTGTTTCCACTGAAAGTAGCTTGCACAACATTATTTAAATTTTGTTAACAGTTTGCATGTGAAAAACCTTTTAGAAAAGGGTAGCAGGAGGGTAAAAGGGAAGAGTTCTTACCAGGTAGAATTGCTGCATTTTGATGCTTGTTGTCAAAGTAATGTTAATCAACTGCAGCAAGTTTGAAAGTTCTGTTCAGCACAGGTGAGTCACTTACTGAACAAGACTACAGTCAGCTGTTCAAAACAAGATTCCTTTCTAAGTCCTTCCTGACATTCCCAGGGGTGCTGTGATCTTAAATGCTCTTGATATTTTTTTATTTTATGCACTGGAAGCAGACATGGACTTACACAGACTTAGAGATTCTCTGGGTCACTTCATGATCTGTCTTGATACACCTGCTTTGAAACAAAGGGGAACAGATTGTGGTACTTAAATGCATGATAAATAATAAAATCACAGTAATAAAAAGTAAATGCTAACAACCATGTTGACTGATCAAAAAGAATAATTAGTAAGATGAAAACAAGTCTGACTAACCCTTCCAATGGTATCAATTTGTGGAAGTCATGTTCACAACACAGCTTGAGATTCTAGACCTGTTTTATTAGAACACAAGTCAAAGTATTTTGGACCTTCATTTTCAACAGTCTTTGTTTAAAGCATCCTAATTCTTTATGTAAAGGTTAACAATAGAAGAAAACAGAAAAATTTTAGAGTTATTTTTAGGAGATAGGACATAAAAGAGATTTTTTAAATGCATTGCAAAATATTTCTTCTTTCTTGATACTTCTGGCATCAAGGAATAATGACACAGACAATATTCTTGCATCTCCTGCCTTGTATGTGCTGTGCTCAAAGCATTTTCCTCCTCTGTTAATGCCCAGCAAGTGACAAATAGACAAAACAGTCTGCCTCTTATCCCCATGTACCTGTCACTTTGCACCCTGCTGCAAAGTCCTTCCAGTGACCCTGCCTCCAAAGACCCAAGTATTCCCATTATATGGCCCTAAAGAGCTCCTGTAAGATTAGTAAGTTTAGTAGGGTGACAACTGAGAAAATTCTTTTAAACTATCATAATCTTCCATTGTAGGAAACAGGAAACAGGGAAATATAGTGCACTTGTATATTTAGACAAACAAAGCCCTGGGTTGACACTTGCTTACAGATTTGCTAGACTTGCTTCTAACAAATGAAAGGATGTAAGATTGCAAGTGATAGAAATACAGTGATACTGGTAGCACTTTTTATTGTTAGAGGAAATTATTGTAGCACTACTTCAGAGTGTGTAGTGCTTGTAGGTTTTGTGCGTGGTTTTTGTTTGGTGTTTTCTTTTTAAGGTTCATAGACTGTGACAACTACCTGATGTTGTTCTTTAGTGCATTTGTGGGTTTTTATCACAGGATGCCATTTTGATCTGAGCTGTCAAAGCTACTCTGGAAAGGAGCTAAATCATACAGTGTGGTTCTCCAAAAAGTGATTTAATAACAGTGGAACAGTACAGGTATACATTTGTCTCTGGTTTCTGCATTGAATATTCTTACTGCAGAAGTAGAAATTCACCAAAATAATCTCCTGCCTTAAAACTGGCATTTGGTTGGAACTTGGTCCTTTAGATGTTCACACAGTAATAAACGGCACCACAGTGCAACAGACCAGTTTTCATCTGTAGGAATTACATGTCATTATAAGGCAAATGAATAATGAGTCAGTGAGCAGAAAAACCAAAGCCCTCCAAACTTGTATCTCAAGAATCAGATTGGTTTTGTTTTGGTAGCTGGACCTGGACCATAAATATTCTGAGGAGAACAACTCACACAGAAGTGTTGGTCCTTTCTCTTTTCCTTCCTCCTCTGCTGCAAAGGGCTCTGAAAGCCTTTGGGGACAGCCTTCATTGGGTTCAGAGGAATTCCAGAAAGTGCAGTTCTGGTGACTGGCAACGAGTCCAGCTCTGAAATGGAAGGCTGTCACTGGCAGAACCTTTCTTGCAAGAAGAGTTCTCAGGGAAAGGTGATTTTTAGCAATAGGGGTGCTCCCTCCAGCCAGGGCCTGGTGGCTGCAGCAGGGGCTGCACTCAGCTGCAGTCTGGTTTGTGTCTGAAACTATTTTTGAAGATACAAGATCCAGTAAAGACCTGTGTTTGATAAAAGTCTATCCATTTAATTATGTGTACATTTTTATAAGGACCAAGTCAGTTAGCACTTGTCAGTGCAAACAGTGAGCAAATGGTTTATTTAAAATGCACATTGAAATGAAATGTATTTCACCCCCTTTTTTGATCTTGTCTTCCTGCAGATCATTCCTGAAAGGGCCTGAGCAGAAAGAGTTTTTGCTTTTGGTGTATATTTTGTGCTTGTGTTTTATTTACCACCGGCAGTGACACTGAAAACATATAGAAGGAAAATGTACATAGGTTACTGTGTATACTGACTTTGTAGTTGAGAAACTACAGCTTTAATTAGTCTTGGTTGGAAGATTTTGGTTCATTTAATTGCAACCTTGGAATGGGAGATAGTAATCCTGAAATGGTATAAAAAGGGTCTAACTAAAGAGATAAATAAAATTATACTCTCGTTTTTTTGGTTTATTTCCTCATACAAAATGAACTTTCAGGCTATAATCTTTTGATTGGAAAGTGTGAGGGAAAGATTTCCTGGTCTTTGCTGGGGGTTGTTAAAAGAAAGTGCAAAACAGACAAGGACATAAGTCATTATAATTCTCTATGGGGAAAAAAAGCTACCTACAGGCTGTTAATATTAGTTCTGTAAATTCAGTAATAACTGTACATTTTTTTTTTCCTTATTGCAAGCACTTATCTATAAGAGGGGAATTAATATGTCCTTGATACTATTATTTAAACAAAAATATTGTATTTTCTGAAATGAGTGCCTTTTCTAGAGAATTTATTTTCAGTCACTATTTTTAGCTAGGAAAGAGAAAATTGCAGTAGCAGTAGAAGATATTTCTCCTTCAAAGCTTGCTGGTTCAGAATGCCAATCCATGGTTTCAGTTGAAACACTATTTTTCTTTTGGCTTTCTATTTTATATGCTCAGAGCATTCAAAATATTCATCCTTAAGGCTGAAATTTTTCATGGATGACCTGTTCTAAAAGGTGAACTTATTTTTGAATGTGGAAAAAACCACTGTCTAGTCCCTTTATTCATAAAGTTATGGGGAAGACAGAAATTTAATCTACTCTGTGAGATTCTTAGAAGTTAGCTTTGGGTATGTCTGACACTCAGTATGGAGTCTTGATATGTGCTTTGGTGCTTTTAGGATTCAAGTTTCTTTTTAAAGTGGCAGCCAGTACCTACCTTGCAAGTCTGTGTTACTCTTTCTGATACGATTTTAAGCAATCCCTGAGTTCTTAAGGAACCATAACATCCACATTCAGGCATGATTTTAAGGTAACTTTTTAAAAGAATTGCCTGCTCCAGTTTTCCCTCTTGACTGATTCATGTAATGCTGGTGTTTTTCTCACAGCAGCTGCTGCAGACAGGCAGATAGTTTCCTTTTTAAGTAAACTTCCCCAAAGCTAAAAAAGGGCTCATTATTTATCTTTACAACCCAGAAATGTGGAGACTCTTGTTAATGTTTGTTTTTTGAAACTGCTGGAGTCCTGAATGAGCCTATCATCTGGGTCCCTTTTTAATCACAAACAGACAGGTGTTCCAGTTGATTCCTAAATCATTCCTTCCCAGCTTTGCTGTTGTAGACCATGCCTGTACAAAGCTAAGGAGCAGAGAGCAGGAGTGCAGAAGGAACAAAAAACTCTTTCCTTCCCCCCCCCCTTTCCACAGAACTGAAAGGGTGATGAAGTAATGAGCAAAAAATTAGTGGTAAAGGAAGAACATTTGGTAAAAACATACTTACAGAAGTTACAGCTGTGCTGTGGAAGGTGGGTCTTTTTTTAAAATGGCTTATAAAACGCAGTGCTGAGCGACAGCTGCATGGAGATAACTGTGCTGTAAGGAGCTGTCCATGGTGCTGCTTGTAATGCTTTGCTGTGCAAGTTTGCAGTAAGATGATTTTTCTTCCCTGGGGACCTGTTGTGCAGCCCTTTCTCGTGCAGGGCACTGACATTGTGCACATCGTGCTGCTCCGCCTACTTTTGATACTGCCCTACTTGCAATTACTGAGAAATTACAACAAGAAATCTGGATGGTTCAAATAGATGCAAATTTAAAACAGCCTGCAGGCTGTAAAATCAAAAGCTTTGATTTTACATGGTTCTTTAGTTTCTGGCTTGTTAGTCAAATCAGCAGAAACTTTATTAGCAATGTTAAAGCTGCAGCAAAATGCAGTAAGTTTTGACTGACGGTGAGACTTGTGAGCTGAATTTATATTTTGGATATAAGGGTTGTTTCCTTCTGTAGAATAAAATCCAAGCATTGTCTAATCTAACCATTTCAGGTTTAGACAAAAGAACACCATTCAAGTTTCAGCTTTAGCACTGTGTGGCACTGAGAAGATATTACTCTGCAAATCCATTGCTATGTAGCTGTGCCAGCTTGGGACCAGCAGTGTGGAGAAGCCATTGGTTGAGACAGAGTTTTTTCCACTTACATCCTACTTCTTCTGTTACTTGAGTATTTCTGGCCATCCACGACTGCAGGTATTGTAGCAATTCTCTTCAATACTCCATCACACACTACACTCATCACTGCTGCCTGATCCTGACCTAGTAAGATATCTGTTAATGCTTCTCACACCAGACTCACTTTTCACTATGATCAGGGAGATAAGACAGCACTGAGTAGTTGTGATGTTTTCTATCTGCCACTCTCTCCCGGGAGTGGTGTGGAGACAAAATGAGTGCTCACATACAAATCAAAGGGAATTACTGAATAATCTTCCTGCAGAAGATTGTGTGGTGCCTATCTAGAGTCACTTCATGTCTGAAAATAGGTAACAGCAGACATAGGAGAACAAGACAAACTGTTGCAGATTCTACTTCATCAATCCCAATTAAAGAATAAACAATCAGGCAAAAATAATGCAGCTCTACTCTGTCAATACCTACCTTTTCATCAACAAATGAGATAGAAAGATTCCTTCAGGTATTGTAAACCAAAGCTTTTGGAGCAGCACATGAGATGTAAGAAGTAATCCAGAGATTTTATCTCCAGGTGTGTTTGAAACATATGAATAAATATTTCCTTTACTTGCTCAGTTTTACTCAGGTAAAACTGGATGTGTTTGGTAACTTTTCTAATTACAGTAATTTATGATTCCTAGTCTCAGCAGTCATTGTCTCTTATCACACTCATTAAGTTGTTCTTGTTATCCTGGATTTTTGATTCTTGAAGCAGAACCCAGAAGATAATGTACATGAAATTTACTGTGATTTTGGTTAGTAGCCCTCCAGGGCCTTGACAAATCAGTACTACTGGAACAAATTTCAGAGCCACTGCTTCTGTGTGACCTTGAGACATCCAGATCTTGTGCTTCCCTGCAGCAATTGAAGCTTTCTGGGTCTGTGCTTCAGGCAGAGGTATTTCAGCCATCCCAGTAACTACATGAGGTTTGTCTGATCTCTCACTGTTGCAGGAATTGGACAGGGTTTTGCTGCAGCTCCACTGTGCTCTCTGTAGGGTGAACGTGCCTCTCCTTGAAGCCTTAATTGTCTTCTTTTGTTGTGATATCCATCGAAGACATGAGGGCAGAAAGCTTAGTGTTCTCTAGATATAATAGATAGAAGAGTTTAGATAATGATACTTCCTCTTTACTTTTGTACTCAAAGTGTTTTATTTAGGAAAGTAGTTTAGAGTGAGAATCAGAGCAGCACTCTTTTAGTGACATTTGATGTAAGTATATTTCTAAATCTGTATCAATTCTCTTCATTGTTTTTGCAGCATTTCTCCAGGGGTAGGGCCTCAGCTAATGATCACAGAATCTTTGAATCACAGAATGGTTTGGGTTGGAAGGGATCTTTTGCATTTAAAATAGATGTGGCAGCTAGGGTCAGATTGAAATAACATCCTAGATCTAGGAACACAGATTCTGGTCAGTGCTAGCACTAATTGTTTTAATAGTTTGAAAGATGCACTGGCTTGTGACAACAATTTTGAAGAAGAAAATCGAAGTGTTCTTGCTTATGGAAGTATTTCAGAGCTTCATAGGAGTTTACTCATGAATTGAAGTTGTGCTTAGTACCCATGAATAAAGCTAAACCTGTTTGGAATCACAGTGTAGAAGTGTGGAAGGGGGCAGGCATCTGTGATGAAAAAGTTATAACCATACTTTTTGAGAACTGATTCTAATGCTCTTGGTGGTCATGTGAGGATGAAAAAGGAAGGGAGTGGCGTATCCTGGCAAAAATTCAAAAATCAGTGAAGAGAGAGCTCAGTATGATGCTGTAATTGTTTTGGTTTATGGCAAATTTAGGGAGGAAATTTTTGTAGTGGTTTTTTAGAAAGCAAATCCAAGGGGACCCTCCCCCAACTAGTTTAGGAGGTAATTTCTTTTTTTTAGGAAAGTGGAAAAAACCTATTCATTTAACAAGTAAAGTATTTACAAACAGGAAAATGAATAATATTAAACAACTGAATTTTTCATTGGTTTGAAGAGATGGCAAATGTAGAGACAGAGTTCTTTTCATGGGGTTTGGCTCATTTAGTTTTTTTATCAGTCCCTCCTGTGCTGTAAAATGTGGTGTCCTGAGCCCCAGTGGGCCACAGGAGTGAGCTTTTGATGTTTTTTTGGGTTTTTGGTGTAGAGCAGCCTGATCAGTTTCAAAAAGAAGAAAAGTCTTAGTTCAGGGAACTTTACTGTTTCAATTAGCTAAAAAATTAGTTAAAGGAGAGCTCTTTTTTGTTGTCTGTGCTGCAGACAACACAGGCCATGACAGAAAGCAAGAGCTGAAATTCTTATTTTGCTGTTTTTGAATACAGCTGCCTCAGACATTCCATCACTTTTCCTTCTTCTCTTTTTGTTCTCAGATGTAGTTTTAAAAGCACAGAGCTCAATATCCAGCATAAGCAGAACAGACAATTGGGGATACAAGCATCATAAAGTCACCCTAGGACAGGTGCCAAATGATGTAGTTACATGTCATTCTCTACAAAGAGAGGAGACTGGGGAGATTTATAAACATTAGGACCTTTGACCTTCTCTGAAAAACCTATTTACTGTTAAATGACTGCATGTTAAATCATGTGCTTGAAAAATGCAGAAATAGGGGCAGCTATGTAACCATGGGACTCATGCAGAATTTGATGCTCTCAGAGAAGGCTCTGTCTTGCTGGGGTTTGGGTTTAACACAAAGTTGCCAGCATGCCTGTCTGTACTGGCTTAAATCCTCACGGGCAGCATGTCAGAAGCCTGTGAAAAGAAGAGTTGGAACATAACCAGCTCTTTCCAAAGCATTCTGAAAAAGTAAATGAGAGCCATTCAGTCAATGCCTGATGTTCAAAGGGTCTAAATCTTCCAGGGCTTCAGGTGAAATCCAGGGTGAAAAAATCACCGTGTCTGGTTCTGTGTGTGCAAAAGTCTGGCTGTTCCTGGGTGCCATGGGATGTGGCTGCCATCCATTTTCTTAAGGTGAAATTATTTTTGATTTTGCACTGTTTAATTTTTAAATGAATTTTTTTTTTTCAAAATGAAACTGTTTCAGCATTGTTGCAGTAATACAGAAGTCAGTAGATTTCTGCTCATTCTAGGGTGTCAAAGAAAATGTAAGATTTTTAACATTACCCAGCTCCCTGGTGCACGAGAGGTGTTCGTTTCCCTTCTAGCTCATGACCTATTTAAAACTGAGCAGTGTGATGTGCTTACATATCCCTTCTGGTACAACCACAATTAATCTTTTTTTTTTTCCCAATTTCAACATTTGCTGCAATAGTTTTCACATGGTTGATCACAGCAGCCATTAAGGAGGTAAGGTTATAGGATCTGGGAACAAAAAGCTAGTGAGACAACATTACACCAGGTTGTTTTCAATGACAAACTGAAAATAAAAAGGACAATGAGCAGTGATGTTCTGAGTGTTGACATCTTCGACCTGCAGATTCAGGTGAGGTCTAAACACTGGAAGAATAGAGCATACTTAAATTTTTTGTTACAAATTTATCATGTAGCTTAGTGTTTGTGGTGTTTAGGCGTATTTATAGATCTTGTGCGAGGTCACATATTTTTGCAGTTTGAGAAGCATTTTCATAGAAGTATTTTCATCAATATCATAGATGATTTTATGAATCAAATGGAACATGGATTTAAGTTTTGGTGAATAACCTCTAAGGCTTTTCCTTGGCACTGTGAAATAACACAAGCTCTTTTCAGTGTATTGCTATATACATTTCTATATATTTTTTTTGTTAAATTAGTCTTCTTAGTATATTGTTATATACATTTCTATTTCTTTTGTTAAATTAGTATGACCATAAAAGATAATGCATACTGATGAATCTTTTTCTTTCTTTTTCAACAATCCTTTTTGTATGCATGATTTATTCAGAAAAAGTGACACAACTGTGCCTTTCCTAAAATTTCTTTTACATAAATGAATTTGGAATTTATTTATGTAAGTACAGAAATATTTTCATCTTAAATGCCTAATTATTTTTTCCCCTCAGGCAGGAGCACTGGGTGTTTCCACAGGCATCCTCCATGGTGCTCTGTTCTTTGGGGAGTGCTGTGGGCTGGGTGCTGTGTGCTGCCAGGGTGTGTGCGACACAGCACTTCAGCAGGAATCCCTTGTGCAATGGTTATTATCTGTCACCCACTGGGTTTCAGAAATACTTGCTTATCTGGACGTTCAGTAAGACATATTTTAACCTTAATACTTTTATAATGTTCAAAAATGCTTAGGTTGGCAGCTTATCAAAGAATGTGTACTTACTAAATAGGCCTTTCTGGTTATCTTACTGAACATAAATTTTTATAATATTTACCAAGTTTTCAAGGAATCTAGCATTCAGGAAACTAATTAGTAGGTATATTTTCCATTATTTACTGAAAAATTTCCAAAACACTGTGAAAACTTCTTTTTCTTATTCTTGATCTTGGCACTCATGATGGAATGTGGTGATTATTCTGCTGCAGTAACATATGGATTTTAGCTTGAGGTGTATTATCCAAGTAAGGCTGTTGGAGGGATTTGAAATTATGTTGTGTCATAATTGTAGGGGTTGGACTGAAACTGTGAGTGGCTTAACTGGAATCATTATTTTCTAGAGAGTCTTTTGATTTTATGATATTGGCAGGAGTAATTTTTTAAATTGAAATGCCAGCTCAATAGTGCTGCAGATATTTCTTCTTTTTGTTTAACTGGACAAGGTTCAGAAATGCTGGAATTTCTTCCTTGTGGCCAGGCAGAAGAAAGTGATCTTGGCCTTTTCCTTCTCTTCTGCAAAATGTCCTTGTGGCCAGCAAGTAGTTTCCATTATAAATAACATTTGAAATCAGTTTTGTATTTAAGTCAGTGCTGAAGCTCTGATGGGGCCAGGATTCCAGCACAGTATTTTAAAAGTGTTCCTGTAAAGCTGCTCCTTCTCTCTATAGGGAGGTGTTAAGGAAATTAAGGAAATAATTTTTAAAATAATGATAATAAAAAAAAAAAAATGAAAGACTGCAAGTGATAGATTGCTGAGCAGTGACTGTTGTTTATGAAATGTGTAGAGATGTGTGAAGGCTTGTTCTTTCTCAGTTCAAAATTTGTCTCAAAATTTTCACAATTACAACAATAACTCATTTGAAGCTTTAATTTTAGGAATTTCAGCTCTCAATCTTGAGGTCACTAAGCTTAGGGACTATAAAATGGTTTTGGTATTGCAGCTAGTCTTGCCTTTTCTAAAAAGTTCTTTCCTTCTCAGGAAGTGGAAGGCAGGGCTGGGTATTGAAGAGTTGGGTGTTCATCAAGGCTGGATTTGATGTTTCTGACTTCTGCCTCACCACATTTTGTGAGTGCTGCAGTGAAGCAGATGGACCCCTGCAGTGAAGCACGACTGTCCCCCATGGTCAGCTACTGAGCGTTTCATGTGAGCTCAGCAGACATCTGCTGTGCTGCACTGGAGAGGGGGAACTGAGAAAGCAGAGTTCAAGCGGATGCAGAGAGGCTGTGCCATGGCAGTCTGAGCCTGGGCAGCTGACTCCCAAACTGTCTGAAAATCACTTCGGTTCAGGAACCTGAGATGTTCAAATTAAGAGCACAGGTTTTCACATTTAGCATAGGATTTACAAAATCAGTCGCTATACAACCAAATAAGGAGAAAAGAGTACAAAAACTCTTCAGATCTTAGTGCAAAAAGTATGTCAGTATTTTTGTCACTTTAGTAATCTACCCAGAGTGTCCAAGAAATGAAAATGGAAGGTGACTCATTCACGGTAAACATGAAATTGAAAACAAAATATATTGAATGCTCTGAGTCTTAGCCCTCTATCCTTCCACATGTCATTTTGTAAAAGCAGTCGTTTTTGTATTCTCATGCTGATTTATTCAGCACATTGGGAAGAATTGCATGTTAAGTGATTTAACTGTCCTCCCCTTTGTCTTCCTTCAAACTGCTGTGGTGATGGAAAATGGGAGACATATGGATTGATATGGCTTTATGGATGGGTGGGAAATATGTATTTGAATAAGAAGGTGTCATGAATTATGACTAGGAGTGTGCAAAAACTTGAGTTTGGTGAGTTGCTCTGTAAAGCAAAGCATGGCTCTCTGGTTCCCCTGTGTGCTGGGGTGTGAATGGAAGGAGTTGATCAGGACAGTGCTTCTGTGGAGGGATGCTCTTTCTCTCCTCAGCCAAGAGCACTGACTGCTGGCTTCTCTGGGGTGTGCATGCCCTGGAAGCACAGCCCTCCTGGGATCACTCACTCTTCCCAGGCAGGCCCTGCTCATCACTGCTGCCTACCAGCAAGCCTTTGGGAGGCTCGTCAGTGTCACCTGAACCCATGGTGAACGACTCTGTTTGCAGGAAACTAATTTTGAGAGCTCTCACAATCACTAAATGCAAAGCTGCCCTGGGTATGACCTGAACATGCTGTGAGAGCAGATATTACTGGTTTGGTGTTGCTAAAAAAGACCCAGGGTGGTTGAAACAGATAATAACAGATGTTTGTAAACATTGTGTGTTAGAGGCTTGCAGGGAGAGGGCTGTGAGACCTGCATTGCCCTTAGAACAGATTAATGCAGTGTCTGTAATTTGCCTGCTCATCCACAAGAGCAATAAAGCGAGCAAAGAAAGGGCTCTCAGATGAGGCAATTGGAGAGGAGGGATGATGGCAGATGATGATGGCAGAGGCTCAGCAGAGGCACATCATTTTAATCAGTGAGGGAGAAAAGGCACCACTTGATGGGGATGGATGCCTGTTGAATTCCATGCAACCTTTCACATTTAGCAAAATCATTTCCCTGCTGATGTTTAACCAGGTCTCTCTGCTGCTTTTCAGTTTGTATAACACTAATTACAGCACTCCTGTGACGTGTTGAGATGCTGTGGATTAGTGGTGTGCAAAGCTGTGCCAGGATATGCACCTGATTCATGGAACTGTTGGATGCAGTGTCTTCCAAGAGATTTTTCAGTTACAAGTTTTGAGATGTGTTCAGGAATGTTTGAGAAGCTCTTAGCCTGATAGAGTGTTTGGAGCTAAGCTTGAGAATTGTAATATTACAGATTCCAGAATATAAGTAATAGCTTTTGAGCAGGTTATGTGAAAGGTTGGAAGATGCAGAACTAAATTATTGCTATAAATAATAAAATTAATATTGCTATGACTAATTAATTATTTTTCACAGGTTCTGTGAGAAAAATAAATATACCACTCAGCAAACACTGTTGCATATATTTGGGTAAAAATTCTGGCATATTTCAGGGAAACAAAGTGTATGGAATGGTTTTCACATGTAGGGAGGAAATCAGAGATTTAACTATAACTAAGCAAAGGAAAGTGGTTGGCACAAGAGAGTGATGATCCAATCTGTCATATGTGTGTACAGTTGTACAGAGATGGTCAAGAATCCCAAAGCTGTCCAGCTGCATCTGCATAAGGCTAATATGATTGGATTTCCTGTGCCTGCCCTACTGACCTTGGTGAGACAGCCCAAAGTGTCCTCTGTGTGTGCAGGGGTTATTCTGAGTCCTCTGTGTGTGCAGGGGTTTTTCTGGGTGCTCTATGTGTGCAGGGATTGTTCTGGGTGCTCTGTGTGTGCAGGGGTTATTCTGGGTGCTCTGTGTGTGCAGGGATTGTTCTGGGTGCTCTGTGTGTGCAGGGGTTATTCTGGGTGCTCTGTGTGTGCAGGGATTGTTCTGGGTGCTCTGTGTGTGCAGGGGTTATTCTGGGTGCTCTGTGTGTGCAGGGATTGTTCTGAGCCCTCTGTGTGTGCAGGGATTGTTCTGAGCCCTCTGTGTGTGCAGGGGTTTTTCTGAGCCCCCTGTGTGTGCAGGGGTTATTCTGAGCCCCCTGTGTGTGCAGGGGTTATTCTGAGCCCCCTGTGTGTGCAGGGGTTATTCTGAGCCCCCTGTGTGTGTGCAGGGGTTTTTCTGAGCCCCCTGTGCGTGCCGGGGTTTTTGTGAGCCCTCTGTGTGTGCAGGGGTTTTTGTGAGCCCCCTGTGTGTGCAGGGGTTTTTCTGAGCCCCCTGTGTGTGCAGGGGTTTTTCTGAGCCCCCTGTGCGTGCCGGGGTTTTTGTGAGCCCCCTGTGCGTGCCGGGGTTTTTGTGAGCCCCCTGTGTGTGCAGGGGTTTTTGTGAGCCCCCTGTGCGCCGGGGGTTTTTGTGAGCCCCCTGTGTGTGCAGGGGTTTTTCTGAGCCCCCTGTGTGTGCAGGGGGTTTTTCTGAGCCCCTGTGTGTGCCGGGGGTTTTTGTGAGCCCCCTGTGTGTGCCGGGGTTTTTGTGAGCCCCCTGTGTGTGCAGGGGCTGTTCTGAGCCCCCTGTGCGTGCCGGGGTTTTTGTGAGCCCCCTGTGTGTGCAGGGGCTGTTCTGAGCCCCCTGTGTGTGCAGGGGTTTTTGTGAGCCCCCTATGTGTGCAGGGGTTTTTCTGAGCCCCCTGTGTGTGCAGGGGTTTTTCTGAGCCCCCTGTGTGTGCAGGGGTTTTTCTGAGCCCCCTGTGCGTGCAGGGGTTTTTCTGGGCCCCCTGTGTGTGCAGGGGTTTTTCTGGGCCCCCTGTGTGTGCAGGGGTTTTTCTGGGCCCCCTGTGTGTGCAGGGGTTTTTCTGGGCCCCCTGTGTGTGCAGGGGTTTTTCTGGGCCCCCTGTGTGTGCAGGGGTTTTTCTGGGCCCCCTGTGTGTGCAGGGGTTTTTCTGAGCCCCCTGTGTGTGCAGGGGTTTTTGTGAGCCCCCTATGTGTGCAGGGGCTGTTCTGGGCCAGGTTTGGCATGGCCCAGCACTGTACTGAGTGTGCTGTGGAGCTGCATTTCCCTGGCTCAGTGCTGGTGCAGACATCTCTGCACTGTTGCACTGCACAGGATCAGAGCTCAGGCTTTTCAGGAACACTGTCCAGGTGCTGTCAGAATCATTTCAGGTGCTCTGTGGCATAATTTCAAATCTACCTGGTAAACAGATTTGAGATGAGGATAGCTGAAGCTTGGAACCAAAGCACAGGCACCACAATCTGTGTTGGTTTGTACTGCAGTTTAGGAGCTTGCTCAGGCACAGTGAATGAAGAGAACGTGTTTACTAAGTGGTTGTTTTTAATGTCGTCTTTTTAGATTATTGTACTTCAGCTGCAGCTTACTCATTAGATCAGTTATAATTGCTGTGTTTTGTAGCATTTAATTTAGAGCTGTGTAAGCTGCTGCATTGAGCACATCTCATGGTCTGTTTAGTCCCAAAACTGTGTGGCTGCACAGCAGAGCAGAAGCACAAAGCACAGACCCTGTGTGTTTCTGGCTTGTTCTGACAACGTGCCTGATATTTTTACACAAGTTTGTACAAGACAGATATTTTGGTTGTGACCAAAATAACTGAGATCAGTTTACTGACCCATAATGAAAACATCTTTATGCCTTTGTAACTCTCTTCTGTTAGTCAGACACATTTCCTTCTGTCCTGGTTGTGAAATTAGCCTAGTCTGGTGGAGACTTGTGATATTTGCTATGTTTCTAAATATGTGTTCATAGAATCAGAAAAGTAGGTGTGAAAGGAGCACAGGAGGTTTTCTGGAATCTATGCATCCCAAACCAGAACTATATATAAGAGAGTAATTCCAACTCTTGGGGTTTATTCTGCAGAATGTCTGTCCCTATGTGTGCTGCAACCCCTCAGTGCAATCTGTACTGGTATTTCACTATCCTTCTTGTTAAAGTATTTCCCCTTTCTTTTGTTTTTCTTCCTTCCATTTAAATATTTGTGTTTTTTCTTTTCTCCTGTCCACAGAGAACAGATGATTCAATTCCTTTTTATGTACTTGAAAATGACCACAATTTTTGTAATTTTTTTCTTTGCAGCCTCAGTTTCCTCATTTCTCTAAATACAAGTGTTCTTTTTTGGAGGACTCCTGTGCATGTCCAGTGCTCTCCTCTCCTCTTGTTCTTGTTTTGTGGGGGGCAGAGAGCAGGGTTTGTAGTGCTCACAACTATTCCACATCGCTTCAACTGTGAATTTATCATTGTAAAAGATGGTGAAAAGTAACCAGATGTTTCTACAGGCTACAGTCTATTAATTCACTTCTCTTCAATATTTTATGTTTCAGGCAGAATTGGAGATGGATTTACAACAGGGCAGCATGTTTGCATTGCATTAAGATGTGAATTCCCTGTTGGGATTCTTTTTTTTGTAGGACTGCAATATAGCTGGCAGTTTGTTCTTTCCAATTTGAGTGAAGACATTTGTGCATGTTGAAATGTGTGTTTTTAGATTGCTTTTAGGTGTAGGTCTGCTAATGCTAGTTATTGAGACTATTTCAGTTTTCATCCTGCCCTTTGTAATCTTGGTTTTCTCTTTCAGCTTACTTTCTTTTACATAACATTGGTGGAGAATATTTAGGACTTTTTCCAGTTGCAGAAAAAAGTTCTAACAAGCCTTAATTTAATACATATTTCTATTTGATTGTGGTCCTTCATTGTCTATTCCAGGATGTATTCCCTGATGATCTTTTTGTACAATCCTTACACTAATTTCATTTGGAGCATCTTCTTTGGACCTGTTTCCTGAACCTCATTTGTCAAGGGGTTAAAAGCCAAGCTGGAGAAATGAAATGCATTATTGCCATCTCCTTTTATCACACCCCTCTGGTCCTGTTAGAGGAAGAAAGGAGATTGCTTGAGGCAGCCCAAATTGGTGTAACTCACTTTCAGTTTCCTTTTTCTGTAATTGCAGTGGATTTTTCTTTTAAGAGTTAGACTTCTGTTCCATTGCCCTTCCTTGTTTTCCTCTTTATGTGGAATCCTCACTTTAAGGATTATTTTTCCCTTGTTTGCTAATTGCCTCATCAGTACTCCAGGGTGTCAGGTGAATCACTTGTGACTCTCAGGCTTGCTCGGGGTAAGATGAGATGAAACTCAACAGGTTTTAGCAATTTGAAAGATACTAGGTTGTTTTAAGGATTCTTCAATGTGTTCTTTTCCAGTATTAATCTGAAATTTTATATTCTTTTTTGTTTTTAAGTTATGATTGCAACTGATCTTTGAAGTAATGTCTGGAAAAAAAAATTCAGTGAACTTCTCATCTTTCAATGAAGAATCTGACTCTTGAGATTTCCCTTTAGTGCTCCAGCATTTACTTCAACTTCCTCCTACTCTATCAATGTTTCCAGAACTATTCTTCTAGTGTTTGGTATCCCTGGCTAATTCATTTCTAAAAACTGTTTTCCTAGTGTTGATTTTTGTCCTTTGTGTGTTTGACTTACTTTTGTATATTTAATTCTAGTATCTGACAGAGTTTCTGTTTTGAAAAGGCTACCCTCATTCTCCTGAGAAGAGAAGGAAGTTTTGGATGATTAATCCATTTGGTCTTTTCCTCTCAATTTCCCACAGTGTGACTGTTTGTCATAGGTCACTCTGTGTATGCCCAAGTCATATTTCTTCAAGGACATCCTTTTAATTTTGCTGAAGGAGAAAACCAAAACTGTACCATGGCAGAGTAAAATGAGTCCAAAGGCATCTTTGTATAACCATGTGTTGCTGTCTCCTGGATGTAGCAGCTTCATTATTTGCACTTAGCCTGACTTATAATGGCACTGCTCCTCTGTGGACTTAACCTGTTTATTCATTCACGTGTGTTTTTGCTTGGCATTGAAGCTGCTGCAACTAATTAAGTATTTCTGCTGACTGTCTTTTGCAAATATTTTTGATAATGGGACTGTTCAGAAATTCTCTGACTTAAAGTGAAGATGAAATGAGTTACTACATGTGTTTTTTTCAGCTTGTTACCCATTGGAGTATTTCTGAGTATAGTAAGGGGGTTTTTTTCTTGAATGATTTAAATATTGTGACTAATTAATTGCAACATGACTGTGCATAAAACTTCTTAATGAAGCAGTAGCATAATGTAATTTAGTCAACTGCAGCTTCTCCATTTGACCTTTACTGTGATAGTAAACTGCAGATGCAAAAGTATAATATTCTTCAAAGCACACATCCATGTGATTTAGAGAACTGCAGATGGCATAAAAAGAGAAGTAGTTATGCATAGCTATTATTCTTACCCTCCTTTAACTGGCTGTTTCACCAAGGAACTGCAAGCCAAGAGATTCCAAAAAGGTTTACAGGGTTGGAGTATTGAGTCCTATAGAAGTTAGTCTCTTGGTGTGAGTATACACAGCCATAATCCTGACAAAAAAGATAACCTCTGGCTGTAAGAACTGGACATTCAGAGCACTCATGTGGGAAGTGGAAAACAAGGGAGTTGAATTTTAACTGTTTTGGTTTTTTTTATATACAAGACAGGCTGCTTTGATTTGTTGGCTATGTTAACCACACCATATTGTGATAATTGGGGTTCTTGGCTTTCTCATAACTGTATCATGAATTGTCTATTCATGAAAAGCTAATGCCTTCTATTCATTTCAGTTAAATGTCTGGTTTTCTTATTGACTGAACAGAAATATTATCAACTTGTTACCTGTGATATTTCTAATGAGCTGTTTGCTTTGTTTGCTATTAATTTGAAGCCTTGCATTCCTTTAAAAAATTTAATCTTTAATCTTTTCTTAAATAGAAGAATCTGGAAAATTCTGTGAATGAATTTTTTTTTTAGGATTCATTGCTGACTAGGAAGACTTGATTAGAGTTTTTTTGATTTTGACATATGGTATTTGATGAACTGTGCAGTCCAAGGATTTGATACCAGTGTATGGGGGCTTTGTTTGACATGCAGAGGTTCAAATCTTACTTTTTTTTTGATGATTAGAGATGACACACAACAGCTGTTCTCTGTTCTACTGACAGTCTGTCCATTTATTAGTCTACCAACTCCCACATCATAATTATTTAGAATGAAACAGCAGGTTTGTCTCTAGTCCCATGGAGGCTGGTGGTGTCACTGGTGTTTTCAGAGACACTTCTGGGGGCCTTTGCTGAATCAGAGCTGAGTAAGAGAATGATCTCAGTAGTGAGTAGGCACAAAGTACCTAATGAATCAAGTCCCTTTGTTATCATACAGCAGTTATTTCTAATAAAATGCTGCTTGCAGAAAAAAAAAAGAACTGGTTTTAATGGCTTTGGAAGAGTTTTCCCCAGTCTTAATGCATAGATAGATAGTCTGTGGGAAAATTCTGTACCTTTCCCTGGAGAGGAATAAATTATTACTTAGCCTAATGGTAAAGTTTGGGTCAGTTCTTTGAAGATAAATTAATCCTCATTTGAAGGTCATGCTCTGGCTGGTATTGTTTCCAGCTCAGTGATTAAAAGCTTAGTCACCCTCTTCAGTTTCTCCTGGATTGGTGCCCTGTGTGGGAGCTGAGTGTGAGCTTGACAGGAACTAACAGGCCAGGGCATTGGTCTGTGTATTGATAAGGAGCTCTTGCACAGAGCAGGAGAGCAGTCACATCCATCTGTTGCCTTTGTTCTCTTTAAGAAGTGAATTATTGCATTTTTAAAGCAGGTTTTGGGTTTTTTTCCCACATCAAAAGTAGCTCAAACTTATTTTACTGATTTATCCTCTGAAGTTCTAGTTTTCATAACAGTGAAGAGTGAATTACATGATAAGGGGAATGTTATATGTTCCCCTTATCATATAATATGTGGCTAGTTTGCTGTGTAGTTTTCTTGTGCTGATTGCTTTTTCTCTGGCACGTTGATCCACTTACACCACTATTCTTGTAACTTACTGAAACTGCATGTTTAGCCAGGTCAGATAAAATGTATATTTTTGTTTTGCTGTAGTTACTGTAAATGGTCATGAATGATTAGGAAGTTTCCTTGCAATGTAGCATCCGTTGAATGCAACATCCAAGTGCTATATGGCGATCATTTTGTTATGTGAGGAAAAAAATCATCTTATAGAGATTGTAAATTGCTTTTTACTTGATTATCTGAGAAGACTGTAATTACTAAAATTGTTTTTCAGGGCAACTGTTATTATGTGGTTGGCTTTTTGGCAGTTTTCTATTACTGTGGCATTAACAGGCTGAATCAGCAGCAGATGTAAACACACTTAAGTGATTTTCACAAACCTGACTTTTCAGGGCTAGCTGTTTAATATACTGCTCAATAGAATTTCAAATGTTTTGATTTTGGGGCATTTTTCTGTGCTGAAGTGATTGATGAGACTAATTTTAAATCTAGAAGTTGTCATTCTGTGACTGCTTAACAAGGACAAATTATTTTTGTCTAAGTTGGAAGAAGAGTGTCTAAAAAGCAGGAAAAACAGTTAATAACAGACATGCCACAGCTGCTGTGTGGGTGTTGTAAGATGAGTAAGTATACAGAATGCAGGTGTATGCACTTGTTAAATACCTTTTTTGGGTGGTTTTTTTTCTTGTTGTTGCTGTTAGTATATGACTACCAGTTTAACAGGAGAATGTTTTCCATGCTACGCTTTCCTAATCAAGTTTCCAGTTTGGTCATAATTCTGTAGAGACAATGTGTGATGGAGAACATAAAAATTACGTTGAAGACTTGAGCAATTTGGAAATTAATTTCTTTGGTTTCAGAGAATGGTTCCAAGAAAACCCAAGCAACCCAACCAAAATTACAGAAAAGCCTCAAGCAAAACAAAAAAACCTCTCTTAAAAAACAAACCAACAAAACAAAACAGTGCAGAAAGAAGCCCCAAACCCAGGAAATACAAATAGCTTAGAATGAGACAAGTGTTTATCAAGCCTTCCGAAGATGGCTGCTCTCCCAACCATCTCCTGCTGCCTTCTGTTCTGTTCCCTTCTCTCCCTGGCTGATGGTGAGGACAAAAAGCTGAATGTGTGGATGAGTGCTGGTTCCCTCTGCTCCTGGCTGCTGTGCTCCTGCCCGTGTTTCCCCTGCCTGGGGAGAGCATGAGCTGTGTGCCAGCCTGGGTCCCACAGCCACCCTTCCCCTCTGCTCTTCCTCTGATTCTGCAGCTTTAGCTCTGAGCGGGCCACAAACTTCACATCCACTGTGGGAGGGCATCCAGGAAACTCACTTTTCAAACATACAGATACACAACTCATCTCACATTCCTGCCGAAAGAAATTTATATTAGAAACGCTGGAACTTTTTCCCTGAGCAAGAGTAATGTCTTCAATATTGTGCAAAAATTGACTATTATAATGAAATACAAAAGATTTGTTCCCTTTCAGTTGGCAGTTATGCTTCTTAGTTTTGAAGATCAGGTCTCTGAAGGATTACACTTTTAAAAAATTCTGTTCACTTTTCAGAAACGATGTTCTAATAATAATCTAAAAAGTAAATTGATTAGATAGTCATTGAGTGTGATTTATCATTTTAACAGTGGGGTATTGTCTTATGAAAAAAGTTTCACTGCTGCATTAATATGTCAGAAGAACGCTCTAGAAGAAAGGAAGCATTTCAGAAAGGTTATTTTCATGTTAAATAAACTTTCCAAGACAAAAGAACTCTACTGCAGTTTTTATATAAATGGAACCCACAGTCCTGAAACTATGAGATGATATGTCTCAGCAAGCCGGGAAATTACAGCACTCATCCAGAATTGTAAGTGAAACGCACCATAGATACTTGTAAGCCTTGGAATTTGTGAGTGTGCTGCAAACCAGACTTGATGCTGTAATGAGAGGAAAGTAATTACATTTCAACTAATTGGGCAGTACTTAGCTAGTCAATGAAAGAGAAGTCTAAGTCAACTCTTAAAGGGGCAGATCCAAAAATATAAAAGAAGACTGTTGATATTTTGTTGTGGCCATTTATTCACATATTTTGCAAAGGCTCATGCA
Organism: Luscinia megarhynchos; assembly: GCA_034336665.1. Taxonomy (NCBI): domain Eukaryota; kingdom Metazoa; phylum Chordata; class Aves; order Passeriformes; family Muscicapidae; genus Luscinia; species Luscinia megarhynchos. The sequence continues at coordinate 33,721,953 of CM067569.1, read as the reverse complement.
GTACTTCTCACTTGGCTTGGGAAGATTTTTGATCTAATCTGCATTTAATAAAATTGTGACACTGGAAAACCAGGGGATCATTGGTAACTTGGGATTCATCTCAGAGGAGTGGCTGCTCATGAGGAACTCACAGTGGCACAAAGTCCTGATGCTTGAGCATCCAGCCCTTGCTGGGCGCTGAAGCTGAGTATGAAATGTGAAAAAATAAGTATTGAAATCCTGCATGTGAGAAATTACTTGGTCTTGGGAAATCTGGTACTGCACAGACTGATTTTCTTAGCCTGGTGTTGCTAATGGGGCCTTCCTGGATGAAATCTAAAACACAAGGTTATTCTCTGGGAGTAATTCCAGTGGTGGGTGCTGACCTCTGTTCCCATCTACCCAATGTTATTTCTTCTTTGACACACACAGGAGAGACAAAAAGAGTCTTGTGCAGAGGGAGATGGGACAGAGAGAGTGAACTTTGTGTGTTATGCCACTTGGGGATGTTGGAATGCCTTTCTCCTGCAGGTCAGGGGTGGGGGCTGCTGTGCTCACCTGTCAAATCCCTGGGAAGATCTCAGGCTGCCCAAGACATGATGGCCACGTGTACTGCTCTGGCATACCTGCTGGTGCCTCTGCTGGGTGCCTGTAAGGAATCCCCTACCCATTTCCTTCATTTAGCATTCCCACTCTGTAACTTACTTCTCATCTGTGTTCTCCTCCTCCTTAGTCTCTTCTCCACAAGAACTTTTCCCCTCAATTTTTGCTTCCTCTAATATGATTGGAATGTAAAGATGTAAAGCATCAGGTGAGGGGTAAGAAGTGTGCCTACTGATGGTGAATAGGCAGGCTTTGGTGGGATGCAGACAGAAAAAATAAAAGAGCCTGCAGACAGCAAACCATCAGGCGTTTAAAGACCTAACATGGCAATTACAGAGAATTGCTTTGATTCTGTACAATTTTGCTGTAATTCTGTGTGAAATAGCCAAGCTTTGCACTGACTGACTAATTGGAAGAATAGTATGTGATTGCTTCAATACCATGGCTTATAATTAGTAGGGAGGAATGACTTACTTTCTTAAAGAAGAGTTTTTAAAACCAATTTAGAGAAAATTGCTTTTTCACATTGAGTTTGTGACACAGAGTTGAAGTTAAAAAGTATTCTCAGTTGGACAAAACAAATATGGAAGAGCTGGGGATGCTGCTTCTGCTCCCTCACCTCGTGCACCCTGTGAGAGCAGTCCCCCAGGACCCTGGATCCTGAGTTTCCTTCTCTCTGCCCATTACTCTGTAGTGTTTTGTGCTTGGTATTTACTGCTGCTGTTTCAACTTTATGTGGTATTAAAGGAGGCAAATCTTAAATCAGTTGTTCCAAAAAAACCTCAAATGTGTATTTCCTCCAGAAAATACTGCTCAGGCTTTATTAGCATGGGGAGAATGCTTTCCTTAGCCTTTAACCAGAAAGTGCTTGAACCTGTATTTTCTCTGAACAAAATACCTCATCAAATAAGCGAAAATCAACAGCCCTCTTCAAATATCTGATGTGAGAAGTTTTAGTCCAACCTATTAATTTGTCCAAATCAGGAACAGGTGAAAGCAGGGGTTTTGTAATGGAAAATGTTATACAAGCCAGTGCAAAGTACACCAATTTTTTTCCCCAGACCTAATTTCTCACCTGCAATATTTTTCTTCAGTAAGTTTCTCCAAACTTAACTGGAATTTGTAGTTCTGTGTGGACAGGGGATGGAGGAGAGGTCTATTAAAATAATGCCCTGTGAGATAATACTTGCAAACAGACTTGCTGATTTGTTTTTAGTGTTTTGTGTCTGACATGGGTAAGGTTGAGTTCTGACCAGTTTAAAGGGCTTTCATTGACTGAACCTATGACAGGGCATTCAGCTTAGGAAAATGGAAATTATGTATCGAAATTTCAGACTTTCTGCAACAAAAATTTTAGTAAAATGCCTTATTTCAGACCAGTTTACTACAGTTGGATTTTTTTCATGGGGCTTGAACACCTTATTTCTTACCTATTTAGAGATCAAAAAAATAGCATTTTATTGCTACATAAAAAATGCACTTTGGGAAGACCTGGAAGTCGTTGAGTCAATTAAACAGTAAAAGCTGGGTCAGTTCAACTATAAAAGTTTGAAGATGACTTATAATTTAAATTGGATGTTTAAACTACTGTTAACAGACAGTAGTCTCTTAAGGTAATAAATGATCCCAGTCCTGGAGCTTCAGCAAAACAGAATCCTTGTTGGCTCCATGGATTTTGAAATTACTTGTGCTAATAAGGATGTGAATAGGCATTGTGTTGTGTGTGTGTGTGTTTGTTTAATAAAAACAACTGTTACAGCATCTGTTGTCTGGAAAAAGAAGTTTGGTACTTCCTACTGTTGGTAGGGATGCAGCTTGAGAAAAATCCAACCATGTAAACCTTTGCTGCTGTGCATTTGCGTGCATGTGCCTGCTGTATAGTATAAATAATCTCATCAGAGTACTGCCCTTTCCTCATCTTCTCCAAGCATTTGCTGTGTAAAACACAAGATAATCTGTAGCTTGTTAAGTGTTTGTTTTATCAAACTCTTCTGGTGTTTATGCTTTTTGAATTTAGTTTAATGGTAAGAATTAAATGGTGTTCTGCATTGATGTGTCACCAGGGAAGATGAATAAAATTCCTAATCTGAATGGAATCTATGTAAGGATAATTTCTAATTTTAATAGGAATGTTAAAAGGAAGAAATCAAGTTCTGTATTTGCAGCATTTCTTGACAGATACTGGTGCTATAAATTATACAGTTGTTCTTCCTCTGTATGGATTTTGTAGTACTCACAGCAATTTATAGGTCTGGAGTGCAGCTGCTGGAAGTCATTTATTCTCAGTTCTGTATTAAATCTATCACATATAATGCATTAACATTCAGTTCAGAGCTCAAGGGCTTATGGCTGCTTCTTTCTCACTCTGAGTTTCTGTGTTTGCAAGGTATGCAGAAAACAAAATTTAAAAACCTAAATTGATATACAGGAAAAAAAAGGGGATTGTCCATGATAAATACTTGAACCCAGCTCATTTTGCAGTTTCAGCTGAGCAGTGGAAACAAACCCTGCTGTTAGCATTGCTGAAATTGTTAATGCTAATAAGCTTGTTTTGATGGATTAGCACTTCAGTCCTGTTTGCTTGAGTGATGCTCTTTACACACGTCAATCGGACGTGGCTGCAAGTTAGAGAAACTTGATATTCCCTGCACTTTGCTTTGGGTGCATCTTAGGCTGGAGGAAGCTCTCATTGATTTACTTGATTCACCTTGGTTTAGCTGTGGGCTTTTGAAAATTCAAAACAACAGAAGTATATTATTTTAAGTATTTTGGAAGTGTTTGTAATTAATATTAAAACGAGTTAAACTGTACCTGGAACTTGACAGAAGAAGAGGGGTGAGTGCCATGGAGATTTGTTTGAGTATATAATCTGTGAGGAGACAGCAGGTGTAACAGGCTGCCTTGTATGAGTCCTGTACCTGTTTATTACTGATGATTTCCCATCTTTCATAATAAGATAATAAATCTAGGAAAACTGAACTATGTTCTGCTTGAAATGAGGAGAAACTTGTACCTGGGGGAACTTGAGCTGATTTGTTGGAGAGGAGATCCTGAACTCTTGTGGCAGGTGTGGTATGTTCTGGCATGATCACTTACATGCAAACATGACTACGAGCAGGCTAAATGTGAGAGAGTTGTTTGTTGTCTGTTAAACTCCATCAGTGAAATTGCTCCTGGACCCTGGATGAAGGGATCTGCCAGCAGAAATTATTTACTTAGGCTGCTTGTAAGTAGACTAATACCACTAAGGCAGAGAATGAAACAAGTTTTCAATCCAATAATCATCCCCAAATCTCTTCTAATTTTAACACCTCAGAAAAGAAGCAAGCAAAATAATCACATATGGCATTATGAGAGTTTAATAAAACCATAGGAAAACAGTTGTGGATGAATGCACATTCATCTGTTCTGCCTGTTTCAGTGAGTCATCTTCCATTGAAAAAAGTCTAGGCCAGAACATTTCCTGAAAGCTTTAACAGTTTAGTTAAAGCTTCCAGATGTGATAAGACCTTTTGGAGGTTCCTACTGTCTGAGCCCTCTCCTTGATGAATGGTTCCTGCTCCAGTTTTAGGCAAGCTCATTGGTGACAAATGTGACTGTAGCTGTAATAGGTGAAAACCTTTGTGAGCTAATGTATTAATTCTTACAGGGAAAAAATTGCTTTGCTACCTTTCCAAATCTGCTACTTCATCTGCAGTTAACAGCAGGGTGTTGGAGTGCAGGGACCAGATCCTAAAACAGCAGATGGAGCAATCCTTGCTGTCACTTCTCTGTCATCAATAACTGGGCTAGAATTTGCCAGAGCATGGAGGAGACAGAATATTGTGCCGTAGTTGCAATCTGATGCAGCCAAATCATCAAGAGAAACCTCATCCTTCCCTGTCTGAACAAGGAATTCCTGGAAAACATGAGTAAATTGCAAGAGAGGGGTGTTAACCAGTCATGGCTTTGTATGAGAGAGCTTTGCTGCTCTGTGGTACCATATATCACACCTGTATCATCATATAGATACATATCATCATATCATAAAGATAGGGATTGATACAGAGAGCAGGTTCTGCTGGGAACCTCAGTCCTGGGAATCCCTTCCCTGCTTGCTCTCAGATGACTCCAAGATCCAGTTTTCTAAAGGCTGCTGAGAGAGACAGAGGGTATTACTGAAGGCTTAGGCTAACATTGATATGCATTTGTACTGTAGCACTTGATATTCTGTGTATTCATGCATATCATGAAAACAAACTGCCTACAGTTTTGTCCATACAGAGTCTGTATTTTGTGTATGTGGTGTTCCTGTGCTCTATACATGCTGTAGTATAGTGATACCATGAGACACTAAGAGCTGCTGCTGATTTCTCAGGTCAGAAAAAATGAGTCTAGAGTCCAGGTAAGACTTTTTTATCAGAAAGTTAGCTTGGAATTCCTCACAGTCAAGCACTTGCTATACTAGGTAAGAATAGGCTGAGTGATGTTTAGCTGGCTGTGAATGCATGGAAGGGAACCTTTGGTGGTCAGTGCAGCACCGCTCTATCATCTAGTGGTGTTTAATTTGTCTTAAAGCCTGCCAGGAGCTTTTCCCAATGTTTATTTATGTGCCTTTTTTGTGTGGCTACAATCACTTGTGTACATCATCGACTCAGATGTGGTTTTAGCTGGAACAATCCACAGCTGGGAATCTCTGATTATCCACTCGTTTCCATTCTTGTCATGGACAACCAGATAAAAGGAAGGCACAGAAATATGTCCTGGGAGGACTGGGACAGCAGCCTGGGGAAGTGTTACTATAGTGGGGCTCTTGGATTGGCAGTGGTTGGAAATGGGATTATCTTTAATCTTGTCTGGTCTCACGTGACACAACTGATTTAATGTGGAAAAACACCTGCTAGACTAAAAGAGGACTTCTAAAAAGAAGTTGGAATAAGAAGAAAGTGCTAGACCCTGAAAAAAATAGTCTGAAGAACAGTAATGTAGCTAGGTGACCTGCAGATATTTGTGTAGACTAGCTTTCTCCTCCAAAGAACTAGTTCATTATTCTGATAATCCACATATGCAGAGCTTTAATAGGAAATTCACTCAATTTAGGGGTCTTTTTTGGTCCATTTATGTGAAAGATCAGACTAAGATTATCAGATCAGTTTCTTCTTTTTCATATGAAAAATCTCAAGGAATAAATTCTTCCTCAATATGGAAAGGAATAACAGTTCTTCTTTGGGGGCTCTCCAAACTCACAGCTAGAAAACAAAGTAGTGATGAATTTCATGGGTATGAGTTGTTTTTTTTTTTTTCCCTTCATTTTAACATGTTACTGAACAAAACTGGGGCTCTTTGTAGAGGAATTTATCAATGCCATGACTCTGAATGTCTCTACAGTATTGTGTGAAACAAAAGCATTAACTTACTGAACCTTTCCAGACATTGTTACTGATTGCTGCTACTGGCTTACCAGTTTTGCTTTTCTTATGAACATCTCAATCCTGGTTAGACAATACTGTTTTAGAGAGAAAAGGTAATTTTAAAAGGCTTTTGGGTTTGAGTGTTTGCATATGATGAGGCAAGGTAAGAAATGGTTAATAATAGAAGCCTGTTAGGCTGAAGTGTTGCATTTTCTTTCCATTGTATCTTTAGGTCTGTGACTTCTTGTAGCACAGGAGAAAAGAGGGCAGTCTGCTGTCTTGTAATAGCTGCAGGAAAGATAGATTCACTAATTAGAATCACAGTCAGTGTTTAAATAACACTTCTTTTCTGAGCAACTCCAGTGCACTGGACAAATTGCAGCTGATTTACTGAGGTTGGAGATGCTGTAGTATTTGGAATTCAACACACTGGGCAATAAAATCATTCTTGCTCAGTGGTGATTCATTTATATATTTGTTTATTAAAAATTTAAAAATATGTTATGCGTCAATACACTCAAGTAAACACAGTTTTGTGATTCAGATGATGAGCTGGTTAAACTATTGTCTACTCCTGCTTGACTACATCTCTTTCATTTTGTTTGCTTTTGGTTTTTTTGTTACTGTATCCCCGAGATTTCCAAGTTAGCCTGAGGAAGAAAGATGCAATCCTATCTCCAATGCATATCTTGGAGTAAATGAGATTTTAAAAATACAGGACTGGTTCGTTTAATATCAAATGCTCTTCAGCCATAAACTTCAAAACTTCACGCAGTGAGAAGTGGATACTGTGATGCTTTTGTAAATAATGCATATAGAGCCTGATGCAATGCAAAGCAAAATAATTAGACTTTGGATTGCCTGTGGGCAGGCTGTGAGAAGTTTTGTATGCATTTACTTGTTCATTCTTCATTTGTGCCTCTTCTCATCATTTGAATTTGGTGCCACAGGCTCAGATGTGCTATTTTCCCTTTTTTGTTTTTCTCCTGAATTTAAACTGTCTCCTTCACCCAAGCCATTTCAGAAATATCTGTTAGTTTTCTTTTCAAAGGGACATGGTGCAGAAGGAGCAGGAGGAAATGTCTGTAACAAAATAGGATGAGGCAGGAGGCTCTGCACAGCCTGATGTTGTCTGTGTGGTGTTCCAAAGTCCATAAGCTGTGGAGATAACAGTGCCCACGATGGATTCCTGGAACCGTTAAATTGGACTGGGGGGTTCTGGCAAGCTGGGTGTCCCTGCTTCTGCTGCTGGAGGATGTAGGGTTTAGGAGGTCTGGGTGGAGAAGGGAGGAACACGATGGGTGTGGTAAGATCCCTGGGTGCTCTAAGTGTGTACACAGCAGGGGTGGAGGGGGAGCAGGCACTGGCACCTCAAGGTGCCTTCTCTCAAGCACGTTTTTTATTTCCACACCTTCCACACTTCCCATTTCCCAGGCATGCAGGATTGTTATCCCTGACTGCTGCTCCTTTCTGCAGCGTGCTCCAGACAGAGGCTGCTGGGGCAGGGAAACCAGCACAGGAAATTTGTTCAGATGCAACAATTACAGAGTGCCTTAACTCTGTGTGCACCTCTGTCCTTCTCTGTTGCCACTGGAGAAAAACATGGCTAGGAGGAAAGACAGCTAATTCCCAGGGCAGTTTTCTCTGAGGAAAACTGCTTAAAACCTACCCAAGCACAGACAGTTCATGGTGCTGGTTGTGAGACACACTAAAAATTGTGGTTGTTTTACACCTACTTTGTTCATTTCTCATGAGGTAATGATGATTCAATTGTAACTATTGTTACAGTCCATTTTCACAAACTTGATGAATTTAACTTGATGTTTCCTTAAGCAGAGTAGAGATAGGAATGAAAAAATGTTTATATGTGTCAGTTTTGGAGTGCTTTTGGAAATAAACAGCATGTTCTTCTGCTGACAGGATTTGAAATCTAGCAATCAGCGAGATGAAATTGCTGCAGCACGTGCATCCCTGAAGGAAAATTCTGCTTTCCTACATTCAATATGCTCAGCTTGTTTGGAACATTCAGATGTTGCATCCCTTACAGCCAGCAAGGATTCAATTTGCAATGAAATACAGAATGCTCTCAATGTAATTTCTAATGCTTCCCAAGGAGTTGGAAATAAAATGGAGCAACCTGCATCTCACACAGCTACTCTTGGAAGTGCACTTGATGAGCTTGAGGTATGTAAACATGTGAGATTACAATATTTTTGGAGAAAAAGTTTATTTATTTTTTAAAAATAACTATTGGTATAATAAATGATGAGCCTAAAGGCATTACAGATTGTTGCTCTGCTTAGTCCTAGTCTAAATAGTATCATTTGAAATGATTTCATTGAGAGGGATCACTTTCTTCAGAGGAGTTTGGAAGGAAGGCTCCATGTGTGTTGTGTTTGGCTCCCTTGGAACAGAGGGCAGAGCTGGCTCCAGTTGTGTCACTGCTGCTGGAGACAGACACGTCCTGCACTGAGTGGGCAGAGCCCAGGAGCTCAGTTTGCTCAGAAGTGACTCTCAGCTCACAGTGCCCACTGCTGCCTTGGCTGCATTTGAGCTGCTGCCATGCAAGCTGAGTCCTTGTCTCCAGAATGTGTCAGTGGCATCATGCTGTAATTTGTGTAATTGAGCCATTCAGAAACCTCATTATATTTGCTGCTTATCATTTAGCAAAATGACATAGCCAATATGCTTTTACCAGCTCTGCATTTCTGCTTCCATTATTGAAGCAAATACCTGGGGGAAGGCAGCACTTTCTCTAGTCCTGACCTCATCCAGAACTATTCTATGGAGTTTTTCTTTTTTCTCATGGCTTCTCTGGCTCTCAGCAGTGCCATTTTCCATTGTCCTGCCACCAATGGTAAAAGATCTCCTGTAGGAGACCATGATCCTCATGGGGTGTAACTGATGTAGGCCCAGATCAACAAAAGGAATGAATGTTTCTAAACACATTTCCAAATGTGGATTGTTTGGATTGTGAATTCTCGAATTTAGCAGATCCCAGCATCCCAGTGCTAAGATTGTGATACATTTTCAGGAAAATTGATGTTGGGACTGATGGTGGTAGATTTTTATCTAAAATTTTCAATGGAAGATTAAAGAAACACATTGAAATATGGCAGTTTATTGATGAAAACAGTGGCAGTGCATTGATCAAAACAGACCTCTCAGTCATGCTCCAAGTCAAATCAGACAGGTTTTCCCCCCAAAGGAACGGGCTACAATTGCACCTTACATGCCATCCATTCTTGCTTCTCACAACAAGTTTTAAAATTACAGTTCCTAATCTATTTTCAATAAAGGGAAGGAAAAAGAAACAGGTAAGAGTAATACAAAACTTGTTAGAGTGTAACTGTGAATGACAAATGAGATCCCTTATATGAGACCCACTATTTACCTGGAATTACTTAAAAATGAAAAAAAATGTCAAAATGCATTTTTTGACAGCAGACAAATTCATCTTGACTCTATGTAAGTAGTACTATTTAAAAATGCAATAACGTTTATTATTCTTCTAAAATTTGAAATGTGTGATAATCATAAACTGGAAAGAAATTGTATTTGGAGTTGAATTTGTTTTTACTTGGAAATGTAAGAACATAGAATTCTGATGGTTATAAAAAGCTGTTGTTTATCAAGTTGTAAATATATTTTTACCTAGGTAGCACAAATGGGAATTGAAGCTGTGTGAGTTAGATAAAGCACAATTTATAGAGCATTTAACTTCTGAAATTATTTTATGAGTTAGATGGTTACACTTTTCTCCCTTTACAGAAAGTTCTGTTGGCTAAGGACCTGAAATAACCTTTGCTCTATCTTCTGGTTGCAAACACAGTGTCATGAAATAGATTGATGCAGTAAATAGTCTGGTGGGAACAAATCTCATTAAATGTTTATAGTGTGGAAATGTATCTCGGAGCTTACCCAACAATCTAGTATCTAGATGTTTTGCAATATCATTCTTCCTTTGCCAGTGCTGGCACTGTGAAAGTTATTAAAGATTTATAGGTGAGGAAACCACCAGTAAAATTAGAGCAGCTAACTCTTAAATCAGTAGATTCTCAACAATTCCTCTTAGAGGCTCCCTATAACTACCATGTTGTTTGTAAATAAGCACAAAACTGTAACTTTAACATTTAATTGCATATTAAGGTCTGTGAAAAGAGCATGTGGGTGCAGTTATCTAATGCCTTTCCCTGGTCTTTCATCTTGTGAATGCAAAGAGATTTCTCACAGATTGCTGCAGGTCCTGCCTGCCCCAGTCTCTGTGGGTGTGTTCAGCTGCTCTGTGGTCCTTCAGTGACCGTGGCCATCCAGCTGGGCAGTGACATGTGAGATGGCAGAAGGCTGTAAGTCACTCCAGCATTTCACCAAATGCAGCCAAGTTTCTGCATACCCATGGGCCTTCTTTTTTCTGGATCACAGCAGTGGGGGAGAAAACAGGGGTCTACTCACTCCTCTTAAATCCTCCCTTATGCCTGAGTCTTTAAGTTACCTAAGAGTAGCTGACTACTGTTTAGCCTGGTAAATCAGACCCACCAGAGACTGCTTCTCTTGTGTGTCTGATGTCTTCTCATTGAGTCTTTCCTGTGTAGATGTACTGATTATGAATAAAGTAATGAAATTATTTGAAGAATTTTATCTGTAGGGCAGAATCTGAACTCTTATTTTCCTGGCTGTTACTGCCTAGTTTTTGTTTTTTTTTTTTATTCAGACATGAACCATAATAGCTTTTTGGCCAGTGCTATTTGCCCATCTTGGTGTAAACTTTCTCCAAACTGTCTCCCAAAGGAGGGCATTTCTATTTTGGGTCAGCTGAGATTTGAAGGCAGTCATTTTTCCAGCTAATTGGATCATTGGCTGTGTCTGCCAGATGTGTTTTGCATTACAGTGGATACCTTGTGTACACCTTGGTGTTAAGGGCTTTAATGGGAATGAGGGAGGCAGTTTCAAATCTCCAACACCAACTTGTGACTCAAGTCTCCTTGCCTCACTGTTAAAGCTTTTATCTTATGCTGTTCTAATATAACACTTTCATTTCTAGCTTAAGCTAGACAGTCCCTGAAATTGTCCTATTAAATCTAAATTGTTAAAATCCTCCAGTTTACAATTAGTCTGGCACATGCTGGGTAAGTGCAGATAAGCTCTGATTTACCTAAATTCCATATCAGGGTATCTGGCATAGTTTTCTTTAATATTTCTTCTGAAGGCTTGAAACCACCTACGGATGTGATGTAAGAGGTGAATGGGTCTATGTGGAGTGTAGGTTTGGAGATCAGGACCACAATGACACGGTTTCAGGTGTCACCTTACCAGTTACTGGATTGAATTTCTTCAAATGCTGAAGCTCAAGTATACTTATTTCATGTTTCATGGAAATCTCATACTCTTCTTTCTCTGCAGAATATTTGCTTGCCACACAAACGTAATTATTTTATCAAGCCAAAAAGTTGTCTGCTTTTGTTTACCCTACTTGCTGGAAAGCTAAAGGACATTTATATCTCTGTCCTTTGGAAAAATAATCGTTAAACAAAAGCTGCAGTTTTTATCTTTGCCCATATTCAGCCTGTTAAAAGTGGCAGCAGTGACTTTCTGGCACAGTATGGGATTGATAAGACTAAAAATCAGCAGAATTGGACTCCTTATGTGATCTGACTTCCTTCATCAGCTCTGAGCTACCACTGCCAGCTCTGAGTTAAATCTAGAGGGTCTCCTGATCTCTGAAAGACTAAATAGACATTGAAGCCCTCTTTCAAGACTCTGAATGGCAGAGAGAACCTGGGTTTGTCTGCAGATGACCTCTGTGTGCAGCCCCACTAGGGAAAAGGGAATCTGCCATGGTGAAAAGTACTTTGGAGGCTTCCAGTGGAAAGGGCTAGCAGCACGTCTGGGAAGTGAAATGGTCACTGCAGCTCCTGCAAGTGAAAAATAAAGCAGCAGCTTCGTTGAACTGACTGTTACTAGCTGTATTCCTCGTTTTTTGCAGAGTTTGATAGCCCTGGATCCCCTGGCAGTGAAGGAGGAGAAGGCGCGGCCGTCGCTGGAGCAGCGGCTGGAGGCGATCATCAGCGGGGCGGCGCTGCTGGCCGACTCCTCGTGCACGCGCGACTCGCACCGCGAGCGCATCATCGCCGAGTGCAGCGCCATCCGCCGGGCGCTGCAGGAGCTGCTGGCCGAGTACCTGCGCTCCGTGAGTACCGCGGCTGCGAGCGGCGCGGCTCGGGGCTGCCCGGTAACGCAGGGGCACTGAGTAACACAGCTCGGGGTAACTGAGTAACACAGGGTAACTGAGTAACGCAACACGGGGTCACTGAGTAACACTGGGCAACTGAGTAACACAGGGTAACTGAGCAACGCAACATGGGGCCACTGAGTAACACAGGGTCACTGAGTAACACAAAATGGGGCTGCCGAGTAACGCAGGGTCACTGACACAACACAGGGCTGCTGAGTAATGCAGGGTCATTGAGTAACACAACACGGGGCTGCCGAGTAACGCAGGGTCACTGAGTAACACAACACGGGGCCGCCGAGTAACGCAGGGGCACTGAGTAACACAACTCGGGGCTGCCCAGTAACTCAGGGTCGCTGAGTAACACAACACGGGGTTGCCGAGTAACGCAACACAGGGCAACTGAGTAACACAGAGTAACTGAGTAACCCGGGGCAACAGAGTAACGTAACACGGGGCCACTGAGTAACATTGGGCAACTGAGTAACACGGGGCCACTGAGTAATGCAACACAGAGCCACTGAGTAACACCGCGTAACTGAGTAAGGCAACACCTGGCCACTGAGTAACACAACACAGGGCAACTGAGTAACACGGGGCCACTGAGTAATGCAACACAGAGCCACTGAGTAACACCCGGCGTAACTGAGTAAGGCAACACCTGGCCACTGAGTAACACAACACAGGGCAACTGAGTAACACGGGGCCACTGAGTAATGCAACACAGAGCCACTGAGTAACACCGCGTAACTGAGTAAGGCAACACCTGGCCACTGAGTAACACAACACAGGGCAACTGAGTAACACGGGGCCACTGAGTAATGCAACACAGAGCCACTGAGTAACACAGCGTAACTGAGTAACGCAACACGGGGCCACTGAGTAACACTGGGCACCTGAGTAACACGGGGCCACTGAGTAACGCAACACAGGGCCGCTGAGTAACACAGCATAACCGAGTAACACGGGGCCACTGAGTAACACAGCGTAACTGAGTAACGCAACACGGGGCCACTAAGTAACATTGGGCAACTGAGTAACACGGGGCCACTGAGTAACGCAACACCTGGCCGCTGAGTAACGCAACACGGGGCCACTGAGTAACACGGGGCCACTGAGTAACACAGCGTAACTGAGTAACGCAACATGGGGCCACTGAGTAACATTAGGCAGCTGAGTAACACGGGGCCACTGAGTAATGCAACACAGAGCCACTGAGTAACACTGGGCACCTGAGTAACACAACACCTGGCCACTGAGTAACACTGGGTACCTGAGTAACACACATGGCCACTGAGTAACACTGGGTACCTGAGTAACACACATGGCCACTGAGTAACGCTGGGCACCTGAGTAACACGGCACCTGGCCACTGAGTAACACTGGGCACCTGAGTAACACAACACCTGGCCACTGAGTAACACCAGGTAACTGAGTAACACAACACCTGGCCACTGAGTAACACTGGGTAACTGAGTAACACGGCACCTGGCCACTGAGTAACACTGGGCGCCTGAGTAACACAACACCTGGCCACTGAGTAACACTGGGCACCTGAGTAACGCAACACCTGGCCACTGAGTAACACTGGGCACCTGAGTAACACGGCACCTGGCCACTGAGTAACACTGGGCACCTGAGTAACACAGCACCTGGCCACTGAGTAACACTGGGCACCTGAGTAACACGGCACCTGGCCACTGAATAACACTGGACACCTGAGTAACACGGCACCTGGCCACTGAGTAACACTGGGCACCTGAGTAACACGGCACCTGGCCACTGAATAACACTGGGCACCTGAGTAACACGGCACCTGGCCACTGAGTAACACTGGGCACCTGAGTAACACAACACCTGGCCACTGAGTAACACTGGGCATCTGAGTAACACAACACCTGGCCACTGAGTAACACTGGGCACCTGTGTAACGCAAGGCGGGGCCACTGAGTAACACTGGGCACCTGAGTAACACAACACCTGGCCACTGAGTAACACTGGGCACCTGAGTAACACGGCACCTGGCCACTGAGTAACACTGGACACCTGAGTAACACGGCACCTGGCCACTGAGTAACACTGGGCACCTGTGTAATGCAAGGCGGGGCCACTGAGTAACACTGGACAACAACACAGGCCTACTGTGTAACACAGGGCGCAGTGCCTCATGCTGAGGGAGCTTAGCATTTAACCAAGAATTAAAGTGCAGTTTAACCTGTGTTTCACAACGTGCTCTTTAAAAGGTTGAAAGGGATGTTTTCCTCCAGAAATCTAAGCAAAAGCTAAATACACATCCCCAGAGTAAGTATGAATTGTATTATATTGTGTATATAAAGTCTGTGGAAAATGCCATACCACAGATAAAATGGACATGTTTAGGTTATTTTATGCTTATTGTGAGCTGTCACTGGTTCAGAACAGACAATCCTTTGTATGCCAGAAACACGAATTTCTTCATAATGCACTTCCTAGGCAAGAGTTTGAAAATGTAATCTCTGTTCCTGCAGAATGCAACAATTTAAATAATAATTTCTTAAAAGGTAAGCAATCTGTTATTGTTTTCAAGTAGGGTGTTGACACCAGAAGAGGAGAAGAGCACCAATTGACAAGTGTTAGAATGACTAAATTGCTATATTGGGAAGACAGGAGTGTTGGGTAAATCCAGAAATCTGGTTGTCTGACATGCTTGTAGCTGTGAATTAGAAAAGAAACGCAGTGTGCATTTTAAAAGTGATTTTTCTTTTAGATTTGAAGAATGGATTTGACACTTGTTATGTCTGGCAGGTAAATGTTGAAACAGTGGAGACTCAATACTGTTAATATGGGTACACAATGTTAATCTCATGCTTTTCATCTGTAAACATTTTCTGTAGGCATAATGTTCTTTTCTAAAGATACCTCAGGATGATTCATCAAGCAAGCACATTGAGAGAACAATCGTGTTATACAGATATTTGTTCCATTTTTGGGAAGCTGAAATTCCTTTCTGTTCTGTAAGCCATAGCAGTTAGCACAGTCTAAAGCTGTTCTGATGAGACTGTTTGCTTTGTCTTATTGTCCTTAGGATAATGGAGTGTAAAGACTAAAATAATCTATGCATATCAGATTTTTTTTTCAGCTCACAGATACTGTACTTTTTGATATTTCTCTTTATTTATTGGGAGTTTACAGAATCTTTATTAAAGTCAAGCTGCACTTTCAGGCCTTATACCAGAGCAAGATGCTGTAGAAGTTTTACTTGAAATGCTGTTGAACGCAGCCTTAATTCTTGAACCTCTCTGGAGCTGCTTTACACATGGGTTAGATAGTGAGATTTCTTCAGCCCTGGTTAGCTTGGGATGTAAATCTTTGGTATCTTGTTGTAGCAGATTTCTCTTGAATTGTCTCTTCTAGCATGGGTCAGGGCTTGCTGTTAAGTGGATGAAAGTTTTATACAGGAAGTCATCCACCTTTAATGACTGAACTTAATGATCTTGAAGGGCTTTCCCAATATAAATGATTCCATGATTCTGTACAGAGCACGTGGCAGGATGCAGATGCGGTGAACAGCATCCTGTATTAGTCCAAAAGGTTGTTGTGGGTTTGTCCCAAGAATGCTTTCTGCTGTATCTTCGCTGTGAAACAACAAGTTTTACAGTCAAATGGTCTTAAATTCTTAGACTCTTGAAACAAAACTGTGATGATCTTTTGTTCTTCAGAAATAATCATGGGTTTAGGGGTACACAATGTACAATAAGTAGAAAAGAATAAAACCTAACCCACCCCACTGACTTGAGAGTCAGAAAGCAGCTATTGAAATATGACAGTAAGGGAAAGTGTCCTATAATTTGCTGCAGAACACAGTGACTGCACAAGGCAGCAAAGACAAGGAAGCAGAAGGGAAAAAATACAAAAGAGGTTACATAAAAGGAGGGATGAAAAGTTTTTGGTTTCTTTTAGAGTTCTTCTTATACAGTTATTACTGAATGGAAACACTCACTGAGTTAAATAAGTTTTTCAATGAGAAGATTATCAGATGTCAAATACTTTATTTCACAGCTCTAACTCACTGAAGAGATGATAGATCCAGGAAATAGTGCTGATTTATCAGTGTCTTTTTGGCTCTTCTATTAGTAGTTCCAATAAGCCAGACCTGGGAATTGAATGAGCTGTAAAGATGATGACAGCTATTTGCTACCATTGCACAATTTAATTTTCCTCTCCTTGGGAGCACTGTTGTACTCCACAGGCAGGTGCTCTGTCAGTGGAATACTTCATGGTGTTTGTGTGTGTGCCCTCCTGGCCTGTGCCCTGTGCTGAGCGAGCTCCAGAGCCCCTGTGGCACAGCTTGTACGTGAGAGTGGAAACTTTCCTTGCCCACAATGCACCCAGGGCATGCTTTGTGCTCCCAAGCACGACCTCCCTGCTGCCTGTCAGCCCTGTGCACTCCCTCTCACGAGCTGTGCCAGTCAGCTGCTCCAAGGCTTTGTTTCTCTGCACATGGGTCTCCTGGTTCTTGCTGGCACATTGGCTCGATCACTTGCCTTGAATCTTCTTATTGTGTGAGTGTTGCCAGTGGGAGCTGCATTGCCTCAGAGACACCTCACCCACTAAGTGCCACCTCCACAGGTCGTCCTCCAGCAGCTGCTTTGCCAGGAAGCTGCCCTGGTGACACCCAGGGTCTCTCTGGCTCTGGTCCTGGATGTGCCCTGCCTGGTAAATGTTGAGATTAAACAGGGCCATTGCCAAGGGTTTGGGTGCCTGAACTCTGTAGGTTCTGCATGGACTGCTCTTTTGAAATTAGGCCTCAGTGCTTGAACTTGACAGGAATGAGGGGCTTGTCTTTACAAACAAGCTGTGGGTCTGCTAGCAGATAAAACTGGCACTGAGAGGTAAAAGAAACAGTGGGAAGGATTCCACTGATTGATGAATGGAATGAGAGAGATTTGTCTTTACAAACAAACTGTGGGTCTGCTGATAAATAAACTTGGATACTGAGAGATGAAAGAAACAATGGGAAGAAGCATAAATTCCATAGGAATTCCACTGATTGACACAAAGAGAAGAAAAGGAGTTATACATTAGAAGGGGGTCTCAGGTATTGCACTTTTGGGAAGTCTGTAGCTCTCAAGTACCTCAGCCAGTGGGGAAAGAGAGAGGGACATGTGGCTGGGAAATGAGGATAAAAGGAGGCTCCTTCCTCCAAAAATTTGAGGGATCCCAGGGGAAATGCCTCTCTCTTTATTTGAACAAACTAACAGGACTCCTCTGTCTCCTTTTTGGACGTAAACCTCTCGTGTTTGTGGGTTCATTTTCCTGACAAACTGTACAGGAACTTAGGATTTATTAGTCCTAATATTTGAAACAGTATAAGGACTATATCTTTTGTGGTTCCTAAATTTGTTTTTTAAAATTTTCCTCAATTATTTAAAGTGTCTAATAAGCCTCAAGGGCATTGAAGATTAAGAGCTTGTTGGTGTCAGTGATAAATTTTTTAAAAATCTTCTTTTGGAGAGTTTTTAATGCAATCTGGGAGAAACATTGTCTCAGAAGATACTTGCTTTTATGTGAGTGTCTGTTTTTCACAGAGGTTTATCACAGTAAATGGCATAATGGAAAGTGAAGCAAAACGCTCTCCACAAGAACCTCTATGTTTTTCTGTTCATAGAGTAATTCAGACACATAATAAAATGCAAATACATTTATAATTCTTCTGAAAAGCAGCAGTTTTTCTTCTTAACGCTTTCAAAAATTCTTCAAAATTAATTGTGTACTATAATTTCTGAATTTTACTCATAGGCATACATTGACAGGGGATATATTTGCATTTTAGGACATCCAGTAACAGGAATTACTACTGAGGGTTTGGATATCTTATCAATGGCAGAATCATGCTATAGTGTGGATAATAATGATGTCATGCTGTTCCAGTAATAAGCACTTGCTTTTTCCCAATGACAAACTCTTGTCTCTTCATCCTTTCCAATGAGAAGTTCCTGAACTCTGTGGGGTGCAGCAATAGGAACTCCAGGTTTCCTGAGTTGTGCTTTTACTCACTCACAGTAGGGACATTCCCTTCCCTTCAGAAGGGACAGTGGAGTTGTGATTGTGTGAGTGGAAGTGGCTCTTGTGAGCAGCACTGAGTGCTGCTGTCTGCCATCATTAAATAGGGAGGTGAACAATTGTTCTGCATCCTCCTCTGGCTTTCAATAAAGAAAGGCCAGATACACTGCTAATATGAAAGCTGCTTTCTTGAACTGAAACCCCCTTACTGTTTGAATGTGTTCCATGCTATTTGAGCTTCATTGGTTTTAATGAAGTTTATTATGGCTATAGGTTGGACATACATATGTGTGTGTATATATGCATGTGGGTCAGTGTATTTTTCTGATCAGTTCTGATTTCACTTCCTTCTTGTGTTTTTTAAAAATGTTTGTTTCTTAACTGGGTTTTTATGTCATGATTACCTGAATGTGTGAGTTAGACATGGGTAGTTTAGTCTGGACATATGTGGCTCTTGTGCCACAGGTGGTGGCAGCTGCTGTGTCCTGCTGTCTCACAGCTGTGCCATGTGTGTGGCAGGGAGCAGAGCCAAACCAGCCCTTCTCACACCAGCAGTGCTCCCATTAAAAAACGGGAGGAGAATAATGGTGCACTTTACCTTGAGGCACTTCAGGAAGTGAACTGAAGTTGCCCACCTTGTACATATTTATATTACTGCTAATCAAGCCCAGGCCAGCTGAGGCTGAGCAGGAAGGATCAGGTATGCCTTGTGTGATCAGGTGTGCCCTGCACTGCATGTAGGGCACACCTGAACATTGCTGGGAATGCTGCTCCTGGGGCTTTATGAAACTGGAGCCCTCAAGGCTCAAGCCTTGTCCTTTACCACTGCATTGTGCCCACAAATTCTGGCTCTGAGAGCTGTTTGGGTCTGAGCACATCAGCTGAAGGGCTGTGAGGATGAGGAGCCAGGATCCCTGAGGGCAGAGGGGGAACTGGGACAAGGAGTGAGCTTGACTGGGTGAACCCTTAAGGAAAAGGTGGCAGTGCAGAGCCTACTGTACCATGGGGAAGTCCAGCTGTGGCAAAGGGGACACAGTGCAGAGCTGGGACTTGGGCTTTGTGTCTCCAGAACTCTGACTGTTCACTTACTGACCCTGAGCATTGCAAATTCAAAAGCAGAAAATGGGTGGAAAACCGGGAGTTTTTGTTTATTGGTGGTGTGGTTCTGGGCCTTGCTTTTTATCTTAGCTCTTAAATTTGATTGCTGTGGAGCTAATGCCTTGCTCTACCTCTCTATTGAGTACTCTTCAGCAACAGCTCAAGGTCTGGATGTGGAGACTGTGATTGGCAATGGTTTTTATGGTATTTTATTGCCATTCTCACTCTTGGAAAGTGGAGGGATGTACAGATGCCTCAAGCATACTGATATCTCGAGCTGACATTACTTGTACTTCATGGCTTCCTGATGAAGACTTTTAACACTTCCCTGGGTTGCCAGTGACACCTGAGGAGGTAAAAATGGGACTGATTTGTCCTTTGTGGTCACTCTCAAAGTTCTGTGTAGCTGTTCTCTGAAGAACTGAGCCCAAACTTGATAGACTCGAATAAGGGGGAGTTTGAAGAAATTCCTTGTTAAAATATTCAAGAACTGAATGGCTGTTGGTTAGTCATGGAAGGGGTTGAAATACTTGTTTTTAAATAATTTTTTTTCTTCTGAATAAATAAAAACCACTTGTGTTTTTGCCTTTTTACAAGAAGAATGGATTTGAATGCTCTTACTTTACTGTCCTTTTTATACTTAAACATTTTCAGAAACTGGTGTTCCAGAGAAGTTTGAAATTGAGGTATGTCAAAATGTAAACTAGAAGAATTTCGATGTGTGGGTGGGAAGTGTCACTCAGTTCTTCTCTTATTCATGGCAAGGTTTTTTTATGACACTATTGAATGTTATGTTTTTCAAAAAAGGATGTATTCCACTAAAATTGGTATGCCTATATGGTATATCATGCTGGCATTTATGCAAAAAAAATATGTAGTTTTCATGATTCTGTTGCTCACATTGCCTGAGCAGTTGATTGAGTTGACTTTGAACACTCCCACAGAAGATTTTCTTCCATTTTGTATGCAGCATGCGTAATTGAAAATTATTTTTCTAAATGTTAACTTTCAGTGAACATTTTGTTTTACGGGGAAATGAGATATGAATTGTTAAGGAGGAGGATCTTAAGTGTACTTAAAAGAGAGAAGTAGTCTAGTGAATTCCCCAAATAGATTTTACAGCTGAAAAATAAGCTGCAGTTAAATGTACCTGATTGTAGATGCTCTTAGAGACTTTTCAGTAATCTGTGATCTCAGCACGTGAGCTGGAGAAGGATAATGAAAGCTTTTCTCTCCTTAAGCCCTGCTTTTCATTGAACAGTTCTGAGCTGAGTTATTTCAGGATTAATCAGATCTGAACTTGAGGCTTGCACTGGACTAATGTAGCATGGCTCTGTGGAGGAGGATTCACTGCAAGAGTCAGTAATTTGTATTTACTGTACCTGGCAGCACTGAAAATATATTGGGTTGCTGAAGACTAATTAATTTTTTTTCAAGAAACCTTCAGTAAAGCAGCATTTACTCTTCCCAAGATGAAATAAATCCTTGATTATGGTAATAAGCAAGCACTAAAATAATCAAGTATTTGTTAACTCAGCATCTACCTAGCTGTTTAGTTTACAAGAATTTTCATTTTTTAGAGTTTATTGAAAATTGTTGTTACTACATAAGATTTTTCTCAGCCAATTTCCTGATTTTTAGAGGATGTTAGACTGGTCATTTTCTGAAATGTCAGGGTGCCATTTCTAGGAATGCTAATGAAGTCTGCTATTTGAGATAAATGTATCTTGCTTTTTTATCCTCTGGTGTAATGCAGCTGATTCTTGCTGTCCAAATACATTTCTAAATTTCATTCTGTTTCAGGTTGAAAGCTACTTTTTGTTTGTATAACAGTTGTAATTTAAAAAATCAATCATAATTGGATAGTTCAGGGAACTCTTCATAGAATGTTGGTGTTGTAGGCCCTTCCAAAACCCAAACTAACCTGGCTGGAGTTGAACCTGCTTTAATGAGTGGCTTGGACTGGGTAATGTGCAGACTTTGCTGCTGTCTTCAATCTGTGCAGTCTGATGCTAAGCATTTGAATAAATTCCAGTGTTTGTGCAATGTCCTGGATGATCCTGCCAGCTCCTTTTAATACACAGGAAATCCCATTATTTACTAATGGAAGACTGAAAGATACTCAGGTAATGAAGCCAGGACAAGAAATTACATAAAGTAGTAAAAGGAAAGTTTCTTTCATTTCTGGTAACTTTCAG
Organism: Luscinia megarhynchos; assembly: GCA_034336665.1. Classification (NCBI taxonomy): domain Eukaryota; kingdom Metazoa; phylum Chordata; class Aves; order Passeriformes; family Muscicapidae; genus Luscinia; species Luscinia megarhynchos. The sequence goes on along the minus strand of CM067569.1, from coordinate 33,700,414 downwards.
ATGATGAAAGAAGAGTAGTTACTGTGTTAAATTCTAAATTGTAATGAATCCTCTCTATTACAAAAGACCTTGTAGGAGTCATTTGGGAAGTGGTTGGTTTAAAGCTCTCCCTAAGAATTTGATCACCTGACTGGCTAAAACCAAGAGCTTTTCCTGTAGTTACTTAGATTTAGGATAGAGTATACCAGAAACCTAGGAGATGCTGCACTTCTTCATTTGTAGTACCAGAAGTGATTTGTCTTTGATGGAAATGCAGATACCTGCATAGTTGTCAGCTGACCTTTGGACTTAATTTCTTGCCTAGCTTCTCTTGATCTTTTTTTATGAGGAGTGAACAATGGAGTTTGATGTGAAATAGCTTATGGTCACTTTTCATGAGATCAGTACTTTTATTGCAGGAAAAATTGTAATTCTTGGTCTGAATTGTTCAGCCAGATCTTAAAACAGTGACTTAAAGGAGATTGAGAAGTTGAAGATCTAAATCCCAATTCCACATTTCCATCTTCTTTCTGAACAGCAAACCAAAACAAGGCTTAAAAAACAAAACTATATCTTTGTCTTTGGTCACAAACAGCATTTATTGACATTTTCCTTTGAGTGGATTCATTTCCAGTTATTGTTTGTTGTTCCTGTCTGACGTGCTACTCTTCTTTCCTTAATTCAGTAAAATAAAAAGGCAGAATATAATTTTGTATAATTGCATTTCTGATCAATGTGTATGATCAGAAGGCTGGCAAGGTAAACAATTGAACCATCCCCCCATCATATTAATAAAAAAGATGTGCTTTAGTCCTTTCAAGATCAGCTCTTCTCAAGAGCTGCTGCTCATTGTTGTTTTCTAAGCCTGGGTTGCCAGTTGGCACATTTCCTTTCCCTTTGAGTATGCAAAGAAAATAAATGTCTTAAATCAGACAGCTGTGGTTCTCAGTAGAACACATTAAATAAATGATTCTAATTACTATATTTACTGGAAAATCCTTGCTATCATGGGTTATTCTAATTGTCTTTAACCATTGTTTCATTATCAGGAGAAAAAACAAAGGAAATTTATACAAAGATGGAAAGGAATGATAAGTCAGCTACTTGACTTGGAGCTATACATAGGAATAATCTAGGATTATCTTTTCTATCAAGCAGTGATGTTTCTAATTTTTTCTAAACCCTAATATTTCACGGGAGGAATTATCAGTCTGTAAAAGAAGATAAGTGGTAAAGGAATCCCTCCCTTCATTTTCTAAAATAGATTTAGCTCTCTGCAGGAGAAATAAAGAATGATAATCAATTTTTATTCTATGTTGTAAATAAGAGAAAATAAGAACTATAGTAATTACATACACCCTGGCAGCAGTTAAAGGAAAACAAAACTGGAGCCCAAGGTAAATCTCTTCTCTGGGAACTTGATTAGTGCTTTTTTTTCTGCTTAGTACAGCAAAAGATCACTGGATTATTGAAGTGCCTTTAGTGACTCTGCACGTGCACACAGTGAGAGCAGATGCACATAATCTAGAACCATTTTGGTTTTATAATGTTATTTCCAGTCTACTGCTTGCAACAATAAGGAAGTGAAATAGGGGAAAACTTTGCAAAGTTCCTGTAGAAAGTGTCAACGGTAGGGAAAGGAAATATGGAATGCTGTGTGACAGCTGTGCTGAGGAGGTAAGGTCACACCGGCATTTGTGCTGTGTCCTACAGCTGGCAAGGAGATGGAGCTTTTATTGCTTAGCTTTCAAGTAGTCAGAAAATCTTGATTCTAATTTGAAATCCAAGAAGCCTAATGATCTTTTGGATTCTGTCAGCCACCTGCTGTTCAAGTGTGCAAGTGTACATTAAAGCAAGGGTTGAAATGAAGTGCACTGGGATGATGTAGGTGATGCTGACAGATACTGCCAGGGCTGTTAGCAGGTCCTTACCTGTTGTCCTCTCCTGAACAGCTGGGGGACAGCTGACCAGCTTGTTGAGATGAAGAATTACCCTGGATCCCAACGGGAGGGCAGAGTACTGGTGCATATGAGTGAGCATGCAAAATCAGGGTAGGGCTGCCAGGTCCTGAGGCTGTTTGGCTCCTCATTTGTTGTGGTCCTTGGAGCACCTGCCTCTCAGCTGTAAGAATGGAATTTCTGTGGAGCAGGACTGCTCAGGGACTGGTACCTCCACATCCTTCCCAGGAAGACTGGAACAGCAGATCTGAAACTTTCAGAGTTTGGTCCCAAGGCTGTCTTACAGAGCTGGCAGGGCATACGTCTGTGTTTTGTCAGAAGATCTGTTGTGCTTTCTCTGTTTCCATGGAAGATTCTGCTTTTGATAAATTGGCAAAATTTAATAGAAGAAAGATTCCTCTGGAGAATCTCCAGCTGTATTCCTGATTTCTGATGTTGTGCTTCAGTTCTTGCTATGTTTTCCAGTCAGTCTCTAGCATTGTCAACATCATTTTAATTGTCTGATAGAATTATAAGCAAATAGCATTTCTCATTCCCTCTTTTTCTCATTTCATGTCTGGATGAAATGTGATTGGCAAAGGTCAGATATTGCAATTATTTGCTTGGCATTTATTCAGATGCAGATCTGGTAAAGTGCTATTACAGACCTAAATAGCTATTACAACTTAAATGAAATAGGGAGGCTGGAAAAATCACCAGGAGGAATGGGTTTAGATTTTTGGTTTGACCACTAATTAAGGAAAGAAGTTTTATTTTTTTTTTGTCCTCTAGCTATTCTTGTAGTGAAGAGTCTGTGCATATCTGTGATACAGATCTGCAGACCAGCCTGTAAATCTGGAATCATCCATTGCTGGCAAACAGCTGGAATGTGACACTGTCTTCACATTCCCTATGGCTGAGGAGGTAAATGGGGTGGAGTGGAAATGAGGGATTGCTCTGTAACACAGCTCCTGTGGGACTCCTGGAGAATGCCATGCTGGGAATGCTGTGCCTTCCCCTCAGGCCTGTGGGGCCTGGCTGCTGCAGAGAGAGATTTTTTTGGGTGGTTTCTAGGCCAGAGTGGCTCTTTGCTCCTTCACCCAAATAACACATTGTGAGGCAGGAACGATGCAGCAAGGCAGTCTGATCAGCACCAGAGGCTTCTTTGCTCTGTTAGAACCTGCAAATTTAATAGTGAGGAAAAGGGTGGGAATCTGAACACTGGAAGCAATTTAGAAGGAAATAACAGTAGGGAAAGTAAAGATCTTTCTAAATGGGGGACAGGAGCTCAAAAATACTCTGTCTTTCCTACCTGCTTCAGGCTTCCTATAAATAGCTGAGAAAAACTAATGCAGTCAATAAAAGGGAAAGTGAATATGTGCCAGAAAGAGTTCAGGAATATTTAAGAAAGGAGTTTGTGAACATGGCCTTGACTGTAAAAATCTGTGAGGAATGAGTACTTCCTGGCAACAAAAAAAGCCAAATTTATCTTAACAGATAAATTCCCATATCTATGGAATTTATAGGTCAGTCCCTCTAACTTGGATAACCATGGAGAAGCTGCAGGAAATCTTTATATAATCATTTCCTAGAACTGCTCAGGATAAGAAAGTGGTTCTGAGCCACAAGCATCTATTTTCAAAATATGTTTTGTCAAATACATGTAGTTCTTTGACAGAATAGCTGGCTGGGGATTAAAAGGGAAGCTGTAAACTGATATCATGTTGCACACTGAAAGGATGTTTTCATAAGCCCACTTGAGAAGCACAGTTATTGCATTTTGAAGTTTCCCTCATACAGGTCACTGAAAAACAGTGTTCCTAGTGAATTGGTATTGAATCCATTGCAGGTCCATTTTGGATGGCTTGCTGAAGTGTGATTCTGCAAGGACTGGCCTGGGACCCACGTGTATGGTGTACTTTCCATTTAGTAATAAATGAAATAAAAGTAGATAAATGGCTTAGGGAATGTAGGGAATGAAGAGTGGAAGTAATTGGGAAGTTGAATGGTGAAACTTCAAAGGATTGTATAGGTCAATAAAAAGATTACCCCTATTTTATTTAATCTTTTTTAAGTTTGGAGAAATGGTCTGAAATCTGCAGATTGAAATGATAAGTGCAAACAATTACCCTTGGGAAGAAGATCACTGTGTACATAAAAAATGCAGGGTTTGTGGCTTCACAGTACTACTGTTCTAAAGCTCCCAATGCCATATGAAAATCAGAAATGAAATGAACTGTCAGTAGGGCTCAGCTCAGTAGGAAATTTTGGGCATTGCAGCTTAAGAATAACAAGGACTGATTAAGAGGAACAAAATGATGCAAGGATTTTAGAATTTATAAAAAGTAGGAAGCAGCTGACTTAACTGAGTCTGGGTAACTTAGGAAGGGGTGGAGGAGAAGAGGAACATGCTGATATTTTCAGATATGGAAGAGGTTTTTATAAGGTTTGTGCTGTTAAGTTATTCTCTGTATCTGTTCTGAGAAAGACAAATGTAATAGGCAAAATGCAGAATTGGTGCAGTGTTGGGTTAAAAAGCCCAGCCCTGCAGATGAGAAGCACTGGAACAGTTCCCTTGGGGGCCCCGGGGAGTTGGTGATGCACAGGTGAGACTGCCTGGGCTGCCCAGCATCTGCTGGGAGCTCTAGGGACACCTGGGCTGCTTTGGAGTGCTCAGGGTGCACACAGTGACCACGAGCTCCCTCCTAGCCACGCTCATCATCAGTTTACACTCTTATAAAGTAATATTCCCAGCCTTCATACTGCATTTTCTTACTGCAAATTGCTTTTTTCCACAGATTAGTGGTGGTTTCTGAAAGTGAATGCTTTTTCTATGCAGTGATCAAAACTAGGGTGAAATTTGGTGAGGCATTTAGATTTCCAGGCCATCTACAGATAATAATATCTCCTTTCTACAATTTTGTGTTCAAGCATCTGGGGAAGGCTGGTTAATAAAAGAAGCTATTAATAGTTGTAGGCATACTAGGAGTTTATTTTCTCACGAGCTATTTGCATGAAAATTGTACATTTAACAATGATTCAGCTTATCGTATCAGCAGGGAGTTCTTGTATCCTGACAAATTTATAACTACATTAGAAAGATTTATCTAAATTTAATATTTCAGGATCTACCTAAGCATTTTGCATCCTATAATCTGTTCATGAACTGGAACTTAAATACAAGAAATAGAAAATAGGAATTTTGCTCTACAAGATTAAAACTTCAGCAACCAAATTGCATTTGTGTAATGTAATATGTGAGCTGTTCCCTCATACTAACATGCTTTCCTGAGGAGAATGGATATGCACTATATAAAAAACTCAACCAACCAACCAACTCTTTCTATGGTTTGGTAGTATGGCAGCAATCCCCAGTAAATTGCTAGCGTTAAAGCAGGGGAGGAAGCTGCCTGGAGCACGTTGTGCCTGGGGACACCTGGCAGGCAGGAGGCTGCCCCAGGCTGGCATGTCCACAGGGAGTGGGCCTTGCCTAAAACTTGGAGGGAGGAGATTTTGCCAGGGTTCTAGAGGAGGCTCTCCAGGACTGATGCAAAGCTGGGTGCTGCTGCAAGGTGTTGGACTGGGAGGCAAGGAAAGAGGCACCTGCTCATGTCAGCATGGAGGTGAGGGGGATGCAGTCACTGGAGTCACTTGGCCAGCTGAGGTTTCCTCCTCAGAAAGTTGCTGTGATCCATAGACCTCCTGTTCCAATAATCAGGAAGCTGCAGCACGCCCAGCTTTGGAGGTGGAGGGTGCCTCTGCTCCTGATAGCCAAAAGGAAAAGCTGGTCCTGTGCTTCCCCAGGAGCCTGTCACCTCCTCCTGAGCATCCTGAGCACAGAAGGGTGTCAGTGGTGATGGGATTTTGTGGGACTGATTGCAGTGCTCCTCTCCTCAGCAGCCTCTGCCAAGCAGCAGGGAGAGCTCTTGTAGGAGAGCTGTTTACACAAGTGTCTGCTCAAACCAGCACAGGCAAACTGAGCAGGGCACCATGTTGAGGCTGTCTCCTGAAAGGTCCTTTGGTGGTCATGTGCTGGTTTCACTGATGGAATACAAGAACAGCCTAAAAATTGTCTTTGTAAACAGAAGACACAAGACAGCTTTGCAGTTCTTCCAGAATTTTTACTGGTGCTTTAGGTGTAAAATGATGGATTTATTCTGGAATAGATGGTAGTTTGTTTGCCTGATCTAGATGAAGCAGTTTTTTCCCCTCCTTCCAATTGGGTTTGGTGGTTACAAAGGAAGAACGACTTCATTATGTGTTGATCTGGCTTTTTCACAATAAACTTTAGAGTCTAAAAGCATACTATCAAATGTCACTGTTTTATGTGATGTATTTCACAGTTTAAAATACAATTTTTTCCCAGAGTTGAAATTAGAATTGTTGACATTAAGGAAATGAAAATGATTGATGGAGTGGTTTTACTTGACCAGCTGCTAATGATTTCTCACTCAATATCTCGTTAGCTTGTGCTGAAGTCATACATATGGCAACCTAGAAAACAGCCTGAAGATCCTAAGACTAGAAAGAAGAAAAATATAAGTTATTCTGGTGCTTTTGATCTATGAACTGTGATATAAAATGTGACTTTTGATGTTCTGGGATGGTGTGATTGATAGCATAATTTTGGTTATTAAATTGTTTACTGTTCACTGAATGTTACAGTGCATTATATTTTGGCTCAGAGGCAGGGAGAAAGGTCACTTAATTTCCTTGTTGGCCGCTGCAGCCCTTGCTCAGGTGGAGCTTTTGGGAGGGAGGGAGGGAGAGAGAAGGCATTTTCATTGGGAACAGCTGAAAATCTCATCTCAGAGAAACTTCTGGAGCTCTCTAAGATGGGACTGGTCTCTCTTGGTGGAGAGAGGAGAATATTTCTGTGGCTCCTGAGGGAGTTTTATGAAGTTATGGCATCTCAAAAGCCTTGCTGAGAATTCTTAGCCTGAGAGCAGGTTTGTAGGAAAGGAAAGGTCTGTGATGAGCAAGAGAGGGGTGGCTGAGCAACACTTTGATTTGCGGTTTCTCCTGTCCCTCAGGACAGCTGTGTCACTCTCTCAGAACCGTGTTGCCATAAAGCAGAGCTCTTGATTCTCTCAAGGACAAGGTGGAGGAGGCTGTGGTCAGGAGTGGGGCAGTCTCCCCATAGCCACTTCTCAGTGACACAAAATTTAAATCCCTCAATCACTACGCACGAGTTGGTTTCTTCAGTGTGAGAAGGAAGATCAAACACTGAGTCTAGGGGACACCTGGAAAAGCTGCAGGTGAGCATTTACTGATGAGAGCAGCCTGGGCGTTGTGGCTGCTGCCTGTGTCCAGCTGTGCTGCATAAAGCTCTCATTCTGATCTCCTGTGCAAGTGCAAAAATCCTGACACTTGAACATATCAAATCCTCCAAAGCCAGTGGTGGAACTGCAGCTGGCTCTAATGGGAGCACAGCATCACCTAGTTTAAGGAGTTAAGCTCAGCTCTTTGGGGCTCCTACTACTTTTTAAAGAGTGTGGTCTGTACTGAATATTTTATGCTGGTTTTTTCTGCTTTTGCCTGTATTGCCTGACACTCTGCTTTATTGTAGTGTCTCACAAACATCATTTGAAAAATATACTCAGCATTTTATCTCCCAATTTCTTTTCTTTCTTTGAATTGTGCTGTGGTTTTGATGCTTCTGCTGACTTCTATGATGCAAAATGGAAGAATTTCTGCAAAGCAGAAAGACGAAATTATGGTTTGACCTAGTGTTGAAGCTGAGCAAATTAGCAAAAGAAAAATTGTTGATAACCAGTGAGAATTCATCCATTTTTCCTCACACATTTTTTACAAGTATTTTGTGGCAGCTGAAATTTCTGACCAGGACTAGACTCTGTCCCTTTTGGCCTCAGACTGCATGTAATTATTCAGAGTACGCCATTTCTCCTTATAGGAAGCCTTATTACCCACAGGCAGATGTGATCTATCATCTTTTCCTTCAACAATTCCCCTTTTCCCACTACCCTGAAAGAAACAAGAAAAGATTTATAATATTCTGCAGCCCATAAAACCTGCTTCATTATCCTTAAATCACATACACCTGATTGCAAAGCTCCTACTTTTATAAAAATTTTGGGAGCAGAATATTTTATGGAGTTCGGTGTGCTTTTACTAGAGGCAAAAAAAATGCATTTTTTAAACCTATTTTTTTTCTGCAAATTAAAAGCTCTTTTAGACAGAAGGAAAGAATGGCTCTACCTTGAGGTGTCCAGACAAAAGGAAGTATCCAAGCTGAAGTGATGACCTGAGTTTGAATGGAGCTGTCTCTGTTGTCACTGTGCTGCCCTGATGTGACAAACCCTCATTTTAGAGCCCTGGCAGCTCCTTGGGTGCAGATGTTGTTTGTTCACTCCCCTGCCCCAGGGGATTCCATTTGTTTTCAGACTAGCCATTGGGGAGGAGCAACTGGATTTGTGCCCTCCCATTTTCATTCCTTCTGTTTCCTTCCTTACCTTAATCCATTTCCATGATGAACAGTTACAGTTTTGTCAAATCTTTCTTCACTAAATCATTGGGATCTTCCTGTTCCATCAGCATCTCGATGGTTTTCCCTCCTTTCTTTCCATTTTACTCATCTATTCCTTCTCCTGTTTAGCTAGAATGAATTTGTTCTCCTTGTGGGTGTTTTTCCTTCTGAAGGTGTTTTTCAGTGAAATGCTGGTTTATTTTTGGACAGCTCTAGTGGAGATACTGGCTTGGGTGAGAGGTAACTGTGAGGTTCCCAAGGGTTCTTATGGAGTTCCCCCATTTCTCCTCATGCTTCACTGCTGACCTGTTTAACCCCTTCAGTCAGACACTGAACTTTCACTTCCACACTGCCATTTCAGCTTAGTTATTGGTACTGCAATATCTGCAATAAAGATTTTATGTTTATAATGCTTTCTTATTTTTAAATGGTTTTCCAAGGTTACCTTTGTTAAGTGGTAGTCCAGAAAACTGTGATTTTAATGGAAAAATCCACCACTGAAGCAGACCAGTGATCAGCTCTTGATGGGCAGCATTGTGTGTCTTTACTGCCCCATCAAATTGAATTAATATTCATAGGAGCAATACTTTGGTGTCTTTGTATGTGTTACTGTTTATTAATAATTCTGCCTTTGATTTACTTTTCCACTTCCTTTGATTTCTATGAAGTCCTCTTAGGTGAGAGGTCATTAGCAATGCTGTTTTTAACATAAAAGCACTTGATTGAGGGTCTAATATAGATCTATTAGAGTCTCATTATATTTATCTGCCTCCCTGAGCAGTTTTGCAGATCCAGGACTGTCTTTTTTCTGGGGTCAGTTACTTTTAGCTCATGTGTGTAAAGTCAACTTTTTTCTCCCTGTTACTGACATTCAGATGCTGTACATGTACAGGAGATACTTGGTACTAAAGAAAATGGAAATGGTTTTCACTTTGGGAAAGGTAGATCCCATTCTCAAGTGGTTTGCCTGTGTATATCCAGTCCAGACTTAAATTTAATCCTTCTCATTATCTGTTTTATCTTGTGCCTTATTAGCCTGTACCTCCTTTTAAAAACCAGCCTTAAATAGCTTCTCTGTGAGGTCCATATAAATTTTGAAAATACATTTCCTTTTGTTCCTGCAGCATAACTTAGTTGCATCTATGGTATTTATAGCCCCTTTCTTTAAATCCTCTCTCAGGAGTAATGCTGAATTATTTCTGCATTTAAATCTTCAAGTTTTAGCTAGCACTGTGACTCTTTTTATGGTAACTATTGCATTTCTGTGGCATTAATAATGCCCCTGCATAAACTCACCTCCTCCCTCCTTATTTTGTAAAAGAGAAACTTACACACAAACTCTCAAAACAGGTCATTAATACTTATTTCTGGGAAGCAAAAAACCCCTATTTTTCTTCAAAGAATAATTTTTGATTTATAGTAAGATACTTGCATATTACAGGAAGGAATCTGAGAATGTAATTTTAGCAGTATAAATGAGTGGGTATTTTAATTTCTTTGCAAAAGAAAAGGGAGAGCCTCAAAATTCCTGAGGCACAATGCATGCAGGTAGGGAAGGAAGGAGTGAGCCCATGCCAAGGTGGGAGTGTGGGAGAGGAGGTGGCAGATATAACATTGCTACATTTGCACTTTTTCACCTGAGAAATCAATCAAAAGAATCCTCCCCTACTTCTGGTTTTACAGAAGCAGTGTAAAAGCTTCTGTACACACCAATAAACAGGACACAGCTACACAGTTGTTTTTGCTTTGACATGGGGAGGGCATCATGTTCATCCCTTCCAGAAACTTGGGAAGTTTCTGTTATAATCACTTGATGAAAGTGGGGTTAGGCCAGCTCATACTGACTTTTGTTAATCATTTCTCTTCATGGCTCTAGCATGCAAAGAGATTACAGAAAACCCAAAGGTCTACATCACTGTGCAGTGGTAGAATGAAAAAAAAAGGTTGATTTTTATTAGCATATTCTAGCATTATTCCATTTATGAATCTGTATTTGCAAGAGCTAGTGATGAAGGAGTCAGACAAGCTTCAGCAAGTGCTTGGTTGGCAGCAAAGCTGCTCAGCTCTGGAGTGACAATACCTGAGGGGCATTTCCCTGCAGGATCTCAGTTGGAATAGTTCTCTTCTACTGCTGGCAGTCTCAGCTGTGACAGCTGGACTTCGGAGACAGAGCTAGGCTGCAGAAGGCAAAGACAAGTTTGAACTGTCTGGGTAATGCTGAAGCAGAAGACAAAAATAAATCTCATCCACTAAGCCTATTTGCATATTCAGATACACCATTGATAGCTGTATTTTTTCCTTCCCTGACAATGAGAATAAGGCTTTTGGGCAGTGGAAGCTGGACAAATTGTGCAAGTTTATAGATTCTTCAAAAATAAAGTTACCAACAGCAAGTCATAACAGGGAGGAGCATCATTATTACTAGAAAAATAAATCACTTTCATTATTTCTTTTGAAAGCATAAATTACAACAAACTATTCAATATGAATTGTTCAGTTAATGGCTTTCCATGCCTCATTTATGACACACTCTTGTATAAAACTACTGAAATTATTGAAGTGCACAGTGCTGCAGGGACACATCATTTTCTTTTAATGAGTATTCTCAGCAAAAGTTGATGAGGTTTTGCTCTCTAAGAAACACAGAATTAGTGTGTAACAATGTTTAAATTATTGGGCTTTGAAATATGTTTCATTGGAGCACTCACTTCATGGTTAGATTGTAGGTAGAGCTATTGCTGAAATGCATCCACCTTAGAAGTCTGGTTTTTAGGGAATACAAAGTGGGAAATACTCTTATTTCCATACCTCATTGATGGTGATCCCCCTGGGTTATTTACATTCCTCATTGATGGTGATCGAGTAGAATAGAAGCTCTGTGCCATGTGGGATTTTCACACTGCACTTCAGCTGACAAACAAATTCTTGGCAAAGTTCTAGTGGTAAAATGGTTATTTCTTGGGGCTCATTAGAGTAACATTAATCATGAACTCTGATTATGTTCACCTTATTCTGAAACTTTGTCACTGAAATTAATCAGATTCCCTAATTAGGTACTACAATAAAATGGAACCTGGCCTTGTTACTTTACAATAGAGCTATTAATTCAGTCAAATGCTAGTTTTTTTGAGGAATTGAAGGAACATCTGCTCTTAAGTATGGGTCATCATGGTCAAACTTGTACCTATTAGAACTTCCTAAGTATCTTTCTGTGTTGAAAAAACGTTTGCAGTACTTCTGACTAGCGGGTTTATTGTGTGTTTGGCATTGTGATGGACTTGAGAAACCTGGGGATTTCTCCTTTCTGGTTAGCTGAATCTTGATTATAACATGCACACTTGCTCAGCAAGTCCCTGACATACAGAAAGTTGGGCTCTGGGGGGCTTTCCAGGGGAAGACAGCTGTGTGCTTGCCCCAGTCTTCATTTCTTTGGGTTCCAGCTCTCAGCTGCTGTGTGAGGCTGATTAAGGAGCCTGGGGTACCTCTGATGTGACCAAGTGAAGCCATTATGAGACTCAGCCTTTTCTGGCTACATTTGCCCTTGAGACCTGTGCAAAACTGGAGCAGAAAGACCTTTCCCTCGAGAGAGGAGGATCAGGCTGCAAGACACGAGTTAGGCTGTGCTGTGCTCAGCAGCCATTCATGCTACCCCAGCTGGGAACTGAATCCAGCTGCTGGTGTGTGACACTGGACATGATCGTGTCATTAATTGCATTCACCATCTTTGAGGAGCTTCATTGCTAGAGGAGCAATGTCCAGAATCTATTGCAGTTCAGTGACACTGGAGTCCTGGCTTATTTCTCAGGTCAAGGTGTTGCCCTTGCACTTCTACTTTGTTTTTTTTAGCCCTTCATGATACAGTTTTTGCACAATTTCTGTTCTCATGGCCGGTCTGAGGACTGGAAATGATAAGAAGTAAAACATGCCTTGAGGGAGAAGGGGAAAAATGGAGGGAGTCTGAGTAGAGCAAGCCTAGTACAGAGCCTCTGAGGCTGGCATTTTCCTTTTGTTGTGTGCTGCCAAAAGGAGTCTGATTTTTATGATGTATATTTGAAAACTGTGTATATTTTGAGGATTTTTATGTTAGTGGTAGCTCTCAGATCCCTTGAGAATAGTTTGTACTGCAAATTTTCATAACTTTTTAAATTGAAGCAGTCATTTGCTTTCTTGTATAGATGGCGTTTGCTATTTTTCAAATTTACTGCCTTGAGATGCATGCAGGAATTTGTCAAATTAGTCATTAATTTTTCTGAAGACAGGACCTGCATCAGATGCTTGGGCTTGCTTTGCTAATGGGTGTTTCAGCCATGTGCATAGCTGTACAAGCATGATCCACTAATGGATGATGGAATTGTTGCTTGGAGCTAGATTTATTTTTAAAATTGTCTGGGGTTTTTCACTGCTAGAGGTTATATTGTCTCTCAGTCTGTATTTTGCAAGCATAATGACTTCCCCCAGCCTTTTCTTGGTGGAAGGAGCTGCCAGGGTCTGGTGGTGTCACTTAGCTGAGACAGAGGTGGATGCCTTTGGCTGCTTCTGCTCCTATTGCAAAGGGAAACCATCCATGACAGTGACCTCGTCTTAATAAATACTTGAACCACAGACTCCTTTCTTCTTGCTAACTTAGCTGGAAGGCTGGGGCTGGATTAGGGATACTGTTGTGTTCTATCCATGGAATGAAAGCATTTACTGTTCCTCTGCAGCCACAGTCAGAACACTGCTGGCAACAATCTGCTGGCAAGCAGGTGGACACAGGCTAATGTCAGAATTCAGGAGAGAGTGTTTTCTGGGTTAGCCCAACCTGGGTTTTTTCATGATGAGGATCTTTTAGAGAAGGTACCTACCTGCCATCTGGCCTTCCTGAAGACTTCCATCTTCCTGAGAATCACAAGTTTCAGGCTGATGTAGTCCCAAAAAAGGGTACCCAGTGAATATTTACAGAAAGGCTTTACAGGAATGCTCATGGTGTGCAGCTCTCCAAAAACAGGAGCCACCTGGGCATTTTGAGTAGCTCTGTTAGTGCCAGGGCCTTGTTCACACACCACAAATACTTGAGGGTAGTGGGTGCAAGTACAAAATAGGAAGGACAGAGTAAGAACAGCTGAAATCGCCTTTTGGCAGGGTGGCATTTGCTCCTTCCAGCTCAGGCCTGCTCCAATAGCCAGAATGCCAAAACATCAAAGCTCAAAACCAGCTCTGGAGTGATTCAGGTAATTTCTTCTTGCAGCCTGAAAGTCACTGGGCTCCAAAGGGATTCCTGCATGTTTGTTGGCAATTAGCAAAATGTATTTTTAAACTATGTTTTTGAAGGAAAACTCCAGCACTGTGGCAGGTGACCACAAATTCAAGAACCAGTGTAGTGAAGAAATACAGAACTGAAGTGTGCAAGTTTAAGAGGTGTCTTAAAAAGACAATTAATGTTTCAAAGAGAAAATAATTTATGCAAAATATGTTACAAAATCTAAATGCTAATAAATAAACAGTACAAGGTATTTTCTTTTAGACACTATGTTTCCACTTAACAGGTACTGAATGCTGCTTGATTGCCAATTTTTGAAGTTAGTTTTAATTCTATTCACCTTGTTTTGTACAGTTGCCCTGTAATTTTAAAATTCAATCTTTTGCTTTGAAGCTACATGAAAATATGGTGGGATAAAGACCCAGAAAAATAGATTTGTGGTTATATAATTTCTCTTTATTATAAAAAAGTTGCTTCACCATATGAAACTTGTTTTTTCCTATATTTTGGAAGGCTTGTGTTCCCATTTTGTTTTTCACAGAGTCAGCATGATATAATGTCTTCCTAATTTCTGTAATCTGTTATGATTACAGGGTAGTGGTAGTGGTAAAAAAGTTACTCTCATACAGTATTGAGAAATCTTGAAGATTTAAAACCAAAGAATGGGATATAAGAATGCTTCAGATATTAAATGATAGACAAATAAGCAATGTACTGATTGTTAAGGACTTAATACTACATTAATTTCCCTTTTCTTTAAAGGTTTTGGGTTTTTTTCTTTGTTTGCTCTATAATGTTAAAGGACTGTAAACTTTTACCATTTGTTCCAAATTACTGCATATTTTAGCAAGGGGACATTTCTTTTGAGTAACATTTTACATTCTGGGAGTCTCATAAGGACTTGTTTCTGTTGTCACTTCTGTCAGCAGCTGCCTGTGACAGAAGTAGGTTTTGGACCCCTTTGTCTTTAAGCAGAAATAAAAATGCCTGATTTGGCAGAGTCTCACAGCAGATTTTGTAGCTGCCTGTTGAAGTCTCCTGCCTGTATTGCCTTGCAGAAGAGTGAGACTTAATAAAATATAATCAGCCTTGATTAACAGTTGCATAACCAAGCTTTGTTGTTAAAAATCAGGCTGTATTTCAAGGCAACAAGTAACTTGGAGGAGAATTAATCTTTTTCTTAAATTTTCATTTCTAGGAAAACTTGGCTGTATATTTCAATAATTTCTTAGAAGTTTGAATAGTTAAACCCACCCTCTGGAAACAGTAGATAAAATTCTACACATTAAACACAGTAGAAATGGTGCATATTCTGCAAAGGACAGAATTTTAGATCAAAGTTGTCTGGGCACAAAAGCAGTAACAAAATGATCCCTACAAAACAGAGTAACTTAATAACACAAGAAATAACTTTTGTTAATTTGAAGCTTTAGAAACTGAAGCTTGTAAGATGTAATTAAATTATGGTACTGTACATACCAGTCGTTCTCAGTAATTGAAACTTTACAATATGAAAAATACATTACATCTGTACAGTTTATACAGGTAGGTAGGATGAGTTTTGAAAAAGATTCACTTCAAGGCTCATACTCTGAAGTCAAAAAAATACTGCACAACCCAACTAATTACAAAGTGTAGACTGGAAACGATGAGTCTTTGTGATTCGCTTTAATTGGCGCAGGGATGGCGGGCTGCAAGCCCCGTGTCCCCAGCCCCGGCAGAGCCCCGGGCAGGGCTGGCACAGCCTAGGGCAGGGCTGGCAGCCCCTAGGGCAGGGCTGGCAGGGCCGGCACAGCCTAGGGCAGGGCTGGCAGGGCTGGCACAGCCCCGGGCAGGGCCGGCAGCCCCTAGGGCAGCGGCTGGCTCCGCGCCGCCGCGGTGATGGTGCTCAGCTCCAGCTCGGTGTCCAGCTGCGCCGCGCCCGCCTCCTCCTGCCCGCCCGGCTCGTAGGGCTTGTGCGCCAGCAGCTCGTGGTGCACCCCGCAGTAGCTCAGCGCCGGCTGCTCGTAGGCCAGGAACGTGGACACGTTCATGGACAGCGGGATCTAGGGCGGGAGCAAAGGGGACACAGCCAGTTAGCAACGGCACGGCCACAGGGTCCTGCCTGGACTGCGTGTGAGAACCCAGACTGACTGCCCCCTGCACCCCTCTGCACCCCTCTGCCCCTCCTCTGCACCCCTCTGCACCCCTCTGCACCCCTCTGCATCCCTCCTCTGCACCCCACTGCACCCAACCCTGCTCTGCTGAAGTTCTAACCCTGCCCTCCAAACACCACACATCTTCTGCATGTGTGCTTGAGGTCGAGATGTGCTCCAAGTCAAATTATCTTTAGAGTGTAAGTAACCTCAGCTGTAATCACTCTGTCAGGGAATATTGCAAATGAAATGGAAATGCTTTTCTGAGTGGCTTGAATTTGTCAGTGAGTGTGATACCTCTGGCCTGCTTGGAAACACAGGTGAGAGGGTTCCTGCTGTTGAAGGGCTCGGGGAAGGAGACCTCAGCCCTCCTGGCATTGGAACTAAACAGGGAGCATCCCTGTTTGTATCTCCTCCTTTGCAGCTGTCCTTCCTCCTTTCATTCCTTCTGGGATGTGTCTCAATAAAGTTTCTAGTTATGAAGAACCTCCTGTTCCTTAAAATTAATAAATAATCTAATAATACCACAGCAATTGTACTGGTTAGTTCTCATCTCTGACGGCAGTTCTGGAGTAAAACCAAGTGCAGTGTTTAATTACCAGTGATTTGTGAGCTAGATATTGTTCGGAGTTCAGGTTCCGATGAGCATCAGAACACCCCAGCTTATCTTAGATTTGCAGTTCAGAAGCCTTAAAACTGCAGTTTATATTCAAGGAAGCATCTGTTCTGCAAGCTAAATTTCACTGCATAGTATTCAATTTTTTGCAGTTAGGAGGAAGTTCCAGCAGCCTTCCATCTTTTCAGTGAGGAAGTGTAAAGCTCTGGACTTACATTTACATAGAAGGTGCAGCTAAAAGTTTGCACTTAAAAAGTGTATGGCAAATCAGAATTTTTTAAAAAATAATTCTGTTCAGTCCTGAAAAGAATGTATTCTAGTGTTTGGATTTTTGTTTGTCCTTTTGATCATCACTGGCAGTTGAAAAGTTACCACAGACTAAAAAGAAAGCGTTTTTTTTTTCTTTTCTTAAAAAAAAAAAAGAGGCAGATAATTTGGGTCTGGTGTCTCTGTAGCAATTACAGGGATCTGCAGGAAATGGGTTATTTTCTCCAGCCTGCAGAAGTGTATTTACTTCTAAACAGATGGGAAGTGGCTGGGGAGGGGAACACTTGTAGCTCCAGATGAATATCTCGGCAGTCAGCAAAGATGGGAAAGGTTCTTGCAGAGGCCTTACAGCATTTATTAAACTTCTGCTGCTGTGCCTGTGTTCTTATCTGATGGCTTGACCTTGGCTGAGCTTTCATAAGACACAAAATGGCAATTTTTTCTGAATGTATTGTATTTAGAATCAGAGGCAATATTTTCAGCCTAAGGATTTTGGTATTTTGTTAAATTTCATGGACGTGGGGTGTTCAGACCTCTTGGGGTGATTTCAAGAGTCAGCCACAGAATCCTGAGAATGAGAACTTGGAAAATAAAGGTGTAAGGGGACAGCCACAGATCTGGTGTGGCTTGAAAATGTTATGATGGAATTTATGACAGGGCAGTGGAATATTTTCCATGCAGATGACAGAAGTACAGCTGAAGAGCAGATGATTGTGAAGAGGAGGGATGTAAAATAAGTAAATCAGACTGAAACAGGAGAACAAAGGATGGAAGCAATAGAAGTGAGAGAGCTGTGATGTGTTGCTCTGAAAATGTGCAGGATTACAGGGTGATGGCAATGTCAGACACAGAATAACATGGGAATGTGGTGTATCAGCATATGGTCAATATGTGAGCATTTCATCTATTTCATATACAAGTTTTGCTGTTGCCTTCAATTAAAAACGAAGCAAGCCCTTGTAATACATACCAGGGAACTATACAGCTGCTATGGACACAAAGTGAAATGCTTTGTTTGTGGCCGTGGGAAGATTCTTGTTATTTCAAATGGACCTCAAAACAAACCTGATACTTCACCTTCCATCAGTTTGTCTCTGTGACTTTTTTTTTCTTAAGGAGCCTTAAGACAGGACTATAATGTTTTGTACCTGCATTTACATCTCCTGCCCTGCATTTAAGTTCTCCCTGTGATTTAGGCAGGTCTTGCATGTAACAAGTCTCTTAATTTCCCTCTAGAATGCCCTAGAGCTGTCTGATAGCCAGTTATGAACAGAAAATACCTATCTGATTATCACCTTGTCCCTTTTGTTTCATTGTCTGCTTCTTCAAGCACTTACTTAAAACTTCTGTGCTGTGAAACAAGGGAGATAAACTTCTGTTAAAGGAGCAGCTAAATCTGTTACAGCCAATTTGTGATGGTCGTGGATTTAGAGTTCAGATCCTTCTGATTCCCTACAATGAAGTAATTCAGCTGTGAGGGTAAAGTTACCAGAAGTTAATTTTTGTGGTAATTTGCATAAACTGTGAGGAGGCCACACTGTAAGGCACTGAGTGCCTGGGGTTGAATTGTTGTCCCTTGGAAGTGCTGAAAAGAGATGGCTGCAGCAATCTCTAGTCACTCTTAAAAACCCTTGTTTTCCTCCAGATTTCTCAATTCTTAGGTACTCTTTGGTGTTTACATATTTCAGCCTTTCCAAGTCCAGATTCTGAAGGCCTGGAAAGGGGCAGTGCATTGCTGGATCAGCTGGTGAGAGCTTTGGCACGAGACATCCCAAGGACAGCTATCAGCTCAGCCAGTTTGCCTTGGCAGTGGCACCAAGGAGTTCAATGCAAAGGGAAGGATTTTTTTCAAACTCATTTTCTATCAGTTTGGGCTGTAACTAAAAACCTACCATAAGTGCAAGCAGCAGGAATAGCTCTCACTGAACAGCAAAATTGTTCTGCACACAAATGCTAATGCCCTCTTGGTGAGGGAGAATTGTGTTTTCTCTTCAAAGGGCACACCTGCCCAGATGTTAGAATTTTCAGTACTGAGGAACTCCCGCTTTTTTTCTGCTACACAGTTGTGGAATGTTTCATGTGTCCTGCTTGGCTCTGGCAGTTTTTCCATTCTAACATGTCCATCTGTGCTTAACTTGGGGTCTCACATTGTGAGAAATAAGGGAGCTGACTCCAAACAGGTGTTTTGAGCCCAACCTTCACTGCTGTGTCAGACTAAAATGCATCTTCCTGGCAGAGAAAGACCAGAGTGAGAAAGCAAAGGGCAGGTGAGGAACCTGAAATCCTTTAAAATCTTTTAAACTATCAGTTGAGTCACTCTCAAGGGGAGGACCCACTGCCTCCATGGCAGTATAAACAAAATAATCTTACTGAAGTTGCTGCTGGGTCTAGATTTCAGTTGTTTCAGTGGCTGAATGCCCTAGGCTTATATAGATACTAAAAATTTTTACCAAGTGCATGATTAGAATTGTAGTCCATCTGCAATAGCAATACTTCCTGTTCAGTGTTCAACATGACTTTTTAGTGGTTTATGATGCAGCACATTCCCTGGGAAACGGAGGGTGGTGTTAAAAATTCAAAATCACCTTGACAAACAAAGACCAGAACTTCTGAAGGTTTGCTTTGAATGCTGGACACTTGAACAGTAAACTGACACTTTCTGGGGGTTGGAAGAGAGTCAGAGAGCATTCAACCACTGATAGGTTCCATGGGCAAACCAGGCTATTTTTTGTTGTTGTTATGTCAATGTAGATTTGATATCATAAAGTAGAAGGAATTGAAAAAAAATTTCAGCCAGTCACACATACTGATTTTTACAGTCACCTTGAGCAGGTTTTGAAATGTCAGAGTGAACAGCTGCTAACAGCTAACATTCTAAGAAGATGATAAGGAAGAGGAGAAAGCAGGAGGAAAAGGTTTTTTATTTCAGATTCAGTTCACTGGGGTTCAGACTAAGACATAATGAGCCATGGTTTCCTAGTTGCTGGACATTTTGTCTTGCATCTTGTTAATTTTTCTAAAATTTGAACAGGGTGATATTTACTTAAGATCTTTCCTTCCTGCAAAGAATGTGACATTTGTAAGACGAGAACAACTTGTGTCTTGATTAGCTCTAATTATGTGCTTGACTCTGAAAGGAGTGTGGATTCCATTTTTTCAGTTAGACACTTCTGCTTGCTAATAATGTTAAAAAAATGAACAAGTTATAAATACTGTTCTGCCTGACAAACTAAATATCTCCTTGCTTTTTTTTTTTTTTAATTTTTCTGTGTGGATTCCTTTGCATGGGTTTTTATTTGTTGGTTGGTTTTTTGTTTTGTTTTGTTTCTAATTTTAACAACCTGCAGTTTTGGATTTTTGTTTCTTTTTAATAGCAATCCTTCAAGTTCTAATGTAGTAAAGTGATTTAAGGAAGTAGATATTAGTGTGTGTGACTAAATAAAAATTAATCGATTCAGTTGCTTGAAATATGCTTCATAATATTTAATAGAGGTGTACATTAACCTAAAGTAGCTCTAAAATGTTATTATAATTAGATCTGTATCTAACTGAGCACTAACCTTTTTAGGCTTCTCATTTGTTTTTAATTTGTATGCAAAGCTTGGTGTTTATTAGATAGGCTCTGAAGGCATAATTACTGAGGTATCATTTAAAAACAACAGTGCTGAACTCTGTGGGACTAAAAGTGAATCAGCACAGATAACAGCTTTTACTTTAGATGCTGGATAAATGATGGACTCAAATTAAAGTACTGCCTAGCAAGCTTTTGTTGCATGCAGAAAAAGGGAGCTGTCTTTTGTCCTGGGTTTGTGGGAGCTTGGAGAACCTGAGCATCATACTGTCTCTTAGTTACAATTCTCTATTTAACAATCAACAGATTATCTTAAAATATGAGGGAATTGTGTGAATGAAATATACAATGAAATTACAAAAGACACCTTGAAGAGTGAATTTGTAGAGATGACTTAGCAAATGTGTGTTTAAGCCACAAGTGTAGGTAATGTGTGTATATTGTACTGCACACTTGGTAAGTCATGTGGGTCAGTGCACCCCCTCCCTCCTTCTCTGAAAGTTCTAGAATGCTAAGAAGAAAACCAGTGAAATTAATGGATTTGCATGATAGATTTGTTTCATGGTTAGGGGAGGTCTGTGTCCCTTAAGTCAAAACCTCTTGTATCACGAGGTAGAACAAACAGGGAATTAAAATTCTTCTAAACTTGTCCAAGCCAGGCTTAGCTCATCAGGGTGCCTTGTTCAGTTAAAGAGCCTGGGGCCTGGTGGTGCAGCAAGGCTTCCACAAACCCAGGGGCACACTTGGTGTTCTGGAGAGCAAGGTCTGTGCATGGTAATCAGCAATAACGAGCAAAACCCACGGAAGACTGCCAGGTGCAACATCCAGTCATTTACAGCACCACCGGCAGTTATCTTCACAGATATTTATTAATTGCTCCTGGTTTGGTGGATAGTTGAACTTTTTGGGCTGTGGGTAGGCTCTAAGCAGAATTTTTGTATTCCTCAGAGGATGGGTTCACATGCCTTGGGTAGGCTTCTGTAGAGTGCGATTAATATGATCTTATTTTCTTCTCTAATTACTTTAATGTAACAGGCAATTTTCATATCCCCTAAGTACTGTAACAGGCAATCTCATTACTTTTCATCAGGCTTGTTTACAGAGAAATAAAGCAGCAGCAGAATAAACAACACTGAATGAACCAGAAGCTGAAGTATTGCCTGCTCTGAGTATTCAGAACCACAGCTCAGACTCCACAGATCACTAGTTTACCTTAGGAAAATGAAGGCATTTTGATTGGTAAATCTTTAGCTGGCTCTTTACTTATCAGTGTGCGAACAGTTGGAAATTTTATATGGTTTGTGCATCTCACTATGAAGGCTAAGTTCTAAATTCAGTGCAAGCTGAAGTTATTAAAACCCCAGTAAGAGGGGGTTTAGGAAATTCCAAGGAACCTGATAAACTGATGATGTCGACCTCTTCCTTTTAACTGTGCCCTTTCTCTCTCTTACCTTCCAGATCTGAACTTTTCTTACTTGCTTTGTTTTATAGTTTTCCCTCTATTTCTGTCTTGGGAAGGAAGAATTCTTCTTTTTCCTGACCACATTAATAGTTTGTGTAAGCTCTCCATCTTCCAGTTACACTGATGTTGGCTGCCATTAGTCTATTATCTCATTCACCTTTGCTGTTCTTTGCAGTCCAGGCCATCTCTTTGGCTGCTTTTCATTGAGAAGCCCTAATGCTCTCTTCCCTTAAGTGCCATATCCCAAAACAGGCTTTCAGATACAGGAGAGTCTGGTGGTGCTGAGACAAACAGTGAAACCACACCCTGTGGTTCTGAATTTTGGGTATTAGTTGTCAGCCCTGGATACTGAAACAGTTTTGCTGCTGCATGGACTGTGACTGTGGCTTGGGGCTGTCCAAAGGCTGGTCCTGCCAGGTGCTGCATGAGCCTCAAGGAATGAGCTGATGAAACTTGCATGTGCTTGGATAAAGTGGATTTCCCTGGGGTATCATAAGCCAGGGCCACAAGATTTATAGATCTGGAGGGAAGAGAGACTTTTGTTGTGTCTGAGAGCAAGGAGGAGGCCTTTATTTTTTACTCTGCTAGCTTGATTTTCCCAACATTTAGTGTGTAGAATTGAGTTGAAGACAAACTATGTATTTCATTTGTATTCTATATTACTGGTATCTTGAGATTAAAATGGAGTACCAATTTAAAAAAAACCCACAAAAACCAACCAAAAGCTGATGTTTTTGATATTTTTCTCCTGATTTTTCTGGAGGACAGATCTTGCTGTCACATCTGCAGCTGACAGAATCCTGTCCACAGTGTTCTGGCAGCTGAAGCCACAGCACTGGCTCAGCAGAGGTGTGCTGGCAAAGCCCTTGCTGCAGATGCAGCCATGCTTCATTTTATTAGCCTGGTGTGTGTCAGGCAGGACTTTCTGCAGCTGGGGACTGCAGTCACAGTGTTCTGCTGCCATTACAGCACTCCCAGCTGGCTGCCAGGGAATTTGAGGCATTCAGTGGTCAGTGATGCAGCATCAGGGACATTCCCATGTCATCTCAAGTCCCAGAGCCTTAGAAGTGTGTAGGAAGGGTTTAAAAGCACAAATTATGCTGCTCCCTCCATCCCTCAGCTTCCCTTCTCAGTGTCCTGCTGCATTTCGTGGTGCTGTGCTGAGCAAAGCACACCTCGAGCTGTCTGGTGTGTGCAGATCATGTAAAAGCATAACATCCAAGTGCCTCTTTGGGCACAGCAAACTGCCCATGAGCAGTGAGGATGTTAATCCTGGGGTTTTGATTTCTGCCCCAACGTGTTGCAATAGAAACTCCTCTTTCCATTTCAAACAATTTGTTTCTATGGAGTGGTGTCACGTTGTGCACAGTGTTCTCAAATGATTGAAAAATCCAACATTCACAGCCTGCATCAGCTTAAAATGTGAGTAATATTATCCCAGTGACTAATCCAGACATACCTGTCCTCCACAGGGATGGAAAGCCTATGCTGAGACTGCTTTAATCCATTTGCTCATTTTTATGGTCTCAAAGTCCCTTGAAGTACCTGACTCAAATCCAGATGTGCCCCACATGCTGAGTTTTGCATGTAAATCTTTAAATTAGTTGAAGGATACTGACAGATTCCCTTGGGATTTAATAATTGGCTGAAACTAAAATGGTTTGTTTATTGCAGGAAACGTTTTCCATTTGAAATCTATTTGGCACAGTGTAATGCAGCTGTTCTCGTTGAAAATGTAATACATGCTGCACAGAATTCCAGGTTTTCTTCTTGCTTTTTTATCCTTCCTTCCTTTGTTCTGTGACGTGGGTTTGTGTTGCTCAAAGAGGAGAGGATGATAATCTCTTCAAAGAATAATTAAAATAGGCAAAAGACCTATTTGCCATATAGCTACCATTGCACTTTGGTTGAATAACTAGCACATTGATATTTTCTAATTGTTGGAACAAGAGCATTTTCATATATCTTAAAAAACCCCTTTGAATGATGCCAAAATGCTACTGCAGTTTTGGCAGAGGCTCTCCTGGAATCGAGCCCTCAGTCTTTGTTAGTGGTAGGAGAAATGATATGTTCACACAGAGGGAAGAGGCTTCCTAAGGGGCATTAGGAGAAACAACTCAAAACACACAATTTAAACCAAAAATTTCTAACTGAAAATTAAAAAAAATTATAGAGAAGAATATATCTAAAAGAAGAGTGAACTTTACATTGAATGTGTAAGTGAAATGCTGCTTTATCAGACTTGGACTTTACCATGGAATGAGCAGTGTTTGTTCTGTTTATTTCTGCAGAATTGTATTTTTATATATTATTTATTTATTTCTGCAGAATAGTATAATTTCATAAAACTCTTCTGAGTGAAGTATTTCCGATGACATTACTGAATGGCTCTGTGTAATTATTTAAGTAAATTAAAGTAAGATGTTGGTTAAAAATTGAATGATACTACAACAGATGACTAATACCAGACACAGCTTGAAAAGCAAGAACAGGGCTTAATACAATTTATAAATTTCATGGATGGGGATCATGGGATATATTGATTATTCAGTTCTTAGTAAAGGTTCTTAATACGGCTACTGTATATACCTGACTGATAAAAAATTATTTTCTGATGGGACAGGAGTAATAATAGATTGTTTCTTTTCCTTAACCGTTACATCCTCTACATAGTTTGATATTTATGCTAAATAAAAAAAAAATCTTTTAAAAACTTACCTCCCTCTTTGAGTGGCCTTCCTATTATATTTTATCACTGTGTAATTCTTGAGAGAAAAATTCCCAAGCAGTATACAGTTAGATTTTTTTTTATTTCTAATATGTACTACTATTAAAGTATTTCTATTGTGCATATTAGTGCACTGCTGCTATGACATTTGTGTGGCACTCAGGCTGGCTGTTTGTGTATTAAATTGTCCAAAACTAAACAATCTCCAGATTAGGAGGGCAAATGTTTCAGGGCAGGAAAGCATTACTTGGGCAATTCAGTAATGAAATAATTTCAAGAAATCCTGAGCAGTGAGGGAAAGGGACCCTGGCTGGGATATTTTTTCAGAGCCAGCCAGCTAGCTACACACAGTCCCTTTGATCTTCACCAGAACCCATAGAAATATGTTTATTTTCTCACTTCAGCTGTGCAGGGAGCAATCCACAGCCCTTGCTGCGTGGCTGCTTTGGGTCAGCATGTTTCCTTCAGGTCAAAATAAAATAAAAATCGCTGTGAGATAAAAGAAGCTGCTTGGGTATTTCTGGTACTGAGTAGGTGGAGGATGGCTCCCTTCATGGAGCTGAGATGTTAAACAGAATCAAACCCCCCATGTCTAGCAAGAGCCCACATCCTGATGATGGAACATGAACTTCCACTTAGATGGAAATTCAGGAATCTGAGAGATGTTGGTGTGAATTAGAATGAAAAAAACAATTAAGTACTTTTGAGATTTTTGACATATTTTCATTTTGAATTAGAATATTTTGTTCTAACTGGTTTTTGTCACATGCTGTCTTGGTAATTAAACCTTCAACAATATGTATTATCAAAATTGATTTTTGAAATGTTGATTAAATCTGTAAAATGGCAATAGTGTATTAAAATAACGAGGACATTGTAGTCTAATCCAAATGTTCCAGACTTTTTAGTGAGATATTGTGCATATCTTTTTCTTTTTCTTTCTAAAATTAATTTTGTTAATTGCAATTTTCTGTTGAAAAAAATCTATCTATGTGTTTTTGACCAATTCTGAGTACCCTGAGAATAATTTCAAGGATTGGTTCCTTTGCTCAGGCCCGACCATGCCATTAGCAGGATGGTGGTCACAGAGTGCCATCACATCCTGTCTCAGACATTAAGCACAGACAGAAAAGATAATCTAGCAACAACAGATGGAGTTACTACCAGTGCTACTGCAGTACTTGGTGGCTGTTACTAATTAACTGACTTAATTAAGTTGTCAGGACAGAATGTGGGTAATCCCTATGGCAGTTTGTCATCAGCTGGCTGCTGGGCAGATCAGTGTCTGGTGTGTGCCATGCATCAGGATGTGGCGTGGGCCCCTTGTTTTGCCTTTCCGTTTCCTGAGGCACTCCTGCAATATAGCAATCAAAAAACAGGTGCAGACTCTGACTTGTCCCACAGGCCCAGGGGCTCTGGTGGCACCTGCAGGAGTTTCTAGGCAAAAGTGGTTCTGAGTGGTGTGACTGCAGTCATCAATTCTGTCTGAATGCCTGGCAGGCACACAGCACTAAAGGTCAGGACGTGCCACTGCTGAGGGGTGCTGCTCTCTGCCCAGGGCTGCTGGCAAAGCAGCACTGACAGCTCACTGACACAGGGCTGGAGTGGCAATCCCAGCTCAGTGCCTTCTGTGGGACAGGGAAGAGCTGGGTTTCTGCACTCCTGGGTCTCCATGGAGGGCTCTTGTGGGCGATACAGATCCCTTGTGAATCCTGCTCTCCAGCCAGGGGCTGCTGGCAGCATTAGTGCTGCTGCCTGGGAACGTGCTGCATGTTCCAAGGGCTGCATGCCCCAAGTGCTGCATGCCCCCTGCAGGAATGGCAGGCAGCTGTTTGCCTGCAGCACTGCTGCCAAGAGCAGAGCAGGCCTGCAGCAGGGCCAGCACAGCCTTTGGAGACACCACCGTGTGACTCACAGAGTCTGACTTCACCTCCCACTGACCTCTCTCCAAAGCCTTTGTGTAAAACCTTGACCACAAGAGCCTGTGTGAGAATGACTGAAGTAAAATTAACTTCTAATGCTGCTTTTCCAAAATCTGGTTTTGTGTGGTTTTTCAGCAGATGGGCTGAAAAATCTGACCAAATTTCACAATCGAATGTCAAACAGAGGTCACATCTAATTTACAAACCTATTTTTTCAGTATTTGGTTAGAAGTTCTTTAGGGGGATTTTAGAATAAGAGAGAGATATTTGAGAGAATTTTGTGTGTCAGAGATGTTTTCTGCCTTTTAAAAGAATAGTTTGCTATTTATCATTTTGTTCCTTTTGGTAATGTGCTTTGCACATTAAAAATAGATGAACAGAGAACTATTCAGCTAAGCTACCCAAAGATGCAGGTGGCTGATGCAGAAATCTGCCAGTCTCAAATTTATATAGGAAAATTCCCTATGAAAGACTTTTTGCTGGTGAAGTTCATTGGAATGGGTCACGTTTGTTTTCTAGCAATGGATTTTACAGTTGTACAGAAAAAGAATTCTGCAACCTCATGAACATGAGCAACATGTTTTTTAACTCCTATCTGATTTTACAAGCACAAGGGTTTATAAAAGGGAAGCTTATGAAGATCTCAGTGCTGCTGACTTCTCCCTATTATGCAGAGGGTCTGTGGCACTGCTCCTGAGTCAGGCAGCTGCCTTTGGTCCCCCAGGAGTTCATGAGAAGACTGTGCCTCTGCAGGGGCTTTGTGTCCCAGCCACACAGGCTGGACCTCACTTGGAATTTGCCTTCCACAAAGTTTGTGATTGTATCTGCCCTCTGCATCTGGCATTGATAGGAAATGGGTCTGGGGAAGGCCAAGTACTGCCCAGAAAAGATTGCTTTTGCCTGGGATTGTTTGAGGACTTGGTGTAAATGTGGGATTTGGCAGGGTGTTGGAAGAGAAAAGTGATAAAATAATTATTAGAGTATCATGATTTAGGAAAGACAGCCAAATTACTGATTGTTGAAGCACTTATTTCACTTCTATGAATTTCTGTCGTAAGTGAAGGCTGGCTTGAGAAGGAAACTGCTTTAAAGCAACTCGGGATGTAAATTGATTAATGCTGCAGTGATTGCCCCAGAAAATGCTCTTGCTTCGTGGTCAGCACAAGGCAGTCCTTTGGAGTTTTCCTGCCAGTTAAGCTGGTACCTTGGCTTTCCTCTGTCACTGGTTTTACCCTTCCTTAGGGTGCTCCTGGCAGCTCAGTGCCCTGCACAGGCTGGGCTCTGGATATCTGAGAGCACTGTGCACAGTGCCTTGTGCAAGGAATTCACCCTGAGAACACAGTGCAGAGGTCACTGTCCTGGCCTGCAGAGCTCTGGCAGGGCTCTGAGGCAGTTCTGCACTCACCCTGCTGTGGGGCTGTGCCTCACATCCCATGCTCCCACGAGCTCTGTGTGCCATGTCTGCCCACAGCCATTGCCTTTGCTCAGCCAGGGCTGGATTTACTTTCTCTGTTTCTACAGTGCAGATTGTCTTTCAAATCTCATAACAGGGATAGTTGAAGTTGGCTCATATAGAAATAATCATCCATGGTTTAAAAGAAAGTACAGTTATGAAGAACACTGTATTCAGAGGCAAACCTTGTCTTGATGTTACTGAGAAAAGGATGAGAAGAATTACCTTATGAACAACTCCAGAGGTAACGTGGCGACTTGAGAAGAGTGCAGCAAGGAAAGGAGGAATAATTAATTTTAAGCTTGGGTTGTATCTGTAAGATAAACCACTTAGCATCCTAGATAGCCAGCTTTTTCAGTACATGCCATCATTCACTTTCTGGAGTCAATGTAAAAATTGCAGTAGAGCTTTCAAAACACTCTAATAAATTCATTTTCTGAAAAGTAGTTATGTGCTTTGAATAAATAACACCCTTTGTCTTATTGTTTTCCTGTTTAAAAAGAAAAGCTTTAAAGACCAAAAATGAGGAGAGTAAAAGCTGTTTGCTAGCTTGTTCAGAGAAGCTAATGCATTTGCTTGTGCTGATGACTTGCATTGAATTGTTGATATGTTCATTTCTTCTTCATTAACAAATTATCTTTTATTCTTTAAGAGCAAGACGTATAGCCTAATGGATCTTCAGTTTCTGAGATTCTTTATTTTCTGGTTCTTATTCAATTAGTATGTGGTGCTTTCACATACTAATCCTGAAAGCATTCTAGGCTCAATCCTTAATGTACCTGTCCTTCGTGCTCCTTTCCACTGCTGGAGAGGTTTGAGCTGTTTGCTATCACCTCTTGGCTTCCCTGCAGCCACCAGTCTCCAGATCAGGATTTGTACTGCTCCTGAGCAGCCAGCTTGTCACTGGTGCTGCATTGGCTGTGCCTCCTGCACTGCCCCAGCTGTGAGGGGCACTGCTGATGCCCACAGCCCAGGAGGAAAGCCTGGGTGAGCTGCACAGAGATCTCAGGCAAGGGCAAGGCAATCTTCAGCCCTGCAGCTTGTTTGGATAAATTAAGGAAGGTAAGGAAACTGCAGCTCAGCCAAAAGAGGAGAAGCACGATGATACTGCTGGACCTCACTGGAAAGCAGCACAAGTGCACATGCTGTAAGAAGGTTTTGGGAAAGCTAAGCTTGTCTGGGTGTGTGATTGAAAAAACCAATGCAGTGAGAGCAGGAGTGTTTGGGAGCCTCAATGCTCAGTGTCAGAGTTGTGGGAACCTCTGCCATAGTATAATTTATTGATGTATCTCTCCAGTGTTGTTCCCCTGGGCCAGGGCTCCTTTTTAACGTGCCTGTTGTGCTGGGATTGTCTCCCAGTGAGTGCAGTGCAGCACCAGGGGAGCTGGAGGGACAGCTGCTTTTCCCTTTCCCTGCCTCCCTGTGCTGGGCTGGCTCAGCCCTGCTGCTGCTGGAGCTGCTGCTGGCTGGGCACCCCTCTGTGTGAGCATGGCCCAGCTCATGAGGGCTCCTGAGAGCTCTGTTATGTGGATGTGGTAGAATGAGGATTGGCAGAGTCTTTGTCTGCTTTCATTTTATTCTGTAATCACCAATGTGCTCGCTCAGTGGATTTTCTAACATTTAAAATACATCCAGCAAATGTGTTTTATACTGATTTTATGGAATCTTCTGCTTTGATGGATAGTTCTGTATGTCCTTTCAAATGTTTTATTTTTCCTCAGTGTTGGAGAATTATGAATACTTCTCAGCTTCGTCTCTGAATGTTTTTCCTCAATCAGAGCCAACTCTAACTTGATGGAACAGGTGGTTGCTTAAACAGCAAATTGTTTAACATAAAGCCCTGGCCAGGACATAGCTTCTTTTAATTAAACAACTCACAGTGCCCCTGCCAGCCATCTTTTCCCTTGCTCAGCACTGCACCACCACTTTGGACAGAATGTGCAACAGTAAAATAAAGCACATCTCCAATGTTAACCCTGTTTCATCTGCACTACCCAAACTTCTCCTGGATGTATTGTGCTATTAAGGCACCATAAATCTAGATGGGACCTGCTTTTCCTGGTTTTCCTGCATTTCTTTTGATGATACCAATTTCTTCTTGTTTCAAGGGGAAAAACCCAACTCAAGCATGTTTCCACCTTTCCAGTGCAAAACACTGTTTTTGTCAGGGACTTCAAAGCCAGGGCATGAAGGATTGCTTGATTTTTAGGAGTTTTTTGATCCATAAGCTATTGCTGAGCTCCTGAGTACTGGCTGATAGAGTCAGTATTAGTTTCCAGTGAAACAGGTAACTTCCAGCACCTAAGCAGACAGTGCTCCAGTGCCCATGTGACAGCCCTGTTAATCATGGAGGTGTCATATCCCTGGGGTATTACATGCTCTGGAACCCTGCTGGTCTGTAGTTGAAGTTAAAATCTCTAGTTTTGGCTCTTCCATATTTGCAGAAGTATTTCCTACACGTCTAATGTAGATATGCCAAGAGGGTATATCAGAGGTGGGGTCCTAGTTTTCAGGTTTGAGAAATGTAATATAATTTCAAGTACTTATGGTGACCCACTTAGAAAAACTGCTGTGCTACTATTGCCGTACTGTTTATGTAGATGTGACAAATATAAAAGCAGTCTGATACATTTATATTGTAAAATACCATCTCTGTTTTCTGGGCAAACTATTTTTCTCATGTACCAGTTAATAGGGTATGCAAAGTGGTTTGTTAGCAGATGTCTGAAAAGGGATCCCAAAGTGCTTTGTTCACAGCAAATCTAGTGTTGATTGCCACCAAAGGGGAAATTGGGTCCTCCAGTAGAGTTCAGCCTTTGTAGCCTCAGCTAAGGAACTGGCAGCTTGTTGGCAGATAAATCCTGGACTGAATAATAGAAATTCCATTTTATTTGCATTCTGTTATTTTCATTTCTTTAATTTTTTTTAAGTGAAAATCTTTTTGTAGAAAGATTTTAGCATAGCAGTTTTTATGCTACACTTTTTTTGGGTTTTTGGCTGAAGCTTAGACAGTTGCTTGTGTTGTCTGTAGTACACACAAGTAGACTTTGGATTGAAAAGACTGTTTAGACCAGACAACTATATACATATTTATTCCTAATGTTACTGGCTGCTTATTGCCAAATTATCTTGCTGAAAGTACAGGATGGGGATCTTTAAACTAGTCACTGTAAAACATTGCTAGTTTCTAGAATTGCTAGAATCTTACCAGTTTCATAGATATTTCCCATTTTTGTGGCTCCTACTTAAATTATTAAAGTATTAAATAGAGATACATTATTAAATCTCTGTTCAAATACATGATAAGAATTGAAGGTTGATGTCTCATCTCTATTGTATCTGATCTGTTACTGGCCTGTAAAGCATTAGGGATACTTTGATCAAATAATATTTTCAACTGACTCCTGAAATAACACAGACTGACAGATATACATTCACTCTCATTGACAAAGATACTGTTAGTCCCTGGATAATCCACAAATCCAGGCTTTGGATCATCACTCACTTATTATGAATCAGGTGAGAGGATTTACTAAATCAAGATTTCAGAGTATTGGAAAAGTATGTAATTTGGTGTCCTCTCAGAGATCTCCCAATTAATTGTGACATGGGGGCTCAATAGGTGACAGTGGGGTATCAAGTACAAAGCCTCAGTGTGTAATACATGGTGCTGGGCAGCTGGTTATTGGCAGGGGAATTTTTAAAAGCCATAGTCAGGTTTGACATTTCCAACATCCCATGGCCCCCTGCACAGCTGCATTTGACTCTCAGCTGCAGTTTACAGCTCTTCAGGAGCATGGTGAGTTACTCTGATAACAGCCTGCCTGTGAAGTCGTTGTTAGTGGGTGGTGATGATGGGACAAAAACATCTGTCCTGTCAGAATTGATGCCACTCTTCACCAAGATCAGCACTGAATCAGACATTCATTAATACAGGAGTTGGTCTGGTTGTGGAGAACTTCCCCTCTGAAAAATGGCAAAGTCCATTTGGCCAGGATAGCAGTACTAATGGGGATTTCAAGCCTGTCTAGGGGAAAGGTCCTTATGCTTCTGCTGATTGTAAGGAAATCCTTTGTGTTTCTGGACCTGTGTCTCAGTTCTTTTGGGGTCTGCTGTTTTTCTAGGTGGGGAGCTAAACAGAAATCTCTTTAATCCTGCCCCTGAAGAAGTACTGTGCTGTTACACTCTTCCATGGCACTTCTCTAAGTCTCTCCATTGTGCATATGTGTATTTTAATTTTTCACTTCAATACACACATACAATATGACAGACTTCTAGTTGCTTTGGGAACTTTAATTTCCAATTTTCTTATTTACTTTTAAAATCAAAGTGTTTCATTAATGCCTGTTTCTTCTGATGAGTTTTCAAAATAGTGTATTTCATTCTCAGCCCACAGCTAGGACTGGTTAAAGCAATTTTCACAGCAGCTATAGGCAAATGCCTGGTAAGTAAATTAGCTTTTGTTACAATCACAATGGCTTTTCTTTTCTATTTGATTTCTGCATGTTCTTAACTTAAGTATATTAAAATGGGAGAAAGAGGATTTGAACCTTTCCTGCAAGGTGCCTCTGTGCTCCTGAGCTGCACAGGAGAAGAGCAGAGCACAGGGTGTGCAAGGGGACATACCTGACTTGGGAACTGCCCAGGGCATGTACCAGAACAGCACAATATCCTGGTGATTCAGGCTGCTTGTGGCACTTGTGGGACACAGGGTCAGCATCACTGTTCTCTGCCTGGGGGCCAGAGAAGCTACAAACACTGGGGAAGGAATCTGAATGGCTGTTTTGTGTATTTTATACACATTTTATACAAATTTATACACATCTCATAGTGTGTTTAGAGGACAGGGATTTGATGTGTTTGTAACAATGGCTGTCTTTTTAGCCACTGTGTAGAGCTAAATTGAAAAACCAGTGATAAAATGGGCACTGCACATACCTGTTCATGTGTGCAGTTTGACTGAGGGGCTGCAGGATAACCTGGCAGTGAAAGAGAGCATGGTAGGGAGTGGGATCTGGGTGATGAACTTGGTATGTGCTGAAATGTGGGTGGGGACATGGGGGAAGCTTTGTGACAACTGAGCTGTGTGGTTTCACTCTCAGGTCAGGGGAGCAGCAAATGGAGGCTGCACAAAGCTCTCCTGGATGTGTGGGTCACAAGGCAGCACCTTAGTGGAGCTGAGGATTAAAGCTGCAGGAGGAGACTGCAGGCATGGTGTAGGACAGAGCTGGACTTTGGATTGGCAGCTGGGAGAGGTGACTTGCAAAGATGGGGAGCCTGGTTCTGCCCCGTGTGGGACTGGGCAGCTGTGTCCCCAGGGTGGGGAAACAGCTGGGTGAGGGGCAATGCAGCACCACCAGCATGCTGGCACCAAAAAGATGTGGCACATGAGGCACTTCAGTGCCAGGGCATGTCCTGGCATTGTTTTACTCTGGCCAGCACTGGTGAGGCTTGGCTGGAGAGGAATAGTGTCCACTATTGAGCTGTGTCATTAAAGCTACACAATAACCAGAGATTTCCTGAAGGACAGCATTGGAGAAACTGGAATCTAGAAAAGATGTCTGAGAGGAATGATGTGGAGTCTTCAGTCAAGAGAGCATGAAGTAACATGTAAAGCCCTTCAGACATGTACAGTTCTACTGCAAAGAAGGGAGGATCTGTTCTCCATCATAGTGGTGGGTAAAACAAGAAGCAGGTCTTAAACAGGATTAAATTGGATTAAAGTTCTCCCGTTAGGGATAATTAAGTATTGTAATAACTGCCAGAGGAAATAGAGAAGTGTACTTCACAGGAAGCAAGCCAGAAACAGATTAGCCAGACTTCTGCCAAGAATGCATTGTGGCCATTGCTGCTGGGGCTAGAGATGGAAAAGGTGATCTCCCCAACTACTCTCAGCCCCATTCTAAAACACCAGTTTTCAAAGACACTTTGAATTGGAACTTCTCTTATGTGTTTCTCAAGTGTGATTTGGATTAAACATTTTCTCAGTAAGCTTCTAGATAGAAGGCTTTTTATTGTTGGAATTTAGCATTGGCATTCCATGCTCTCTGCTCCCTGACCCTCCAAAAAAGAAAAAAAAAACTTTTTAGTCTTGAAAAGTTCCTAGCTTAGTAAGTGATATTGATTGTTCCCAGTATTAGAGGGTGTAGATCAAAGAAATACACTTTGAGTGAGGATAGTCCTTGTAAGAGAAATAGAGCAACAAGTAGGTTAAAAGAGAATTTGGAGATAACTGTGTTTTGTGTGGGATCTGAGACATTCTTGCCAGTCCCATCTGTTCAGTTTTTCTTCAGCTCTGTTTTCTTCTCACCTCTGTGTTGTGCTTGCACTCCAAATGGAGACATTACTGCCTGACTGAAGTGCTGAGGTGTCGAGCTGGTTGTCTGTCAAATCAGGGATCACAAAGAGCAACTGTGTTTTCACTTTCAGGAGTGGTTTCACTGGTGGAAAAATCACCAGGAATAATTTGGTCCAGGAAAGCCCAAGAAACAGTCTTCAGCAAATGGGGGGCAAGTAAAGGAACAACTGTGCTGTTCTGGACAGAGACAACAACCCCACTCCCCAGGGTTTTGCAACTGTCTGTGAAACTGTGTTCAGGACTCCTGGCAAAGTCTGTCTGTTAGTGTGTGCTTGAATCACACCTGTGGTGTTCCTCCTTGAGTTAAACTGTGAAAAATTAGAGCTGCACCTCAAGAGAACTTAGGGGAAAAGATGAGCCTGGAAACTGAGGGCTGAATCCTCTGTTGCCATCATGTAGCTTCCAGTGCATGGCACAGCTCTGTCAGAAGGAAACCCTGGGCAGCCTGAGCCTGGGAATGTCTTCAGAGGCTGAGTGACTGAGAGGTGGCCCCTGGAGCAAGCTTGTAGCACTGGAAATTCTGCATTTGCACCTGCCCCAGCACCCTGTGCGTGGCCCTGAGGAGTATTCCTGGGTGTTGGTTGCTGGTGGCTCACTGGAGCAGTGGGAGAATATTGCCTCTTGAGAGAGGCACTCCTAGTGGAAGAGCTTATTTCTCTTTTATCTTGAACTGGTTTAGATGAAGAATATTTTGCTCAGAAATCTGTCTGATTTCTGTGTGCTCTCTGTAGAAGTTTTAATAGAGTTTCTCTCTTCCCCTATCCTGAAGAAAGAGGATGAAAGTGGTAGCAGTAATTGGGAGAGAGTCACGTAGGATGGACAGCACAGGGGCTTTCATGTTTGAATTACAGAGGATTTGGGCTAGATGGAATCTTTACCTCCTCATCAAGCCACTTAGAATGCTATATATATATCACAGTTTATTTCTGGGAGAGTGGCTTAATGGATTTAATTATTCTCTTAATTTCAGTATCATAAATCAAAACTGATCTAGCTGGGTTTATGCCAATAGCACAGGAGATGTAAAAGGAAATAAGGGGGTTAATCTGTTCATATATTTCGTTTGGGCTTGATAAATTCACCACAACTGTCAGAATAACTTCTGGGTTATTTGCAAAACTAGATGTGTAGCTCTAGGGCACTGAGTTGTTCCTTGGAAGCTGGGCATCTCCTGGCTGGTGCATCTTTCATAAACCTCAGTTCCTGCACTGTATTCTCAGCCAGGCCCTGTTTTTTTCTGCAAATGGCAGTGGGCTCAATGTGCTGCAGTGCTGGGGCAGAATCAGTGTGGAAGCAGTGTAGAGCTGGCACAGGCTACTTGCTTAAGGACAAATTCAGAACGGATTAAAAAGTTCTCACTGCCAGATTTATTTGTAAAGAAAATTATTCAGTTGCTGGGGGATATCTGTAATTGCATATAAAGCAGTGGGGAGTGTCTGTAATTGCTGTCTATTCTGTGTGCTTTCTCCTGAGAGCTCAGGTCCATACAATGGGGAAAATTCAGCTTGAAATTCAGGAGCTGTTAATTGGCCTCAAGATTTATCTTCATCTCTCTGTAGCAGTTTTGCCCAGGCTTTTAGAGAGCCAAGTTATTGGCAAAGACAGTGGAGTTTTATTGGGAAAGATGGATTGCTTTTTTGTAATCCAGCTAATGAAATGGAGCAGATTCACAGTTTTGGCCTCATCAGTGTGCCTGAATGGCAGAGCAGGGTGTGCAGGGGAATCTGTGTGGAGGTACAGCCCCTGTGCAGCACAGGTACCTCGAGCTGCCTCTCCAAGCACAGCATGCAGGAAGTTCCACCTCTGTTTCTCTCAGCAACACTTAACTGAAACTGTGGGAATCTGAGAGCAGTCCTGGGGATACCGCACTGGGGGCTTCAAAGCTGCTTTGGGCTTAGGGGGAAGGGGCGTGCTTTCCTGGGCTCAGACTGCCAGGGCAAGCAGCAGCAGCTTCGTTTGGTTCCATACTAACAGCACCCAAGTGTTGGAGCAGTTTGGGTGGGCAGGGGAGGGTTTTCTGTCAGGGGGCACCTCCTAGACGTGCCAGAGGGATTAGGAGCTGTGTCCTGAGGCTGAGGTGACGTGGCAGCAGTGAAAGGGGGGTTTGCCATGCTGGCCCTCACCAGGAACAAGCTGGGGGCTGCAGCAGGGTGCAGGGGTGTCCAGAGGCAGCCCGTAGGTGTCTTAGGTGTTTTGCTTGCACTGTCTCCCCCTGCAGCAGCAGCTCTGTGCTCAGCTGTCCCAGATCCATGGGCTGGGGTTGGCTCTGCCAGGGCTGTGCCCACTCAGGGGTTCAGGTCCCTCCCCCTGCCCTCGGGCACAGCTGAAACATGGACTCAGCTTTTGTCTCGAGGAGTTCCCTCCCACGATCTCTGGCATGTCACAGTTCTAACCAGGCATTTCATGTCTGAGACAGGTGATCTTCCTGCAGCACCTCAGGGAGAGCTAAACTGATTGCTGTACAAAACTCAGGAGGTACATTTTCAGGATTTCATATATGACAAGAATGGAGTTACTTTAAATGTTGAAATAATCCTTACTGGAGCAAAGATTACCCAAAGCTTTGTGAATAAATACTTTGCTAACTCCAGTCTATAACTTTCCTAGGGAACTGATCATACTTGACAAGGGAAATAGGATTCCACAGGAGGTTATATGAAATTATGAGATGCTGCAAATGGAAATATACTTTCTTAGGCAGAGGAGAGAGAACAACTTCTCTGTAATTGAGTTGCAGATAAAATTGAATTTAAAGGGTCCAGCAAGCTCGTTTGAAGTTCAAAGAAGCTGGTGCATAAATTTGGCCTGCCTGGAGTTACTGCATCTTTACACATATAGCTTGATCAAAAGAAAAGCAGAAATGGAGTAGTTCCAGAAATCCAGATTGATTAAGTCAATCTTTCTTGCCCAGTGATGGAATTCAGAAAAATATCATTTGGTCTTCTCTAAAGTATTATCCTCCTGGATCAAAGGATTTCTCTTCCAGCCTTTCTACACTAATCATACAGTGAAAAAAATGAACTTGTACAGCAAAAAGATGATGCTCTTTATGATCTATTCAAGTTAGCAGTTCATGGAGACTACTGTCCTGCACAGTAAGCTAAAGAAATGCCAAGTCAGTAAAAATATTACTTAATATCTTACATTTACCTTTGTGACCAACTTGGGGAACGAAATAGTGAAATGTAGTGGGCTCTGTAAGTGTCTCCCTATTTCATATTAGGATTTACTATTTTTTTCTGTGAAGTGGAGGACTGTTATTTGTGGAACCTCTGGCTGATCCTGCCAGCAGGGCTCTGCAGCAGGAAGAGCTCAGGAGCAGCCCAGTGTTTGTGGGCTGAGATCTGAGTAGCCAAGAGTGCACAGACTGAATTCCTGGGGAGCTACACAGCACAGCTGGCAGGAATAATTTTAATTAATGCTTTTAATTAGCTAGTCTGAAAAATCTGGGTAGAGGCAAATGCGCTGGTACTCTTCTTAGAATATATTGTTTCTGGAAGCCTTAATTCAAGGAATCAAGGCTTGAAAGTATAATTTAGGCCCCAGAGTGGGACAGGGCTGGATGAAGATTGATGAGGACAGGCACAATCTTTGGGACTCTGACCTTTAATGTAGCAAATCCTGTTCTGTGATCCTGAGATTTTCACAGTCTTTTAAAACCTAACAGAAGCCAATTTAAGGGAAATTAGTACAAATGTTTTCCATGTATGTATTTCCATCCATGCTATATATATATACTGGAAGGGCAAACAAGGAAATTAGAAAATGTCCTATTTAATGAAATGTGATCTGCTGGGCCACAGAGTCATTTTGGAGCTGAACTGCCTGCACGAGGCCCCTGCAGGCCTGTGATGGAGCAGTGGGAAGCTGATTGCAGTGTCAGATCCTGCCCTGATCTGTGCACATGGAGCTTGCCTTTCCAGCCTGCTGCTGTTCAGAGCTGCAGCCCCTCGGAAATAGCCTCTGACAGAGTCAGTTAATGGAAGGAAACACATTCAGCTGAGGGAGTTTCAGTGGGGTGAGCAATCTCTCCTTTCCCAGCAAGGCCTTCCTTGGAGGAGCTGACTCTGATGGAATGTGGGGAGTGTCATAATTCCCCTGAAGCACCTGTCTAACACCCCTACGTGCCTCGTGCCTTCAAATCCAGCCTCTCTTGGAGGTGGCACCGCTCTTTAATTCTGTTAGGCTGTTAAAAATAATGCCAGTCTGTTCAGCCACTGACAGCAGGTTTTTTATTGTGTGGTGGTTTGGGATTGTGAGAGTTATGGGGGAAGGTGACCTTGATGCAGGTTTAAGTGCAGCACTTCTCGACACAGGGCAGTAGAGAACAGCACTAGTGCTAACTTAATTATCTTGTTAAATGCACTAGGGCTGAATTGCTTGAAACAAATTAAACAAGTGATGCTCTTATTTCATAAACTGCATTTAATCTCATGCATGGCTGTGTTTATGATAGAGTCACAGCAATACAGTAAATTAAATGTGAATAGAAATCACACCAACATCTTCATAAGCAGATGTTTTGTATTGCAGCTAAAGTAGAAATAAGATAAATCTAAAGTCATTCAGGACAAGAGGATTGAAGTCTCATGCATTTACTAAAAAGATAAATTTGTGATTTTGAATAGTTAACATTTGTTCCATTCCTCAGTCTGAGCACACAGGAGGCTGGTCATTATGTCCTGGAGTAAAACTACACTTAGCAGAATTTGCAATGGAATTTTGCAAAGAAATAAGCAGAGGTGATGGTATAATCAGCACCAAGGCTGCTGCTACTCATTCAGCAGGGTCTGGACATTTTTGGCCACTTGCAGGAGTACAGTTTTTCAGTGGTGGTAATTAGAACAACTGATGTATGAATACGTTGTAAATGTATTAAATTGCTACCTGTCAGTACAATTGTTTTACTGTGCCTACTGAAATCTCCCCTTAGCCTTTTCTCAGCAATTCTGGCTAACTATGGGAAGAGTAGGAAAACCTAAAAAAAGGGAAAAAAAGGCTTGAGTTATGTTAGTATTGTTGATAGCCACCCCCTCCATTTTTTAGTGTTTTGGCAAAAAAAAAATAAAGGTAGATTCAAATTTTATTTGTAAAATAATTTAAGGAAATTTTTGTTCCTTTTTGTGGGGAAGAAACTGTTTGGAAGGAAAAATCATTTAGCTCTGCTCCTTAATAATCCTAGTGCAGAAATATACTCTTATAATACTGTAAAACTTTATGTACCCATTCACATGTGGGTGGAATTTGTAATTCAATAGTTTATCTAATGATTGCATTCCATTTTCCAGTGACAGTTTTCATTAAGACTCCATTTATTCAGAGAAAAGCTAATCTAATAAGAGTAGCCTTGAGTTAAGGGATTTATCACTCTTTTTTAATATTTTCCATATTCTGAAATATGTATCATTTAGGCATAACAGAAAGGTTTGTGCTTCTTTAAATTGTGCCACATTTTTTCCCATTGTTTAATGTGTATTACTTGGAGAATATGCAGTAGGTATTTGAAACATCACTTTTTTCAGATACCAAGGTTGGACTGAAATGACTGTAAAAAAAGGGGGGGGGAAGGGGAAGAGATGGTCAAAACTGTAGTCACAAATTTAATTTGAAATTCATATGGACTACCATAAGTTTACCTTCTGCATTGCATTTTTAATTTTTTTGTTTCAGTGTTAAAAGGAAGGTTTACATGAGGCTGGAATGGGGCTTTTCCAAGTTATTGGCTTAAATACCCATAGAAAATATTTGCTTTTATTTTAAAGTTAGTATTTAGCATAACTTTATTATTGTGTGTCCCATCTAATACAGTAACTATTCAATAAATTTTGAGGTAAAATCCAATGTATCCATATGAAAGAAACTGAGACAGGAACCATCTGAATGCAGGAGTGAACAGGTGTCATTTGTGTCACATATGTTTTATAAAACTAGAGCTGCAAACTCATGGCTGGGAGTTTATGTTCTGACTATGTGCACACATAAGCACAGTGGTAAGGATTTTGCATTTCTGCTTTAAAGGAGGCCAGGACCAACCCTGTGAAGTCTAAAACAAAACTAAAGCAATAACAAAATCTAGAAGAAACATGCTCAAATAATTACCAAGTGAGCTTTTAGGAGTGAAACATAACATGCCTTTGGGGAGAGAGTGGGTTTGAAAGGCTCCAGCAATGAGTTATCACACATCCCTGGAAAAGGCATCACACCAAAATCCTGTTTATCTAGGCTACTGCTATTGGCAGTTCATCTCAGGCAAGGACTTGCAGCACACTGAGAAAGGTGAAATGGCAAAGCAGGGAGGGCTGTCCATACCTGCTCCCAGGTCTGTAACAGCCTCAGACAGAGATCCAGGGATTTCTCCTCTTCCACTGCCTCTCTTTATCAAATCCTGTTTGGCACTTGCAAAACACCTTGGTGGGTAGTGTTTTTCTTAACTTCACAAATACATAAAAATTTACTTTGTATTGCTATTACCAGCAGGGCTGGAAAACAGAATTTGTGCATTGTGCAAGAGCAAGGTAAATCCTGACTTGTAGAGGGTTTTGTATTTTTAGAAGGTAAATATGGCTACCTGAATTCTTCTCTCTTTTTCTTTGTTTCTTTCTTATTTCCCCTGCCCCCCATTAGATGTGTACCTGGATATTGTGGTTTCAGGAAATTTGAAGATTTATCTAATATTAGTAGAAATAGACTTCATCTGAAAATTTCACATCCAGCTCCTAATATCTTGTTTCTCAGAGTTCTGGGAGACATAATATGTGTTACAGTTCTTGGGATCTGCTTGTGAGTTTATAATTCAAATGCCACCAAAATAAACATATTTTGGGTTGTGCCTGTTTGTGATTGTGATGAATGCAGAATCTGATTTTTGGGGAGGTCTCTCCCAGCAGCTGTGTACAAAGTAATTTGCTCATTACCTTTCCCTTTTTCTCACACCTCATCTTCTTTGAAAGTCACTGTTTATCATTGTGTGGCGCTGGTGAGTAAGTGCTGCTGAGTCAATGCTTGATTAGTTTCCAGCTGGGACTGTGTGAGTAATTTGCTGAGCTGCCAAGCAATCCAATTAAATTTCCAGAGCACTATGACCTCACTGTGACTGCAGTGTGCTGCTGCCGTCACGGTGCCATCCCCAAAGACTCTGGTGGCAGTGGCTGCTCTGAAGTCACCTCCTCGGGCTGGCAGTGATGCCATGTGCCCATAGCACAGCATCCCCTCTGCATTTCCACTCCCTGCTGCAGCTGTACCACCCATGGCTTCCACTGACACCAGCCTGAAACCATTCTCACAAGAAATACTGCAGAGGAATTATTTTATCAAGAGCATATGATAAGTTTTCTTTACTGCAGAGGCAGTGTTTTACAAAGAAAATGACCAGTGAAATAATTCTTTC
The DNA here is from genome assembly GCA_034336665.1 of Luscinia megarhynchos. Lineage (NCBI taxonomy): Eukaryota > Metazoa > Chordata > Aves > Passeriformes > Muscicapidae > Luscinia > Luscinia megarhynchos. The sequence goes on along the minus strand of CM067569.1, from coordinate 33,658,873 downwards.
TGGAAATTTCTACAGTAGTAGTAGATAGTCTGTGCATCTGCATACTGATGCATTTTTTGTTATAAAATAAGTCTGAAATTGATGTGACATGAAGGACAAAGCATCCTTTACTCTGTCAAATGAAAGTTTTGGAAATTGCAATTAGCTGGTTCTTATGCACCTTTGTTGATGCTATGACTCAAAGCTTTTAATGTGGTTGATTCAAATGTCAGATTTTACTGGAAGATTAATGTGGCCAGGTTTTGTGGCCTTTCATACCTTGTAGTCATCACAGCTGCTGTGGAACAGGTTAAAGAATTGAAAATAGGAATGTTGCTTATATAAGATGGCCTCTAGTGCACAGGGTAGTTTGAATGTTCAGAGCTGTTTTGTGGGAACAGTGGCTCTGAGTTTCAGGATGGTGCCTCTGAGAGAAAATGACCTCTTGCTTTGTACTCTTTAATCTTGTTCTAGGATCTCCTCTGCTTTACAGGAGCTTGTGATATGGTACCAGATTAAATGACTATTACTTCTATCTTTCATTAGGCAGAAAGAGATATGGCTAATTATTGACTTCCCCCCAGCTTCCACTGTTGTAAGATCTGCCAGAGCTGCTGGGTGAAGTTTGTGGCCATACTGGTGTTGCTAGAGGAGTTTTGGGCACCCCTGGGCACACCTGGATTAGCCAGAGCAGCCACAGGATGTGTGAAGACCAGGAGCCTGCACTGCCTGCCCCAGAGCTTGTCTGTCTTGTGGAGGGAGCACTCCCAACAGCTGGAACATTCCTGGAACACCCTCTGATTCAGTTGGCTGCAGAAGGAATGTTGTTTGCTGTGAGACCCTGCACAAAGCCAGCCCCACAGTGAAAAGCCCCTGAAGCACCTGGCTGAGTGCTCTGGGACACGTGTATGTTCAGGTGGGTAAGGTGGAAATTCCCAACCATTTAAAATGTGGGTTTTGTCAAATATACTGAAATCATTTTCCCTCAACCAGCCCAGCAGTTCACAGCCACAGTTAATGGGCAGTACCTCTCAGTAGGTGTGGGGTCAGCACTGATGAGGGGTGGTAGGGCCTGTGTTCCTGCTAATGAACTCCATGATTCCTGTGGCTCCTGCATTGCCACTGGTGTTTTCAAATGCAAGTGCTTTAAGTGCCTTGAGCACTTACAACACCTTCTACACACAAGAGAGTTTAATAGTCAGTGAATTCAGGAAAGTCATCAGTTCCCCTGCTTTCAGGTTTTATTATAATCCTGAAGTTCTCTGGAGAAGTATTAAAGCATTTCAGAGTGGGATCTTTGGCATCCACATTGCCTCAGGAATATTTAAGGGCTAAGGCTTGTCATTGATCATCTCAAATCCCTGAGAATAAAACCAAATTTTATACCAATATAACTTCTGGAACAACACAGTCAAGAAAGCACCTGGGGCAAATTTCACGTTTAAGGAATTTTGTAAATGAATGGAGTAGTGCCATAAAAACCTATTCTGACTCTTCTCATATCTGAGGATTTGCTGTAGAAACCATAGTGGTGACCTTAAGCATTCTGTGTGCAAAAGGGAATTATAACACATGTGTCAAAAGGTCCTGCCTCACTAGAGGACTGGAACAAGTTTTCTAGGCTCTGTAGTTAGCTCTGCTCCTTTTGTGTTTGAAGGAGACCTCTTGGGACTCAGAGAAAGGTCAGTGTAGCTACCTGTTGGCACTTGTTTGATTAAATCTTGTGATGGCCAAAGAACTCTGCTTCTGAAATCTTAGGAGAGATGCCTTAGAAATAGCTCAGGAAGCATTTCTTGTGAGTATGGAAGCTCAGTTTGGCACAGCATCTGTCAGAGCTTGGAGGCTTCCCAGAATGCAGAGCATATAACCAGAGATGCTGTTTGGGATGAACATGAAGTCACTCAGGAGAACCTGGGGAAGTAGGTCAGTCTAAAATCCTGTGTGGTTAATCCAGCTACAAGGTACTGTCAGACATAACCCCGGGGGAAAATGCTTTATCTGAGACAAAGACTTGTGCAATGTCACTTTGCTGAATCCAGCTTGAAACTCCTGTTTCTTCCCTTCCCTGTTCTCTTGCTAATTCTGTTGTAGGACCTCATCCTCCTGCTTTAGAAATTCTTCAGTTTCTGATTGCACTGTAATAGGGTCAGTATAAAGACATTTCACTGGCTTCCAGTTTAAACTAACCTGCCTTTTCTCTGGGTTTTATTTACTGCCATATACCTCATTTTCTCCTTTGTCCTTAATTTTTGTATAATAAAAATCCAAGCTGTTAATTTCCTTTCATCCATCCTAGTGATTGTCGTTGTTCTCTCCATCAGAGATTCCTTTTGAATCGCTTTCTCAAATACAGCTGGACAGCCTGATGTATTATCCAGGAGAAATTGCTTGTACCTCTCATAATAATGTTAACACTTCTCTTTCTTTACCAAAAATTACTCAATTGATGTGCTTAGAATCAGGTTCACCTTTTTCCAAGCCATATTGGAAAACTCCTTCATATTAAGTTTGGAACTGATGAATACATTCATTTTTTCCCCCCTGCTGCTATCTCTGGTGAATAAGCTCATTGTTTACAGGGAAAAAAAATTGTCTCAGAATGCATGACTGTATTATTTCCCATCAATTTGAATATTTTCCTTTCTACAACGCTGTTCTGTGACATCTCCCTGTTTCAGCATAATAGTTCTGTGCCCCTGTGCTGATGATATGTATCATGTTTGTGTATCATCAAATGCCATTAGTATAAATTTGCTTGTTTTGTTACATTACTTTGCTCATTAATGATCTTACAACTTCTCAACCAGGCCTTTATTTTTTTACTCAAAGAGTGAATTTTTGCTTCTTCTTAAACTTTTATCTTTTACGTTTATCCACCATAGAATTCTCAGTGCTAGTTGTCATCTCTTCATCAAAACTAGCAGTTGTTTTAGTTTCTTGGTTTATTCAAGTGGTGTATCTTAGAGGGGAAGAAGTTTCAGAGCTGGAATGTAGAATTGATGAGCAGCAGTCCTTCATAGGGTTGAGAGTCAGAAATAGGATGGTAATTGTGGCCCATGACAAGGCACAGTGTTGCCAGAGCAGGCTGATAACATGGTGAGTTTGACAGACTCGGGTAAGATTTTAGAAGAAATTAAAGATGCTTATGCTGTGAGTTTGGGCAAGGGCTAATACAGTCTCTTGAAAAGAGAATCAGCTGACACACAGGGAATGTACTTTTTATACAAAACTGATCTCCATTTCCTTTGATTCAGGAGCCAGCTTTGCATCTTTAGACTAACTGCTGAAGTCTGGGGATGAATACTGCTTTGGCAACTGCATTTGCTAAATCCTTTACTACCTATCTGATACCTATAAGAAATCAAACTGAAAATACATTATTTGTCTAAAGTGGAAGAATTCAGGAATCAGAACTGCTGCTTCTCTTGAAGAATGCAATGAATTTGTTGCTGCTGGCTGACTTACACTGCTCTCTTCTCTTGGTGCTGTATGGTTAAACCAGGTCTAAGTGCTGTAACTGTATTCAGACTCTTCTAGACTCTAAATATTCCAGTAATTAGAAGCAGTTGGATTATAACTATTAGCAGAGCATCAAGAAGTGATGCATCTTTTTATTCCTGAGGCTGCCTCAGTCTGGAAGCTCCTGTGATCCTCAGTCAGATCACACCAAGTGGCCATGAGCTGAACCTGCTGCTTTTTGTCTTCTGCTCTTCCTGTTCTTACACAGGTGGTGAGAAACTTCCATATTGGAAGTCTGAGCATGTGCTGTATGTGCTATTCCATAGCATGTGTTACAAAAATGAGTGGATGAAGCTGTGAGTCTGATTACATTTACTAAATAGTGCAGTTTAGATGTGAATAGGATAGTAAGAATCTGAAAGAAAATGACAAACACTGTAGTTTATCCTTTTAGAAGTTCACTTTAAATGAACTTCAGTGGGAACACAGACAAGCTGTGTAACATTTTGACATATAAAACCTATCCTTCCTCTCTAACTATTGAGACATTAATGAGAAATGTGTCATAAGGTTGAGCTTTTAACACATTGTCATGTGCTAAATGAATCTTGGCTTAGCCATTCCCTTGTTCCCCTGGTTTCTGTGTCCCCCACAAAAAGCATGACCTCAGCAGCTGGAGGAGAAGGCAAGAATGCATGCAGGGGATGAGTAAAGTTAATTTTCAAATACTCCTGATGAGTTTCTTGGCTGTCAGCTACTTCCATTAGGCAGAAACCTGGTGAGTTCCAATTTGTGCCTCCAAAAAATGCTGAAAAGTGTCTGCTGATGCATTATGAAATTTGTAGGGCCAAATTTACTGCCAGTGTAAAAATTCCACTGATGACATTTAGAGCATCCAAAGATTTGGCCCATTATTAGAGAGTTCATTAGGATTAATTCCTTGTATTGGCACTATAATTCACTTGGGAGACTAAGATACCAAATTACAGGATTTTATTTTAAGAAAATGCTGGTAGATACCTATTCAATCACAGAATTATTTTAAATTCACTGAAAACTAGTGATTGCTGTGTGAGAGAAGCATTGGGTGAGAAGGCAGAGAGTGACTGGTAAAATCCAGTCAGGAAGCTGAAGTGAGTGGCACTCACCAATGCTTTCAGAGTCTTCTGATGTTCTCAGGCCATGAAGAAGACAGAGCAGTGGGAATGTAAAGTACTGATGGACTACTGCCCTAATCAGACAGCTTCCTAAACACCTGAAATAGAGCAGTGCTAAAAATTGTGGCATGCTGGATAAAATGGATGACTTTGAAAATGATGCTAATTCTGCTCACAGTGTAGCAAGTAAAGTGTTTTACCTGGTACTGTCTGTAGGCAGCAAAGACTTTCTGTCTTTTGAGCTTCCAGCATTTCTGCCTCACAGTTTTTGTGTTCAGTGGGGTCACACTGCACTTGCTTTGCAGTGGTCAAGGAAAGAATAATTCCAAATGCAAGTAACAGTTTCCAGAAGGAAAAAGAACCATTACAGAAACTGTATTTTATTTTATCATCACTTAATCTTAGAGTTTGCTGCGAGGACTAGCTTGGCTCTAGTCATAGATTATTTACTGGAGAGCTGGGTTATGGAATTATCTGGTAAAGACAGACAGCAGCACCTCTTTATCTGTCCCTTGCTGTATTCAGAAATCTAACACCTTTGAAACCTGTGGTTGTCAGCAAGGCACTGATTGCTTTAACTGCAGGCAGACTGGGCTGAGACCGGTGGATTCTTCCCTTTAGTGAGTCTCCAAGTGTAAAGGTTGCTTCAGCTGTTGAAACATCCTCAATTTCAGGTGCACTTTGAGAGGGAGGAAAAGCAGTGTTGCCAGATGGTTAACACTGTGGACTAAATGAACAGAGCTTTAATTGGAGTTAGTGCTCCTGACATGCACATCATCCTGTTGGCCCTGCTGTTTACTGCCCCTGAAAGGTGTTAGCAAAATCTGGCAGCTCCACTGTGGCTGAAAGAGTTTCCTGTAATTATCTTCCATTTTTACTTTCCTAGGTCAGCAGCAGTCTTAAGAAACATCATGAATAGTAAGAATTTGCTCATGCATGGTGAAACATTTAAGATCCAAGCACTCTTGGAAAGCACATGCCACAACATCAGAGGCTGGGACTGCTGAGCTTCATGGGGGTGTGTGAACGAGACCTGCCTGGCCTTGTTCATTAGTATCAATGCTGGAGGTCAATAAAGAACATGCTTTTTGTCCATACTTGCTCTGCACCAAAGCTGTGCTTCTACTAGGGATAGGCCTCCAGTACTGAATCCTCTAAACTCTCACTTCAAAGGTGGCAGTGTTGCCAATCAGCTGGTTTTGTGTTTCATCATTGATACAACATAAAATCTCAACTAACCCAAGATAGCAGCAGTACAGGTGACTGTTTTTAGTTGATTATCCTGTACAGTGAACAGTTTGCTTGAATTGTCACATTTCTTTTTTAACACCATTGCCTGGGTTTACAAAGGTCAGTAAACCTGGGGATTTCTGAGTTTTGTTGAGTGCACAGGGTATGAGATGCAGGAGGCCTGGCTCCTGTCACCTGCCTCTGCAGTGCCTTGGGCATCTCCGGGGCTTCCCTTTCTGGAGCTCAGGTCGCTCATCTCTGGATTACAGATGTTAACACTGACCTTTGGACAGTGCTCTCTGATTTCCTCATGAACTGGGGGTTGTTATCAGTCATTAGTTTTTCATGCCCAGCCACATCCCTATAAAACTGCTCTGCAGCTCAGTCCTGACAGGAGATTTTGGGCTGATGTATTCTCATGCACTGAGAGCCCAAAGCTGATGTGTACAGCACGAGGGGCAGGGCCAGGAACAGAGGCACAGCAGAGGTGCAGGACGTGCTGAGGTGGGTGTCCTGCTCCAGTAAAATAAAGAGCCAGCTGGAATGAGAGCAGTTGGAAAAATGTCTCAAGTGCAGGTATCTAAGATGTGATGTGCTTGGAGCCAGGCTCTCAGTGGCCAAGGGCAATGCCTGGAGTGTTGGAGTTCTGCTCTTTGTTTTGCAGCACACAGAGCACCCTGGCAGGGCAGCTCACTGATCTCCAGCATGAGCTGTGCTGGTGTCCTGTGGCAAACACCAAAGTCTCTCTTCTGGCCAAACAAGCTGCATGGGAAGGAGTACTGGCAGCTTAAGACTCCCTCCATGGTGTTTTCAGGGCTTGCCCTGGGTACACTGGTGAGCATAAAGGTGAATGGCTACTTCACCGTTCCTTCAGCAACATTTTGCTTTTTCTGTTCTCCTGATAGAAATAAAACTTATGCTAGTCGGTGACAGGTTGAGAATTAAGCAGTTCCTCACCTTTTTTTGCAGTCTTTTTATGCTGTGTTGCTGTTGGTTTAAAATATATTTGATTTTTCTCGCCTGTGGAAACAAGCACAACTGAGGAAAAAAGCTTGCTAGGAATAAATTGACACCTCTTTCTATGCAGTGTTAAATAAGATGAATAGAAAGGTTTTCTTAACCTTGTGCTCTCGAGAAGTGTTTTGAGCCTTTAACTTCTACTGGCATGATTCCATGTGTCTCTGCTTTCTTACATTACTTTTCTCATGTCACCCCTAAAATTGTCAAGTCAAAATCAACGTTAAATTGAAGAATTGCATCTACCGAAGACAGAACTTCACGTGTCTTTTGTGCACAGTGAAAATACTTGTGGAAATTGCTTTCTCTGGCCTTAAACCATTTTTCATTTTTAGAGATCGTATGAAAGAACTTAATCCAAATGAGATTTGCAGCTTCAGTTTTTCCAGACTATTCTTCCCAACATCAATCATGATGTGTAAAGCAGCCTAGCACACTTCCTAATGAGCCATGCATGACAGTATTCATTTTTCTTTGCAAACAGGAAATGCAAAGTGATGTTAAGAATCAAGTTATAAAATTCATAGAAGGGATTGAGTTACTTATGATTTCCATTACTCCAGTGCTGGGAGAACACCAGCTCAGTAGACATCCTGTTATTCTAAATGCAGCAGAGAAATGAATTTTCAGGGATGCCTTTTGCTTTGATTCTTATATGAAACTCTGGCAATTTTTCAGAAATGGTCAAAAGTCATGAGAAGGACTGTCCAAAATCAGAGTATAAGGCTTGGAAATGGAGATGAGGAATTTTAAAGTAATGAAATATTTAAAAGTTGTTTTTATTTTTCACCTCAATTTTGGAGTCTGCTCATTTCAGATTTTCAGTCTTTTCCTCACAGCCAAGAGAGCAAGATTTGGATCATTTTTTATGTAGTGACATGTAATTCACTTTTCTCACCATTTTGTGCACACAGCAAAATCTCAGGAGATGGGAGGCTTGTATCTATTTTTACAAAGGTAACAGATAGTGCTGAAAAATGTATAATACTCCTGCTTAGGACAAGGTCAGTTTGGATATTCCTTAGTTATGGAAAGGAAATACATTGTTTTGGGCTTGGGCATCACTGTTAGGATGTAAACACACTGGAGACATAACTGCTAGATGATAATACATATGAGGAAGGATTGAAAGAGTTGGACTTGCTAAGTCTAGAAGCAATAAGATGGAAAGTGAATAGAAGAGTTTTTCAGTCCGTAAAATTTTGTTGAACTTGCTCAGTGCCTTCAGAAGGTGATGTATTCTAGCAGTTTAAATTTAACCCTTGGTGTCAAGGTGCCAGAATTGAAGTCTAAAACCAAAACCTGAGACACATTGCAGCCTTATGAGGCGAGGTAAGAAAAAGCATTTTGGATTTCGTTCATTCCTTGTTAGTGTTCTGCTCTTGAGATGCAGGTGACCACATTTTGGGGTTGTGAATGACAAATATTTTTAACTCAAGGTCCTTGGTCTTTGGGCAAACCCTTGGTTGTCTCATGGTGGATTCCAGAATAATGGATGAGAGTTTGGGACACAGGGTGTGGCTCGTGGATGCTGATGTACTTGTCTGAAATTCAGTGAACCTGTTGTCACTGCTCCATAGAATGTCACTCAATATTATTTCACTTGCACAAGACCAAACCCAAAGGGCTCCAGCATTATACTGTGGCTGGGACAGAACTAACAGAAGGAAACTGCTTCCTGCAGAGACTACAGATACAGACCATCAAAAGATGAAGCTATGAAAGACATTTCAGTGGCATTTCCTCTACAGATATCTCAGGTGTTGCTTTAGTTATTTCTTAGAGTTTAAATCACTGATCTTGACCCTGTGTTCAGCAGCAGAGCACCCCTAACATCAAAGAAACTATCTGAACTCAAACTTGCTGTGAATTGTTAGAAAGAGTCAGAAGGAATTCTTATTCTAAAGTTGCTTTTGATTAATGTATCTTGTATCTGGGCAGTTCCCTGCCTGATATGGTATAAGTTGTATTTCTTGACTGTTTTTTTTCCCCACAAGGGTGTGCAGAGGTAATGATGTCCATGGGGAAGAAAGGAATGGAGAGATGCAGCAGCACAGTGTTAGAGATGTGCATTTAGGGCTGGATGCAGCTTTGCTGGTGCTGCAGGTGGTGTAATACCTCAGCACAGCTTCTCTGTGATGTGATCTGACATGCCGCTTTGGGATGGGCATCCTGACACAGCCAGCAGCTCTTCCCTCGCTGGGAACTTTGCCCCAGGTGCTTTGTGTACTGGCTGCAGGTCATCTTCAGAACCATTTTCCTCTCACAAACATCTCCAGAATCAGTTTCTGACAATGTATGCTCCAGCCAATACAGTTCCACTGAGGGAAGAGCTGTAATACTTTCAAGTGACTCATGCACAGTAATTTAGAGGGTGGCTGCCTACAATTTCCAGGTGCCATCAATCTCCTTGGTAAGATAATTTCCTGCCTTCATATATATGGAGGAGGAAAGGATACACCATGAATTTCTGATGATGGGGGTGATACTTAGCCTTTAGATAGTGTTTTTAGCCTTCAAGCAGCTTACAAGTGAGCCTTAATGTTCATCATATCCTTCAAAGTCGTTAAATGTTAATATTCCCTTTTTATAGAGGGTGAAGTTGAAGGAAAGGAGTTAGCTGACCTTCTCAGGACTCTGGGAAGAGCCATGGGAGTGCATTTCAAGCCTGAGTGATGTATCCCTGCTTTCCCTCCCAGGTTTCTGTGTTTGTGCCACTGTTTCTGTAGCAGCCCTGGGCAGGTGCAGGGTCTGTCATGGGGTGCTGGCTCAGAGCAGCCAGGTGGCTGCTCTGGGACATTACTGAGACATTTGCAAGCTAACAGTTGGAAACTTTTGAAGATGTTCCTAAATGGTGCTTAATGTCAACAGGAGCTACTGAAGTGGTTCTTTGAGATGCCCAGTGGTTCTCTGAGACACACTAAGTCTGCAAAAAGCTTTCAGCCACCAGCCTCCAATAAAGTGACCTTGTGGGTGGAGTCCTACTTGATTCAGTGCTGTTGGTTTTTTCCATTGACTTCAGTGAGCTTAATGAAAATCTTGGAGGTAGCATTTGTAGGATTTTTGTTCAAAAACACATATTTGTTTTATTTCCTTCTGTGTCTGCCATAGCTTCTAACCTTCTGCATGCTGAAACAAAAATACAACTGAAGGCTGCAGATGCAGGAGGTTTCTTTTGAAGCAGTGTGGGAGTCTGCCAGGGAGACAGAAGTGGAAAACATTGATATTTGTTTAGAAAGCCCTGGTGTCTATCAGAAATATGTTTTATTCATGGAAGACAACTCATAAAAGGTCAGAAAAATAGGAGAATGCTTATTTACTCCATTCAGTTAAACAGAACATTGGCACTGTGAAAAGAAGTGCCATCTAATTACATGACCCTTTTTTAATGTGTTGATTTAAAATTATATTTTAGTCAGCATGTTTTCTTTACAGAAATGTTTTCATTAACATCTTTGTTCAATGCAAAAAAATATTAATTATAAGAATGTTTTTAAAATTGGGAAATTTAAAAAAAAATATTTTAGGTTTTTTTCACTTTTCGCCTATTTCTAGTCAGGGAATCTAAAAAAGAGTGAAATTATATTTGCAGCTCAATTTTTTGATCAATTTAGTTTCATTAACTTCTAAGTGCTTTAATGGCAAGCATTGTAAAAATTCAAAGTTTTGAAGTTTCACATTCATTTGCCTATCCTGTAGAACTCACAGTTTTAATGACACAAATTATCATTTTCTATCTTTCCAAAATAAAAATCAGCTAGAAGGTAGAGGTCAAAGTGGGCCAGAATAAGTCAGCTGGTTAAAAGTGACAGGAAAGCAGACAAATAGACACAGAAGGATTAAAAAAAGCCTTAGCAGATGTTTGGTGTTAATGGGAATGTCCATACAGGTGCTCTCTCATATTTTGTTCACAGAATTCATAAGAATTTTGTCTTTTTAAGAGCTTTACCTTCCACTAAATGAGGCCAAAGTAGTCTAGTTGGCTAAAAACCAATGAGAAAGGAGACAAATGGAGATTTGCAGCTAGACATGCTTGGGGAAGCAGGATTTCCAAAGGGAATTAGGCTAAAGAGATGGGCTAAAAGCAGCAGTAGCCTTCAGAGCCCAAACCCAGCTCTGCCCCTAGAAACCATCTCCCCTTCCCACCTCCTTTCTGGAAGCATTACAGGAGATGTGATAAGTAAATACAGGCTTAATATAGCTGTTTACCAAAGCTCTTGGGGAAAGTCTAGCAAAATATGCTTTCATAAATAAACCAGAGCTAATTAAGAACCACTTGAAAAGCTAGCACAGGGGAAGGATGGGAGAAAATTAGCATGTAACGTCTGTGTGGTTAGCAGAAACACAATTCCAGCTGGGATGAGACAGAAACCTGACTGGGAGTTGGATTTATCCATTCTTTCTCATGTTGGGTAGTATCCTATTAAACACATCATGCCATTAAATTCCATTGAGCAGAATAAGACCTTTCCTAAGTAACCTGCAGCTAAAAATCTGATAAATGTCTGATAAAGTTAGAAGGAGGGCAAGTGTGTAATTACAAGGAAGATCAGTCTTGGTGCTCAGGGTAAGTACAGCTGTCACAAGAATGAGGTGCTTTCAATGTGCTTTTAAATTGCATTTGGGAAGAAGAGAACACCTTGGGAGGCTGCAGAGAAGTTTTGTTTGGGGCTTTCAGTGTTTGAAGGTACAAGGGCATGTCAGACACAGGGGAAAGGTTCTCAGCACATTGTACCTTCTGCTGTGCTCTTTCTGCACACCTTCCCTGCACATGGAACACCCTGACTGCCACTGCCTGGTTTCCTGGCTTGTAAAATCTGTGCCAGCATTCTTTGGTGTGGATCTGCTCACAAACTGCCTTAATACGGTCTCATTGTCAGACCTGTCATACCTGTCTCTCTCACCTGCTGGGACAAGACCCTGAGAACATCTGGAAACAAATGTGAAGAGCTTTGCAGATCCTTTGTCTCTTGCAGAAAACCTCTGTACCCACTGTGCTGTAGGCACAGCTCATTTGTCAGTCCCTTTGGTAAGTGACTCACACCTGCTCCATCCACTGGCACTGACAAATCCCTCACAAAGGAGGTGGCTTCGCCTCCCATGGGGATGCATTACTCTTGCCCAGCTCATCCCAGTAGAGGGAGATCACAAAGCCTGCAGTGCATTTCTTAGAGGACTGTCCAGCACTGAGACATTCCAAAGTTTGAGCTGCTGGTCAGGTCTAGGGTTTTGATCCAAGAGCTGCTCTGGCTGGCATTTAGGTTTGCTGCTGCTGCTTTAATCTGCAGTGCTTATTCAGGCATAGCCTGGCTGCTCTACTGACTTGTGCTCTGCACAGGCACAATGCCCTTCTGTGGGATGTGAGCTTTCCAGTGGCAGCCTCTCCTGGAGAGGGGCAGTCTCAGCAGCAGCTGAGCTGGGGCTGGCCAGACCTGCCCTTTCTCCTGGTTTAGGTACAGGACAGAGACCTGCAGGACTGATGAAGGTCAGTTCTCTACTCCACTTTATTTCCTCTGGTACATGAAACAGATTTTGGTTGTAGCAAGACCTATGGCTGTTGGTTTGTGAAGTGAGAATTTAAGTAAGGACCAAGAAGCAGAACTATTCAGTCATTGTGAGTAAGACATTTATAGCAGTTTTAATGCCTCACGGTATGGGCAAGTGGAGAACTGGAGTTTTGTCTTGAAAACCCCCAAATTACTTGCCCTATTTGCCTAATTGCCCAGGCAAAGAGCAGCCATTAGGCACTGTTGGACCTACATACAGGCACTACAACAAAGACTGTTCTCAGAGCATTTTTTACAGCCTTGGGCTGTGGAAGAGCAATGTGGAATGCTGCTGGAATGACCTAAGAACTGTCCAAGTCCCACGGATGAGATGGGCTGTTCTGTCCATGTGCTGCAGGGCCATGTTTGATTCAAATACTGACTGCTCACATTTCCTTCCAGCAGATAGATTTGTATAAGTCTCCTGTTCTGGAAACCCATCTGTATTTTCTTTCACAGTTTCGATATTTCTAAGCATATTTTATATTCATGTTCTCCAACCTTTGAATTCCTAAGTGCTGTCAAGTTCCATGATTCCACCAGGACTGCCTAGGTGGCATTTGCAACCAGCTGGTGGTGGAAATAGTACATGGCACAGGGGAGGAAAACTAAACTCATATAATCTGTTGCCTTTACACAATCTGCTTGCTGAATTAATTTGACTGGCTGGCAGCAGGTGGAAGGAAGGTGAGACCCTCAGGAAGGTTTTGTTAAATGGCAGTCCTAAACTCTGTTTTTATTGTAAGGATCAGGTTTTGGATCTGCCCAGTGTGGCTGGAGCCTGTGCTGTACACTGGGGACGTGAGAGGCAAGTCTGATTCCATTTGCTTTTGGGATTTGAGGGCAGACATGCTAAAGAGGCAAGGTTATTGTAAGTTTTACTCCCTTCATGCAAAGGTTGTTCTGTACCTCAGGACTCCCTGATGAGGTAACCAATTTTTTGGTTTGTTTTTTCCCTTTCTCTTTACCACATGAGCTGTCAAACTGGGCTCCACAGCTAAGTGCCATACACATCATTGTCCTAAATGTTATCCTTTTGTGGCCTCCAGAAGCTAAATACCTCCCAGCAATATGAATTTAGACATGATTAAAGGTCACAGACATCTCTGAACAGCTCTGCATGCCTAAAGCCCTTGGAAGTGTTCACCCACTGCTGCCCAAGTCCATGCCAAACCAGCAGCCTCCCAACTGGGCTGCCTTCAAAATACCACTGCCTTTTCTGTAGACAAGGATGTGCCTTGAAAAGCTGCATTTACTCCCACTTTCAGGGACATGTAAGGAATTGGGAATCTGTGTTATCCCTGCCCCATGTTTCTTTACTCTGCAGTGAGCACATAGAGTTGATTTATCCTGAAAGGTGCTTGAGCCTGGCCTGTTGTAATTAGCCTTAGGTAGATTTTAAATGAGCTCCATGACATCATATCTGGACACTTCTGTTTTTCCTGTATTTCTGAGGTACCTTTATTACTCATTGTGCTGAATCTGTGATTTGTAGCTCCTATATTTAGTGGTTCAGAATCTCTCTTTACTGGAATAAGTGTTGATTTCACTGTTTGATCCAGGGCAGAGAAACTTCTAGGACATGCTGTCATTCCTTGGTGCTGGAACCTCATTGTTCAGCTCATCTGCTCATCTCTTGGCAATCCCCCACCTTCCTCTGTATGCATCATTTGTACAGAAACCATTTGTGTCACGTGCAAATCTGTGTGGGGGTTTTTTTTAGGCCTGGTTTTCTACTTACACTGACAAATTTGTAATCCCCTGCATTGCTTCAGCCTAAGACCACTTGGTATTTTTGATAGCCTAATGTAGGAAGTAATAAAGTTGGATAGAAGCTGGGATAAATTGTGGTTTATTTGTGGCTTGTAAGAAGCTTATGTATTCTTTGCCAACATCTGGCAGCTTGGGAGCTTGGGTGGAAGTGAAGGAAAGTGGCTCTGAGCTGCAGGCTGTGCTTGCTGCAGTGCCCAGGGGTCTCTGCAGCCCAGCCTGTCTGCCCTGGGAGGGGAGGGAGGCACTAAAGGCTGCTCTGGGGGACAAAGCTGCAGCTGGACTTTGAAGAAGCACTTGGTGCCACCCAGCCTAATCTTGATTGCAAACAACTGGATTTTTTTCCTTTTTTTTTTTCCTATTTTTTTCCTTTTCCCCCTGTTTGTTATTGATTGATTATCACTCCTTTTGCCAAAGATTTTTGTCAATGCAACTGATTCAACACATCATAGGTAATTTTAAACAAAACATTTTTCTAATTTTCTTTTCTCTAGATTATTTTACCTTTTTCTTTCTTTTCTGAAAAATGCAGTATCTGCAACTGAGTGCAGTGTATCAGTTAAGTGAAATAATTCCTCTACACCTCCTGTGCTTTATATAAAATATCCTGGAGCCAGTATTAATTGCTTTTCCAACTTGAAGGTAACTCTGGTCTCTGTTCTTTCCTCCCCCAATTCAATTTTTTATATAATCATTCCCATCAGCATTATTTTCAGGTTTTCTTGAAAATTTTTTCCTCCTAAATGTGAGTGTGCCAGGCTAATTAGAATGGTGGGGCAGAATTTTAAAGATGCTCCCACTCACCCACAGTTCTACTGAATGTGATTAAGTAACAAAGATTACAATGTACAATGCATAGCGATTTATTGACCCACATCAATAATAGTCATGCACTGAGGATCAGGTGATTTTGATACCTCTAACCCTTGTTCTGACCTGTTCTCAGATATTTTTTAAATCCTTCAGGGTGAATGATCAGTGGGGATCATAGAATTTAAGAGATATTTTTTTATGGGAACCAGCTTCTCAGTCAGTTTTTTTTGGGTAATGAGAATCCCTTTCTTTCCTCTGCCTGCTGCCTAATGCCTGATGGCCTCAGACAGTGAAACAAAGCTCAGGCACCATCCAGTTCCCATGGCAAAACCCTGGCAAGTCTTCAATTACTTTCATGGAAGCTATTTCAGAGTGACACCAGTTTTCCCAATTAAATAGCAGGAAGACTATTTCTTTAGGCTTGCAGCTTGAACTCTCTGCTGTGCTAGATTTTATCCAGCATTCCTGCTGAAGTCAGGTGTATTTATTGTAGTGTGTTGCAAGCATGGGGATTTTTTCTGATTGATGATTAATCAGCACATTGTCAATAAATACCTTGTAACGTTAGGCTGGCTTGCACTGCTTAAACTTAGTAGTATTTGAAAATTAAGAAGTCTTAATTCTTTTTGTGCCCCTGTGTGCTGTGTTTGCTCAGGAGCCCCTGGCAGCAGCACAGCCCATCCCAGGCTGTTTGGGCTGCTCACAGCTCTGGGGAGTGAAGTGTTTACCACAGCCCAGGCTTCTCACCCAGCCTGCTCACATTTGTAAGAGTCCCACCTAAGCTGCTTTTTGGCAGAGGTTAATGGAATTAACTGTTCTGCTTTATTTTGGAAATTAGGCCTCTAGGCATCCTCGTTTGCAAAGCTTTTTCCCTGCTTTCCTCTTCATTTCCCACTGAAGGAAACAAAGGCTCTGTCCTCAGGGAGAAGGAACAAATGGATTTTTCACTCATCTAATTCCAATTGTCTCTTTCAACTCAGTGACATTTAAAAGTTCTATTTCCTATAAACATACTGCTAGGGTATTCCATGCTGCATGTTAACCTGGGTAATGAAATGTTGCAGCAAATCCGTGTTAACTGTGGTTACATTACATGAAAAAACAGAAAGAAATTATCTTTTCATTTTTCATCAAGTGTAAAAGACACTCTGGGATAAATTGAGTTTCACATTGAAAAGGCAGAGAGTTCTAATTTTAATTCATAGCTAAGTAATCATGTTAAATGAAGATCAGTCAGCTCAGTGCAAGCTACTTTAAAACAGAACTTCTTTGTTGTAAATCACTTCTGTCTATACTGTCAGGCTGATATTTAAGACTTCACAAGGTGCACACACCACTAGAAAATTCTACAGTAGTGTAGAAAACTTTTCCACTTACTTCTTCCAACCATGTTTCAAGGATTCAGTGGGACCAGCCATCATTTCAGACCTATGGAGGTCAATAATTTACAGCATTAGTTTTCTTTGAGTCACTAGCTTCACCTTTATTTTAATAGGAAATGAAAAGGGGAGGGACATTTCCTGGTGGTTAAGAAATATGGGAAAATACTACTTTTTCTTCTCTTGAGAGTAATCTGATTCCACTTTTCAGTAAAGCACCTATATTATGGATGTATCTTGTCAATCTCAAAAACTATTTTGTTAAATGATCTTCTGTAACTTTTTTGTTTGTTCTCTGTGAAGCCCAAGAAGCTGGTTTAGATGGGATTAAGACGTGCTATAATTACTTCTATTATTCATCATCCTACTGCAAATTGTACTGGAATTCACAAAATGAAGAATCATCTTTCATACAAGCCTTGTCTCTAAGTGTTCTATGCCTACAGGATAAAGCACTTTCTCTTGCTTTTAATAAATTGTGAGAGTACTGAGGAGCCCAAGCTAGATTTGAGTGTACCTGAATAATGTGGTATATTCATGGCAACAGTGGTCCAAGAAAATGCTGAAATATTTTCAGTTATTTCAGTGTTCTTGGCAAATACAAGTCAAGGTAATAGGTTGTCAGAATTATGGCTCAGGAAATGACTAGATAAACTCTGCAAAATTGGCTTTAAGTTCCTAAACCTTTCTCTGCAGGGATGAGCTCTCAGTATTCAGTGGCACATCCATAGGGACACCTTCCACTGCCCCAGGCTGCCCCAAGGCCTGGGGCACTGCCAGGGATCCAGGGCAGCCACAGCTGCTCTGGGCACCTGGGCCAGGGCTGCCCACCCTCCCAGGGAACAATTCCTGGCTTTTGAGCAGCTCTGCAAGGACAAGGGCCTAGAGAATTGCCAAAAGGCCATTTTTGGAACTATTTAGTGGCATCAGAAACACCAAGGAGAAGCTTCAAAGATGGCTTATCTGAGCAGGTGCTGATAATAAATAAATTGCTCATTTGCAGACAAGTGAAGATGGCAATTCTGCTTATATTCTTGCTTAATTTTTTGAGTGATTACTAATTGATTTGCAGAACTGGAGCTGCTGCCATTTGATTCTTCTTCTCATTTATCACACAGATTAATTTCTGACCATTTGTATCTGTGAAGCATGTGGTCTTCTAGCCCAAAACCACAAAGACATCCATTTTACATTTTAGAAGTATGAAGTCTGTTCTGAGCATTTATATTAAACAATGAGATAAAGAAGTGAAAATAGAAAAGTGGCAGATTTCTAGAACTCAGGCATCTTTTTTCAGATTGGCTATTTATGGAATACTGATAGCTGAATGTTCTTTCCTGCCATCTTGCTAAGATGTGCCATGTTCCTGGAGGCCTGAGATGTGTCATCACTACACATGGCTATGTTGGAATTGCTTATTTGCATCAGGGGCCTTCCTGTGGGAGAATCCTGAGCAGGATGGAGTGCTTGGACAGCAGCAGAGGGTGGGACCTGCTAAGGACCACAGGGAGCTGCTGGAAAGGTGGAGCCTGCCCAGGGTGTTTCTGGCTCTCTAGGTAGGGCTGAGTTCTCCAGATGGGTTTCATACCTCGTTTTATCCAATGTTCCCTTGATGTTCCTTTGGGCTGAGCCAAGGGAAGGAGCTGATCCAGCCTAGCAGTAACTCTTTAAGGATTTTAAAAAGCAGAAAAAGTACTTTTCCAGTGAATCATGGCCCTGTGTGAAACCCCAAACCCTGCTCCATGTGCTCAGTACCAGGTCTAGCAAGGGAGAGAGAGAAAATCCAGACAGCATCTTCAACAGTCTGTAATTGGGTCAGTTTAAAGTAGCTGTGAAGCTGCAGCCTGGAGTGGAAACAATCAGTAAATCCTTGATAAGAGTTTCTCTCTCATTATCGACTCTGCTAATTTTCCTGAAGGCCTTGGGGACAGAACATAAACTTTGGTTTGCCTTGTGTCAGCAGCAGGGCCTGGCTGAAGGCTCAGCCCTCGTTTCCTGGAAGTTGCCCTGGCACTGCTCCTTCCCCCCTTGCTGCTGCCTTGCTGGCCCTGGCAGCTGCCCTGCTGCTCCTCAGGATCTGTGCCTGGGCCTCCCTGCTGCTGGGCTTTGCAGCCAGTGTTTCAGGAGCCTGAGGGAGGAGCTTTGCACTGCAGCTGCTCTTGAAAGCCAACTGAGTTAAAGCAAAAAAGGAAACCAAAAGCCCAGAGAAATGTGGTTACTTTTTGTTAGGGTGAAAATGGAACATTTCATCAGCTGGATGAAAGGAGCCAAGTCATTTGGAGAGGAGAGTGGGTGACTGGGTAGTTAAGACACTGTGTTGGAACAGTGGTGATAAACTTTAAATCATAGCTCTACCTGCTCTGAAAAGAGCAGATTTAATAAAAAACACCACACCAGAGCCACCCAACAATCTGTCTCTCTCTAGTTGCCTATCTAAGGCACAGCCCAGGGCTTAAGAGCTGATTTTCTAAAAAATGTTTCTAGAACAGTGTCCCAGGCACAGGGAAAACATCTAAATGATCTGTCTTCATGTTTTCCTGGAACAAGGAGGACAGCAAAGCCTCAGTGGTGCTTTGTCAGACTAAGCAGAGATTCCCTCTGGAGAAGGGAATCATTAGCAGTGCTCACAGGTGCATGGCAGAGCTCAGGGCATTCCTGAGAGAGCCCTTTTAAAGAGCTACATCTTTGTACATCTCCTGGGGCTCTGTGCTGGCCCAGCACAGGGGCTGCTGCTTCCCTCCCTGAAATGCTCTGCCTGAGACTGTGCTCTCCAGGCAGGAGGAGACACTTGGATCTGCATCACCTTGGTTTCTCCTAAAAGGTTATTATTCTATTCTATTCTATTCTATTCTATTCTATTCTATTCTATTCTATTCTATTCTATTCTATTCTATTCTATTCTATTCTATTCTATTCTATTCTATTCTATTCTATTCTATTCTATTCTATTCTATTCTATTCTATTCTATTCTATTCTATTCTATTCTATTCTATTCTATTCCATTCCATTCCATTCCATTCCATTCCATTCCATTCCATTCCATTCCATTCCATTCCATTCCATTCCATTCCATTCCATTCCATTCCATTCCATTCCATTCCATTCCATTCCATTCCATTCCATTCCATTCCATTCCATTCCATTCCATTCCATTCCATTCCATTCCATTCCATTCCATTCCATTCCATTCCATTCCATTCCATTCCATTCCATTCCATTCCATTCCATTCCATTCCATTCCATTCCCAGTTTTCTGTGTTTTCAGGCTCAGACATGGTGTCCTTAGCTCCTGTGGACACAAGTGCTCATAGGAGTTCAGGGAAACAGCACTGGTTATCATTGGCCAATCTAAGTGAGGGGATCACGGTCTGGCACTGAAGCTTTCCCTTCTTTATAACAACTTGTAACACATTTGAAGGAGACATGAGCCCTGACTAACTCTAGATGTGGGAAAAC
Source organism: Luscinia megarhynchos (assembly GCA_034336665.1). Taxonomy (NCBI): domain Eukaryota; kingdom Metazoa; phylum Chordata; class Aves; order Passeriformes; family Muscicapidae; genus Luscinia; species Luscinia megarhynchos. Next base: position 33,639,066 of record CM067569.1, on the reverse strand, counting down.
TCTTCACAACAAATAATTTGCTCTTTACTGTAATTGCTGATCTTGCAATGTTGGGAGGGTGGATTCTAATGCCGAATAAATGAAAATTTCATTTATATTATTGTTTTCAGTATTGATGATCAGTAAAATAATTGCTCTGTCTTGATGTCTAATTCCAAACTTTAAAAGAAAGGATGTTATTCTATTAGTGTTATCTGGGTGAGTCATGTGGGAGAACTCAAGTTTCCTGACTGCTATAGAAGATAGCCAGTTTGGCTTGCATACAGATGTAAAATGTTTTAAAAGAATAAGTTTGTGGCTCAGGCCAGGAAAGCATTGTCACTCATAAATGTATGGGAAGCTGACAGAAGAGGGGTTGGTAATAAGGAATCAGTTTTAAGAGGCTGTTCTGGAAGACCTGCATGATTTGTGCAATGCTAGTTGAGACAAGAAAATGCAGCTGTGTCTGTGCAGAGCTCCTGTACAGCAGGTTTGTTCTGCTCTCTGCAAAGCAGGATGCATTTCTGTGCAGGGAACATGTACTTTGAGCTAATCTCCATATTATGCATCTTTGAATTTACATTTGTATAATGAGGCAATATAGATCTCATAAGCATCTTTTGGAGCAAAACTCCCCCTCAGACTTTTTTTTTAAACTTAATGGTTTTGCTTTCTCAGAGACTCTGGACATGGAGCCCTTTGTGTAGCTGACTAATAGAACTGTCATTGTTCCTTTCTGCTTTAAATGGAACACTGCATCATTTCTTTTTCCATCCCAAGTAATTTTGAAAGCACAAAAATAGATGGTCAGTCATCTCTGTATTTTGAAAGGCTCTTGTTTTCACATAGAAATTGCTTCATGTTCTACTCTTGCTTCTCTGAACAGTAATGTTGGGTCCCTGAATGTGTGTTTGAAAGATCATCTGCTTCTGATTGGGAACAAGTGTCATGTACTGCAGCTCTTCTGAGCTGAAATTGGGAGCTGCTTCTGTATTATTTCCCCGTGGCTGGCTGGAGAATCCAGTCACACCAAGGGAATGTTTTCCCCATGCAGCAGCTGATACAGCAACTGTAGCTGCACTGGAGTGCTTGGTGAATGAAAGCACTGCTGGCTTATGGGCTGTGCATTAATGCAGATATATTAAAAGCCTTCTGAAGACGTTGGCACAATTCTCCTAGTGCTAAATGAAATACAAATGAAGGTTTAATTGCTAAATCCAGACCTCTCCTGCATTATGAAGCCTTTTCTTTGCTCTTGCTGTTGTAAGAGAAATACTAGCATGGCATATTAAATTAATGTTTCTTCTGGAACCCACAGAGGTCGTCTGTAAGTAGAGTTGCTCAAAAATTGCCTTGTAGAAGTTAATAGAAAAATATTCCAAATCTTTGCAGCAGCTTTAGCTATGAGCTGCCCAACATGGCTGGGCAGGGAATGGCTACAGTGCCTGCCATGCATTCAGTGTCCTGACAAGCCTCACAACAGTGGAGGCACATCTGGTCCCAGGGCTGTGTTCAAGGATGAACAGTGGGCAGCATGGACAGGAGTGTGCAGGGTCCCTGTGCTGCCTGCTGGGACAGGGACAGGGACAGGGACAGCATGGACAGGAGTGTGCAGGGTCCCTGTGCTCCCTGCTGGGACAGGGACAGGGACAGCATGGACAGGAGTGTGCAGGGTCCCTGTGCTGCCTGCTGGGACAGGGACAGGGACAGGGACAGCATGGACAGGAGTGTGCAGGGTCCCTGTGCTGCCTGCTGGGACAGGGACAGGGACAGGGACAGCATGGACAGGAGTGTGCAGGGTCCCTGTGCTGCCTGCTGGGACAGGGACAGGGACAGCATGGACAGGGAGTGTGCAGGGTCCCTGTGCTGCCTGCTGGGACAGGGACAGCATGGACAGGAGTGTGCAGGGTCCCTGTGCTGCCTGCTGGGACAGGGACAGGGACAGCATGGACAGGAGTGTGCAGGGTCCCTGTGCTGCCTGCTGGGACAGGGACAGGGACAGCATGGACAGGAGTGTGCAGGGTCCCTGTGCTGCCTGCTGGGACAGGGACAGCATGGACAGGAGTGTGCAGGGTCCCTGTGCTGCCTGCTGGGACAGGGACAGGGACAGCATGGACAGGAGTGTGCAGGGTCCCTGTGCTGCCTGCTGGGACAGGGACAGCATGGACAGGAGTGTGCAGGGTCCCTGTGCTGCCTGCTGGGACAGGGACAGCATGGACAGGGAGTGTGCAGGGTCCCTGTGCTGCCTGCTGGGACAGGGACAGGGACAGCATGGACAGGAGTGTGCAGGGTCCCTGTGCTGCCTGCTGGGACAGGGACAGGGACAGCATGGACAGGAGTGTGCAGGGTCCCTGTGCTCCCCTGCTGGGACAGGGACAGGGACAGCATGGACAGGAGTGTGCAGGGTCCCTGTGCTGCCTGCTGGGACAGGGACAGGGACAGCATGGACAGGAGTGTGCAGGGTCCCTGTGCTGCCTGCTGGGACAGGGACAGCATGGACAGGAGTGTGCAGGGTCCCTGTGCTGCCTGCTGGGACAGGGACAGGGACAGCATGGACAGGAGTGTGCAGGGTCCCTGTGCTGCCTGCTGGGACAGGGGCAGCATGGACAGGAGTGTGCAGGGTCCCTGTGCTGCCTGCTGGGACAGGGACAGGGACAGCATGGACAGGAGTGTGCAGGGTCCCTGTGCTGCCTGCTGGGACAGGGACAGCATGGACAGGGAGTGTGCAGGGTCCCTGTGCTGCCTGCTGGGACAGGGACAGGGACAGCATGGACAGGAGTGTGCAGGGTCCCTGTGCTGCCTGCTGGGACAGGGACAGCATGGACAGGGAGTGTGCAGGGTCCCTGTGCTGCCTGCTGGGACAGGGACAGCATGGACAGGAGTGTGCAGGGTCCCTGTGCTGCCTGCTGGGACAGGGATAGCATGGACAGGAGTGTGCAGGGTCCCTGTGCTGCCTGCTGGGACAGGGACAGGGACAGCATGGACAGGAGTGTGCAGGGTCCCTGTGCTGCCTGCTGGGACAGGGACAGCATGGACAGGAGTGTGCAGGGTCCCTGTGCTCCCTGCTGGGACAGGGACAGCATGGACAGGAGTGTGCAGGGTCCCTGTGCTGCCTGCTGGGACAGGGACAGCATGGACAGGAGTGTGCAGGGTCCCTGTGCTGCCTGCTGGGACAGGGACAGGGACAGCATGGACAGGAGTGTGCAGGGTCCCTGTGCTGCCTGCTGGGACAGGGACAGCATGGACAGGAGTGTGCAGGGTCCCTGTGCTGCCTGCTGGGACAGGGACAGGGACAGCATGGACAGGAGTGTGCAGGGTCCCTGTGCTGCCTGCTGGGACAGGGACAGGGACAGCATGGACAGGAGTGTGCAGGGTCCCTGTGCTGCCTGCTGGGACAGGGACAGGGACAGCATGGACAGGAGGGGCAGCACAGATGGCTGTGATGGGATACTCAGAGCTCAGCAGTGCCCACGTTCATGGGCCACTTCTCCCAGGCTTGTAGGCATTGAGGAGGGAGCTTGAAAACGAGCCTAAATCACTTTGTTTCATTTCCCCTTAGGGTCTGTTTAAGGAAATAATGATTGAAGAGGAGATGGTTGCTGTGAAGGGTTGGTTCTGGAAACAGTGATTGTATGACTTGTTTTCTACACTCTTGGTTTTTAGCACAGATTTAAAGATCCATTTGTAATCTCTTTTTCCTTTGAAGTGTATGCAGGACTTTTGTTTAGATTTATAAAACTGCAGGGCTTTAGTGGGTCTCTAAGGCTTTTGTGGCTGATCTTGATGAACACAGTGCCTTTCCAAAGGAGAAATGCTGCAAGGCAGGAGCAGCAGCAGGCACTATGCCTGTGTTTCAGTGCAGTATTTCACACTGCTGTGTTCAGCTGCACAGCTGCAGTCATCTGGCTCTTCTAACTCCCTCATGTCTCCAGAAGTGCTTGGATTGCCCTCTTCATTATCCTACTTTTCCACCTTCTCCCTGCTCTCTCCCCACACTCTTAACTATATTCTTCCCTTCACTTGTACTTTCAGAGCTCCCAGGGCTGTGCTGTACAGACCCAGGAGGTTGCTCTGAGGTCCTGGACCTGCTGTGGGTTGATGGGGAAATGTTAAGGGGAGAGGGAGAAGAGCTGCCCTGGATGGGGCACAGGCTGTGGAGGGAGAGGGGCAGTGAGAAACAGAGACAGAGCTTCCAAGGGGCTTTTTAACAGTGTCCCCACTCATCTCCTTCCTCCTTTGGTGAGTCCTGCTTCAGCCTTCCTTGGGGCACAGCTCACATACAGGCTTCCCTTTGCTTGGCAAAGGGAGAGGTCACACACCTTCCCTGCCTGGAGACTTTGAAAGGTATTTGTGTGGGGTGTCAAACGCCTCTGGGGCTGGGATAAATCAGGGCTGGAGCGGGTTTGAAGGCAGGGAAACAGCAATGGCAAGAGAAAAACAAAGTGTCTCTTCTAAACTTGAATGGCAACTTGGATTTGTATAATTACACTGTTCAAGCACTAAAGTAGCACCACTCCAGGAATCCATTTTACCTTGAAATAGCAAAGTGACATGGAGGAAGTTGTTAGTGGATGGCTGGAGCTCACTTTGTCACAGAACCACATCAGAAAATGTTCAATTCCACTATTTAAAGAATTACCCATTGGTGCCCAGTTCTGTTAAACTTTGACAATCCCAGGTGAGGCAGGTGGGATTAAGAGTCCAGAAAGATGGATTTTATTCTCAGTGTGTGCCAATTTTGATGTTACATTTTACAAGTCAGTCTCTCCATGGATATAATTTTAATAGGTTTCTAGATCTTTCAATTAAGAACTAGTTGTAAAGCTCTCCCAGCTGTTATTGGAGTCCTACATAAAGTTTCAATAGCTTTGTGAGGTATGAATTTTCTTTTATAAACTCTCCCTAGCCCTTTGTCCTGTATAATTGACACATTTGGCCATTTGCCTATTTCTTTGGTCCTTTATTATTGCTCCTGCCTAGCAGTCTATATTAGATGGATGTTATCTGTACTGGTCCTTGTGGTCAAGGCATCTTAATAAGAAGCTGTCATTTGTGCTGCCTTTTGTTCTTTTGATGCTGGTGAGGTTTCAAAGTGTTAGAATGTGTATTATAGTGATTAGGTTATTATTTTATCAGTGAATTGCTTTTGAGTTGCTGGGTGAATTATGGCTGGTCCTAGTGAGTTCTTACAGTTTACTACTTCAATTTATTCTGCAATAAAATGTCAGTTCATTTTTGGTCACATTTTCAGCCACATCACCCTTTCATCTATGGAAACCTCCCAGCGATTTTCTGTACTAAATGTGCAAAAAGATCCATCTGGTTTTTGTACAGTCACTGTGTTTTCTGTGGATAGTCCAGCTTGATCCCCCAGACTTTGGCAGCCATCCTGCTCCTGATGTAATGATGGAGGAGTGGTGAAGATTATTGTAATGCTGCAGTTTTGTTCCTAAAGCCTTTTGTGGCCTGTCACAGTGTGTTTTTTACAGCTAGCCTGCCATGTTTCTATTCCTTTCTGTTCCATGCATATGCTGTGATGTTTTTAGATGCTGCTGTTGCTAATACCCTCTCCTAGCCCCTTTTCAGCACAAGGGCTGCTCTGCTGTTAGCCTTTCAGCAGGGAGCTTTGAGCTGAGTGCTGTATGCTCACCTTCTATTATGCTGTGCTTACACAACCTTCACATCCTTGCCAATACTAAACATTTGAAATTTTGTTTATTTTATCAAGCTTTCACTCTTTGTTGCATCACCTTTTAAAAATCAAGTGGAATTTTTTTAAACTTTTGTCTGCTTTAGAGATGCTGAATCTTACTGTATCAGGGTCTCTCTTACAGACTGCCTTTTTGGTAATGATGTTCTTGATGAGGACCTTGACACTGCTGCGACTGTGTCTCAAGGTGGCTTTTTTTAGTGGGTCCCCTATCTAGTCACTCACTCCCTGAAGTACAATGCACAGACCAGATTTGTCACACAGCATGTCTGAAATAACTGAACCCTACCATTACTGCTGTTCTCCTGTGCTAGCAATCATTCCACTTGCTCTGGGCACAACAGGGTTGCTCTTCTCAAATGAAAAAGATTAGATTGTCCTTAATAATGTATTTTTCCTGTATTTGAACATGGACTTAGAGTTTCACAGAGATTCTATTTTACTTGTTGGTACATTTCACCAAGCTCTGATACAGTTCTAAGATATTTGTGATATGATTTCTTGACATGATTCCTGTACTGACATGAGTTATTGCATTTTCTTTTTTATCCTTTGTCTAGATACTAAAGTGCCAATAATTATCTCTTTCCTCCAAGTGTTTGCTATTAATCAAAACATACTTACAGGTAGGTGTTGTAGTCTACCCATCTTTTTTTTAACCTTCTCAGCTTTTGTATAGAAACACATACATATTGGTTAGGGCTTTTTGTCTTCTGCCTCTTTTGGAAAGCACCCTTCACCTTTCACTGTGGCCAGTGCATTTTCTGCCCTTGGGCCTGTAGACAGGTGAGGAAAAGCAGACAAAGTCTCCCCATGGGTGTGTCCCTCTCTGAGGGTTCTCAGCTTGTTTTGCAAGTGTTGATGTTATGGGAGTGGGTGACTCAAAGTAATGAATTTCACTCGGCAGCTTAAATCTGTTCTTGTGTCAGTATTAGTTAATATATTTTTGTGATGGATTTTGGGCTCTGCTGCAGATGCTGAGGCTCAAGACTTGCCCTGAAACTCATAAAAGGCCATGGCCCTTGTGGGGAATGCTGTTTGTTGACAGCATTTAATAAATTTTTTGGTACTATTTTGGTTTCACTTTAGAAATACAAGGCAAGTGATACAAGGACAAGTGACAACTGCAGTATTTTTTGTGAGGAAAAAAGAATGCTTCCCTGGCTAGGGAAGGATAAGCTCCAAACAGTCAGGGTAAAATGTTTGTCCATGCTGCTTTGCTCTGGAAGCTTGTCCAAATCACTTCCCAAAATCATGGTAACTGTTACTGTCAATTATGTATCATGGAGAGAATAATGCAGGCAAATCTTTACTCTTGCTTTAGCAGTGGATGCCTAAAGCTGTATAATAAAATGGGATTTTGAGCAACTGCAGATTTTGGACTCCTGTGTCCATCACATCCCCTCCTTTTTCTCTCCACCAGATGCTGTTTTACAAGTATGTAACATTTTATGTGCAAGAAGAGAACAGCTGATTTATTACAGAAATGAAAGAATATTAAACCTTCCACAGGGCTTTAAGGACAGCCTTAGCACAAACACATCTAATCCTGGTCTGATAATAGCAGGCAATGAACTCACAATATTCCATATTACATTAAAATTTCTGTAACCTGGTTGCAAACCGTTTTTCATTTAAATTTTGTTTGCTTAAGTTTATTACAGAAAGCAAAAATAACCCCTGCTCTGATAGCACCTGCAAGATAGATATTGCTCTATTTCTTTGTAAATAAAGGTCTGCATTTTATTACTGGGAAAATTGCTGTATTTCTGCCTTTGCACATCAGGCAATTTTCTGAAGCTCCTCTCAACAGGTATGTTATAATGGCTTTGTATGCTGGAAGGGTATGCCTTTTCTAAATCTCCATCTCCAGATAATGAAGTGCATTAAGAATGAACACCATGGAACTGTGAAGGGAAAACATCTCTGAGCAATGCTCAAACCAGAGCTGAACATCTAAACCCCTGTTCTAGCCACCTAAAGGGAAATTGCCAATGGAAACCTGAATCTTAAAAACAACATCTAAATTTGACTTTGAGAACATCCATCACCTCTTTCATCTTGATGGAATGAAGCAGGACCATTCATGCACTGGGATGACACTGTGTCTCACTGGTGGGTTTGCAGGAGTGGATGACAGCAGACCCTCCATGATTTGGGGCAGAGTTTGCTGCCAGGAAGGTCAGTGTGGCTGCCAGTCCCTCTCCCCCTCACCCCACGTCTCTGAACAGCAGGCAGGTGCTCAGCACAGGATTTGGTAGCCCAGCTGCTGAGCACACTGGCCTGTGCCTTTTTATGGGGAGCAGCATTCCACAGAAGTTCTGTTTGAATTGTAGTGCCAGGGAAATATCTGGGGATGCCATTTAATGGTATTAATTATTGTGGTTAATAAGCAGTGGCTCCTGGGTTTACTTAGCATATGTTAATCTGTGGTGTATTTATTTGTGGATAAAGAGGCCATTTGTCTTTTTAGGGGAAAATAGCTCAGATCAGACTGTATTAGTTTTCATAAGATGGTGTTTTAGTAAGATAAACAAAAAATGTGACAGATTTCATATGTGTTTTATAACCAAATATTTTACATAATGTTGTTTTTCTTCTCTTTTTGGTATACTCTGGAGGCAGTCATGCATGGGTTGTGAGAATAACAGAAATTACTTGAAGTAACTCGGCCTTTATCTGAGTATTTGCTATGCTTGTAAACTTGCATGCTGTTTATGCCTAATATTACACATACTTCCATTTGCCAACAGCAAATAGATATTAATTTTTGCAATTTGCACACTTTTGCTTTGTTCATCAATAAGACCCTAATCAAATTTCATTCTACACCCATTACTGAATGATAGTTTTTAGCATAATAAGTCTCGATTTTCATACTCATCTCACTGCTTTCTGAAGGGGAAGTGGAAGAGCTGCTGGCTGCATTCTGCTTTGTGAGAAACCCTAGGAGATTTAATCCAGTGCTGAAGTGTGGCCCAGGAGAACAGCTGGATCTCTACACCCTGCAGCCCTAGTGCTCTGTAGTGTGTCTAGGCTAACAGAAGCATCTCCTGTTATAAACTAGCACTAAGCCTAGTTAAATCAGAAAGCAACTAAATTAAGGATAACACCATGGGAGCCACCTGAACTCGCCATAGAGAGAAATTCCAAACCACTGCCGAAGTCCAGATGTGTTTCCTGGGAGATAACTGAACTGCTGCACAAAGCTGCTGTTCATCAGTCTCCTAAATGTCATTTCCAGGGGCTCTGGTAAATGGGGAGCGGTAACCACTGCTGTCCCAGGTGCTTTCAATTAGCACCAGCCCAGAAAATATTTTCTGTCTAGGGCAGCTCTAGCACAACAGCTAATCAGTGCTGGCTGCCAGGGCAAAGAAGAGCACATTGACAGGATTTATTTGGCTCAGACTAGTGTTCGTCATAAGAGGCTATTTGGGAAGCTAAACATTGCTGAAGTGAAAGGGGAGCTACTCTTCTGTGGTAGGAACTGTCTGGAGACAGAAAACAGAGCAGGAATGAGGTGCTAATTTTCCACATGGCAAAAGGTTAGCAGCAGGGAGCCCTCGGGTATTCAGGTTAGAGTCGTGTGCTACAAGTTGAAGTCTCAGTGAAAAGGAAAATGGCAAAACGTGCAGGTAATATAAACTGTTTGGTCAGTCAAACTGGGAATGCAAGCAGGACCTTCCAGAACTCAGCAAAGCTGCCTGAGTGAGCACGAGTGTACCAGGTAGAACCAATTCACAAATGTGAAGTATTGCCTGCTGGCCGTGGTAGGAATGATTTTAGCTATAGACATCTGCTGTTAGTATTTAACAAAGAGTTAGCAGTGAAAAAAGAGTGTGTTGTGTCCTTCTGGACACAGTTCAAAAGGCTTGTTAAGAGTACATTAATAATGCCTTTTTGTAAATATTTTGCCTTTTATCCTTGAGTCTGTGGTCAGTTCTAATTACCTATTATCAAGGAAGATCAGCTGAAACAGAAGTGGTTTGGAGTTTGCTGAGGAAAATGTTTATGAGCATTTTATTCAAGGGACAGGGAATTGATTTTAAAATGGCTTATTAAAATATTTTAATTCACAGTCCATAATTCATCTGTAGAACTTGCTGCCAGACCTCAATGACGGTAAGGTTTTAGTGGAAATTCTGTATAAAAAGATTTCATTTCTAAGTGTATAATGAGAGCACTTACAAGTATGTTATTTGAAGTATAATACGTGATCCACATGCCTGCTATGGGTATGTTAAGGGCTAAAACATCATTTTCCTACTATTGTAAGCTGCCTTTTTTCTTCTGGGCTTTTTTTTGTAAGTATTTGTTTCTACTCGTTATACACAGGTTGCTCCCAGTTAGAAAGCCTGCTAGGCATATCTGATATGACATTTCCTACTGTGATGGTGATATCCTTGGTTCAGGAGAAAGCACAAACAGTTCAATGGGCTGTGTATGAATTCTTCCTTTGTGAGGTGCTGCAATTGTCTGATGCAAATACATCCTTGCAGTCCAGGCAGGTTATTGTATCATGTATCATCATGATCTGAGCTGTTTAAACAGAGGCACAATGGAATGAAAACAATTTTCCTGTTGGCATCTGCTCTGGTTTTTGTCTGAGTTTCTCCAGGGCCACCTCTCATTAGTATTCCAACTCCTTTGCGATGCTAATGGGGTCACCAGAAGCTGGACCAGAATTTCCAGCCTGTAAAACTCAGTTTATACCCACTCCTCACATGCCACCCTGGGAAAAGCAGCCTTTGGCAGTTTGACCCATCTGGAATGCAGGAGAGCTCTCCTGAGCTGCTGCTGCTGTGCAGGATGTGGGGCACAGGCTGGGGTAGCACATTTTTGGTGTGGTCCAGCCTTGGACACATCTTTCATTTCCACAAGTGGTAGTAGTGGTGGAGTGCAGTGCTGATGTGCCACTGCCGGGTGGATCACTGCTCATTTCCATTTCAGCTGGATTTCATCAGTTTATCATAGACAGGCCTGGTCAGTGCTACTTGCTGGTGCTGATACAAACACTGGGGCAAAAGCGGGTTGTGTTTTTTTGAATGATTACCACAGCACCAATATGCTTTTGCTAAGTCATCTTGGGAAGGACAAATATGGTTAAGCAATGAAACTGAATTTTGTCTGGCACTATGAATACGAAGTTATTATTTCCACTGGCATCAATTAAAAAGCTTATTAATAATAGATTGTTAAATGAGCAGAATAAAATCTGATTTTAGTCCCTATCTCAATTTTCAGAGAGTTCTCATCTGAATAGACGTTCCCAATGATAATTTCCCAACCTTGTGACTGTACATAAATCTCTGAGCAATCAGATTAGGAGCCCCTTTAGAAAAAACAGCCATAATTCACCAAGTGGAATAAGTCTTTTAAAACTCATAAAATGAAACCCTCTATTTATTATGGTGGTGATGATTGCTGGTATGACTCTTGTGAGAGTTCTGGCTTGTTGGTTTTGTTGGAGGTGGTACAATGCTTCTCCATTGCTCTGCTGTCAGACATGCTGTTTCCCCAGAGTTCTGCAGGCCACCATCATGTGTTTTCCATTTGACACTGGAGGAGGAGAGCCTGCCAAACCACAACAGGCTACGTGGTGATTGTGAGCACTGAGGAATTGTATTTTATGGCTGGACAGGCTAGAGGCTTCAAGCAACATTTGTGAAAGTGTGCTGGTATGGGATTAAGGTTATATTTTAGTTTAGGGAATTCTGTACCTTTCTGAATTTGGGTGGAAGTGCCTGGGGTTGCTCCCTTGCTGCTGCATAATGCTGTGCTCTCACTTCACCTGACTCACATCTCCCACCCAGCTTCCACTTTCCACGTGAGTAAGGAAACAATCAGTAAAATGATGGCTGTGGGAGGCTGAGCTCCTGCTCCCAGTGCTGCCATGGCCTGAAAAGGACCCCACACCAGCTGTCTGCTCTGGAGAAATTGCATTGATAATGTCTTGCAGAGTGTTTGGAGGCTCTCTATTGAAAGGTGCTTCAACATTTTTGATGTTAAGATACTTTAAGGAGTGACATTTATTTCTGATTAGAACAGATTAATTCTATCGTTGAAATAGCTGAGGAGAAATGTTATAATCTTTAATTTATTATTTGATAGATAACTGACTTGATGAGCGGTGTATTTCCAGTTTGGAATTACTGGAAAATTAATATTTTCCCCATATTTGATATTAAAACTTTAAATAAGGAAAATATTTTCCAAGTTGATGGCTTTGATTTCTGCATTCACCAGATTAAAAGCAATGAAAGAGAAGAGATGTAGAATTCCTATAGAAGATATAATTTGGAAGAAATCTTTATGTCCCTATGTACTGAGTTCTGAGAACATAAACAAATTGAAGGCTAGCAAAGTTCACAACAGATATTTGGCTCACTGGGGTGACTGACTTGACTTGGGAAAGTGAAACTAATTTGGTGGGTTTTGGCCTCCTTTGGTTTGGGAGGAGGTGGTGGGCACAGTGCAGCATGTGGGAACATTTTGCAGAGTAGCCTTACAGAATTCATCACTAAGCCAGCAGCCTGCACAACTCAGAAAAAGCCAACTTCTGACACTGTGTGCTGCCTCAAGGCTCTTTTCCCTGAGGAGAAACTGGCACAAGACACAAAGTGTGTTATTATCTGGTTTTCACCCACAGGTCGAGATGGCCTGAACTCCCTGGCCCTGATTTGTAGGAGATGTAAGGAATCAATGGTGCCATTTCCTTCCCACTGCAGGCTGGCCTGCTGGCTCTTGTGCAGTTCTGCTGTGCAGTAGGAGCTAATGGCTGCTACTTCATCAGTCAAGCCTTTGAAAAACAGAATGCAGAATGCTGTTTCTGGTGAAGCCATCCTGCTCTGCAGTGCTGCCTGCCCTTGCACCTGTACAGCCTTTACATGTTGTAACTCTTAGACCAAGTGATGCTGTGAGCTGGATAAGGGCCTGCAGCCTTAGCAGGAGCAGTGCTGCACGTGTGCTCAGTGTGGGGCATTCTGTGAGGGAAGGGCAGCTGCAGGAGCTCCTGGGCAGCCCTGAGCAGCGCAGTGCTGTGTGCCAGCTCCTGCTGCTGCTCACAGCAGGGTGGGCACTGCGGGAAGGCTCTCTCTGCTCTGGGCTGCCAGGGCAGGGCTCTGCTGGAAAGGGATGCTGGGGGGACTGCATTTGTTGCAGTCACCACAAGTCAAGCTGTTCTAGTGAGGAAATTGTTAAATGCTAAGGACTCTTGTCAGCATGACACCGCTGTCCTACTTTCATGGCAGTGATTCACAAACTGCAGCGTATGGGAGTCTGTGGAATTCAGCTCACCTTTGGGAATGCCCTGCTCTATGAATGATGTATGAAGGGTAAGCTTTCTGAAACACCCTCCTGGCTTCATGGCAACCATATCCCCAAAGCCCTCAGGCCATGGGTTCTCACTAAGCTTTGTCTTGCCATTTTGTGGCACACTTATGCTTTGGAAAACTCAGCTTTTGTCTGAGTTTCAGTGGAGCAGGCTGAGTTGGAAAGGGGAGCATGAAGGTACAAGGGGGATTTCCTGCTTTTTAGTAACAACAGGGTTTTCTGCTGGATTTATATGGGTGGTAGAAACAAAGATGTGAATGTGCTGTCCTAGACATGCCTCCAGCCTTGATTCATCTTGTCCACTGACAAGAAATTCTGGGTTTGAAAGACAGTCAGGTGTTCCTACTCAGTGTGACTTCTTGGGAACTCACTGAACTGGCCACTAGCAATCCCGGAAGTATTTCTTTGTTACAAAAGCAGAAAGCATCTCTGGTGCATTTGCTTCCACTTAAGAAAAAAACTGTTCAATCCCTTGAAATAAACTTTGCATATTAGGGCTGGGAGAAATGACATGGGAACTCAGGAAAAGCTCTTTTAACTTATGCTAAACATTTGCTGCTTTGCTGTATTTTACTCCAGTCTCAGCTCTGCAGCCCTGAAGGCTGCAAGCCTGAAAACTAAACTCCTGGAATTATAAAAGCATGAAATAAAGTGAAGGTTAATGGTCACTGGCTTCTTTCCCACAGGCTCTGCAAGCTTTGATATGAGGAACACTAACAGAATAGGAAGGCATGAGGCAGTTATATACTGTTGTTCTGGCAGTCAGTGTTAGTACTGTCAAGCAAAACAACACTTCCCAAAAAATAACACACCTGCACTGACAGTTATCGTGGGCAAGCTGCTCTTGGAGACCCTGGGACAAGCACTGCTTTGTCCATTGCACACTGAAACAGAATGAAACCAGAAGAAGGGGCATTGCTGTGATTCTGCACTGACCTGTGTTGCTTCAGGGGCATACAAAGGATGTAAAGGTGTTTGCTGGGGCTGTCAGACTGCCCTAACACCCTTCCAGTAAGGTTCTGCCAGTGCCCTTCTGCAAGCTGCAAGAGGAGCTCTAAGGAGTTTGCCCATTGGAAAGGAAAATCCATCTTTAGACAGCAGCTTCTTTTCAGGCACTTTGGGAGGAGACACTGGACAGATAAATGTGAAGCAGATGAGACCTCACAGGTACCCTTTTCCAGAAGGATGCAGGAGTTACCAGCTTACTGGAGACTCCCAGTACTGCTTGGAAAAGATGCACAGGCCAACCTAGTGAAGGCATTTGACTAGAGCTCTTGAGTTAGGGCTATGAATCAGAGAACCATAGGATGGGTTGGGTTGCACAGGCCTATAGACCATCTCTTTCCATCCCCAGCTTCCAGTGAACCAGGCTGCTCACAGCCCTTCCAACCTGGCCTTGGAATAGAGGGTCATTTCAGAGTCCTGCCAGAAATTATCTGGGGGATGACCAGTTGCTCCAAAATGGGAAGGAACTGACTCAGACACAGTCAGAGCTGAAACTGAACTGAAGGTGATTAAATTTCAGATGTCTGTCCACGTGTTTTGCCATTATTGGCTAAATGGGCTTTGTAATTATCCCAGCGACTTTTATAAGGTGTAACAGAAATAGGGAGGGGCTGTGTTTTCAAGTAATTAAGTACTTGTTTTCAAGTAATTCTGACTGGTTGACTCTGAGGCACTCCTTTCCTCCAGGCTGGTTTCCAAACAGTTTAATGCCTGCACATCCTCACAGATTTGCAAACCCCCTCTTCCTCTCACTGGCATTAGCATGCAGCACCACTGCAGTGTGTTAGCAAATGCTCCATAGCAGCTGGATTTCCACAGAATTTCAGTCCTGCTCCATCTACTGCCTGGCACAGGCTTCCATCAGCCCCTGCCCTTCACTGCTTACCCTCTCCCTTCAAAGCTGTTAATTCATTCTGTAAAGTTGCATTTACAGATTTATGCTGCAAAGAATATGTGACAGTCTCTGTGTTTTCTTTGTGTTGGGGATGCAGAGAAGTGGAAGAGGAAGCATTAAAGTGTATAAAATAAGCATTAAATTGAAAGAAGGTGCAGGTAAGGGGCACAGGCTACAGATAGAAAGAATATCTAAAAAAAGAGAGTGTTTTATTTGAAACCCTTTAAAAAGGGGAAGACTCCTTGTTCCAGGGTGCAGATTGTAAATCTTTGATTAAATCCTGAAACAGCCCTATTAAATAGACACGAAGTGTTCCGTGGTACTGAGGAAAAGGGATCATGGGTTATCCAGCTGCAGTTCTAAGAGCCTGTGTAACCATGCATTTTAATGAAGCCATCAGCCCAAGGAATGCTGGCTGTGCACTGCAGCATCCCTGCCTGCCTGCAGAACTGTCCCATCCGTACACAGAGCACTTCTATTTGCACAGCCCTTGTTAAGTACAATTAAAAAAATCCATTTGGGAGAGATCAATTAATAATTAAGCTAGTGTGGAATTAGTCTTAGGCAAATCTGCTTCCTTTTTGCAGTGTAAGGAAGTATTTTGTCTGTCATATCCATCTAGTGACCCAATAAAGCACTGATACCAAAAATTCAATTCTCTCTAGCTAATCACCATCCTCTTACAGCAGGGCCATCGTTTGAGATTACTTTTGTTTTCTCATGCAGAATAATTTTTGAACATTGCGTTAATTTTCACTAAAAGTTGATGGGATAGGGCTCCTGCAGAGGGTACAAATATTCCAGACTGCTTTACTTTATTTTTTTTCATCTTGTTTGAGAATGAATCACTTCCCTGTACCTCATTTTATTTACTTGATCAATGAGTCTTCTCTACTGGGGGAAGCAATTTAAAACTGTTGTGAAAATGTCTCTAACATTTCTTTGTTCCTGGAAGCTCACTTGCTGCTGGAGCTGAAGCTGTAAACAAGGCTTCACAGGGGCACAACTTGGTAGAAATTCAAGGGCATCTGGTACATTTCAATGTAGCTCTTGGATTTTCTTTTTCTTTCTGTGAAATAGCTAATCAAGAGAGGAGAGGAGCTCAGACTGAAGGAAAGAAAAGGACTAGACTGGGAGACAGAAATCTAAGAGAGAAATCAAATCATGTTTTTCTTTCCTTTCAATGAGAACTAAGCCTGATCCAGGGGTTTTCTGCCATTGGGTAATTCCCTTAATAACCCTGCCTAAGGTTAGAGGCAGAGACAAAAAGATCCTGTAGCCTGTGAAGAGGATGAAAGTTCATAAATCCTGATGTTACTAAATTGAAACAAAATTTGCAAGTTTTGGCTAACAGGGCTATATATTTCTTTAGCTCTCATGTCCTTCCCCATCCTGCTGTAGTTCATCCTTAGCTCTGTAAATCTCTTTCCAATGCTCTTCTGAGCTAATTCTAATAGGGGATCTATCAATATTCATTATAAAAACACATAAGCCCAGGCGTGCTGTGCAGTCAGCTATTAGTGCTCATACTGTTTGATGAATGAAAATGCCATAAAATCACACTAAAATACCATTCTGACAGTGTCCCTACTTCAGGCCTTTTCACCAGCTCTTCTGGGAGCCTCTGGGAGGAAGGGCATGCATCCCTCTTGGATCATCCATCCCTCTTGGAGAGGCCTGTCAAGCCCCATTTATGTACACAAGCACATCTACAAGCAACCAAGATTATTTTGGTATCTTTCTCTGTTGACACTGGGGTGTTGACATAAATGGGGGACACTTTCAGAATATGCACTAGGTGAAAGTAATGAGTACTTGTAATAAATTCTCACTACAGAATCTGCAGGAGCATTTTCTTTTCATCATCTCATTAACGACTTAGAGCCATTAACAGCTTAAAGTGCTGAGTAAGGATTTACATTTAATTTAAGTCTTCTGTTCTTAGCTGACAAAATGTATTTTACACACTTGATGGATGTAATTAGTGTGATGAGGCTTTAAAAGAAATTGGCTTGGTTAAATTTAGAATTTGCCATGTCAGTTTATACATGAAGCCAAAGCATACATATCAGTAGTTCTGTAGCTTTAGAAAAAAGCATTTTATTAATATTACTGGTATATAGATGTTTTTAATTTATGATACTGATACAATCAAAATGCCAGGGGCTTTCAGATTAGACAGTGCAATCCATTATGTTAGGATTTCTGATTCTTTTATACTGCTCTTGCCCATCAGAACCATTGTGTGCTGTGGCTACAGACCGGCTATCCTTTGGGTGACAAGGAAATGTGCATAACTGCCTGAGCTCATCTGCTTCTCTAAACTTCCATCAAAGCAGGCCTCCATGGAAGCTGCTGGGCTTCAGCACAGGCAAGCTGAGGCCAGCTGCACTCCCAGTCCCTGTTCCTGCAGTGTCACTGCTTTCTGCTCAGCTGCACTCCCAGTCCCTGTTCCTGCAGTGTCACTGCTTTCTGCTCAGCTGCACTCCCAGTTCCTGTTCCTGCAGTGTCACTGCTATCTGCTCAGCTGCACTCCCAGTCCCTGTTCCTGCAGTGTCACTGCTTTCTGCTCAGCTGCACTCCCAGTCCCTGTTCCTGCAGTGTCACTGCTTTCTGCTCAGCTGCACTCCCAGTCCCTGTTCCTGCAGTGTCACTGCTTTCTGCTCAGCTGCACTCCCAGTCCCTGTTCCTGCAGTGTCACTGCTATCTGCTCAGCTGCACTCCCAGTCCCTGTTCCTGCAGTGTCACTGCTTTCTGCTCAGCTGCACTCCCAGTCCCTGTTCCTGCAGTGTCACTGCTTTCTGCTCAGCTGCACTCCCAGTCCCTGTTCCTGCAGTGTCACTGCTTTCTGCTCAGCTGCACTCCCAGTCCCTGTTCCTGCAGTGTCACTGCTTTCTGCTCAGCTGCACTCCCAGTCCCTGTTCCTGCAGTGTCACTGCTTTCTGCTCAGCTGCACTCCCAGTCCCTGTTCCTGCAGTGTCACTGCTTTCTGCTCAGCTGCACTCCAGTCCCTGTTCCTGCAGTGTCACTGCTTTCTGCTCAGCCTGCACTCCAGTCCCTGTTCCTGCAGTGTCACTGCTTTCTGCTCAGCTGCACTCAGTCCCTGTTCCTGCAGTGTCACTGCTTTCTGCTCAGCCTGCACTCCAGTCCCTGTTCCTGCAGTGTCACTGCTTTCTGCTCAGCTGCACTCCAGTCCCTGTTCCTGCAGTGTCACTGCTTTCTGCTCAGCTGCACTCCAGTCCCTGTTCCTGCAGTGTCACTGCTTTCTGCTCAGCTGCACTCCCAGTCCCTTTTCAATGCAGTGTCACTGCTTTCTGCTCAGCTGCACTCCCAGTCCCTGTTCCTGCAGTGTCACTGCTTTCTGCTCAGCTGCACTCCCAGTTCCTGTTCCTGCAGTGTCACTGCTATCTGCTCAGCTGCACTCCAGTCCCTGTTCCTGCAGTGTCACTGCTTTTCTGCTCAGCTGCACTCCCAGTCCCTGTTCCTGCAGTGTCACTGCTTTCTGCTCAGCTGCACTCCCAGTCCCTGTTCCTGCAGTGTCACTGCTTTCTGCTCAGCTGCACTCCCAGTCCCTGTTCCTGCAGTGTCACTGCTTTCTGCTCAGCTGCACTCCCAGTCCCTGTTCCTGCAGTGTCACTGCTTTTCTGCTCAGCTGCACTCCAGTCCCTGTTCCTGCAGTGTCACTGCTTTCTGCTCAGCTGCACTCCCAGTCCCTGTTCCTGCAGTCACTGCTTTTCTGCTCAGCCTGCACTCCCAGTCCCTGTTCCTGCAGTGTCACTGCTTTCTGCTCAGCTGCACTCCAGTCCCTGTTCCTGCAGTGTCACTGCTTTCTGCTCAGCTGCACTCCCAGTCCCTTTTCAATGCAGTGTCACTGCTTTCTGCTCAGCTGCACTCCCAGTCCCTTTTCAATGCAGTGTCACTGCTTTCTGCTCAGCTGCACTCCCAGTCCCTGTTCCTGCAGTGTCACTGCTTTCTGCCCAGCTGCACTCCCAGTCCCTTTTCAATGCAGTTACTGCTTTCTGCTCAGCTGCACTCCCAGTCCCTGTTCCTGCAGTGTCACTGCTTTCTGCTCAGCTGCACTCCCAGTCCCTGTTCCTGCAGTGTCACTGCTTTCTGCTCAGCTGCACTCCCAGTCCCTTTTCAATGCAGTGTCACTGCTTTCTGCTCAGCTGCACTCCAGTCCCTGTTCCTGCAGTGTCACTGCTTTCTGCTCAGCTGCACTCCAGTCCCTGTTCCTGCAGTGTCACTGCTTTCTGCTCAGCTGCACTCCCAGTCCCTTTTCAATGCAGTGTCACTGCTTTCTGCTCAGCTGCACTCCCCAGTCCCTGTTCCTGCAGTGTCACTGCTTTCTGCTCAGCTGCACTCCCAGTCCCTGTTCCTGCAGTGTCACTGCTTTCTGCTCAGCTGCACTCCAGTCCCTGTTCCTGCAGTGTCACTGCTTTCTGCTCAGCCTGCACTCCCAGTCCCTGTTCCTGCAGTGTCACTGCTTTCTGCTCAGCTGCACTCCCAGTCCCTTTTCAATGCAGTGTCACTGCTTTCTGCTCAGCTGCACTCCCAGTCCCTGTTCCTGCAGTGTCACTGCTTTCTGCTCAGCTGCACTCCAGTCCCTTTTCAATGCAGTGTCACTGCTTTCTGCTCAGCTGCACTCCCAGTCCCTTTTCAATGCAGTGTCACTGCTTTTCTGCTCAGCTGCACTCCCAGTCCCTGTTCCTGCAGTGTCACTGCTTTCTGCTCAGCTGCACTCCCAGTCCCTGTTCCTGCAGTGTCACTGCTTTCTGCTCAGCTGCACTCCCAGTCCCTGTTCCTGCAGTGTCACTGCTTTCTGCTCAGCTGCACTCCAGTCCCTGTTCCTGCAGTGTCACTGCTTTCTGCTCAGCTGCACTCCCAGTCCCTTTTCAATGCAGTGTCACTGCTTTCTGCTCAGCTGCACTCCCAGTCCCTGTTCCTGCAGTGTCACTGCTTTCTGCTCAGCTGCACTCCCAGTCCCTGTTCCTGCAGTGTCACTGCTTTCTGCTCAGCTGCACTCCCAGTCCCTTTTCAATGCAGTGTCACTGCTTTCTGCTCAGCTGCACTCCCAGTCCCTGTTCCTGCAGTGTCACTGCTTTCTGCTCAGCTGCACTCCCAGTCCCTGTTCCTGCAGTGTCACTGCTTTCTGCTCAGCTGCACTCCCAGTCCCTGTTCCTGCAGTGTCACTGCTTTCTGCTCAGCTGCACTCCAGTCCCTTTTCAATGCAGTGTCACTGCTTTCTGCTCAGCTGCACTCCCAGTCCCTTTTCAATGCAGTGTCACTGCTTTCTGCTCAGCTGCACTCCCAGTCCCTGTTCCTGCAGTGTCACTGCTTTCTGCTCAGCTGCACTCCCCAGTCCCTGTTCCTGCAGTGTCACTGCTTTCTGCTCAGCCTGCACTCCCAGTCCCTTTTCAATGCAGTGTCACTGCTTTCTGCTCAGCTGCACTCCCAGTCCCTTTTCAATGCAGTGTCACTGCTTTCTGCTCAGCTGCACTCCCAGTCCCTGTTCCTGCAGTGTCACTGCTTTCTGCTCAGCCTGCACTCCAGTCCCTGTTCCTGCAGTGTCACTGCTTTCTGCTCAGCTGCACTCCCAGTCCCTGTTCCTGCAGTGTCACTGCTTTCTGCTCAGCTGCACTCCAGTTCCCTGTTCCTGCAGTGTCACTGCTATCTGCTCAGCTGCACTCCCAGTCCCCTGTTCCTGCAGTGTCACTGCTTTCTGCTCAGCTGCACTCCCAGTCCCTGTTCCTGCAGTGTCACTGCTTTCTGCTCAGCCTGCACTCCCAGTCCCTTTTCAATGCAGTGTCACTGCTTTCTGCTCAGCTGCACTCCCAGTCCCTGTTCCTGCAGTGTCACTGCTTTCTGCTCAGCTGCACTCCCAGTCCCTGTTCCTGCAGTGTCACTGCTTTCTGCTCAGCTGCACTCCCAGTCCCTGTTCCTGCAGTGTCACTGCTTTCTGCTCAGCTGCACTCCCAGTCCCTTTTCAATGCAGTGTCACTGCTTTCTGCTCAGCCTGCACTCCCAGTCCCTTTTCAATGCGGTGTCACTGCTTTCTGCTCAGCTGCACTCCCAGTCCCTGTTCCTGCAGTGTCACTGCTTTCTGCTCAGCTGCACTCCCAGTCCCTTTTCAATGCAGTGTCACTGCTTTCTGCTCAGCTGCACTCCCAGTCCCTTTTCAATGCAGTGTCACTGCTTTCTGCTCAGCCTGCACTCCCAGTCCCTTTTCAATGCAGTGTCACTGCTTTCTGCTCAGCTGCACTCCCAGTCCCTTTTCAATGCAGTGTCACTGCTTTCTGCTCAGCCTGCACTCCCAGTCCCTTTTCAATGCAGTGTCACTGCTTTCTGCTCAGCTGCACTCCCAGTCCCTTTTCAATGCAGTTACTGCTTTCTGCTCAGCCTGACTCACTGCTCAGGGTTCTCATGTGAAATGCTTTCCCTCATATTTTCTTGCTCACCCTTGTTTGTGCTGCCAGCATCAGCAGGGATGGGTGGAAGGTATTGTACAGTGTTGTGTGTGTGTGAACTAGATCTGCTCTTTAATGAAGGACAACTTTCTGTCTGGTCGTTGGAGCTCCCTCACATAACAATTGCTGGGTTTTGCTGCAGGCCTGCATTTTGTATCAGTAATGTAACCTGGGACATACTGAAGTAATGACTAGTGAACATTTAGTCCCCAGAGCAGAGAGCCTGTCTGTGCTAGGTACAAGCACCCTTAGGAGTTCCCTGACACAGGATTCCATCCCTGTCTGGAGGGATCCTGTGTTGTGAGGACAGTGAGGAGATCACACTGTGAGTCACAGCTGTGAGAGCACATGGGATGGATTCCCCCGCTGGAAATTGCTGTGATGTGCACTCCAGGAGGAGCTGGGTGCCTCAGAGCAGGGTAGGATGAGGCTGCACTGCTCTGAGGAGATGACTCACATCACAGAGAGCTGCAAGGCTAATGCTGCCATCTGAAAGTGCCACATTACAAGTGAGAGTGCACTGCTGACAAAACTCTGAGTGCTGGAATGGTTATTTGATGTTGCTCTCTTTTGAAAAGGATGTGTAAGATTACCAAGATCGTTATTAGCGAGGCAGGTGGGGAATAAACTCTTCTGGCTAAAAATCCCCCAGACTTGAGAATCTGTAGCTGTTTTATAAAGTGAACCATAGTTGATTATTTTCTGAGGTGAGTTCACTGTAACAGGAATTAGTGCCAGTCCTTGCAGTTCCCCAGGTAACACCCTTCTTCAACAGGCAGTCCTCCCTAGTGTTACTGAGGTAACTGTGCCCTTTCCCTTGCCTGAGAATTTGCCAAAATCTCTGGGGAGGTCATTTTTTAGAGTAATTCATGGAGCTGGCCAGGGCACTTTGTAGACTCTTGTTCAAATCTCCAGTTCTGGGGAGAAGTGGAGAAGACATAATGTTTTGTAACAAAGGTTAAGTGCTTGTCTGGTGCAACAAATGGGTAAGATTTGGGTGTTTCAATTCCCATTTGCAGGTTTGAAAACCTTTGCTGCAGTCTGTTTTAAAATAAACAGGATAATCTATAGGAGACTGAAAAAAGAGTTACAGGACGCTAACTAAGATGAAGTCTGAAGTGTTTTTCTGTTTGACTCTTGTGAACTGTGTTCCCTTTCTCTGCTTTTATCACCTGCAGCTTTTGCACAACTCAGCACAGGCCAAATAGGTGCTTCTGCAATGTTAAACAATGCATTTTAACAGAGAAAAGCAACGAGTGTGTATGCTAGAATATACATTGTGAAGGCTGTATTGTTGGTTGTGTTTTCAGTAAGTTCTTCCTGATAACAAAGGTTACATGTAAGAGCCAACAGCACAACCTAGGATTTGCCATGAAGCACAAAATAAATGCCAGGAGGATGTGCTCAGCTAGAATAATGTACATGTTACCTTTTAGCAGTAGCTTACCATTTTAACAGGTGTTGGAAATATCACATAAGAAACAACAAAAGTAAGATGGAATATATTTAGATTTTTTTCCAATACCAGCTCACTCCCACAGCTTTGTAAAGAATGTCTTACATTATTTCATTTAGTAAGGTATGACTATGAAAGAAAAGAGAAGTTTTTTTTTTTGTTTGATGTCTAAAGATGCCCAGAACCTGACAGTAGCAACTTAAAAAAACCCCAACAAACTTTAAAACATCCATCCATCCATCTATCTATCTATCTATCTATCTATCTATCTATCTATCTATCTATCTATCTATCTATCTATCTATCTATCTATCTATCTATCTATCTATCATTTTGTATCTTTTAAATCCAGTCCTTTCCCTGAGTTTTTTTCTTTCTCTATCTCTCAGTATAATTATGGACATGAGCAGAGGTGCCCATGAAAATGCAGTGTTTTCTTACAGTTATTACACCACACTATGGGGTCGAGTGCCAGTGTAACCCTTGGTAAGTGTAGGGAGTACTGCTGGATTTCAGGGGAGAATAACTAATAACTAATAACTTATAAATAAGAAAGGCTGAGTTCATGGTGGCAGCTCCTGCAGGCTGCTGCCACTGTCACTGCAGTTGGGTTTGCTTTCTTTTGGCATGAAGGAATTAGAGTCCTGAGAGACTGACCTAGCTAGTTAGTGGGTTTATTAGTTTGGGGAGGAAAAGGATTTGCACACAGAACTGAGCAGGGGATTTCCTCTCAGTGGTGTAGTGAAGCACTAAACCTTGTAATGCATTTCTGTCCTGGTTTGTGGGTAAGTAGGTGAGTAATTAAATATTCTGTTTGTCACGTGTCCTTGTGATGTATTAGTAGACTTTGGCTGTCACAAAACACTGGGAAAATCAGCAAGGTTAAAGTGTAATTATGAAGTCATACATGGTGTCAGTGCTGGTGTTGGAAAAGCAGAAATTCAGCTTCAGGCAGGAGTGTAAACTGTGACACATGGGCAGTGTGTTGGTCATGAGCACAGGGAGGGAATGGCTTTAATGCTTAAGATGACACATGAAGGAGTTTTTGGAGGATGTTTTTTTAAGACTACACCTCCAGTGGCTTTTTGGCAAACAAAGGAGCTTGTGGGAAACTGCAACAAAGAGTAAATAAAGAATGAAATATTTTGCTTCATTAAAGAGTTTGGTTGATTTCAGTGCTGAAGAATATTGTAATTTTTCATGTGAATATCTAATATTTCCTGTAATAACATCAGTAGGTCATTTAGCTCTTTAGGAAGAAATTAATAAATAGGAATTAACTAGCCTTTTGTCCCTTCTCAGTAAACAATGCTGATTCTTGCATTGCCAGTGCTGTGGTCATTATAGTACAACAGCATGAGCAAGGCAGGACTAGCAGGGAGATGTGATTTCTATGATGGATTGGCTGAATAAAAAGATACTGCCTACATGCAAATCCTTTTTCATTCTTGCTTTCATGATGTTTGTGCTCATTCCAAATGAGATTTGCAGGTTCTCTGGTAGGTAAAACCTTGGCCATCAGCTCACAGCTAATTGTCCCAGAGGGTCTTGGTTAAAACCCTTTTTATTACCCTATCACCTCCTTGGTGATGTGTTCACAGCTGTTGAGCTCAGTCACATTTCACTGCTCGTGTGCCCTGCTGTGTTCTGTCGTGGTGATGCCAGGGAAGGGTTTGGCTGTAACCCTGAGAACCACAGCACAATCACATGCTGTCCCACTGGGATGATCCCACTCTCAAAAGCCTGGCTAGGAATGAAAAGCAAAGCACCACCTGAAGACATCAGAAGTTAGAACTACAACTGCATTTCCTCCAGTGTGGAGTGAAATGAGTTCCTGTGCACCTTCTTAGGGGCAGTGAAATCTGAATCTTATCAACAGAGCTGTAATCCTGACTTCTCTCCTTCACGGTGGTTTAGGATCATACCAGTGACATTGGCACAGAGGTACTGAGACCTAGTGCAGTTACAGCAAAACCTTCCAGAGGTTTTGCCCAAGAACATGTGCTGCAGATTCATGGCATGTTTGCCATTGGATGACTTTGCTTCTGTTTGTGAATTTGATCTTGCATCATTTGCTTCTTGCCTCTTTGGATGCTGTGCATGTTTTTGAGAGGAAGTTCTTACTTTGACTTGTTCACAGATATTGAGCTGCCCTTCTTTTAATGGTTAATAATATCTTTCTCTCATTATTATAAAATTAAACTAAAAGATTAATTTTTTTAGTCTTCTGTTGTTAGGAAGTTGAATGAGTTGTTTGTGGCCTGAGGTTATTTCCTAGTCTAGTAAAGTGATGTTTTATAAATAAGTTCTAAAGCAGTAGCCACAAGCCTGTAAGAGCTCCTACCCTTGCTACCTTGGATACTCCTTGCCTTTTGCTGGCAGTAGTGACTTACACAGTGGGCAGCCCATTTCCTGCCAGCTTTCATCTACTCTAATTTCCTCCATGTATTCACTACATGCAGGCTATGGCTCCTGTGCACAGATCCAGCTGAGCACTCACTGTGCTGCTAGGGTTTGATGCTTCTCCCGTGAGATGCAGAAGGATGCAAAGGGAAAAGGCAAACACATCTCTGTGTGAATTGATTTATGCAGGAGATACCTGTGATTAAGCTCCCTACCCACTGGATGTCACTATTGTTCCACAGACATTCATCCATGGAATATTTATCTAGCGTTGAGAGCTGACAGCAAAGACCATTTGCTTGCAGCAGACTGAACATTTCTAATTGCATTTGCAGGAATATTGTACATTTATGTTCATTTTGCAATTGAATTTTATATCAAGGTTCACCATTTCATAGTAATAAGAAGAGAGAGCATTGCCAAACCTTCAGCTGTGATGACTCTGGAAGTGCAGATAGTGAGTCATGAAAGCCAGCCAGCAGAGAAGCTTGCAGTCATTATACTCAAGCCACTTGTTCTCATTATTATTCTCTTACTCTGCACTTGCTGGAGGTGATCTCAGCACAGCCAATGAACATTACCAGTCTCCTTAAATTTGCTTAGTACATTAGTTATTTTCTTTTCCCAAAGATGTGCATCCTGTGTGGTGTATTACTCTGAAATAGCTCTTGAATATTCCAAGAGCTGGGTGGCTGAGAGGCCAAGCAATCCACCGGTGAGGAGACTGGATTACACTCCCAGTACTCAGCTGCTGTGAGCTCCAGCAGATTCCACAAATCTCTCATGTCTGTTTGCCAAGGTCTCTCTGTGTCTCACAGACTGCCCTTAACATTTTTGGGGTGCTACAATAAAATGAAGCAGTCTGGTGATTCCATCTAACACTTGTCTCAGCATTGTCTAAAGAGATGTAGCTGTAAACCCAATGGAAATGGCAATGGGCATGGAAGAATTCTGCACTTTGTCTGCAGCTTGGAAAGCCCTTGTCCTCAGTGCAGCCCCAGAACACCATGCATGTCTCCAGGAAAAGGAATAGTAAATGACTAAAAATCCCAAAAAAGTACAGAAAAAAAAATTACAAACATCTTCAAAACCTGTTGCTGCTCTCCTAAAATTGGAATGTGTAGATGGTACCAGCTCCATTAAGGAGGAGCCAGCTCATTGGGGTCACATCTCCTTCCTCAACTTGGTGCCTAAACTGCTTGTGTGAAGGCTCACAGGTGTGTGGGAGGCGTCACAGCTGCTGTGCCTCTTCCTTTGACATCCTCTGAGGATTGCTTGGCATCACCCCAGCGAGGTTTAACAGTTTTGTGAGAGACTGGCACCCAACCATCCAAAAACCAAGACAAAGTGGGATCAAGATTTTAGATACTGGAGAGAAGCAAAGGAGCAATTTGTTTGCTGGAACCTTTGGGGCTTCAGCACTTCATTTGTATTCAGGAGAGGGGCAGCCTTCCACAGGGACTGAAAGTGGCTCAGCTAACACCAAGTCATTCCCACAAGATTATTGCAAGTTGTGACTCTGGTGGCCTTGCCACCCACACCAAGTCACTTCTGGAGTGTTTTGGCAGTGGTGAGGCTCGGTTTAGCTGAGTTCATGTGGGTTCTGCCCCATGAAAACATGGGGTTCATAATGTGTTTTAAGGTGCTGGTGGAGCTGGTTTCAAATGTTTGCTAAGCCACAGGCACTAGAGTGGCACTTACACCCTTGGCTCACAGGCCTTGGGCTGTGCAGGAAGGTTCAGAGAGTCTCACCAGGGCGTTTTTGGTTAGTCACAGTGGCTGCATTCTCAATGACAATGGCAGCAATTACACATTGACCCCTGTTTGGAAATACCTGCAGCTGGAGTTTGCAGGCAGTGAACGAGTTAGTTCATCTGAGCACCAATACAGATGCTGGATTTTGACTATATTTTTGTTATCCACCCATGATTCATGGCAGACTGGCCTTATTTTCTTTTTCATGCTTATAACTGAGTATTTTTCAAAGGGACTAGTGATGATTCCACAGGTATCACTTTCTGAAGGAGCTTGTGGATTGGTTCTTTCTGAGCAGTTATATTTAGAACCAGGCATTAAGGAAACACAAAAGAAAGCATATGAAGTCCAGCTCAATTATAGACAACTCTCAGAACCACAGTCCATTAAAAAGTTGTAGAAGATGTATTGAATATTTTTGAATAACAAAAAATCTAAAGTTATAGTATGAAATGATTTTTGATGGCAGTTAGCACTCCTAAAACTAAATACAAAAATTTAATTTTAGTATGTATTTATATTTGTACACACAAGTGTGTATATGTGTCTGTCTGTCTGCCTGTCTGTATGTCTGTATGAACATCCATATGTTTTGGGGCAAATCTCTTGTGTTTTGGCTGTGCCTAATGTTAGTCACCACTGCAGAGATGAAAACCTCTGAAGTACAGGGAAGGTTAACATGAAGTTTATAGCAAACCCTAATGCTTCAGCACAGAGATAACCAAGATGTGCTGGTAGGAAACAGAATCCTCTAGTAGCTAAGGTAATTAACTGTGTATTGACTTTTTAATAGCAACTTCCAAGGTACAGCTCAGGCACAGCTCTGCTGTGCTGCTGAAGTGTCTCAAGCACTTGCAGTGTTAATGGTGTGGCTCCTGGTACTCAGGGAAATGGGGTCTCTCCTGCAGGGCTCAGTGCAGTCTCAAGCTTCCAGCCTCAGCTATTTCCTCACTACAGTCCTTGAAAATCAGAATGGTTTCATTGCACTAAAAAACCCCAGCCCAAACCCTTTCCAGTGTATTAGTTCTCTTAAGAAGTGTTTCTAGCTTTGTTTTCATTGTATTGAGCATGTTTCAAGGTGATTGGCTGTGATTGGGTTTTTTCCAGTAACAATTCAGGGGAGCCTTCTGTTAAGGTTTTGCTTTTTCTAATCTACTGCAGTGAAACTGCCTTGTAGAAATATTCCCTCCCAAGTGATTGAAGATGTGCAGTTTACAAAGCCAAATCAAGTTGCAAAATAGAGATAATCAAATTACTGACTTCTATAAAGGTGCTGCTGTATTATTTCATACCTTCCCTTCCTGATAATCAAAACAGGAGGTATGATTTATTTGCAAATATGGGGAGTATTATATTCTTCTGCAGCCAGCAAAATACATGATTTTGGCAAAAGGAAGGCAGAGAATAGCTGGGTTACAAATCTGTTTTTTTGTCCAGAGCCACCAGTGTATGACTAGACATTAAAACTGAGTATCTATGAATAATGTCATTAGGGCTTTGGTAAGAGAGAAAAATGATTTGTCACTGATTTATGTAAAAGGATTTTTGGGTGTACTCCTCTCACATCAGTGAGTAACCTGTTTTCTCTGAAAGCTCTTTGCAGCTGTAGTATGTCTAAAATGCACAGTGTTTGGCCTTTCAAGTGATGAAGCTTTATATAGTTATTAGAGGAGCACTGTGCAAAACATAACCCACAACCTTAGCAAGCCTAGCCCAGCAGATAAACAGAAATAGAAGAAAATGATGGATTTTAATGGTTTCCT
The DNA here is from genome assembly GCA_034336665.1 of Luscinia megarhynchos. NCBI lineage: Eukaryota > Metazoa > Chordata > Aves > Passeriformes > Muscicapidae > Luscinia > Luscinia megarhynchos. The sequence continues at coordinate 33,610,301 of CM067569.1, read as the reverse complement.
CAGCTACATTAATGCCTTTGACAGTCTTGAAAAGAGAATTCCTAATGAGAGCTGAAACAAATGTGTGCAGGAAGTGGTCTTGCTATTGCTGCTGCACATTTGAGTTCCTCTAATTGCATCAATAAGGAATTTCTGCTCCTCGTCTAATGAATGCCTTTTGACTGCTTTCTGAAAGGCAACTGGATGGAGGGATAAACACTGGCACCTTTTGTATGAAGTCACATAAACAGGTTTCAATTGCTAGCTATCAGCCCTAGAAACGCTGTGTTACAGTGCAGTACAGTAAATCCCACTGTATACCTTCTTATTTTTAATTTTTTACTAAGCCTGGGTTTTCCTCTGCTTTGCCCCTGCTGTGGTACCTAAGGGTGCTTTTTAGTCTCTCTTGTGTTGGGCAGCAATCAGGCATTTTTTCAGAGCTGTTCCTGCACCATCTCTATCCTCAGACAACTCACAATTCACATAATGCCACACTACCTGGGTCTTTACTTTGTTCTGGGCTCAAAAAGTGAATTTTAGAACAAGGACTGGGGATGGGGAGGCAGAGGGGCACACACTGAGTTAGATTTTTTTTTTCATTGTTGTAATTTTTCTCCCTAACCAGAGGCACAGTTGGTGCAGGTGCAGTGGATTACTTATGAAAGAAGTTTTTTCTTTAAAAACAAGAGAGACTTTAATGAAATCAGTAGAGGGTTTGTACAATAGGTATTGTATTAAACCAGAGCTCAGGCTTCACATTGATTGCGGTATTTAAATTTCAATGAGTTGATTATGTATGAGAGTAAAATGACCAGTATTATGAATGTACAAAAAAGGGACATGGAAGAGCTGTGCCAGAAAAGTGAGAAAAACGTTCCCTTTATAGTCCCTAGGGTTCAATAAAGCACCACTATTTCCCAGCTTTTAAAAGCTCTTTTATCACAATGGTTCATACCTCGCATTCCCTGGAGCCTGATTTGTTATACGTGCAGGGTCCCGTTCCATTCAGCAGCATCTCACTGGTCTCAGTGTTGGTGGCTTTGTAATCTACATAAAATTCCTGTGTGCTCGGAGTCATTTGCTTCAGCGACTGCCTTTTCTTTTTCCTGTGCCTTCGCATGAGCGAGCGCTGCTGCAGCTGCTTCATGCTGGCCGGGTAGCGCTTCCACGACACGTAGATCACCAGCAGGATCACCAGCACCGACAGGAACAGAGCCACGCTGCCCGCTATGATTTTGTGGAAGGAGATGTGCTCTGCGTCGGGCTCGGGCTCGGAGCTGGGCTCCGTGCCGCCCGCGGTCGGGGGCACAGGGGGCTTGCTCTCGTGCTTGGGCCTGGTGAGTTTTGGTTTAAACGTGGGCTTTGGGAGAGCTCGTGCTAGTTCGAACCTTTCCGTGGTGCTCTTGCCACAGATGCTGTAGTTTTTCACTGCATCGATCACGTTCACCCCTTGCAGCTCTTTGGGGCTGGCACAAATAATTGTATTTTCCCTCAGCCCTTTGAAACTTTTAAGCCAGTTTACCAGAGAGCAAATGTTTCTGCTGCATTCCCATATATTCCCGGCAAGGCTGATGTCATTGAGAGATATCCAAGAATCCAAAATCTCTTGACCGATAAATGTGAGCTTGTTTGAATCCAGGTTGAGGCGCTGTAAATTGGGCACACACTGAAAAACACTGGGTCCACTGAAAGCTTCTATTTCATTGCCAGATAAATCAAGTCTTTGTAATGAGCTCCAGGTCCAGGACATAGTTTGTCCTATCACACTGATTTTATTCCACTGTAAATAAAGGTTCTGAAGGCTGACTAGCCTTGGAAAAAGTGCCAGGTTGAGCTTAGAAAATTGATTGTGCTCCAGATGAAGCTCTTTCAGTCTGATCATACCTGCAAAGACATTCCTGGCTAAACTTCGGATGCGATTGTAACCCAGGTCCAACAGTTCAAGGTTCCTACAGTCTTGGAAGATTCGAACAGGGATGGTTCTCAGGGAATTGGACCGCAAGTGTAAACTCAGCAGCTTCCTTAAGCCCCTGAACTGTTCAGATCCCAGAGACTGCAGCTGATTGTATGACAGATCCAAATTCCGGAGGTTTGTCACAGGTCTGAAGGTATTATTAAGAAAATAGGAGATTCTGTTGGAACTCAAGATCAACTCTTTTAGTCTGCGTATTCCACTGAAAGCATTTTCGTCAATATTGCTGATGTGGTTATGGTCTAAATAGAGCCAGGTGAGTTGATTAAGACCTTTAAATTGATTGTATTTTAGTTTTTGGAGGCTGTTATATCGAAGGGACAAACCTAAACAACCAGCAGATATACTTGAGGGAATCTCCTGCAATTTCTGAGATTCACAATATACCATTTTGCCTTCACACCTACAGCCCTTAGGGCATCCTCGTTCAGCAGAAGAAAGCATTGTCAGTAATACAGTAGGGGCTATTACCAGAGCTACAGCTGATCCGCTCAGTAGCCTAATTACATTGAAACCTGGAAATAAAAACAACTTAGAAAAGTTATCCCCCCACACATCAGTCATTTCTTTCAATCATGCTAAAATCTTGTACTTAACAATCATTTACACAGCCCTAGCTCCACTCGACTACTTTTCACGGTGTTTTTTTTTACTCAGCTTTTTTTTTCCCTTTAAGAATACCTTGATATAAATACTGAAAAACAGTTGGGTAAAAGGTGTAATCCCTAAGCCATTTAAATATAACAAATCACAAGTCTACGGAGTAATTAAAGCACAGGCTACGCAGTAACTACGAACCGTAAATTAAAAAGATAACATGAAAAACATACCCATCCTTTGTGTTGTTCAAAGGTCGTCCTTAGGTCTTTTGTTTTTTTCTTAGTGTGCCACAAGCATGGCAGCCCCTGTCAGCTGCACTGTAGTGAGTCAGGGCTCGCTGACACCCAGGAAGAAAAATTGGACCCCTTGGGAGATGGACCGATTTTGGAACATTATTCTTTGCCAGCCGTGCAGACCACTCCAAGAATAAATCAATCCCAACACAGCATTCGCAGCAAAATGTCAAATTCTTCCTAGGTAATGGGATCTTCATGGATATCACGCTTTTGCATCTTTCTAGTTAGGAACCTGGCTTTTAAAACGTCGCCTCGTAGCAGAGCATGTCGGTGGGTGCTGCCCGCAGCTCAGCCCCGGCAGCTGCCAGCGCCGTGCCCCACGGGCCCGCGGCTCGCTGCCGGCAGGAGCTGGGATCCGGGCAGGTGCGGGGAGCTCTGCAGGAGCGGGAATCCGGACAGGTGCGGGGATCCGGGCAGGTGAGAGGAGCTCTGCAGGTGCTGGGATCCAGGCAGGTGCGGGGATCCGGACAGGTGCGGGGAGCCCGGCAGGAGCAGGTGCTGGGATCCGGGCAGGTGCGGGGATCCGGGCAGGTGCGGGGAGCCCGGCAGGAGCAGGTGCGGGGATCCGGACAGGTGCGGGGATCCGGGCAGGTGCTGGGATCCGGACAGGTGCGGGGATCCGGACAGGTGCGGGGAGCCCGGCAGGAGCAGGCGCTGGGATCCGGACAGGTGCGGGGATCCGGGCAGGTGCTGGGATCCGGACAGGTGCTGGGATCCGGACAGGTGCGGGGAGCCCGGCCCGGGACGCGGCCCCGGCGCTGCCGCGCTCGCATGCCGAGAGCTCCGGCCGGCTGTGGCGGGCTGGCGCCGGGCGCAGCCTTATGTAAAGCTGCCCCCAGCGGCAGCAGCACCGCGGGCATGTGCAGTGCCTGCCTTCCCTCGCAAATGAGAGCTGTGCCGGGAGAGCGGCCGCGCAGGGGCAGCTCCGTGTGCGCTGCTGAGGGGCGCCGGACTGCCCCGACCCTCCCTGCGTGCCTGCCAGAGCTGCCCCGCATCCCTGAGCTGCCCTGACATTTGTAGGATATAGACAGAAATTTTTGGTTGGAAGGATTTTTTTTTTCTTACTGCATTAGACGTGTTCTCATGACCTTTTTGCAATCACTCGCTATTTTTCAGTGAAGTATCAGCCCCCTCAGTGTGCCTCTTATCAAGTGCTTTAGTGTGGACACTATTTTTTGCACCATGAAAAATGTTTTTGGGGATGACATATTGCCTTTTTGCTTTCTTCTTCTCTGTTAAAAGGCTCAGTGCCAGGAGGTTAGAAGAGAGTACTGTGTTCATTTATTTCCCAACTTGCTGTCACTTTGTTTCACAACAGCAACACTTCAACCACAGGCTCCCAGAACCTTTACAACACAGCGACTAAGCAGTTTGGTGTAGTACCTTAATGAGGTGAATTGTTTTTACAGCCACTTAAGACATGGACAGGATTTTATGTGAAGGTACAAGAATGCTGAGCTTTCTATATCTGTGATGCTCTACAGTCCTCATATATCACCAAGAGAGCCTCCTTGTCTTTCCTTAGTTTTGCCTTCTTCACTGCATGCTGTAGGGAAGAACACATCCTCTCACCTGGGCAGAGCAAGGGTAAGATGGTGTTACAGCAAATGCACCCCACTGGCAGTCTTCCTTCACCGAGAAATGTGTGATTTCATCCCACATCACACACGTGATGGTGGGCAAGTGGGAAATGCTGGCTCTCTGTGGTGCAAGAATGGGCAGGAGGCTGGAGAGAAGTGTACTGCTCCTCAGGAGTGTGGAGTGCAGTCCTCAAATGCAGCCAGACAGTGCTGAGAACCTCTTTGCCTTTCTGGGGGAGAATCCTTACCCTTGGAATAATGTGATCTGGCTTTTCCTAATTACTCACTGCTGTGAGAGTAGAATAACTCCAAATGAGGTGACACCTAGAATTCCCCAGGCATTACCATGCTACCTTTGCTAGTTCTGAGGCTGTGGATGACCACAGCTAGAGTTACCACACTAGCATTAATGCACCAAACCAGGGTCCCAAAATGAGGAGTGCAGTCGTTCCTGGCTAACATCTAGGGACATCTTTCATGTCAGAAGTGTATTCCTGCATCATGGCACATTCTGTGAGAATTCTCTTCAGGACGGATTGGTGGAGAGGGAAAGGGTTAATTGCTCCATCAATCTCTGTCAGCGTCACCATCTCCCATGCTCTGCTACAGCTCGTTTGGGGCTCTGCAGTCTGGTCTGTAGGGTCAAGCAGCCAGTGACAAACAGCAGAGTGCACTGGGCACTGAGCTGTTCTGCTGCCAGCAGTGCCACGTGCAGCCTGTGTCCTGGTGCAGGCTTCCCATCACTGCCTTGGGGTGCCTCTGTTCTTGACAGAGCAGCAAGAAGACAGTTCAGACCCTGGGTAAGTCAATTTGTCTTTTGGAACTGCTGCTCCTCCTCTGTTGACAGTGGATGTCTGTGATAAGTAAACTTTTTTGAAATTACTCTTCTAGCTTCCTAAACTTAAATGGCCTGAAATTAGGGCTGACTCTTCACCTGGTTCACCTGCTGTTTACACAGCATGTAAAACTTCCAATAACATCCAGATCCTTTCTCCTGCAGAATTGGTGCAACTTGGTGTACAGCTGGCACTCAGCCTTCTTCCCAATCTTCTCCTGTTCTCTGGCTTTTCCTTTTTTTGTTTCTCTCCCTCTTCCACCCTGGCTATGGAGTTAACAAGTAACTTCTTGGCCACCATGAGTCAGCAGAGCTTCAGCAGCTTTCCTAGGGTTTTAATAATTGCCAATATACTGGACTAATAAGAGGGAGCAGCCACTCTTTACCATGAGTTATTTTCATTTTTCTGAAAGGGGTGAGACATCAAGACATGAACAGAGAGAGCATCAAATCTATGTTAATGGATTGCCAAATTGAATTTTCTTTACTGAGATCCTTTTGAATTACACAAGCAGGAAAAGTGCCAGAGTCTGATAAACAGGTTTTAAAAATTACATTTCTGTATCTTTATATAGCAGAATAAGTTCTTCTCCAGTTGTGGAAATAAAGCTCCCAGTATGAAACAAATCCCAGTAAGAAACATTTCTTATAAATTTGCAGACCAATCTGGCCATATGAACTATGACCAATGGAGAATTAAGTTAAAGCTGTGTTTTACCTGAGAAGATACCTTTGCCTTGTATCAGCTACACCTTGTCTATCAGTGCACCCCCGTTGGGAAGCCATTCAACTCATGGAACTGGGAAATGAGACCTTGAGGCCCAAGTGGTTGCTTCTCTTATGGGTAAGCTAAGGATGGTTTCCATTAGAACTAATCCCACGACTCCTGAGTGCCCAAGACCCAGGAGCTGGCTGACACCTCAGTGTGGATTTAGCTCTGTGCATGCATCCTGCAGGGCAGTTGCTGTAGGCACAGGGCATTGTGAGCTCACCTCTGTATCATTCCAGGTGTCCTGTCCCAGCACTTCCCAGTCAGGAGCAGCAGCCAGAAGGTGCAGGTGACCCAAGGCTCGGTGCCTTTGTGCTGACTGAACATTAGTGCTCAGGAACAACGTTATTCCATCTGGCTGACAGAAAAGCGTTTTAGCCAATTCTGCAAAGAAAAACTTCTTATGAAAAATATTTTATTTATTTGTTTAGTCTTGAACACAAAGTTCAAGTCCATGTTTTGGGGTTTCAGCCTTAAACTGAGATACCACAAAACCCTACATGCTTGCAAGTTTTGAGTTTTATGACTCTGTGATCACTCTAATTTTTTTCCTGGGCTTTTTCTGAGGGGAAAATGGCATAGATCAGGAAATACAGTGGCAAATGTGTTACTAGATATGCCTTAACATCCATCCCGATGAAAGGAGATGTGTTGGGCAGAGCCTGGGATGAACACGACAGAGAAATTCAGAGTTGTTTGGAAATTAGGCACTGTGCTAAGGTAGTGATAGCCCAGATTTTTCTCTTGGTGCTAAACTTTCAGTAGGTTTTCTGTCTGGATACTATTCTAGATTGATTTCACTGCTATCCGATTTTGCACTAATTTGCTTCAATTAATTTCATGTTTGGTTTTGGGTTTTCTTACCTGGTTAAATTACAGTGTGTTTTCTTTTCCATTCATTCTGGCTGAGTTCTCTGTACCTGGATGCAATTTCCCTATGGAAAGCTTAGTATGAACTGCAGCCAAAATAGTAAATGGTGAAACAAAAGGTGGCATTCACTGTGAAAGCCTGTTCCTCTGCAGAGCTGCTTTGGAATTGAAACTTTTCACAGAGAAAAGGGGAATGAGCAAATCGTGCATTTGTTAGGATTATGAGAAGGCACCTGTAATAGCCAGGTACATCTGTTTGCTAAGTACATTTGAGAAGGGGGGTGACAATTATCAGGCATCAGTAGAACGGGGGTGAGGGGGCAGGGAAGGGATGTAAACTTCCCAGACTGTAAGAAACCAGGTGCTAGTGGGGTTCCATGCAAATCAGTCAGCCTTGCCCTGTTCTGTCACATGGTTCACCTTAGCCTTCCTCAGGATATTCCATGCTTACTCTTTAAAATCCATTTAATGATGATGTTAAAGAGAAAAAAAAAAAAAAACATTAAAAGGTTTCTGTTACTCCCATGAGAAGTACATTCAGGAATGCAGTCTGAGCTTTTCTAGACTCAGGGCACAAACTTTGGAATTGAGACTAGACCAGTATACAGGTTTTCCTGCTCCCAGACAGAGCTCTTGGGCCTGGAAGTGCCTTTATGTGTGAATCACACATCCCTTTGGGGACCTGTAGTTAGCAAGTGCCACGCTGTGTTCTGTTTGGGTTTATGAAGTGACACCGTGTGTCATTCCCTTGACTTTATTCCCCCATAAAGAAGGCAGGAGTCAGCTGGGTTAGCAGGAGTAGCTTGCTCTAAGTGGCACTGTAGTGTGCTATCTCTGTATCGTTGGGAGAGATAAGTCTGATAAAATGTGCCTGCAATCTCGGAGCCGGTGATTAAATGAAGCTGCTGTTCCACGAGGATCAGATTAGAGCTGGGGGCGTGCACCTCCCAGTGTAAATACCAGAGCGTGGGACGGCACGGGGAGCTCAGGATGCAGCGCTGGCTGAAGGCAGCCAGAAGGAGAGGGAGCTGTGAAAGCCAGGCTCGAGGAACACGCAGGCAAGGGAAATCGAGGCAACAGAACATGTTCTGAAGAAACAGGAAAGAGGATTGAGGCTAGAGGGGACCTTATCCCAGGAGTTGGTCTGTACTGCCCTTGGGACTTGTCTTTACAAACAAGCTGTGGGTCTGCTAGCAGATAAAACTGGCACTGAGAGGTAAAAGAAACAGTGGGAAGGATCCCACTGATTGATGAATGGAATGAGAGAGACTTGTCTTTACAAACAAACTGTGGGTCTGCTGATAAATGGAGTTGGATACTGAGAGGTGAAAGAAACAATGGGAAGAAGCATAAATCCCATAGGAATTGCACTGATTGACACAAAGAGAAGAAAAGGAGTTATACATTAGAAGGGGGTCTCAGGTATTGCACTTTTGGGAAGTCTGTAGTTCTCAAGTACCTCAGCCAGTGGGGAAAGAGAGAGGGACATGTGGCTGGGAAATGAGGATAAAAGGAGGCTCCTTCCTCCAAAAATTTGAGGGACCCCCGGGAAAGAGCCCCATGGCCTTTCCCTTTATTTGAATAAAGTAAGGGGACCCCTCTGTCTCGTTTTTGACATAAACCTCTGGTGTTTGTGGATTCGTTTTCCTGACAAGGGCGAGCAGCCTGTGCTCCAGCAACACGACATGAGATGCAAAGCTATCATTTTACTTACTCTCTGAAATTGGTACGACCACTTCTGTTTCAGTGGATTCAGTGTTGATCCAGTCAGGCTTATCCTCCAGCATCTTCCTGAAAAGTTATAATATGAGTAGAAGCCGCAGAAGGTGCTGAGGATGAATGATCACCATGAAAGTAGAAATTAATTACATCTTCCACATAGTGCTTCAACCTGCAGAGCATGAATGATCCCCAGCATAAGTGCCTGGAGATGTGTAGGGGCGATATGCAAGGCCCTGCTGAGATTGAGAGATTAGGTCGGAACTAACCCAGCCTTGTTGCAAAACCTGCTGTCCCATGGGCCAGGATGCCATTGCTGGGAGAGTGCCTCCTGTCTTATTGTCCAGGGTTTGTGGGGCTGAGTACGGAGACATCCGTAGGTACCACCATGAAGCCTGCTTGTCTGGAAGAACAATTTGTCTCTGTCTTGGTTTAAAAGACAAATACCTGCCAAGGAAGGTGGAAATTTCCTCCAACAGAAAGATGTCCCCTCCCTTTGAAAATTATGGTGCTTCCAGGCAAAAGCGTGCAAAAAAGGAATAACAGTTCTTTACAAGAATATATACACACGCACATATATGTAACGAGAAGAATAGCAATAAAAACTATAAAAAATAAAACCGAAGAACCTCAGTCACGGCCTTTCCCCGCCCGTTCGGCACCTTCCCCTTCGGCCCAGCCGGCAGGGGGCGCTGTTGACGGCGGTGCCTCCCTCACGGCCCCGGGGCACACGGGCGGCGGTGCCTCCCTCACGGCCCCGGGGCACAGGGGCGGCGGTGCCTCCCTCACGGCCCCGGGGCACACGGGCGGCGGTGCCTCCATCACGGCCCCGGGGCACACGGGCGGCGGTGCCTCCCTCACGGCCCTGGGGCACACGGGCGGCGGTGCCTCCATCACGGCCCCGGGGCACACGGGCGGCGGTGCCTCCATCACGGCCCCGGGGCACACGGGCGGCGGTGCCTCCATCACGGCCCTGGGGCACACGGGCGGCGGTGCCTCCATCATGGCCCCGGGGCACAGGGGCGGCGGTGCCTCCATCACGGCCCCGGGGCACACGGGCGGCGGTGCCTCCATCATGGCCCCGGGGCACAGGGGCGGCGGTGCCTCCATCACGGCCCCGGGGCACACGGGCGGCGGTGCCTCCATCACACGGGCGGCGGTGCCTCCCTCACACGGGGCGGCGATGCCTCCCTCCCACAAGGGCGGCGGTGCCTCCTCACACGGGCGGCGGTGCCTCCCTCACGGCCCCGGGGCACACGGGCGGCGGTGCCTCCATCACGGCCCCGGGGCACACGGGCGGCGGTGCCTCCATCACGGCCCCGGGGCACAGGGGCGGCGGTGCCTCCATCAGCACCCTGGGGCACACGGGCGGCGGTGCCTCCCTCACACGGGCGGCGGTGCCTCCTCACACGGGCAGCGATGCCTCCCTTACAAGGGCGGCGGTGCCTCCCTCACACGGGCAGCGGTGCCTCCCTCACACGGGCGGCGGTGCCTCCTCACCTGAAACAGCCGCACACAGGAGATGGTGAGGGAGGGTCTCCCGGCGCTGGCGGCTGCGAAAAGCCCCCGTCAGACGGCAGCGGACACACGGGCAGCAGCGAGAGCTGCACCGAGCCCTCAGCAGGACGAGGCCAGCAGCAGACACCGCCCGAACAGCCCCACACTGCCAGCGTGTTCCCCCTCAGCCAAGCGAGTGCCCAACGCCCCTTTTCCCGTCCCTGGAAGATTTCAGTGGAATGCTAGAACCATTGGCCAGTTCTTTGGTATCGCAATTGCCGGCTATTCATATCCCCCAAGCGTCAACCTCCTCTCCTCATCGAGTCTTTTTTTCAGGTGACGCTGAAAAACCCAAAGCCACCACAGTCTCCTGGGGTGTCTACTTGTGCCTTGCTGGAACAGTTCTGCATGTGCATCAGGGACGGCAAGGGGAATGAACTCCCCGGGCAGCCGGATTTACGTAGACATCTGATAGAAGAGTTTTGTTCATGGACAGGTCTGCAAGGGCAGGGACAGCCGTGTAGAGGCATTGCATCACTGAATCCAAGCAGAGCTGCAGCCTGGTCCCCGGGAAAACCACTAATGCTGACGGTGTCGGGTTCTGGCCAGAGGGAAAGGAGCGAGCTCTGAGCAGGTGCTGTCGTGTTGGTAAGAACAGGAACAGAAACTAAAGACAGGGTAGTGGTAGTCCCAGCCATGAGACCGTTTGCATAGATTTGTTGTTCACCAAACTTTAGACCTTTTCAGTGTTCCATGTGCATATGTAGTTAAAATTTACCCTCAGGGCTGGCCTTGCCTCCTCAGCTGTTCCCTCTGCCCTCATGCCTTTTATACTCCTGCCCTTTTCGTACATCTCTGAGGGATTAGTATTTGACATTTGCACAGCATGGAGCACACATAGATGATGCATGTTCACACATTTCTTAGGAGTTTCAGACCTGTGCCCTGCCATGCATTTAACTCTGTGGGGCTCCAGATGAAGCTGCCTTGATATCTCACTATGTGCTGAGGCTGTCAAATTAACTATTCTGTCAGCTCAGCCCTGGAATATCTGTTGGCTGCAGTGGCTCCTTGACTGCTGGAGGAAGGCAGCTGGCAAGAACTTTCATTACAGGAAACCCACGACTTCCACATCATATCAGAAACCACTGTACCTTGTTTTCCAAACCAGGGATTTTATTCTATATTTTTGGGGTCTCAGTATCTTCACTTGTGAGAGAGGAATACTGGCATGCAATTATTCTCTAGGCTTATCAGTATAATAGATGATTTGCTTGACTTTTTGTCTGACACTAGTTCTATTCAAACGTATAACCTTTCCATCAGTTAAGCTGTCTGTTCCTTTTTGGAATTCCAGCACAGGTTATTCTGTATCTACTGTAATTTTTCTTGCTTGTTATGTGTATAGTTTATTTTGTTGCCTTTTTTCAAGCTTGAATGGCCAAATAGCAGAATTCTGTGTGAGGACAGTGTAGTTGTCAAATATAGAAACACAGACTTCTATTTAAAATGCAGAGTTATCTTATATCTGTGGTTAATATGTTTGCCAATGTCTGTTCACTTACAGAACCTTTCTAATGTTAGAAGAGTACCATTTTGAAAATGACTTCAATATTTGCTGAATATTACCTTTATTTTTCCTGTAATATAAAAATTGCAAGGGACACATTTTGAGCTTCTTGACACAAAAGGTATATGTAGCAGTATTTCTCAGGATCAGACCTGAATTAGTAGAAGATGTTTATTGGGTTCTTCCTAGGCTTACTGCTCTTAACATAAACAGGCATACAGGAGGGCAGAGTAGAATGGTTTCATTTGACGTTGAAATGTTCTAAAATAATTTCCAGTCTCTCCTTTTACTTGCTTATGCATGAAAAGCTCTACAGAGAAAAAAGCATCCCACTTTCCTCTGTTAGGACCCCTGCTTGGACTTTAGGGTAAGGCTGTGTCTTCCAGCCTGAGACAGAGTGATGTGCTATTAGACAGCATTAGTAACATTTTGAAGAGAAAACTAAACATGACAGTTGAGCAGATTTGCAGCTGAAAGAGGAAAACATGAACAAAGTTAAGAAGCATATAATTGTGCTCATTCCCACCGTGACTAGCATAGCAATGATTTATTCCAAGTGGCTGCAGTTGCATGCTTAGTCACTTCCTTCTCTGGCTTCAGCCTAATGCTGTTTACTGCCATTTTCCTGCAAAAAGAACTTGGTTCTCTTTTTCATCAAAAGTTTCAGATTTCTTGGCTTTTAGTAGTTCAGTCAAGTCTTTTTCAGTGAAGCAAGCTGTGGCAGCGTGTAGGTATTCCAGCTTTGGTAGCCTGGTGTTCCTGAGAAGGCTCAGAATGTTAAATTATGCTGACAGTATTAGTTATCCAGGCTGCCATCAGCTGCTGCTTAGGCAGGGGTCACTCATCCATGCTAATAATGGTGGACTAAAACTTCACAATTTAAGAGAAAATAAAATACATGCAGATAAGTTTTGGCTGTTCCATTCTGTGTTTGCCATCCTTCTTTGTCTTTTCCTATTGGGATGTCTGGCAGACAGAGCTCTGAAGAAACCACGTGTGATTTAAATGACCTATTAGCTCATCTTCTCATGTCTACCCAAGATCATTGTCTTAAATTAAATGTGATTAAATACAAATAATAACCATACGACCAAACCCCCAGCATGATTGGGTGATTTTTAAAAAAGTGCAACAGACTCCCATATAATTAATTAATAAATAAAAACCATCAGGGTTCCTGCATATTTCTTTTGGGTTCTGTGGCAGTGTACTGTGCTGTTTATTAAAACTAAGTGTTTTTCACTCGGTGGACAGGACAGCAAACAAATGACAAACCAACTCAAAGTGACTCAATACATGTGTAAAACAGTAATTATCTGCAAACTGTTAATTGCTGAAGGATTGGGGAGAGGAAGCTGGTGCGAAGAGAAGAATTGGAGTTTTCACTCTCTCTCCTGTTTCTTGCAAGAATATTAGGATAGGCATGTTGTATTTTTGTATTTTGTAAATCCTTCTGTCCAGCATTCTGTATCTCCTAAGTAGATAAGAGGCTTAAAAGCACCTTTTCCTCTTGCAGCTTAGTTGCCTACAGTAGCAAGCAAACAAGAAATGCTGCAGTTGATAACCAGCTAGAGACTGTGGCCAGTCCGTGTGGTGGAGACAGCAGAGCTGAGCCTGAGTGAGTCAACAGCTTCATTTTGTGTTCCTGAATGGTAACAGGAACTGGGAGAAACCAGAAACACTCACAAGCACAGACTCGGTTTTAAAACCATTTTGCCTCCAGGCAGGCAGAAAGCAGGGGCACCTCCATCCACGTGCCCTTACAGGGAGCCTCTTCTGTCACAGGTACGTGACAGGAAGATCTGTGTGGTGTCAGAGGGACATGGAGTGGCTGCTTGCTTTGGTCTTCAGCAAATGTTTGTGTCAGCATTTATTTGGGAGTTAGATTGACCAGGCTGAAATCCAGAGCACCAATGGGCATGTGCCAATATAATTAACACAACAAAAATGCTTGCTGGGGCCATTTCTGCTGCTCTGGGTTGAGCAGTTTCCTGTGTTTCTTTGTAAGTTTGTAAACTTCCAGGAAACAAATGCACTTCATTCTATCAATGCAGGACTTAAAAAGAACCCAAATCCCAAGAGAACTGTGTACAAATCTAATATACAGAGCAGCTGTAAATAGAGTGGTGCTACAGTGTTATTTAGTTTGAAATTCATAAGAGGAGTAGGAAAGAAGAGCTTTTCAGGGAAAGCCAAAGATAGCTTTGTTTTTTTATTTGTGCCACCAGTATGTCTCATTTCAGCTGTACAGTTTAGTTCATACTATGATAATTGGACCTCACAGTACAGTTCCTGAGGGACTTCTAAGGTGATGTGCCCTGGTGCTGTTGAAGTGCATTAAGCGTTCCAAATACGTGGGATATTTAGTAAAAGCTAAAAGACATGAAAGTCTCACGTTTCAATATAAAACTAACAGGAAGTAACTAACGGGTTGTAGGAAAAGCAAAAATCAAGGTACCGTATGGCTGTTACTGAGTAAGAGAGATCTTTGCAGCTTTTCTTTAAAATACCCAGGACTTGCTGCTCCGAGACAGAAAGCTGGAAGAGATCCAGTGCTCTTATCTGACACAGCAATTTCAATGTTCTTCTCAGTGTGATTTGAAGTCAAGTAGAAATACGCTGTTGGAATTGAGATATTTGTAAAGGGATAAAAGTCTTGGAGTTGTATCGGAACTGCCTCAGAGCATTTCCAAAAAGAAAACTGTAAATGTCCTTGAATGCATTTGCTCCTTACATAAATACCATGGTATTTGGAATTCTGTATCAGATACTTACTGATCAAAGGATTAACATTTTAAAAAAGACAGTAATTCATATGTTCTTTTCCATGATTTTCCAGGATTTAATATTTCACCCTTTCATAAATACAGAAACATGAGAGAAACAATGACTGCCAGCGTCTGTAACAGTTGAGCTGCAGACTTCTCAATTTTGATTGAATTTGATTTTGATTGTTTTTGATTAAATTAATTTTGATTAAAAACAAAGTTTCACCCAAATTCAGCTTTATAAAAGGTTTCCAGTAACTGTTACTACTGGGGTTATTCACAAAGTCCAAATCTGCCACTGCCCATTCCTAATGTGGTGGGAATTGCCATGGTACTGATAACCTTCAAACGTGGATCTTGTGCTTGAAAAAGGCTGCATCAAGGATGCAGAGGACAAGAGCATTCCTACTCTTTCCAGGGTTTTTCTTCTGTCAAATGACTTAACTGCTGACAGAACGAATTATGCGAGTGTGGTTCAGTTGCAGAATTTCACAATGGGAGGGGATTCTCCCTTGGTATATTTTTCTCTCTTTTTGAATCATAAATCTCAGATCATATAGTGAGCTAATACAATCCGTTACATGCGAAGATCAAGGGCTGGAGAGTTGCTGATCTTAAGTATGTCAAAATTAGCCTCTTGAATGTTCAGCATCTAGTTTGATAGGTATGCCAGTGACCTTTCTTCTGTTGCTGTTCTTTTTCCTGGAAATACTTTACAACTATTTTTTGTTTTGTTTTGTTTTCAAGTGCTTCTCCAGGACATTTGTATTCTTTGCTTAGGTTGCCAGTTACCTGGTATTTTTTACTTTAGGCCACTTGCAGCAGAAATGTATGAAATGCCTGACGTCCCACTGTGCCTAGAATGTATTTGAAAAAGAGTAAATGTTTTTAGTGCTTTACAAGTTTGCAGTCTCTGCCTCTTTTGCTGCTGTTTGTCTTTTGCTTTCTGCACAATTGGCTTGGCACCATGCTCTGCTGCCTTGTCAGAGGCTGGCTCCAAGTGTCGTGTGTGTCTGTGCTGCCTTATTCTACTAGCCACACTTTAATGCAGAAGCAGCCAGCAGCAGCAGCAAAGGAATCTGCTCTGTTTCAGTTCCCATTCTTTCCATTGTTATCATTCAGGAAAGGCAGAAACCACATAGGAAAGCATTTATGAATTCATTAGAGAGTTTCTCATGTTCTCAAACACAAATGAATTTTAGAATTATGGAAAGCTGAGCATCATGATATGGATGCTGCACTATTTCAGCACTTCCCAGGAGTGCTGATGAGCAGGAATAGAAATGGGTTGGATAGGGATGTGGATGGCAGAGCAGCAGTGTCCTCCCACACCTATGGATATGGCTGTCAGAGGTCATTATCGGGAACTTACTGATCAAGTTTAATAGTTTAACATAATAGTTACTGGGCCTATGTTTTGCTGATTTTTGTTCCTTATGGAATTAATTGCTGTCTCTGCTTGTTTCTAATTTGTACTTTACATGATCAGAACAGAGGTCAGAGGTAAATCTTCCATGTAGTCACTTTTGGGTAGGTTTGCTCCTGATATTCAGGGTGATTCATCTATCACATTTTATACTGATTCCATTCATGCATTTTGAATTTACGCATAATAATTCCCTAAGAGCTTGTGAGGATGCATTAGACATGCTTGTGTGTGCTGTAGGTAGTGTCTTTAGAAGTCTGATAAAATCTGAAATGCAGATATTCTGTTTTCTTGGAGTCTAAGACCATAGGAGTTGTTGGCTTTGAAACAAAATGAATAAATGGGAACTCACTGTAAAGTGCTGCTGCCTCTCCTGAGTTTTGCCATTACCTTTATTTAATGGAATAGGTTTTGACATCCATCAGGCAGCCGTTCTGGCTTCTCATTCTCTTTACTTCCCCACAAAAGGGAATTATTTTATGTGATGAAAAAGCCGTATGACTCTTCTGTTAAATGCAGTCTGCCTGCTGAAGTCAGGAGCCATGAAAACAGCACACAGCTGAAATGTTCTTGGCTCTGGCACCACAAGGGGTGTATACTGTTTAGTCTAAACACACTGGCATGAAAGATGTTCTTCTCTTGTAGGTAGCTGTCCCTCATGCTGCTGAATGTCTTCCTGCAGGGTTAGGGAGACAGGCTCCAACACTGTGTCTCCATTTGCATCTCAATTAACTTGGAACTGAAGCAGGTAACTTATGTGACATTCTGAAGGGGAGCTTTTGTGTCCCATTATCCTGCATTAGTACTCTGTGGGGGAAGAGGCTGAGAGGGAAAAACTCTTGTTGGCAAGGTTCCTTTGTGCAGAGTGGATGAGAATATAGGACGGCAGGTTTCACCCTCTGAGGCCTCCTTGGGCCCACAGTTGCAGGTCAGTGGGAGTCGTGCATATTCACCCACATCACACCAGGGTGTGTGTAGCTCCTGTGGTACTGGTGCCAGCCCTCATGTTCCTCACAGCCTCGTGGCAGTGCTGTTCTGGGACTTGAGGTGTTTTCTTTCTGCCTGCTATGGCTGTCAATCAGCATATCAATCCAAGCTGAATCACCTTCTAATGAACAAAGAAGTAATTAAACATCCACACGACCTTTAATACAGGAGTTTTACTCTAGCAGACAAGGGACGTGTTTTGATTTGTGGAAGATTGTTGCAAAATATTATTGCTCTGGGAAAAGATTACAAGGGAAATGCAATAATCCTTTTATCCAGGTCCTTGACATTCCCATTTAGTTCTAGCTGAAACAGTGATGGATGCTTCTGCCACAAGTCCATGGGGACAGATGGGACCCAGGCAGGGGTACTGAGGTGCTGCCCAAGGCCCTTTCCATCACTCCCAGCAGTGCTGGCTGACTGGGCAGCTCGCAGGCAGCTGGAGCTTGGCCAGGGGACACCCTGTCTATGAGATGGGCCAGAAGGGGCAGCCAGGCAGCTACAGGCCTGGCAGGTGTGAGGCTGCACAGGATGGAGTGCAGGCCCTGCCCTTGTGTTACAACAGCCCCTGCTTCCACAGCTGGGATCTCCCAGAGCTTATAATTAGACAAACATGCTTGGAATGAACTAAGGGGAAAAAAAAGACAACAGCTTTGATTTAAGCCACTGAATGGTTAACCTTCCTTCTTTTATTTCTTCTGTGCCAGATAAAACTCCCACCACTTCAGTGTTGCCATGCAATAAATTTGTTTTGTTGGGTTTTTTCCCTCCTTTGACTTGATGATTCATTGAGACTCAAACATTTGTTAAACTGCACTTTTGAAATTTCTGTTTATTATTTTTCTACGCTTGGTATTTTGAGGGCTGCTGGAAAAAACTGACTTTTCACCAGGCTAATCCTCATATTTTCTACAAATTAATTTTATTGAAAGAAATGCAAGTTTCAAAAATGTTGGTGGTTTTTTTTTGGTAGACCACAGGCAAAAGAATGTATTTGCTACTGAGCTTGCGTGACTACTCAGAACATCTACCATGCAATTCTCCTCTCCTCAGGTTTTTGGTTTTCTCTGTCTTGGGTAGAGTTTTTTTAAAGCTGTTGTTTCATTCTGCTCCTTCTTTATGCCTGCACCCAGCAACCTCACTCTAAGAGCCCTAATTACCTTAGTTGGGGTGAAAAACAGGTACAGAGCAGGGAAAGAACAGCTGGACTGAGAGGGAACAAAGGAGGCTGGCATAAAGGAGTTCTGGATTGTAGGCATTGTGGAGTTAGGGTAGAGGGACATAAATCCAGATGCTACAGAGGCAAAAGCACAGGAGAAAGAAAGAGAAAGAAGACTGCTGGATCTAGAAGAGTATTTTTGGAAGAAAGCAGAAACAGGACCTCTGATAGTAAAAACAGAAATCCACTTCTTTAGCACCAAGAAGTCATGATTGCTTTAATTGCAATCAGCTTTAATGAAAAATCCTGGTTCTTATAAATGAGAAACTGAGGCAGGTTAGGGCCGAAGATTAGGAGGGAACTTTGTCAGACAGGGTTTGCAGTAAGGAAGGGAAAATTCATGCATGGATTAGAATTGTAATAACTCTGGAATGGACACCTCCAGGAAGGGTGAGAGCTGTGGAAAAGGTTGTGGTATTGAATCGAAGCAAAGAATTTGTACAAAACAAGTGGGTTTGGGACAAGGGACAGATCTCAGAAAATATTGCCTGGTCAACTTACACCAAGACCCTGTTTTCAGGTAATGACACAAACAAAAGGCTGTTTGCACACTGCAGAGAGGCTCAAGGCCATTCCTTGTTCTCTTTTTATTTTACATATGTCCACAGGATCTCTGCTATTTTAATAGAAGGACTCTCCATTTGCTAGAGTCGTGCCAGGATCCAGGTAGTACAAAGGTATCAGTGCCAGGTGCTGTCCTTGGGACACAATGACCCCATGCACTCTGACAGGCTGGGGGCAGAGTGGCTGGGAAGCTGCCTGGTGGGAAGGGACCTGGGGTTTATCCTTTGGACCTCACCACCTCTTGGGAGTAAAGCATTTACAAGGTGATGGGGGCAAATAGTGCAGGAATGTGCTTGCCTCGTTTATTGTAGGCTAAAAGTGAGCTTGGGGGAAGTTGTCACTTCCCAGGGAGTTGGCATATGGGAGTCCTTGGATGCATTTGGCTCAGGAAATGTTCTCCCATCATTGCTACAATGAACTGGTAATGGCTGATGTTGCACTTCTGTGCAGCCCAAATCCAGCTGTGTTCTGCTGCCAGACATTGAGCCAAGTCTAAAAATTTGATAGTTCAATATTCTAGTCGTAATTTCCACTGAACACCACTGCTGGTATGATTGTTCTGTATAATGACTGAGGTGGATGTGTTTGGTATTCTCAGATACTCACTGGCTGTTGATTAGGGCTTTCATACAACACAGACTAGGGAATAGGTTCTGGTGGCCTTTCCCTGTTGGGAGGTCATGTAATCTTTCAGTTTAATGAAACCATTTGGGTATACTGAATAAGACAAAATCAATTTTTGAGGTATTGATTGGAACAAAATTCAAAAGGTCAAGTATAATGCTTGATCTTGGAGTGTCTGGCTTAATACTCTGTTCAGGTAGGTATTAAGTATTAGGCTTGGCTGCTCATCATGGATCAGGATTGGAAATAGAGAATGAAATGCTGTTTAAGGCAAGAGTAGCTGGCTTTCTGTATTGAGGACCACTGAATGGGAAGTGTTCAGGGATGAAATGGTTCTGGTTTTATCAATCTTCAACACTTGCAAGCATACCTTCAAATGATAACACAAGTTCTGTTTAGGTCTTTAGTGTAGAAATTGTTAGCTGGAGCAGAGTCAGTGGACAGAACGCAGAAAGGGTTAATAGCAGTCCTAGGAGTTCATGGTATCACTGAAAAAAAGACATGACAGATGTTATCAAAAGATAACACACCAAGAGTGACAGATATGGTAGTTCTTTTCAGAACTGCTCATAGCCCGACCTTCTGTACAGCTTGATGGTTTGACATCATTGATCCATATTGATTTGATTGGGGAGTTCAGAAGAGTTGCTGCCATTATGTAATTAGTGCTTTGAAGCTATTACAACAGACAGAAAGCACATACAGCAGCCTCAGTGCTGTTAGAATTGTAATGCTTCACTTTCACAACGTGTTATACCCTGGTAAATCAGGGGAACCTGCCAGTGCTACCTGAAGGTTGGCCTTAGCACAGAGAGAAGAATATTTGACAGCAGACAGACAATTAGAGGAAGAGGAAAACCTCGCTGTACTTTGGATCTCAGTTCTTGGCCTGTTTACATCTTTGACTCAAAATATTGTCCCACATTCTGCGATGATAGATTTTTGAGAGATTTGTTTGGAATCACTAAATATTTAGTAGTGTTTTATTGCTGCTTCTCTTTTCAGAGCTATAACTTTATTGATTGAAGTGAGCATTTCTCTGTCCATCTTCACTGTTTTACTTCATGATAGTACCTAAGGATGTGAGCCTGTTTCTTCTATTGGTGCAGAGTGCTCATCTCTAGGACTGCACATCCCATAGGCTCCTACCCTCCATCACAGTGGTTTTCTTCTCTCTTAGTTGGGGTTATGGCAGTAGACAGCTTGAGAGACAGAAAGACATGGTGAATAGGCTCCAGCAAGGGAAATCAAATTGTCTGCATGGAATGAGTTAAACTTCAGTTCTGAATCTTTAAAGCTCTGTTTATCCTGCAGCGAGAAAAGGTTCTTCTCTTTAAGGGAAGTTAAAATTGTTCAATGGGAATAAAACTTTTATGGCAGAAATTGCTCCCTGAGGAAGAATGGAATTATAAGAACACAGACTTGCCTGCCAGTCTTGTCTCTGTGGGAATGACACCTTGTATAAACAGTATTTGTTCCTTTCTGAGTGTGTATTAAAGTGCTATCTTTGGACACTTGTGGTGATAGAACTCTCAGACCACAGCCAAATTGCCTCCCACAGTGGAAGGTATTTGAATAGAAATAATTAGAAAAGTTCTGTTAAAAACATTTTAGTCGCGGGGTTTTGCTATTGCAGCAAAAGGCAATTCATTCCTCAGACTGTAGAAAGGTATTTACTTTAAAATCAGTTGGAAAACTGGATTTAACTAACACCTAATAAACACAGAATTAATAAAAACCAATGTATGTATAAAACAGTCTTAATCGATTACACACATTGCAGTAGCACTTTTAGATGACATTGAATTTTACAATGTATAATGTTTGAATACATACATCCCCTGAGATTGCAAGGAGCTCAGTATTATTGCAAAATAAGATACACTGGTAACAATAAAAGAAACCAGTGATTTTATTGTTTTGTTTAGATTCCAAAAATCAGAGGTGAGGAACAAGATAATAGTTCCTAGATTTTATTGGCAAATTCCTCATCTGCCTTAGTGTGACTGAGTTAATAACAGCTAAATGGTTTGTTGCTGAAGTGAGGGAGGATGCTTTAGAAGAGGTTCTGTACTGAGAGGTTTATTTTTCTTTCAAGGAAGATGGTATTAATATAAATCATATTAACTTATTAATGATAAAAAATACAGCTTTAAATGTTACCAGTGCTTTTAAAAAAGTTTTTAATTAAAAAAAAATTAAAAATGAAATTAAATAATTTATGGGTTTTTTTGCTGTAGTAGAAATGTATTTTTGTTTACTGGTTTGACAAGTTAACATTGAATAGCTAACCCATCTGATTTCCTCTAATAGCCAGAGAAATTAAACTTTGTATTTTGTATCTGCCACATAAGCCAAGATGCTGTGTCACAAATCTGTGTCACTTCAGAGAGCTGCATTCCTTAAATCCTGGGGCCAGAGGGCATTGGCTGTGATCCTTTGGTTGGCCAGCCCAGCTCTCCAGTGCTGATTCCCCACTCGGGGCCAAAGTCAGGTTTTAGTAGAAATCGTTGCAATTTCAGCAGTGTAGAGAGCTTAATGAGGTTTAGGATGGCAGATTTCAAGTCTCCATTCGTCAGTCACTACCACAGATGTTATACCTGTATCCAGCTCTACCACTGTGTAGTCTGGAAACTTCTAAAGTAGGCAGAGCTTATTTGAATGTGTGATTCTTACCCTAGGGGCTGGAAGCTAAATAGGGAAAAAACCCAATCGTTATAGAAATAACCTTGTGATTGCATTTTGTAAAGTAGTTGAAATATTTGAAAATATTAGCATTGGTGTTTAGCATTAACTTTGATGGGCAAAAAAAACCAAAACAAAAAACTCAGAAATCTTGCAAGTCTTCCACATTGCCATCCCAGGGTTAAAACCTGAAATCTAAGTTGCAGGAATGTTACTAATAGTTTGATCTGAGATGTTGAGCTTCAGAAATAGGGCTGTTCTCTACTCCCTCACAGTTCCCACTTTTCAGTTTGATGATAGTGCAGTATCTACAGGCCAGTACTAGCTGTATTGAGGACTTCTCTTTGTCAGGAAATGCATTAGCAGGCATGGCAAACTGCATGTGCATCTCTTCATAGGCACATCCCCTGCTTGGGTCACAGAAACTTTTGGATTCACACTTAGGTGTTTCAGTTATTAGTGAAGAAAATACCGTTTTAAGGTGCTTGTTTCACACACATTTTGTAGTTGTACTTGGAAGGCCAAGGAAAATGTATTTTTTAGAGTGCCTGGCATAATGTGGTTGGTGTTGGCAGAATCTTTAGCACTGATAGATTTTGTCTTCATTGTTGTTCAAACCAGTGAGGAATTCTGATGTGTGAGAGTATTTGTTATTAAACGAAGCCATACTGAAGTGGCATCTAGAAACACCTGCTTTCTGCTGACACTCATGAATTCACATGGCAAAGATTGAAAATAGTGGTGTGTACAGTGAATACTTCTACAGTGGCATGCATTTTATGAACTGTGAAGAGGATAACCTACTAAGATGATTTTGGAGGAAAAGATCCAGAAGAATGAAAATACCTGTATAATTTCTTTTGCAATTGGCATAGCTGTTGGAAATACGTTGTTTCTCTGGCTTCATTTACTATGGAGTATTTTAGTTCAATATATATTTTAGTTAGTGTGCTGTGTTATTGTTTACTTTAAAAGAGGAGGAGACTTTTGTAGGAATCTTCTGTATTTCAATATGAAATTTTCAAAGCAGTGCAAAGCAGTGATTTCAAAACCTAATGTATGGACTGTGATGACAAATCCAGTAGCTAAGGCTTGTTATCATCACAGAGTCTATTTGGTTAACTGGAATAGTATTGGATCAATCCCTCCTCCTGTATTTTAATCATCTACCAGTGTGTGTGACACCTCCAAACAAAACCATCAGAAGGGAGATTTTAGCTTTGTTTTGGGATGTAACACTGCCCTACCTGACCTGTTCTGTCTGGAAGTGAGACCTGGCAGCAAGAGGCACGGGCTGAGCCCATGTCAGGCTGAGTGTGTGATATCCTGAGACAGGTGTCTGATCTCTGAGTGAGGAGTGCAATTGGATGCACTGTTACTTTCTACTAACAGCCTCTTGGTAGCTGTTCGTTTTGTGGCTCATTTTCTGAACTGCCCTCTGGGAACTGGCTGTCTTCTCCCTATTGATTGATTTTTGGAATGTAGAGTGCTATGTCTAGATGGCCTCCAGTTTTGTGCATTGAAGTTGTTGGAGAAATTCACATGGGTGCCTGCATCCAGCCTGAAATATTCAGTACGGGAAGGGGCACTGCATTTAAGGATTAATGCAGTTGTGCCTCCATTCAGTACAAATTCTTAGTTTAAACCCTCTAGCTGTTTTGAAATGCAGATTGAATGGGGATTAACAAGATGTACATGGAATTTGGGACAAACATTCAGAAGGGGCTTCCACTGTTTGGTACATAAGCAGCATCAATGTGAGCTGTAGGTAGTGTGTTTTTCAGCAGGCACTTTCTGGTAGTCTGTTTCCTTTCAGGCAGTAGCATTGAGATGCCATTAGGAATTCCAGGAGACACACATGTCACTGATGTGGTTTTGCTTCCCGTGTTACGCGGCATCCTGAATTGGAGGGAAGGGAAAGGGAAAGGAGAAGAGTCGGAAATAGTTACAGCTCATGGAAAACACTGGAGCTGTGGTCCTGGCTGGTTTCTGTTTGCCTTGTGCTGGGGGAAGTAAAGGAGTCAGAAGAGATGGAGCTCAGGCAAAATTGCAGTCCCCAGCCCTTCGTTCCTGAGGAGAGCTGGAGGGGTGAGGAGAAGGGGGGAACACCAAACATTCGCAGCTCTCCAAGCACGGGATTTGCCCAAACATTTTGTCACAAACAAATTATCTGGCTAAAGCAGCATTTGTTTGTGAATCGTCCATGAGCAAGCATTCCTCTTCACTTATATATTATTAATGTTGACATAGTTTGTGAACAAATGTTAGCCCTTGGGCAGAAACTGTTTGCTTGAATTATTTGCAATTTATCGTTGATTGTGTGCAGTTGCTCACCCAGGTCACAGAGTATTGTTTCTCCTTTGAGGTTCAGTGACTGGAGAGTAATGAATTATGTGTAGGTAGCAGGGAGACACAGTTATTCACTGCAGCTGTGGATTTGTACTGGGAGGTGGATGCCAGCCCTGGCTCACCAAGGCCCAAGGTCAGCAAGTCACGACTGCACATTGCCAATAGGAGGGAGAACATAATTTGGAAATTACCAGTGTGTATTTCTTCTGTCCTACATACTTTTCCTAACATTTCTGGCTGATTACTGTCAGAGACAGGATCCTGAGCAGTGGGGACCTGTGGCCTGATTTCTTACACTTGTTCTTGTGTTTGTATGAAATCGCAGACATTTGTGTGTGTATCTGTTTTGGATGTGGTGAGGGGTAACATAGCACTAAATTAACAAGAACTGATCTTTAGGAGATCTGAAGAAGCATTGCATGTGAGCACAAACATCACACATGGGGTCATTTTATGGTTTGTTTTTGTGTCAGGTGGATTGCTCTGCTGAATTATGGCAAAGATTATTTTTTGTTCACTTTGCCATTGTAAACTAAGTGAATGGTTCTCTTTGGACCTGTATGGTAGCAGAGAGAAAGTCATATGAAAATTCAACGACTTGGCAGTTTGGGAAATAGGGAGTGATAATAATTTGTATTTTTAGTGATTTTCAGTATCGTTTGGAGTAGCTGAGTAGAAAGAAAAAAACTTCGGTACAGCAACATACTAAAAATATCGGCATTTATTCATTTGAATCTTTCATATTCATTCTTGAAGACATTCCTCCCTCTTGTTTAAGGGCTTCCTCACACCAGTCCATTTCTGCAGTCCATTATTAAGGCAGGATGTATGTATATATGTATAAAATCTAGTCCTGTACACAAATGGTAACTTCTCTGCATGGCAGTAGATTTTCTACTATTGTTTAAAACTGTGAGGAAAAAGAGGAAAAATACAGTGAAAATACAATATCATTTTAATGGCACATTGAATTTATTTATCTATTCATATGTGTTATAAGTAATTGGTATTTTTTATATGCTACTATTTGCATTTTATAGTGTGTTCTTGTAGGCAATACCATTATCACAACTCTAGCTACTATTACTGAGCAATGTAAAGCCATATTTTAGTGGTTATATCATCAATAAAAAAGCTCTTTCAAAACCAGTTTTTTCCACATCTTGAAGTTTTGTTTGAGCTTCAGATGAAAATGATATGTAGATTAGAATGAATGCTACAACAACACAGTACACATTGTTTTGGTTATAAAATATCTGTAGTTAAAAACAAAACCATGAGAAGCCTTCTAAAGACAAGGAGATGAGTACAAAATGAGCGCAGGAGCTGACATGAGCTCATTAGTTCTGTCCCTCTGGTTTGCAGGGCTGGCTGCACTTGCTGCTGGGAGAAGGGGAGGCCAGTGTGGGGAATCTCTTCTTGTCGGTGTGCAAAGCTTTACTGCACTCAAACCTCCTCTGCTGTGCTTCTGCTTATCTGACTGAACTTCTTCACACTTCAAATTGGAAACTTCCTTGATGTGTTTTCTTGGCTTGAGGCTTTTACAAAATAATTGCTATTTAGCTTGTGTTCTTAGGAAAATGAGGCTTAAATGATGACATTGCTGACTGTGGGCCCCCCCGATACACATCTCCAGCAAGTCCCACTGTGGGCAAGGAGAGGGTATGGATTTGAGGGCACACTGCACCTGGCTCCCATACTCTGAATCTGTTCCTGGAGTGAGTGGGTAAGCAGCAGACACCCTCTGCCCTCACCTCAGTGACATGGCAGGACTGTAGTGAGGCCCGGCTGTGTTCCTTCCATGCAGGGCTACAGCTTTTGCCTTCAAAGGAGGGGAAGTGGGGCAAGGCAGGGTGAATGTTGTCAAGGTGCTGTTCTTAGGTTTGTAGTGTTACCTAACTTTGGTGGCTTTTGTGGATACTGAACTAATAAAACCTGATAGCCTACCTAATTCTCACCCTTAATGGAATGCCAGAGGTCCATCTGAGACCCTCTGCAGTACACCACAATGACAGTGAGGCATCTAGAGTGGCTTTGCATGAGCAGAGTTTGTCACATATCCTGAAGAGGCATTTTGGGTGACAGGAAACTACTGCTGGGCTCCCCCTGAAGTCACCAACAGCATCATGAACCCCAAATTTGTAGGGCTCATTCAGCTCCTTCACAGAGGATATGCAGGGACTACTGCAGTTGCAGACCTCCCAGAATGAGGGATGAAGGCAGGACAGTAAACTTCTGTTGTCCTTTTTCACATGCCACAATCATAAGGCAGTGGAATGGACCCAAACTGTGTGCTCTGAGATCTTTTGCAGTTTCTGAGATGAAGGGGTGATGATTCATATTTAGAGGGAGAAAACCTTACATGAAAGGCCTCCAGGGTGGGCTCTGGCTCTTGGAAGATACAAAGTCTGCAAACAGGGGATTAGTAATCAGAGGAATTCAGGGACAAAGAAAGCTTAGGCAAGAAATGAAAAGAGAGAATTGTGATTTCGTAGCAGATGTAATGAAGGTAGCAAGAGAGGCCGTGCTAAATGTAATCAGGCATTGATTCCCTTTGGGGAATGACAGCAGCGGCAGCGCTGCCGGGGCTCTGTGCCAGCTCCATCCATCGCCAAAGTACCCGTGCAGCTGCTGCTTGCAGATAGCATTTCTCTGGAATGTGCCATTTGCTTTTATTCCTGGGAGGGGGAACTGATAGCTAGTTCATTTAAAATCCATCAATGTAAAATGTATTGTAAACAAAGGCTGCACATGCTATCGTGGTACACTTTCCCCCATTTTATGGTCCCTGCATAAATATGTACACCCTCCTTCAGATTGTTCAGTGGAGGGGCTGTACATGGGTGACTTGTGGCATACACCAGCCTCTTGCTCAGAATAATAAGCAAAATTAACTTAATTGTGTAGAAAAACATGTTATTTATGCTGCTTAGAACAAACCAGCTCAGGCCTTAAGGGAAATGTCCTGTTGTATCTTGCTGGGCACAAAATGCCGTGTATGTGCTGGTGATTGCATTTCTGCCACACCCTGAGCACTGAGCTCTGTCTGTCTGTCTGTCTGTCTGTCTGTCTTCAGCTCTGGGGAAACACCTTTGGCTCCCGTGTATCCTCACTCCTGCTGCTGGGGATGCAAGTGGAGCTTGCTCTGTGATGTGAGGAGGGTACTTGGGCAGTCAGGCCCTTCCTCTGTCTCTCAGACATTGCATCTGAAACAGCTGAAGAACCAAATCTAGGCAATAAGAAGTTTTAGACCAGCAGTTTGTTTAAAATGAAGATATAGAACCAGGCTGATTCTGAACAATAGTAAACAATTTGTCATAATATTAAGATATATTTTAATTCTGCGTTTGTAATTGTAGTGAAAATCCAAGCTCTTTACATGTTTTGTTGGGGCAAAACAAAAATTAGGAGCAGTGAAAACCAGGAGATGAAAATTTGGATGTATTTGCAGACACAGAGACTCAGTTTCTGTCATTCAGTGGATCAGTTAACTCTAATCATCTAGGCCAGCTGCTCTACATTAAGCTACACTAATCAGGGTAATGTCTATTAAAAATACTAAGATATATTATAGAGAATTTTGCTATAACTATAAAAGAGAATGAACATTAAAGTAGGCCTTTGAATGAAGTTAAACCCAAACTTCCCCCAGTTTTTTGCACTTAAACAGCAAAATGTTCTTAAAATGCACACATCTAATTGATACCTGTACATAGCTAAAATTTCTAGTTTAGACTTCGGTCAGTGTGCAACATGGGCTTTTCTGTGGCTAAACAAATGCTTGTGTGTCTAAACTAATGTCAGACAGTGCTGGAGATTTAAAGCTAATGCATTTATGATAGAGAAAATTAGAATTAGCTTTGTGAGCAGAATTTAAACATTAGATGAAGCATCCAGCTTGCCCATCTTTGGCTTTTTATCAGGTAACTGTTATTTTCTGTTTTCCCCAAGCTGGCATTTGCTTTCTGTTGTCCTGTACTTCTTTTGGCTGAGGCTGCAGACTGTACCTGTGGTTGCTCTGAAAAGCAGCTGCACGTACAGCAGTGGTGACTGCAGCAGTGCACACGGTGCCTTTTGCTGTAGCATTTCTGGCTGGGATGGAAGGACTTTCCCTTTGGAATGAAAAAAGCACATTTCAGGCTGGGAGGGCTGATGGCCAGCTCGGCTAAGGGGGCTGGTGTGGGAAGGGGGAGGAGCCTGAATGCACTGGAAAGAGGAAATGTTTGGCTTATTGTGTCTGACTTCACCAAGAACTCTCCAGAGCATTGGAGTGCCATCAAATCTTCCTGTTTGCCTTGGACTGCTGGAAAAGAAGATGTTGGTGTGACTTTTATATAGGGAAAATTCAATTGTGTTTTTGCTTTATAAATTCACTGGAGTTTTTGAAATGAAAAGCATCACAGCAAGATGGAGTTAACTTGAGTGTATAATTCCACAAAATACACATTCTTTTGGAAAAATTGATGTTTTAATTTCCAATAGTTCAAAGCATTCTTGGGAAAAAAATCTTCAGTTCTCCTTCCATTTGGACAAGTGTTCCTGCTGCCTTCAGTGGATGCAGAATTCTTCTATGTTTTCTATCAAATTTGTGAAATATATTTTTTATGTTCTGTGTGTTTTCATCCATCTCTCCCAATTTCAGGAGTTTTAATTTAGTGGCTAAAGAAACTATAAAAAATTTGCCTGACTCAGGGGAAATACCTTTTATAGCCTTTTTTTTTGTTCATTTGGGTTTAAAGAAACAAAACAAAACAAACCCAAAACACCAAAATAGAAAATCACCAGGAGTGTAATTTATAGTTATGCGGTGAAAAAAACCTCCTTAGTGACATCATCAAACCTTTATCAAAAATAAGGGGGTCTGTGCTTTTTTTGGACACTGAGAGTGGAACTCATGTCAGATGGTTTGAGGTGAGTGAGAAGAGTGATTTTGCTGCAGTCAGTATATGACTTTCCTCATTGTTGTGTTGCCAAGGGTTGACAAATCAATGGACCCAGATATTAAAAACAGGGATTTGAAATTGAAAGTAGCAAACATTTGATACACTTGGGCCATTCAGATATTGAATAATGGTAACTAGAATGGATCAGTACTTCCAGTCTGTTAGTTTGGTACTGTTCAAGATCAGTGAGCTTCATCAAAATACAAGAGGCTGGAACAGAATTCAGAGGATACCTAACCTTTAAGATCAGAATCATAAATTCTTATACACTCCTCCCCTCCAGCAGCCAAACACGTGATGTCAACATAATGCAGACAGGAAATTCTGAGATCTCATAAACGAGCTGGGGAGTAGGTGGGAGTTGTTTGAGACTACCCTGAACAATACAGGTTGTTTTAGAAAGCTGAATGTGCAGTCCTGAATGTGATGCTAGATGTCCAGCCAGCATATATTCCCCTTCTGTTTTGCATTCCATCCAGCTTTTAAGCATTCAGAGGAACTGATATTTCCAAGATCTATGATTCTGTTGGTGAGCTAGGCTCATTTGGGTGTAAATCCCAAACACCACACAAATCATTTTAAAGTAAAAAAGAAAAAAAAAAATAAAGTTTTGTGGTGGTCAGGTGCTGAATTGGGAAAGCTTGGGGTTTTCTCCTTCATCCAAATGGAAATTACTCTGCTAGGGTAGAAACAGAACAAATAAAAGAAATAAATAACCACAATGCAGCACTATAAGATTGGTGTCTTAAAGGCCGAGAAAATTAAAGGGAATTTGGCCATAATAAAGGTACTGTATCATAGTGAAGTGCAATGCAATTGTAATGTTGAGTCCATTTTGTAGGAACAGTAAAAAAGACCCTAAAAAGGCTTTTTTTAAAAAAAAAACTCTATTCTATATAATATTGCCAGTAAACTATACAAATATTTCTCATTCTTTATAATTACTTAAGTTAAGCAAATCTACTTGACATGTACATGAGTAAATTTCCACTAGCTTTATATCAGTACTGAATTGGTCCTGTCAATCTGTACAGTCTGATAGTACTTATTTTTATATTGTCATAGCTACTGCTTCTGAGGTAATTGATTTTAGGTGTCTGAGGATCCTTTTTTTCTTCTGTGCTGAAGCCAATCAAAATCTTGTCCACAGATATTTCCCTTTGTGTAGCAAATAATCGTGTTCCCGTAATGGTGGCAACCAGTATTTCATGTGCATGTCTCGTGTAAAGAATGCAGAAGCAAAATATGAATAGCACTGAGACTTTGCCTTTCTCATTATAGGAGGTGCTGCACATTACAGCATCATCCTGCTGAGTTATTAACAAAGGCTTGGCTGGTCATAAACATTTCATAACTGCAAAGCACACTTTGCAAACTGGGTAATACTAAGAGCCTTTTAGTGCAGAGTATTTGTCATGGCTAAGTGCAGTTAAAGTTGGCTTATTAACTCTGTGACTGGAGTCCTGTGTGGCAGAGCCCCTCTGTGCAGTAGTGGAGCTGGAGAGCCACAGGTGGAATGGCATCCCTGTTGTCAGGCCTGTAAAGCAGCTCTGGCTGGTTCTTCTACAGCCTTGAGGTGCCAGCAGGCTATACAGCCTGCATACTCAGCCCCTTCACTGCAGAATGAAGGCTTGGCAGGCTTTTGGCTCCCTGTCTGGGACTGCAGACACTCCCTAAGCCACTCTGCACTCAAGCTGCAAACCCCAGTTTTGGTCCCATCATAATGGATTTGCACTGTGTTCTGTGCCAGATCATCTGGAGCAGGAAAGGTATCATTGTGCTGAATATTCCACCTGATAAAATGCTTTCAGTTAAGGAAGGGATTGGCAGTACAGTTACTAGGGATTTTTTACCACCTTTCTTTCAGATGTAGCTTGCATCTCAAGTTATTGGTGACCAAAAAAACGCCTGCTGTATGAAGGTTCAACATTGGTCCATGTGCAGCAATGATCATAGTTTGGAGTTCATAAAACATTGATTCATAATCTATCCAAATTGTGATAGGTAAAAGATGTGCACAAGTGGCTGCTGTCTCAGCCTGGGCTGGATGTTTCTGGCGCTTCCATCCTTCATCTTTGGACTTGATAGGATTTTGCACTTCATGTGTCCTGCATTAACTTCTCATCAGTCACTCTGAGGTACAAAGTGCCTCACTATTCCCTGTCAGACAGCTGTTGTATTGATGGTGTACTGCTGGGTTCTAAACCCTCGGAGAGGGGAGAGTTTTAAAGCTCCATTGTTCTCTTTTCCCCAGGAGACTACTGGGAGACCTCTGCCCCCTCCCCGCCAAGCACATGTTTGTTATCTGTGACTGCTGAGTGTGTCCTGCCTGCTCCCTGCAGGATGGAGGCTGCTGCTGGGGCAGCCTCTGGGGACAGACCTGTGGGGAACCGCCCATACTAGAGCTTCTCTGTGCACTGCACGTGGGGAGAGCTCACAAGCACAGAGCCAGTTTGTCCTTGGCTGTGCTCTGGGAAGCACGGGCACCTTTTCCTTTTGGAGAGACAGACCTCAGCATACACATGCATTTTCACCATGGAGGCTCAGCAGTGCTCTGCAGATGCACCAGAACAACAGTACCTGAGAATGTGAGGGATGAGGAAAAGGGCTTCTGGGGTTGTGGTCTGTGCCCTTAAAAAAGATGAGGCAAACTTAAACTTCAAAACATGCAGCTGTGTTTGTTCTGCTGAAAATGGGTCTATCAGCTGCAGTCAGAAGGGCAGTGCTTACTTTTATTTACTGGCATCTTTGTTTATTACCTTAAGCCCAAAAGCAAGCACTGGGTGGACGTGTAAAATGAATGAATTTCATTCTGAGAGTTATTTCCTAATGTGAAAGAAGAAGAAATAATGAATAATAGCTTGCTGTGCTCTGACCTGCCTTTGACTGTAGTTTCATAGCTAAACAAAGAACTGTTCATCCAAAACACTCTCAACTGTCACTTTAGAGAACTTAAATAAGATTCATCCATCCCCAAACCCATGGAACAAAACAATAAAAGAAAATGCTTTTCATTGCTGCTTGTTTAATGATGACCAAGACAGAAGGATGACACTGTCTGTAGGGTTATATGACGTACACTGAAACCACTTGCAGGGACTCCTTTATCTTGGAAGTGATTGATTTAAGCTTTTGCTGTAACATTTAATTTGTGTCTCTGTAATGTGCATCAATGGTCTGGCCAAGTCAGGTTCTTTCTGTAGCTGCAACTCTGTAACATTTGCAGAATACATTTCTGGAATTTGTAGGGATTTATTCAGGCAAATACATTTAATTTCTGTGTCCTTCTTAGGGTGATTGCTGCACAGAGTAAGATCCAGAATAAATGGATTCTAATTGTTCTAGTTTGCATGACCTGCAGATGATTTTGTTCTTCAACAAAATGTTTATTCTTATCACAGTTACCTTGCTATTGCTTTATTTTTTTTTCTTTGAAACTTTTTATTGCTGCCAGGAAATATGATAGATTTGTACTGATTATTGTCCTAGATTGATTTTTGCCTGGAAAATCCCAGGGAAGTTGGCATTCCCATTCCTCTTAACCTTGTCTTGGGCTGATGGCTAACTTTTCCATTACTCAGCAAGTCAGACTGGCAAAAGTAGAAGATGGACCCATCTCTTGTTTGAAGGGGAAAAATGTTTAAGATGAAGACATGACTTTGTAAACAGAAAAGCAGGGGGACTGAGAGGTGAAATGGTTGAGCTGTTGGTAAATGGAGGCTGTCTGTCCAGTCTGCCATGCCTGCCTTGTCAGTGTAGGATTGTTAGCTGGATAATGGCAGATGTTTATGTGATACTGCCTTTCCTCACCACAGGAGTTACAGTGACAACTGGTGTCAGTGGATGCTGAGCCTGTGCTGTGAAATGCTGACTTGCACTGTGAGTCTTGTCTCAGGAAAGTCACATTATTTTCTCTAGTTTGTTGCACTGGCTGTACTCTTATTTACCCCGTGTATGTGGTTGGTTGTGTTTCCATGTGTGACCCCTTTGAGTTAAATTGCTTTTGTGAGTTTTATCTTCTGTCTCTGGCTTTGCTATCAGCCTGAAGGTGGCAATGGCCACCTAACATCACCATTCAGTGCCTCAGTTTTCTCATGGGGAAATCAGGGAGGAGAAATTGCTTTTCTTGAACAACACTTTGAGAAAAGCTTAGTGGAAGAGCTGACTCTCGCTGTCATGTTTTACAGTTACTGGGATGGTAGGTGACATTAGACTGAGTCTCTTGACATAACAACCAAGTGATGGGTCAGCGTGTGTCCCTCAAGTCACAGAACTTTTAGCTGCAGACCTGATCCTTTTGCAGGAAGAGTAAATAAAACAGTAAAGCAGTGGACGGGTGGCTGAGCTCCGAGTGTCTCTCAGGGATGTCTCTGCATTTTGTAAATCCTGAGCTGTGGGCTCTCTGTGCTGGGTTCACTGAGAATTCAGACACTGGTCTGTAAAAAGGCAAGTGCTTAAAGTTGTCCCAATTCTGTACTGAGAGGATCAGAAGATGTGGCTGGAGAAAAGCTACTGTGGATCTCATGCTGCTGAACACCTATTTAGTGTCATCATGCTCAAGTTGATTATTTGCTTTGGAGAAGCAGGAGCAAGGCAGATAATAAGATTTTATTCTTCTCTGTGTTTTCAGAGGTTTTAATTACTGGGTTTTAACAGCAACATTAAAATTTTATGTGTATCTCCCTGCCATATTTCTGAGGGGTGGTGTGCTGTACATCTGAGCTTCCCCTTTTGATTCCAGACTTCATAGCTACAGTGGTCTGCTATTGCATGAGACTAAGCTGCTTTAAATTGCAGTTTTCCTGGTTGGTACAGCTGGGCAGTTACATAGCAAGTGCTACCTGGATGTTTTGTCATCTCTGAACAGATGTGTGCTGTGGGATTTCTATCTGTCTCAAAGAGAAGTTTGTCTTACACTTACATCTTTTTTATTGTTTTTCTCCTTGTAAGGAATGGCCTAGTCAAAATCAGAAAGTTCATAGAATTGTCTCTGAATCTCAAAGTGCCCAGGATTTTTGCTTTTTGCCTTTAAAAATACTTTTCCTTTAAATTAATGTTTCAAAATTGTCTATAACAAATATTCTTGAAAAAGCCAATGATATCTTTAAAATGCAATTATCAGTTGCTAATTGTAACACCTTTCTATGTGTGTATTATTTATTTGTTAATTACATGTTCAATGATCAGAAATCAGCAGCAATACTCACATTAGTAAACTTCTTAATTAGACACTGATTTACAATTTCAACAAACAAGCCACATGATAAAAGGCTATGAGCAGAAGTTGCACTAGTCCTTCATGAGCAGCTTCCATTGACTTCCTTTAACACAGAGTCCTTTAATGAACCGTGAACATTTGGCAGGTGATTAAGTGCTACAGTATGAACGAGTCCCGGGAACGCTCACTTTGGAAAAAATAAAAAAGGAAAAGAAAATGGAAGAGAACAGCCAATTTCAGCACACAGACACGTTTTCCACAATGACTGCAGAAATGAAGTGCCAAAGTGACCTGGTATGTAACATGTGAGTTTACCAGCTTTTCAGAAACAACGAAAGTAAAAACATCTGGGATGCTACTGCTTGATTTGGAACAGAGGAATTAAAAGAAACAAGAGAAAGAAACTAAAAAAGTCAGTCACAAATGAACTCTTCAAAAATGTGGAGAAGGTTTGAGGCCAAGAGCACCTGCATAGCACCTGTCAGAGAAGACTTTGAAATAGCCTCAGAAAGTTTAAATCACTGAATAATAGTGTGAATATGAATACAAAATAAAAAGTTAAATCACTGTGACTTTAAGACATGCATAAAAGCTAGCAATAATTGCAGAAATGGCTGAAATATTTTCAAGAGTGGTCACTGAGTGCAAATTCATCTGTGTTCATTAGGAAAGCAGTTGGTAGGATTCTTGCTCCCACTTTTACAATGGACATCAAAGGTCATCCTCATGAAGCAGAGGCAAGGAAATCACAGAAGAACTGTCAGACTGAAAAGCAATAAACCTTCAAACCCCTGTAATCTTCCTTCTACTAAAGGGGACTGCCAGACTCCAGCTAAGCTGTGCCTCTGTACTGGAGCACTGCTGCTGTCAGTTCCTACAGCTGTTAGATAAACTTCTAGTGCCAGGTGATACACAGCACCGAGGCACTAGAGATGTTTAGCTGCTGACTTCTAGTGAGAGTTCTTCACTGGTAAACAAGGGTGTGAGGCACAGAACAGGCAAGCTCAATCCACTGCATAGTGCTTTATATGATTAGACAGTCAGACTTTCTCATGTGATGTGACTTCAAATCCTGTTTGCTCTTTTGCCCTCAGAGACTCCTGTGCTATCAATATTGTTGAGACCAAATCTATGAATGCATTTGTAGTTGTATCACAACCTTAGCTGCTGCCACAGAAAGCTGCTGCTGCTGTTGTTATTGTTGTTATTATTATTATTGCTAGTATTATGATTGTCACATTTTGTTCATGTGTTCAACAATCTGGCCCACTGATTTTTGGCAGCCTGTCTGCTCATTCCAGTGTTACCCAGTCAAGTTTTCAAGGATGTAAACACAGTTTGAAAATGTAAATGTTCTTTTCTACCAGTTAACATAAAGCCACTTGTAGTGTAGCCTGTGAAACCATTTCAGTGTACGGTTATGAATAAATACCTGTCTGTGGTGCTGAAGTATAAATATTTCAAAGTAAGCCTAGTGCTTAGGGTACAGTCTTACTCATGTTATTACAATATATTTGGAACGTCAGTGAAGAACTGCTTTTTGAAGGTATTGCAAGTTGTAGATGTACTGTTTTCTTGTCTAGTCTTTGCTGTTTTCAAGTCAGTATTATAATTCTTATTTGACAGCAGACTGAAGATGAACATTGAGAATCTCAGAGCATTAAGCACTGTGATAAAGGCAGATGAGAAGGTCGATACCAGTCCTCCATTACTGTAATGACTGCTGTCTCCAGTGCAGTTACTTATTTCCAACAGGGACCTCATCCCAGTGCACTGTGTGTAAGGAGATGAAAAAGGTTTTCAGAGTTTCTAATGCACCAGGTGAGCATTAGAGACACGGTGTCATGGCATGATTCATGTGACAGCTGATGGTCTTAGCAGAACAGTGCCAGCTCTTTGTTGCATTGACTGTGACTGTATCATCAGGCTTGATAATGCTCTGCAGCAAAATTTGCTTGCCACAATAGCAGAGGAGCTTCAGAAAGGACGTGGTGCTGCAGATGAAAGCAGGCTGGTAATTGCACTTGTCTGTTCTGTGTTTACCTCTGTCAGCTCCAAATTACTTCCAGTCTTACATCTGAATGGCATTGTTTTTGTGATCCTACCTGTGGCTTGACCTTGCTTTCATTTCCTGGCAGACACATTTCCCTGGCCCTAGAAGTAATATTCCTTGATATCAACTGCTTTCCACCCAAGGTGAACTTGTAAGAGTGTCTCCATATATTGTGTTTTTCATGTGAAGATATGCCTAGTTAATACCTGCTGGTGAAAAATGTACCGGGAGGGAATCGTGCTTTAAAATTATTTCTTATTTTCCTTTGAGTGATAGAGATGAAAGTACACTTCTCTTTTTCAACTGGCCAGCACACTTTGTCCAGTTTCCCCTTTCAAAAGAGAAACAGTGTTTTGATCTAATAGAAAATAATTTGCAAAAGTACTTACTTTAAAAGGGACAAACATTTAATACTTTTTTCAGTGATATGACACTAAGGTCAATGGGAGACTTTTTCTACTGGTGCTCTCAAACATATTTCTCCTTTATTTCAGGTAAATGGAGTGGATATGTTTGATTTCTTCCTCACTCTTATCTCTTTCTACTGTTGCAGCTTGTGTGCTTTAAATTTCCTGCCACATAAATATTCTTTGTGCTAATTTTTTCTTTGCTTCTTTGTAAAAATTGTTTTCCTAGTCCAGTATCCATCTTTTGATGGGTATAAAGAGTGTATTATGCATATTTGAGAGTAACTGTGGGACTTTAATAAAGAGCCCATACAGAGGTCAGAAAGCTCCAGGTAAAAACATCCCCAAATAGTCTGTGTTGCTGGTACTAAATTATCCATCAGGAGTCCCTTCTCATGGACAATATTTAGCTGGATTGACCACATGCTGTGTGTTCTCTCATGGGAGACAAATCAAGAAATTGCTGCTTGCTGTAGACATTCCTAATTTTCTGGTGAAGAGCATCCTTGTGCTACAGAACAGTCATGTTAATTTTTTTCCATCTCTATGGAAAGAGGATGCCCAGAGGATCAGGCCCAGCCTGGATTTACGAAAGGCAGGTCCTGCTTGAGCAGCCTGAACTCCTTCTATGCCCAGGTGACCGCCCTGGAGCACGGGGGAAGGCTGTGGGTGCTGTGTGTGCAGGCCAAGTGCAGGTGCTGCCCTTGGCTCACAGCAGCCCCTGCAGCTCCAGGCTGGCCACAGGGCTGGAAGGCAGCAGGACAGGCCTCGGGGGGCTGGTGGCAGAGGCTGAACACGAGCCCAGGTGTGCCATGGGGGGCAGAAAGGCCAAGGACACCGGGGCAGCCACTGTCCCCAAGGCTCAAACCATGTGGCACTTGGGGACATGGGTTAGTGGTGAGCTTGGGAGGGCTGATTGAATGTCTGGGTTTGATGATCTTTAAGGTGTTCTCCAAGCTAAACTTTTCAGTGATTCTGTATTTGTCCCGTGCCAGGCTCTAGATCTGCCTGGTGGTGTCTGGGACTCTGCCAGCCTCAGTCTGAGCACACCATGTCCTCTCTCTTGCACTGTGGGGCTTGGAGGATCCCTGGTATTGCACAGGGACCCTGAGAAGAAGCTGTTTGCAATTCTGTGTGGCAGGAGGCAGAGCAGAGCGATTTAAATTGGGTTTTAACTCTTTAGATGGTGCTTTGTTAGTGCTTGAAGCCGCACTTCTGACTGTGGTGTAACAATGTGACACAAACCTATTCACAAAGCTCTTCCCAGTAAAATGATTTGCAATGCAAATCTGCGTTTGGATACTGAGTACTGTCTTTGCTCGGTGTGTGTTCTGTGGCTGCTGACAAGCTCGTTGAGGAAGATGAGAAATGGCTGTAAACAAAGAAGGACTTTGAAGTTCATCTCCTGCCTCGCTGATCACTAGGGGTAGCTGTTCTTCGGCATTCCATTATCGAGAGCTCCCTTGATCTCTGGGAGAATGTGGCAAAGAATCATTAGCTGGCATGGCACAGACAACAGGCATCACTGTACTAGGGCCATGGCATGTGAGATATATATTAATGAGAGACTCAGTAATTGATGACAAGGTGTAGGTTTCAAAAGCGTTTCACTTACCAGGTTTTGCTTAAGGTATAAGTAAAAGAATCTAAACAGGATGAGCAGAATCTGCAAATGTTTATAGACTTTGTATTGTAAACTAAAGTGGGACTTAGGTATTCTTTAGCACAGCGTTTTGTAGTCTGCAGGTAACAAATGTATTTTACAAAACTCACTGATCTTGAATCAAGTTGTCTTCATTGAGCCTTAGGTGAATGAGACTTGTTAGCAAAACAAAGTAAGAAAGGTTTGAATTTTGTTCTGGCATGTGTCCAGAAACTGAAGAGGTTTTTAGAGTGTGTTAGAAATGTGGTGAATAGTCTCAAAACTTGTGGAGGTGAATTCTTCATGAGGTCACAGATGGTGCTTAGCATCCTTTGTAGGAATCACCAGACTTTTAGAGTTTCATTAGAGCTTTCTGAATCTTCTGTGCTGGCTCCTGTCTCTTTACAGTACATGGTGCTAAGGAAGGGAGTTAAATTAAAAGCATTTTTCTTTTTAGCAACATTTTCCCATTAATTCAAATACAAATTCCAATGTTGTTTGTGCTCTAAATAGGTGCATGTTGTGCACTCATATAATTTAGGGTATTTTCTGGCTTATTAATCAGTGCAGTGAATCAGAAATTTGTCTCATTTAAGTATGGATTAAAAATTGGATCAGTCTTTTCTTACACTTTACCTGTTCCAACAGTGTATGTATCATTAGGCAGCAAGGAGCTCGACCCATATTTTGTGGAAGCTGTGTTGTAGTGGGTGGGAGTCACGGGACTCTAATTGCTGATGAGAGAGGACTAATTATTGCTGGCTATAGAGGATGCTCACTGTGTCTGTAACAGCAGAAACATCCTCTTAACAAAGACTGTGTTTCTTGAATTTCAGTTCTTCTTCCAAAAGATTGGGGAAAACTGCTCGATAAAGCCCTGCTTTGCAAGTGCACACTGCTCTCTAATAAGTCAACAAGTAAAGCCATTGACAACTCCAGGCACTGCCTCCAGAGCTCCTTTCTGAGATGCCACTCTGTCATCTGGCTCGTTCCTGCCCAACTCTCCCTTGTCCATGACTAAACTTGCTCCCAAGGAGGGAACTGTTCATTTCTGCCCCAGCCTCAGTTGGTCAGCGCCTCCCGTCTCCTCATAGTGGGCTTGAAATGGACAAGGCCCTTGCTTCTCAGTGATGATGTGGGTTTTAATTCTCATTAGTCCTTTATAAGGTCAGAAATGGCAGTGTTGTATGAAACAACCTCCAAAATGTAAAGTTAGCAAGAGCTGGCAGTTCCTGTCCTTCTTTGCCCCATGCTGAATGTTCGTTCATGCTGGAATTGAGTTGCTTGACTTTTGGTTTATCACTTTGGTTTATTTCCATCATATATCATTTAGAGGCCCTGAGTATGCTTCTCTTTGATATTTCAATTATGTATGAAAATGAAAGCAAAGTGTTGTTTGTGCTGCTTAGAACCTTGTTCTTATTTTTTTTTTTTTTAGCTTTATCAGCAAAGTTGTGTACAGTGTATTGAGGTTTACCAGCTCTTTCAACTAATGCATTGAACCTTTCAGTTTCGTTATCTTGGTTTATTTAGGCTCAGGTTGCAGGTAAAATTTGAGTGTATTTATCTTTCAAAATGATATTGGATGGCATTAGGGTTGGATCGTTTTTCAGTGGATGAAATTTGTTAAAAGCATAGCACTTACTTGTATACTGCACATTTCCCAACCTTCTGATTGCTACCAAACTACTTTGAAAACTGTTCAGAATGCCAAATTAAAAGTGCAGCATTTTCAGTAAATGCCATACTTCATACATGGTGTGATAAGTAGTTAAAGATATTTTATATAACATGGGATCTTTATCTTTCTATCGTGTGAGGACTAAGTGGATATTATAGTGGATTTCCTTCAGCCTATTTGATCTCCCCCATGCACATAATTTCTGCTGGCACTGGGGTAATGTTGGCTGCTTGCTGCACAAACACCCATGAAGTGAACAGAGCTAGAAGCATCATTTTTAGAGCTTCTGCAGAGTATGTATGCACTCAGGTGTTCTAAACAAACCTGCACTTTACGTTTTTGCAGGCACTACAGTAAGCTTCTTCTCTCTCAAAATCTCTTGAAAATGGATAAGACTACCCAGAGGGTCCCAGGACACATTGCCCATACTTTGTCAGGGACTTCTCAGAGCACTGTTGTGCTGCTTATGGTGGATTTAAATGACATGTTTTAAAAATTGGTTTGTCCTGGTCCCTGTAGCCTCTGCCTACCAGGATTGCTTTAAATTTGACTAATTTAATAGAGACAATGCTTTGTTTTTTACATGCTTGCAAGTGCCATGGGATTACCATGATGGTTTAATGAAAGCACATTCTGTTGGACATCTGTCAGCTGTTGGGTTTGGACTTGGCCAGTATGGGGTACATGAAGTGATCCTGTTTGACTGTGTATTTTTCAACACAAAGTGCCTTTCTCCTTTTCCTCAGGCTGGTGTAAATCAGACACAGCTCCAGTGTTTCCTGATCACTCAGGGCACGAGCAGTTATGCTGAGAGATTTGATGGGATTCCCCCAAAGCCAGAGAACCTTTCAGCTGGCACCTGCTCTGCTAACACAGGCTTAATATCTGTGAGCCTGCAGCAGCAGTTATGTGCTAGTGCCCACCTGAGGTCTCTGAGGGTGGCAAAAACATGTGTTATTTAATTTGCTGTTGTTATGGATGAGTCTAGAAGTGTATCAGTACCCTTAAAAGAATCATGAGCTGCACTTTGATAGTCTTAGGCAAGCAAAACTAAGCCCTGGTTCTGCAAACTCATTTCAGTTCCACGTATCCTTCTCTCTCATGCCTTCTGAGTAGGAAACAACTCTTCCATAATTCATAATTTAATTTCTTTTTTGCAATTACAGAAGAAACCTTGCCTGGAATATTTGCTTTGCCTTTTCTGCTTAGCTTTCCCATTCTCATTCTTTTGTGATTTTGATTTTGCTCTTATTAACATTCTTTGCAGACACAGTGTCACATCAGCATTGTGCTTTAAGTATTATGGTTTACTGTGATGCCTATTTTCTCTTAGGCTATAAGAACACTCTGATATAAAGCCTTTTCATCTACAATTGCTCTTGTGTTTTCTTGGATCCCATTAATGTGGTTTTGTTCAATGATTATTTTTACTTGTTTCTAATATATAATATTGTCATGTGATCGAAGAGGTATTTTGTCTACTTTGGAAGATGTACTCGTAATTAAAAATGAACATATGGCACCCTTGAATATCCCTGAAAAACAAGTGTTTAAATATATACTTTCCATGTGAAAAGTTTAGTGAATTAATAAAGGAGGTTTCCAGGCAATGCTGGTTGTGGCACTCTGGAAGTGTGGTATCCTGAAGTCTGTTACATACAGCAAATGCATTTGAAAGTGTATTTATCTGTGTACAAAAGATGATGCCAAATTGAAGCTACACTTGCAGCTCTGGACATTTTAATGTGCTTTATACTTCTGTAAATGCTTGATATTTGAAGTGATTCCACTTCTTTCTCCTCACAAACAGACAGACAATTCTCCTTGTGATTTTAGGTCTTACACACTGGGGTATGGAATTACCTTATAGTCTGTCATAGATACAGAATATATGGAATATAGAAATATCTGACACACTGGGGTGTGGAATGTGCCCACTTCTATAAAGGTCTATTAAGACCTTTATTACACGTCCACACAACCTGAGTATTTCTTTGATATAAGTAGATCTTACATGCATTTATATAGAAATGCAAA
Source organism: Luscinia megarhynchos (assembly GCA_034336665.1). Lineage (NCBI taxonomy): Eukaryota > Metazoa > Chordata > Aves > Passeriformes > Muscicapidae > Luscinia > Luscinia megarhynchos. Next base: position 33,568,011 of record CM067569.1, on the reverse strand, counting down.
CTGTAAATGTTTGAATTTTCATGTACATTACAACTAGGGAGCCATATTTATGGAGATCCTATTTAACCTTTTGCTTTTAATCTTCTGACTGTATTTTTAACATTTCTTAAACTTCACATGAAATTCAGTAGCACACATTTACAGCAAGAACAGGTTCTAATTAGATTTCAGCCAAGTATTTAATTTATTTCATTGAAAGTTGAAGGATTTAATATAAATCTTAAAAGAAAAAGGTCTTTGATCTCTATAATATTTTTGCTTTATCCAACATAACTCCTAATAACTTTTCTACTGATTCTGTTCTAGTTATGTCTAGAAGTCTATGTTTCTCCTTTCATTTTTTGCTATGTTCTTCCATAGAGCTGATGACAATTATATGAAAATTTAGGTTCATTTATAGTAAATTAATTCCTTGGCTAATTGGACATGTGAATAGTCAAAAAAATTAACATGAAACTTCACATTTTTAAGTTAGACAAAAATTCTCTACATCGTTTAAGGCAGAAGTCCTGCAGAAAATGAACTTCCCACATGAAGTGTGATTGCTGTGTTGGCATGTCAAAAATATGGCATGCTGAGTTTGAATGTTTCCACAGGTATATTTGGGTTTTTTCTGTGTAAAAATAAATGGGGGAAATGCCTGGGAATTTCTGCATAGGACTGCAGAGGAATATGCCCTGAATAGCAGACTCCCCTGGTCCCATGCAGGGTTCTGCAGGTCCCAGCCCTGCAGGAGGCTGCAATTTTCAGTTGTCTTCCCTGCATGCCATCACATACAGCCTCCCTTGTTCCATTTGGTAGCTGCTACTTTTAACAAATTGGGGCTTTTTTCTCTCTTGTAGCACAGGACCCCAGGATCTTCAAGAGTCTAATCTGAGGACCCAAGTAATGCACTGGTTCCTCACTCTCCAAATCCATCTGCTGAGTAAATGGCTTTTCAGTGTAAAAGCATCATTCAGGTGCTCTTCTACCAATCTTTTGTGTTCATTCCCCTGCAAGTGCTAACAACAGAAACTTTCTGAGCTAGAGCAGATCTTCTCTAGCTGACAATAGTGAATTTTTGAATAACAGTTGAGTATTTGAAACGTTCAGTCATGAGCTTCTAGTTTCATTGTGCTGCTGCTAAATAGGGGTAGGTTTTGTTCAGGAGTGACTGAATTCACCCAGTGAGGTGATGGCATCAGCTGCCATTTGCTGTGATGATCCCCCAAACCTCCTGTGCTCTCTCTCTTATCTTATAGTCCTCCACAGACTGGGCAAGTATCCCAGGAATTCACACAGTCTGGACTCACTGTGCACACAGGGTGCTGGAGAGTGTTGAGCTGAAATGTGTCAATTTGAGAACTTGACTTAGTCCTCTCCCTGGAAGCTGGACTTTCATTCCCTGCCCATGCTGCAGTGCCTCCAGCCTCCTAGATTCACATACTGCATCACAGCGTGCTGTTAAATTACATTAACTGCTGGATTAGAAAGGGATTACTAATACAATTAATACATCACTAAATGGAATTACATTTTTGGTCTGTTTGGGGTTCAGCATTTAACCTTTATTTAGAAGTACAGTTTTGAACAGAGCCACATCCATAGCACACATGTTATTTGGAATCACCAGGCTCTGCCTGGGTCAGAGCTGAGGTCTATTTTCCAAGGTTTCTGTCATGGGTCCACTCATATTTATCTCTAGCTGCTTCCTTGTGGGAAACTCCACAGAAATGTTAAATTATGTGCGAGTGAAAACAAGGGAAATCAATCTTCATTACCCATCCAGTGTGATACAAAAGTGTGCTTTGGTTTTCTGTTAAAAGAAGTATCACTCCATATCTGTTCTATGAGTGATAATGAACAGTATCACAGAGATCTTCCCAGAGTAATGAGTGTGTCAACACAGGAAACTTCTTAATTTTCCTGTTCTACCTTCCTTATCTCTCCATGGTACTCTTTGATACGGTGGCAATACAAGGAAAAAGCATGAGGGTACTGGATGGCATGGAGTGACTATGAGGACTTGGAAGATTTTTTTTAGAAATATAATTTTTAGTCATCCTATATATTTTAAAATATATAATGCATGTACATGTATTTCTAATGGTGTTTGATTTGAGTGCTGTTACACTCATCTGAAGTCTCCAGGAATCTATTTGTGTAGCACATTGTGCATTAAAATACCAGCTCAGAAGCACAGTAAGCTTGTGTTTGATGCCTTGAAAAATGCAGGATGTGCCTTTGCTGTGCCACCTTGGAGCCTGCACTAACTCACTCTGTCCCTAGGTATGGCAGAACGTGAGCAGCTTGGTGCTGGACATTTTTCCCTATTTATGGCTGCTGTTTAAGACCATAACTTTCAGATTTAGACTACAGCTAAGACTTTTAAACAATCTGGATGAGAAGGACTGTCTCAGCAGCCCCGCTATATTTTATTTTGAATTTTCTTCTCCCTCTATCCCCTTCCTCTTTCTCATAGCAGCATATAATCTCCAAGCAATTTATATGATAGTTCATCATAGGAAACTCTTATGCTGCTGCAGTAGAATGAGATTTTCTCCAACTAATTTTCTATTTTCCCTGCTGTAAAACTGCCAGAACACTTTGGTGAAAGGTAGATGGATATTCAATTAAAAACTTCCGTACTAGAAACTTAGAAAATTGCTTCTTAGTAAAAGGCAGATTACCCTCAAGTATACTTCTTGCTGTCCGTTCAATAGTACTGCTCTATTTCTACTTATGTTTGCCTTTCCTTCCTGCATCATCTGTGACTGACAGGAACATCTGATTAAAAGAAATTTAATGTTGTTTTTACTCCTGGCTGATTGCACCCGTAGGCCTGGAGTTGAAATACAAACAAAAAAAAATTACTACTGGCCTTTAAGTTTCTCTGCCAAGTTTTAAGACTGCCATATTTCAAACATGAAGTGCCTGTGGCATTTGGTTTTTGCATTAGAAGTAGCAATGATGGTGGTTAGTAAGTGATGGTTGTATTTGCTCTGCAGCACACTGCTTATAGCACATGCACTTCCCAAGACACTTCTCCCCACATGAGGACTACAAAAGTGTGGGTGGTTTTTCAGGATCGCCTTGGGGTCAAGCTGAACTTCTCTAATATTCCCAATATGACAAAGTAGGAGAAAAACTGATGTAAGGAGATATTTGTCTTATGTATCAGAAAGAAACAATGAAAATTTAGAATTGTGTAGGTTCCTTATCTTCTCTTATGACTGGATCCCAGCCACTTTAAAGAGAATTGATTATCTCAGGGATAAAGATCCCAGCTCTGTCCTTTGAGACAACCTGGCCACCCTGCAACCTTCAGCTGGCTGACACCAGTGTTATGGAGAGTGGATTAAAATGTGCAATATTATACATATTCCAGCAACATAATTATTTCTGAGATTTTAGGATTAATTGGGATCTGCAAGTTTCAGTGTTTGGGCATTTTTTCTAGTAATTAACAGGTTATGCATTCTGAATTCTGGGTTTTTTAGGTTGTTTGACGTGTGTCTAGAATGAAATTTGAAATTTGTTTTTGCAGTATTGCAAACTATATGTAACTGAATGCCAAAAAAGGTTTCTGCTGAGAGGCTTTAAATTCCAGGCTGTTCCTGCATATTGATTGGAAGAGGGTAATTGACAGAGGAAGGAGAGCCCTTAGTCCTCCAGTTGTAGCAGTGGAGGTTGAGGTAATTAATTTCTTATGAGGTACTTCACATCTCACAGCATTAGATCCATAGGGAGTATTCCATAAGGGCTTGAAGAGGAGGAAAATGACAATCTCATATTGAAGCTGTTGAGGAAAAAGCCCTGTCTGTAATGAGAAAGAGTTCCACATGAAAGAGTCCTTATTTGCTCCCTTGCATATGATTTTCCATACCCCTTTTCACAATATATGCTTACCTGTTTGTCACAGAAATAGGTTTTCTTGAGCCAGGTGCCTTTAAAAAAATCACACTGGGGTGGGTGTGTTAGAGCAGGGAATCTCTGTCACTGAGTGGAGGTAATGATTTTCAACCTGAAGTTCTTGTGGGTTATTCATTTGTGTTTCCCATATTAAAAAAGAAAGGTAATAAAATGTACTTCTACATTAATTTCCCTTTCCAGGCTTTTGATGTACTGTAAAATAGGCTTTGAAATGCTGTATGAAAAGGCCTGGGAGCTTTTACCTTTTCAAAGGAAAAATGTCAGAAATGTCAGGTTCTGCCTTAACTGCCTTGTCAGAGGATTCCTTGAATAACTTCTGAAATGTTCATATGAGAGATCTCTCAGGCAGTGAATGCTGTGCATGTAATTGTCCATGCACCTAAATAGTTCCATGTTTCAATGGGGTTGCTTGTGCTCAAGGAGTTATTCCTGGCCACTTCCAGGATGGGGAACCAAGAGGCCTTTAAACCATCTTGTTTGAAAGCACGAGACGCACTTGGAAAGGACTGTAAACAACCAGTTCATTTCTGAGTTCCAGCTCAGCAGACTGCTCCTGTGTTCTGCAGGTTTGGAGAAGGTCATGGTTTTGTTCTGGGGTATTTAACAGACATGGCACCTCCAACATCAATCTTGGTTTTTACTTGGACATTGCACTTTGAGGAACAAGCTGAAAATCTGAAGGGTAAAATAATATTTAAATTAATCCTATATTTAAGGGACAAATCCCAGGACCTAGAGGTATGCAGACTAGTAGAAAGGAATACAAGGAGGTTCTGCTCCACACTTGGTATTTCCCACATAGCCAGCCATCCTGGATTTTTTCTCTGTGTGACCTTCAAGGTGACAAATCCTTTGTCCCCTCCTAGTGAGGAATGTCGGAAGGGGTATTCATTTTATTTAGTTGTTACTGATGGCTGAAGCACGGTGTTAACTGATTCTGGCAGCTGTGACCCAGCTGGGATTAATGAAGGATTGGACTGGATCTTCCCTTTAACAGGCTTCTGGGCTTCTTTGGGGCTTTGTGAGACAGATGCTTGTACATGTCTTTACTTTGTTGGGTTCCACAACAGCATTTGAAAGATCAGGGTTTCTATAAGCTGTGTATGAAAAAAGGAATCTTGTCATTGCACAGAAACTTGAGGTGTGGAAATGTCCCAAGTTTTCATCATGCAAAATAAATTGTAAAATTGCTTTTTATACAATTTTCTCATAATCTTATGATTTTGATTAGAATTCACAGTGACTTTATAAATCAAAAGAAGAACCGTTTATAAATTCCATATTCAAAAAAATCATTATATGTTACATGCTAAATTGTCACAACAGACATAAAATGCTTGGTGTCTCTATAGAGGCTGTGAGTTTGCTTTAACCTCCTACCTCAGTTGTGTGAGAGTTTGCTTTTTGGGTTTTTCAAAATTAAGGTCCAAGGTACAGTACTCTAATTGCTGAGCATAGGATTATTTTCAGTCAACACAGGCTGAAACAGTCAGTCATTTAATTAGAGCTCTGACATTTATTAAGTTATTGTAGTATTGATTGGTGTTTACCTTTTAGCTTGGCTTCTTTTTTTAATATTTTCATAGAGAAGTGATTTTGATAAATGTGCTAGTCTTTTTTTAACTAAAGCTGTTCTTGGATACACAGAACTCTATCAAAAGCTGTTTATCACAGAGCCATGGTGCAGTGGTGCAGCTGCTGGAGACAACTGAGAGAGGGCAGGTACAGATCAGATACAGGCAGGAATTGTTCCCTGGGAGGGTGGGCAGGCCCTGGCACAGGCTGCCCAGAGCAGCTGTGCCTGCCCTGGATCCCTGCCAGTGCCCAAGGCCAGGCCCAAGCCCAGGGGGTTGGAATGAGATGGGCTTTAAAATCACTTCCAACCCAAACCATTCTGTCATTGTGGGATAAACAATGGAAATCATGCTAGTAGATTGGAATTCTTTTCTATTTATTTCTCCCAAGATTGTACAATGACTACTTGGGAACAGACACATCCCATGAAAAAAAAGGTGCTTAATTTCTGGCCACAGACCTTGAAATATGGGAATATTTATTAGCCTAAGTACTGGAAGAGATTAGATGATCACCTTGATAGTTCTGCCCATATCTTCCTTATAATCTACTGATCAGTGCAACTGCCAGGCAAACATTTATGGGCCTTCAGGAGTATGAAGAAAGTGAAACTCAAACCCTTCTCAGAGTACCTTGGGGTGCAGGGGGTCTGGAGTGCCTGGGAAGGTCCCAATCCCTGCTGCTGTCAATGAGCTCCATCAAAACAATGGGGACACGGCCCTGTGCTGAGCTGAGAGTCTGCTGTGCATGTGTCCTGCTCTAAATGGAAATCCAGCAGGAAAGATCTGCTGCACATGTGGTTTCTGACACATTCAGCTAATGTTGTTTGCCAGGGTGTGAAATAGATGGCCTGTATTATTTGCAGTACCCAGCATTTATCTTAAGGGTATCCAGTGTTAATTAAAAATACTTCTGTTCACTCAGTGGAATATTAATAACACTGTGACTTAGTGCTTGTAAAATGTTTCAAATGTCAAAAAAGCATTGAAATAGGAACTGGATATTGCTTTTAGGATCTTCACAAGGGAGCCATATAGCTGTTATTACATATATTTTACAGGAAAAAAACAGTAGGTGAGTGCAGGATAACTGAAAGGCTCAACTGCCTGATTTTTAAAATCCAGACCCAGAATAATGTGCATAATTTTCCTAACCCTTTTCCTACTTCAGTCACTCTGTACAAGAAGGAACTGTTTCAGGATAGGTTTGTTCTGAAGTACAGCAGTAACCAGAAGGATTTAATTGCCAAGCAGATGTGGAGTATTTGCAGCATTTATCCAAACAGTAGTGTGAGGGTTTGATGGTGAAATTCTTTGGGAAAGAATAAGAGTCTGCAGGTATGAGCTTACCTGCAGTCTGGACTTGTCCATATTCTACAGCCTGAAACTGCCTTTACAGTGCATTTGTAGTGTATTTATTTCTTAGGGAAAACATGAGCTGAAGAATAACTTCATTTATAGCTAGATTTGCTTTCTAGACATTGACTATTATGTTAAGAATTTGAAAAGAAAGTATTTTTAACTTGTTCACTGTTCAATATTTTATGCCACTTGCTGCCTGAGGTTATTTCATATTAGCTGCTTCAAAGATTTAGGTTAGCTTAGAGCCAGTTGTATCATTAGTGGCCACCTTTGAAGTTATAGATTACCAGAGAATTTGAGAAATATCCCAATATTTTACAATGATTTTGTCTTTGGAGAAAAATAGGCTTTAAATATAGAGCTCTCAAAGGATATGCCAGAGCATTCTCATAGTCTGAAAAGGCATGGGGATAAGCTGGGCTGTATTCACAGAGTTTTTCCTGGCCTTGTTTACCTGGCAGTTCAGAAGGGATCATTTGTTGTCAAGGTTGACAAGACTTGCAAAACATCATGGAGAGATCATTATTTACCTTGGTTCCTGTGCAAGCCTTGGTACAAGAAATGATGGCATTGCTGTGCAACAAAAGTGAGTGTCCACCTCCAGGGATTCCTTGAAGGTTTTAAGGTGAAGTTCAGACCTTTCTCCAAGACCTGGTTTTGATCATTTGTTCTCTGCAGAGAATATAGGCAGCTTCAGAGATAGAAGGTCATAGGAGATTTTCTAAATCTCCCTGAAAATACAAGCTCAGTTTTTAAAGCAGTTTTTTCTTTCAGTTGATAGAGAATGTGCTAGCAATTTCAAAGCATTTATGACCTAACACATTTAATTTTAATGTAAGAGTTCTTTTCTTGCCACCTCTAGTCTTTGTTTTAATATTAAGCATATTGTCCTGTTCACAGGTTTCTTTAGTAAGGAAATAACTGATTGAAGTATGATACATAGATAAAAAGCTTGTACTCCTGGTGCCTACCAAGAGATTATCACTTTCATATTAATTTTAATGTTGTTTATAAAATGAGACAGTTGTGTTCATAATAGAGACTTCCTAGTGTTTGGCAAAGGAAGTTCAGATCCTGTGGTCAGGTACACACTATTGCTTAGCACTTCTGAGAGTCTGGTTCTTTGTGCTGTAAATGTCATGTCTGCTGACTTTGTGTGAAGCACCACTATTTGTGATTCTTTCCTTTAGACCAGGGCAGTCCAAGGTTGTGAGCAATGACTGCTTGCTTTAGGCAAACAAAGTTCATCAGGCATTTGGATCTTCATGTAGTTTCTGTACTAACAGGAAAAAAGAAATTCAAACCAGCTAGTCAGCACAGAAGTATAATGGTAATATTGTAGGGAAACAAGGCTGAGGGTCCAGTGAGGTGTGAAGTGCACTTTTCAAATAGGCAATGGTGGTAGAAGCACTTTGCTTATAGGTGGAAATAAATAGATAAAATTTGTTAGAAAGTAAAGCTGATTCTCTTCAGACCTCTCAAATATCTCAAGAACTCAATCTCCTAGATGCTGAGGATGAATGTGCTGTGGAATGAAGAGATTGCCATTTCATGGACAGTGTTTGCATTGCAACATCTTGGGCATTTTGAAACTCACCATTCTGTTTTACAGAAGGAAATAATGAACCCTGCAGAATACAGCATAACCAAACTGCACTGTGGGCACCTGAATTCATGCATTGCTTTGTAGAAAGAGAACATTATTTTTCACAGGAATAGGGTATAAATGGATTGCCATCAATATTGTTGTTGTCATTACTGTTATTAATCATCATCATCACCATTGTCATCGTCACCATCACCACTATCATCATGGTTCCATTCATGTTGTTGATTACACTGGGAGTAATACAGCAATTCAGAAGCTAAGTGTTGATTTTGTCCCTGTATACTGCTTCTAAAGCATGTTTTGATTCAGCAAATGATGCTTAACATCACAAATTGGCATTCTGTGGATATTTGTGGTACTGGCTCTTGAAATGTATGAAAAATTTGAAAAGTCCTTCAGCAAGTATGATTGACCAGATGTTCTGGTGCACTGGGGACACAAAGAAAGGGCTGGCTGAGGGATCCCAGACAAGCACTGATTGTTCCCTGTCCCTTTGGTTGCAGACTGACAAGGCAGAGAGGAGCAATGCCTTGAATGTTGCCATAGATGCTATGTGCAAGAAGACCAGAGACCTCCGCAGACAGGTGAGACCTGGGCAAATGAAAGGTACAAAATCTTGAGGGATTCTTTTCCAATTCCCTATTTTCACTTTATGCATTTTGAAAATAAGACTTTTTTTTTTCCACAACAAAAATGTATTGATACCAATTGCACCATTCCACAGAGTATTTACATACCAGTTTTCAAAACTCTGGGAGAAAACCCTGCCAAATGACACTGGCTGAATATATATATGTACATGGGCATGTCTAAATATATTTGTTGTAGGTATATATCAGTAATGTACTCTGGCCATCCAGATTTGTTTAATTTTCAGTAAGCTTGAATTATTACTGGTTGTTGGAACAGACACCTTGAAGGAATCTACTGAGTCACTATGTGTGGGTCTTTACAGTTGTGAGAACTCTTACCACACAGGAGGGTCCTTGGAATGCCCAGTCCACAGTCTACCCCCCATTTCACATCCCTAAAGCCAGTCCTACAGCTAATGTGAGACATGGACCAGAACCCACAGCCTCAGTGAAGGGCACAAGGTTAGCACTAGACAGCAGCTGTGTTTACCCCCTTCCTCTGCAGTAAATATTTTTGAGAAAACTGCAGATTTTGCTGGAAGTGTATAATGTGCCCTTCCAGAAAGAAAACCTCTAGAAAGTCAGTGGTTCTTTCAGCCAGGCTGTCCCAACCAAGTGCATGAAGATTTACAGCCACACAGAACATGAGCACACCTTTTTCATCCTGTCTTCAGCTCCATTGGGCTGTTCATCAACTCCCTGGTGGAAGACTATGCCTCCCAACTTTGTGTTCAGTCTTGCAAGCCAGCTTCTGCTTCAAGATGAGGAATCAATTCCTTCCTGCACCCATAATCAGCCAGGGGAAGCCCTAAAAAATGAGAAGAATATTATATAGATGCAGTGTTTACAGCTAAGTAGCTGTCCAGTTTCTGCTTACCTTCTGTCCAAGATGTGTTCAGTGCAGAGACCTGCATCACCAGCTCAGTGTGTCTAGGAACCCTTCCATTCATTTCCTTCCATGAGTTAATTAAACTCCAGCTTAAAACACTTTATTGACTCTGTTACAGTGGTTAAAAGCTGTTAACTAATTCAATTTGTGTCTTTCTGTAAACCTTTGGAAAATGTTCAGCCTGAATGTAATCATGCTCAATTTATAGTCAATGTAGAACCAGTAATTTTCTCTTACCAGAACAGCTCTGTGCTTCTTGACATTTTTTTTTCCACTGGAAAGCATTTATAAGAAATATTTTATCTATTTCCTCCAATTCTCTGTTCATATATATGAATTGCATAAGAATTGTTTTAGGACGAGTGCTTAGTGCATGCCTAATTCCTGATCTGGGAGACATGAAATTGTGAATTTTGTGCCTGCAGACACTGCAGTAGAGTCTTATTTGCTTTCACTTACGAACATTCATTATTCTGTCTCCCAGCAATTTTACAAGAAACATGAAAATCGTTGTTTGCTCTACTCCTAGAGCTTTTATAATACTTCATTTTTTAATGAAACTGTGTACCTTTGCTGGTATTCCATCAGGTGCTCTGGTGGATTCAGGGCTGTGGTGTGCAGTGTACTCTGCTTTCAGTCATGCAAAACTGGGGTTCAAGATGAAACCTTCTAAAGCTGTGTTTTTAAAATCTCTTCAGTAGTACCCAATAAACCAAACCATCAGGGAGGTGCTGTCCCAGCCAGCAGCCTGCCTGTGGGTTATGCCATGGCCCTTTGGAGCCCCTCTGCACACCCAGCAAGGGCAGTGAAGGAGGGTTGTGTCTGGCAAGGCTGAAGGCAGAAGTAGCTGTCCCCAGAGCAGGGTGTTCTGGGAGCTGTAAAAACTCCCAGGCTTTTCAAGGAAAGTTATTTGCAGTCATTTCAGGAGCTTGGCCAGTACTTCTGGGGATTTTAAACTTTCTGCTTTGTATTGATTTTGACTTGTACTGTGCAGGAGATGTGCATGCCATTTCTGTGTGTGCAGTTTTACCTGCATCACTCCTTCCCTGCTGAGGAGAGAGAGCTGGACTCTGGTTTTTTTTTTTTTTTGAAGGAATTTAGGAAGGAGTTGCCCATTCATTCCAACTTGTAATTATGTGAAATGACCACACTCAGTTCTTGCCTCCCAGTTCTTTCCCAGTGCAGCATGAATGGACTGCACAGATATTTCTCCTGTGGTTGTTCTGCACTTCTGGCTGGTTGGTTGTTCTAGTAAATGTTATTCCTGGTGATATTTTTCATCTATCTTCTTCATAATGGGTAGCTGGTTTTGGACACAGAAGAGACGGCTCCCGTTTGGAACAGGAAAGGGAGATCCCTCAGGAATAACTGCTCTGAGGTTTGTCCAGGACTTCTGCCAGGGTAGTCTGGTAAGGCAAGAGGCAAGCAGAGGCAAAGGGAGTTTTCTCTGCTCGTCAGTACTGATGTTGAATAGTGTTGCAAACAGCTGCTGGCATTTTTTTCTCTACCCTCCACTGTTTTAGACAACCTTATGCCCCATGTTTTATAAACAACATGCTCCTGTTTTATTTTTTAATGCATTTTGATATCAAAACAAAAATTCCCCATGCTTCTGTAGCAGTCTGCATCTTAAGAAGAAAACAATTTGTCAGACATCATCCTCCTCCTGCTTTCCCTCTTCTGGTGGTGTCTCTTTCACTTAAAAATACGAGAAAAAGTTTAATTATAGCACCATAACTTCCCTAGCATTGTGTGCTGGTACTGCTGGTGTTGTTCTTTGTTTTACACCTCCCTTCTGGCTACTTAGCTTTCAGCATTTTGCCCTACAGGTGGCCAGAGTCAGAAACAAATAGAGTCATGGAAGAAATGCTTGTTAGGATTAACATGAAAAGAAATAGATATTGCCTCAGATATTCCTTTTTTCTTTTGTCTTTTCCTTCTTTTTCTATGTTGTATTTCTTTGTCCTTTAATGCTACACAAGCCATCCTGTGCAACTTCATGTATTCCTTTGCAGAGCTGCAACAGGAACATAATTTCAAACTTGTTTGTGTTCCGCAGAGACACAGCATTATCTTTGGGTTTTTTTGAAGAAGATGCAATTTGCTGCAGAATTGCAGGATAGAGCATTTCTTAGAATGAAATAGTAATGACAATTTCTGTGTGCAAGGTTATTTTAAGCCAAGAAAACCAGTGAAAAGCTATAGCAAAGGATTGTGCAATGAGAGAGAAAATGAGGCTGCTGGTTTGCAGTTGGGTGTCTCGAGCTCACCACAAACGTGGCTGAGGTTATTGTAGTGACACCCAGCTAAGGCTGTGCAAGTCCTGCAGCCTGGGCTGCACAGAACTCCAGAGTGTTTCTGTTGGAGATAAGGAATCCTCAGCCATGGATAGGATGGTTCCACAACTTTTTGCTGTTGTTTTTTGTAAAGTGAAATCTTTAATTTTTAAACTGTGACTCTTCAAGGTCACATTCATGTACCTAATTTTAAGCAGAAGAGTATCTGTTTTCTTTAGTGGAGCCTTTACAACAGGGAAATCTTGGCAGGTAACTTGGCAGGACTGGAAGTTTGATGTATTTTATTTCTAGCAAAAAACTTCTGCTTTCTACTTTCCAATAGCATTTTTTTTTAAATTCCAGCCTGAATAAAGCTGAGAATGTAAGAAATCCAATTTTGTATTGGAATCCCACAGTCTCTGTCTTTGTAAATTACTTTGCAGAACACAGAGTGTATCCAGGCAGTGTATCCTGATGTGATAGGCTACAGTAGGTTAGAAGACAAAGAAACCATTCCAGACATAAATTGTCTGTATTGTTTGGAAGGTCTGTCTGTCCCTCTGGTGGCTCAGGGAGAGCTGATTTCAGGTGCTGAGGCTATCCAAAGCTAGTGGTGGAATTCACATCCAGATCTTGTCTGATAAGCTCCACTATTGTTTCTGCTGTGCATGGTCACTGCCCTACTGAACAAACACAGCAGCAGCAAAAGGAGTGTGCTTTTTTTCTGTTTTCCTCCCTGGTAGGAGAACTGCTGGTACTAGTAGGAGACCCTGGTACTTGTACTGAGTTTGCACACAGATACATTGGAGCAAAATGCCAAGTGAAAACGGTGCTTTGGAACAGTGTGATGAGCTTAAAAACATTTAGTGTCCTTTTCTGTTCCAATCAGTTTCATTTTTATATATTGTAAAAATACTGGATTTGCAGTAGGCAATTCAGTGCATTCCATAATTAAGTTGCATTTTGTGTATTGTTCCAGTTGGTATGTTTGTTGTAGTGCTGCATGCTCTAAATGAACAGCTGTCACTTGTAGGTAACATGCAAAATAACCTCTGAAGTCATGTCCCAGTGATTGGTTACAAGCTTCTGTGAGGCCTAACTTAAGACAGGTAATTTACAGCACAATGTTAGACTTCTTCAATAATTTAAGTTAGAAGTTCAAGAACAATTAATTTAAGCAGAGAAAATTGAACTCCAGCCTCATTTATAGATCTTCTTGCTCTATTAATACATTATCAGGTGGCACAATCAGTAATCTCACTGACATAATTACCATGAAGGCTGCCATTCTGCAAGCCAGACTGTGTCAGTGGCTTTCCCAGGAAGAAAACACTGGGGTAATTTTGCAATTATGAAATCATGGGTTGTAGTTGTTTTTGTGAGTACAAACATGATTAAATTAATATTTTCTTTGTAAAATTAAATAGTCTACTCCCTTGGCATCTGAATTACAAGGGAGAAATACCCAGGAGATATGAGGTCTGGGCTAACTAATTTTTCACATGTGGAATCACTTAAGTAGCCTATTCATCGAGGAAGGGGAATATTTGTTTGGCTCCCTTGATTTCAAGAGAACCAGTACATGTTGCAGTGTTTATCTGTACAAACACTTACAGACAGGCATATTTACCTAGTGGCACATTGAAGCTGTTCTCACAATTAAATATAATTTTCTGTGTAATACATAAATTGTAGCTGCCACAGGTTTCAGACCTGTGGTGCAAATGATGCAGGAATACAGTGTGTATGTGTTTATGCTATAAATAGGAATGGACAGCAATTACAGCAGGCTTTAATGAATACTCCAATTAGCAGGTACTGATGCACTGCTTTTTCTGCAGCTCCGGAAAGCCATTATAGATCACATCTCAGACTCCTTCTTGGACACCACTGTTCCACTGCTAGTTCTCATTGAAGCTGCTAAAAATGGAAGAGAGAAAGAAATAAAGGAATATGCTGCTATATTTCGAGAACATACCAGCAGGCTTGTGGAGGTATGTTTGATGGAACTGCACTTTTCCTGGAATATATGGTGTAAGTGACTTGCCACTGAACACTCCCTTTGCTGGCAGGTATCAAGAAATGTTTAAGGCTGGCATTTCAGGAAAGTAAGTGGCTTTGGGTGAATGTACTCCATTTTCCTATCATGGTATGTAGTAAGACAGAGGGCTTTGTCCTTGTATAGCATTTCATTGCATAGAAATTAGATGGTGTGGAATTGTAATTTGAGAAACCAGTGTAAGCTTTCCACCCAGGTGTTCAGTGGGAACTTGACTAAATGTTTCTGGGAGTGCTAGTGCTGCCCAAAGTACAGGAGCCACCTTGTCAGTGCCAGTCATTTGCCAGCTTTGTTTCTGGGGAAGTCTGTGAGCTGTGCAGTGATCTGCTGAGGGACAGTGGGGCTCTGACACAGCCTGGAGCCAGGAGCCCAGTGGCAGAACCACTGAATATTCCCAGCTGGGAAGGAACCACAAACATCAGGAGCCCAGCTCCTGCCTGGATGCTGAATGAACCCCTGCAAACACTGGAGACTGGGATTCATTTCTAAAGGATGTGCTTCCTTACTGCTTATGAATTCCTCTTCAGCTCTTAAGAGACATGCAAATACAACTTGGGGGAGATTTTCCTGTGCTGGACAATCAGTCCTGCAAATCTGACTAAATATGCACTGACCTAAAGTCATTTGAACTGGAGCTGGAAGCACTTCTGGAATGCTAAAGTCAGAAATTCACAGCAAGATTGTCTCAAGTGCCTGGAAGGAGCACATTAGTGATTTTTGTGGGATTTTTTAGCTTTTGGTGCTTTTGTGTGCAGTAATGCAAAAATGGGGGAAAAATCAATGAATTCATTCTGCAGCTGAAAATTTACTTAGGAGAACTATTTGGCTCAGAATTAATAATTAATCTTGAGTGATCTAGAGATAATGAAAGAAAAATAGGTAACGAGCTAAAGTAAAAGTAGGGTATTGCATTTACATTTCTCTTCATAGTCATGGGATTAAGAATAAGAATAGTTGTTATTCTTTGATTTACAACAGTATCTGATTTTGACCATGCTGCAAAATCAATTGACAGCTGAAACACAATCTCCAAGTTGCAAGCTTTTCTGATTTTTAATACTGAAGCTTAACCATCCTGAAGTGACTTCATTTTTCAGAAAGCACAGGTGATCCCTGAAGATCAAATAACTTGACTGAATTTCTGAGTCCAGCTGAAATACCCAAATCATGATTCATTTTAGAGGACAGAAGCCTAAAATCCAGGATTGGTTTCCTTTCATAGGTGTGAATTTGTGTCCCAAATGCAAGGACTAGCTGCCCATGAGTGTGGGTGTGTGATTGGAGAGACTGATGGCTGCACAGATTCACTGCCTGGAAAACCCACAGGCTGATCTTGCTGCATGTGTGAATACATATTTATATTTATATATGTGTATACATATTTATATTTGTATTTATGCTGTGACTCAATGTGCTGCCTACAGTGAAGAAAACTTACTTCCAAAGAGAGACTGTACACAGTGCCACCTCCTATTGTTGAATTAGTTGTTCCAAATGTCACTTTACTGGGGGTTATATCGTGGGTTGCTATTTAAAATTGACTTCAGTAACTTCAAACTTTTACTTCATGTTATCTTCTGGATATCTAGCAGAACTAAGTATCTTATTTAAAAGTTGCTTACATTGGTTTAATGCCCTTACCAGTATCTCTAAGCAAGAGCTTGATTGATGGCTTTTTGATAAAGTGTATTTATCAACTCCTAAACTCTCCAGCAAATTAATTAGGTGGTACCTGTACTGCATCCATCAACTGTGAGCCCATCTGAGGTGAAACAGAACAAAAATAAAAAAAAAAACATTAACAGCTAAGCAAGTGGCCACAAAGGGGCATTGTGGAGATAAACAGATTTATCTCATTTTTAAGAAAAATTCAATCATTTCCAACAGCATCATGTAAGAGAGAGAAATATGGCAGCTGTTTTAGGGAATGTTTAATACCAATTAAATTTATGTAGATGTAATAGCTTTTAAATGCATTAGAGCAGTTCCAACTGAAAGCATATTTGGGTTTTAGTAGCCTAAACCATATTAAGCTGAGAATAGATGTATTTTTAAATTGTTATAATGGAGCACTGCACTCCTGCTTTAATTTCTCAAGGAAAATGGTATAGACAGACTTGGATGTGATTAGTTGTGGTTTTCAGAAGCATATGTACTTCAACATACACATACTTCAGAACTGAGACATGGCAAATAGGCTTGGAGCTGAGCATGGGGCCATGGAAAATGCATGTGGTGTAGAAATCAGGTCTAGCTAAAAGTGCTACCCAAAGCAGGGAGCCTGATTCTGCCAGAAGGGCAGGACAGATAAAAGGAGATGAGTTGCCTTTGGATCATTGCTATTTCTATTATCCCTTTATTTCTTACAGAATTTATGTTTCTCAGTGAAAATCCTAATGCATCACTTGTCCCCTTTGGGACAGGTGCCCAGCCTTTAGCCAGGGAAGTGTTCCGCACAGCGTGGTTTTCTGCTGTCTGCAAGATTTGGAGTTGGATGACAGGTTAATTCAAGATGCAATCCAGTATAAAATTCCTGTAACTTAGGAGAAAGTTGCCAAGCATGATTGTATTTCATTAGGGGGTTCTTAAATGTGAAGTATCATCTGCACGTTTGCAGGGGAGGCCTCACGTTCTTTCTTTGTTTATCTCCTGCACTGATGCAAGAGCCAACAAAGCAATGCCCTTACAACTTAGAGCTTGTGGAATACAGCTCCAAAAGCCACTGTGCTCTTGCAGAAATAATGTAAGCATTGAAATGCCACATCATGGGTGCCATGTACCTGGCTGTGGAGTACTAAGAGAAAACAGCTGTAGTTCAAATGTTTTAAAAGCTGAACAACTGAGAAAAATGTTGTAAAAAAAGGCACAGAACAGTAACTGTACCAGAGAAGGCTGGTGGTGAGGGAGATGGCACACCAGGCTTTTGAAATACAACTATGAAAGCTGTTTTTCACCTTCTAGGTGTAGCTGTGACAGCCAGGGAGCTGGGTGGCTTGTGGGCACCAGATGATAGAGCAAAGGCCAGTGATGCATGCAAGACTGCCCACCCTGTTAAATACACAATACCTTGTTTAGCAGGCAAGCTTTGAGAGGTGAGAACCAGCTCAGATGATGGCAATCCCTAGGTTTTGTCCAGGGAACAAAAGCTAAGGAAAAAACCCATCTGCATTCTCAGTGTGCTTTGTTTCTGCCTGTGGAGCAGTCCAGGTGTGGGTCTGAGCCCACTGCAAACCTTTGACATCTCAGGCATCCTGTGGTAAAGACTTTCACACCCTGACCATGTGTTGTGTAGAGAAGTGTCTGTGGAACCCCCACATGATCTTTTCTTCTGCTGTCTCTGAATTCTGGTATCAGAAGAGAAAATGAACACCAGTCCCCATTTTCCTTCTCCATGCCACTTATTCTTTCATTTTTTTGAATTGTTTTCAAAGTATTTCTGGTCTTTTAAAAATTTCCTTATTTGCAAGCCACAAAAAGATCCCCTTGCTCCCTTCCCTGTACCTTTTCCAGCACCCTGCAGCCCATGAGGTGGGAGGGCAGAACTGTGCATGCTAATACATACAGTCAAGGTATTTCATAGAATCACAGAAAGCATTGGTTATTTCCTCACAAAATGACTCACTTTTAATCTCTCTAGGCTGACTTTCATCTCTGTTACTCTTTAGTCATCTAGTACCATGACATCCTTTTGCAAATCTTCATTAGTTATTTTTTATATTTTATTATATTTACTGCTCCAAATAACTTGTTAAAACATATGTAAACAAAATTTATAAAAAGTTAATGCAGACACTGTGACCACAAGAAGATTCCTGGCTCACAGCTTTCTCCCAATTTCCTGATTTGTTCCTGAGGCTGAAACAAGTGATGCTAATCTATCTGAATCACCAGGGAATTTACTGGTTACTCAGCCATCCTAATTCTTGCAGGAGTCTGGCATCACATGCCTGGATCTCACACACAGTACAGTCAGTAGTCCAGATCTTTCCTTCTTCCATTGCTTTCATGGGTGAAAACAGGGGTGTTCATTCCTGCTCTTCTAAAAGATATTTATGACATAAAGAAGATTTATGACTATTTCCTTTTCATTTTATAAAGGTAGCTTGTTGCACTTGAAGATATAAGCTGTGAAATCACCTGTGTAATGAATGCTGAAGTTTAATTCTCTCCAAATTAAGAAAAAGTGTTTTTAAAAAAAGTAGGTTTTCCTGATTCAAATCACAAGTTCAGCTTCAGTGAGTCTCCTATAAAAAGCAGTGTCTCAGCTCTATCCTGTCAGTGCTCCAGCTGAACATGTTCCACTCACTTGGCAGGCTTCAGAGCAGCTGTTGAACTGGGCTGATGGTATTAGTGTGCACCAAAGCTGAATTTGATCATAGTCATTTGAAAGTGAAGGCAGAACAACCTATCAAAAGAGACGATACTGCGTTCTCAGAATAATCAGTGAGCAGAAACTTGAATCAGCACAGTGCTATTGCCTACTCACATATATCCTTTGTTAATGTTGTTCTGTGGCTCAGTGAAAAATATGCTGTTGTTGCCATATTGATTAAACCATCAGTGTTTCATTTTCCTGTCACAATATTTCACTTGATTGCAGAAGTTTATGAAGTAAGTTTCTGAATCTGGACCACAAAGACCTGTGTATTTGTGTAGCCAGATCTGCAGTCACATAAGAATGGACTTTATTATTGCAGTCAGCAAGTCCAGTGGTGATAATAATGATATGATTTTGATGTTACAGGACTAGGCTGTAAGTCCATTTTTAAGTAAAACAAGCCATCGATATTTGTGTTATTTCCAGTTGAAGCATTTTCTTATGTTCTCAGTTTAAAACCTGTACTCATAATACAGGCCTGTACTCCCCACCCACCAGTATCACTTCTCTGAGGTTTGCTTGTTTTGTCTTCTTTCACAGTTAAATTCAAGCAGGTATCCTGAGCTTTTATTATGAGGGTTTTTTTTCAATTTAAAACCTTATCTACCCTATTGACTCTTAACCCAAGATAAAAATTTTCTAAAGATGTCTCTTGATTACATAAAGTGCGTGTTTCTTCTTTGACTAAATGATTAGTTTAGTGTGGATACCTAATTTTTAGATGACAGAAGTGGTTTGATTTGTACCTTGAGAGCTGACTGCTGGTCTATTTTGAGACAGGCATTATGTTGCATTTTCTTATGCTTTGTACAACAGTTTTAATGAGGCATATCCTGTATTTGAAGGGAATTTTTGAATCTGTTTTTAAAAAAATGCTTGAAGAGTAGATTATGAAATGTTTTGTATATAAACACAATAGACTGAGTTGGATATTATAAAAACAGAAGTTCATCTCACAAAGGTTGATCCAACAGTTAATTTGGTATGGAAATTTGAAGTACTGCTTAAAATATCAAGAGAGCTTTTCTGCAGTTTCTATTTTAATCTGAAAATGAAGAATTCTCTAATAGAAACAAGTCTTGAGAAGGAAGATATTTTTCCCCTCTCTGGATAGGAAATGTTAATTTCCTAAGGTAAATTGCTATGTCACTGACTCACTGCTCACACTGGAATTTAAGAAACAAACAGTATCTTCATAGGGCAGGGACCTCTGTAAATCAGCTGCAGCAGTGAGATCCCTTACCAATCTTCCTTCTGAATTAGCATTTGGAAGTTACGGGCCTTCCTTCAGAAATGGATTTAAGACATGACAAAGTAACACAATTCAGAAGCATGTATATAAATGCAGTGAGGCACAAAACATCAGTGAGATGGAAAGACTGGACCATACCAGCTCTGGGGTGAGAACATTTCCACTGGTAGTAGCAACTAAAGATCTTCTTTCCTGTGTTCTCTGCTGAGTTCATTAACCACTCTGTGCTCTTAGCCTGGAGGTTCTGCCCGCTGGTAAAAGGTGACAGGCTTGGGGTACCAGCCACACTTCCCAGGAGCATCAGTAGGGCTTTGTGGCCAGCACTAGTCTTGGAAAAGCTCAGACAGTGGCAAAGGATTTGAGATCCCACCGTGGCACTGCCATAGCTCACAGTAATTGCACACACCAGTGTCTCAGGTTTAAATGGGAGCTGTATTCAGGCATGTGGAGGAAGCAGAATAGTCCTAGTTACATAGTAAAAAAGCCCCCAAACCACATTAGCTGCCCGCTTTGGCTATGATATTGGACACTTCCCACATATGAAATGAACACTCAGCTGCTGAAGGATTTTGATGAGCACCAAGGGTCACATTAAACATTCTTCTGATGGAGGTTATTTTAGGCTGCAGTGCCTTATGTTCCTCATATACTGCATCAAATCCTTCTAAGTCTGAATATTGATTATGTAACATTGAAAAAAACCCTAGAATATATTGCAGGATGAAAAAAGATTTGGGTTAAGATTGTCTCTGTAGTCTAAGTCTTTCTTTGTGAGCTTTGACTTAAAAAAAAAACCCCTTCAAACATATTTTTTAGAAAAAGCTGGTAATTAATGGAAATTCCATATTAAAATGAATCAGTTTTGAAAAAAATATTTCAAAATATGAAGATTATATACTTTCAGATATGACACATTTAGGTTTTGCTTTGAAATACCTTTTCATTTTAAATGTTGTGATTAGATTTCAAATCTAGTTGAAATATTTGATTGTATAGAAACATTTCAAAGTGTCTTCTAGGACACTTCAAAATTATCTCTGAATATAAACACTATTTTAAATTACAAAAATGAAGGCAAAGTAATAATGAAAAGCTTTAAGGGACCCATGTGTACCTTCTAGTCCCCTGTAAGACATGCCTGTTTTTAGTGACTGGAGCGTTCTGGCCTCTGGTCCACTTCTACCAAAGACCAAAGCAAATTCTGCCATTGAGATCACAAGTATGAAAGAGTGAACAAAAGACAGGTAACAAGAGACTGAAATGCCCCATCCACACGAGGAGAAAAGCAGGCCCTGTGCAAGTGGCAGGTTCTTGTCTGGGGAAGCTGACAGACTCTTCTCCTGAGCTGATCCATCACCGAGATGTAATGCTTCCTGAGAGGGGGAGTGATAGGCTGCCTGACCTGCAGATTAAAAAAGGAATTTGATGGGAGCAGGGAAGAATCCTCTGATTATCTTTTCTCCTGGCACAGATGCAAATCCCCCACTGTGGTGTTTAAAGGTCAGCTATACCAAGCAGAGGCAGAGATTTAATAGAGGTGGAGGTGATGATGAAGTGAACTTTGTGTTCTTCATCCCTTCTCCTGGTACATGAATATACCTTTTTCTCTGTCCTTTGATCTAATAATACTGACTTCACATCTGCTGATACATACATTTGACACTTCAGCCTGTGGCCTGATTCTTGCCAGTGTGTTTTTCAGGTTTGCCTGTATTGCAGTGTGACAGTGCTGGCTGCTGGGACTACAAACAAGGACCAGTCACAAACAGCACATATATTAAAGTGATGTGTAGATACAGAGCAGCAGAGGCGAGCAGGACACTGAGTGTTGCTCAAAAAGCCAGTTTGCAAGTTAATACAGAAATTTCCAGTGCAGAAAATGGACATCTGTTGAAGGTGATGTGCATTTCATCATTCTCCTTAAGAGACCAT
The DNA here is from genome assembly GCA_034336665.1 of Luscinia megarhynchos. Lineage (NCBI taxonomy): Eukaryota > Metazoa > Chordata > Aves > Passeriformes > Muscicapidae > Luscinia > Luscinia megarhynchos. The sequence goes on along the minus strand of CM067569.1, from coordinate 33,546,136 downwards.
TTAAAAAAAATTAAGTTAAAAGCTGCAAAGGAGAAAAGCCCTTGAGTTATAAAAAGGCATATTGTTTCTATTTCCGTAAGGAAATTGAGGTTTTAGATATACATAGATTAAAAATGATTTTTTGTTCAATGCTATTAGAATTACAATGCCATTTTGGCAAACAGTATGGAAGAACTCAGGTATGGTAAAATGAAATGTTTTCAGCATTTGTGGTTCATTTGCAAAATGTTTGCAAAACTGAGGACAGTGGAAATAATAGTAAGTATCTGGTAACCAAAAGTAATATTGACAAGAAATTAATAAGCATGCTCAAGAAAACTCTTCCTTTCTCCCAAAAGGTAAGACACAGCTCTTGAACTAAAGCTGTCTGTGTCTGCCTCTTGTGGAAAACAGCTCTGCCAAAAGTCAGTTTTAACATGGAATCTGCTAAATCTAACAGGTTGCTTATTATTTTCTATACAAACAGTAAATATTTCTCTTCAAGTACAATGGGAAAACTCTCCCATTTCAGTCTGTTTTATTGGCATGCATCTAAAAGTTGACAGCTCTTATTCACCCCCTTGTCTAATTTTGTATGTAGTTTGCTACGTCTTTCTATGTCAAGTTTTCATATAGTGACCCAGAAAACTGAGTTGAGAACAACTTTCCATAAGTCTGGAAGATGCAACAAAAACATCCTAAACAAATCATCTCACCCTTGTACTTGCCTGAGTGTACCACAACCAACTTTGAAGCAGCCTGTGGCAGCTGTTACTTTTACCTCTGAACATCCAGTACTTAAGGACTGCATTCTTTAACCTTACTCAGGTTTTACCTGGAGCTAAGGTCCATGGAAATGAAACTACTTGGACTCTGAAAACCAACAGCCCCCCTGATCTGATATCCTATACACACTTGCATAGCTTCCTGTCAGATTGCAGCTTCATCTAAAATGGATTTAACAATCCTTTAATTTTGCCTTATATATCAAAGTACTGCATGTACAAAGTCCTGTCAACTGGGAGACTCTGATTTCTTTCTACCACCTTCAAAGACAATTGGGAATTGAGTATTCTCAGCACTCCTCCTATTTCTATCAGTTTTAATCCCAGACTGGTAAACACAAAATAAAAATAGCGTTTTAATCCTTTATTACCTCTTTTTTTAATATTGATTTTACTGAGCTATTGAAAAACAAAACTACTTCTGACAATGGAAAAACTTCAAAACTGCACGTGTAGAGGTCAAACTGAGAGATTACTGAAACATCTTTATTAACTTTCAAAGTTTCAGAAGAGAGCAGAATCTTTTATCATTCTCCTTTGGAGTATAATCAGAAGACAAGAAGCATGAATCCTGTTATGTGGAAGTTTTTAGTTTCAGGTTGTTCAGTGCTAAGGCTTTTCATCCCCAGCTGTAAGATCCAAGTCAAGGGCTTGTCATTTTTTTGCTGTTGCTTTTGCTCTTACTGCTCTTCTTTAGCCCATAATATACTTGCAGTGGTGTGATCATATATGTCAAAATAGCAGTTGGAGACTGAGAGCTGTAGAATATATCCTGATGTATTTTTGTGGTACAGTTTGTCTGTGAGTCATGTTCAGGAGCATGCACAGCAGCTGCCCTGAGGATACAGGGTCCCTCAGCACAGTGGGATCTCAGGCACAGAACTCCAGTGTGGCTTTCTGCTTCAGAGAGCATCGAAGTGTGGAGCAGCTAGCATATGGAGATGTGGCTGCAGAACAGTGGTCAGCATTTTGGGACTAAAATGTATCTGTCAGCAGACTGGGATGTCATTTTTGTAAATAAGATAAGCTCTTCTGAGCACGATCAATATTTATGAATGGGAAGCAGATTTTCATTACATTACCACACTAATTAACCTGCCTCTCCTGTCACACATTATGTTTTCCACTCTCAGTTAGTAAGCTAATGCTTTGTTTTTGAGAGGAAAAACCACCTAGTTTTAGTTTGCTAATTTCTGTGCATGCTCAGTCTGTGTGATTGGGATTCCCCACTCAGGCTGCCCTCCTTGCTGTCCTCTTGACTTCCTCAGGAGAGACACTTAAATCCAAAGTCCTCCCTGAACTCATGTGAGTACCTCACTGCTGACTTTGCTAATTTTAGCAAGCCTGTAATTAACAATACTAATCTAACTACAAAATAAAAAAAAAGGTAAAAAAAAGAACAACCTCATTTAGTTAGAGATACTTTTGTTTTTCTGCAGCTGTTTCAAAATCAAACATTTGATGTCAGAAACAGGAATGCAGTGCTGGTCAGTTGCATGTAAACCCAGCTTTCCCACTTCAGTGATTTTTCAGAGTCCTTCAGCAAACTGACCTGCTTGGCAGGAGGGTGTGCGGGCCCTGGGGCAGCTACAAACCCTCTGCTGCCAAGCATTGCTCGAGCTGGGTGGGTATTGCAGAAAGCCTGCAAGTAAAGGTGCTTTACCTAAAGATGGTAATGGCATTTGAGGGAGAGGCTTGTGTGGAATTACTCCTAAAATTGAAGGCAGCATGGGAATGATGTAAAAATTCTATAAATGCAAAAAATTTTATTATGTTCTAATAGAAGCAGTCTGGCAATAGTAATTGAGAGGTGGCAGGCAGAGGGAAGGAGGCCTTTAAAGACAGGTAACTTGTTTTGGAGTTGGTAGATGGATGCTTAATGGAGAGCTAATGTGGTCAAAACAGTAAATTATGAAAATTAATTTGATAGAACTTGGTTAAAGTCAGGCATGTACTTCTAAGTGTATGTAAGCTTTAAGACTTTGAACCTTGCTGTTTAGGGCCTCAGAGTTCTAGCATTTTTCAGCAAGTCCTGAATTTATAATGCAAGGATTTTTGCACCTCTGTATAATTAATCAAATAAGGTCCAACTTTCCTATTACTGATTGAACTTCAAGTGATAAATGGTGACATTTTCATGAATCCTCTTAATCACAGCCTTTATTGTGTAAGCGTGAAGCACGAGAACAAAAGATAAACAACCCAAAGATTTATCAGATTTCTGTGTCTGAGGGGTGTATTTCAGCAGCTGCAAGTGTCAGGCACCTGGTGCAGTGTGCTGGAGTTAGGGGAGCTCCAGAGGGAAGTTTCCCCAGCAGGATGCAGTGGTGAACATCTGTGGTGGTACTGTACAGAGAGCTGACACGAGTGCATTGGCACCGATTTCGTGCCTTTTATTACTGCAGACACCAGATTTAGAAGTTCCTCAGAATATTAGAAATTGTGCTAATTGGGATTCCATTATATCCCCAGAAGTCTCATCATTTTGATACATTGATCTGTAATGAGCCAGTCAGCTGTAACAGAATAATTCCAAAGGTGCCAAAAAAGGCACTCATCATCAAAATATTAACTTCATTTTACTAAAGCTTGTGCTTCTCAAATACCAAACAAGTCTCTCTGTTCATTTGTTAGGGTTTGCTGGCTCATTTTTATTCTTTTCCCTTGGAATATGAATGCTGTGATAATTGTTAAAGGAGGAGGTTTATTCTTCACAGTTTGAAACTGAAAGAGGTAGGACTAGATTAAGTGGGAGGAAGCAATTGTTCCCTGTGAGGGTGGTGAGGCAGTGGCACAGGGTGCCCAGAGGAGCTGCCCCATCCCTGGAAATGTCCAAGGCCAGGCTGGAGGGGGCTTGGGGCAGCCTGCTCTGGTGGGAGGTGTCCCTGCCCGTGGCACTGGATGATCCCTTTCAACCCAAAGCACTCGAGGATTTTGACAGTATTTTCCTGACAATTGGGCAACAATTCAGCTTGCTCAATTTAACCACCTCTCTAGGAGTCTTTCTGGTTATTTTACCACTGGCAAATGGCTTTTGAAGCAGTATTTTTCTGCCACTGCCTGTGTGCTTTTTACAAGACTGTACTTCATAACACGAATTTTTAGATACATTGAAATAGCTGATAAACATTTTTGTTCTGAAATGCAGTTTGTACACAATACCTAGAGGAGCTATGTCATATCTTACATTTGAGACAAGAAAGCAAAAAAGTAGGGCAAATTCTTTCATAATACAGGCTTAACAGCATAAATAAAATTTTTTAAAAAGAGTGGCTAGGGGGAAAAAAAGTTAGGAAATTATCAGAAAACACTGTGGGTAGCCATGGACTAGAATTTCTGATTACAAGGAAAGCAAATGATCATTGTTTATTAGGGTAGTTGGATATGTTTTTGTTTATGACAGCTTGGCTGAGACAAAAGGAAAATCCTGCTTGGTATTTCACTTTGATTTTATTCATCTTCTGCAGAAGTTTCTTAAAAGAATCTGAACATCAGACTTGAGCAATATGCAATAATGTCAGTGTAGTTGCTTCTAAGGAATTCACATGGCTCACATTTTAACATCATTGTATTAAATAGTTTTTTAAGAACTGTTAGCCTAATATTCAAAATACTGAGTTCATGACAAATTTCTAAAACCTTCTGAAAAATACAGACCGGTCTTGCTAGGTGCAAGGAGCCTCCTTGCTAGGCTCAGCAGGACAGAACTAAAGTGTGCAGAGTGCTTTCTCGATCTGAGCTGTCCTCAGTCACACTGTCACACTCCTTTACCCAGCTGAGGCACTGAGAGAGGACAGTAGCAGCCATATCCCAGAACTTTTGTGATGGGAACTTAGATCAGCAGATTCGGAGATTTAGCTTAATTAACCAGGGCTCGGTTGTAGATTTAAATTCTAGACTTCCTTGCACAGAGATTTGTTTCCTTTGAAATGTGACTCTGCATGTCTTTGGTTGCTGTGGGACAGGTGTCTGCTGTGCATGAGGATCATTTCTCCTCAGGGCATGGCTGTGCAGCGAGTACCAATCAATCCATTCGCCTCTTTTCAAGGCCTGTGCGCTGTAAACAAGACAGAACCCCTAGGAGTTTTTCTGTGAGCTCAGTGTGATCACATTCCTGCTGCTCCAACTCTGAGCACACGCTTTTGGGTGAGCCCACACGGATGCTTCAGCCTGCACTGCGATCTGCAGCTTGCAATCTGGACAACTGTCTGTGTGGGCTTTGGCTGCAAGGCTTATGGACAGCTTTAAATGTTTTCTTTGTGATCAGTTTCACATTTCCTAGATCAGAGATCACACAGCAAAATTAGTCAAGGGTTTCTTATAAAATGTTTTATGGACCTTTAAGCTCCACTAACAGAAAGAGACTTCCACTGCCACAGAAACATTTTATGTTAGTGCAACGTGTGTTCCATAGGAACTACAGTAGCTATGAGCTTGTGTCCAGCTCCACTGGCAATTGGAATTGGCTGTCTGTACAGGGCTTTCATGGCACCATTTACAAAGAGGAGAAAAAACCTAATAAACCTGAAAAAATTACTGACTCATTTACAGGATAAAGGAAGGGTGAAAAGGAATGAGAGGACTAATTACATTTTTACAAGGTATTTGAAATGTAGGCTATAATGAATGCATAAGAACACACTGTAATGCAGTAATGCAATGCATAAGAATGTGCTGTGTGTGCCTGGGGACGGTGGGTGGTACAAACACACACAGAGCTGTGTGCAGTGAGATCCTCTGAGCAGTGAGATCCTGACACACACAGTGTGTGCAGTGAGATCCTGACACACAGAGCTGTGTGCAGTGAGATCCTCTGAGCAGTGAGATCCTGACACACACAGTGTGTGCAGTGAGATCCTCTGAGCAGTGGGACCCTGACACACATAGCTGTGTGCAGTGAGATCCTGACACACAGAGCTGTGGGCAGTGAGATCCTGACACACAGAGCTGTGTGCAGTGAGATCCTCTGAGCATGGGACCCTGACACACACAGTGTGTGCAATGGGACACTCAGGCACTGTGAGCAGTGGGACCCTGACACACACAGTGTGTGCAATGGGACACTCAGGCACTGTGAGCAGTGGGACCCTGACACACACAGTGTGTGCAATGGGACACTCAGGCACTGTGAGCAGTGGGACCCTGACACACACAGTGTGTGCAATGGGACACTCAGGCACTGTGAGCAGTGGGACCCTGACACACACAGTGTGTGCAATGGGACACTCAGGCACTGTGAGCAGTGGGACCCTGACACACACAGTGTGTGCAATGGGACACTCAGGCACTCTGAGCAGTGGGACCCTGACACACACAGTGTGTGCAATGGGACACTCAGGCACTGTGAGCAGTGGGACCCTGACACACACAGTGTGTGCAATGGGACACTCAGGCACTGTGAGCAGTGGGACCCTGACACACACAGTGTGTGCAATGGGACACTCAGGCACTGTGAGCAGTGGGACCCTGACACACACAGTGTGTGCAATGGGACACTCAGGCACTCTGAGCAGTGGGACCCTGACACACACAGTGTGTGCAATGGGACACTCAGGCACTGTGAGCAGTGGGACCCTGACACACACAGTGTGTGCAATGAGCCCCTCAGGCACTGTGAGCAGTGGGACCCTGACACACACAGTGTGTGCAATGGGACACTCAGGCACTTTGAGCAGTGGGACCCTGACACACACAGTGTGTGCAATGGGACACTCAGGCACTGTGAGCAGTGGGACCCTGACACACACAGTGTGTGCAATGGGACACTCAGGCACTGTGAGCAGTGGGACCCTGACACACACAGTGTGTGCAATGGGACACTCAGGCACTGTGAGCAGTGGGACCCTGACACACACAGTGTGTGCAATGGGACACTCAGGCACTGTGAGCAGTGGGACCCTGACACACACAGTGTGTGCAATGGGACACTCAGGCACTGTGAGCAGTGGGACCCTGACACACACAGTGTGTGCAATGGGACACTCAGGCACTGTGAGCAGTGGGACCCTGACACACACAGTGTGTGCAATGGGACACTCAGGCACTGTGAGCAGTGGGACCCTGACACACACAGTGTGTGCAATGGGACACTCAGGCACTGTGAGCAGTGGGACCCTGACACACACAGTGTGTGCAATGGGACACTCAGGCACTGTGAGCAGTGGGACCCTGACACACACAGTGTGTGCAATGAGCCCCTCAGGCACTGTGAGCAGTGGGACCCTGACACACACAGTGTGTGCAATGGGACACTCAGGCACTCTGGGCAGTGGGACCCTGACACACACAGTGTGTGCAATGGGACACTCAGGCACTGTGAGCAGTGGGACCCTGACACACACAGTGTGTGCAATGGGACACTCAGGCACTGTGAGCAGTGGGACCCTGACACACACAGTGTGTGCAATGAGCCCCTCAGGCACTGTGAGCAGTGGGACCCTGACACACACAGTGTGTGCAATGGGACACTCAGGCACTGTGAGCAGTGGGACCCTGACACACACAGTGTGTGCAATGGGACACTCAGGCACTGTGAGCAGTGGGACCCTGACACACACAGTGTGTGCAATGGGACACTCAGGCACTCTGGGCAGTGGGACCCTGACACACACAGTGTGTGCAATGGGACACTCAGGCACTGTGAGCAGTGGGACCCTGACACACACAGTGTGTGCAATGGGACACTCAGGCACTGTGAGCAGTGGGACCCTGACACACACAGTGTGTGCAATGGGACACTCAGGCACTGTGAGCAGTGGGACCCTGACACACACAGTGTGTGCAATGGGACACTCAGGCACTGTGAGCAGTGGGACCCTGACACACACAGTGTGTGCAATGGGACACTCAGGCACTGTGAGCAGTGGGACCCTGACACACACAGTGTGTGCAATGGGACACTCAGGCACTGTGAGCAGTGGGACCCTGACACACACAGTGTGTGCAATGGGACACTCAGGCACTGTGAGCAGTGGGACCCTGACACACACAGTGTGTGCAATGGGACACTCAGGCACTGTGAGCAGTGGGACCCTGACACACACAGTGTGTGCAATGGGACACTCAGGCACTGTGAGCAGTGGGACCCTGACACACACAGTGTGTGCAATGGGACACTCAGGCACTGTGAGCAGTGGGACCCTGACACACACAGTGTGTGCAATGGGACACTCAGGCACTGTGAGCAGTGGGACCCTGACACACACAGTGTGTGCAATGGGACACTCAGGCACTGTGAGCAGTGGGACCCTGACACACACAGTGTGTGCAATGGGACACTCAGGCACTGTGAGCAGTGGGACCCTGACACACACAGTGTGTGCAATGGGACACTCAGGCACTGTGAGCAGTGGGACCCTGACACACACAGTGTGTGCAATGGGACACTCAGGCACTGTGAGCAGTGGGACCCTGACACACACAGTGTGTGCAATGGGACACTCAGGCACTGTGAGCAGTGGGACCCTGACACACACAGTGTGTGCAATGAGCCCCCGACACACACAGCTGTGTGCAATGATGCCCATTGCAGCCCTCAGCCCCGTGCCTGTCCCCGCACTTCTGGAAGGTTCGGTGCCTGCCGCTGTGCGCGGCTTTGGCCGCACATCCCGCACGGAGCTTTCGGCCGCGGTGCCGAAGGTGCAATGCCGCCGCTGTCTCCGTGCCCTGGCGGTGCATTGCCGCTGTCCCTGCCGCTGGAACCCCGCTGGTTTATCCACGGGCATTCCGCCTGTCTGGCCGCCGGCGCTGAGGGGAAGCGGCGCGGGCAGGGCGGGCGTCTAAAACCACCCACAGCCGTGAGTTTTCTGCTTTATCGTATACTCGGAAATGTTTTTTCTCGTCTGAAACTGAGGGGCTTTGGTGCCGTTGCTGCTTTAAAGGCTAACTTAGCGCAGCATAAGCAGTCTGTGAGGCACCAACAGAAACACAATGCGTGAGGAGGTTTTTCCTTGAGTTACAAGATACTCAGTGCCAGTCCTGGAGACAAGGTGGCGGCCGGAGGCGTGAGGGAGCGCGGCTCGGCGGCGGTGGGGGCGGACAGCCCGCTGTGGAGTTCGGGCCGCTATTGGGGCTGAGGTTTTACACCTGCTCCTTGGGTTTACAGCTCTCTGGGCATGGAGCGCCACAGTAATCCTCTGCTTACCGCTTTTCCACGTTGAGTGGCAGCAGGACAGCGATGGACAAGTGTTTTCCAAAGGTTGGAGGGAGCCGCTTGGGTTGGAGAGAGATTCCAGGAGTACTGCAAGAGAGGATTGACTTCTGATAAGCTTTGGAAAGGGTTTGGTTTTCTTTCTGAAAAGCCGCTGCTTTAAAGGAGTTCTTTAAATATACATGGTGTGTATTTGTGGGAAGTGGGACGGCTTGGTGGTTCTACATAGCGTAAACTGCCTTAGGCTCTGACTTGCTTTCTTCAGTAAATTTCTTCTTTTGAACGGCGGGAGACCGTCTTGTACTTGCTCTGGGAAGGCTTTCAGGGTGCTGGGTTTCACATACTGCCACTTGAATAGTATTGAAAGCTAGATCCCCTTTATTCTTATTCCCCCCCCCCCTTTTTTTTTTGAATATTTGACTAATGAGTGATAAGAAAACATATAAGGGCATATTCATGCATACATTTGGATCTTGCCTGTGCTTTATAGACGAAAAAGGCCTTTAATTTGGAGTGTTCTACTGACAGTTTATTGTACGTGTTGTATTCTGTCTTTACTACTGAAGTGCAGGGAGTGGAGGGTTTCCTGCCGTTTGGAGAGCTGTTTGAGCCATCCTGATCCTCACTGAGTAGCGCTGCTGCTGCACCTCCCTGCTGGCAGACGGGCAGTTCATGAATCTGTCGGCACTTGTGCGCGCCCCGTGCCCGCAGGAGCTGCGGCTCCTGGCGGGGAGCTGCCATTGCTCCTTCTCTCGGCTGTGTTAAGGAACCGGCTAGTTCTGTGTGTGCCTGGTGTCCTCTTGCTCCGTGGGTAACTGCTGTCTTATGTGCCTTGTTTTGAGGCTGAGATAAGGAGAAGGTTGTGTGATTGCAGAAATGGAATAACCACTTTATCCTTTTGAGAGCCCTGCTTTCTTCTGGTTTGATGTGCACATTCTTCTGGAAAGCCCCCTGCAGCTAACACTGCAGTAAATGCTGCTGAGGGGGAGGTTTCATCGAGTGGTTAGAACTTTCACTTGCTGTTGTGTTCCCCCTGTGGAAGCAGCTTTCTGCAGGGGTCAGAGGCCACTTCACAGGTACTGCAGTGCATTAAGTCTGGTGCTGGTACACACGGGGTTTTTTTTGGAGAGACCACTAATGAGACACAGGTCAGAACTACAGGCAGTTTCTGTTCTACTGGAGTCCTCAGCTAGCTTGCCAGAACATGAATGTAATACAAATGCAGTATTTATTCTTGGTTGTAACCAGAGCTTGGAGTCTAGAGGGAGAATCCTTACCTGAACTCTTCAAATGTAACTGTGACCTAAAGCAGAGAGAGAAAGCTTGATGGGGCTTCTGCATCAGACCTGACACCTTTATTGACAAGGAAATGGTTTCTGGAATTGTGCTGGGCAGAACTCTCCTTTCCATGTGTGCTGTGTATGTCTCAAAGTGTCTACATTATCTGTTTTCATTTTGCTTGAGGCCCAATTCATCAAGGCAATCTCCTAGATTAACTTGTGTGAGCTAAGACTTGTCCAAGCACATGGAACTTGAAATAAACCAGTTGCAGTTTTGCTGTTAGGAAAAATAACCCATAACAAAACTCAACAATCCAGTCCATGGGTATTTGTATGGGCTTTATTAATTGCTCAGGTAGAATATTGGGCATGCTTGGTAGGAGACAGTTGAAGTTACATACTGCCCTGAGGAGTTTGAGCCATCTCAGCCAGGTCATTGGTAACACCTGGAGGGGCAGTGATAAGCCTCAGGTGTAGCAGGTTGAGCTAATTTTGTCAATCAGCAGTGTAGTCCTGGGTAATTCAGCTCTGCAGAAAATGGAAGGAGGTGGAGAAGGGCAAAATTAACAGAAGGGTGCAAGAAACCAAAAGGTGAGTGGAGAAGCTTGCAGGTGTGTAGTCCCCTACTGCAGCTAAATTAGCAGCTTCAAGAGTCTGTCTGAAAGAGTGGAAGGTGAAAAGCTAAAAGAGGCGAGGAAAGCAGCATGTTTGAGTAGAGTTTGTACCTTTTTCTCCGCAAAAGTAAAAGCTAATAAGAGTCTGACTTTTCACCTGAGGTATAACTACTTGACTTGATCTGGAAAGAAGTTAAGTTTTATGGTAGAAAATGGATTGGAAAGCAAACAACTTTGTGATATTACTTTATTGCCCACTGGAGGTGAGTTTTTAGTCCACAGGAATGTGTTTTTTCACTATAACCAAATACTGTAGTCCATATAAGTTTTATTAAGCCCATAAAAATGCACATAGTAATCATAAATGCATATAAAATGCAGCAATGACTGGAAGACGTACATACATCAGTGTAGCCTTTTCCTTGAAAAAATATAGAGTCATTATTTAATGTTGACCTTTGTATTTTTTCATGGCTCTTTTTTATGTGAACAGTCATTTTCCTCAAAAGACTTCTTAAGGCTTCATGAATAAAGCTAGTGGTAGAAACTGAGAGCACATAAAAAAGTGTAGAAGATATTTCTGTATACCACAAAATTAGAGGCAGAAAATACATGAGTATATTTTTTCATTTGTGGTTTGAAGAGAGCAGGCTAACAGTTATAATCAGTTTACACAGAGTATATAATTTTATATTGAAAGCCATGCTGGATGCTGTAATGCTGGAACTCAAGTGCTATTCCTCAGCTCAGTATTCACTTGCTGTCCTACAAATGAAGTATTGTCTGAACTGTGGTTATTCAGGGTTAACTTCTGCCTCAGTGGATTGCTGGGCTGTTTTTGTGTCCATTTGTGCACTGTCTTCCTTTAGGCCTCTTGAACTCCCTGCCAGTGCCAGGGAGAATTCATGTACGTGTTGAAGTGGCACTGTATCTGGTTAGTGTTTGTGTAGAAGAAATACTTCTACTTGGTTTTGTGGAACACCAGTAAGTTTTTGTTCTGATACTTACTATGTGTTAAAAAAAAGAGGTAAAATGATAGGATCAGTACTTTAAACTTCCTAAAAACTGTGTTTGAAATTTTGTGACAAGTTCATTTTTTGTGAAATTTGCAGTATACCAGTTTTTATTTTAGTAACACTTTCCCAGTATGGTACTAAGGATTTCTGTAGGGCTTATCAGTGGGAGGGGTTGGGCTTCCAAAGGTTTCTTCACACTAGGTTAAAAAAATCTCCAGAGAACAGACTTTGTGTGTACCCTGCAGTGTAGTGAAGGATATGGGTAACTTTAGGCTTTGCAAGGAGGTATTTAATGTGAAGAACAGGAAATCTTCATCAAGAAGAGGAAACAGAAGCTTTCATGGAGTTAATGACTCAGTTATCCTTAGTGATTTACAGTGTAAGTGAGTTGGGACTTTGGGTGAAATAATGAAAAGAAACTGAGCTTCTGTTGGTGGAGCAAAAGGGATCACATCTAGAGAACATGCTGCTTCATTTTGTACAATTTATAGAGGAAGAATTTAGCTAGTTAGCAGACAATCTGTTCCTGAGCAAATACTTATTTTTGGGAGTTAATGGAGTGAATTTGAGTGAAAGAAATCCTTGGGGGTACATTTAATTCTTGCTGTGCAGTGTGGACAATAGATCAGCAAAGCTGTTCTCAGCTGCGGATGGAACAGGTGGTGAGGCAGTGCAGTGTTTGCTCCTCTCCTGCTTGAAAATCTCACTTTTACATTTGACTTTGCATTTTGTTTTCACCCTGGAGTTAACTCTGAAGCACTGTGTTGCATCCTTAAGTCATGGCTGGAACGTCTCTTTGAAGGATTTCTCTTCCAGCAGAATCAACATCAGACTCCTCACAGGGAAGGGGCTCCTAAGGGCTTGGGAACACATCCCTTTGTCTGTAGAGAGAGTGGTGGGTTATCTCTGCTGCTTCAGGGAGCTGGTGGGTGAGGATTGCCACACCTTTCTGGAAATCCACTGGAGGTCATTAGTGGCTCTCCAAGGTGTTCTCTGTTTGTGTTAATACCCAGTGGGAAGCACTGGGAAGTCTGAGGTTGAATGAAGCTTGAGGACGATCCCCTCTGCTTGGGGAGAGAGCATTAGGGGGGACCCAGAGTGTGAATGTACTTGTGTGAGCATAGGCAAGGGAAAAAGCCTTCCACCCCAAGGGAGTTGGGACAACTGAGCCAACTTGTTCATGTATGATGTCTCTCCTGGCCTTTCAGTTGTTTGGTGAAAAACAGAAACTGAAAAAAATCTGGGCACGCATTTCCAGCTGTGCTCTCTCCTAGATACACAAGTCCCATGTAATGTATAAATCAAGGAGAGGAATAGGATTTGTTGGATTATACTTTTAACAAATCTTACTTTTAGCAGTTTCTAGCCTGAAAAGTTGTTGGGTCACCAAATGCTGAAGAAATGAACCCCTTCTCCAATACAGAAAGGTAGACCCTCACCCAATAGTAAAAACATCAGTTAAAGTGCCTGTAAGAAGCTTGTTTAATAACTGCATGAATGAAAGCAACATGAGTTGACATATCTTGTGTGTACAGGGAGTGGGCATCAAAAAATGTGCTCTTCAGTGCCTTCACAATCTCAAAATCCATCAGGCTAATGGAATATTTTATCTACTGCCAGTGCTGCACTTGCATGCTCAGTTCAAAGTCTCCCTTTCCCATGGCACCTTAATTAGTGTATTCACTGATGTTGCTAAACCTCATCAAGGATGGTTTGTTCTCTGTTTGTTATGTTTTCAAAGAAAAGCTGTGTAACTGCTTTCTTAGTATCTTAAAAATGTTTGGAGAAAATGATCATGATTTTTTTCAGTAGAGTTCTGATTTCAATCAGATCAGCCTACAGAAAGCTTTTTCTTTGTCCTGACAAACTTTGCTCTTCAGAAGGACAATTATTTTCTGACTGAGAGGAATCTTGGGTTTTCATTTTGCAGTTTTGTTTTTGAAGTTGCAGTGTGCTGGGGTTTGAAGTCCCTCTAAGGGAAGCTAGTTTCTCCCAGAGAATACAAAAGAAATGTAATGTATTTGTGTAGTTTATACTGCTTAGGGGAGAGACCGTGGTGTAATGAAGGTTTCTCAGACTGTGTATTATACTGATGACAGTAAGGTCTTACATTGATTATTTCTTTTTTCTTAGGGACTGTAGGCATTTACTGTTGTTGAAACAGCTTGTCATACTTATTAGCAACATTACAGCCTCAAAAGAGACTTCAGGTTCACACATGCTCTTCCTCCTGCCTGGAGAACTTGCACACAGGTGTTTGCCTCTTTCCATGTGGTTTGCTTGAATGACTGTGTTCTGGATTTTTGTTAAAGAGCTCTCCTCAGGAGCTGCTGAGGGAAGTCCCTACACTGAGTGTACTGATGGCTGAGACCATGCTAATGGCTTCCAGGGATCTGGATTGTCTTTGGGTGGAATAGCTGTGAGCCTCATCCCCTCCTGCTGAGACTGACTGAGCCCTTTTACTTATGCATAAGGTGCATGTGGGCAAGTGCTGCTTCAGTGCTGGGAGAAGAAAATTCTGCCCATTTTCTCCTGGAAACAGGAGTCTTATTAATATTGATCCAAGTGGAGGGCAAAGGTCTAAATTCGCTGCTGGCACAGCACTGCAGAATGAACTCCAAGTGCACATCCAAAATATAACATGCATTTATTCCAAAATAGCCAATAGTACTTTGTTAACCTTAATTGTAAGACACCTAAAGTAAATAGTGCAAACCTCTGTTTGCTGTTGTGAAATGGCCTAATGTAAATTCTTAGTGCTTAATGCCCTTGGTTTGCTGCTTGTACTTTGAGGAGACTGTTCTGAATTGGGCCACCACCAGGGAATGCTTAGAGCTGAAGAATCAGGAGTAGAAGCATAAGATGAGAAAGTTGTTGCTCTTTATATATGAAAACCCCCCTTATTGCTATTGACTTCAAATAAAAAGGAACACTTGAGGGTTCAGAGCTCCTTCCCAGCCCGAGTGTGCTTTGTCAGAGAAGAGCCACGCTTTTACCCTTCCAGTCTCCCTCATGGTTTGGTAACACACACAGAATTTGTCCCCATCTGCTGATCTGTGACACTGAGCTGTTGGCACCAGTTGGTTGTGAGTTTATTCTCATGTTTTGAACGGGGGGTTGGAGTACATGATCTCTGGAAACCTCTTTCATCCTATTTTATTATTCTGTGACAGAATTTCCATGCAAGCACTGAAGTGCTGGAGCCAGTGTAACTAGGAAACAAGAAAAAAATTGCTGTAAACTGTCAATGTCTGCCTTGCTCATCAAGAGAGGGACAAAACTGCTTAGAGGAGTACCTCACTGATAAACAGAAGCTCTGTATTGCATGTGTTTGTAGTGGATTCCAAGAAATAAAAGTCAAGTTTTTCTGGAAACTGCCAAATGAATTTGAAAAACCTGAGGAACCTTACGGTAAAGAGAAAAAAAGCTGCTGAGAGTTTTTGTCCTGGTGGAATGACTAGCACTGCCTTTTTATTTTACCTTTAAAATGTTACTGCTTTAGGCATAGAAGAGTTGTTAAAACCAATAATGTTGGGATACACAAGCACCTCAGTGACTGGGACAAAGGAGTTGAAATACTGAAGCCAATGTAAATTAATTGTTGGGACCAGAAGGGAAAACTCCTGAACGTCAATCCAAAGAAAAACAATGGATTTTTTTTTCCTAACTTTTTTGTTCCTTTGAGGGAGGGAATAGCATCATTTGGGTTGTATTGTGGTGATATCAAGTCATTTGTGGGTAGTTTAAGCTGAAGTCAGAAAGGAAAGCATAGAAGCAGGCCAGTTTTTTCAGATACTGTATTAAAAACCAACCCATGGCAGTTTACTTTAAATAAAAGGGAATATGGTGTCAGTGCATTGATGAAAACTGGATTTCTTTAGTCTTAACCATTGTTGTTTTTATGTGGAAAAGATTGTATATCACATGGGTGGAACCAGTGAATTGTATTGGAATACCAGGGAAGGTTGTATATGAAGTATTTTTGTGAAGGTGTCTAAATCTCACCCCCTTCAGAAAGTGTTTGTTAATCTCCTCTGAATTTTCAATAGGAAAAGTAATTAATTTGTTTATGCACTAATGCCTTGTAATTACTTATTACAATTCTTGCAATTAAGTAAGAATAATAAAAGCCTTTGGTAGTAGATCAGCCTTGAACTAGTGGTGGTGTCCTGAAATTCTGATAAAAGAAGATTTGCTTTTATTTCACGGCAGCTGAACTGCAGAAGTTGCTGTATGAGTTTTGTGTAACTCCAGAATAACTGGCTGACTGTGTTCATGCTTTGCAGCACTGCAGGGGTCTGGCTCTCAGGCAGTTTTGGTCTGCATTAGCACTGGAGTGGCTGTAGGCAGTGCAGCTGCTTTGGGGGAGGCTGTGATGGGTGACAAGTGTGGAGTAGTTTACAGAAGGACTTGATACACTGCAGTGGGATGGAAAGATCTACTGCAAGCTGCTGTCCAGCCTCTCTTGTACCTTTGCCAAGCCTGTCTCTTTCAGCCTGTTGATATTCACTTGCAGGGAGGTGCTTTTTCCTTCATCCATTTCTACTTGAGCATTGTGGAAGAGATTCTTACTTTAAGGGAAGCTGTATCTCTGTGGTGTATAGTACAATAGAAGATAGATTTGTTCTTTCACAGAGTTCAAGTTTCCATGTACCTTGTCACTGTTGGTTGCACTGTATGTGCTATATGATATGATCATTTCAGTTGAAAACAGTACTACTGATTAAAGGAATGTTCTGTGGATAGGTAGAAATTGCCTTGTGTTTAATTGCAACAAATCAAGATGAATGTTATTTGAGCTTTAAGGTCTTAGAAGGAAGTGTAAAAGAAAGCTGGTTATGGTTTGAAGGCTCTGAAAAATTAAGGGGCAAGATCACAAGCAATCTGCTAAACCTTAGGTTCTTAGTTTGAAATTTCCTCCTATTTTCTAAACACCGGTCTGCAGCTGTTACCTGCTGAGTCTAAATTGGGGTGAGGTCATAAGATTTCTCATCACTGTCACCTCTTTCCTCAGCTCTTTTCTCCTCCTGCAGTGCTTCCTTGTTCAAAAACATTCTTTGACAAAATATTTCTCCTCCAAAATGAAGGCTTTCTAGGAGAGGTGTCTTTTGGCAAGTCTGAAGTCTGAGCAGGAATACTTGCTTACATGGCTGTTTGCTTATTGAAGTTTGTTTGTTTATTTCATTTGAGGTTGCCAATCTTGCTTGTTCGTTGTCAACAAATGAAGATGGAACGAAGATTGTCCAGATGGCAGCTAATCACATTGAGACTTTGTGCCCACAGGTAGGATTGTTCACTTCGTTGCACTGCAGTGAGCTCACCATGCACTGAGGGGTTGTCACACAGTGCAGATGTTCTCTTGTGTTCCTTTGGTCTCAGTTCTCATTCCACTTACACAGCTCAGCAAATGGAGACCAAGTGATAAATGCGAGTGCTTGGGTCATCTGTTCATATTCTGTGGTTAACATAGGAATGGTTGATAGTCTCTATTGGTTGGGAGTTCTTCAAAACTGCAATTGCAGAAATCTGCTGCTCTGTTTCTGAAATCACACCTGATTGAATAGCATTGTAATATGAAAAAATTGGAATAATTTACTCTTAAAAAGCAGTACTTGTTTTGGTCTTCAACTTGGAAGACACCACTTGATTTGGTTTTTGTGTAAGTAAATAGTAAAGTATGAATTCTTCTGATTATCACCAATTTAAAAGCTTGAACTTTCATCTTAAGGATATGAATGGAAAACATGCACAGCTACAGATAGACTTTTTGTAAGATAGTAAGTACCAGCAATGTGTTCACTTTGTCATGTCCAGAGTTAGAGAGATACAAAAACTTCTGCAGTTAGATCTTTGAGGGAAGATTTTACTGATTCCTGTGACTCTGATCTGTGTTGCAGCCTGGAGGCTGCATAATTTCAAGATCATTAGTTCTTTGAAGAACATTGTAGTTTACACAGTGGCATAAGTATTCTTACCCTTTGGTGGTAATGTAGTTGAAATAAAAGATAAAGAGAAAATATTAATATGTTGAGTAGCACGCTTGAGAAGTCTGTTTTATGCCTGTTGAATAAATGCAAGTCTTGGAGATAGAATTTTCTGTCAAGGAAGTGTGATGTTCTGAAAATGCCACAAATCAATGTTTCCTCTTGAATAATTCAGATTCAATGTTTTTTAAAACTTGAAGAGTTCTATGTTTCACATAACACTCCTATGTGATTTAATGTGTTACTGGATTTGTAAGAACGCTTCTTCCAGTTTCTTTGTTTCTCCAGGGGTCAGGTGCACTTTTAAAATGGATTATTATGCATCCAGATGCAGCTTTTTAATTGAAATTGAAACCTCCATATCTGATACCAGAAAGTCCTAAAATCTAATTTTGACTAAAATATTGATTTTTTTCTTCACAGCCATTTAAGTTTCTAGGTTTTTAATTTCCCATAGTAAAATGAAAATTTCTTGG
Organism: Luscinia megarhynchos; assembly: GCA_034336665.1. NCBI lineage: Eukaryota > Metazoa > Chordata > Aves > Passeriformes > Muscicapidae > Luscinia > Luscinia megarhynchos. The sequence continues at coordinate 33,527,853 of CM067569.1, read as the reverse complement.
GTTTATTTCTTTCCTTTTGGTTTAAGGGGTGAATTAGTTGATGATTATAGATCTGACTAAAAACAGAATGTGGAATGCCCATGATAAGATTGTTACTACTATTGGTGTGTTCATTGTGCAGGATTTGCTGCTTTCTTAGATAAGGACTGTGCCCTGTGAAAGCAATTTGCATCTTACTTAAATATGAAATAGCAGATTCAGGCTCCTGCATTTTTTCAGTACATCAAATTGTGCCATATCATCTTAAAACATTTCATAGGGAAAATAATTATCTCTTAAGTTCCCTGTGAGGCATATCAGAGTTCAGAGTGGGGAAATTCACATGCAGAGCTCCCCAGTGCTCCTAAATCTTCAGAGTGAAAAGAGAGGTATTTTATGTGCTTTGCAAAATATTTCTTGAAGGGAAGCATGGCATGGATTGAAGTCTGATATAGTAGAAATAAAATAGAGCCTCCCTATCCCAAATGCCCCAAAGATTACCAGCCAAAAAAAACCCCTAGCACTTAGAGAAGGCACCTTGGAGTCTTGGGAGTTTTGCAGATTTGACAGCAGAACTCCCTATGGGGCACGGAGGAAAGGGCAGCTACAGAATTAGCAAACACTGGAGGGAAAGCCTTTTGGCTTTTGTTATATTAATCATACTCTGCTCTGGGTAAAATGTAGAGGATTGATTCTGAACCCTCTTTTTTTGTTTTCCCAAGTGAAATTATCAACTATTTTGACTGTTCAACAAATGAAATAAGCTGGGCATTTATATTAGAGCCAATGCAAAGCACATAATGATACTGGGATGTTATGAAAGTTTCATGAGAAATTAATTTGGTGTTAAATCAGTAATAATAGAAAAAAAATGAAGAGCTGGTTGCATAGGATTTGATGAAGAATTATTTCTGTTTGTATGACTGACTTTTGGTTGGGAGAGCTGGGTGTTGCCAGGTAAGATCTCAGTGTCACACGTATTGGGAATCTATGTGACTGTCCTGCTGTGCCAGCAAAATCTTCAGATGAGTGCATGGGAAAGAAAGAGAAGGGAAGGAACCAACAGAAGCAATCAAGGTATTTATTTTAAAAGCAAGGCTATAAATCTGTGGAGCTGTTTTGCTGATACCCATTTTGGGTTTGTTACCCTTGTGCTTCAGTTCAGTGGTGTGTTTGGGGAAGACTCTGGTTGCTCTAATAGTCCTCTGGAATACCTGATAGGTGGTAAAGCTGTCAACAAAGGGAGAATTGTCCTATGGGAAACCAGTAATTAGCAGATGAGAATCTGGTTGCTCTGTCTAAATTCTTCATAGGTTTTTACATTTTTATGGTCTAATCAGCTTTTGAATCCTGAGCTGCTGCTTTTGAGAATGACCTTGAGCCTAAAGCTAGAACAGTTGTGTCGAAGTGGACATCAGAGGTGGGTGATGGTAAGGCAGCAGCTAAGATGATCTTCAGAGTGCCAGAGGGCTCTGCCTAGAGCCTTTTTATTAGCATAAAGATCCCTGGAGAGCTGCAAGGAGCATGGATTGGGATATTTTAGAAGAACTGTATCTGAAATAGTCAATTTTAGGCGTGCTTCCTTGGAAAGGGAGCTCTCACTAGAGATTGCTGCTAGTTACCAGAGCAGTGCAGGGGAATTGCTGGAACATCATGACAGGAAGGAAAATGCAAGAAGAACACACAAATGATCATGGTTTAGCTTAATCTTCAGGTGATGGTAAAGAAATTTTTGAAAGTAATTTGATCCCATAGAATATTTTGCCAGAATTTTTAAAGCCGAGATGTAAGCACTGATATAAGCAGGACCTTGGATCTTAGTATTTTGGTGAGCTCTGTTTTTCTCTGAAGTATTGAGAGATAGATGGAAACCATCTGGTTATAAACTGAGGTGAGAAGTAATTTTATGTAACTAATGAAAAGTGTGTAACACTTGGCACAGTTGAGAAAGATTCAGCTGTAATTTTGAATGCCATCTTTTCTTGCTGCTTAGAACTTAATATGCTGCTAGTAGCTTTTAGTATTGCCTGGTATGTGATAAACCAGTAAATATAGAGGGTGATTTTTTGGCTATAGTGATCTTGTAAATAAATCACTGTGGTAGTTCAGGTAACATTGAGAGAGGTACTGGGGTAAGCAAGATGCTGAGCTGTTTAGCAGGAGTGTATTTATACATGTCATGTTTACAGGCTATTGAAATACTGATCTGACAGCTGTCTTGAGCATTTTGTGTTTGGCTTGTCCAGCATAATTTATCTGTTTGTTCAGTGCCAACGTGACAGTCTTGAGCTGAGTGCTGTATTTTGGTGTTATAGAGCTGTTTCTCTATTGACACGTGTGTACCTGCATGTGGTACATGTATGAGAAGGGCAAAAACACCAAGCCTTGCAAGAAACCAGCCCCTGCAGCCTTCCTTTCTCTGAATTTTAATAATTTCAGCACTGTTGTAGTGATGCTTTAGGCCTGTCACGTGTCTCTTAGGATCATGTGAAATGGTCTGTGTTTATCAGCAGATTCAGAAACACCACAGAACCAAGAGCTGAGGGATTGGGGGGGGTTTGGAGAGTGTGTGTGTGTCTGCAGAAGGGATCCAGGCAAAGCATCTCTATTCCAGTCCAGCAGCCTCTTGCTCCTCTGCCCTTGCAGGTGCAGTGGTGATCTCCAGTTTGGTGCAGAGTGTCGTGGAAGCCTTCAGCAGCCCAGCAGGGACAGCACCATGCCCCACACACAAAAATCCAACTTGAGCAGCCCTGCTTCCCTAGCAGGGCTTGTGTGCTCTCTGCTTGCTTGCTTAGGAAATGATCCTGACTTTGTCATGCTTTATAGGTTTTGATCAAGCTTTCTTGGGAATGTCTTGTATTTTTTTCTTAAAATTAAACATTGTACTTGTGTCTTTGTTATGAAAATGGATGGAAGAATTTAGCTCTTCCTTTGAGCTATGTGTGGATTTACACTTAAATTGTCTAGCCCTTTTTTGTTGATAGAGGCAAATGGTTATTATTTCCTTCTGTGTAATTTTCTAGGAAGTAGGTAATAGCAAAGATGAAAATTCTTGTTCACAAAAATGACTTGGTAGCTAATCAGTGGGCAGGATCTTTTGATGTGGTGATTTTTCAGGTGTTGGAGTTAAAGTATGGGTTTCATGATGCTGTGGATTTTTGAAGTTAGCAATTCACATTTTCTGTATATTTACTCTTTCATGAGAGAAAAGCAATCATCCATTTTGTTACTTGCTTTGGCATGCTAAATAGTTGGGGACACTGAAGATATTTTTCTTAGCCTCATAAAGGCTCTTCACCAACATCACTTTTATAATAACCACAGTTTCATCTTCTTGCTTGAACCATCTGTGTGGCATGTCCTTTTATCTGTGTTAATACAATTTCCTTCAAACACAGGGCAGAAGTAATGGGGGAGAACATGGTAAATCAGTGAGTTCTCTACCATCTGCTTTAAAAGACAGAAAACAGATGTTAGTATCCAGCAGTATTGGACTTCTTTGGTATCATCTCCAGCCTTTCAGTGGAGAGTTTAAATTTAAAGTATGTATTGTGCCTTAGTGATACCATCTCTGAAAGGAAAGTTGCTCTGCTGAAGTGATGGTTTTCATCCTGTTAGAGTTCACACACAGTGCTGCTGAAGATGTGGGTTGTCATAACCTTGGTATCTGTGGTAGACTTCTGGAGCACTCCTGTGTTTAGTTCCTCCTCTTCATCCTGGTTCCACAGCTGTTGGTCTGGCTCAGAGCATTGGTGCTGCTGGAGACTCCCCTCCCTCCCTGCTCCCAAGCCCTCGTTGCTGCCCCTTCCCTCATAGCAGCAGTCACATGGGTGCTCAGCAGTCTGGAGCAGGAGGCTGTTGTGAATCCACCTGGGAGGCAGGAAGGCTGTTTTCCTTCAGGTCAGCTGCGCAGTGTAGCTTGCTGTGTGGCTGCCTGAACAGGCTTGCTGGTGTAGGGGAAGGAGGGAGGGCATTCTGCAGAGGAGCAGCCACTGCTTTTGGTGGCACTGCCGGCTCGTTGCCTGATGCCAGCTTGAGTGCAGTGGCACAGCTTTGGTGGCAGAGGGCAGTGTCCAGGGTTGGTGGAGAGCCGTTGTTCCAGCAGACGTGGTGTGGAGGAAGTTGTTAGAGCAGCCCTCAGTTGGCACAAGGATGTGTGACCCTGTTTGGGTGGATGGTGCTCTGTACCATCAGAGCAGTGTTCGGTTCAGTGAAGGGCAATCTGCACTACAGGGGCCTGTACACAACCAGCTGCCTGCCTATGTGACAGGAACTGAAAGTGGGACAAGGAAAAAATCCCTTACATCCCCTAGCATAATGTACTGACACTAGTGTTTGCAGGACTTCATCTGGCTCAGTTTGTGGAAATGGAGGTTTGTCATTTTCAAAACCTCGTAGCAAGCTTATTGGGATATAATGAATCCTAAAGCTGTGGAGCACCAAAATGTGTTGGAAGGTACAGTACTTTATGCTTCTGTACAAACAGACTTGGATGTTTGCTTTGGCTTGAACTTCTCTAATAAACAGTTTGAAGGGGGGATCCTCCCCCCAGTGTTACTCTTAGGTTCCCCTGAAAGTCTCATGCTGGCTGTGATTGCTTGGCTCTTTTATGATGGTACTTGGAGAGGGAATAATTAACTACAAAATGCCTTGGGGTTTTCAGTGTTAACTTTCATCTTCCAGCATCTGTTGTGGTAGAACAGAATCCTCAACAAATTCTCACTTTGTACTGTTAAACAAAAATACAAACCCTGAGTAGCCTCAGCTTCTGCAGCAATCCAGAAGCTCTCCTGTTTTATCCTCTTCTTGCCTCACCTGCAGTCAGTGGACATAGATGTGAGACTGATGGAGTTTTTTACACTTGCTGGAGGGCATTTGCTGTAGATTCATATTGCACCAAAGTGCTATAAATGTTTTATAAACAATTTGGTTTTCCCTTTGCCTTCAGAGCTTGAAAGTATTTTTCCTGGAAAGGTACTTCTTTTTTTATCTCTTCAACTTCATCGTTTTTTTCTGAATTTATAACTTAGTTTGGATGCTACATTTTGTTGGTGACAGTCCTACAGCAAAATGCTAGGAAAAGAAAGCATGACAATAAAGTATCATTATTAGACAATTGTGGTAAAATATCTGGTGAGCCTGGGGAGGAGGGTAGAAAAGCTTAGAATAGTACAAGACAGCAAGATAATACCAGTATTGAGATGGAGTTTTACGTGGTTCTTGGAACAGAGGGGTGGACAGCCATAAAAAGCCAAAAATGTAACTGGCTACAGCATGCAGTAACAGAGGTGTAAATAGCTTAGGCTGACAATGGCATTCGTTGCTCTTGTTGAAGCAAGGAGCAAAAATCACTGATCCATGGATCTGGCATGGCTTTGTTCTGCTGTCTCTGTTACCAGCTTTACACCCAGCCTGGAGGTGTTTTCCAGCTGGAGAACTGGCAGTGTGGCTGGGATCCTTGTGGGTGCTGGGCTCCCTGCAGTCACCTGGGGGTGTAGATGAGGAGCAGGTGGAAGCACTTAGGGAATGGATGAGGTACAGACCACTCTGGTGGAGCTGCACTGATGCCAGGATGGCTCATGGTCCATGTTGCTGTGTGTGTCCCGTGAGCTGCAGCTGCAGAACGAGCTTTCTGGGGATTGCTGCTGCCTTCTGCAGGAGCTTAGAAAACAAAGGCACCACAGTTTGCTTTTATTCCCTGTACTCTATTCCCTTGCCCTTTGTGCAGGGTCAGACCTCGGTGACTTGGGGGCATTGAGGGAGGATGTTAAAGGAATGCTGTGGATGTGGTGCTGAACCGCTGGCTCTGGGTGCTCCTGCCTGGCCAGGGCTGACCTCCAGCACTCCCTTCCAGCCCCTGCTGTTCCATCAATCTGGGGAGTATCTGACCTGGAGAGGGGGGAGAGGGCAAATCTTACAAAGCTTGGCTCATTCATGTCTCTGAGCTTCCAGGGTTTTCAAGAGCTTTTAAATGGTTTTATAGCAGTAGAATCAAATCCAAGGCAATGGATGACTACCCTTCCTGTGTTCTCATGATTTCTGAATGCAAACTACGCTGCTATAATGTCATTAAATGTGGCAGAGAGAGGTAACATGATCTGCAAGGGGATTTTCTGTGTTCCATTTTGCATTCATATTTGCAAAAGTATCTAGCAATTTGCCTGCTTTACTAGATTCCTAATTAAAGGTAATTAGGAAATGTCACAGCAGCTTAAAAGTAAAAGTAGTAAGTACAGCAGCAGTTTGTTTCCTTCCTGTGTCTCTTAGATGATTGTGCATTATTGTTGACATGGAGGCAGAGTCTTAATTTGCTATTCTGAGTTAGAAAAGCTTTGTTTTATGTCATAAGGCTTTTGCTACTAGTGCAGACAGTAATTTCAGGGGTTGTTTACCAGGCTTATTTCCCCCAGTATATCTTTACATGATGAATTGATGGGAATTAAATTTCAGTTTTCAGATAAAGTCATGCCATTGTGTGTATCATGGGATTGTAGTGCTTTCAAAACTGTTCCTAGGATTTTGTAGGCTACAAAGGCAAGCTGATGTGTACTTGTAGATAATTTTGGATTTAAGCGCTCTAGGAAAACCTTTGGTGTTGGTCTTCACGTTTTATTTCCCACACGTGCTGGTATTGGCATCCTAGCAGGAAAAGATGTGGACAGTGTGTTTGGCTAGGCTGCCATGGCCTTACTCTGGATTTTAACTGTCCCCTGTAGTAACTTCCTCAAATATTGAACTGTTCTCTCATGCAGCTTCTGGTCCCCAGGAATTGACATGAGGCCTGGCTAGCAGGGTGGTGGTGGTTGTCCTGCACAGGGGCATTTGCTCTGTTGGCCTCTGACAGCAGGAGGATGTACATGGAGAGTGTTCTGACCACGTGGCTGTAAGAAGAACATCAGAACAAGCAGACATGACTTTGTGTGTAAAACCAGTGATGGAGCCCTGTTTTCCTGGGGTTGGCTGAATGTGTGCCTGAAGATGGGCATTTCTAGTTTTCCTTGGCTTGCATGCATGGCTTCAAGTGTGGTGCTTAATTGCTGCCTGGGGTTAAACCACAGGTATTGAATGTCCTTAGTCAACACAGGCAGGCTCTTTCCATTGCTGGTCCTGCTGTAAGCAAAGACAAACACATCACCTGAGTGCTGTTCTGGCACTAACCCTGCTAGAGGAAGAGTCTGGTCTGCATGGGCTCTTGGCTGATTTCTCTGTTCACAGTTGACTTATGTTGGGCTGGGGAGGGAGGAGCAGCCCAGGAAGGTCAGAGTGTTTGTAGGCTGTGGCCAGGAAAGCCTTAGCCAGGCCAGTGAAACCTGCAGTGGGGCCAGGAGCATGGAGTGAGGCCTCAGGAGAGCAGCAAAAACCTCCAGGACCAGAGAGGGCATCAGTGCGTGCTGTTGCTTGGGTCTTTGCCTGTGGCAGGAACAGGTGAAAAACTGCAGTTTGAGTGACTGTGTGAGTGACATGGAATATGCTGAGGATGCCTGTGAGTCCCACTTTTTCACCAGACTATTTCTACCTGCTCTTTCCAGAGGCACATCATGGATTTTCAACCTCCATGCCCCGTAACTCTCTGTAACTCTTCTAAGGGTTTCTGTGCTCTGTCTATTCAGTAACTTGTTTTTGTGTTAAGTTGAAAGCTCAGTGTTGGCTTCAGCTCAGACCATCAGCTGATAGATGTTACAGGAAATAAAGGGCATTGGTGTTTGTAATGGTGATGGTTTTGTTAGGAGTGCCAGGAGGGAATGATGAACTAATTAATGCTAATTTTGTAGGTTGTTTGTGTTTTCTTGTTTTGGTAGGGATTTTGTATAATGGACTTTAAAATGTATGTGGTGCAATAGTTATGTCATGCATGTTGAGCTTTACTGATGTCCTTTCCCCCCAGTTTATAAGTGTAATCCATATTCAAGGACTGTAACTGTAGTGGAGTTACACTGCAGTTGTTCCAGTTCCAGTACAGTTTTATTGCATCTCTCTAAAGTTTGGTACATGAATGAATAGTCCATAAGGACTTTTCTGGTTTATATGCATTACATTCTAAATTGGACTAAAGATTTACTTAGATAAAAAATTCAATAAACAGAAGGTTAATGACATAAGCATCTATTTTATATTGTAGCTTTAGTGTGCAGCTAATTTGGTTGATAATTATGGGTGTTGTATTTAGACACGGGGCTTCTTATGTGGAACACCTTTTGAGATGTAGCCCTTAGACTGTGTAATCCCCTGGAGAGTTTTCTCCATGCCTGCACGTGCTGGGGAGCTGTACCATAGCTGTGGGAGTGATGTGTGCAGGTGGCTGCATGGCTTGTCCCAGTTGGATCAGCAAAAACAGCTCTCCCCAGTGGGAATCAGCTTTATCCCAATGCAGTTGGTGCTGCTGGTGTGCTGTGATAGAGCATTTACACAGCCTAACGAAATGTAGGAAAGGTTTGCTTCTCTAGAAAGCTTTGCTGCATGGAGAGACTTGGAACACAAAGGTAAATACATTTATAGTCAACTGCAGGTGGCTGAGCTCCAGATCTGGATGGAGCACTGCTGAGGATATGACTTCCACTGTGTTTTGTTTTGTTATTTTATACTCAAAACCCTTATGAGCACAACTCATTTTTTTTAAATTTCCTCTTCTGTGTATCAGTAAGTTTTGACGTTTATTTTAACTTTCCATTTTAAGGATATGCTTATCTTGAAATCAGAATTTGGTGAATGCATTGCTCAAGGCTTGATAAACTTGGGTGCAGTGTTCTGTGGCTTTCTGAGCAGAATCTAATTGTCCCACTGTATACAAACTGGCTGCAAGAAAGTAATTGTTTAGTTAGAACATTCAAACTGTAGCTAAAATTATTTAAAGTAATTGCCCCGTGCTAAGACTTGCTGGATCCCAGGTGAGATCCTGGATAATGGGTATACAGCTAATACAAAAAATACAGATGGAGGAGCAGCGAGTCAAAAAATGCACTTTCAGTTCTTGAAATAAACTAGGGAATTAGTGCAATCCACCCCCATACCCTTGAATATCCTATCCAAAACATTCCCTGGGTCACTTACAGACACTGTATTTAAGGAGGCAGAAACAGAAATGTTTATTCTCCTTGAGTTTCAGTAGTGCAAAATAAAGAAAGCGAAAGTAACTGAAATTATGGTTCCCTGCAAATAAGACTCCTGAAATCCAACCTGCAAAAAAGCCCAAGGATTTTGTGTGCTTCATTTGTCAGGTGAAATGGGTCAGTTCTGGAAGGGAAGTGCTCTTGGATGCATTTAGGAATCGTGTGAAGTGTTCAGCCTATTCTGTTGTCTGACTTCAGGAAACAGAGTGACTGTCCACCCAAATGCAAATACTGAATACCTAACTGCATTGTCAATTCTTTCACGTTTTTGTGACACTTTAAACTAAAATAATGGAAATGTTTGTTTTGTTGCAGATAACTTTGTGTGCCTTTTCTGTGGAGGGGTTCCAGATCTTCTCAGAAATGTGTGTGTGGTTCCCCTGTAAAGCCAAAATAGAGATATGTACAGGGGCAGGAGGAGCTTTAGAGAGCTGCTTGGTGTGTGTGGGTTTGGTCCTGTTCCTGAGGAGTGCGTCGTGCCTCTCAGCAGGGCTAGACTCTGTTGGAAGGTTTGCTTTGGAGTGAAATGACCCCATTTGCTTTAATAAAATACAATAAACGTGTCCTGGTGTATCACTGGCAGCCACTGCCCAGACACCGGGAGACAAAGCCATGCAGAATTCTGTCTAATTTCTGCCCTGATCAATAATATTTGCTGGGTTACCCCTTGCCCACAGTTTTGTTTGTTCTTGAGGGATTGCTTTAGCTGTGTGCTGTTAATTGCGTCACAAGTTCCTTGACCAGTAGCTTCTAATAACAACGTAAAAGTTTTATCTTTCTTTAATTGTTGGTGTCAAGGCTTTTGCTACATTTTAAGTTGAGATAATATAACTCTTTGTTCACTGATGTTTTTTGCAGAGCTTCAAGTTGCCACATATTTTCAGAACAAGTAAACTCATGTACAATTTATCCGACTTACTACCAAACACAGTGAAATATGTTCACTGTTAAACCACGTGCCTTGAGTGAGATCCCTCCTTCCTGCTTTTTAAATTGTGGGAAAGGAGAAAGGATCTTAGTAAGTTCTCAAAATACTGGTTCTGCTGAAGTAGAGATTGCAAATAGGACTTTGTAATTTTATCTTGGATCATAATTTGTCTTGTTTTCACAGCTGCATTTAGCATTTTAGAGGTTGCTGAGCTCTTATTGTGCCATTGTTTCTTGTTGGATTTTTGGGTCTCTCTCTGAAGCAGTAAGTGTCTTAATCTTGAACACAGTGTGAAACTTTATGGCCATGTACCACCTGTACACTTACCTCCTCATAACTGTCAGGCCTAGATAATGCTGCAGAGGTAGCATTTTCTGGGATGTCGGGGGGAGAGGAGTGGGCAGTGCATGGAAATTCTCCTGTGTTCAGAAATGGATGAATGCTTCCTGTGGAAGTACAGTCTTGCTTTTTCTTGATATGTCACTTTTGATATAACGATTAAACAATCCCCCTTTACTCTCCATCTCTTTCAGCTGCTTCCAGTGGGGTTTAGAGTTTACCATTTGAATGTACAGAACAATTCAAGTCAGTTTTGTAACAAGTATAGCCGGTAATTTATTTGCTCTTGGAATGCGCTTAGCCCTTGGACAGAATGTGTCTGTATTGTCTAGAGCTGTTATCAACATGACCTCAGTTTTACTTATTTATATTGACTGAAATGCATTTTATGATTAAATATGTTGTATACAAGATATTCAGCTTTCAAAGCTTTTAAATTGTTACTGGTTTTTCATATCTGTGTTACTGCAATGGCTTTACAGGCCAGATGCCAAGGCAACAGTGTCACATATCCTTGCACCTTTTTACCAATATAGTGGATTTTTTTTGTTCCTGGTTGCTTTCTTTTCTGACTAAGTAGTAAATAGTTACTCTTTTTGCAGAGCTTGGGTATATCTGTGTGTTTAAGGCCCCCCACTGTGTTAAGAGTGCTGTAGTGCCTTACACTAGGCCAGAAATGACCTTTCTGTTCTTGGAAGTAAATTTCTCATATTTGACAAATATTTGACTGAACTTTCCTCTGCTGTTACTCTGTCAAGTTGATGCATTTGCCCACCTAATTTTGTTGGAAATTAATCTGCTGGATGGCCAGTTCCTGCTCATCTGAAAAGAAAGATAATCCCCTAACAAAACCTGAGCTATTAAGGTATTTTCCTTGTTTTGGTTAGAGGTGCTAACAGTTTTTGGTATTGAGAATATCCTTATATTTAATTTCCAAGAAATTTCTGGTTTTCTTCTGCTGTAGTGGGCCTCTTGTCTTGGTGTCTGGTTTTTGTGCCCCTCACGTGCCCTGTTTCAGCCACTGTGCACAGCAGTGTGTCCCTGGAAGCTGCATGCTCTGTGCACACTTCACATGCCATTTGAATGTACCTGTGTTTTGATGTAGCAGCCAGCTGTTCAGAAGTTAGTAGAAAGCAGGATTATTTTATTACTGTCACCATTTTGCTGTGTCTTCAAGCTTCTCTCAACTTGTGTAACCACTGTGCAGTTAAACTTCAGAGACTGATTCTCATTTGATGGAATGTATAGTGTATGATGTATCCTGTACTTGATGAGGACATATGATATTGCTGCTGGGCAGTTAATGGTAGCAGATGCTGTCCTTGCCTAGGTTCTGCTCATAAGTCCAAGGATTTATTTGACAACTGGTAATTTAGCTCCTAGTGAAATGCCCCAGCAGCGAGCTGGAGTAGTAGCAACTTTCTGGTAACCTGAACTGTGATATTTGTGTGCAGAAATACACATGGGGAAAAAGTAATAATGGAATTTGAACTGCCTAATAATGCTGTAATAAGATAAAATAAGACTATATTTAATTAGCCAGTAACAAATGTTAACCTTATTTTAGATCAGGAAGCAGTGGTGAAACAGGGACTTCTGATTAGTTTTGCTCTCATTGTTTCTTGAGGCCAATTCAGATGATAAATCTACACCATGAATGAGAGTTGGAGTGAAGAAGAAAGGCTAATAAACTTCATGAAGCCTCAGGAAGTGGCATTTCCCACTTGGTCTCTTGTGGGTGACTCTGAGTATGCCCTAGTATAAAGTTTGAGTTTATTTTCCTCTTTTTACAGGAGAAGAGGGTTTAAAGTCTCCATTTTACTTATGTGATAATGTGTGTCTTCTGGTTTGTTAGGCTGGACTGAGAGTACATGGTCTGAACCATGCATGTGGATCGTGGCTTGGGGACAGCTCCAGGTGGAGCAAAGCTCTCACCAGATCTGTGCTTAGCCAAACTTCAGCAGCCTTGCTTGGCTCGTCAGTCTCATACCTTGATGTGGTTCCCAGGCAGGACAAAGACATGGGGTCTGCAGTGTGCTCTGCAATTTAGATGTGGCAGGGTTTTGGTTCCATTGCTAGCAGTCTGAATTGTTCTGGGATATGTTTGTCTGGGAGTGGTTCCACACTTGAGGAAGCTGGTAGAGCAATGTACCAGGGGAGCCATAAGGAGCAGTGCCAGCTTTAATGTTTAATTCAGGATTAGCTGCCTTTGTGTGGGATGGACCTGATTTCACTTGCAGCTGTGAATTTCCTGAGGGAAGCCTTAGGTGAATGCTCTGGTTTGTGTTGCTGAGGTGGTTAGAGGTGATGGTTTGCAGCCTCAGCCCACGTGCCAGTGCATCTGTGCTGTCAGGGCAGGGTGCCCACCTGCCCGGGCTGTAGTGACCGCAGGCTTTGGGACTTCATTTCCAGACAGAGCTGGAGTCATCAGGATTTCTGAATGCACCCAGCTGATCAAGTTGGCTACATTCTCTAACAGTTTTGGTGATCTTCCCAAGCACTTCACCTCATTATTGCATGTGGTGAGACAAAAGTTGGTTCTTTTTATCATTGGTGAGATAAAAGATGCTGGTACTGATACTGAAACAGCTTTTTACAGTCTCATTGTTACTTTTGGCAGAGCCAACCTGGTAAATCTGCCAAAACGAAGAAGAAAATGCAGTAAGAAGAAGACTTTATTGTATTTAACTGGAATAGAGTTTGAGTTAGTATCTAATTAGGGGCTAAAATAGAAAAGTTAGAAATTACCTGTTCAGTATTTCAGTCTTGATGGACACATTTTAAAACCTAAACTAGTTAGTGTGGTAAATCGAAACAGGACCAATGTGACCTAAGAATTATTGAGGTGAAATTTTGAGCCCCTGGCTTAGAAAATTGATCCTGTGAAATTGGATCAAGCGTGATAGGAATGAAAACAGTTGAAGCCTCAACTCCTGCAAGTTTCTTACTTTTAAGAGTGTTGGGGAAGCTGCTGTAGAGCCAAGCAGAAATGGGCTTTTATATATTGCATTGCTTGTGGGAAGTTCTGTACCTTGTGTATTCTCTGAACAGAAACTGGAGGCAGTACCTTCTCTGCAACTGTACAGGGACAGGCTCTTGAGTTTTTGGGTGTGCTGTGCATCCTAACAAAGTGTATGATTTAGGCAGAAATCCATGTGCTGACTGCTTGAAACCTGCTTTCCAACATTTTCAGCTGTTTAGAGTTAGAATTGGAAGAATTATTAGTTACAACATGTATCCCACTTTTATAAAAATGGCCCCCAGTATGTAGTGGTGCCTGTTTGATGCCAGCCTTGCTGCCTTTTGCTCCTGGCAGTATCAGAGCTTCTGCTTTTTTCCTGTGCTATGACACATGTGTGTTACTGAGTCAGGAGCCCAGCTGAACAAAATGGGGAGGGCACAATTCTTGTTCTTACTGCACCAGTGTATTCTGGTCTGTTGAAGTATCTTGCAAAGTCTTTTATGACTCTTCCCAGAGCCAGTGTGCAATTTGAATGGTTTCTTCCTTTTTCAGAAAGCAAAGGATAACTTGTAATATATTTCATTTGTGAGGTTGTTCTTCTTTTTTTCCTGCTGCTCTTCCTGTGCTTTTTAATTCTCTCCCATACTCAGCAACAAGAGTGTGTTGTTTTTATTGTCCCCATGTTTTGCTTGATGTTTGGTTGTCTTAAAATCATTCCCCCTTTGATAAATAAGCAGTGTTCAGAAGGGAAAAAAGGCAATGCAAGGTTAATGTTCAGTTTCTACCCAACATATGTGTTAGTTGAATTTAAAAATGTTTATGTATGCAACATCAATAAGCTTCCATATTAGGAAAAAATATTTCCAGCTAATTTGCTGAAGAAGTATCTATAGAAAGAATCACTTTGGGATCCAGTGTTTGCATTTCACTTAGTCTTTTCTGAAAGAGATGAAATCTACCCTCTTCACGTGGACATAATTCCTGATTTTAGTCTGGAGTGATTTAGCACGAGCAGTCTGCTGCTTTTATCTAGGTGTAGTATGAGTTGTGCTGTGCCTCTGTGAAAGACACACCTGTTCTGGCAAAGCCTCCCCCTTTCACATGGCAGAGGCTGACACTCTGTGGAGGTACTCCATAGCAAGCTCTGGATGCTAAAGAGCTTTAACTCAGCCCTGGTGTTTGCTGTTCTGGCAAGTGTGTGTGATGAAAACCTCCTTGTACTTGATATCTACAAACTGGAAGAGTGTGATTTTTTCCAACTAAAACCAGAATGTTGGGATTCTGCTGTCCCCTTCCATCAGCTTCTTAATTTGGGAAGCTGAGCTGGAAGTTGGCCCAAGCAACATCTAACTGATATTTCTGCTTGAGAACAGAACCAAAAGCTGAGCAAAGCTTTTGTTTGGAGATTAGGAATGCTGCCTTGCTGTGTTAAGTAAAACGTAAGATTTGATTTCTGAAGAAATAATTTAGTTGGTTTTGTCTGTTTTTGGTACAGGTTATTAATGCTGCTTTAGCTCTTGCTGCCAGACCAAAAAGTCAAGTTGTGAAAAGCAACATGGAGATGTATAGGAGTACATGGGAGAATCACATCCGTGTTCTTACTGAAGCTGTGGATGACATAACAAGTATTGATGATTTCCTTGCTGTATCAGGTATGATCATTTTCAGAATCCAACTGTTCTTTTATATGCTTTGAAAATTTTCATCACTTTTCAGTAGGAAAGCAGTGAAAGATGAGGTTGTATAATGGTTTGTGAAGCCATTGCTGCTATTTCAAATGTCCCCACCCCATGGGTATTCCTGCTGTGCATGGTGTGCAGCTGGGCAGAAGTCCCAGGTGGGTGGCACATTTATCCATCCCCACTGCTCCATTTCCCTCTGCAGTTTCAAATCCTCTCTGCAGCTGTGAGAAGCCTCCAAGAAAAGGAAGTGCATATACCTTAAACAAGAGGTTCTTGTGATACCCTGTGTTCCAGTTACTGTGGAATGCACAGTAGAATTTCTGGAATTTTCAGTGTCACAGATATTTGTCACACAAAATGTACTTTTACAGATCTCTTCAGTGAAGAGGCCTGGGTAGTAAATTGTATTTACTGAAGCAGTGAGTGTCTTCAGCATTTAAAAAGACAGAAAATACTGTCTTCACTTTTTGCAGTTTAAAGATCCCAGTTCTGAAATAAGGTTCTGCCCTCACCGAGGAAAAGAGTGTAACAGAATCATTTCAGTTGCACAGTGCCTGCTTTGTGTTGCTCCTGCTAAAACACACCTTGATATACCTAGCTGAGAAGTCTTTGTATTGTGAAGCACATGTAAATTTCTATAATTCTACTTTTTTGATTTATCTTAAAGTAGCATGACATGGAAAGGAAGGAAAGGTTTGTCTCATCTGCCTTAAGTATGGTTTAATTTCTGTGTCCATATGGTCAGTGGGCCCTGTGCTTGCCCATTTCTCTTTGGGCATGTCCTTTGGGCTCAGTTCCATTAGCTAGGACTATTTGGCTTATAGCAGTAGGAATCATGAGTAGTTCTGCAGGGGTCAGTAGTTTCAAGCCCTGTGAGTGGAGTCACAGGTAGGTTCGTATTCCCAAGCTAGGCTTTGCTCATTAGGCATGAGGGCAGACTTGCCAGGAAGGGGGCAGAGTGGGGTGGTCACTGCTCTACAGCTTGCTGGTGTCAGCACTGTGGGGGCTGGCAGTGCTGGCGTGCAGTCCCAGCAGCTGGGGGCTGTTTGTCCCTAGGTCAGGGCGAGGGCATTGCAGGGCAGGCAGCAGACGTGGCTCTGCAGGCCCCTGAGGGGCTGGTGTGGGCACAGCTGTTCCTCAGTGGGGCAGTGCTCCTTGCTTTGCAGGCTCAGCTCATGTACTGCAAGCGACTTAGGGCTGAGACTGGAGGCACTCACTGCAGATACTGGCCCAGTTACTCACAGTCACTGTCCTGTGTGTGTCTGTGTCCTAGTACACAGAAGCATAACCTGAGATTCAGTTTTCTCCCTAAGCTAGCCTTTGATGGAAGGGAGCCTTTGTGAGCCTGCCTCTTGCTTATAGTGCCGATCTTCCCTGTGTCTGAAATTTATGCAGGCATTGCTAAAGCTGTTAATAAAGAGATGAAATAAGTCAATTGCTAATGAATAAAATACATGCATCTCTATAAAACTCAGGAGATTTCCTAGTAGGTTAAAAATCTTCTGTCAAACTCATTGAGCTGAATGATTCTTTTTATCTGTACAGCTGTGATTCATTGAAATGGCACATTTCAGGGTTTTTTTTGTTTTTTTTTCCCCCCAAAATTCCTTGGGCTTGAAGAATAAAATTAAGTATTCAGTAATAATTATGTAAAAGAAAAATCTGTTATTGGGCAGCTGCTCATTTCAGAGCAGACTCCTGGCTTTTAGTATATTTCCATTCTTTGGTTGAACACAGTTGGGTGATGGACAATATTTCACAGTAAGTAAAAGCAGGAACTAATTCAGGTAGCACTGTTGTGTAGGCTTACGTGCCATGAGGTCCCAGAAAGGTAAGCATTGTGATATTTGCTTTCAGCTGCGTGTAGAACATCTTCTGAAAGCTTTGGTAGAACCCTTTGGCACATGTTAATTTAATTTGTTTGAACTTCAAGTGTCGTGCTCATTCTTAAGTGCTCTGTTGAGAAGATGTTTCTCTATAGCAATGTCACCTTTTTGCTTTGGGAAGGTTTTATTTTCTAGCTCATGTACAAAGAAGTAATTACTTGGAGTAATTGTAAGGAACAGTGCAAGCCACTCTGGGCTTACTCCACAAGGTATTAGCACCATTGCTGTGTTCTGAGGAATTAAACATTCACATACTGCTCTGTCTAAATACAAAGCTTAGAAGTGTAATAGAAGATGGTACTGCCTTTTTTTGGACATGACTCTGTAATCAGGAAAGATAATGTGCGTTGAGAATTTTGCATGGTGTTTGAAAGGAGAGGAATTCCAGAACCACTGGAATGGGCCCGTGTTTTCTACAGAAATTGGTATTGTACAGCTCATGCCAGCATGGGCATTCTGGGTGAGAAACAGCTTTTTAAACAACAGATTTCTGGCCATTCTTGGTGAGAAATACATTTTTAAATAAAGATTTCTTTCTGAACAGATTCTGTGCTGTGCTGGCACGTCAGCTCCTTGCATGTGAGCTGGAGTTTGAGCTTGCAGGTGGTGAGGGAAGTGGTGAATCCTGGAGTGTCAGAATTGCACGCAGAGTTACAGGACACTTCTTGGGAAATAAAATAAACACACCTTCCATGGTGGTCCTGGTGATTCGGAGCTCTGCATCATACAGGAGAATTGCCTGCTTTGAAGTTCATTTTCCATGTCTTCTCTGACTGACTGGGAGGTCAATCATTTCTGACAATCCTCCCTGTCCTACTGGCACACAGGGAAGGAGAATTGGGAGCCTTTGGAAGGTTGGTTGTTTTTACTTTGGTTTTTTTGTTTGTTTTAGGTTTTTTGTTTTGCTTTTGGTTTTTTTTATTCTTATAAATGTAATCTAATAATAAACAAAATGCTGTTCTTTTTCTAAGTGTACTGGTCTTTGCTTTTCAGATTAAATTAGATTTTTTTCCTCTGTTTTGCTTTTACTATATATATGTTGTACTGTATTTAAAGAAAAACAGCATTACAAAACAAAAAAGATTAAATCAGGTCTCTGCAAGTGAAAAAGGGGTCTGATTGCAAATAGTTGAAGTGGAGGTCTGTTCCTTATTAAGGAATGCAAGAGTTAATTACTTGTGTAAAAAAAAAAAGTCATTGTAATTATGAAACATTATAAATGATGATTCTGTTGTTCATTGATTTGTTACACCTTGTAAGAACAGAGAATCAGTCTCAGCCTATTGGCTTTGGGTAGTTAATTTATGCAAGGAAGAATGTGGGTGTTAATCTTTACAACCTGCTGCCATTAAGTTAAAAATTACTGTCATCCATTTATCATGATGATATGAAGTCTGCAGACTCATAAATTAAAATGTGCTGTTGCATTTGATGCATAAATTTCCAGGAGAGCAGTTTTGTTATGCTTGGAATTGCATTCATGTTGGTAAATCTGAGGTTTTCTCCTCAGCTCTCTGCTCGTGTAAACTGACTCTTGTGTCTTCTTCCTCCTACAGTTAGACTGAAGAGTTTGAGCTCATTTCCTAATGTTGATTCCTCTGTGTTATTTTAATACTTTTATTCAAAATTGCCTTGGTAAACCTAGTGGGTGTAGGTGGAAAATCTGAAATGTCAGTATTTCCTTCCTTTTTTATGTGTTTTCTGTGCCTATTGGTAGTGTGTAATTGCAGTGACAGGCTAATTGCAATTAAGTATTTCAATTTTATCATGTGCTAGAAAACCAGTAAGAAAGGACTTGGATCTTCTGAACAGAACTGTCTCAACTTTTTCAAGGACCATATAGTTAAAATCTGAAGTGTATATATATAAAAAATTCTAAGGACCTGTGATTTTCTTTTTTTTTTTTTTCCCCTTTTGGTGTTGTTGCAGAGCTTGCATGACAGATCTCTGTGCTGCTTCTGTGTCCTTCTCTTGATGTCCTTGCCCAAACTAAGATTATTTCATCAGCTGGGCCTTCTCTTCAGCTCCCCTATGCTGTCTTGAGTTTTGCTCTGTCATATTTATAGTATCACAATGACTAAATTCTTACAATAGTAGCTCCTCTTTTGCCAAAATGGAAGTGCCATGTTTTTCTAAAAATCGTTTTCTTGTCCAGGTCTTTTCTCATTCCTCCTTATGTATGAGTAAATCTGTCCTCAAGTACAGTCCACAAATGACACAGAGCCTTTTCTGTTGTGTAAAATGAACCCTTAAGATACAGCTTGTCTAAAGTGCATTTTGTCCCTTGTAGTTGCATCAGCACTTTCAATGGAGTTCTTTTTACTGAAGGTAAACGCATTCCAAATATGGGTGATAAGTCATTAGGCACTGAGGGGGTTTTGTCTGATGTCCAGTTTGTTTCCCTACCAGAAGTTCTGTTTGCTGCTCTTTAGCTGATGAGGTCACAGTGGGTGCAGTGACCTACATGTGTGCCTCAGGTAAGGGTTTGTGCAAGTCCCCCATGCAGTTTCCCCTGCTCTATTGATACTGCAAGTGTGGGCACAGGCAAATCAATCTGCAGGAGAATGTGGGAGTCTGCCCCAGTTAGTCCTGTGCACAGAGCAGTGTTTTATCAGGTGTCCACAGGTGCCCCACAAATTCAGCTGCTTACAGGAGCTGCCCTGAGGGCTCTCAAATGGGCACAGGCTTCAGAGACTGCTGAGGAGGTTCTGTGATGGGATTAAGGACCATTCAAAATAGCTTGAGGAGGCAAAAGGGAATGACATTTTTACTGAAGATTTGGGACCAGTCAGTGACTCCTGACAAGGAGAGGAGCCACAGTTCACTTTGCTGTGGTACTCTTGTTCTGGGGTGGTGGGCAGACTTTCAGAGCACATCCAGGGAAACCTTGCACATTGCTCCCACCAAATGGAGTAGAGAAGATTACACTCCAAACGTGGAGTGTGCAGGGAGTTGCTGAAAAGTCTGAAATCCTGCAAGCTGGATACTTGTTTCCAGTCTTGTAACCTTTCCCTTGGAATCTAAAAGTTACGTTTTTCCAAGTTTGGTGGGAAACAGTATGATGCCACCGTGTTAGAACAAAAGTTGCCTTTTAATGTAAACCTGTGCCATCAGAAACTACTTACAATTCCAGGAGAGCAGCAGAAGATTGGATGTTACACTAAAGCTGTAGAGAAAATCCTCTTTGTGGGTGCAACCAGTCTTATGGCTGTCAAAAAGAACAAGAGCTATAAGAGACTGTATTTTTGACTGTGTGTGTTTGATTTCAGTGAAGAGTTCTTGGTTAAACACCAGCAGAAATAATTGGGGTAAAACAACATACCTTCTGTATTTTTATCCACAGGCCTATTTCTAAAAACTGAATTTACTAATTGCACAGAGAGTGAACACCCTTCACTTCTTCCCCAACACCTCCAGCTCCAGATCTGCAGCCCCAGCTGCTGCAGGTTCTTCTGCTGGGAGAGGATTTCAGTAGGTGATTAGGAAAGAGTGGGTCAGGTGGGCTGTGACCATGTGGGATGGCACAAAATGGCAGAATAGGGGAGCAGAATTAAAGAATAACGGGGATTAGAAGAGAGCTCTGGAGATTCTCTACTAGAACATCTTGTGCAAACTTCCAACTTCTTGCAGAAACTTAATTTGAAACTTCTTCAGTTATATGTGGTCCAAATCTTGGTTTTAATTTGGTCCTAGCTATTATTGAACAGCAAAGCTTAAGCAATGCAACACTTAACTAGTGTTAATCTACTGCAGTAAAATGTAAAAATGTCTGCTTGGCAAATCCCTTCTCCTTGCATTGCTGAGAGAAGAATGAAGTACATCTGAATCACACCAGTTAAGAGTAGATTCGTGTAAGGGTGTTTCCAGAAGAATTTTTTGGAGGATGGAGAATGGGGACCCGGTGCTTCGCTATTTCTGTTGGTACTAACCTAGTTGAACACTTTTGAAAAGATCCTGTCAGAAACCTCTTGGTTTGTTGTACTAATTCTTGGCTGGATTGCACAGAAGTCAGTTTGTTTGGTAATGTTCCTCCTCAAGCTGTTCCAGGCTTTAAAGGCTCTTTTTGGTTTTTGTTGCACTCTTTGGAAGAGCTACATGAGATGGACTTTTGTGTCTCAGTTTTATTGCTGTGTGTATTGTTGGTGTTCTTTGTAGGCTTTATGTTAATACCTGTTTGTGATTGATGACATAAAACAGCTGAGTGAAGTTTGTGCACTTCTTTGCTCAAATTCCCCTGGGCTCAGGTACCATTGATCGCACTGAACAGTTGTCAGTCTTACCACATTTCATCCTTAAGAGACCTTAAATTAGACAGTTACAGGCTTTTCATATGATTCTCTGCATCAGTATCAAACCAGTGTTTGTTATGAATCATAACTTTTTTGAGATGAGTAGTTCTTAAATAGGTGATTTTATATTTTCCCCCATCTCTAGCTGAATAGGTTTCCTAGGCTTACTCCCTTGTTTTTCATTGGGACTCAGTGCACAGAGAGGCACAATTTGCAAGTGTCACTGCTTGTTCTGGATGATGCAGTCATTCTCTCCTAAATAGAGAAAACACTTGCTGAGGTAAGACTAACATAAAATGTTACTAACATTCCCTTTGATCTTCCAGTCTGATGTATTTCCTGTTGGTAGTTAGGTTTTTCAGATATGTAGCAGATCTGTAGCATTATCTAATTTTGTACAATAGAGGCAGACCTTTCCTCTATTTCTTCAAAATTACTTTGCATCAGTCATTTAAAAAAGCCCAAAAACTTAGGTCTGTTTAGTTCTTCTGCCTTTTCACATCCCTAAATGCAATTACATGCAAGTACTCTTCCAGGTTTTATAATATTCTCTGAATATCACACAGCCTTCCTTATCTGTGCCCTGTGGTGGTTACTGTGCTGTTGAACTGTTCTTCATTATCCAGTGTCACATTCTGTATAAAGGTATTCTTAAGAAATAACTTTCTCAATGCTGCCTGTCCTGGTAATGGCATCATATTCATTTATCCATGATTGTGTCATATCTACCCATTGCTGGGCTTTTTTTTTTCCCAGAACCTCAGATAATCTGAAAGAATAATTTATAGTTGCTGCAGGAGGGAGGCAGGCAGGATGGAAGCAGGCCAAGATATGAAGGGGGTGTTAATATCTTTTGTTAGAGCTGAGGGAGGAGAAAGCTCAGGGGTTTTAGTATAAAACCTCCTTTTCTTGTTTGCAACAGACCTGCAAACTTCAAGCTAAAAATAGCTTAGTGTAACTTAATTTCTGGTGTTTTGAGAGAGGGGGCTAACATTTCCTCCGTTGTTCATTGTCTGCTAACCAGTGCTCCTGCTGCTTTTAGCATCTGTGATGGCTCCCACTGATGGTCACACATCAGCAAACTCTGTCAGAACTGCAGTGGTAGTCACTCTGGAAAAGCCTCTCCATTCCTGCTAATTCTTCTCCTGTTCTGCTGGAAGTTTTAGATGTGCTTAGAAATTTATGCAATGCCAACTGTTGAAATTAAAGTTAAAAGTTCTGGAAGGTTGTATCCAATGTTGTAGCATTTTGAAGTTTAGAAACCATTTTACAAGTGATTTCTCCTCATTCCTAAATTGTGTCAGTTCTTTAGTAGTTTGCATTTTCATTGAAAATTTCTTGTTTCCTTCTTCTCCCTCCCCAAAATTTTCTAATATTTTTCTTTGAAATTTATGTTCCAGAACTTCTAGTGTCTTTCCTTCCTCTTTTTCTCATTAAAACCAAATGAAAAAGCCTTCTGCAAGATGCCAGTACGTGGGTAAGGCTGTAAAAGTTTAATGCTAATTTAGGGGAGCCACTTGCAAACAGTGTATGACATCTCTGCTTGTTCTTTTGGATGCACTTTGTGTGGTTTTATTCAGTGATTCAGGAATGTGTTAGTGTTCATTGTGCTGGGCAGCTACACAAAGCCTGCATTATGGAAGGTGGGAATCTGAGGTTACTGCAGTTCTGCACTGCCACAGCTTTGTGTGATTTGCTGGTCACTTGTTTTTTTAAAATCCACACTCCTGCTCAAGTCAGATACAAAGTGTTGGGTGTAATCTGGGCTAATCAGATTAGGTACGGTAATAGTGCAGTAACTTTCATCTCTGTGGCTGCTGAAATGCTCTTAGTCTGGGCTCTAGGACTCAGAGCTAAGGCTCTCCCTAGTAGGGCTTGTTTGTAGAGCCAAGATCACCCTTCTTCGAACTTGGTCACACTGCTACATCTTTTATTATGTTAAAAACCAGCACTTGGTGAGTAGCACTCCTGTGCATGGTAAGGGCAGCACAGAAGTATTAACAGCATTCAGTTTTGGACTGTGACCAGGCTCTGTTTCACATCACTTTGGATCACTTGCAGTCATTAAGTTGGCAGTCTGGGCAGTTGGAGTCACTCAAACTAAAAAATACTCTGGAAATAATTGGGCAAGGAGTCATGGAATGACTCAGATTTCTGTCTTGCTTATCTCTCTCAATGTAATTTGTTTTGCATCAATGGTTTAAAGTTCTGGTTCAGTTTATTACCACTTTTCCAGCCCATGTAGCATGTTTACAGATGAAAACATCACAAAAATTGCCAATTACATATTGGCCCTTAGCATAGCTGTGGGGATGGTGGGGAAAACAGCCCAAGCCAAAAAGATGCTATTCAGAGACTTGAGATTAAATGCAGTGTTTTCATGCTGGCCTTCTGGCACCTGCAGTAGCAAAATACCATGCCTTGCCTTTTGTAGGAGAATAAACACAAGAATCTAAGTAGAGATGTATGCACTTAATTACAGTTCCAACAGGAAGGTAAATTACACTGTGGGTTTCAATAACTTTTATATCAGGTTTGTTCAGCCTGACTGTAATGTGCTTCAGGAAGAATATGAATTTGCTAAACTTAGTGGTGAAGCTCCTTCTTCATTGTTCTCACCTGGCTTGTAAGAAAACAGCCTTGAATTTTTCCCTTTTTTACTGTAACTAAGAGCTGGATCTGTGTGGCACTGAGCATGCAAAGTTGGTTTGTTTTGCTGGTGCAACTCGTAGCTGTTAATGACCCACCTGGAAATTCTGTCAAAACCATCATACTGCTTTGCCCTCACTGGCCAAGCTCTACTTTCCCCTGCCCTTTCTTTTAGACTTTTTTCTTCCATAACATGGTAGTAGTTGTCATTTCAGCAATGTAGGAATGTATCTTGTGGAGGAGTAGGAGGTTTAGTTGTGCTGCTTACTAAAATGGATATTTTTAAATGGAAGTAGGGGCACGAACTCTTTGCAGCATCTTAGATAATCTTTACTATCAGGTATTCTTTGGGAAATCACAGCATTATTTGCCTTTAATTACTGTTGAGCTAGTGTGCTTCTAGTGGTTTCTTAGCTGACTTCAGAAATTTGTGCTCAACCATAGTAACCTATTTATAAGTCAGTATTTTGTATAGGCTTAGGGTTTTTTTCACTACACATTTGAGTTCATTGACATTGAACTGCTTTGCTTAATTCACTGATCACTTGGTGCTGTGATACCGTCTTCAGTTCTTTGTTGTCAGCTTTGACTGCCTGGAATGAGAAAAGACAAGAAAATTCCCTCCTTTATGACTTCAATGCTCTCCTTTTATATTGCTTTTGAAAGCATTGAATTTGCACTATTTCAGAGCCAATCCCTGTGGAAATGCTGGCTTACAGAGTTGGGAAGACTGGCTGCTTATTCCTGCCCCTTGTTTTGTCTTTTGTAAGAAGTACCACCAGTAAATCTGTCCTTTATCCTGTGCAGCTGAAAGGCTTTTGGAAATCCAGAGTACAGCTCCTAGCTGGAACTATTCTTCACTGGTGCCTCCAGCTGATGATGCACAGCTTTCTACTCTACAGAGCTACCTGGACTCTTCTTAATTACATGGTGTTTCCATCTCTGTTCTCTTCTATACAGTAGTTTATACCAGTTTGCCAGCAGAAATCCTACATGCAGCTTTCTGATTGCTGATTCCTCCCAGCCACCTCCACAGTTACCACCACTGTAATCCATTTCTCTTACTCTGTTATTAAGATAAATAGACCTTGATAGGCTGCATGTCTCAGTGGATAGCTCCAGGAGGCATTTTCAGTTTTCTTCAGAGGAATGTCTTCTTCCTGGAGATTTGTTGATGTCATGGTATCCATTTTGTTTTGATTGAAAATGTTGCGTTGTCTCCTGCCTCCCTTTGATATCTATACCCTGTATCCTTGGCTCAATAGTAGCTTACAGTCCTGATACACTGATTTAATTGCAAATTGCTCTTGCAGCACTCGTGGCATAGACTTGAGGGCAAACATTTTAGTAGTATTACACTTGCTAGGCAGTGGGTGTGTTCTTAGGGACTGCTTGGTCAGGTGTGCCATGTCCTAGTCACTGGGTCTGACTGTGTGTCACAGGCTGATTTTGGAAATTCTGTCCCAGGAAAAACTGCTATTCGAAATTAATATGCTCCAAATCAAGATTTTCTGCACTTGTTATGAGGTTATGGGAACATTTTAGTGGTGAACTTTTGGAGAGCTGTAGAGGGTAAGAGTGAATGGGGTGTGTGAAGCCACTGAACAAGTAAGCAGGACTAAGGAGCTGGGTAGTGCAGTTCAGCATGGACTTGGCATTTTGGTGACTTGAGGTTTCCATTCAGAAAGTGAAATTTCATACTGGATTCCTGCTCTGTTGTTACTGAATTTCAGTCAGTTGTTGCTGAGACTGTTAGCTGCAAGATTCATTTCTCATCACAAGCTTTGCAAACTACTGCATCTTCCTCAGAAATTTTGGAGGCTGATGCATTTGGAATTCATTTTGTATGAGATTTGGCAGCCTTTCAAGGATGCTCTAAAATGGATGGGTTTGATGCAGATTTGGGTTCAGTTTTTTGTGTGTTTATTTCCTACCAGGCTGCCTGCTAATGGTTTTCCAGCTGCAGCTGTGGTAGTAGCTTTTAGTGGTTTTGTGCAGACCTGGTATGAAAATAAGCACAACCAAATGGTAAGGGAAGATTGTGGTCAGTGGCATTAAGAGTTTAAGGTGACTGTGCTGCTGTGATGCAGAATGTGGGACTGGGTTTCAAGGGTGAGATACAAAATCTTTGGGAGAGCAGATTTCAGTTGTGTTGTAGTTCTGAAAGTGGAGTGTGCTTTTATTGCTGGAAGCAGCATGTCAAATCTGTCTGTTCTCTCAAAATGGAGCACAAGAAAACAGACTTGCCTATGTGCACCAGGTGAGCAAAAGCTGCTTGTTGAATGCCATGTGTTCCCTGAAGGTCCCCTCTTGTGAACCTGTCATCAAGCAGCAGTATGCCAATGAGGGTTTTTTGACAATCCAGAGGCAGCCTGCCTTTGGAACCTCCACATGTGCTTGTTTGCTACAAAGCTGGGAACCTGTAGCATCTGGGGGAGAAAAAAGCAAGTGTGAAATCAAAAAGTGTTAATTGAGTATGTGGGGTGCACAATGTCTGACTTATGAGCAACAGAAGTCAAGGCATAAGTTTAGCAGATCCCACAGATTTGGTGGATGGTAGTGTAATAAAGCTTAAAACCAAACACACCTTCAAACTCTGAAACCCAAAAAAAGTTGAGAACAAACGGGCAGCACCTGTTCTCCACCAAGAGCAAAAATGGTGCCAGCTTGGACTTCAGGGGGAGGACTGATCTAAAGGAGAGGCAGCTTTTCTGCTAGGGAGAGGTAACCTTTCAACAGCCAAGAACACAATTTGCAAAGGAAATCTGGCAAGTTGGCCACAGGTGAAAAGCTACTGTTTTGGTAGGGAGACTTGGGAGTTTCCCAGCCCAGTTGTCTCTTGTCAGTGAAATGTTTCCTGTTAACCCTTGCCCCTCTGTGCATTGGCTCTTGTGTAAGAGGCAGTATTGGGTGTTGGTCACGTGCTTGCTGTAGCAGGTACAAAGCTGTCACAAGAGAATATTATTATCATAAAGTCAGTATTTTCATCTGAGCAGTTTCCTAGGAGTGGCAGATGGCTATTATCTTTTAACAATATTTTATAGACCAATGAAATTGCCATCATTTAACATAAGTCTGCTTTGTTGCACACACTGTGAAACAGGTAACACAAAGCTCTCCAAAGTTACACCCCTGGTCTTGCAAAGGAAATAGATGATATATTATCATGTTTGTTAATTCTCCCTTCTCCCCACCAGAGGAAATGAAATCTTTTGGAGGTGACAAATTGTCCAAACCTTCCAGCTGATGCAAAGACAGACACTGAATATTCCCTAGTAATTGCCAATTTCTTCTTATGCTGCTTGGCCCAAACTGGGGAGATTGCTGGCTCTTCATTCTGTAGCATCTGCCCTGAAATGAACTAGGTTATCAGCTATGCATTGATTTATAAGATAGGTGCTATGAGCTATTTCCCTGTAATCTGGCTAGTTATTTCCCTGTTCCAAAGGCTTTTCATTTCCAATGAGATAAGTATCAGTGTAATTCCTGGCATAAACTAATTCCTTTAGATAATCCCTCACTCAGAGAACATTGCTTTTGCCATTTTAGACTTAAAGATATATGATTTACCAAGGCCTTTCTGGGTTTTTAAGAGATATTTTCATGGAGTTAGGCAGTATTTTAGCTAGATTTGGATTCTGAATACAGAATTTAGAAAGCAACAATAAATTTTCCATTTCCCAGCCATAGAAGGGCAGAAAACAAATTTATTTATGCCCTATTTAGGGCCAGCTCATATTTCACCTGAGGCAATAAAAATACAGACTTTAGGTCTCCTCTTTTGGCAAATGATATGGAAAATTGAATCTCAACTTTCATAGTGTTGAGAATACAACTTTTTTTTTTGTAGCTTCTATCTGCTTTACTTAATTGGGTGTTTAAGCAACTCTTCATTGAATCTGGGCAGGCAGGTGAGGCACAAAAGACCAAGCAAAGGCTTGTGGAACATTTTCTATGTGACACAGTCCTCTGCTTATATGCTGAAGGAGATTGCTCTCCTGTAGTTGAGAATTCTCCCACAGACACTTCCAGCAGGCTGCTCCAAAACTAATGGCAGTGAAGAAATGAAGGAGCCAATTGCCAGGAAAAGTCTCTCACCTTCTGTAGTTCATCTCCTGGAAGAAGAAGCCTCCCAGAATTTTTACCTGAGGTTTATAGAAGTGACAGCAAGGGAAACTGTCCCCTGTATTTTTTGAGAGGGAATGCTCTGAGGAGAATAATGAATGCTGTGGCTGTGCAGTGTGGTGGAAATGAAGGCAACAGGCCTGGACTGAGTGTAAAGAAAATGGTTATCCTGGGTATTTTTTGAGCTGGCTGCCATATGCTAACAGAAAATGTGACAGGATTTTGTAAGACAAACAATTCTCCATGATCCAGTAGCTAAAATGAGTTGAAAAGGAATGATTATGTCTAAGATAACTAGCTCAAAGAAAAGCCTAAGTTAAGGCTGCTGGTTGGTGGCAGATATTCTGAACAATTGCATGTCAGAGTCTGTAAGAGGCCTGGCTGATGTGGAGGAGGCCTGTTCAGTCATCTGGGGAGCCTGGTCTGCCCATGCTTTTTGGCTGGCAGCTCTTATTGCTCTTCCCTCTCTAGCACAGGATCCTAAAACCACTGTGGTTGGAAGGGATGTGGGTGTCTACTCCATCCTGCTGCTCACAGCTGTGTCCCTATTGTATTCACACTGAGAGCAACCTCTGGGAGTTCTTTATTCCAGTGAATCCCATTGTCCTTGCAGTCATTCCCCAACTCTCCTGCCCCAGTACTCTGCAGCTTCATTTTGACTGTTACCACTCATTTGCCAGCCTCCTACTTAAAAAGTGAAAAACCAGAGTCAATTAACCTGTTAATGCAGAATTAAGGTTATGTGGCAATGTGTTTCTAGTATTCTGCATCCACTAAAATTTAAATACCTAAAAAGCATTGTCAGAGGAGGAGGATGTGTGCTGATTACTTCACGGCTCCTTGGATCTGTCTAGAAGCACTTTATCTAAAGTATTCATACCTAATACAGTATTAGCTACTTTTTGGAGCAGTTCAGCAAAGCTGAGTGTATAAAGCAGGTTAGTTGAAGTAGGACTTGCTGTGGAAGAGGAAATGGGGGCTATTTGTCAGTCCCCACGTTTGTGAGCAGATTTAGATCATAGAATCATAGTGTCATTGTGGGCAGGGACACCATCAGCTAGACCAGGTTGCACATGTAGCATGAGAATTCTCGTGTAAAGAACTGCACACTGAAGTTGAGACAGAAAAAGTTTCCTAGTCTAGTTTTCCTAGAGGAAGGTTTGCTGCCTCATGTTGGCCAAATGGCATTCTGGTCATTGTTACCAGGGCTTAATGTGGTCAAATGGAGGTTGGAGGGGTTATTCCATTGCACTTCAAGAAGCTGATGAATTTGTTTAGAAGGCAAATTACCCTCTTGGAAGAAACTTGCTGGTTTTGGTTACAGCTAGTTTGGTGAAGAGGGTGCCCTTCTAGGGGAGAATTGTTAATAACATCATGATTACTGTTTAATTACATGATTAAGGTCATCAGCATTACAGTTACCTGGGCTCATAGCTGAGACATGGCCAGTCTGAGGAAAATCTGTGATGTTCATTCTGGAATTCCTTAGGAGTGGAAAAGGAGCAGGAGGGCATATTGCAACACAGTTTGTGGTTACAGTGATTTGTAAGGATTAAACAAGAATGCTCTATTTTATTTACTGTCCATTGCCTCCTCTTTCCTGTCCTGCTGCCATGTCCAATTCTTTGTTTTTCCCTTCTACAGAGTAAGCAGTGTGTTACAGAGTATTAATACGTTAAAAACTCTGTTGCCTCTGTATGGTGTTGAGGGGTAGTATAAACCGTGCTCTGTAAGTTTAGAACAAAAACTGAGCTAAGCCTTCTTAGGTGACTGTAGCCAGAGAAGAGAAATGGGCACCTCCCAGGTCCTTTCAGACCTTTACATGTGTATGTGGAGGATGAGGTGGATTGCCCTAAAATCAGGAATTTGCTCAGCTGGCACAAGAAGGATTTAAGAGGGCTGAGGCAAAGCTCTGTGAGTACATGTCACCCCTGCATGTTCCTGGGGGGAAGTGTTGCCTTGGGCTTGCAGCCCAGGGGACAGCTGAAGTCTGGAGATGGAGAAGTGACCCCTGCCCTGCTGGATATGTTGGCATTTTTGCTTTTTCTGGCTTCCCTTTGGCCCTGTGCTATTGCAGTGTCATGCTTCTGGCCTGCTGCTTGTCTGTGCTCTCTCCAGGCCCTTACCTAGGTCCAGGCTGGCCTGTGTGCTTCTGCAGGGGACTTGCCTGTTTTCTGAGCTCTGAGCTTGGCTCGTGTAAGGCTTCGGGAGAGGAGACACTCAGGGACGCTGAGAGTCTGAGCTGGTGCTTCCTGCCTTTCCCCAAGGTCCTGGAATACATCTGGATGCTGAATGGGGAAGCTGACAAGCAGAAAACCTGTCTGTAGGTGAATTTTGTGCCCACAAAATAGAGGGCATTGATCGAAGCAGTTAGCATCTCAAACCAACATTGTAATCATGTAAAAAGGAATGAGGGAAAGAAATTAAATTCTTCAGATTCCTCTGTAAGATCCTCAGTCATGCAGGGAGAGGAATTTTCTGTAATCTGAAACCTTTATCAGCTAGTTAAACTGATAATTTTGGGCTGCCAACTCTGTAATTAGTAGGTATTTATATAAGACATTTCTCTACTTTTTCTGTTTTAGGGGTGATGTAGCAGAGAATTTTGGGTGTGTTTGCTTTTACTGTGTGGATTGGGTTGTTTTTATTGATGGGGTTTTTCTGAGAGTTTTTTTGTTCATGTTTTTTATTTTAGCTTTCATGAGTTTAGATACTGACATATTAGATTCATTCATGCATATATGAATGAAAATGAACCTTAAGGAGAAGCTGCCAGGGCAGTCAAAGCTTTGTTCACCCTAAGGTAAAATTTGGAAGAAATACACACTTCAGTTAGTGTTTTCTTGGAACAGAACTGAAGCCAGTGTTTCAGACTACAGGTTGAAGTTTCTAAAAACATGAAGAATTGTCTCTTTTCCCTGAAAAATAATCTGTGGGGACTTGCACAGATAATGACAGATCCTGAAGAACATTGCCTAGGGGGGTACCTTTATGCTGTTCCCTCTTTTCTCTCCTCACAGTCATCTTCCATCCTTTTTCTTCTGTTGTCTTCTAGCTTTTGGCTTGCAGCCTCCAGCTCACTGTTAAGAGACAGATGCCATATTTCTGTCTTCTGTCCTGTGGTACTGGAAACTCAGATTTTACCTTTTTCTCAAGTTAGCCTACTGTTTCCTGGACCATGGAAAATCTGTCCCACTAACATGAGGCATACATGTTAACTCAGGAGGCTTCTCATGTATGTGCTTGATCTTTCTTGGTGTCACAATTCCCCCTTCAGAGGGAGGGTGTAGTTAAACAGGAGTGAAAAAGTTTGCCACAAAGGGAATAATAAATTAATTCTCTCTATCACTTAGAAACAACAGCATTTGCACCCACTTGTCTGCATCCATTAATTTCTGGTCTTCACAGATGTCCTGGGGTGACTGTGTTGGAGAGTGAAAAACAGAGGCTTCTCTGAGTCTCAGAGAGAGAACAGAATGCAGGCTTTGAATTAAAATCTTTTAAGAAAGAGCATTAAGCCACACAGACATGTAGTGGAAGTGTAAGCTTTAGTTTTAAGTGAGAAAGAATATGCTTTAGGTGCCTTAAGTAAAAAGCCTAGAAAGTAGTGCAAGGAGCAAGCTTTGGTGAGAGCTCACAAACTTAGTCCTAGACAAAATGAAAACACAGTAAGAACATTGTTTACATTTTTTAGGTAGAACAAGATAGAACCATTTGTGTAAATAGATATGTTGTATGTACAGATTATGTGTAAGAATTAACACAACTCTTGCACTATAGAACTAGAATTCTGATAGGTTTAGAAGAAATGTTTCAGGTCTGTGTTTTTGGTAAATAAGAATCTGTGTATTGGAGTGAGAGCTCTCTTGCTCTTTCTTCCTCCACCATCATCATGGTGACCATGGGAGCTTCTGCATCTGCTCAGTACTCTGTACCAGACTGTAGCTCCTGCTTCTGTTTGGGACTCTATACCAGAAAGCTTTTAGCATGGACTTTAACACTTGGGACTCTGTCTTCGAGACTGATGTGCCTCTGCAAATAACTTCACAGCAGCCAACACTGCTCTTGCCTCTTTGAACACCTCACCCGGTAACAGTCTCAACATTTATGATGCTTGTATCCCCAGTCACCTGTTCTGTTTGTGTTGGCTGTTGAGTTCTAAGACTGGTTCCAGGAGTGAAGGGGAAGAGCAGAGGGGCAGAGTTGGTTATCAGGGACTGCACTTGGCTCCCCTGCATCCTTCTCATGAACTGGGCTGTCTGCAGTGGAAGCAGGAGAGAGCTCTCCTTTGCTCTGTTGGATTTTGGCTAGCTGAGGCAGAGAAGCTCTCTGGACTGTTTGAACCTGCTCTGGACTGGAAACCCAGAAGGGCACTGGGAGCTCACACCTGTGTCCCACCAGGCCTGGCCTGGACTGTGACATTTCCCAGGCCAGAGGGACTGAGAACAGCCTGAGTGGGCTGTGACCCACAGAGGGACTGAGAACAGCCTGAGTGAGCTGGGCTGTGACCCACAGAAGGGACTCTTCTGGATCTGTCATCTCTTAGAGTGGTGAGAGGTTTGTCCTGGGGAGTGCTTTACCTGTTAAATAAACAGGTTTTTTCCCCTTTTGTCCAAGGGAATATTTTTCTGGACCAGTTGGGGGAGGAGCTGCCTGAATCTGTTTCCTAGAGGGACCCTATTCTCTGGTGTCCTCTCAGATTTGCCCTAAACCAAGCCAACAGGTGATGTGTTCAAATGTTTCCTTATGCTCATAATGGAGAAACTATTTGTTTTCCCTTACATCAAGTTTCCTTAGGTTTCCTGCAGAGCAGTTGCCTGCTGGTGCATTTGTCAGCTGGTCAGGGATGGTGTGGGTGTCAGCCCTGTTCTCTGGGCTGTGAGCTGGGTGGTTTGCTGGGCCATGTCACCTGCAGAGCTGCTCAGGGTGTGTTCTGTGTCTGGCCTTAGATGCTCCCAGCTCCTCCTGGCCCTTCCTGAGGAGCAGCTGTCCTGACTCACTGTTCAGCTGTGTCCTGCCTGCCCTCAGCCAGCCTGCCCAGGTACTGCCTGGGGATGCTGGCACAAGTGTGCTTGAGGTCAGGGGCACCTGAGCACTGCCCCATCCACAGAGCCCCTCCATCACTGAAAGCTGCATTTGCCCCTGGTAGTAAAGCTGTACTGTTTGTTCCTGATCATCTTCCTGTCCTTCTGCTGCCTGGCAATGTTTTCCTCGAGGTCTTGCTGCATCATGTGTACAGGAACTGAGGTGAAGCTTCAGCCCAAAGCTTTCTGGATGCTCCTTGCCTTTTAAGCTGGACAGTAGACACTTCAGAACTTATGTCATGGCTCTGTGTGTGTGTAAAACTGGAGCATTTCAGAAGTGTGAATGCATTTGGCTAAATGCCAGATAATTGGGAACCCTGCCTGTCAGAGCCACCCTTGGTCTGAGACAGAATGACAGTGTTGGCAGATGGATTAGCAACAAACAGTATTCGAAATTATCATTTAGTTTCTTAGGTTTGGCAGATGAAGAATGTTTAGTTAATACAATTAGAGAAGAAAGGATATGTATTTTCCTTGTTCTAAGTAATTATTTTTCTGCACTTTTCTATTAATTTAAAAATTCTTTTCTTGAAATTGCCAGGAGCTTTGGATATAAAGTGATTACCAGTGATTTTATTTCTGAGTAGTGACTAAGACACTGTCTTGCTTCTAGAATATAGATACTTTATTAAAAGAGCTGCAAGTGCCAAGAAAATCTTATTTCATAAGATTGCTGATGGAGGTTAGCCTTGAGCATTGTCTGAACTTCAGTATGTAGCAGAAAGGTAGGGATTAACTTTTTTTTTTGAGTTTTTTGTGTTTTTGTTTGTTTTTTTCCTATCTGAATACAAGAAAGGTGATACCAGGGAGTTGTGTACTGGGACTTGCACTTTGCACTTGATTGCTTTGTTCTCTTAACTTCAACACTAAAAGTTGCTAAATTTAGATATGGATGTTCTTACCATTTATTTGATGTCAGATATCTTTCTGGAGTTCATCAAAGCATTGAGTCTGTGGGAGCATGTCTTTTTCCATACTAGATAGTGCCAGTATTGGAAAACCTGGAATCCTTTCCTGATGAGCACTCTTAAGATACCATGCCCAGGGAATAGGAGTTATCTACAAGGAAGCTTGTACAAAGTTTTTATGCTTCCCATTTTATCATGCCAACAGATGGGAAAAGATAGAAATCATTTTTTGGCTAGACTATCACTGCATACATTCCTAATTTTAAGATTTAGGGCTTGCAGAAAAGAATGTTTTATTTTCTGTCTTGTCTTCAGGAGACCAAATTGAGTTTTATAATGCTTCTTCATGTACTAAATTATTTAAATTTCTAGTAATTATTTTTATTTCTTTTTTTTATAATGTCTCCATTCAGTTGACAATTTTATATTTTTTTAGCTGAGCAGAGAAACTTTAATTAAAGTGCTTCAGCTGAGGCCTTATCAGTGCCAAGTGGAGTGGAAGGGCATCACCTGTCTTTTTCTTAGATGACATGCCGAGGAGAGCTATTGATTTTGTCCCAGAGACAGTCTGAGTCATGGCTCTGTCAGACAGCTTTATTAGCCATTGGTTAGCTCAGCTGAGATACGATTTTTGGCCATTTTTGCCTAACACCAAAATCCCAGAGGGAAATCAGAAGGTGCAGTGCACTGCTCATGATAATTGCTGTGGCAACCATGGCAATCTGACAATTTCCTTAAACATCTATCAATCCACTGTAACAATTAACTTTTCTGCTCGACATTGACTCATGACAAAGAGATGGTCCATCATCCTAATCTTCCTTTGGTGCTTTGGGAAGCAAGGCACTTGGCTGAAAATCAAAAGTTGACCTAATGCATTTGGTGGAGGAGGAGGAAGTATCTGTACGAAAGATAGAGGTTAAAACAATCTCAGCTGGCCTGGGATCAGTGCTGTTTCTTTTCTGTTAGACCCTCTGAGGCAAGTTGTGCCTTGGGAGAATGAAGTTTAGCAAAGCTCTGCTGGTTGTGGAGTAGCTTGTCTGGGAAGAGTTCAGAGCACTGAGGGAGGCTGCCTGTTGGCTGTGGTCATTCAGCACGTGCTGCTGGGCAGTGCCCACACCGGGGACAGGCTCACTTGGGATTCTGGGGTGTGCAGATGGCGCATGGTGCAGTGCTGCCAAGGGCTTGGGAGTGTGTGGCACACAGATGGATGGCATTGGGCAGGTCCTGTGACCCCTGGCGTGTGCCCATGGACAGATGGAGCAAGAAGGGCTGTTGCACTGCTTTTCTAGTACCAGGGGCATGGCCAATGCAAAATTAATAAACTCTGTACCCCTCTTTGTGGTCTTGGAGACACATCATAGTCTAATTTATATCCAATTGTAAAATGGCTTAAAAGTAGTGTTGCCAGTGCAGAAGGAAGCTGCTGAAGGCAATCTCAGGCTTACAGCATACAGGTCTGGTTGCATTTCTGTGGAGCATCCCCTCTCAAGTGTGCTGTTCCATAAAAGTGTTGTTTGTGACATCCCTTAGAGAGGCCGGGAAACTGGCAGCTTTCCACCATGTGTTCCATCCATACAGTATGTCCGTGAGACCATGTGCAGTTTTATTTTTTTAATGTCTCTGAGATTCATATCGTATGAAATAACCAGGCAACTGTTTTTCCATTAGGGAGATTTTGCTTGCTAGGTCCCAGAGGAGCCCTGCCTTTGTTTACACAGGATGAATCCCTTTAATGGCTGTCTTTGCTGGACAGTAAAAAGCAGAGTATTCTTCACAGCAAGGCCACTGGAGTGGTGCTTGTACTGTCCATTGTGTCATTGTCTCTGCTAAC
Organism: Luscinia megarhynchos; assembly: GCA_034336665.1. Classification (NCBI taxonomy): domain Eukaryota; kingdom Metazoa; phylum Chordata; class Aves; order Passeriformes; family Muscicapidae; genus Luscinia; species Luscinia megarhynchos. Next base: position 33,492,081 of record CM067569.1, on the reverse strand, counting down.
ACATGGACAGTACTAAGGCTAGTGCCGTGGTGGCCAGTACTGCTTCATCTTGGCTGTAGCCATGGCAGCAGCATGGGTTTTTTAGTCATTGCTCCTGCATTCTGTGCATGTCAGACCTCTCTCTCCATGGCTGTGCACGCTGACAGACTGGTTTGTTTGGAAGCCTCCCCCTGTGGAAGCACACAGGAAGAGGTGCCTGGAAAAGGAAAGGTGAGGGAGAACCTGTACAGCACAGGTTAGAGCCTGGAACATCTTTGTGCACCTGCTCACTGGGCCCTTCTTTCCAGCTGGGTGTGCTGTGTTTGACTCTGGAGGAGCTGAGGCCCTGCCAGTGCTCTGGGTGCCCTGTGTGCACAGGAGCTCAGTCCGTGGGTGCAGCTGCCAGACGTGCACACGCTGGGCACGCAGTGCTGATGGGTCAGCATTGCTGAGCTCCTCTGCGTCTGCACACCGTGGGACAGTGACACGGGTCTGAAAAGGTTTGGTGTTTGCAGAGTCATTCTGTGGTGCAGCCATTTCATAAACCGAGCCAGAGTTCCTGGCTTTTTGCATAGGCAGAATCCCAAGATAGTCATGCCAGACCCAGTTAGTAGTTTAGGATTGCCTAATGGTGTGTTTCATCTGTCCAAGTTACTGTGATTGTCTAATTTACTGGATAATATAAAACATAATTTAATACTCATGTACTGAATGGCAGTCCTGTGAATTAAAAAGAAACCTGTAAGCTCTGAATTAATTCATGGCTTAGTGCAAGGGAAATTTCCCTGGTACCTTCTGAAGAGAGAGCAGATCTCTTGCCTTCACAAAGTGCACTTCTAATGTTCCTGTAGTACATTCTCTTGAGAGACAGAGCAGATTGTACATCTGTGTAGGAAAGGAAATTCAATACCAGCACTAATAGGGGAGTTTTTAGGAAGTATTTAAGCTGTAAAGCAGCAAACATATTATAGTTTAAGAACATATTTTATGATACTACCTTTGTACCCTAAATTTAATTTTGTATTTGCATTACTTTGCCTGAAAAAAAAAAAGTATGTCCTTCAATATTGGTTGTATAGGTGGAAATATTAACATATCACATAACTGTTCTCTCTGTAGTTCTTGACATTGCTGTCTTCTCGCTTGATTTGAATCCTTCCTTGTGCTTGTTATGCTTTGGTTTAGGACCAGTATTTGGTACCAGTATTTCCTCCTTTGCCTTTGTCCTTGCTGATGTTGTTTTTTCCCCATTTCCACATATTTGAGTATCAAATAATAGTTTGGTAAGCACAAGCACAACTTTACTACTGCCAGTTGAAGAATTTATATCTGGAAGGACGGGGTGATAATTTAGCGTTGGATTTAGCATGAGCACCCCGAGGCACCTCTGCGAAAAGCTGAGCGCGGGCTGCCCCGGCGAGCCGTGTGTGACAGGCGTGCCTTGTGTTGCAGAGAGCCACATCCTGGAGGACGTGAACCGCTGCATCGTGGCGCTGCGGGAGCGGGACGCCGAGGCGCTGGAGCGCGCTGCGGGCGCGCTGCGGGGCCGCGCCGCCCGCCTGGCGCTGGCCGTGGCGGGGGACATGGACAGCTTCGAGCCGGGAGCGTACACCGAGCGCGTCCGGGGCCTGCTGCGGCGCCTCCGCCGCGCCGGTGAGTCAGCGATTGCTGCAGTGCTTAGCGGTCTCCTCGACGGGTCCGTAATAGTAACGTAGAGGGCATCCTACACTGGGGGATCTGTAACTGCACTACTCTGCAAGCAGCTCCTATGCTTTCCATAGCTGAATCCCTGGCTTTTCATAATGTATACGTCATTTTAAAAATTCTGTGGAGTTCCCAGTACTTCCATGCTTTAAATGGTTGTGAGTCTGATAGTTGGGGTGGTTGAGCTGCTCCCAAGAGATTTCTGGCAAGTCCGTACATCCCTGCAATATAGGATTTGGCTTCCTGAACTCACAGGTCTGATTCCTGGCTCTGTCAGTCTAAACAAATGTCTGGTACCTTACATTTAACTGACATTTGCTTTATTTTACAGCAAGACAAGACAGGAATTTTGTTTGAGCTCTTTTTAAAATGTTCAAATATGTCCAGGGCAGGACTGTCCTCATGTGAACAAGAGTAAACTGACATTGCACTGAAGTAGCAAAGAGAACAGTGGGAAGAGGTTAAGTAGACTTGCTTGGTTTTATCTTGCTTTCTGTATTTGGATGAGAAAATCGAAAAATTTTCACCATTGCACTCCTTTTTTCATGATTCTTGGAAGTACTGTGACAAATACTGAGAGGGAAGAAGCATCGAAAAGCATAGTTTTGATTCTCATGTAAAAGCTGAGCCTGCTTTTCTTGAAACTGATAGTGTTTAAAGACATTGGGAGTTGACATTGATTTCTGTTCTGTAGCTGTGCTTTGACAGTAATATATATAATATATACCCAAACTTGTCTGTCTGCAGAAGACAGGCATAAAAATGGTTGTGGTTGGAATGTTTGCTTGTTTCAAGGGACATCAAGCATGGTCACATCTCACATGACTTTGCAGTACTTCAAAGAATTCACTGTCTTTGCTGTTCAATAGGAGTGGAAAAGAGGCACATGTACTTCTCATTTTCACCTGTGTTTATATGATCTGCGGTGAGCAGATACTGAGCTGTGGGAGGGCTCTGCTTGGTTTTGTTTTGTTTTAACTTTTTCAGCTGAAATGCAGGTAGGTTGCAGGCCACAGGTGTAACCTGAACCATTCTGTCCCAGCTGGGTCTTTCAGGTCCAGGGGATGGCAAGGGGACACTCCACCAGGAGAGAACTCTGTATGTATGCTGCCATAACCTCCTCAGTTAACTCTCACAGATTGCCTCAGGCAGTGAAGGGCATCCTTTATGTGTTACTGATGAGAGTATGGAATCAGTGAAAACAAAATTACAGACAAGGAGCATCCGTATAGCAGAGAAATAAAAACAAAAATGGGAGAAGAAATAGGAGGGATGCAAATTGGAGCTAACAGAAGGGAGAAAATGTGCATGAAGAGTAGCAGATATTTACTGTTGGTTAAAACAAAGATCAAGGTTAAGTTGTAGAATATATAAGGTAATTTATAAGAAAAGAGAGATGTTTAATTCTCTGTGTTGTATTATGTAAGGAAAGAGCAAAAGATGACTGAATCTGTCTCTTCAGCTGGAAGACATTAAACATATTTAAGATAAAGTGTATCAACAGTAGTATCTTAATACTGCCACAAAGATGAGTATTAAAAACTGGAGCTTAATTTCTTAGCTCAGGTGTAGTCTGGTGCACACAGGAGCTGTTGGCAGCCAAGTGCATCTCTCCAGCACCATGCAATGGGTTGTCTGCTCTCCCAGGGTTATTTATCCTGTTCCTCTGTTTCACCCCTTCCCTTTCCCTGAGCAAGAAGGAAAGCCCCAAGAAGACTAACAGCAAGGCTCTTTAAAAGACCCCATCTGTGGTGTGGAGTTGAGCTTCTAGGAATTAAATAATGCCAGAGCTGACATTGTCTTTGCAGCCCTGATATCCCTTGATGTGCCCTGAGTGTGCATGGCATGCACTGGCCATGGTGGTTATGTGATCATGCCCAGTGTGTTACCAGTCAGCTGCTTCCTGCAGGTGTACTGCTGTATCAAAGCAGAGTGAAACCTTTAGGAACTCTCTTTATAAAATCCTAAGGTATTTCTGCTTCAGAACTGGAAGACTAGTCTTCTGTACTTCTAAATACCAGTCTCCCTGTTATTTTATTGCCTGCCACAGCCTGCAGCAGTTAGATTTAAGTCAACAATTTATACTATGGTGTATATCTGTTGATAGAGGAAAAAGTCTGTATTGTAAATTTGGTCTGCAGTTCTACTTTAATGCCAAAGTATAATGATATACATATATGTGTAAATGCATATATAAATTCTTTAGATACTCAGATGTCTACAGAGCTTGTAAAAAAACAAGGAGAAGGGTGGAGACAAAGATGGGAAATATTTTAGCTGCCTTAAGTCTGCAGTGGGCTTTCCGACCTCTTCTGGAGGTCTGGGTTTGGGTTCAGTGATTTTCTTCAAAACCTTTACAGGCTTCAGTTACATTCTTAGCAGCATATTTTAACATGATATTGTGTGCCAATGTGAATGAATTTATTCATTTACACCAATGCATTTATTTATTTATTTCCTGGTCCCAGGATTGCTGCTTTGGTCACCTTCCAGTCTCTCCCTTCATAGCCCTTTCAATGTGGGACTTGCACAGTATTAACACTGTTCTATACACCTGAAACAGAGCTTTCCTGTACAGTACTTTATTAATTGATTCTCCAGGGTGGATTAAATCTACTGCATTGCTTTCCTCTGGGAAAAGGTGATTTATTGTAGCCATAAAAAGACAGTGGTGCTTTCATGATACAAGCTCCTTCCATCTTGGGCTTTTTGTTCAGCTTTTCCATTTCTTGCAAGGCTGTGCACAAACTAATGGCTTGTGTTTCCCTGGCTGCTTCACTTGTCTTTTTCAATTCCAGTTTACAGGTTTGTCACAGCAGCTTATGTGAAATGTCTGCCAGGTTTCTTTGTCCCCTGCCTGGAGTCTTCTGCAGGAGGGATTGTCTGTTCTTCTGCACAAATGCGACTCTTTCCCCTGAAAGGCACCCTCCAGAGAGGAAATGCAAGAGGGGGTTGTCTGTTTTCTCCTGCTGCACTGACACTCAGTACTTACTTTGCCCTCTTTTGGCAAAGCCACGTGAGCCAGTATGTGGAAAGAGGAGCACTTCAGAGACTTTTCCTAAGAAGTATCTTCAGATAGGATCCTTACAGGGGATGAATAGGCTGCTGAAGGTCCTTACCTCTTGTAGAGCAAAAGATACCTGTATGACCAACTTCATTCTGAACTACTTATTTAGGGGTGGTAAAATGAGGTGAATGAAATTTACTCATTCTGTGGGGCACACAGGAAATCATAAGTTTTTATTAATTTAGAAAGACAAGTTTTTAATGAAAAAATATTTTTTACCAGTTGTTGATCCCTGTCAGAATGAGATCTAAAGGGAATACTTGCTGTTCATGTCTGTTTAGTATTCAGTGATTTTTTTTTTTTTTTTTTTTTACCCTTGCTTATGAAACCCAAAGACTGCTGAAGAAGAGAATTGACTCTTGTCATGTCAAAATACGTTAAAAAAAAAAATTTACCAAAACACTTGAAGGAGAGAGGCTTGAGCAGGCAAGCTTATGGAATTGGTCAACCTGTGAAATTGGTGTGCAACCCAGAGGAGGAAGAGGTTGTAAGAAACTGTTCAGCAGAATTATTGTAAGGGCTAAAAGGAAAAAAAATGGGGCAAGAAAAACATTGAGGGTATTTGCACGACTTAGTCTAAAATATGCTTTTTTATGAGTTACATGATGACTGCAAGACTGTAACTTAAGTTCATTCATTCTTGTGGCTGTGACTCCAGTACAGTCAATAACCTCCACTTTGTGGAGTCTGCAGTGAGGCTTTTTTTTTGGTAGGACTCTGATCTTTCTGTGAAATTCTGCTAAAAAGTTGGCTTTAAAAACTGGATTTTGCTTCTGACGTAAGAAGTTTTGAAAAACAGGGGGAGATACCAAGATTTTTTGTATTCCGGGAAATAAAAAAAATGACCCTAAATGTTGTAATTTCTTTTTGGCAATCTTTTCTTCCTTTTTTCTAGCTCAAAAATATGTTTTCTTCACTGTTAATAAAAGTGTAATGCCCGTGTTGATTGTAGGCACTGTGTGGGTGTTCAGGTGCCTTTAACTACACATCTGCTTCTTTAAAATGCTGTGCACTTGGGGGTCATTGAAAGCTCTGAGAAGAACCTGCTCTTGAGTGCACTGCTCCCCCAGGCTGTGCTCGGGGACAGCTTCAGAGTGCCCAGCACAGACACGCTGTTCAGGGCAGCTCTTGAACACACTCACAGTCTCCAGGTACTTTCCTCCTTAGTCATTGCAGCATTGTTGTAAAACAAATGCACCTTTCTGAAGGTAATTACTTTGCTTCTGTGGTGTTCAATTGAGTCCTGATGCCTTTTTGCCTGTTACATTTTCCTGGATTAGGACTGTAAGTACCTTTCTGTTACCTGCCATGGAATTGGCACACGTGGCCTTGCTCCATGCAAGTTGCATGGGGAGCGGGAGGGAGGTGGCACTGGCCTTGAGTGACATTGGTGGAAGAACTGGAAAAGTGAGGATGTTGAGTGAATTCTGGATCTTGTTGCCATGGTAATGAGTTTGCCAGTTTGGTGAAGCCTGGTTTACCTGCAGTCTGATTTTGCAGCAGAGGACACATGGAGAAGCCTCCCCTGAAGTCAGAACTCCACTGAGCACCAGTGCTGTCTTTGCTTCTGCAATTGCCACAGGCTTTACAGGGAAAGTGAGGATGGCAGTACAGCAGTGGGTAGTAGTGACTTTTTTTTTTTTCTCTCTCTCCACTGTTTTGTGGCCTGGGGTGTTGGTTTGTTGGGCCTTTTCAAGTAGAATCGTGCCCTTCTGTAGTCATTATGTGTGACATTTTGGGATAAATCTTACCTCACTTGGAGCTACATTAAGAAGTGACTTGTGACTTTCCAGTTCTGTCTAACTTTAATATATTCCTTTTAATACATGCCTCCCCTTTAGATCTTAAGGAGCACGAGACTGGTCTGGCTCAGCAGAGTCCCTTCATTAATGCCAGCCCTTCCCTAAGCTGATAAGGCCAGGGAGCTGCTGTTCCTTTTACTGTGGGTTTTTAACTGAAGCAAACTCTTGAACTTGCACAAGGTTATCTCTATGCCCATATCAAAACCATTACCTTCATTTCACTTGTGACTTTCTTGCATAAGCTCTTAAGTGCCCTGACCTCTGTAACATTAAGCACATTTCATTCACTTCCAGCTCTGTAACCTTTCCAGTTATCTGGAATGTGTTTTCCAGAGCCTCTGGGACGCCCTTTTATCTCACTACTGTTGTCACAATGCTTATCTTGCAGTCTTGCACCTAGAAACCCTGATGCTGTTGTTACTTTGCATTTTTGGGGAGTTACAGCATGCTGTGTCTGCACTTGTCCATGGTTAACTTGCTGTGTCTCGGGCACAGTTGATTATTTATTTCCTTTGCCATTCCATATTCAAAGAATCCTTTCATCCTGTTGTCTTTCAGAAGAGTGTAATATGTTGGAGATGTCATCTTTCTTACAGAAGCTGAAGTTTTTGTGTATTTTACAAGCTTTCTGCAGTAGGAGCATTTTAGTTCTTAATAAGCAGCTCTGGCTTTGTCTGACATGCCTTGGAGCCAGTGGTCAGATCTACCTGCTGGGTTTTCCCAGCATGGACTAAAGTCTTTGGAATACTTTGGGATTTGCCACTCTTCTGACTGTTTGCTTTTACATGTCAGAGCATGATTTGCCTCCTAAGCAGGATTGTGAACTGAGTAACTTGATTTCATAAATCATCAGTGCTTAAGAGTTCATTGCCCATTTCATAGTATCTATGAGAACTGTTTTGGTTTAAATTGTGAATATGAATCCAGTCTCAGTAAGGATTTCCTTAGACCTGAAAAATTGCAGTATCTTTTTTTCAACTGTAGCTCTCTCAAGTCCTTCATAGAGATAATTTCCTAACTGGAATTTACACAAAGCACCTTTCACAGTTTTCATTTTTGCGTGTAATACGTTTTTGTGTTTTACAGTAAAAGTCATAATTTTGTGGCATGCTCTATCATAATCATAAAATGAGGATTGCTCTGCCCCCCTCCAATAATATTTCCAACTGCATACATCTAACTCCATGCTGTTGAAGATTCCTTTCTGGCACCATGCCCTCAGCTCTTTGTGCTTTCCTTCCTTAAAAACCATGAACTATTAGATCTGGAGATGATGCAGTAGCTCTTGATGGGGGGAGTATATGCATAATTCAGTAGGATTTATATATGCCTGTGTATGTATGTTTGAATTATAAATCTGCTAAGGTAGTAAAATTGATTCTTGCTGAGATCATAAACAGCAAGCTTGTCTTAATTTTGTTCACCTTGTCTCAGTAAGTCTGTCACCACCATTCCTGGCAGTATTTGGAGAAGTGGCATTGAATGCATTATATGGCAGATAAATTTCTGTAAATAGGGCTTCTCCTGGCATTCTGGGCACTGTATTTTGTTTTCTAGCAGAGTCCCTATGCTGGGCAAGGTCTTCTCTGAAGTAGGTTTTGTTTGCTGGGGGTTTTGTTTTGTCACAGTCGATGAGAACACCCAGCTGCCTCCTCAGTTTACCCAGTGCTGTTAGACAGCTGCAGGTGTTTGGAATAATGCAGTAGGTAGCAGACACAGTGTAAGGGGTGCATCCATCAGAATTGAAGCACTTGGCGTGGAGTTTCATGCAGGAACTTACACCTGTCTGACACTCACACTCCTTTTTAATTGTTGTCAGGCATTAAAAATTCATGGGTAGACAGCTTCAGTGAGCAGATGGGAAGGGCTGTATCTTGGGTATTGTACAAAAAAGGTGCAGAATTCCTCACCCTTCCCAGGCACCATAAAGTAGCAGCCATGCTTTGCTCATGGAATACTGGTCCTTAGCAGCCACATCAGGCAGTAAACTGTCGGTGACCTCCTAATCAACAGGAATGTCTGGGGAAAACCCTTAGATGTTTCAACAGATTCTTTAGTTGGAGGCTCTGTTTTTTCCTTTTTCCTCGTGGTTCAATTTTGTAATTCTTTTTCCTGACCTGAAGCTTCAAGTAGCATTCCTTGTACCAGAACATTGTTATCCAGGAACCTTATTTTTGGTGTTTAGGGAGGCATAAAATAATTGCTGAAAACTGATTCCTTGGTCTGAAGTCAGAAGTGATTAGTGAGAAATTCTAGTTATCATCAGCATACCGTTGGTTTTGATATGCTTATTTTTTAGGAAGGGGAGGCTAGATTTCAGGAAATGCCATGAAGCAGATCTCTGAGGAAGCATTCATGGTAAAATAAACAGTATTTAATGGTAGTATGCCAGACATCCAGGTTGATATATGGATTATAACAGGAGTGCCAAAATAAGATGGGAGAGAGTATTGTGTACTAAATGGTGGTCAAGCATTGCAAATGGGTGCAGTCCATCTGTGTGGTTTAGTCTGGTCCATTTCCAAATAGGCAAAGAAGCATTTTAAACATGTAGGTGCTCTGGTTTTCAGTGTTTGTTTACTCTTCATCGTGCTCTTTTCAAAACATGGTAATTACTTTCTTTTCCTCAGAGCTAATAGTAGAATTTTCGGCAGTGCTCCAGATTTTTTTTCAAATAGCAACATAGTCCTCTTGTGTTTATTTAATTTGTTCACTTGTCTTGCTTATATTTTATTCTGTGAGATAAGTAAGGCAGGTAAGAACCTGCACCTGAAAATGCCTTTGGAGTTTCTATCTTAATCGTGTTAGAAGCAATGCTAGCTTTATTCAGTGTCGTTTTACTCACTTTCTAATAATGCTTGTTTTATTCAGAGTAGTTTTATTCCATTCTAACCACTGTTTGTGGGCTGATAACTGACTTTGTTGAATCTTTAATAGGCTGCTGTTCTGTGTCTTGAAGGAAAATTGCCTGCATTGCAGGTTGGGAGGAAGCTTTCTTGTAGCTGGTCTTTGTAAACTCTTAAACCCCAAGTAAAGAACAAAACATCCTGGGAACCTTTTCAGCCTTTCCATAGTCTCTCCACAGAACTGGATGTAGCAGGAAATGTAATTGGCAGTCCCTCTCTTGTGTGTCAGCAGTCCACTGCAGCTGGAGTTCTCCCTGAGTGTCTGCAGAGCAGTCAGTACCTGTTACAGTGATACTCCAGCTGTTCCTTTATGTTCCTGGACAGACCTTCCCTTAGCTTTTTCCCTGCTGAGGGCAGTAGTGTTAGCACTAATAGCCATAAATGTTGCCAATTAATTTAAGCACCACTGATGGAGAGATTTCAGGTAAATACTGAAGTAGTTCTTTTTCATGTTACTGGTAGGCACTTGGGTAGGACAGGGTTTCCTTGTAGGGCAGAACACGTAATGCAGGGTGCAGTCATGGTTGGCATCCTGAGTGCCAGCAGCCCCTTCAGGTTCTTGAACCTTAGAGAGCCACTGGAGTTTGTCACCTTGGCCACAAACTGGCTGCCCATGGGTATTTCACCTTCTGCAGCTAGCAGGTTTATTGCTCTCAAGCAATTCTATGCTACAGTTGAACATTGTCATTAAATGTACCAGCATCCATTTGTCAGTGCTGATTCCAATCCATTTCAGTGTAGTGTGTTTTAATAGTGAGAGCTTGCATGGTGGGCTTCAGCAATTGGGACCTAATTGCAAATCCCTGCAGTGATTGCCACTGACCCCTGTGGCTCCTGTTCCTTGTGCCTGGCCTGCTTGTGATCCCACTGCTCTGAGGGGCTGCAGCAAGGCAGGAAGCACACACAGAGCCAGACTGTCACAGCTCACTGCTTTCTGAATATTGCATTTAGGGACAGTCTTCTCCTGGCATCTTTTCTGCAGTTGACAGCACTTATTGGTATTTCACTGTAATTAAAGTATTTGTGGGTTTTTGGCTACCAAGATGTATTTTTCTTGTGCTTACTTTTTAAATGTCAGCAGTCTTCCATGAAGAATAATTCTTCTTGATTAAATTATTTCAGTTATTCCAAGTTACTGTTGTAGTAGGCATAGAACTAAAATGTAGTGGCCCTTTTCCCAAATATGTTTTGTCCAAGGACATTTTGTCTTGTATGTTTTTGTTGTTTGCAAACATATGTCAAAAACACGGTATCTGACTCTGCCTAAAAAGCTGTATTGATTTTCTGATGTTTCCCAGTGAGACATGCAATTTTTTTTGTCTTTGGGCCAAAAAAAGCTTGGAATCTTATGCAGTGTTATTCTTTGTGGCTAATTCAATTACTTCCAGGTTTTCTAGGTTAGTGCTACACTCGCTGGGAACCAGATTTCTAAAAAGACAATATTTCTAGTAAGCTACCAAAATTGCTGGCTGCATTTCAAAATTAAATGTTTAAATTGTCTGCTGTTAGTGTTTTGAAGACCCAGCTCATTGTCAGCGTAGTTTTATTTAGGAAAATACAGCTCAGTTACATGTTCTGAGCTTCTGAAACTCCACTGGTGTCTCCTGAAATAAAGTTTCTGTAGTGCATGGAAAGCAGCCAGTCCCAAGCACTCTCAAGTTCAGCACCACTGCTGTGCTGTCGTTTCTTCCCACCTCTCTCCCTTACAGGGTGACTGGAAGGTTTTTGTGAATTGACACCATTCTCTAGCCTGGGTGGTTTGTAGCACAGTGCTTCTACAATGCAATCAGACAAGGTCCACAGAGAGGGCTTCGGGATGGTTGTCATTTTATTTTTTATTAAACTCTCAGGGCTTTTCTTTCCCACTTCAATTACTAAAAAGCTGCTCTCTGTTCAGATGGTCTCTCAGATGTAGGATGAAGTCATTTGCCCCCCCACAAGGACCTCAATTTCCTCTTAATTTCCTTTTTATGGCATTTTCTGTGTCCTGCTCAATCCATTTGGAAAATCCCCATTTGGGAATATTTGGTCAGCAGCCTGTAGAAATTGCCTGATATGTTAATTGTCTCCTTGCTCTTGCTGGCTGGGCTTTGGCTGTGTTTGGGGTTTCACTAGGTATGGACTATGGGTATTTACTAGTCTTGGCTTCTGTGTATCTGTGTGCCATTCCATGCAGTGCAGGTGCCTCTGAGTGGAAGCCAGGGACTGCATGTGAAGGAAGGAAGGGAGGGTGTGTTCTGGGCTGTGAACTGAATTGAGGAGCAGTGCTTGTTTCTACAGCATGGGACTGATGAGACAAGACAGGCCCACATGGCCCACACTGTCTGCTGAGGAAGGAGAAATCAATTCTGAAATTCCTCTCATTTGTCCTAGGGGGAAATGTCATTCTCATCTGGGATCTCGTGGGTCAGTCTGTCCTTGAGCATGGCAGCAAGATTAGGTAGAGGGCTTCAAAAACAGGAGGATTATGTAAAAGATTTAAGTTATCTTGCTGCTCTTCTGGGTGCTGTGACCTGTCTCTAATGAGCTCCTCATAGAGGGAAACTCATCTATTGCCTCAAAAGTATGCCCACAAAGAAGCCCTTTGAAGTCCCACTGAAGCCTTGAAGTGTGATGTTCAGGTGCCAGGCACTGCTTTATTTCCAGGTGCAGTGTTCATGCATTTGCCAGGCTCTGGAGAGGCTGCCTGTGTCGGGGGAGTCCAGGGATTCCAAAGCACTCCCCTGTGCCCCTACATGACAGAGCAGGGACTGGTGTGTGCATCTGAACTGTCCTGGTGCAAAGCAAAACAACTCTGTGTTCCAGGTAGGAACTGAGTCACTGGCATGGGCGTGTTCAGGGGAGGAACAAAATCAATTAAAACAGCAACTGTCTGGATTGTCATTCATAAACTACATCCACTGCCAATAACTAGGTCTCACTCACTGTCAATATTTTCTCACATTCAGGACAGTGAACTCCTAAAAATCTTACCCTTGTGAGCTGTGAAGATCTAGTACCATGAAACTGCTGTGGTGTTCAGCATGGTTTATGTATAAATGTCTGTAAGCACACAAATACAAAAACACTCATGATGTCCATTTGGATATAGCTATAGGTAATTCTCTGTATACTTACACAGATGTATATGCACTGCTCAGCTTTGCAAGCTGCAAAATGCTGCTGCACAGCTGCAGCTGGCACAGGTCTGAGCTAGAGAAGCAGGCACTGACTGCAGCTTGCTTTCATCAGAGACTTTCAGCGTGCATCAGGCCTCTGCCTGGGCTGCTTCACCTTGTATTGCACTGTCATTGTGCAGGAACTTCAGCGTGGAATGCTAAACTGCCTTGGGATAACTTGCAGATCTTTAGCTGTAAGTAGGCAAGGAGGGCAGTGGTCACAGGGGGGGATGTTGAGATTGTGCCTCATACACTGGCCTAGGATTGAGACTGCCCGAGCAGTAGGAGCTGTTTCAGCTCAGCTTATGTTGAGTTCCACAAGTAGTTAATGTCTTCCTGCATGAAACCTGTCAGCTTGTTTCCAAATAAGGTGATTGAATGTGAATGCTGATATAAGGGGATATCAAATGCACACAAAGCTCTTCTGCTTCTCTCATATTCATATACATTTATATGTGTATACATGTAAAGGTGTCTCTGGAAAGCCTTTGGATACAGTGCCATAATAAAAAGTTACCAATTTAACCTGTATCACAGAATAGAGGCTTGAATTAAGGGTCTGTACCACAGTGAAATCAGCCTCAGAAGCAGCCAGATCTTCACATTAGGATTGCATTATGTGGATTTCTAGGGGTTGCATGTGGTTGGAGTTTCAAAACCTTTGTGTTACTCAGCTCAACCTTTTTGTCCCTTAGCCACCACAGTTGCCTCAGCTTAGATGTTTTGCTTTTGTTTGTTTTTTATTTTTTTAATGCTTTCTATCCCATTCTGGATTGAAGTGACATTAAGAATAGCCATAATATGTAAAATTGGCTTACTGGAGTAGGCAAGGTTCTTGCCATCTGAAATTCTTAGGTGTACCTTTCCAGAAGAAATTAACAGATGCTTATTTGTTAATCACAATAAGTGCAAGCTATTATTTGATCTCAAAGAGTGTAATTGAATAAAGAAGTACTGAATAAAGGCTGTGTGGCTGCTAACTAGGTTTCTTCCTTTCTCTAGTATTACAGGGATTTAAGAGGTGGCTGTGTTTTTAATCTTGACAACAATAGTTCTTTTCACTTCCACTGAATTCTTGCAGCTGGAAAACTGCTGAAATCCTCTGGAAGCAGCCTCTATATACCCCTCACACTGATTTTCATGCTGGCTGATCAGGTTATGGGGGAATAATAAAGCACTTGAGGTGCACACCTCTTGAGTCAAGTCACTTCTGCTGCCCCACCTGTGCCTTGATGTAGGTCTGGGTTGCACACACCCCCTAGCTTGCCTGCATGCACATCTGCTTTGTTTCAGTGCTCTGAAACTATGGACTAGCTATCGTGCTAGTTTCATATGAAACTCATCCAGTAGCTCTTCTGGCCTTACTTGACCATATTTCTGTCTTCAGGTGTTTTTTTGGAGGTTTTACTCCTCTTAGAGTCCTAATTCATGACTAATAACTTAGCCTGATTTCCTTATCGTCAGAAGGAAAACCATGGTTTCACTCCAACTTGCCCACATTTATTTTTTAAAGGTGTTTTCAATGACTTTTGGGGCCCAGAAGATGTGTGCAGGTGGCGGAATGCCCAGGAGAGCTGTGGCCCGTGTTGAAAGGCAGTGGAGCTGAGTGAAGGCTCAGCTGTGGCAGGGCTGCAGTGTGTGTGGCTGGGCTCTGAAGCTGTGCCACAGAGAGCTGCAGTGCTCTCACTGCATTTCAAAGCTGCCTTTGAAGGAGCAGCTCTTCGCTCTTTGTTCTGCGGGGAGCTCTGCAGCCTTTTCCCAGGCTGCTGGCACCACTCTTTGTACGTGTGCATAAACACTGAAGGGAAACTTTGCTTATTTACCACGAGCTCTTTTCCTTGAGATCAAGTGTGGCTTTGCTAGTTTCTTCCCTTTTTTTCCCTGAGTGCAAAACCATAAACATTCTGAATTAAAAAAAGAAGTAATTGGTCAGTTCTAGGAGGTGGTGACTGCTCAGGTGTGTTTGCTTTGTTGAAACACTCTTTAGGTGAGTGTTGGACACGTGGGCAGTGTGGCTTTGGATATATATATTTCAATATCGGGCTGCTTTGATGGTGGCTGAGTGGTGTTCATCACTTAACACAGCCCTGTTGAAAGGTGGGAGCACAGTGGCTCCTGCAAAGCTGAGAATCTGCTTTCCTGATCATTTTATTGTTAGAAATAACAGGCACAGGGTAAAGGGGTTAGAGGAGTTGAGTTTTCTGTATGAAGAGCTGGGCCCTGACAGCTATTAAACTACAGACTGGGTTCATTAATTGCTTTTGATTGAAGATGACAAAATCAAGCAGAAATATTAGAGGACTAAGCAGGCATGCCTACAAGGAAATATGACTAGTATTATTTAAAAAGCAGAGCAATTAGGGAACACTTGATGAATTTTAAAACAAATTAGGTTAATTTCAAGAACGTATTTTTGATAGTGGAAAATCTTTAATTACTTTAGGGACTTTGAACATTATGCTTATGAACATATTGGTATTTTCCAAGCATCCTCCTTTCTGCACCTTCCCCCTCAGGGAAAGCAGAATTACAGATGCTCATATTGAAATTTGCTTTTAATTTTTGTTGCAGGAGAAACAAACAGAACCTAAAAAAAACCCAGAAATAAAATATACAAATGCCACAAATAAATCCCCATAAAAATTTAGTACTTCTAAATTGTCTAACATTTGATATTTTTAATTTTGCTTGTTCAGTTTTGCTTTTGAAGGACTGAAAAAATGAATCATTTCCACTGTTTCCTGTTGCATCCAGTGCTCCACTATATTTAGGCTGCCTAGAAAAATAAAGTCAAGTACAGGAAAGATGGATGTTATTGGTGTAATTCAGGTCCACTTCACATGGTATTTCAGAGGGTTGCTGTCTCTATGAAGTATTTTGGATGTCAGTTACGAGCTCATATATGCACCAAAATGCTTTTGTTTTTCAATTTGAGATATTGGCTGGGAGCTCAAAAAATGAATGCTAGTACTCTTGGATTTGAGGGGAAATGACCAGGAAATAAGGCCTGTTTGATAGCCCAAGTGTATTTTCACACTTCATTAGCAGATGGGTGTGTACATATTCTAGAATTACAGCAGAGTTTTTGTTTTAATTGTCTGTGTGAAAGTGCTGTTGCTGCAAAGCCTCATCTGAAATGTGCCAGAGGAGGGCCCTGAGGTGGTGGTTCTGTACCCAAATGCAGCCTGGGTTGCTCCACTTGGAATTATTTTGATAGTCTAGGGGCCAAAATCTTTGTTTAACTGGAGGGAAAAAAAGTAGGGAAATGATGAAAAGTTCTCACTCGGGGTGTCTTGTTTTCTTTTTAACAATGCATAGCCACTTGTTCTCCTTTCTTCAAATGAAAAATGTACTTTGCGTTTTTCTGTACTTTCCTGTTATCCACTGACCTTTTTGAAGGTGAGACAATTCCAGTGATCATCTGAAGAGGGTAGCACTGAGTTTAGATAGCCCGTATTTCAAATTAAGTGGTAACTACTTTTTGGCTCAAAGGCAGTGAAGTTATGGTAATTTGGGAATGAATTTAAGTGTCTCCAAGGGTTATGTGGGTCTCCTCATTAAAGCTTTATTGGAGCTCCTTTCCTACTAAAAGTATTAAGTTGCCAGGTTTTCTAATTTGGAAATCCAGTTCTCTTCAGCTGAAGCATTGTCTGCCTACAGAGACATTATAGATGTCAAAATCTGCCTGAAATGTTCCACATTCGTTGTATGGGTATTTTTGCTTTCATGTGTTTAGAATTTGTGAGTTGCACAGGGTGGAATTGTGGAGTGAAGGGTGGAACAAACAGTATGTGAAACCAGCACATTGCCAAAGAGAGAGCTTTAGTACCACAAAGTTTGTTGTTCATATTGAATATTACACAGGTTCAGTTTTATCCTTCTGCATTAGTTTCTTCTGTGTCCTCAGACTCCAAGTGACAGCAAGTGAGTTTGTTCTGGGCTTGTCTGGGGTCCTTGTGTGTGTGGTGGATTTTCCATCTGTGTACCCTCCATATTCCGTGCTGGGTTTCTTTGTTTCAGGGTGGTGTGGTGGGCTGAGGGAAATGCACTGCTGCCAGGCACTGTGCAGAGTAAGGCCCTGGAGCATCAGAAGAAAATGCCCAGGCTGTTCTGGGTAAAGCACAGGTGCATATCAAACTGCCTCAAAATGCAGTTTGTTTATTGAATCAAACAAGATGAATTGCCCTGGTAAATTCAGGTTACAGTTGTGGGACTTCTCAGTTGAGGAATGCGCATCAATCTTCAGCTAGTTACATCTCCATTCAGACTGACAGCAGATCTGAAATAGTGGGAGTCTGTTCAGCAGTGCTTCCAGCTTATTCATCCTGATTCTTTGGGTAAAATTGCTATTGAAATCGCCAACAAATTTTCACAACTGCTTCCCCAGCTCCCCTTTTAAAACTTACTTCTTTGTAGTACTGCACAACCACCCACAGCTAACATGCTCACCGTGGGCATTTTTATAACTGTGATAAAAATTACAAATGTATTCTCACTTACAAGTAATTGCACTATTACCGTAATGCTTTTTAGAAAATAAAGTTTTTATCAATGCCAGGTGTTTTGCCAGAAAGAAAATATATTACATGTTCTCTTCTTTTTATGCTGACTAAATTTTTAATTTTTTTTTTTAATAGTGATTCCAGAGTTTATTAATCAAGTAAATATTGCATTGGAGAGCTTAAGCAAGAGCACAGTGCACCAGTTTGATGACAACCAGTTTGTGGACATTTCCAAGAAGGTGTATGATACCATTCACAACATCAGGTGCTCAGTCATGATGATTCGGGTGAGTTTGTCACTTTGCTTTTCATACTCACGTTGAGATGGGTCAGGGTGGCAGGGCATTCAGAACTGTGTGTGAGAGAACTGCCCCCAAGCTCACAGCCAGGCTGAACTGACCTGGGGAATTTGGGTTACAGTGGGACATGTGTGATTGTAACTCCAGAAGTTCAGAATTGCATTGAGTACCACATCAGAATGTTGCAGAAAAATGTCTTTACTTCTTCAAAAATACATAGTTATGTTTGGTTGGTAATGTGCAGAATGATTAAAATGTCCTATCCTTATTGCAGTTGTCATTTAGAAAGCTGTTTGTTACTAGAAGAGAGACCCTGAAACATCCAACACGTATCCCACAGCAGTAAGAGTTTCTGAGCTGCATGTAGGTCCAGAGCAAAGAAACCAGATGGTGGGTGGTGCTCTCTTAGGTCTCTGATCAGTTCCTGTGTCAGTGAACACAGGCTAGCAAGTTTGCATTAGGGCATCTTGTTTTCCTAGGTGAGCTTCATTCAGTGCCTGTGCTGCTCATCCCTCCTTTCCCTTAATGTCTCAGGGGCTCTTGGGTCTTCTAAGATTACAAAGTTGCTCGTGCTTCTCAGGGAGATCTGAATCTTCTGTGTGTCCAGTCTTCTTAGGCTTGAGTTCCACGATCATGACTGAGCATTTCTTCCTGGAGTTTTGCATTTTGGGCAATTGGGAAATGCACTGAGGAGGGTAACAAGGCTTCAGTCAGTTTGTGTGAAGAGGCAGACACAACTCTGCAGGAAACTGTATTTCTTAGGGTCCTGTGTGGTGGGTGTATGTGTGTGGACAGTCACTCAGGTAGTATGGGGGCAGATCTCAGCTGTGAAGAGGCTGTAGCTGCCCAAGGGCCAGGACGTGCCCAGCGTGCAGCACGTGCACTGTGCACCCATAAAACCACGAGTCACTGCAACACCTCAGTGGACAGTAGGAACAGAATCCCTTCTGTCATCCCATCATGCCCTCTTCCAGTGCTGCTTTCCAAGTCTTGTGAGAGCTCAGGAGATTTTAAAACAACTGTTAGAAAGAATGTGAGCTCTCTACTTAAAAACTTTGCTTTGTACTATTGTTCAACCACAGCCATGGGGAACTTCTTTGCTGTTTGGTAAAACGTTAGCTACTCCAGCAGCCCTTAGAGATGCTGATGGCCAGCACAGAGTGCTGAGAAACCCTGGCATTCATTTTCTGAGTCAGGATGTATTTGCACTCCTAATTAGAGACATTCCAGCCAATGCCAGTTTCCTGGAAGCTCCAGTAAATCTGGTGGTTACTCAGACAAACACTGTTAGCGTAGCAGCCAAGGTGAGGAAATGAAATGTTCTGTGGCCAAAGTGCTGAGAGTGCCAGAGAATGGCACCTCCTTGATTACAGGGGATTGATTGCAAGGCTGAATCGGGCTAAGAACTCGCTGATCAAAAAATAATTGGGGCCACTCATTCACAGGGGGCAGTTTGTCAACGTGGCTGTAAAAGCAGAAGCTGTCCAGATCAGTTTCTCAGGAAGCATTTCAAACATGTAATTACACAGAGAGAATGTATTTAAAAATGGAGCTCTAGCTGTAGAATGCTGCCCAGTACTACTGTTAATGCAAATTATCAGCTGTGCATTTCAGTGCCCAAGCTTAAGCCAAGCTGCAGAGGGCACTCATTGCAGTCCTGAAGGTACAATGTACCACTGGAGGGCAGCTCCAGGGTGGCAGGTGTGCTGTCCTGCTGAGCTGTAGTGAAGTCCCTCTGGAGCATCAGGAGGCTGCTCCCCATAAGAAGCTTTTCATTGCTCACTGGCAAGGACTGCTTAATGCACTGGTAGCTGTCGATTTGAAATAAATAGATAGTTGATTCAGGGAGTATCCACATTTCTCCCTCGTTTTTTTTACTCTAACTATTCCATTTTTGCTGTGTCTTAGAGATTTTCTGGGCTTGATCTTGCACTGGAGCATTTGTACATTATCTGGATAACACTTTAATCAGAATATTGATGTTGCAGAAATAGATTAGATTGGATAGTACAATTAATGCTAGTTCTGCTCTGTGAAATATGTAGAAAAGTCAAAGGAAACAGGTTTATGGTTATTGAGACAATACATATTAAATGCTGCAGAATGTTAAGATTAATGGTAGAACTTTTTAAAAAACTTCTGTATGAAGGCTTTTTTAGTTGAAAAATATGAGACAACTGGTTTGAAGTAACAGCTAGCAATATCCCATTAGAGTATAAACTCGATGGAAAGAAATTACTTCAAAAGAATAATAACTATGGTAGCTGAAGCACTATCAGTCATCCTAACAATTATACCAAGAACAGTGGAAGCAAAGTCACCAAGTCAAAAGTTTCACAGAATACTTGGTTCTTTTTGGAGGATAAACAAGTGAGAAGCTGCTCAGGTTTTACAGAGACAAAAAAGAGGGCAGAAGGTCCATACACTCTATGCAAAATGCTTTTACTGTTCTTACATTCATGGAAGCAGTGTTTAGGAACCCATGTTCCCTAATTTTGTACTGGAGAATGTGTATTGAAATTGCTGTTCTTAACACAAAAGCATTTATTAAAAATCCTTTCTGCTGAATGGGTATCCTGTGCTGTTCAGGATTCTGGCATGGAGACCGTAGGTTCCCTCAAGAATTTATGGTGTTAGGCTTTTTGAGTTTGTTTTGCACATTGTTCCTTGGTTTCCCTGCACCATCCCCCAGCCCCTCCTGAAAACTGAAGCAAAGCATTCGTTATTCTTTTCTGTCTTAGCTAGATACTTCTATTTCAATTAGATCCTCCCTGCATCTTCAATCAATTCTTCATATTCCTGTTTCTTTATCTACCAGTCTTTTGCTGTGTGTTGCAATTCCTTTGGAAAGTCAAACTCAGTTCAGTTACACATTCAGGAGTCTGCAGCATAAATGCTTCTTCTTATGTTTTGACTTTCTCAGAATATCCTTGGGATGGGATCCCTTTTTACTTTTGTTGGTTGCAAATCTGGTGTGGTTTTTCATTCTCTTTTAAAGAAATGTAAGAATTCATCCTTAACAGAGTGAGTTCTTCAGTACAGGTGATTTCTCTCAGTAAGAGACATCACAGCAGAATCATTATCTTACAGCCAGCAGTGTTACAGGAATTTTTAGAACATGAAACCTCCAGGACAGGAAGAAGGTAGCAAGTGGTACAAACCTTTCAGTTAATGAGTGTCTAGTTTAAATTCTACCACGGCTTTTAATAAGGACAGAATTATCCTGCACATGCAGGGTTTTCTACCTGTTTTTATTCTGGTAGTTCAAGTAAGTTAGATCCTGTCCAATGCAGGCAGTAACAGGCATGAATTGAAGCTCTGTTTGAAAGCTGAAGAAAACAAAGCAAAACAGGGAAATCCATGAGAAAGGCAGGTATTTATTGCAGTCCTATTGTTTGTTTTTCTAAGAGGCACTTGACACCTCATGGAACAGACAGACAAGGAACAGTTCATACAGCCTTGCTAAACTTCATTGTTGTTGTTCTGAAATACAGGCGTGATGCTAATCCAGTACAAACTCACATTGAGAAATTTGATACAAGCCTTTTTCTTCGTGTTTGTCTATCCTACACCAACTGCACAAGAGGCAGAACTTCTGCAGCAGCAGGTATCCATTTGGTCCTGCACCTCTCAGCACTTTCTGGTTGTTTCTGACCTAAGGAGGTCAGGACCTTTCCTTCCTTGCTCCTTGTCAGCTTCAGTCCTGTCACCCAAAGATTGGTACCTCTGGATGCAGTGTGACTGCAAAAAAATGTATTCATGTGATGTCTTAAAAAAGAGTGCAGAAGAAATACTGGTGTCTGATAAGGATAGTGGGACAGCTTTTCCATTTTCAGGTTTTTATCCTGAGTCACATAAAAGGAGAATGTTAGTTTGTGCTGTAGAACCCAAATCAGAGGTGAGTTAAAAGTGTTTAGTGCCACAATCAACTTGCAAACCTGAAGTAAAAGCTTCTGACAGCTGCTTGTCCCTGCCATATTACTTGGCTTTTAGCATCTCAGGTCACCATCACCAGCCTTGAAGTACCATTATGGGAAAAGTTAAAGCACCATCCCACATGGGCTACCTTTCATATCTTGATTCACCTGCATACATATTGTCTAAAAATGTCTGTGTTCTTCACAGTATAGCTGGGAAGCCTTCTCATAATGTACAAATACTTGGTATAAATTAGATCAGTATTAGCATCATAGAGTCAGTCATTATTATTATGACTCTGCCTTGCAGATATCTTGTCAAAGTGCTCTGTACTGAACAGTTTTGGGACACACTCAGCATACAATTTCCATGTAGCATGCTGACATTTTAAAAAATGCTAATCTCCGTTTAGTACCAGGGGAATTTGTCTTCCCATATAAATAAAGCAAATCCCTCTTTTCTGGCAAACAGCTATACATATCAATTTGCTTCTATTTCATGTTCATGCACCACGTGCAAACTCTCAAAGGTCTCAGTTTCATTAGTTTAGGGCCTTTAGTCTCTTCAGCAGATCAGATGATTTCTGCTTCTCAGTGTGCTAGTGTTTATGACTTGGTTGCTTTACAGAGCAAAAGGCTGCTTAGTAGTGTGTCTGTAAATAATACCAACTTCTTGTTTTATTCTTGACAGTTGCATCCATTTGTCTTTACACATGGGCAGGATGTTACCCTAAGAAATGCTTTAGTTTGGAGTTGCCTCTATTGCCATAGAAAACACCTCATCTTAAGAGCTGAGGTGTTCCCACAAGGGGAAAAAATGTGTGAGTAGAAATACAGATAGTTTATTGATTATAAAAACAGGTAGTGTATTCACATCTCAGGTAGAGGGGAGAGATACCGAAGAGGATAAAAAGCACATGCTTACCCTTCCCATCTGGGACACAGGAGTGGAAGCCAGAGCACAGACAAAATATTATTTCACTCGAGGATGAGTGGACCCCCTCCCCCTTCTTCAGGTCCCCTTTGCTAAAACATTGAAGTAGAGCCCATCCACAGGGTAGTTAGGAAATGGTGGATTTTTTTTTTTTTTTTTAATAAAAGACCAGAGAAATTGCCTGCTTTTGTGTTCTGCATTTCTGCACTTTGAGATTAACAGCTTTTAACTTTTTGGTTCTTTGTACATCTTTCTGACTGCTGCCCCACTCCCAGGCCCCAGTTGTTTCCTCAGACCTTTACAAGGAGATGGCTGATTTTAGATTCTGGGTTCTTTTTACATACAAAATGAACAGTGACTAGAAGCAGTACCCCCTTTATCCTCCCATGTACAGTTCTGAAATGGTCCTGCCATGTCCATGTGTTGTGTTACTTCAGTGCAGAGGAATGCCAGGAGCAGCTGCCCCTCCTCTGAGGAGCAGGATGTAGAGCTGCTGTGCTGCAGGAGCAGGCTCTGACTGCAGCTGTAATAAGCCTGTCAGAAAGCACTCGATGTTGTCAGGGGAAGATGTTTTCCCCTGCCAAGCTGCAGCTCACATGCAGCACCCTGGTGACTCCAGAGAGCAAATGGAAATGTGTCTTTAGAGCAGTACCAGGAGCTCACCACTGGGATGGCATAACGTTCAACCTGCAGTTTCTGTATGTTAGCACCTGTTTGCTTTCCCCCCATTTGCTTTGAATTCTTTTAATTGAATTCTACTTGCCTGTTTTACATTTTTATCAAAATATTATGGCTAAAGGAGCCTTCTTTTTAAGGCAGCAATACAGCAGTATCTTCCTTTTCCCTGTCACACACTTCACTTGTCTCACCCTGTTTTCCATGAGGGGAAGGAGAAGTGTGCACAGAGGCTCTCAGAGGGAAGGGCCCTCAGGAGATCAGCTGGTCCAACCTGAAAGTGGAGTCTTATCCAGGGCCCTTCTCCAGACACCTCTGACTTCTCTGTTTGCTTTTTAATGCTATCTGTTAGAACAGTAGTGGGAATTGATGGGCCAAACAAAGCTAAAGTGTGGGTTAATCTTCCTTATAAAAGGAAGCTGCTGGCTACACTGCATGTTGCTGCTAGTCTATAAAACTTCTGTTATTCTTGGCTGTGTTTATGCCTCATTGTTTACATGCAGCACAGGAATGTATGACCCATCTTCTCCAGGTAAAAATGGAGTTTTCTTTAGTCTGCCTTAGCTGACACTTAAACTGGAAACCTAATAGAAAGGATGTTGTGCTGTGTTTTGTTTAAGGAAAAAAAGGAAACACTTCATGAGTAGATACAGACAAAAATAACAAATGATTTCAGAAATGCTGATACGGAGATGGTGGTGGTGGTGTCAGCTGCATACTGCATCCATTGTAAGATCCGTGTGCAATTATCCATCCTGGCAATTCTGGGTTGTCTTCTGCCCAGACTACACAGCCATAGGCATCGTGCAGGGCTCTGGAGTAAGAGCTCCTCAGCAGCAAATTGCTGCGTGGCTTGCCATGGAAATCTAGTGCTGGGATTACAGGGTCACACACAGGAGTCAATATGCTTATGCACAGCATAAACAGTTTTGACTTACACACTACTTTAAATGTCAGTTCTTCCCAGTGTAGGGATTAAATTACATTGTAAGTGTCACACATGATTATGCTTTTAATTGTTCACAAAATTACCCTTCTCTTTCAGAAAGACAGAACCTTCCAGAATTATTTGATAGCTCTGGTTTAGTGGCTCATTGGAAACTTAAGCACATAACAGTATTTTTTCTGGAACATTAAAATCTTTGCTGAGGGTTTTTTTTTCTTAAAGCAAGAAAAAGTGATGTGTATTCCTTCCTTGCCATTTGGTGCTTACTGTCTAATATAAATTATATTAAAGAAATGGAATGAATATTATGCTGCTAAAAGGGAAGGACTGAATTACTGGAACCAAAACTGGGAAGCACAGTAAAATGTAACAAATCAAAGATACTCTATTAAAATATGCCTCCTGCCACATGGCTCAGTGGAGTGTGAGCAGGGCAAGCCTGGAATGGAGACTGCAGCTCTGAGCAGCACTGAGGGAGCTGCCCTGTCAGTGCTGCTGCAGTTCTGCCTCAGAGATGTGTGCTCTCTTTCCTCCAGCACTGATCACAGTGATCTGTAAGGTCCAGGGCTTTGGTGGAATTTCTCATTTGCCATTTTCACTGCAGAACCTTTTATCTGCTGGGATGGATCTTTTTAGTGTGGCACAGAAAAGCAGTGAGGTGCATCACAAATGTGTTCAGAATGTCACTGGAGTTCAGAAAGTAATGATAATGGTATGTGTTAGATTGTGGTCTGAGTTCTGCTGGCACAGGAGTAGGGAGCAGTGCTGGGTCTGTGTCACACTCTGCTTTGACTTTGTGTCAGAGTGTCAGGGTTGTCCTCTTGTCGTGCATGTCCTTGCTGATAAAGCAGTGTGACATGGAAAGGGTTTGGGATTATTTGGTTCTTTATTGCTTCCCTGAGTTACTTTTGGTTTCTGTTTTTAGAATTTCTTAGTATTCCATGGGTGCATTTGAGTTCAGGTTCTGCTTTTGATGACAGCTTCCTTCCTTTTGGTTTGGGTTTTTTTAAATTAATGTTGCTTGCCAACGTGAATCACACCAGGTTGTTTCCTTGAAAGTGTGCTCAGGGTTGGAATGCAGTTGGTGAAGGGAGGTGGACATAAGGAGACATGTTGATAACAGGGAAACTGACTCACAGAAGAAAAAACCTTGGAAAAAATTCTTTGGAGAATTGGAAAAAGAAAATACCCTCCACTGAGCCTGACAAGTGGAAGATGGTATTTGTGAGCTCTTTTTACCTGAAAAAAATCCTGTAGAGGTTGACAAAACTGATGCTACCAAATTTCCTGAGAAACCCTGGGACTTACAGTCTGCTCTTAAAATAGAGACAAAGGAGTCCCTTCACTATATTTTCAACAAAATCAGTATCTATGAGTACTGAAGGGAAGTATCTTGCAGCAGGGGAGTGCTGTGCATCCTCTAGCACAAGGATTGGGTTGAAGTTGCTGTTTTACTGCACCATTCCTCCCGTGTAGCCTAGCAAACAGCAACAGCACCTCCAAGGTAATTGCTATACCAAGTACTTCAATTATTAGGAAATTGGAGCAATACTATTAATTTAAAATTAGTTCGTTACTCTGAGTGCCCTGTGATCCATGAAGTAGTCTGCATAGAATTATGGAAAACAGAAGAAAACCTGATTATTTAGCAGACTGAACACAATTTTTTGGAAAGTAGGAGCCTTCCTGTTTGCTGAACACGGTCCAGCGTGAAATAGCACATGAGAGTGATCATATGGGCCAGTGTGATTAGCCTTTGAAATCTGCTGGAATCTGCTGCAGTGTTAAACCCACCCACAGAAGGAGTCACAATTCCATGTGAGGATAAGGCAGAGCATGTCCACGTGAGGCATAGAGAGCTGGGAAGCCTCTGGAGTGAGGCTGTGGCAGCCTGGGGATGCTCACAGGGACAGCTGTGTGTCCCTGAGAATGGCTTTGTCACCAGCCCTGCCCCAGCCAGCCCCTGCAGCCAGAGCAGCAATCCCATCCCTTCTGCAGTGTGCTGGGCTTCCTGCAGCTCAGGGCCAGCACAGGGGGGTGTCCCCATGACTGTATGGACACAGCTCACAGGGGATGTCCCCATGACTGTATGGACACAGCTCACAGAGGAGTGTCCCCATGACTGTATGGACACAGCTCACAGCGGAGTGTCCCCATGACTGTATGGACACAGGCTCAGGGGAGTGTCCCCATTACTGTAAGGACACAGCTCACAGGGGAGTGTCCCCATTACTGTATGGACACAGGCTCAGGGGAGTGTCCCCATTACTGTATGGACACAGCTCACAGGGGAGTGTCCCCATTACTGTATGGACACAGGCACAGGGGAGTGTCCCCATTACTGTATGGACACAGGCACAGGGGAGTGTCCCCATTACTGTATGGACACAGGCTCAGGGGAGTGTCCCCATTACTGTATGGACACAGCTCACAGGGGAGTGTCCCCATTACTGTATGGACACAGGCACAGGGGAGTGTCCCCATTACTGTATGGACACAGCTCACAGGGGATGTCCCCATTACTGTATGGACACAGGCACAGGGGGGTGTCCCCATGACTGTATGGACACAGGCACAGGGGATGTCCCCATTACTGTATGGACACAGGCACAGGGGATGTCCCCATTACTGTATGGACACAGCTCACAGGGGATGTCCCCATTACTGTATGGACACAGCTCACAGGGGATGTCCCCATTACTGTATGGACACAGGCACAGGGGATGTCCCCATTACTGTATGGACACAGGCACAGGGCAGTGTCCCCATTACTGTATGGACACAGCTCACAGGGGAGTGTCCCCATTACTGTATGGACACAGGCACAGAGGAGTGTCCCCATTACTGTATGGACACAGCTCACAGGGGAGTGTCCCCATTACTGTATGGACACAGGCACAGAGGAGTGTCCCCATTACTGTATGGACACAGCTCACAGGGGATGTCCCCATTACTGTATGGACACAGGCACAGGGGATGTCCCTATTACTGTATGGACACAGGCACAGGGGATGTCCCCATTACTGTATGGACACAGCTCACAGGGGAGTGTCCCCATTACTGTATGGACACAGCTCACAGGGGATGTCCCCATTACTGTATGGACACAGGCACAGGGGATGTCCCCATGACTGTATGGACACAGCTCACAGGGGATGTCCCCATTACTGTATGGACACAGCTCACAGGGGATGTCCCCATGACTGTATGGACACAGGCACAGAGGAGTGTCCCCATTACTGTATGGACACAGGCACAGGGGATGTCCCCATGACTGTATGGACACAGGCACAGAGGAGTGTCCCCATTACTGTATGGACACAGCTCACAGGGCAGTGTCCCCATTACTGTATGGACACAGGCACAGAGGAGTGTCCCCATTACTGTATGGACACAGGCACAGGGGCTGTCCCCATTACTGTATGGACACAGGCACAGGGGATGTCCCCATTACTGTATGGACACAGCTCACAGGGGATGTCCCCATTACTGTATGGACACAGGCACAGGGCAGTGTCCCCATTACTGTATGGACACAGCTCACAGGGGAGTGTCCCCATTACTGTATGGACACAGCTCACAGGGGAGTGTCCCCATGACTGTATGGACACAGCTCACAGGGGATGTCCCCATTACTGTATGGACACAGCTCACAGGGGATGTCCCCATTACTGTATGGACACAGGCACAGAGGAGTGTCCCCATTACTGTATGGACACAGCTCACAGGGCAGTGTCCCCATTACTGTATGGACACAGGCACAGAGGAGTGTCCCCATTACTGTATGGACACAGGCACAGGGGCTGTCCCCATTACTGTATGGACACAGGCACAGGGGATGTCCCCATTACTGTATGGACACAGGCACAGAGGAGTGTCCCCATGACTGTATGGACACAGCTCACAGGGGATGTCCCCATTACTGTATGGACACAGCTCACAGGGCAGTGTCCCCATTACTGTATGGACACAGGCACAGAGGAGTGTCCCCATTACTGTATGGACACAGGCACAGGGGATGTCCCCATTACTGTATGGACACAGCTCACAGGGGCTGTCCCCATTACTGTATGGACACAGGCACAGGGCAGTGTCCCCATTACTGTATGGACACAGGCACAGGAGTGTCCCCATTACTGTATGGACACAGGCACAGGGGCTGTCCCCATTACTGTATGGACACAGGCACAGGGGCTGTCCCCATTACTGTATGGACACAGGCACAGGGGCTGTCCCCATTACTGTATGGACACAGGCACAGGGCAGTGTCCCCATTACTGTATGGACACAGGCACAGGAGTGTCCCCATTACTGTATGGACACAGCTCACAGGGGATGTCCCCATTACTGTATGGACACAGGCACAGAGGAGTGTCCCCATTACTGTATGGACACAGGCACAGGGGATGTCCCCATTACTGTATGGACACAGGCACAGAGGAGTGTCCCCATTACTGTATGGACACAGCTCACAGGGGAGTGTCCCCATTACTGTATGGACACAGGCACAGAGGGAGTGTCCCCATTACTGTATGGACACAGGCACAGGGGATGTCCCCATTACTGTATGGACACAGGCACAGGGGATGTCCCCATTACTGTATGGACACAGCTCACAGGGGATGTCCCCATGACTGTATGGACACAGGCACAGAGGAGTGTCCCCATTACTGTATGGACACAGCTCACAGGGGAGTGTCCCCATTACTGTATGGACACAGCTCACAGGGGAGTGTCCCCATGACTGTATGGACACAGGCACAGGGGATGTCCCCATGACTGTATGGACACAGGCACAGGGGAGTGTCCCCATTACTGTATGGACACAGGCACAGGGGATGTCCCCATTACTGTATGGACACAGCTCACAGGGGAGTGTCCCCATTACTGTATGGACACAGCTCACAGGGGATGTCCCCATTACTGTATGGACACAGCTCACAGAGGAGTGTCCCCATTACTGTATGGACACAGCTCACAGGGAGTGTCCCCATTACTGTATGGACACAGGCACAGAGGAGTGTCCCCATTACTGTATGGACACAGGCACAGAGGAGTGTCCCCATGACTGTATGGACACAGGCACAGGGGAGTGTCCCCATTACTGTATGGACACAGCTCACAGGGCAGTGTCCCCATTACTGTATGGACACAGGCTCACAGGGGAGTGTCCCCATTACTGTATGGACACAGCTCACAGGGGATGTCCCCATTACTGTATGGACACAGGCACAGGGGAGTGTCCCCATTACTGTATGGACACAGCTCACAGGGCAGTGTCCCCATTACTGTATGGACACAGCTCACAGGGGATGTCCCCATTACTGTATGGACACAGCTCACAGGGGAGTGTCCCCATTACTGTATGGACACAGCTCACAGGGGATGTCCCCATGACTGTATGGACACAGCTCACAGGGGAGTGTCCCCATTACTGTATGGACACAGCTCACAGGGCAGTGTCCCCATGACTGTATGGACACAGCTCACAGGGGATGTCCCCATTACTGTATGGACACAGCTCACAGGGCAGTGTCCCCATTACTGTATGGACACAGGCTCACAGGGGATGTCCCCATTACTGTATGGACACAGCTCACAGGGCAGTGTCCCCATTACTGTATGGACACAGGCACAGGGGAGTGTCCCCATTACTGTATGGACACGGGCACAGGGGATGTCCCCATGACTGTATGGACACAGCTCACAGGGGATGTCCCCATTACTGTATGGACACAGCTCACAGGGGCAGTGTCCCCATTACTGTATGGACACGGGCACAGGGGATGTCCCCATGACTGTATGGACACAGGCACAGGGGATGTCCCCATTACTGTATGGACACAGCTCACAGGGGCAGTGTCCCCATGACTGTATGGACACAGGCTCACAGGGGATGTCCCCATTACTGTATGGACACAGCTCACAGGGCAGTGTCCCCATTACTGTATGGACACAGGCTCACAGGGGATGTCCCCATTACTGTATGGACACAGCTCACAGGGGATGTCCCCATGACTGTATGGACACAGGGCACAGGGAGTGTCCCCATTACTGTATGGACACAGGGCACAGGGGATGTCCCCATGACTGTATGGACACAGCTCACAGGGGATGTCCCCATGACTGTATGGACACAGGCACAGGGGATGTCCCCATTACTGTATGGACACAGCTCACAGGGCAGTGTCCCCATTACTGTATGGACACAGCTCACAGGGAGTGTCCCCATTACTGTATGGACACGGGCACAGGGGAGTGTCCCCATTACTGTATGGACACGGGCACAGGGGATGTCCCCATTACTGTATGGACACAGGCTCACAGGGGAGTGTCCCCATTACTGTATGGACACAGCTCACAGGAGAGTGTCCCCATTA
Organism: Luscinia megarhynchos; assembly: GCA_034336665.1. Taxonomy (NCBI): domain Eukaryota; kingdom Metazoa; phylum Chordata; class Aves; order Passeriformes; family Muscicapidae; genus Luscinia; species Luscinia megarhynchos. The sequence goes on along the minus strand of CM067569.1, from coordinate 33,461,812 downwards.
CTGTATGGACACAGGCACAGGGGATGTCCCCATGACTGTATGGACACAGGCACAGGGGATGTCCCCATTACTGTATGGACACAGCTCACAGGGGATGTCCCCATTACTGTATGGACACAGCTCACAGGGGCAGTGTCCCCATTACTGTATGGACACAGGGCACAGGGGCAGTGTCCCCATTACTGTATGGACACAGGCACAGGGGATGTCCCCATTACTGTATGGACACAGCTCACAGGGGAGTGTCCCCATTACTGTATGGACACAGCTCACAGAGGAGTGTCCCCATTACTGTATGGACACAGCTCACAGGGGATGTCCCCATGACTGTATGGACACAGCTCACAGGGCAGTGTCCCCATTACTGTATGGACACAGGCACAGGGGATGTCCCCATGACTGTATGGACACAGCTCACAGGGGATGTCCCCATGACTGTATGGACACAGGGCACAGGGGAGTGTCCCCATTACTGTATGGACACAGCTCACAGGGGCAGTGTCCCCATTACTGTATGGACACAGGCTCACAGGGGATGTCCCCATTACTGTATGGACACAGGCTCACAGGGAGTGTCCCCATTACTGTATGGACACAGCTCACAGGGGCAGTGTCCCCATTACTGTATGGACACAGGCTCACAGGGGATGTCCCCATTACTGTATGGACACAGCTCACAGGGGATGTCCCCATGACTGTATGGACACAGCTCACAGGGGGATATCCCCATTACTGTATGGACACAGCTCACAGGGGGAGTGTCCCCATGACTGTATGGACACAGGCACAGAGGAGTGTCCCCCATGACTGTATGGACACAGCTCTGGCACCCAGGGGATGTCCCCATTACTGTATGGACACAGCTCCCTGGCACCCAGGGGATGTCCCCATGACTGTATGGACACTGGCACACAGGGGATGTCCCCACTATTGCATGGTCACAGCTCACAGGGGATGTCCCCATGACTGTATGGACACAGGCACAGAGGGGATGTCCCCTTTTTTGCAGGGACACGGCTCCCTGGCACACAGGGGATGTCCCCACTCTTGCAGGGACACGGCTCCCTGGCACACATGGGATGTCCCTACTATTGCAGGGTCACAGCTCCCTGGTACCCAGGGGATGTCCCCACTATTGCAGGGACACTGGCACACAGGGGATGTCCCCATTTTTGCAGGGACACAGCTCCCTGGCACACAGGGGATGTCCCCATTTTTGCAGGGACACAGCTCCCTGGCACACAGGGGATGTCCCCACTATTGCAGGGACACAGCTCCCTGGCACACAGGGGATGTCCCCACTATTGCATGGACACTGGCACACAGGGGTTGTCCCCATTTTTGCAGGGACACGGCTCCCTGGCTGGCTGGTCTCCTGCAGGGCAGGCACGGGCATGGCCACAGTAATGATGTCAGAGCCTCCTGGGGCTGGCATCCTTCGTTCTGCCCGTGGATATTGCATCACTCACACTGGTGCTGCCTTTTGCCTGCCTCATGACCAGTGTGTGCTCTGTGCAGGGAGGAGATCGCACCAGCTGTGTCAGCTGTGTGTTTGTAGCTGATGTTCTCAGAGTGGGGATTGACCCTCCCGCCCTGGTGAGAAGCCAGTCTGACAGCCCCCTGGGCAGGGCACACCCTGGCTGGGAGCTTGGCTGGCCCCACAGGGGCTGTGTCAGCCACATTCTGAAATGCTTGTTTGGGTTTGGGAGAGCTGCATTCCAAATGCATAAAGAAACAAGCGTGGCACTGAATTAACATTCAGCTAATGAAGAACAGACAGGAGTAATTGCTGCTGTTTTAGTGAGGGAATGCTGAGCACAGCAACCAAAGGCAAAGCCATCACAGTACCTGGTTCTGTGCTTGAAGTGCTGTGAGGTCACACCAATGCCCTGGGCACGTGGGAGTGTGCAGCTCAGTCTGGCTGCTCAGAGGGCAGCAGTAAAACATCTGCTTGTCACCTTGGGAAGTGGAGCCTGAAGCAGAACTTACCCAGATTTTAAGCACAGCAACACCAGTGGAAATTGTGAATTAATTTACCAATGCTGGGGTTTGCAGTTAATCACTTACTGCTGAAATGGAGCCAGGCCCCAAGAGAGATGAAGCCTGAAATTGTGTCTGCCTAAACTTAGGCCTTTCTTTCCACTTGGTGGTTCCATTCCATTAATGCAGCCTTAGACCTTGCACCTTCCGGTTTCCTCCATCTCAGACTGGGCTGCTTGATTTGCTCGTGCAGTTTATAGGGAATTCACAGGTCAGAAAGCAGGTGACTCACCCTGCTTGTCCTTTAACTGCAGAAAGGGAGTTATTTCTCCTGAATGAAAAGATGATCCCATCTGATAGTGTTGCTGCTGTATTGTTGGTCTTGTTCCCATGTTTGGATTATTAAATAGCATATTAAATTGCACCATGCATTTGTAGAACATGCTGAATTTATAACTCACAGGACTGTTTTTTTCCTCTAAAATTCCCACATTTCTCACCTGGTAAAGCTGAGATGAAATTTTAGGTTGTGTTTAGTTCATCAGTAAAAAGCTTCTTTTTCTCCTGGCATTTCTCTTCCAGAAAGCTCAGCAGCAAGCATTGCCTGCAGCCTGTCTCTTTAGAGATGGAATGGTTCAGTCCTGCTCAGCCTGTGGGACTGCCAGATAGCTCAGGGCTTTGGCAGCTTCTCCCTGGCAGAGTTTGGGTTTGGGCTGTGATACATTTCCTCTCCTTTTTGTTTATTCTTGGGTATGTTGATGAGCTCTGAGATTTATCCACTGCCTGGGGAAGAAAAAAGGTTGTGTAGTATTAATTCCCAAAAAAATACCATCCTCCGATACAAAGAGAAGGTAGGAGGATCAATTGAAATTCCTGTCAGGGACCATTCAGCAACCCACACAAATAGCTTTGCACAAAGATGGAGCATAGTATTCTTTGAGGACTCATGGTGCTGCATCACAGGCATTGCTGAGCATTGGCCTGCCTCTCACAGTGCTGCTTCTTTGTATCCTCTTCATTTCTTTTCCTTCCCCTTCTGTTTTCACTCCTTTTCTGTTTTCTCTCTTCTTGCCTTAGTTTGTCCTGTGTTGTTTATATGCAGATTCTCTTCTCCTGCCTCACACTTAGATGGTGTAGGAATTGTCTTCTTTAAAGCCTGAAAGCTGGTCTCCCCACAGGCTGTCAGTCTCTTTGGAAAAGGGTAACTAATACAGAAATTCTGATTCTGATCTGACCTGAGGTAAGTGCAGCAATCAATGTACTCTGAAGATTCTGAACTAACTCTATCACTGTCTCCTGTGCAGGTCAGGATTAACTTCAAATGATTGCCAGTGTTGATTTGTCTGACCTGTTCTTGGAAACACCCACAGCTGGCAGCTGGAGAGTGCCTTCAAGCAGTCAGTCCCACTCCATTCCCTTTAGAAGGTTCTTCCTTAAATCCCCTCCACACACCTCTCATGGCACCTTAAAGCACTTCCATCAAGGATGGATGGTCTCCTGCTTGTTTCCTGCAGACTTAAAGCTTGCCTTTGTTTTGGTTTTTTTCCCACCGTGCTGATGCTTGTTGGATCTGTTCTCCAGCTGTGTCCTTCCTTTGGGAGGGGCAGTGCCCAGCACTTGATGCAGTACTTGCGCTGGAGGCTCAGCTCTCAGTGGAAGGGAGGGCACATTTCATAAGGTTTGCTGTCTTTGTGCCTTCAGGTGCTTACAACAGTCTGCTGGCCTTTGTTTGCAGGAATGTGATGCTGCTGCATCCCCTTTAGCCTGTGCTCCCCTGTAATTCCTGGTGCTTTTCTAGCAAGTATTTATCATGGGTGTTTTCTCTTTGCATAAAAAAAGTACCCACGTTCTGTTCTGTTGTTGTAAGAAAGACTTTTCAGAATCTATTGCCATGGGATAAAAATATTTCTATCAGTGCCAGTTACTGATTAAATTTAGGCAGCTTATGGTTAATTTGTGTTTAGATTTATTAGTTCTTGCTGTTCACTTACTGTTCACTTGCTGTTCACTTACTGTTCAAGTCAGATAATACTGGAGATGTCTGAAGGACTGATTTCAGCCCATGCAATGAAACAAGATTTTACTGAGTTGTCATTATTCAGCTTTGTAGGTACCATAGTTTAAAAAAAAGGGTAGTGGGGGGTTTGTGTCCCAAAGTGAGCAGTGAGAACCTCCAAAATTCCCTAGTTGTTTAAGCAAGTGCCCTCTGGTTTATTGCAGCTACAATAACCAGAGCATTAGAAAGTGTGACCTATGAGAAGAACACCAAATGTGTTTGTCCTAATTAGCCCAGAGAACAGAGAGCCAAAGGGGAGGGAAGGGAAGATGGGATAGCTGTTCTCATTGATGTGAAATGTTGTTGCACAAGACTGGGGAAAATCTGTGTAACATACTCATAATGCATACAAAGAGAATAAACTCTGACCACAAGGGGAAGAGTCAGTTTGGACATGAAGAAAACCAAATTTCATACATTGGATTTTGGATAATTTTCATATCTATTAGAGGCTCTGGTGCTTGACTTTGTTCCAGTTTTGTCTCTGTCAGTCTGTTAGCAGATGACAGAGTTGTGTTGAGTCTCTCCTGTTTCACTGGGCAGAAGAGGCTGTCAAAGCTGCATATTGTGAAAAAATGTACAAAGTACTGACCTGAACAACTTTCTCATGTGATGACTTAGAGGGGAATATTCTGTACTGCCTTTCACAGAACTTGGTCATGAAACCTTCCCAGATGGAAGAATTCATTTCATGTACAAACAGGAATTTTAGCATCTACAAAATTCTAAGAAAATCATGCAATAAGTAATTTTTTTCAGAAGCTAGGCCTGAACTAGTGTTCTTTGAGGGGCAGTTGTGGGGGCTGTGTGTATTTAATTCCACTTTTTTTTGGAGAGCCTGTGTGGAAATGAAGGCTCTCAGCCTCCCAAAGCAGAATGAAATTAGTGATTTGGGACATGGAGGCTGGTTTGCACAGAGATGGCCTTGATGGGTTCCTTAGTTCCACGTCAGCTGGCACTGGTCATTCACTTGGACATTATTGGTTACTGAATGGCTGAGGGTGGGTGGATGTGTGTTAAAAGCAGGAATGAAAGTGATGGACACAGGATTCACGGCTAGGGTGGTTTTATTTCCATTGTCTGAGTGTCTGGGAGGAATAGCTGCTAAGGCAGAAATTTGTGCTTAACAATTGTCAGGTCCTGGTGGGAGTGTGTGGGAGGGATGACAGCAGTGGTAGCTGTACTTGAGAAGCAGGCTGTGCATTACAGTGTGCATTTTTCAGTGAGCCATGAGTTTGTGATGGACAGCCTTGCTCTTTGTACCTTTTCTAAAGATCTGTTTTGCTTGCAGCTCAGATATACAGAGAGTCGGTGGAGACTGAAGAGGCTTGAGCAGATGTTGAGGTTGTAGTTAATAATTTCATATACTCCAGTTTGAGAAATGCACTTACCATTGGCAGCCTTTTGCTGAGGAATATATTAATCTATCCAAGGGAATTTCTTTAGTATGATCATTTAGCATAATTCATGTAACAGAAACAGATTGATTTGACGTGTTAGAAATCTTTGCTGAGGGGTCTACCATTTCTCAGGCTTTATTCATCTGATGAACCTACGTTTCTTGTGGAATTCTGAACTGTTTCTTTTTGTCTCTTGTTTCTTGTCCTTTCTGAGCCCTGAAATGTTTTTAACACAGTCAAACTGAAAAATTTGCTGCATCTTTTTTACCTTTAATATATTGATGTATTCCAAAAGCAGTTTATTTCTGCATTTCATCTACCTGGAAACAATGGTTTTGTCTTGGCTTTGGGATATACTCTCCTCCACAAGAAATGGAGGCTTCTGGAGAGGAAAGGGAGATTCTGCAGGAAGGCAGACTCTGCCATGTGGTTTTAAGTATGATTCCAGCTGGGGAGCTTCTCAGGACACTAAGGCCATGGCACTGCAGGCACTGATGGGAGTGAGCAGCCTGTGCCTGGTCACATTGTTCCTCTGGCCTTTATTAAAAATGGGAACCACTGTGGATTTTCACACAGCAAAACTTAGAGCAGCTCTCTGCTGCCTTTGGGGTTAGCCAGGCCAACAGTAAAGATGCTTTAGTTTATCTTTAACACACACAGTTGAGAGAAGAAAACAAGGTCTAATCTCTGCTCATTTTCACATGTTGAGGTGATGTTTAGAAATCTATTTCAATCATATATAAGGCCATATATAGTTTGCTTTATGAAGATTACTAGTGGAAGAACAATGGCTTATTTAGTTTTCATGATCCATTTTTAAACAGCCTAACAAATATTTCCATTAGAAATGAAATGTCTTAATTAGCTTCCCACTAGATGGAGCAAATGTATGTCAACCCAGCAGAGGAAACAGGGGTTATGTTTTAGATTGCTGAAGAACAAATCACTTGTATTAAAACCTACTGTTCTATTCTTGTTAATTATTAGTTTTCTGAGTTTAAAACGGAAGCTTCTAAGCCATATGGTGATTTTCCCTACTTAATAAACATAAGCAAAGGCTGTGCTTTGCATGAAGCCATGCATCAGTTGTCGTGGTTCTTGTGGAATCAAGGAGGGGCTTGGATTACAGCAGAGTTCTGTGATTGTAATACCTATGTTTGATTGTGTTTTGTTCTTAGGGATTTGAAATTCTTTTTTGAAAGTTATACTCCAAAAAGTGCTTCCTTGTAATAAAATAACTGGAACAAAGTAAAGCTTCCAGGTCCCTAAATGAGTCCTCAGGTAACCTGTGAAGGATTTGCACCCCTGCAATCTTAGCTGATTTCTGGTCATGCTGTTGGTTTTATGAAACTGTTACCTTGTTAGTAAATCCTACCATGCTCTCTTTCGACCTTTTCAGCTGCAGTACCATTACTGGATGGGATTTTCAGGCTGCTCTCAAGTTTCTCCCAACTTTTTAGAATTAAAGATGCATTCAGAACTTTTATACATCATAAGTAGGTCAGTATTTCCAGCAGTAAATCCCTTGAGTCGCTGCAGGCATGACGTGTGAGTGGCATACGTACAAAGTACTGTTGTGAAAGGAAAGAGGGAGCAATGAAAGCAGGGCCAACATGCATGTTCCCAGCATAAAAAATGTACCTTGGGATAGAAAACAGGTGCTGGAACTCCCAGGGCCAATTTCCTTAGCATGCCAAGTTCACAGTTGTTCTTTGAAAGGATTTTCAGGGGGCAGCACTCAGAGTTTTCACTCGAGGCTCTTGAGTCCCACTGCTCAGCTCAGCTGTTCCCATCTCCTGGCTGGTGGCTGGCAGGCTGTTCCCCTCATTGCCCAGTGAGACCTGGAAGCACAGCAACTGTCACATGGAGGCAGGATATTGATCTGCCTTGCTGTCTCTAATGGTGATTTGTTTTAACTTCTCTGCTCTTCATCTGGAGCAGAGTGGTGTAAGAGGAGCTGTGAAATGAGCAGCCAAAACCTCCAAGCATCCAATAACAACAAGGCGACTTTTACCCCATGCTGTGAGTTCACAGCATTTCTTAGTTTTAAAACCTCTATTCTTTATCCTGTAACACCTTTGATTATTGAAAACAGTTTAATCTTTCAGTGACAAAGGCCACCACTTATAATTAAATTCTTTGTTCTTCACCAAAGTTTGTATTTTCACTGATCTTAATGGGAATTGCAACTTCAGTATCTAAAGAAGTATTTTGCAGAATTTTCTCTGTTAGTAACAAGAAATGTTTAGTACCTACATTGGAAAATGAAAATGTGTATGGACTGTGGAAGGGTAATGATTTTCCCATTGTTTGATGACAAATTCCTTGCCAGGGCTTGGTGACAATACTGCTATGAAAGACAGAATTCTGCTCTCTGGCTTAATTAATCATTTGTTGTTTTTCTGTTAACAATATCCCCAGTAATGTGGTATGCTAAAGATACCATTTTAAGGGAACTGCCACGATTAGATTTCAAGAATAGACATGTGATTGTCTTTAACAGAGGGGATGGTATTTACCATAGTATTGAGGTGTCACAATATTGACAGATTAAGAACACAGTATTTTAATTTGACTTTCATGATGCGGGGTTTATTGTTCTCAACACTCAACTGCTTTTAGCAAAAACATGATAAGTACTTTAAATGACTAGATAGCAACAATTATGTGAGGCTCTTACTCAGCTAGTCAGAAAAGATAAACAGTGCTTGCAGTTTCTTCTCTTTCTAGTGCATCAAAACTCTTGCTCTGGCAGTGTGTCATCTGGCAGAATTAAGTGTGAGATAATGGTGATGTTGTGACTAATACACAGAAATATCACTCAGTAGGTAAATATTTGCAGAGCGTGGTATTTTTGCATTTGTGACACATGTACTGTGGTTTGTTACACTGAGTGACATGCAGCCTGACAGGATGAAATGTTCAAAATGCCCACAGTAGAGCAGACAATCTCTGCAAAGCCATTGTGTGCTCACTGAGGGACATAACAGACAAACTGATCCTCCTGGAGTGCACGCAGGCATTGCTGCTGTGCTGCAGGATTTACATGGCACAAATAACTGCGTTTGCAGGAGTAAAATAGAGACATCACTCACCAGCTTAGCTCCTGCTCAGGTGTTAGTCTGCTCTGCATTTTAGTATTGATCTGTGAAAAAAGAATGACTGATGGGGCTGTGGAAACCAAGATAAAGTGTAAGAGCATATGATGGCAGTGTGAAGGTCAGCACTTAATTGGATGTTAGATAAGAGGAGGTATCTTCCTTTCACACCATGATGCCTGTTTGTCCATTTACATTGTGTATCTTGAGATTTTGGAACTGGCTCTGCATTATGTTCTAGCAGCTGAGACCCTGTATTGGCAGGATTGATGGTTCCATGGGTTGTATGTGACCTTTACAAGCAAATGGTAGAGATAAAGGTCTTTGGATAATCACTTTGGAGTAGGGTTTGCATAAAGAACTTGGTGTTGGAGAAGATGCTGTGAAACTTAGCCAAATAAATTGTTCTACAAAGCTTGGACTAAAAAATAAACCAAATAAGATAAACCAAAAAGCCCATTTGCAACCAGTTTAGAAAAACTGGCAGAGATCTAAAGAGTAGGGCCAGACCTTGGTTTTATTATTCTCTTTAAAATCCTTGTAGAAAAGCAAATTAAAAGGTTTGTCATCAGCGAGTGGTTTTGGTTTCATAGATGAAAAGGTAATTCATATCCCAAATCACCTGGGTGCAATAGTAATGACTTGCTGTTGTGGCTTGGAGTTGAGTACCAGCAAGGTGTCAAATCCATCAGCATTAGACTTTGCTACAAATACAGCTTTGAGTCCTCAGCCTGAGTCTTCAGCAGCAAACCCACTGAGAATGCAGATGTATTACAATCAGTGGAATGTGAAAAGGAGTGCATGCTGCTTGTGTAGCTTGTCAGGCACAGTAATGGAATTACAGCCTAGAATGGATGTGGAGGAAGACACCTGAATGGGTTTTTGTCAGGATCAGCAGAGGCTGTTCCCAAAGGCCAGGGATCTCCTGCAGCCCTGGGCTGGGGCTGGGGCTGGGCAGGTGTCCTGTGCACCCTCGTGCCCTGCCCCTCCTGCCAGCTGCTCCATCCCCCTGTTTGGAGTGCAGGCTGCTCAGCCTTCGTCTTGGGCATGAGCTCTCCCCTCCTCCAGCACCTCTGCAGGAGACTGTTCAAGAGTTCTGCTCCTGTGGCCGCTGGAAACTGATTTTTTTCCATTCAAATTTGTTTCTAAGCTCCGTTTATCACTGTGTTACACGAGTCTGTAGGTTGTTACTGACTGGAGTCTTGTCCTTCATTTACCCCTCAGCATTCTTCCTTACATTTGCTGGAAATTCCACACTTTTTATGTCTCACAGTGACTTTGCCATCTATGCCTTGTATTCATTGTGCCACTGACTACAGTACTCAGATCTCTCCCTCTTGTGTCACTTGCACTTGATAAGATGCCTGTTAGGAGTCTTAAACACCTCTCTCAGCTTCCCTCCTTGTTTCTCACTGTGTCTTCCTGCCGTGCAGTTGTCCCTGTGCACAGTTTCTGTTCACTGATGCTAGCACACTGGTTGGTGTTGCAGGCCCTCACGGTCATAGCAGCTTAACCCCCTTCCAGTAGCCATGTGTTGGCACATGGAATACTCATGTGAGCAGATCCTGGCGTGTCTCAGCATGTAATAAATAGTGGGTAGGTTGGTTTTGTTTTTCTGAATTCTGTGGTGCCAGCAGTTCAGAAGGTGGCAGCTCTGGGCTTTGGTTTCTGCCAGCATTTAGCCCACGAGGGGCTTGGGTGAGCAGCACTGGAGCCCGAGTCAGTGCTCTGGAGAGGGAATCCCTGTGCCAGTGCAGCTGGGAGATCTCTGCTCTGCACTTTGCTCTTTGTACAGTGCCAGATCAGATGGATACAGTGAGGGTTTCATCTTTGGAAAGCTTACCTGACACTGCCATTGAGAGGTGTCGTACCCTGCTGTCCTCTTCCATGTTGGGGCTGGTAATACTTAGCCTGACTTCACAGTGAAACAGTATCAGTGGAATTCTACAAAATTCTCTTGATGGCCCTAAAATAACCATTCTGCAAATACATACAGTTTGTTGTGGGGTAATAATGGTATGATGCTCTTAAAGACATTACCTAAAATTCACCTATGCATAATGTGACCGTCTTCAAGTTACGAACTATTCTGCCCTGTCCCAACATTCTGAAATTCTCTTTTATAGAAGAAAGAAACTCTATATTGGAAGTGTGGGATTCTCAAATATCTGTTCATCCAGGAAGAAATGGTGCTCTGCTGCCGTGAATTCAGATTTATCATCACTGGGGGGAAAATTTCCATACTAATTTTATCAAAATCCAAGAATTACAGTGTGGTTTTTAAAATTGTATTAATAACCCAAGTATAGTCTAAAAGGAAAATTATTTCTTTTTCCTGTAAACTTTATCAAGGCTCTTACCTGCCTGAGGGAGTCAGTGTAATCCTGAGAAGCTGAATTTACTCTGTTTTAATATTCTTTTTGTTATTCCTCTAATAAGAGTGTCCCTAAATGTTTCAATTAGGGACTTTGTGATGGTTTTTAATTGCAGGGATATCCACCACCACCAAAATTTATTTTTGCTTTCATACTGCAGCTTTTTCCAACAACTTTTGTGTGGGAACAGCCGTTGGCTACTGTGGAATTCTTACTAGATCTAATTTCAGTATTAAAACTGAGACTTCATCCCAGTGTTAGTCTTTATCTGAAAAGACGATGTTCCTTTCCCCCACCTGGGCAGTGTAGTGTTAGGCTTATCTTTGTCCCAAAAATTGATTGCCTGTTTTCTTGAGGAAGTTCAGGTGTATTTATCACCCCCAGTGTTCTATTTCTGCCAGCTTGTGCACCAACACTGAGTTATTTCTTGCCGTGCTAGCTCATGGAAACGATGATTTTCTTCAGTGAGTGAAATTGTCTGTGTGCTGCTGAACAGTGGAGTGCTGCTGGAACCTTGTTTCAAGGCTGCTCTGGTTTATGTACCACCCTCTGACCACAGAGGCTCTGTCCCAGAGGACACAAATGCATGCAGGTGGATTAATTCAGGTTACTGCAGGGCCATTACCGTGCCAGGCACCCAGAAAGAAAACTACAGAGCCCTGCAGTGTCCCTCTCAACAGGTATTCTTTGTCTATGCCTCAAGAGTAAAAACATGAAGGTGAAGAATATACAGCAATTATGCATTTAAAACATTATACTTGATTGGAAATTGGGTAAAAGTAGTGGCTGGGTTTCTTTCTGCCTGTCTTCTGCTGAGATTATGTGATAGTCCTGGTCTTGTCATGCTTCTCTTCATATCAGGCTTGTGGGGGACTCAGGACATCAGCATTTCCCTCTAATTGGAACTCTAGATGTCAAGGTGCTGGTAGATCTGTCACAAACTTTGTACAGCTTGGTTTTGTGTATTTTTGCTTCTTAAAAATGTGAATTTGCTTGATAGAGGAAAATTTCTTCAGTGCCCTACTACATTGGTATAGCCAGTATTATTTAAGTGGTTCATAATCCCAAAAACCTTGTATACTTCATTGTGCGGTGTTTTGCTGGTAGAAGAATCTTGTTTATAATGTTTTATTTAGTGTCCTTTAGAAAGTCATGTTCATTGTGGGTTGTTTTGCTATGTTATTTGTGGTAAAATTCAGAACTTCTGCATGGAGCCTTTTTTTTAAATAATATTTTGGTAAAAGGCAAGCAGTAAATAAATCTGAAGACTGGCTGATTGGTGTTGGTCAGAGCAGGTCTTAGACCCAATGTGATGTGTTTGAGTGAGCACCCAGGGGCTCACAGAGTGACCATTTGCTGCCCTCACAAAGTGACCCTTCACTGCCCACACACAGTGACCCTTCACTGCTCACACAGTGACCCTTCACTGCTCACACAGTGACCCTTCACTGCTCACACACAGTGACCCTTCACTGCACACAGTGACCCTTCACTGCTCACACAGTGACCCTTCACTGCCCACACAGTGACCCTTCACTGCTCACACAGTGACCCTTCACTGCTCACACACAGTGACCCTTCACTGCTCACACACAGTGACCCTTCACTGCCTCACACAGTGACCCTTCACTGCCTCACACAGTGACCCTTCACTGCCCTCACACAGTGACCCTTCACTGCTCACACAGTGACCCTTCACTGCCCTCACACAGTGACCCTTCACTGCTCACACACAGTGACCCTTCACTGCTCACACAGTGACCCTTCACTGCTCACACACAGTGACCCTTCACTGCTCACACAGTGACCCTTCACTGCTCACACAGTGACCCTTCACTGCTCACACACAGTGACCCTTCACTGCCCACACAGTGACCCTTCACTGCCCTCACACACAGTGACCCTTCACTGCCCTCACACAGTGACCCTTCACTGCCCACACACAGTGACCCTTCACTGCTCACACAGTGACCCTTCACTGCCCTCACACAGTGACCCTTCACTGCTCACACAGTGACCCTTCACTGCTCACACACAGTGACCCTTCACTGCTCACACAGTGACCCTTCACTGCCCTCACACACAGTGACCCTTCACTGCCCTCACACACAGTGACCCTTCACTGCTCACACAGTGACCCTTCACTGCTCACACACAGTGACCCTTCACTGCTCACACAGTGACCCTTCACTGCCCTCACACAGTGACCCTTCACTGCTCACACAGTGACCCTTCACTGCCCTCACACACAGTGACCCTTCACTGCCCTCACACAGTGACCCTTCACTGCCCACACAGTGACCCTTCACTGCTCACACACAGTGACCCTTCACTGCTCACACAGTGACCCTTCACTGCCCTCACACACAGTGACCCTTCACTGCCCACACAGTGACCCTTCACTGCTCACACACAGTGACCCTTCACTGCTCACACACAGTGACCCTTCACTGCCCTCACACAGTGACCCTTCACCGCTCACACAGTGACCCTTCACCGCTCACAGTGACCCTTCACTGCCCTCACACAGTGACCCTTCACTGCTCACACAGTGACCCTTCACTGCCTCACACACAGTGACCCTTCACTGCCCTCACACAGTGACCCTTCACTGCTCACACACAGTGACCCTTCACTGCTCACACACAGTTACCCTTCACTGCCCTCACACAGTGACCCTTCTCTGCTCACACACAGTGACCCTTCACTGCCCTCACACAGTGACCCTTCACCGCTCACACAGTGACCCTTCACCGCTCACACACAGTGACCCTTCACTGCTCACACACAGTGACCCTTCACTGCCCTCACACAGTGACCCTTCACTGCTCTCACACAGTGACCCTTCACTGCTCACACAGTGACCCTTCACTGCCCTCACACAGTGACCCTTCACTGCCTCACACACAGTGACCCTTCACTGCCTCACACAGTGACCCTTCACTGCCCTCACACAGTGACCCTTCACTGCTCACATATCGCGACCCCTTCACCGCTCACACACAGTGACCCTTCACTGCTCACACAGTGACCCTTCACTGCCCACACACAGTGACCCTTCACTGCTCACACAGTGACCCTTCACTGCTCACACAGTGACCCTTCACTGCCCTCACACAGTGACCCTTCACCGCTCACACAGTGACCCTTCACCGCTCACAGTGACCCTTCACTGCCCACAGTGACCCTTCACTGCTCACACAGTGACCCTTCACTGCCTCACACAGTGACCCTTCACTGCTCACACACAGTGACCCTTCACTGCTCACACAGTGACCCTTCACTGCTCACACAGTGACCCTTCACTGCCCTCACACACAGTGACCCTTCACTGCCTCACACAGTGACCCTTCACCGCTCACACAGTGACCCTTCACTGCCCTCACACAGTGACCCTTCACTGCTCACACACAGTGACCCTTCACTGCCTCACACAGTGACCCTTCACCGCCCACACAGTGACCCTTCACCGTTCACACAGTGACCCTTCACCGCTCACACAGTGACCCTTCACTGCTCACACACAGTGACCCTTCACTGCCCTCACACAGTGACCCTTCACTGCCCACACAGTGACCCTTCACCGCTCACACAGTGACCCTTCACTGCCCTCACACAGTGACCCTTCACCGCTCACACAGTGACCCTTCACCGCTCACACACAGTGACCCTTCACTGCCCTCACACACAGTGACCCTTCACCGCCCACACAGTGACCCTTCACTGCTCACACACAGTGACCCTTCACTGCTCACACAGTGACCCTTCACTGCTCACACACAGTGACCCTTCACTGCTCACACAGTGCGACCCCTTCACTGCCCCTCACACACAGTGACCTCTTCACTGCTCACACACAGTGACCCTTCACTGCCCTCACACACAGTGACCCTTCACCGCTCACACACAGTGACCCTTCACTGCCCTCACACACAGTGACCCTTCACCGCTCACACACAGTGACCCTTCACTGCCTCACACAGTGACCCCTCTCAGTGACACCGCTCACACAGTGACCCTTCACTGCCTCACACAGTGACCCCTTCACTGCCTCACACGACCCTTCACTGCTCACACAGTGACTCCTTCACTGCTCACACACAGTGACCCTTCACCGCCCCACAGCGACCCTTCACCGCCCACACAGTGACCCCTTCACCGTTCACACACGTGACCTTCACCGCCCTCACAGTGACCCTTCACCGCCCACACACAGTGACCTCACCGTTCACACAGTGACCCTTCACCGCCCTCACACAGTGACCCTTCCACCGTCCCACAGTGACCCTTCACCGCCACAGTGACCCTTCACCGTCACACGACCACCGTTCATCGCGACTTCACCGCTACACAGTGACCCTTTCACTGCTCACCACACAGTGACCTCTTCACCGTTCACACAGTGACCCTTCACCGCTCACACAGTGACCCTTCACCGCTCACACAGTGACCCTTCACCGTTCACACAGTGACCCTTCACCGCCCACACAGTGACCTCTTCACCGTTCACACACAGTGACCCTTCACCGCTCTCACACAGTGACCCTTTCACCGTCTACCAATACAGTGACCCTTCACTGCTCACACACAGTGACCCTTCACTGCCCTCACACAGTGACCCTTCACCGCTCACACAGTGACCCTTCACCGCTCACACAGTGACCCTTCACCGCTCACACACAGTGACCCTTCACTGCCTCACACACAGTGACCCTTCACCGCTCACACACAGTGACCCTTCACCGTCACACAGTGACCTTCACCGCCCACACAGTGACCCTTCACCGCTCACACAGTGACCCTTCACTGCCTCACACACAGTGACCCTTCACCGCTCCTCACGAGTGACCCTTCACCGCTCACAGTGACCCCTTCACTGCCTCACACAGTGACCCTTCACTGCTCACACAGTGACCCTTCACTGCTCCCTCACACAGTGACCCTTCACCGCTCACACATGCGACCCTTCACCGCTCACACAGTGACCCTTCACCGTTCTCACACACAGTGACCCTTCACCGCTCACACAGTGACTACCGCTCACACAGTGACCCTTCACTGCTCACACACAGTGACCCTTCACTCGCTCACACACAGTGACCCTTCACCGCCCTCACACAGTGACCCTTCACCGCTCACACACAGTGACCCTTCACTGCTCACACACAGTGACCCTTCACTGCTCACTACACAGTGACCCTTCACCGTTCACACACAGTGACCCCTTCACTGCTCACACAGTGACCCTTCACCGCCTCACCACAGCGACCCTTCACCGCTCACAGTGACCCTCTTCACCGCCCTCACACACGTGACCCTTCACCGCTCTCACACAGCGACCCTTCACCGTCTCAACAGTGACCCTTCACTGTTCACACAGTGACCCTTCACTGCTCACACACAGTGACCCTTCACCGCTCACACACAGTGACCCTTCACTGCTCACACACAGTGACCCTTCACCGTTCACACAGTGACCCTTCACCGCTCACCACAGTGACCCTTCACCGTTCACACAGTGACCCTTCACCGCTCCCATCACACAGTGACCCTTCACCGTTCACACACACGACCCTTCACCGCTCACACAGTAAACCCTTCACCGCCCCAATAGTGACCCTTCACCGCTCACACAGTGACCCTTCACCGCCCACCACACGCGACCCTTCACCGTTCACACAGTGACCCTTCACCGCCTCACACACCGACCCTTCACCGCTCACACACAGTGACCCCTTCACCGCTCACACAGTGACCCTTCACCGCTCACACAGTGACCCTTCACTGCTCACACACAGTGCGACCCTTCACTGCTCACACAGTGACCCTTCACCGCTCACACAGTGACCCTCACTGCTCACGACCGACCCTTCACCGCTCACACAGTGACCCTTCACTGCTCACACACAGTGACCCTTCACCGCCCAATACAGTGACCCTTCACCGTTCACACACAGTGACCCTTCACTGCCCTCACACACAGTGACCCTTCACCGCCCACACAGTGACCCTTCACCGCTCACACACAGTGACCCTTCACCGCTCACACAGTGACCCTTCACTGCCCTCACACACAGTGACCCTTCACCGCCCACACAGTGACCCTTCACTGCTCACACAGTGACCCTTCACCGCTCACACACAGTGACCCTTCACCGCCCTCACACACGACCCTTCACCGCTCACACAGTGACCCTTCACCGCTCACACAGTGACCCTTCACCGCTCACACACAGTGACCCTTCACTGCCTCACACAGTGACCCTTCATCGCTCACACACAGTGACCCTTCACCGCCCTCACACACAGTGACCCTTCACCGCTCACACAGTGACCCTTCACTGCTCACACACAGTGACCCTTCACTGCCCTCACACACAGTGACCCTTCACCGCTCACACAGTGACCCTTCACCGCTCACACACAGTGACCCTTCACCGCCCTCACACAGTGACCCTTCACCGCCCTCACACAGTGACCCTTCACCGCTCACACACAGTGACCCTTCACTGCCCTCACACAGTGACCCTTCACCGCCCTCACACACAGTGACCCTTCACTGCCTCACACACAGTGACCCCTTACTGCTCACACACAGTGACCCTTCACTGCTCACACACAGTGACCCTTCACTGCCACACACAGTGACCCTTCACCGCTCACACACAGTGACCTCTTCACCGCTCACACACACAGTGACCCTTCACCGCCCACACACAGTGACCCTTCACCGCTCACACAGTGACCCTTCACTGCTCACACAGTGACCCTTCACTGCCCTCACGAAGTGACCCTTCACCGCTCACACAGTGACCCTTCACTGCTCACACACAGTGACCCTTCACTGCCCTCACACAGTGACCCTTCACTGCTCACACAGTGACCTCATTCACTGCTCACACAGTGACCCTTCACCGCCATCACACACAGTGACCCTTCACCGCTCACACATAGTGACCCTTCACCGCCCCTCACACACTGACCCTTCACTGCTCACTAATACAGTGACCCTTCACCGCTCACACACAGTGACCCTTCACCGCCCTCACACACTGACCCTTCACTGCTCACACACAGTGACCCTTCACCGCTCATACACTGACCCTTCACTCGCTCACACAGTGACCCTTCACTGCTCACACACAGTGACCCTTCACTGCTCACACAGTGACCCTTCACCGCTCACACACAGTGACCCTTCACTGCTCACACAGTGACCCTTCACTGCTCACACACACTGACCCCTTCACCGCTCACACAGTAACCCTTCACTGCCCACACAGTGACCCTTCACTGCTCACACAGTGACCCTTCACTGCCCACACACAGTGACCCTTCACTGCTCACACACAGTGACCCTTCACTGCTCACACAGTGACCCTTCACTGCTCACACACAGTGACCCTTCACTGCTCACACAGTGACCCTCTTCACTGCTCACACACAGTGACCCTTCACTGCTCACACACAGTGACCCTTCACTGCTCACACACCGACCCTTCACTGCTCACACACAGTGACCCTTCACTGCTCACACACAGTGACCCTTCACTGCTCACACACAGTGACCCTTCACTGCTCACACACAGTGACCCTTCACTGCTCACACACAGTGACCCTTCACTGCCCACACAGTGACCCTTCACTGCTCACACACAGTGACCCTCTTCACTGCCCTCACACACAGTGACCCTTCACTGCCCTCACACAGTGACCCTTCACTGCTCACACACAGTGACCCTTCACTGCTCACACAGTGACCCTTCACTGCCCTCACACAGTGACCCCTTCACTGCCCTCACACACTGACTCCTTCACTGCTCACACAGTGACCCTTCACTGCTCACACACAGTGACCCTTCACTGCCCTCACACAGTGACCCTTCACTGCTCACACACAGTGACCCTTCACTGCTCACACACAGTGACCCTTCACTGCCCACACACAGTGACCCTTCACCGCCCACACAGTGACCCTTCACTGCCCCTCACACAGTGACCCTTCACTGCTCACACACAGTGACCCTTCACTGCCCCTCACACAGTGACCCTTCACTGCTCACACAGTGACCCTTCACTGCTCACACACAGTGACCCTTCACTGCCCTCACACACAGTGACCCATTGATGCCCACACACTCTGACCCTTCACTGCTCACACACACTGACCCTCTTCACTGCTCACACAGTGACCCTTCACTGCTCACACACAGTGACCCCTTCACTGCCCTCACACACAGTGACCCTTCACTGCCCACACAGTGACTCCTTCACTGCCCACACAGTGACCCTTCACTGCTCACACAGTGACCCTTCACTGCTCACACACAGTGACCCTTCACTGCTCACACACAGTGACCCTTCACTGCTCACACAGTGACCCTTCACTGCTCACACACAGTGACCCTTCACTGCCCTCACACAGTGACCCTTCACTGCCCACACAGTGACCCTTCACTGCTCACACACAGTGACCCATTGATGCCCACACAGAGTAGCCCTTTCTCCCGTCACAGGGTGACCCTTTCTCCTCTCACAGTGACCTTTCTCCTTCCGCAGACGCCCGAGGAGCTGGAGGAGCTGTCTGACCTGGAGGACGAGCCGGACGCGCGCAGCCGCACCAGCGCGCAGACCGAGGGCAGGACTGACCGGGTACGTGGCACAGGGCTGCAGGGCTGCAGGGCACGGGGCTGCAGGGCACTGCTGCTGGCTGCTCTCCTGCCCCTCACCTCCCTGCTCACGTGCTCTTGCCGGCCAAACACATTTGTGGATACTTATGTCACAGTGTAATAAGAAACGACCCACTAAAGCTTTCACACATCACATTTCCTTGCGTGGTCTTCCACTTCTCAGCTAAAGCAGAGTGCTTCTTTCAAAAGAAGTTTCTTTGGAAAGAAAACCACAAATAACACATGCTTGGGAGACATGGCAGCACATACTTCCTGTACAAAGCAACAAAAGTAGAGGCTGAAGTCGGTGGCAGGTAGCTAGCTGGCTGTCAGTGATCAGAGGCACAGGTTGGTGCTGTGGGGACAGTGTCTGGGACTTGCTTCTCCTTGTGAGGTGTAAGGGGTTTTACACACAGCCTGTGGTAAATGCAGCTAACCCCCCCAGTACTTTATAGGATGGACATTTCTATTTTTTTCCATTTCTCCCTAAAGTAATACAGCTACTGTGAACGTTTCTTTTTGTGACATCTAGAGAGAGGTCGTGGCTTAAAGCCTGAGTCTGTAGTTTAGAAACAATTCTCCTAGATTTCAGATCCTGCATAAATGGCACATTATCCCCTAAAAGCAATAGAAAATTATAGCTTTGACTAAATTATATACAAATGCACTTAGCCTTAAGTACCATATTGACAGACACCTGCACACACACTTTTTAAAAAAAATAGGTCTTAACAAATTTGTTTGCTGCAGCAGCAAACAAGAGCAGTGATTTAAAGCCTCTTTGTTTGGAGTGCTATTTGATATTGATATTTGAAGATCTATACCCAGAAGCTGTTTAGCAGTATGAGGAGTCTGTGTAGGGAAGACAGATGTTGAGGTTTAGGCAGTGTGTGGTTCTGTGTGGTGCAGCAGCTTTGTGTGCTGTTGGGAGGCTGCTGTGTGCAGTGCTGGCACCAGGAGTGCCTGTCCCAGAGGTGCTTTGGCAGGATTGCAAACAGCCTTTTTTCCTCCTTGAGCTCTTTCTCTTGGGCATTTCAGCTGTACTAATTCAGTTTTGTTTATATATACCTGGCTCCATATTCATTCTGCATTGGAGCACTCTTGGTTCCTCTTGCTTTGTCCAGAGTGTTGTAATTTCTTCCATGTCACATCTCTCACTGCTCCAGTGGGGAACTGGTGCCTTTTTTCTTTCTGTTTTTATCACACCATATAAAACCAGATGTGATGTGTGTATGCCACTTGTAACAAAGGGTACATCTTAACTAGCAAATCCTGTTTCCCTTATGTATGAAAAAGTCACGTATTATTAATCACACCTTCAGACTCTATCTCCATAAAGGAAGAGAGTAGAGGTTAGTGGTGAGATAGCAGGACTAAGATTTGACCTCCTATTTATCTTCCTGACTCATCTTGAATGTGTTACTGCATTGATCTTTTCCCTCAGATATTTCCTGTTTCTGAGATGAATATGATAGTGCCTGTGGCACCATCCCACACTGGGGGACTCAGGGCAGCTGAGGCAGCGTGCTGTGAGATCTCTCAGTATTGAAACTGGATTTGTAGGGTGATTTTACATCCCTGAATAGGGTCCTTGGGATCAAACCCTTAGCTGCAGAAACAGGTTCTGCTGCTGGATCCCAGGACTACAGCAGCTTTTCCCAGCTGGCAGTGAGCTCTTCCTCTGGTGGTTGTGTGTGATTCGTGTAGCAGCTCTGGAGGCTATCACAGACTGATTGATGCCATCCTGAGCAGTGTGACTCCACGGAGGGAGGTGGTGCCTGCTCACTGTGGCATTCTGTTGGAGAGAAGGGCCACTGGGACTTTGCCCAGTTCATTTACTACTTAGAAGACACTGTACATGTTAACGATCGGGAAAAATTACTTTAAGTGTTTGAAGTTACTAAATTAGTGATGAGAACAGCTTAGCTTCATTTCAGAGTTGCTGCTGCAGGTTAAGGTGATCATCCTGAGGAAGAGGCAAAATGTTCTACCTCACAAGTTAATCCACTTAGGGTGGCAAGAGCAGAACTCTTTCAGGCAGCCACACACCCACTCTTTTTTTCCTCAGGGTTCTGCAGACAGTTTTGTGAATGCATGGACAAAAATGTCTGAGATTAGGATACTTTTTAATGCAATTTTATTACACTCTGTGTTTGTGCAACAATTGTGGGCTGATAAAAAGTTGATTCAGTGTGTTTTGTAAATGAGGAAATCCAGGCAAAGTTATTTCATTGTTTTATTTGTATTGCATTTTAAATACAGCAATCGATTATATGGCTCTAAAATCTACTAAAGTCTAAGAAGAGAGCCTGGTTAAAGTAGCAAAGACCAAGAAGACCTGTTGATACTTGCATAAAAAATAGAAGGAAAGTTAGGTTTGCCATCAGATTATTTAGCATTTTTTATTCAAGTAGCATATACTGTACATTTAAGTTCCTACACTAAATGAAATGCTGATGTGGGTTAATAGGAAGCATGTGCTATTTTGTTAATAAAAAAGCCAATTTTAGAATTTTTTTTAGTTTGATTTTCATCAAAGCCCTACACAAGCCTGAAATACCAGTAAGGATTCAAGCATAATGAAGATGATTACTGTAATTTTGAATAGGTTCTATAAATAGTAATTCTGACATTTGATACATAGCAGAAGATTCCCTGTCAGGAGTCGTGATCTATCAAAAGCACTTGATGTTTTTGCCAATTTTTAACCCAATTTCCATAGAGGGAGAGATTAAGTTACTGAAATACTCAAGGTTGTAGCAGAATATTGTGTACTTGTACGAAGTAGACTGGGAAGGACCTCAGGAACTCTGCTAGTCCAGCCATTTGGCCCAGGGCAGGATAAATACCCTTCTTCTGGACACACATCCAAGGAACAATTGCATTGCTCTCTCTGCTGAGCTCATTACTGGAATTGATGGTTTATTGGAAGGTTTTTGTCCCTGCACCTCTTATGTTGCAATTAACATGTTAGCACTCATCTGCAGTGGGCACAGAGAATGTGAGGTTCCTTTCTGTATTTATTTCTTTTTTATGTACTTGTACATCCTTTTCCCAAGGCCTGTCTCTTTTGGAGACTCCAGGTTGAATAACTTCAGTGACCTTGATTTACTCTTCAAGGTAGCATTTCCTTTTAGAGTCTCTCCTCTGGGTGCTCTGCAGCTGCCTAATGAGTTCTTGAATTTTGTGTCCAGACTATTTATATTGCAAAATGTGTGAAGCCACCTGTGATCTCAACAGCACGAGTGTGAGGTTTGCACTGCTGTGTGCAGAGTTCAGAAGGAGCTTGGTATGGGGCTTGCCTTTCTGCCAAGAGCACAAGCTTTTATCAGCCACAGATGTGCACCCACACTGCCCGTGGCTGGGTCTGTGTCAGCATCACACACCCACACAGTTCATCTCTGGGGGTGTGGATTCACTCAGCTGTGAATGCTGAGTATCCAGCATCACCTGTCACCTCTTCATCCAGACTCACAAAGTTACTCCCTCAGCAGGAAGAGAGTAGTAAAAGGTAGTGGACACCTCTTACTCATTGTAACAGGATCCCTTTTGTCTCTGTGAATTCACTGATGAACACACTGGCGCTCAGCAGGATCAGGCTCAGGGAATGATTGGGCTTGGAAGGACCTCAGAGATCATCTAGTTCCATGGCAGGGATGCCATCCCCATTTCAGGTTGCTCAGCTCACATGTGTATTTTATGACAGTGGCCTGCAAAGTTTGTTCAATAAAACAGAGGTAAAGCTCATGACTGAAATGTTGTGAAAGAGCATGATTAGAATTCACTGCTGTACTTGGAGTGATTTGCAGGGGTCCTGCTGTTTTTCACCAAGTGCTCAGCTGCCTGCAGCAGGAGGGCAGGAACAGAGCAGAGGGCTTCTGTGGCTGCTGAGGCTCTGGTGGAATGGAAGCCTCAGCTCTCAGGAGAAAGTGGGGACACAAATCCATTCTTCTGGGATCTCTGCCATTATCTAATAACTGCACTGTGTGAGGAGCAGGTTATTTTGTGTTCTTGCTCATAAGAGCCCCGAGAAGTTTTTCATGTGCTCGTTTGGGAAACTGGGGTTTGTTTCCTTGTAACCTACAAAATTGCAGAAAAACAGTGTTTTCCACTTTTCTTCTCTGTAGTTACCTGACATGTTGCAGTCTAAAAAGCTGGAAGTGTTAAATCATTTTCAAGGGAGATTCTTTGATTTTGCTTGAAAGTATTGTGCTGCTTTCTGTTGCCTTCCTTTCCTCCCTGGTCCCTGTAAGTGGGAAACACCAGTCTCACAGGTCAGGTTGTAAATGGGACAACTCAAGTAACACTGACTCCAGTTTTGGAGACTCCAGCTACCAGGGGCTAGCAGCCTTCAGAAAAGTTAAGTCAGGGAAATTTAAGAAAAAAATCTATACTTTTTTTAGTAGAAGGAAAGGAAATATCAGAGATATAACTTCTCCTCTCACCTAATAGTAACTCTCTTATCTGCTACTGCAATAATAACATTTTGTCTTAGAAGTAGTGAAAAAATCATTTTCTTCTGCTGGACTAAAGAAACCTGCATTCATGTGATAGTCATTCAACTTAGATCTTTATTTTACAATTACTGTTGTGTTGCCTATTTCAATACAAAGTTAAATCTGTGCTTAAAGGCTCTGTATAGAATGGCTTTATTTTGTTGGACATGGTTTTAAAGCAGTATGAGGAAAGGAGAGAAAAGACAAGGTCAGATTTACAATTTCCTTTGCTCTTTGTTCCAGTGGATAATGTCTCATTGCACCTGAAGCTCATTATTGTTGGCAGACAGCAGGATGCTGTATGTCACAGTTCCCTCATTAAAATGTCATCTTTCCTGTGGTTTCAAGATCCAGGCCTGTGATCTTAGGCTCAAGCCAGTGTTGAAGCTGGGGGTTGGGAAATACCACAGCCATCCACCTGTCAGCAAACATGTATGAGATGATAGAAGTTCTCTTCCCTCTGTAACCCATTTTGGGGTTTTTCAGCAACATGGGAGATGTAGCCTCACAGTAGCTGTGCTTTCTAGTTCTGACCACTCAGATGGTTCCTTCCACCCTTAGCCATTCTGTGATTCTGTGTGGTTTTGTGACTGCAATTACAGGTACATGCTGGGAAACCTGTAATTTTCAGTAATTTAATTTGTGTAAATGAGAAAGCTAACCCTGTGATAGTGATTCTAGCATAAATAAAATCTCTGAAAAGGCATGGCTTGAAAAACATACACATTATGTATAGAGCTGATTACCCATTTTGTTAATTATAAGCAATTCAACCATGGCCTTCACTTTCCATTATGGGTGGTAGGTAATGTTTTCTAAACTAGAATAAGTGACAAAACATACATTGTGTAATTCCAGTGTGTTAATAATGGCTGTGGGCCGTTGTGAGTTCTGTGGGCTGCAGGGAAGGTGTGAGGCTAGACCCAGCATGCAGCAGAGGTGATGAAGGGCCAGAGCCCCATGTGGCCATGTCCTGCCCTACCCTGGCTGCTTCCTGGCCTCTTCCTGCACAGCAGGGCTGTCTGACCCATCCTGCAGGCTGGCCATCTTCCCATGGCAGCATTGGGCAAAAACATTCCTCTCACCATGCCACATTTTCAGGAGCTTTTGGTAATCTTACTCACATCCTGATTTCTGACATGTTCATCTCTTCATATTCTGCAAAGACAGAAGATGTGTATTTGAACAATTAAATCTTTTTCAGTTCCTAAAATGATCATATAGAGCCTTCTCAGAAGAGAGAAGCAGAATACCTGAGTGCTGCAGGACAATTAACTCTTTCCATTGATTATTTCTTAACCTGAATCAATACTGAATTTTGTAACTCTAACATGTATCATACTTAAAACTACTTAGGCTCCCTTAGCCTTAAGAAGTAGAAAAGTCTTATCAGTCATCTTTCATAAATGCTCTTTGGAAGAATTTAATCTTCTTCCTCTCACGGTGTTAACATTAATGGTTTTAGGAGCACCACTATCCCCATTACACTGAGATTATTTATTTGGCCCAACCCAGTGACAACATACAGATGTTGAAATTCAGAAGTGCACAGACTCAAAGAGTTGGGCCAGACCAAAGTATGTTTAAACTATGTATTTATTAATGTGCAGTGGTTTTGTTTAAACTCTCACATAGATCTTTTACAAATCAAATTATTCTGTTTTAGGCAAAGATGACTCAACTGCCAGAAGCTGAGAAGGAAAAGATAGCTGAGCAAGTGGCTGACTTCAAAAAAGTCAAGAGTAAGCTTGATGCAGAGATTGAGATCTGGGATGATACCAGCAATGACATAATAGTTCTGGCCAAGAGGATGTGTGTGATTATGATGGAGATGACTGACTTCACAAGGTAATCACATAAAAAAGGGTTCTTGGATACTTAGACATGCTGGAGGTTGTTGTCACACTGTTACAGCAGCAAAGTACAGAAGTTTTTAGTGTCAGCTCACAGTGTCTGCAAAACTGAGTGGCTCAGCTAATGCAGCACATCAGGTAGGAGCACTGAAGTGTTGGGGATTTAATATTTTGAATTATGCTTATCCCTAGTTTTTTGCCTTTGTTCTCTCTTATTAATTTGTTGGTAGATTTTTTGCACATGTTTTAGCACTCTATTTCTGTTCTCAGTGAGGGGGAAAGAGTAGCAGAATAATCTCGATTTTAAGCTGTAGATTTGTCTCATCTGTTGTTCTGTCTGCTTGTATCAGAGGGTGCTGTCAAGCATGAAACACGCTGCACAGAGCCCATGTGTGACAGTGCACATTCAGACTCATGCATATTTTATATCCCATTATTGCTATTGCTTTCATCAGAGCTCTTGTGCTGCTAGGTGTAGTTTAAAGAATGAAGAGTACCACAGCAGATAGCTCTCCAAAGCTGGTATGTCATTCTGCTGCCAGTATGTGCTCAGTGATGCTCTTGCAGCAGGAAACAAGTTTAAGTGCAGGAGCTTTTTCTGCCTTGCTCTGAGTTAAATGTTGTGTGAATCCATCAAATTGATTATAACAAAGAGGAGGATGGTGGTGGTGGTGTCCTTCTCTCCCCCTGGTCTAGTTAGCAGTAAAATAGTTGCTGACAGTGAAGCCTTAACACAGCCCCTCTAGCAGGACACTTAGTGCCTCATGGAATCAGTCCTTCCATGCAGGAGACAGAGAGCAGCCTCCGTGTGTCATGTGGGTGCCAGTGAGCAGGGCTGCCTCGAGCTGCAGCACCTGGGACACAGCTGGGCTCTGCTGCAGGCTCCTGGTGCATTTTGTCTCACTGGCACTTCCAAATCCACCTGCAGGTGACAGGGGGTAGAGTCCTGCGTGGAGGAATCTGTGATCTGTTATTAAAACTGGTTTTAAATATCTCCTTCAGTAAGAAGCTGTGTTTCTTCTTTAGTGATGAAGTGTGGTAAAAGGAAGATTTGTATCTGTCCGAGTTAGAGCTGATCTCTCCTGGCTCTTCCTCTCACTGTTGCTCATCAGAGGTGGCAGCTGTATGTGCTGAGGAGCAGAGCTGGCTCTTCACTTGCAGCTCTGTGGAAATCTGGGAGCAGATCATGGAACTGTTGAGGTTGGAAAAGATCCTTAAGGTCATTGAGTCCATCCATTAACCCAGCACTGCCATGTTCATTGTTAAACCACGTCCCAAAGTGCCACATCTTTTTGAGCAGTTCCAGGGATGGGGGTTCCATCACTTCCCTGGACAGCGTGTTCCAACACTGGCCCACCCTTTCAGTGGAGAAATTTTCCTTAGGATGTAACACCAAGCTCCCCTTGGTGCAGCTTGAAGCCATCCCCTCACCCTGTCCCTTGTTTCCTGGAGCAGAGTCTGAACCCCCAGTCTGTCCCCTCCTGCCAGGGAGTTGTGCAGAGCCAGAAGGTCCCCCTGAGCCTCTTTTCTCCAGGCTGAGCCCCTTTCCAGCTCCCTGGGCTGCTCCAGGTCTTTCCCCAGCTCCTCTGCCCTCCTCTGGACACCCAGGGCATGAATATTGCAGAAGGCACAGCAAGCACCAGCTCACCTTAGGGTCTGAGCTCTCCACTCTTAACTCCCCAGTTCTTGAGCATGGAGGAGATAAAAGATCCTGACATTTTGTATTTGTTACATCAGAAGCTGCTCAGACAAATAGTAAACTTCTGTGTTTGAGTTGCGTGTTACATAAGCTGATTGCTGTTGTTCCTCATATGGTGTTACCTTGCATTCATTGTTATTTAATCTCAGGGAGTGGTTTTCAAAGTTTTGGGTCTTTGCTCTGTCTTCTGTAGAAGTCAAAAGCAAGAAATGGCTTGACCTGCTATAAGAGTTTTAATAATATTTTAGTGGAAATTTTCCAATTTCTCTCCTGATTGGCTAAAAATGTACAAGAAAAATCCCAGGGTTGCATTTTGGTTTGTTCTGTTTTTCCCAAGCTTTCCCAATCCCAAGCAGGATTTTTGTTTCCCATTCCCAAAGCAGACCTACAGTTAAAAAGATACTTGCCAATAAACATGCCAAGTCCCTTTTGCTCATATAAGGGAATGTGTATCTAATTCAAGCAGTGCTTTGGATCACAGCATTGGAACTTGTAATTCCTGTTGAGAAAGGAGCAAGGAAGGGTCGATGGTTTAAGCACAAAGGGAGCTCTGCTGGAAGTTCTTAGTCTTGCTGTTTGAGCCCTGTGCAGCAGGGAAAAGTCCTTCAAGCAGAGAACTGCAGGATGTCTCTGTGCAGGATTTTCAGAGCACTTTGATGATAGGAGAGGTATCACCAGGGCTCAGGTGAGACTGGGACACCAGGCAGAGCTTGCTGCTGTGTCAGAGGTGATTTTGTAGATGCACAGAGAGGGCAGTGCTGGTAATTGCCCTGGCTGGGCTGTTCCACAGCCTCCTGCCAGCATGCAGCCCTGGGTTCAGGAGTCACAGTGCCTGCTGAAGGCTCTGGGACCATCTCTCTCACTGCTCTGTGGTGTCAGCAGTAAAAGAGAATCACTGGGATTTTACCCCTTACCCATTCTGTAGCTTGTTAGATTCCAAATGGGGCCACGTGTGAACACTTTGTTTAAACAAGAGTGCAGCTCTCAACAAACTGTTCAGAAAGTGTCTCATATTTGTTCTTGCTGCTTGACATTTGTTTCTAAAATGGCATCAATATTGGAGTTAATATGAGAAATATAGTGAAAATAGCAAAAAAAAATTAACAAGACTAGGAAAAAAATCTAGCAAAGTCATCCTCCAAAAGCTGTCCCCTTTATCCTTGTAGTAAGACTAAATGCAGTTCTCTAGTTCTTCAAGGACTGCAGCTTGGCTGAACTTTCCTCTCTGCAGTACTCCTGGTTACCACAGGGCTCCTCACCTGGTGGTAGCCACAGTCCTGAGCCTAATTCATCTGGGCTCCAGTCTGTGCTTGGGAAAGCTCTTCTCAGATACTGGACTCAGAGAGACTGAGACAGATGACAAAGAAAGGGGACAGAAGAGAGTTCTATTCCTGGTCAAGGCCATCCATGAGACTCCTCACCAAAACTCACTCTTGGATTTACTTTTCCTGGTGCCCCTTCCCACTTCAGACCTGTGGTCCTCCTATTTTCCATCCAGCAGCCAGATGCTTTTGAAATTCTGTGGAGCTTTTTCATTGCACCCTGAGATCTGCTGCCTTCCTTGCCTTTTTCTGGCCCTTGTAGCCCTCAGATTGTGTCAGCTCCATCCAGCTCCTCTCACCCATGTGGAAATCCCATGCCCCAGCTCTCCTCAGTCTTGTCCCTGTCACCAACCTGGTTTGTCAGTGCCACAAAAGGTAGTGGTGCCTTTATTACCCACCCCTGGGCTGAGTGTCACCGCAGTCACAGTTCAGCTTGAGACACTTGTAGGAGTTTTCCCTTTCCCTCCCCTGCTGCTCATCTCAGGGCACTGCTGCATTAAGCAGTCTGGGGTGCTTTTGAGAGGCCATGGCTACTCAGTGTTTGTGCCAGAAGCTGTATCTGAGAACAAACAACTTCCCCTGGAAATTATTTCATCAAAAATCACTTGAACACTGAAGGTTGCACAAGTTTTGTCATCAGAGGTGCTTTCCAGGTGAGTTATCAGAAGGGACAGTTATTTTGGAGGCAGCTTTGGGCAAAGCAGGTAAAGCTGCCCTTTGGGTTCTGTGTTAGGAGCAGCTTCTTCTTGTTACACAGAGACATTCTGTAAGGCAAACGAGTTTCCTGAGCAGGAACAGCCGAGCTGTGTGTGCATGCCTGATGTGTTTTATCATCCCTGCCTTGTGGAGCAGAGCCAGCAGGGTTTCTTGTTCCAGCAGGGTAGGTTAAGTGGTACATGTTGCTGGTAAAACGAGCAGCAGAATTGCATTGGCTGCAGTGCTGCTGGAGGGGCTGCAGGGCTCCAGGGCCCTGCTGCCTGCCAGCACTGCCTGCTCTGGCCTCAGGCAGCTGCTGCTCTCCTAAACACAGGCTCTGATCCGTGCTGGGTCCCTGAGGGGGGGCACCTTGAACCAGGCCTGAATGTCACTGAGCTTCTGGTATTTGCACAAATATGTCAGGATTTTGAAGGCAGAAATCCAGTATCTGTGTCCTCCTGCCCATCCCAAAAGCTTGTGTCTGAATTTCCTTTACACTACTATCGTGTCTTTAACTTGCATAGAATGTGATATTTCATGTGATACTTTGGTGGATGCTTCTGCCACTCTTACAGTAGAAATAATTTCAGCTGTTTCTTAAATATATACACCAGCAAGTATTTAATGTGATTTTGCAGTTGCTACTCAATATAGTTCTAATAATTAAATGCTAGCTATTCATACTTCAATAATAAAATTTCTAAAAAAACATTATAAAATCGAAATATATTACTTATTTTATTCCAAAGGGAAAATCACCTGGTGGATTGAAGTCTTAGAGCCAAAAGAGAAACAGGCAGCCCCTGACATTCACAGTGCTGTGGTACACGCCGCAGAGACTCCTGAGTCCTGGAATTGTTCTTGGAATGTCTGGGAACATGAAAGCTCTTCAGCGAATGTCAGGACAGAAAGATGGTCTGTTATTATGTCTTCCTTCTCCCAGTGACATAATTACATTGTGGATATCTGTCTGCACAATAAGCAGGTGTAATTATTTCACAGTTTATCTATTGCCTCTCTCCCTGGAAGGGTGAGACATTCACAGTTTGTTCTTTCAGTTAAAAACTGTCTTTTAGAAAAGGTACTTTACTTGTGCAACTTCCATTTCCTTGGAACAGAAATGAAAGAGAACATCATACTGTTGTTTTATTGAGCTTAACAGTTACAGTCAGACTTTTTATAGAAAGCTGACAAAAAATTATTTTAGCTTGGCATTTGACCTTTCTAGTTTAACTTTTTATATTTTCAGTGCTTGCAAACCATCTTTTAAAAATTCTTATTTTCCTGCAAGAAAACCACATACTGATACAAGTAGCAAGGCTCAGAAATTGAACCTTTTTTACGAATGGAGCCTTTTCCATGTGCACATGAAAGTTAATTTAAGATAACGTTTTAATTGATTTTAAACAAAGAGTCATTTGCAGCTAGAATGTGAAATGACTCCTAAATTTCATGTATACAGGTAGAAATCCAGGCACATTCTCACAAAGAGAATTCTCCCAGTCATCTGGTTAAAAGTCTTGTGTAAAACTTTTCAGCTTAAAAATTCTGGTGGTGGTTTACTTGTGTGATATGTTTAGTTGACTTAGTGCTGGACTGTGTGAAGCCACTTCTGAATCATTTCTTGCTTGCTGTAGGATGCCTTGTAGTCATGGAAGCTGGGAAGATTAATTCCTCTGATTAGAGCAATTACATGCTCCACATCCTAAAAGAGTTTTATAAATGGAAGTCCAAGAAAATGTGTTCCATTTTGAACAGTGAGGCTCTTAATTGTGCTGTTTGTGTAGAAATGCCGGGTTTGTGCTCATGTGTGGGTCAGCACAGGGCAGAGCAGTGCTGACACAACCTCCCAGGCTCCCTGTGCAAGTGGGACTGGTATTTGCCTGAGGACAGGGATCCTCAGAATAATCACAGGGAGCAGCTGTTGCTTGTTCTTTACTTGTCCTGTAGTCCTGGGTAAGATTTCAGTCAATTCCTTGCTCTCTTAGCAATATTACAATTACTCTAACAGTTATTTCAGAGTATACAATCCTTAGCATAAAAGTTGAGGAAAAAAAGTGAAGAGACTGAGATGTTTGTTGGTTGGGCAAAGAGGATCATGAGTACCTATTGTCCATGCCTCATATGTGTAGTCAAAAACAAATTAATAAAATGGAGACATACTCAAATACAGCAAAATCACAAATGAGGCGGACAAACAGATCTATATAGCCTCTGGCAGAAATCCATCCAAGACCAGAAGCAAATAAGCTACAAATCACAGCATATTTCACAGCAAATTCAACCCTGTTTTACTGACCAAGCTGTTTATCTTGTGACAGACAGAGCCACGTTCTGCCCTTCAACTGTAGGGTCTGCTGCAGTCAGGACAAAGGGATTCAGAGCTCTGGAGTATCAGCCCAGGGTGCTGATACCCTCTGGCAGTGCAGGCAGGGCAGCAGGAACAGCCCAGGGTGCTGATACCCTCTGGCAGTGCAGGCAGGGCAGCAGCAGGAACAGCCCAGGGTGCTGATACCCTCTGGCAGTGCCAGGCAGGGCAGCAGCAGGAACAGCCCAGGGTGCTGATACCCTCTGGCAGTGCAGGCAGGGCAGCAGGAACAGCCCAGGGTGCTGATACACCCTCTGGCAGTGCAGGCAGGGCAGCAGGAACAGCCCAGGGTGCTGATACCCTCTGGCAGTGCAGGCAGGGCAGCAGGAACAGCCCAGGGTGCTGATACCCTCTGGCAGTGCAGGCAGGGCAGCAGCAGGAACAGCCCAGGGTGCTGATACCCTCTGGCAGTGCAGGCAGGGCAGCAGGAACAGCCCAGGGTGCTGATACCCTCTGGCAGTGCAGGCAGGGCAGCAGGAACAGCCCAGGGTGCTGATACCCTCTGGCAGAGCAGGCAGGGCAGGAACAGCCCAGGGTGCTGATACCCCTCTGGCAGTGCAGGCAGGGCAGCAGCAGCAGGAACAGCCCAGGGTGCTGATACCCTCTGGCAGTGCAGGCAGGGCAGCAGCAGCAGGAACAGCCCAGGGTGCTGATACCCTCTGGCAGTGCAGGCAGGGCAGCAGGAACAGCCCAGGGTGCTGATACCCTCTGGCAGTGCAGGCAGGGCAGCAGGAACAGCCCAGGGTGCTGATACCCTCTGGCAGTGCAGGCAGGGCAGCAGCAGGAACAGCCCAGGGTGCTGATACCCTCTGGCAGTGCCAGGCAGGGCAGCAGCAGCAGGAACAGCCCAGGGTGCTGATACCCTCTGGCAGAGCAGGCAGGGCAGCAGCAGGAACAGCCCAGGGTGCTGATACCCTCTGGCAGTGCAGGCAGGGCAGCAGGAACAGCCCAGGGTGCTGATACCCTCTGGCAGTGCAGGCAGGGCAGCAGCAGGAACAGCCCAGGGTGCTGATACCCTCTGGCAGTGCAGGCAGGGCAGCAGCAGGAACAGCCCAGGGTGCTGATACCCTCTGGCAGTGCAGGCAGGGCAGCAGGAACAGCCCAGGGTGCTGATACCCTCTGGCAGTGCAGGCAGGGCAGCAGGAACAGCCCAGGGTGCTGATACCCTCTGGCAGTGCAGGCAGGGCAGCAGGAACAGCCCAGGGTGCTGATACCCTCTGGCAGTGCAGGCAGGGCAGCAGGAACAGCCCAGGGTGCTGATACCCTCTGGCAGTGCCAGGCAGGGCAGCAGGAACAGCCCAGGGTGCTGGATACCCTCTGGCAGTGCAGGCAGGGCAGCAGCAGGAACAGCCCAGGGTGCTGATACCCTCTGGCAGTGCCAGGCAGGGCAGCAGGAACAGCCCAGGGTGCTGATACCCTCTGGCAGTGCAGGCAGGGCAGCAGCAGGAACAGCCCAGGGTGCTGATACCCTCTGGCAGTGCCAGGCAGGGCAGCAGGAACAGCCCAGGGTGCTGATACCCTCTGGCAGTGCCAGGCAGGGCAGCAGGAACAGCCCAGGGTGCTGATACCCTCTGGCAGTGCCAGGCAGGGCAGCAGGAACAGCCCAGGGTGCTGATACCCTCTGGCAGTGCCAGGCAGGGCAGCAGCAGGAACAGCCCAGGGTGCTGATACCCTCTGGCAGTGCCAGGCAGGGCAGCAGCAGGAACAGCCCAGGGTGCTGATACCCTCTGGCAGTGCCAGGCAGGGCAGCAGGAACAGCCCAGGGTGCTGATACCCTCTGGCAGTGCAGGCAGGGCAGCAGGAACAGCCCAGGGTGCTGATACCCTCTGGCAGTGCAGGCAGGGCAGCAGGAACAGCCCAGGGTGCTGATACCCTCTGGCAGTGCAGGCAGGGCAGCAGGAACAGCCCAGGGTGCTGATACCCTCTGGCAGTGCCAGGCAGGGCAGCAGGAACAGCCCAGGGTGCTGATACCCTCTGGCAGTGCCAGGCAGGGCAGCAGGAACAGCCCAGGGTGCTGATACCCTCTGGCAGTGCCAGGCAGGGCAGCAGGAACAGCCCAGGGTGCTGATACCCTCTGGCAGTGCAGGCAGGGCAGCAGGAACAGCCCAGGGTGCTGATACCCTCTGGCAGTGCAGGCAGGGCAGCAGGAACAGCCCAGGGTGCTGATACCCTCTGGCAGTGCAGGCAGGGCAGCAGGAACAGCCCAGGGTGCTGATACCCTCTGGCAGTGCCAGGCAGAACAGCAGGAACAGCCCAGGGTGCTGATACCCTCTGGCAGTGCAGGCAGGGCAGCAGGAACAGCCCAGGGTGCTGATACCCTCTGGCAGTGCAGGCAGGGCAGCAGCAGCAGCTCCCTGGCCCTGGGGGCACAGAGCCAGGCTGTGGCACTGCAGTCCCTGGGCCTGGCCAGGGGAGAAGTGCTGCCAGGCAGGGCCACGGGCAGGGCAGCTGTCCCTGTGAGGCTGGGCTGAGCAGGGCAGGGCAGGGGCTCACTGTTCCCTGGGCTCCTGGCAGCCCAGATCCCATACTGGACCCTGGAGGAGATCAGGAGGAGCTGCAGTTCTGTCCCCGTGCCAGTGTTCAAGGCAGCCATAGCCATGGCAATTCTGGAGCATTCTCCCAAGGCACAGAGTGCAACCTGCCTTTGGAGCTTCAGTCTTGCTGCAAATCTTGTTTGTGTGTTTATTTTGCTCAAGCTGTTCTTGGGTGAGAGCACCCAGCAGGGTCTCCTAGGAGAACAAAGAAGCAGTCATTAAAAAGGCAAAGCACCTCTCCCAGCTTTTTACCCTCTTAAAATATTGGCCTATTTTTATGGGATTTATTTGCTATATTTTGTATATGCTATATATTTTTGGCTATAACACCATATGTTCAGGTTCCTCCTGAATTAATTAGCAGAAGTTAGAAGCTTAAACCTTTGGAAGGCTTCCAGGAAATAAGACTGGAAACTTTTGCAGTTATCAGCCCCTTCATTGGAAGAGTTGGCACAGCGGTAAATTAATTCCAACCAGAAATTTGTCATAAAATATTAGTTACTTTTTTTTTCCCTGTGAATTTAATGCTGATTCAAATGGAAGTTTTGCTTACAAGAGATCCATCATGTTAAAAAAGATGTACACCCACTTTTCTCTTGACAATCGATTGTCTAAGGATGGATGTGTGGCAGTTGCTGCACTGGTGACCTGGCTGGTGAAACAGAAGTCTGGAGCTGTCACTGCCGAGTTTGTGAGCTTGCTGATACAGATAGCACCTAATGGGGGTACAGAGAAGTGAGCAGTAGTTGCAGATAGTGGAATAGAAAGGAAACAGATCAGTGGGGATTGCTTTTGAGGCTGGATAGGCTTTGCAGAGCTGGTGACAATTTGCTGCTGCCCTCGGGGGGTTGCTTGTGGCTGCAGGCTGAGATGGATTTGGTAAAGGGGCATTACTGACTGCCTCTCTGATCTCAGCAGGGAGGCAAGTGGGCCTCCAGAGAAGGGAACAGGGCAGGGACTCCCTGCCATCTTCCCCTGCTTCTTTTCCCTTAGCACTGCCATCAACTTTGTGTGTCAAGGCTTCTCTATGAGAATAGAAAGTGGGGAACAACGGAGGCCTGGAGCCATGCTTGCCAAAGCAAAGAGACCTTGTGGCACAAACTGTTTTCTAATACAGTCACATGTACAGTAGGTTCATGAGCACTGGAGAAAGCCAGGTTTTGTCTCTGTGTTCTGGACGTGTCTGCTGTCGCTGTGTAGGTGAGGGAAGGCCCAGCATGCCCTGAGCACCAGGGTGCTGTGGTACCCAGCTGTGCCCAAATCAGCTCCAGGCTCCCCAGATGGTGTGCCTGGCTTTGCTTGTTTGGGATGCCAGAAGCGCAGTCTAGGCTGGGGAGAAGAAGTATAGTTAGAATTTCCTCTACTGAGGTATTATTTCAGTAGTTTATTATTGCTTTCCCCTTCTTCCTAGACTGAGAACTGCAGCACTTTCTGTAGTCACTTTTTTTTGTGCAGATGAAGGTATGGTTATTTCCGAGAGCTAAGGCTTTTGTTTTTCCAATATCACTTCTCCTGTATTATTTCTCATCTCTCCCTTCACCCTACCAAATGTCTGACTTGCTTCTCTCTGAGTGATCAACCCACCGGAAATAATGTCCACAGGAAAGAACCTTTGGTTTCTTTATGACCAAGAGTCAGGCTAGGATGGAATTGCCATCTAATAAAATGCAGCTGTTCCCAGAAGCTGCAGAGTTGCAAGCATTCTTACTGTGTTTCCTACATAATTAATTTTATTTAGTAGTGTTTTAGTTTAGTTTTCTTCCTGGAGTATGCATACTTCTGAGAAAAACTATGCACAAACGCTCACCTTGGGAGCACAGTGAACAAAAGAAACAGTGCTGAAGTGCTGTTTTCTGCTGAAATTATGGCTGGAGTCTGTTCCAACCTTTTTTAATTAAACCAGGACCTTTCTCGGTTTTTGTAGCCTGCCAATGGTTTTCGCACTTCCTTCTTCCAAAACAACGTGGTGTTTTCTCACACAGGTTTTTCAGTTCAGGACCTTTGGCAGCTGCTGTTTTGGTGCTTTTGGGACTCAGAACTGTGTCTTTCCCCTTGGGGTGGTGGCAGTGGCAGTGGCACTGGGCCTCTCCAGCAGCCCTGGGGCTCGGCTGGGGCACTGTGTGTGCACAGGTTAGCCAGGGGCTTTGCCTCTCCATCCTCTGCACACAGAGCTGCCCTCAGCCAGCCCCCAGCCCTGGGAAGAAGATGGCTCAAGGCACACGTGTGCAGGGATGTGCATGGCAGATTGCAGACATTAGGTGGTGTCCCAGCCTGTTTTCTCAAAGCTGTCTCAATCCTGCACTGTTAAGGTCGTCTGAGAGGTGTTCTTCCTGCTAGGGGTCACATCACCCCACTGCCTGGGGTGCTCTGTGGCAGAGGGGAGGAGTGACACTGCTCAGTGTGCCTGGGGTGGCTCAGAGCTAGTGGAAGGAGTGTGAGAGTTCAGTAGGGTCACTTCATCTCATGGCAAACCTACTGAAGAGCTGCTTTAGAGATCCCTGCTGGAGCCATATTTCTGCCATAGACCACTGAGATCATACACAGGCTCCCTTAAAATAAGGAGTCATTGAGGTCGTGTTTAGGCTGATGGGAAGGCCACAGGTCCCCAATATACCAAGAAGGAAAATAAATAAAATACAGCCAGAGCTGGAAAGGAGCAGGGAGAGGTGTTGTGAGCCCACTTCTTCCTGCAGGCCTGTCCAGGAATGAGTGCTCTTGTGGAGAAAGTTTTTTCTGAGCAGGGCATTGCCAGAGGAGGAGACAGAAGTGTAGTTGCTGCTTTCCAGCATTCAGAGCAGCTTCCCCCTTCCACCTGCATGGCTTGATCACTGATTGCTGTCCTGACAGCAGTCTGTCCTGCCTCTCCCCAGAGCTGAAGGCAAACTGTGAAGGCTGGGTGTAAAATTAAGACTTGGCCATCTACACTAGCAGCTTTGACTTACTCTTGGCATTAAGCAGTGGTTTATTTTCAGTTTTGTTCTTTGGTTGAAACATCCTTTTCCTGTTGGCCGAGTCATTTGCACAGAGCAGCACATTCAGTGGGTAATGGCTGAGAAGCCTCTGTGGTACCTACAGGCCTGTGGTAATTGCTAGACATATGGTAATGCTCTGCTCTTCAGTAACTTTTTTTGCTAAGTAGTTATAAACACATCATGGGTCCCAGTTAATTTAGTGCTTCAAGGTTTCTGTAGTGCAATATACATGATTCTGTTTCTCTCTGGAATGTCTTCATTACTGCTGCCTGCTCTCTGCTGGTTCTGCTTTTCAAGTGGGCCAGTCAGAGGTGGCAGATGAGGATAACATGAATATTCTAAAAGTGGTTTCCTGAAAGGGTTCTCAGTGCCTGCACAGGAAGGCAGGAGCTGCAGGCAGCAGATGCTGGACATCTGTGAGCAGGAAGTGGGAGAGCTCAGTGCTGTCACACCAAGGCTTTGGCATGGGGTGGGAGACAGGATTGCAGGAAGGAGCTGTGCCAAGGGAGTCACTGCTGCTGGAAGGGCCGTGCTGAGCACCCACTCACTATTGCCTTCCATTCTGCATTTATGCCTGAAACGTGTTTGCCTTTCCAAGTGGTCAGGGCTACAGGTGGGCAGGTCCTGTCCAGGTGAATCATTGCAGTTTACCTGTGTCAAGAATTTCTCTTTTCCACACAGACTTACAGCTTTCCTCTGCACAAGCCATAACTTTGCTTTTGGAACCAGCAGTTCAGTCTGGACTAATAGGAGAGTCAAAGAGTCACTTCTCTTTCATTTCCCATACCTTCTTAAACTAGCTGTGGGACCTGTTGTTAGTTTTTTCCTCAAGGGGCACTTGCAGGCTGTCCATCCTGCTCTCTGCAGGAGCACTTGCCCTGTGCATGGCAGGCTGAAGGTGCCAGGAGGGCAGAGCTGCCCAGGGCTGTGTGCCTGGTGTCGGAGCAGCAGCCCCTTGCTGGGTTTGGGAATGCACATCCCCCATCCCCAAGGGAGGAGCACTCAGGTAGTGTCTCCCCTGGCTTCTGGCAGAGGGCAGACCAAGCACAAGGAGGCTGGAGGAGGAATGGTGATGGGGATGTTGGAGAGGGAGGTCCTCACTAAGTTACTCAGGGCCATTCTTCACATCTTTGCTGTCTCAGCAGCAGGAACTCAAGATTTTGTCAGGATTTCAGTGAGCAGGCAGCTGTTGTACTGCATTACTTGCCAAGGCAGTAACTTACTCCAGAAGTTCTCTTCCATTTTAAATCCTGTAGGCTTAAGGAAACAAGCTGCTGCTATAATTTAAGGCCTTAGAAATAAAGTGTGGTTTAATACTGATGGAAAAATCAGATAAAGTGGTGCTTTTGTTCAGGACTACCACATTGTTTTTAGGGCATGTTTTATTCAGGTTAAATACTCCTTGCTGCTTTCCATCCTAGGAAATTTTACCTACCACGATACAAGAAAAAGTTTTTATTCACTGGAGAGCCTGTGCCAAGCATATTTTCAAATGCTTTGTCTCGACAAGCAAAGTGACACTGATGCTGATGCCAAGTAACTTGGCTGGCTGGACTGTGTCAGTTGTGTTAACACAACCTTCTGCAGAAGTCTGCTGTGTGTCCTTTCAGGGAAGTCTCCTGCCTTCCTTGTCCTTGAGAAAACCTGGAAGTGCCAATTAGTGTAATCAGGAGTGGCTGTCTTGCAGAGGTTGCCCAGGCAGTGCAAAGCAGCAGTGATCTCTGTAAGCCCCAGATCCTGGCCCTTCAGCAGCTGGGCTCCTGCATGGCTGGGAAGGAAATCCCTTCCTCAGCCCAGCCTTCTGCAGCAGGAGTGATGGATGCTCTGCAGTTGGCAAACTCCTTGTTCCTGGAATGGTGGAGAGGAGAG
This sequence comes from Luscinia megarhynchos, assembly GCA_034336665.1. Classification (NCBI taxonomy): domain Eukaryota; kingdom Metazoa; phylum Chordata; class Aves; order Passeriformes; family Muscicapidae; genus Luscinia; species Luscinia megarhynchos. The sequence continues at coordinate 33,422,425 of CM067569.1, read as the reverse complement.
CAAAGTGGGGTAAGCTTTGAACAGCACTGCAAGAGTCAGGACTGCCTGCCAAAAGCTCCTCCAGCAAACAGCACCCAGGGTAAGAATTTGTATCGAGTCTTTGCTGTGGGCTTTTTTGTTTTGGTTTTTTGTGCCATCGGTGGGAGATTCTAGCCACTGCCAATATTCTCCTGCCATATTCCCACTTATCTCTCACCACTGTGTGGCTGCAAGAGAGCTTCCTCAGCCATTTGATGAGCAGGCAGAAATTGAGACCTTACATGTTTTAACTGCTCTATTTTTTAGACTTACACATCAGTGCTTCTAACTCAGAATGTTATTAAAAATCTTTGTGTGTATTATTTTGTGTCTTGGTGCTGGAGATATGTTCTTGCAGGAGAAACTCACCTACCCCCAGCATTTTTTAATTAAGTTTCATGCTTGCTGAGCAAATCTGAAAACGGGACCCCTGAAGGCTTGGAAAAGAGAACATAAATACAAAGAACTGCAGATGTATTATTTCAGTTCTGCTGGTGTTTATTCCAGTTCTGTGGTATTTTGGAGCCTGACTCATGATTTTTGAGTGCTTGGGGCTGACAATACAAATTTCATTCACAGTCTCTACGTTACACTGTGTTTCTGTGAGCAGAGCAGTGAGGAGAGCCCCCCATGAAAAGTGGGGGAGACTGGGAGGATGGGAACATCATAACCCTGTTCCTGTGGTACTGCAGGGCTGATGCTAACTCCAGCCAACCATTTACTGTTTTTCCCAAAGTGTGAGCAGGGCACATATCAAATTGATGAAGTACAGAGAAAATGCATTTCAGTCTAAGGCTGTTCTTTGTCATTATGCAAAGTGGATGTTTTTTATTCTGAAAGTAGTTTCCTTTTGCATTTCACAGGCAGGTACTTTTCCCTCTTTAGTGAACTTGCAATGAAGTAAACTATCTGTACCTTCATGAGGGCTTAGAAATTAGGAGAAGAGTTGGTGGGAGAATATGTCCATGGTGAGGGGGAGGGCAAATGTGTAGTGGGCATCAGTAGCTAAGTGCTTTTCTAATAGTAGAAAAGGATAAACCATCATTATTTAGACAGTTCGAGAATCCCAATATTTCCATAATTAACTGAATTGTCTCTAATTGTCTAACTAAACTCTCACCACGAGCCAGTAATTCAGGTAAGAGCATGATCTGTAGCACTGTGGCAAGAAGAGGGGAGCTCTGATCCTGAGAGTTTGAAGTTTTGTCTGATTTGCCATATTAGAGGGAGTGTCTCCAAGTCTCTTACACAAGATGCTTACTATAAACACAGCATGCTGTAACTATTGTACCTTGTGGTTGAAGCCAAACTGCAAGTAATGGTGCTTTTCATGGGCCAGAGTAAAGCAGGATTTTTGGGAAATATTTTGATAACTGGTTCTGCATATAATCAGAAACTTGTGTGGTATTTAGAAGATTGATTACTGAGCCATTAGCAGTCTAGCAATATGATCCAATATCCATATTAATAAACATCTGTCCCTGTGGCATAGCAGATGTGCTAGGTGCATATATAACATAAAATGTACATTTTTTATGAGTACTTTGTTCTTTTTTCACTACAAAATGTTTTAATTACATGATAGATCATGCCATTAGTTTCAGTTTGCAACACTGAAAGTGTGTTTTTGAAAAAAAACAAATGGGGTGAGGACAGTTTTCTGAGAAATTCTAAAATATGACTCTGCTAGTGGAATGAACTGATTTTGAAAGGTGAATTTTACTGTCTTCCACCAGCTTCAAGCCTATCATTACAGGCTTGGGGCAGCATTTTGGTTCTGCTGGACCTGGTTTGGTTCCTCTCTGGGTGCAGTAGCCCCCTCAATTCCAGTTGCTGCTGAGTTTATAATGAATGGTGTGCAGAGGGCTCAGCTTCATCACTCCCCTTGGGAAATGTCCCAGTCTGGCAAAAATTGCCATTGTTTCCTGAAGATGTAACTTCAAAACTTGATAAATGCAGATACAGCAGTAGTATAAGGTGCAGTAGTTTAACTACCAGAAAATTGATTCCCTAACTCCAAAAAATTCTTCCATTCCCATATTATCCTAAACTTCATCCAATTTTAAAAGCATTTATCATAGTTACAAGATCTCTCATAATTGTTGTCTTTTTCTTTGCCAAACACAAGATGGGCACTCTGAAAAACAGTTTTGCCATAATGTAACATCCCTTTAGCCAAATGCATCTTTCTGAGCAAAAACAGGAGTGGTTTACTGGTAGCCCAGGTGAGTTCTTTAATCAGACTTTGGTATAAACTTATATTTTTCCAGGGTTTTTCTGAGGACTGATTCCTTTGTTGTGACTTTGTTCTGGGTAGTTAAATGATAATGATAGCACTTGTTCTTTCAAGTGGCCTTGAGAAGCTGTTAATGAGCAGCATGTGGGACCAGTGTTGGGAAAGAGGGTTGTTAATAGCCGGACTTCACAGCAGAAGGAGCTGGCTATGGCAGCCAGAGCAAGGGCTGAGTGCTCGGGGTTAAAGCCTGGGGAGAGTGGCCAGAGCAGGGGCTGAGTGTTCAGGGTTAAAGCCTGGGGAGAGTGGCCAGAGCAAGGGCTGAGTGTTCAGGGTTAAAGCCTGGGGAGAGTGGCCAGAGCAGGGGCTGAGTGTTCAGGGTTAAAGCCTGGGGAGAGTGGCCAGAGCAGGGGCTGAGTGTTCAGGGGTTAAAGCCTGGGGAGAGTGGCCAGAGCAGGGGCTGAGTGTTCAGGGTTAAAGCCTGGGGAGAGTGGCCAGAGCAGGGGCTGAGTGTTCAGGGTTAAAGCCTGGGGAGAGTGGCCAGAGCAGGGGCTGAGTGTTCAGGGTTAAAGCCTGGGGAGAGTGGCCAGAGCAGGGGCTGAGTGTTCAGGGTTAAAGCCTGGGGAGAGTGGCCAGAGCAGGGGCTGAGTGTTCAGGGTTAAAGCCTGGGGAGAGTGGCCAGAGCAGGGGCTGAGTGTTCAGGGTTAAAGCCTGGGGAGAGTGGCCAGAGCAGGGGCTGAGTGTTCAGGGTTAAAGCCTGGGGAGAGTGGCCAGAGCAGGGGGCCGAGTGTTCGGGGTTAAAGCCTGGGGAGAGTGGCCAGAGCAGGGGCTGAGTGCTCAGGGATAAAGCCTGGGGGAGAGTGGCCAGAGCAGGGGCTGAGTGCTCAGGGGTTAAAGCCTGGGGAGAGTGGCCAGAGCAGGGGCTGAGTGTTCAGGGTTAAAGCCTGGGGAGAGTGGCCAGAGCAGGGGCTGAGTGTTCAGGGTTAAAGCCTGGGGAGAGTGGCCAGAGCAGGGGCTGAGTGTTCAGGGTTAAAGCCTGGGGAGAGTGGCCAGAGCAGGGGGCTGAGTGTTCGGGGTTAAAGCCTGGGGAGAGTGGCCAGAGCAGGGGGCTGAGTGTTCAGGGTTAAAGCCTGGGGAGAGTGGCCAGAGCAAGGGAGATTGCTCAGGTTAAAGCCTGGGGAGAGGGCTGAGCAGGGGCCGAGTGTTCAGGGTTAAAGCCTGGGGAGAGTGGCCAGAGCAGGGGCTGAGTGTTCAGGTTAAAGCCTGGGAGAGTGGCCAGAGCAGGGGCTGAGTGTTCGGGGTTAAAGCCTGGGGAGAGTGGCCAGAGCAGGGGCTGAGTGTTCGGGGTTAAAGCCTGGGGAGAGTGGCCAGAGCAGGGGCTGAGTGCTCAGGGTTAAAGCCTGGGGAGAGTGGCCAGAGCAGGGGGAGATTGTTTAGGGGCTGCATCTAGGAATATTTGTTTATTTTTCCCTGAAATGACTGCTTCTAAACACCTGTGGGTAGGGGAGCCTCAAACCTCTGCTTGACTTGGGAAGACAATTTTTGTTGTCAGTTCTTTTAGAGGTGTCCCCTGTGACTGCAGTCTGGCAGTTCAATAATCCTGATTGGAAGGTGAAATGGTTTGGACTTTCATGATTGAACACCTGGAGACATGACCAGTGTGCAGTCTTCAGCCTCAAAAATACTCCTTCCCCACTGGTGATCCAAACTGCACAACTTTTTGAACAGCTTTTTGGATTTTGAGGTCTGGATGAGATTTTTTTAATTACTGTGGTTAAAGAGATAGCTGAGGGGAATGAGGACATTTGAGATAAGAAGGGTTCAGAGTTGGAACTGCATTGTTGATACAGCTCTTAGCTCTGTTGTGTTAAAGCCCTCCCAGCAGCTGTGCTCACAGCCCCAGCACTGTGCCTGTGCCAGGTTTCCCAGGGTTTCCAGTGTGCTTGGCTGGTCCTGAAGGATCCGGGATCTTTACTTGCAGGGGGTCTCTATGTGGAGAGTTGCTCCACAAGGTTTGGTGTTCTCTTGCCACAAAACTGATGTGGTGGCTGATGATGGAACTGTGGCCTCTGAGAGCAAGCTGAAATAATTCATCTACTTCCATTTGCAGTTTGTCCTGTCAGATGATCAGTGGGATTGTGGTCAGTTGGATTAGGGGAAAAACAGATCAGAAGTGTAAACTGCAGAAAGACAGCTTGGTCACAGAGCACACAGAAATGCAGAGTTACAGCTGTGTGGGTGTGCCCAACAGCTGGCACGGTGACCTGTGTTACTGAGCCAGAGCTCTCCTGCTGTGCCTCTTGTTCATGGCACTGCCTTTGTGTCTCTGAGCTCCGAGTCTGGGGTTTCAGTGCTTAGTTTGGGATAATCAGTTCACTGTCTTCATTAGCTGTTGAAAAATATAAAAATTCTTTACAGGTTCTTCAGCAGCGTGGGCCACACTCCTGTAACTCAGTTTTGTCACTTGGTTCATGAGTGTCTGTGCTCTGATGGGAAATTTCAAAGGGTAACATCTGCCATTCATGTTATTTTTTAAATGGCATGATTAAATGAGTAATAAATACCCTAAAAGAACGATAATACAGCAGTCATAAAGCCATGGGATTGAGTTTAAGTTGCTGAACAGGCCTTGCTTTTAGCAGGGCATGCTCTGAAAGGACAAGGAATTCCTCTGGGTGTAGATGTGGCTGGATTCTTTCAAAGAAAAGACATTAATAGTGATTTTCAGGACAATGTATCTCGTTGTTGTTGTTGAACTGAAAAGATAAACTTTTTAAAAGCAAGGAGGATGTTCCAGTTTTTAAAGATTAGAGCTCAGAGTGCAGGGAGAGCTGTGCACTCACAGCCTGTGTGGGCATGCAGGTTTAATGCTGCTGCTCACAGAGCTCAGAAACTCCTGAAGCAGTCTGTGAGCCTCCTGCATGGCTGCCCGGAGCAGAGAGGGTAAAATCCCCGATCATTTCTGTTCCCGGCAGCAGAAGGGGAGGAGCCAATAGCAGAGACTCCCCGCAGTCACCGAACGCTACCTGCGGGTGTGTAAGACAGGGATTAAAATGAGGGCAGCCAAAGGACAGCCCGCGGCTGTAAGGTCCTGACCTCAGTGGCTGGGACTGGAAGTGTCCTTTGACAGGCTGGGCCTGGCAGCAGGAGAGATAACGAGGGTAGTGAGAGATGAGAGGCATGCACAGCTGATGGCAGAGCACTTGAGATGCGGTGCTCCTCTCTGCACTAATGGTGTTTGTGAAAGGCTGTGAGAAACAGATCACAGGGGTCTGGGACATGGCTCTGGTGGCACAGGAAAAAGTGCCTGGGAGATTGCAAACTGGGGAAACCGGTTTCCACAGCTGTAAATAATGTCCTCTGGAACTGAACTTGAGCTCCATGGATGCCATCTGCCTGCAAAAGGCTTAATCAGACTTATCCAGGTGCCCTGTCTTGTACAAACCACTGCTTTTATTGTAGGTTCAATTGTTTTTTAACAGACTAATAACCAGACACAGAAGTATTTGTGTTGATAGGCGCTTGCAGAGCTGGAAATCCAAGCCATACTTTGATTTGTGCACCCTTGGATGCTTGGAATTCTCTTGCAGTCTGAGATAAGATGCATGATCAAAGTCCAGTTTAAACCCAGCTGAGACCTGCTGCAGGACAGCAGATTCCTCTCTTTTCACTCTTTTCATCACTATGGGATTTTGACTTTTTTTTTTTTTTTTTGTAGTTCAGTGTAAAATCCACTGATTAGTTTGGCAACAACGAGCTTTGCTTTTCTTCTTGAGATCACAATGAGAATTTGGTAATGTTATTTTTTTAAGTATATGTGAAAGTACTTAATTATGATGATCTGATCATTTATTTAATCTATGTACCTCCTGCAGCTGGTCTCAACTGAGCAGAAATTACACATTTTCCTTAACACATTTCATCAGGATTGCAAGAGAACTGCAAAAGTCTTAGAGAAATTTGGGATCGAGAAGTGAAGGGAAAGGTTGTCTGTGTGTGCACAAGTGTTAGTGTGGGAAGATGGCACAATTCTTTGATTCCCATCTCTATAAATAGTGCATAAACATCAGACACTGCTGTGTGCGGTTGCTGCACACATAAATATTCAGTGCATCAGTCAGACCTGTACAGTTGTACCCCTTTGATGCTTTGCTTCCCACGTTCTGCTGTTGCTGTGATGAGTTTTGTCAGAATTGGCATTTAACAACTTGCAGTCAGAACTTGAGCTGCTTTTCTGCCTCCCAGGCTGCAGGTACAGCTTCTCTCCGGACATAGCAGCAGTCAGGTGGGAGCAGAGGAAGGTGTGTTCTCTTATTTTAAGAGGCAGCTCCAAATTGTGAAGCATCCCTGATAGGTAACATTATTATCAGCAGCTGCTCAAGTGATGAGCTACAGATGTACCACAGGGTCTGCCAGGTGCTTTGTGAAGGTACCACAGCACTCAGGTTTGCCTCAGAGACCACAAGTGATCCTGGGTTTAGTGAGATTTCAGGGAGTTTTGGACATGGCCATCAGAATTGGAGTTGATAGTCACTGAAGGTCTTTGAAGAATCTGCTTCTGTATTGTACAAATGCTTAGAAAATTTTTGGTAGCTGTATTTTGGATTTGGGTTGCACAGTACAGCAAGTAAGAGCAACAAAAACAAATGTCTGGGTCCCTCATAGAGCAAAGCCTTCTAAATAAGAGCTTGGCTTTATTTTGTAGAGCTGGTGAGAGCATTGGGGACTTGGGGAGAGAAAGATGACCCAGATAAGAGAACTGCCAATATGAGATCAACAATGGGTATCTAGATAGTAGAGCAGAAAAAGAAAGAATCATAGGACTGATGGAAAGTTGTATTGATATAAAGGAATTGCTGTAAATAGCAGTAATTTTCAATTCCCATTTCACTGCCACAGAGGTGTAAGGCCTTTAACTAATGCCATGGATTTTTGCCCTGGCCTTCATTCTCACGATTTCTTTAGCCAGAGCTGCATTACCATTCTGCCTTGGGGAAGGGAGACTATGGAAGTACAGCCCCCAGGAGCAGGGTGGCCACTTGGGCAGGACAGATGCCTGTGGGACAGGACCTGGCATGGCAGGATGTCACTGGTGCTGGGCCTTGCTCTGTGTGAGTGCCACCATGTGCCTATTCCACTGGAATAAGCTGAAGCTTAGAAGCAAACCCAAACCTAATCCATTCTGTTGGCACTCAGTCTTCTCTTCCCTAAACAAAGCCTTTCATCTTCCCAGGAATTCTCCTACACAGACCTTGTTGCTGTAAGGGAAACCAGAAGTGTTTATTTCTCCTCTGTATTCTTTCCATTGCCTCCTCTTCTGCAGCATGCTAGTGCTGACTCCTGATGGATTTGTGATCACTAAAACTCACTGAGTGCTTCTCACTCTCCTGTTGTGTAGGGACTGACTCCAGGTGTATCTCTGTGTTTGAATTTCCTCCCTGAGGGCATGTATCTTTTTTTCATTGCATCTGCTTTTTCTTCCTGCTTATCTCAGCCAGTTCTTAATTCCAAATCTGGCCTCCTGGCCTAGTTCCTTCTTCTTCCACATCAGTATCAAATGTAAGTTCATTAAGCATTCTCTTTGCTCATGCCATGAATAAAGACCTGGGCAGCTCCAGCACTGAGGCAGATCCCAGAGAAACCAGGTTGTTTCTGTTGTGCCCTCCTCTGTGGCAGAGCCCTTTGATGAGCAGTCCCTCTTGGAGTGTGCTCTTCCAGGTTTGGATCTCCTTAGCAGTGACTTCATCTATTTGAGGCAGGTGCTGAAAACGCAGCCAGAGAAGGTTTCACACCCTGCCTGAAGAGACATTGTATTTACAGGTTGCCATCTTCCCAGAAGCCATCAAAGCTTGTGTTCCATCAGCTGGACAGTATTTATGCCTGAAGAGTCACGTGGGCTGTTCCTCATCTCTGTTCCATTCTGTGCCCTTGTCTGTTTGATTCCAAAGGGACAGGATTTCTCTGCCCTCAGCAGACACCGGGGCAGCTGCTGTGCTGGCCTTGCTGCAGGAGCTCTGGGAGGCACAGGGTGTGGGGCTGCCTTCTGCACAGCCAGGAAGGTGTCAGCCCAGCACAGATTATCTTCCCTACTGCTCTTGGAGGGAAATGCAGACCCCATGTGTTACCAGGGCACGAGGGAAGGAAGAGAAACTCCTGCATTAAACCCATTTTCACTTCCAGAATTACAGAATAGACAGACACACACATACGTGCTGTGTTCACATTGCCTGGAACTCCACTGTCCCATTCTTGGGTCCATGGAATCCAGGTATTTTTGTAAGTCTTAAATTCCTTTACTCAGAAAAGGTATTTCTACCTCCAAAATTCTATTTATTACAATGAGTTTATGGTTGTTTACTTCATGCCTTTTAATGGTTTTTTCACTCTGCCCTTTTCTCATCTGGCTACACTTTCATTTACATTATTTTTGTTAAGGAATAATGTTACATTAATTTTGTTAAGGAATGGACCTGCTTCAGCCATTGCACCTGTAAATGTCGAGTGGGGGTTTGGCCTTAATTCAGTTACTTAGTTTTGCTACCATTAAGAGTTCTTCTCTTGTAATTTCCAAACTGGTACACCCAGACAGTGACAGAAAATGCATGACAAGGAAATCTTTCTCGCTCTTGTGTCTACAGCTGTAAGAAACGGGCAGAGATCAGCTCTGGGATCCACCTGTACAATCTCCAGTTACCTCTTCCCTGTGGATTTCCTGAGGAGCTCTGCTGCCTCCTGTCTGTGTAGGTGTAACTGATAGAGATGTGCAGCCAGGTGTCATGAAAAGGATTTTTGTTTACAGCCATGATTCTAAAAAGCATAATTCTTCCTCCTTGAACACCAGGCCCTTCACAGAATTCATCTAAAACTGCTTGTTGAGGTGGGAGGGACAGGCAAAGTGATGTGCAGGAAAAAGCAATTCACTCAGTAAGTTCAGAGCCTTTGTAATGAGCGAGGTGTGAATCCTGCTCCCAGGACTGCACACAGCCACCAGGTTAATAAAACAAAAAGCAAACTTCAGATGAGAGTGTGAGCCTGGAATCCAGATTTCTGCTGTGCCAGTACTGAAGTGCTTTGCAGAGCAGCAGTGGGAGGCAGCAGGAAGGAGAAGCACACGGAGTGTTTGGGGATGAGCTGCAGGAGGTACAGATGGTGCCTTGGAATGTGGTGACACCTGAATTAACTAACCACAACAGTGTCTGTAAAATTACTAATTGTAGGAGTATCTTTCTGTGGCTGTACCTGCCACATTGCACAGCAGTGTAAGTAATGCACTTCCCTCAGGACAGACGTGTACCTCAAGTAGCACTTTGGTCACTGCATGGGAGCCCTGACCTTCCTCCCCTCAGGATGTCCCAGATGGGCCAGGAGGGGCTGCTCAGGGGGACAGTGGGCAGCATTGCCAGCCTGGTCCTCTGCTGAGCTCAGGTTTGAGCAGCCAGAGACGTGTCTGTGCTGGGCTGGGAGCTGCTCAGCCCTGCCCGCTGCTGCTGCTGCAGGGCACGTGTGCAGCATTTGCTCTCACAGTGACGTTCCAGTGTGGAGAACAGCCAGTAGTGCCCGTTCTGCTGCCTGCTGATCCCTGTGGTTAGGGTCAGGCACACAGGGATGGAGTTGCTCTCAGTTTGTCCTGGCTTGGAGCAAGAGCAATGAGGGTTGAGAGGCTTCAGGCTCTCTTTCACAATTACCCCTGACCCCTGGTCACAGTCCAACTTCTTTCCTCCTGTCACTGTACATTTCAAGAAATACTGAGGTGAAGTTGTGGAGATACTCCAGACTGCTTTCTTTGTACATAATCCATTTTCTTTCTTGTTAGACTTAGCTGGATGTCTGTCTATATATTATTTATGGCCTATTCCCATTTTTGTTGGATAGAGCAGTTGATTTGAGCTCTAGTAACAATCCATCACTACCCTGGGGAGATATAATTGCTTGTAAATAAAGTACTTCATGTCTTGTCTTTTTCATCACCTTGAATGTGTTAGCAGCTTGTTCAACCTGTAAGGCTTTATGCTTGGAAATAGTGAGGTGTGAGGAAAATGGATGTATTAGATCTTCCATGCAATGAATCCAGAGTCTACTGTTGTAGGTTATGAACTCAGTGAAATCACTGGGGATGAACTTCAGTAAACTGAGTGTGTGAGGTGAAGATTGGCCTTAGAGACTGGAAGCAGGGAAAAAACCAGTAAGATTAAAACTGATTTGAAAAAAAATTTTTTTTAAATTACTACACAGTTTCCGTAGGAGAAATCAGATTTTCTTTAGGGGAAGAGGTGGAAAACTCCACAAAGGAGAAATTTTGTGATGTTGTTGAGTGGGATATGGTACTTGGTGGAAAGGTTTCTTATATTTGTTTCTTTAAGAGGGGTTGGTGCATGAGCTGTTGTGTGCAGATCTGCACTGTTCACCATAATTTGGGATGCTTCAGCCTGTGGTGGAGGAGGACCAGGGAGCAGGTCTGTAGGAGGAAAAGGATGCTGTTAAAGTGATACAGAGAAACACCTAAATACTGGGAAAAGCATTCCAGAGAGTGAGATGGATAGCTCAGGGAAACATTGCCTTTCAAGCAGAGCAGTTTTTCATACTTCAAACTTGCTAGAAAAAAATGCAAGTGCATATAAAACTGGTAGGAAGCTGTGCAGTGGCTGGGGAAAACAACCTGGATGATTTAATAGATTTTATGTGTCTCTAACATCTGGATTCAGGGAGTTAATGTGAGTTAGTGGCATTCTGAACCTGCTGATTCTGTGCTAAATCAGAAGTGGAATTTCACCAAGTGCACAGCTGGACTGGTTCCATTAGAAGGCAGCATGCATTGAACCTGGTAGTTATTCACCCAAACCCCAGGAAGTCTTTGTTGAATTTGAGACAATAAACTGGTGGGAGTGCCTGTGAGAGTCTGTCCATGGGCAGGGCTGCTCTGCGCTGCCCTCCCTGAGCCTGCTGCTCCAGGTGAGCTCCCAGTCTCAGCCAGCACAGCCCTGGAGTGCCCCACAGCCTCTCCTGCTCCCCACTGCTGCTGCGCCCCCTCCAGAGGGGCACACTGCTGTAAGCCCTTCAGCCTCTCCTTGTGTTTGTGGCATGGAATCATCCTTTGTGCACAGCCTCCTTCTGGAGCCCTCCCAGAGCTGCAGCTGCAGGAAGGCTTTGTGCAGGGTGTTTATTGCCTGGGTGTACCTGGGTGTGCTGTCTGCTGTTCCCCAGCAGCTCTGCCTCAGGGACTGCTGCTCAGGCTGACTGCTCCAGCAGCCCCTCTGGCTTCCTACA